>CM042685.1:85322683-86572683 GCA_023614405.1 Avena insularis | reverse complement strand
GTAAGAAAAGAAATAGTATGCCTACTAGATGCGGGTGTAATCTAAAATAAAGTGAATGGGTATGTCTGGTTCATTGTGTTCCTAAGAAGGGCGGTTTTACTGTTGTTCCTTATGAAAACAATGAATTGATACCTACTAGAACTATTGTTGGACATAGGATGTGCATAGATTCCAGGAAATTGAATAAAGGAACTAGGAAAGATCACTATCCTTTACCGTTCATAGATCAAACTCTAGAGAGGTTAGCAAACCACTCTCATTTTTGTTAGTTGGACGAATACTCTAGTTTTTCCCAAATAGTTGTTCATCCTAATGACCAACTTAAAACAACCTTTATTAGTCCTTATGGTTTACATGCTTACCGATGCATGCCTTTTGTTATATGTAATGCTCCAACTACTTTTCAAAGATGCATGACTGCTATTTTTGCGGATTTTATAGAACTAATAATGGAAGCCACAAGGAGTTATATATTTGACATCCATAAGTATGGAGCCATCAACAGGTTGCACAATAGGAATTTGAATTCCAAGAGCTTGCACTAGGTAGGTTACTAGTCCACCGATGCAAATATCACCTTTCTTTTTGTTGCTCTGGTGGCGGAGGTGCTAGAGGAATAGAGCTGCAGGAGTGGGACTCTGCGGTGCATTAGGGAAGAGTGCCTTGGTGATCATGGCCATGTCTGTATTGGACATAGAGCCAGTATCTCCTCTTCCTAGCAAAGTGTTAGCAAGAAACAAAGCAAAGTAATGGATGGTTGGGTTCTTAATGGTGGACATCTTCTTCTGGTAGAAGCCCCTGCCATGATTAATAGAAATAACCTCCCAAGTTTCTCTAATCGAGACACTTTACAAGTTTTTTACACTTGATTCACCTTCTTGAGGGAATCCATAAGCTTCACAAAATTGTTGAAAAGTAATTTGATATGGCAGTTGGTTAATGGTGAAACCAACCATGCATGTGTTACCTTTCTCCTTGTAGTAGTCGTAGAAGGAGGCGAGGAACTTATGAGTGAGATCGGCATAGGTGTGGTGGCTTGCATAGGCGAGGTTGGATAACCCTGCGTTTGCACACAGGTGGTCGAAGTCTTCCCTTAATCCTGCTCAGCTGAGAAAGACGTCATCGGCCAATCGTGTGGGCATCACCTTCCATTCTAAAACAATGGCATATTTGTTGTCAAGCTCGGCCCGGAGCCGTAAGCTTTCACCATGTTGGCACTTGTTCTTGCGAAAAGTACTACCGAGATTGTTCATCTTGATGCACAGAGAAGTTTCAACATAAAATCTTAGGCATATAGTTTGTACATGATATATGAATGATTCTACGTGGAGGAATTCAATCCTAACATGAGAATTTAAAAGCTAAAATCAATAAATCTTGAGTTCACCCACTATTTCAATGTGAAGATTTCAACCATGGAATTCTAAAAACAAAGCATGGATAGGAAGAGAAACATACCGGTCTGTTGATTCCCCCACTCAAATGAACGAAATCCGCGAAGAATCGAAAGTTCTAGGGTGGTTTTGAGAGGTTTGGAGAGAGAGTTTGAGAGAAATAATGGTGGGAGGAAGAACCCTATCCTCCCCCGACCTGTTCATGTGGTCGTGGAAAACTATACAGCGTGCGCTATACGGCCGGGTTAAGAAGCTCCCACCGTATAGTTGTGGCGGCGGCGAGGGTTAGGGTTTCCTAACGCCAGATCACAACTATACAACCACAACTATATGCCCGGACCAAATGGTCCTGCTGTATAGTTGGTCGTCAAACCTTCTGTATCCGAGCCGCAAGTTTTGAGAATTTTTTCAATACCTATACGGCCGCAACTATACAGCTGGAATAAATATTCCTGTCGTATAGTTGGTCGTTACAACTCCCGAAACATGCTTTTTAGCCCAAATTTTCAGAGATGCACTTTTTATTCTGACCAATATGATTAAACTAGTTTCTACATATAAAACTCAAACTTTATTTTCTACTTTAAATCTATGATTATTCAATCGATATTTCTACTAATTTTTGATAGCTGCATCTTTACGGGCGTGCTTCGGCAAAAATGTCTGTGAAAAATTTATAGGAATGCGATGAACATCTTATTATTTAACTCTACTTTATTGATATGATGGGTTGACTCTCATTAAGCATTTTATTAACAATGGTTGAATATTTCAACCCCTTTTCGGTTCTTGAATTCTTAACTTTGGTTGCCATTATCAAAGGCATTTACCACATGAACTCGTTTTGCCGGTGGAACATACCTATCTCCTACTTCTAGTTTCTTTGGAAAATACCGGATTACTTCAGCATCATAAACATTGAAGATTAGTTTCCCTTCAGCACAGTCAAATGAGGCTCCTGTAATGCTAAGAAAAGGTCTTCCAAGTATTATGGATGATTTTTCATCTTCTGGAATTTCAAGAATAATAAAGTCAGTGGGGATAACGGTTTCAGTTATCTCTTTCTTTCTATTAAGAATATCATGGATAAATTTATAATAGGCAGCCACTTTTATTGCATCCGCAAATGGAATTTCTAGACGAAGATCACCTAATGCCTTATTAAAAGAATCATAAATTACCTCATCTAGTGCATTCTTTTTGCGGTCTGGATATGGAAGTTTCTTAGTCTTATCTTTTACCTTTTATGGAGGATCAGGCTCTTTAGTTGCTTTATTTTATTGTTGCTTGTCTCTTTTCTTATTTTCTATTGCAACTACTTCATCTTCTTTGGTTGTGTCTTCTTCCTTTCTTGGATCAATAGTCTCTGCATCAGAGTTATAACTTTCATCATGTGCATCATTCTGCTCCTCCAAGGTTTGATCTTGTGTGTCTTGAGAAGTCTCATCTTGAGGATCCACCAATGTATCATATTCTTGGCTTGCTTTGAGCAAGGATTTTTCCTTTCGATCTTTTCTAGCTTCATATTCTGGTGGTCCTAATGGTCATTTAACAACTACACCTTTTCTTGTAACAAAATTAGTAGAAACAGGAATATTTATATCATCTTGAAGAAAAATTTGATAACCAGATGCTATTTGTTCACACTGAGTTTCAATCATACTAAGGTACTTGTGAAATAATTTTATTTCTTGACCAATTTCCTCATAATTTTCTGTGAGTTCGGCCAAAATCTTTTTATGTCTTTGAAATTGCTTATGCAAGTTATTGTAAGATTTGTCCTGTCGATGTTTCAATTCTTGAAAAACTTTTCTAGTTTCATCCTCTTTAGTAAAAACCTGTAACAAATCTAATTTTTTTCCTTAACAAGTTCAGAAGGTATACCTTTTTCTTTCATGGTTTTGCGTACTTCAAGCATAAGATCAGGATTTATACGAAGTATTCCCTTTTCCGGCTTAGTGGAAAAATCAGGATTATATAAAGAATCATTCTTAGCCCTAGTAGACATCAATTCCAAACGCGCTTTATTAGTTAAAGTATTATGATTTCTATTTTCGTGCCCTTGGTTCTTTAGTTGTACTCACTTTTTCCTAGCCGCTTAACTTTTCGTCACTTTTCCCCTTGCCATGTTAAGAAACCCTCGCGGGCGCTCGCAGGCGCTCGGACGGAGGAATACCGTCAGGTCAAAGGATTGACCATTACATGTTGACTGGTGGGACCGCGTTGGGATGGGTCGGGAATTGAGCGTTATATTATGAGGCCTCGACCAGTTACATGCCTGACCGATGGGGCCGCGTTGGGACGGGTCCTGCATACGTGGTGAAGGGTGGGGCCACGTTGGTACAGGTCTTGCATACGTGGTGAAGAGTGGAGCCGCATGGATACATGTCGGACCGGCAATTCTCGCTCACCAAAAGAATTCGCTCCCCCGAGCCTGGAATAGCTCCCACACCACCGTTCCGCTGCCCCGCTGTCGTGCCCTCCTACCTTATGTCGTCCTTGGCCCTAGAGCCGCCCCCTCCCCCTAGCCGTGGAGCCTAATCCACCTCCGGCTCTGCTACCTCCCTTGCTAGATCTACCACTTTCGCGGAACAGTATGCAATGCCGGCTGGTGCATCATCCATCCCCGTCGAGCACGGAGAAGATTTTGTGAAATCGCAGGGATCTAACGCATGGATTCCATCTGGGTAAGCATCATTCTCTTCTGTGGGTTAATTATTGCCAGTATTTGAACGCGAATCGCTGGTGCTCAACTAACTTCCTTGCTTTTCGAATAGGATTGATCCAGTGATGGCGTAATTCGTGGTTGTGAACCATATCTCTCTAGATTTTACTTCCCAGCGGTGGTTTCAACCTCCATAACTTTTAGAGATAGATAAAATCTCCATAAAATCTATTGTAAATTCCCCTGGAGCAGTGGTGATTCAGTTGGATTGCAAGAGTGTTTATAATTATGAAACTCTCGCGCGGTCTGAAACTATAATCGACACAACTCTCGCACGGATAGCGATTCACTTTCAAATTAAAAAAAATTATACAACTCTTAATGTACAAGAGTGTTTATAATTGCCACAACTCTTGAACACTTTCAAATTAAAAAACAATATACAACTCTTAATGTAAAAGAGTGTTTATAATTGACACAATGCTTAAACACTTTCAAATTTAAAAAAAAATACAACTCTTAATGTAAAATAGTGTTTATAATTGACACAACTCTTGAACAATTTCAAATTAAAAAAATTATACAAGTCTTAATGTAAAATAGTGTTTATAATTGACACTAGCCTTGAACACTTTCAAATTAAAAAAAATATACAACTCTTAATGTACAAAAGTGTTTATAATTGACACAACTCTTGAACACTTTCAAATTTTAAAAAATTATATAACTCTTAATGTAAAAGAGTGTTTGTAATTGACACTACTCTTGAACACTTTCAAATTGAAAAATTATACAACTCTTAATGTAAAAGACTGTTTATAATTAACACTACTCTTGAACATTTTCAACTTGAAAAATTATATAACTCTTAATGTAAAAGAGTGTTATATCTTGAACACATTAAAATTGAAAAATTACACAACTCTTAATGTAAAGGAATAGGGTGTTTACCTTTGAACACTGTGAAATCGCACTTAATACGTGATAATGATGTACTAAGAAAATCTTCACAGATTATCATTTTCATAGAATGTAGGGATGTAATGCATAAACTTGCATATGGCAAAAATTATACACCTTTGAACTCTTTGAAATCGCACTTAGGACATGGAGTGAAATATAATGAAAAAATTATACACCTTTGAACACTTTCCCTTCAAATTATATTCAAAATCATTTGTTTATGGAGTTAAAGCATCAGTGGCAAACTCGTTATTTTGCATGGATAGAGGGTGCCCCTCGACAGATACAGGGATTATTCTGTCAGCTAGTTCACAGAGGATCAATCAGAGGATCAACGGTTGGTGGGTACGATCCACATGACAACTGTCTCGACCAATTAGAGCGTAGCAGCCAAGATGAGCACAGGTGTGAGAGTCTGTCACTAAGAGGGAGGGAAAATGAGTAGAACTTAAAAACCAAGGGAAAACTGACAAGGGGGTTCAAATACAAAACAAGAAAGATTTAAAAAATGGAAAATGCTTCTTTTATACAATAAAATACATATTGGCATACATCAAACAATTTGAAATTCAAATATACATCAGTTTGACAATTATTGCCTCATTCAGACAAATTATGTTTTGGGGAGGGATGTTTTGGGGTGAGGCTTGAGTATAAAGCCATCAACCTTCATAGATAGTAGGTTATTTGAGAAGTGGTGATTTAGGTTAAAACTTGATTTATCTACATTTCTTATGGTGGCAGGTCACATAATAAGACTCCCTGGGTAGATTCCACTATGTTTTGATCTTTTTGAATTTGTTGTGCATAAAATGAATCAATTAGCTATCTAAAACCCATTTGTTGACTCTCTGTTGACCATCCACCGGAGGGTAAAAGTGAGTATCTTTCACACAACAGTGTTAGTACTGGAGGTCAAAACTGAGTACAACTAAACTGCCAGTGCTACACTCGAGGGTATAACTGAGCACAACAAAGTGGCCAAGGTTAGACACAAGGGGGAAAATGTGAAACACAGTATGCATGTCACGGTGCACGGGACGGTAGAGGATGCGTGTGGCCATGCACGGAGTAGTAGAGAACGCGGTTACGCGATGCACGCTGGTGCAACGAGATGTCTCCTCCCTTCACCTTTATAGAGGCCTCCTCACTCTCACTCATCACTCACTCGCTCACTCACTCACGCAACCATCTCCACTGACCCATCACCTTCTGCAAACCCCCAAGGATACCCTAACCACGCCGGTGATGGAGAAGAACAGCGCGATGGCCATCGTTGCCTCCAAGGCGGCCGACAAGGAGGCCCATGTCCCTGTACTGGCCCTCGTCGAGGCATTGAAGGCAACCACCATCCCCATCTAGACCCCCGTCCCGCTTCTGCCGTAGCCACCGGCAAGGAGGCCCCCGTCCCCTTACAGGCCCCCACCGTTCTCCTGCAGATCCCACACGGCTGGTACCCCTACGGGGAAAACGATTACATCAAGCCAGAGAACCCCTTCGACACCAACTTAGCCGACCCATGGTCGGAGGTAACTAGGGTTTTCTGCCCTTATTTTGTTCTGCCTCCATTCCCATCATTGGATGCTAGATCATGTGTTATGAGGGCTCCGCTAATCGGTGGATGCTAGGTATTTTTACAGTAGCTAATCCTCTTGTGTTAGATCTCATATTTCGATGAATGCCCCTAGTTGGGATCAGTACTAGCACCAATCTGTAGATGGGATCAGTACTAGAAACGATCTGTAGTTGGGATCAGTACTAGCACTGATGTGTAGTTGGGATCAGTATTAGATTTGGGGATTGGGGAATAATCAGGGGATCTCAATCGATTAATTTATGCAAGTAATCAATCCCAATAATCACGGTATCTCAATCATGTCCTTATTGCACGCTACTATTTTTTGTAATAGGTGGATAGCAGCAATGTCTGCAGCGACGACGAGTCCATGGACACCAAGACTCGTCAGGGCTGAGGAAGATGAAGTCCGGCCAGTTCAACGGCTTCATCGTTGGCAACGTCTACGGGTTCCCCTTCTGCACTAGGAGCCTCGCCACCGACTTCAACTCCCTCGTGATGCATGACGAAGACGTGAAGACCTACGGCCCGTCAAAGAACGCCAACGCCTTCAGAGCCCAACACAAGGCGCTCAGTTTTCACCTTCGCAACCTCTAGAAGGTTGCCATTGAGGAGGGTCGCATGCCCCCGATCAAGCCCAAGGCGCCCAAGGTTAAGGGACTAGGCAGCAGGAAGTGGAGGAAGCGCCACAGGGAGTAGGCGGAGGCCCTCCTAGCGGAGGCCATGAGGGGCCACTAATCTTGTGCTGATGTTGCAGTTGCTGCTGTAAAGCAACTTATTTTGTTTTGTTGTCTGTGTTGAACTTATAAGCTGCTGCTGAGCAGCCTAATTTTCTAACCTGGTTTAAGTATCGTACTATATAATCCTTTATTAGCTGCTTTATCTGCATGTGCTCTGTTCATCTACATATTTATGGTGCTGGTTGGACTTGCTGATAGATTTGGAAAATAGGAGGGCCAAAAGGAACCATGAATAAAGAGAGAAGCTGCTCTAGATTCACTGCCTTTTGGGCAAAAATAACAACTGTTAGCGACACAAAGGGGAAAAGACGCTCTTAAAAAGGGCAATCATAAAAATAACAAAAAAGAAATCTTTCAATTTAGGCGACAGGGCGCACGTAACTACCATACGCGCCCCACATGGTCCCACACCACATCCCCCAAAACGCGTTCCCAACAAGCCGGCCCCACACCATGGGGGGTCCTACTACGGGACCCGATTGAAAGTGGCCCCACCTGCCATCACGTAACGGGGGTGGGTCCTACTTGTCAGCACGTAACGACGAGGGTCCACTATGGGACCCACCTGAATGCGGCCCCACTTGTCAGCACGTAACGGCGAGGGTCTACTAACGGGACCCGAAGGAGAGCGAGTTTCAGACCGATGTAAGAGTTCCATAATAGGATCTGGACAAAAGTGAGGAAAAACTAAGCGGGTGGAGAAAAGTGAGTACAGCTAACGAACCAGGGGCATGAAAATAGAAATCCCTAAAGTATTTATCGATCCTCTTGCTGATGAATCTAGCAACTCTCTACATTGGGTATTAAGACCATGGTAAAATAAGTGGCAAATAGTTGACTCAGAATAGCCATGATTAGGAATACTATTTAGCATTCAAAAGAATCTTTCCCAGCCTTGTGGGTAATTTTCGCCCACATTCTGACTAAAGTTTCCTATATTCTTTCTAAGTTCTGTTACCTATGTAAAAGGATTAAACCTATTTATGAATTTTACAATGTAGTTTTACCAACATTTAATATAATGATGAGGGAGATAATATAACCAGTCTAGAGCTTTACCTTTGAGAGACCAACGAAATAGTTATAGACGAGAGAATTCTCTAGACAGACCTTTTGGTCCAAGTGATGTTATCACATTGTCGAACTCTCTAATATCTCTTCATGGGTCTTCATCTTCCCTTCCGCTGAAAGCTTTTTTCCTACAAAATTTTAATAATCTCACCATCAAACCGATATTCTCTAACTCGAGGATTAGGAAATTCTATTGATTGTTTATGAAATGCAGAATTTGGAGCACTATATTCTCTAAGAGTCTTCTCGGGTTTCTTGGGAGTTGTCCTATGAATGGACATGATTTCCATGAAGTCACTTAGGTTTTCAACTTCAACTTTATTCGACCTCAAAAGTTTTTCAATAATTTCCTCGTGCATTTGAGTAGCTATGCGATCAAGAAAATCTGGTAGATAAGCCCTACCAGAGCATGTAGAACCTTTGTCTCCTAGGGAGACCATCTTGTAATAGTAACACCTGAAATGTCAAGTGACAAAAAACTTAGCACTTAGCTCCCCCGCAATAGCTCCAGAAAATAACATGATGGCTGCAAGTGCACAGATCGTTTGTATCTAGTTTCGAAGTTAAGATGTCGATTCCATAGGGAGCCCAAAGGTAAGTGTTTATAGGTGAAGTCTCTGTCACACCCGAAGTTGTCACAAGTCTTTGAGTGAATTGACTGCAAGTGTTGAAATAAGAATAGAGTTTGGATAAAATGAAAGTATTTAAATAAAACTAAAATGTAAAGTTTAGAAATAAAAAGCATAAAAGTAAAGAATGATTTTGTTGTTGTTTTCTGCAGATGACAAATTAGGCATGGGAAGATTCAGTTCATGGTTATAGTGAATGTGCCAGGTGGATGAGTGATAAGTGTAACAATTATAATCTTATAAGTATGTGTGTAGGCGAGCAACCCATAATTAGCCGAAACTCCTCTTGGTAGATTTCATCCCAACTTCAATAATCCTACTAGCATGTTTACCACAACCATGGTCATTCACTAGACAATTAAGATCCTCCAGTTTGCTTAGCAATTAAGCTCCTTGGATCAAACTAATGCAATGATCTCGGTGGCTCCTCGTGATCCTCGAGTCAAACTAGTTTCCCATTGATATCCCCGTGTCATTCGAGGGTCGCCGGTCTGCTAGCAAACAAGTGTTGTGACCTTGGATCAATAAAGATCCTAAGTCCCTGTGATTTACATGCTAGTCCCTAAATCAAAAGCTAGCACTCATAGTCGATGAATATCATGTAAAACACAAAGTCATTATTACACGAGGAATCCAGAGTATGAGATTATTACAAATTTCCTTAGGATTAAGCTAGCTCAAATAACAGCGGAAACATAAAATATCTTGAGTCTGTCAATGCCCTAGGCTTGTTTAGTGTAGAATCGCGATCCCTACGCACCTTTCAATCTTTGGATTCTTCACATAAGACGTGCAGCCAACAAGTGGGTCAATACTTTGAAAGTATTGGAAAATTACACCAAGGAAAGAAAAAGACTAACTCTACATGCAAGGCTAGTTTAGGCTGTGGAGTTCATTTGCTCAAAGCTAATTTTCTTAAGTATGGAAAAGGAGAGAGAATTTCCCTACTTTGTAAACATTTTGCTTAAGTAATATATGGTCGAATGGCACACGAGGATATTGCTCACCAAGTGTCCAAACAACCTAACACTTGGATATTACTCACCAAGTTCCCAAAATCCCACCCAATAGCGATATGACTCATGCCTTGGGTTTTTAGAAAAATTTAAGTTTTGGAAGAGAGAGAGGAAGATCATTTAGAGGCTCCATCCTTCAAATGCTCAAGTGTTCTTTTCCTGAACTCGGCTGATCGATCAGATTGCAATACTCTCGAGAGTTTGTGCACTCTACCCGCAATCCACGATCAAGTCCTTTTATAGACAAGACCATGGCGAGGATTTCCCTTAGTAGCCCCCCTACCTTCTGGATCCAACCGTGCCAAGAACCTCCAAATATTGGTACCCAGGTGAGGTTTCCCACTAAGTACTAGGCCAAGACAGAGCCCATATGTATTGTGATTGCACTGGAAGCTTCTGAATTCTGAAACATGGCAGACTTACTTGATTCCTGGGCGGCCGTCCTACACCAAAATCTCACCCTTTGATCCAACAACCATTCTTCCCAGAAGAAAACATAGTTTTATTTTGAAGTGGATTTGAGAAGAAAAGATCGCTCAAGAGAGCCTTTATACTTAGAAAATTTCTTGTCTTGCAAACCCCCCAACGGTACTTTATATATATATAGCATAGCAAGGACTTAGAAAAAACAGGGGAACCTATTAGGAAGGGAAAAACCTAAGTATAGAGCTACTCATGGCATACTACAAAAATCACCACACTTGCAAAATAATACTAAGAAAATTCTACTAGAACATCCTACACATGCTTACTATAGAGCTTTTGAGGATCACATGCATAGAATAAAAACTTGGACAAAAATATGAACAAGTGGTGTAACTTGCCTTGATCCGAGCAGCACTCTACACAATAGTACTCCTCAGCGCACTCCGAACAATCTATCAAAAAACAAACATAGATCTAATCACAACTTGCACAAAATAATGCCACGGAAAAAGTATGCATGCAACATGGTAATATGCAAGGTTGTGTTCTAATTCGACCAAGAAAAACATTCTGAGTTGGTAAAGTGTTGGGGATGTTGTTAGTATCACTTCCCCATAGATTTTAATCAATTTGAATTATTACTTTAATTTATAGGCTTAAAAGGAGATCCAACCAACAAATCAGCCCGGAAACAGATCTAAAGATCCTAAGCAAGGTTTTAGTATTTTAGAAAGTAGGCATCGTAAAATCAAAGCGAACGCAACAAGAATCAACTATAATTATTTTTCTATGAATTAAATACTCCAATCTAGAGATTAAATCCTACATAGAAAATACTACTGCAAACTCGCAAAATTATTTTAGATCTGTGTTCTACACAATTTTGTGAATCCAACGGTATATTATACGCAATTTTTTGCCAGGTGGTTGAATTACTATGAATTTCCCAAGATTAGTAATTATTCTGCCTCTTTAAAACTAAAACTAAATTAATTCCGACGCTACTCAACACGTGTCGCGATGCTACTAGATGGCACGGGTAAGTTGCTGAGTAGGCGCTGAGGTGCGCGTGTGCCACGTGGTGCAGTGCTATTGGCCGGTACCGCTTTGGCAGCTCCTTCTAATCTGCTGCGTAGAATCCCGATCGGACGGCTGAGATTGGTTGGTGACTTACATGTGGCGGTGACGATGGCGAGACGGTGGTGCTCGACAGCGGTCCGATGGCTTCTCGAGGAGGTCCCGTTCACGAGATCGGCTTCAATATTCCCTTCCTCGTCTAGCCGCAATTCTCCATTGGTCTCCGCGAACTCCGGTGATGTGTCGTCGATAAATCATGGGCGTACTAGTGCTCTGCGGAAGGGGGAAAAGGGTAGAGAGAAGCGGCGAAGCACGGGTAGAATAATCAACGTAGAAAGAGGGTCTGGGGTGACACAAATCGTCGGTAGCTTGACCTTCCTGAGCGCAGCAATGGCGAGCAAGATCGACAGCGGTTCACCGTGTTTTAGCTAGGGTTTTGGGGGGGGAACAACGAGAGGGGGTCATATTTTTATAGTCCAGAGACTTGGAGGAGGGGGCGGCCGAATCAGTTGGGATTCGGGTATATCCCAACGCGTTCGCAGCGGCGTGAACATGTTCGTCGCGGTCTCCAGGAGGACGACGACAGGGTGGGACCCAGCGTCAACGGCTGCGCGCTAAGCGGTCTGCGAGATGGCTGGGAGGAGTGGGCCGGCCCACGCGCTGTGCGACGCTCGCTGCCAGGCGCGGCATTAGTTAGGTCACGGGCTGGCCTAGCTGGCCCGCTTAGGTTAGTTTTTTTTATAATTTTAACAATTTTTGTTTTACCAAAACCTTAATAACTTTTGCATAACAAGTTCAAATTTGGTGAAACCAGTTTCTAAATTTTTTTAAAAATGAGGTGGTCACCATAGGACCATAAAATAATGTTTTTAATTAGCTTTAGGAAGGCTAAGCATAGTAACCCCCTTCTTGCTCATAAAGAGGAATTTTTTTATTAGGGTTTTGCTAGGGTTTGGTGGTAGGTTTTTTTTGGTATAACTTTAATTTATATGATGCAATGGTGCAGGGATGATGCATTCTTCTAGTAACATATTAATATAAAATCTGGGTTGTTACAACAAGATTCTATCTATGTAGAACAAAGCATCAAGTTGTCTGGGCCCTTAATTGGACAATAGGCATTAAGCATCCCACAAATATTTAAGCACGCATAATATAGTAATTAGAATCAACCACAGACTTGGTGGAAATTATATAGGCACATCACGTCTCACCAATCCCCTACATCTCCCACGCCTAAGCGAACTTACTCACACATGAGAGAAGAAAGCATCATCGATATAATTAAAAAAGGGAGTTCTTGATATTACCGTGGAGATCCACAATAAGAAATAGAAATAAATCCAAAACAATTTAAGATGGGAAGAACAATCTCAAACCCTTGTCTTGAAAGGTGGAGATCTCTCACTCTCTCTCTCTATCTATCTCTCTCTCTCAAGTACAATTAATGGTTATGAAAGTGTGGTGGCTGGGAGATCGAAGATGGTGGAGCGATATGAAGAACGTCTTCCCCTTCTTCTCTGGATCTATCCTTTCTCTCTTCTAGATGGGATCAAGGCTCGTGTGTTCTATTCTTGTCCTCTCCCTCTTCATGAAATTTGTCCCTTTTCATAAGTCGAAGGAGATGGCAGCTATACGGCGGGAACTATATGGCCAGAAAAATATTCATGCCGTATAGTTGCTCGTTAAATCCCCCCGATTGCTTCCAAAAAGAGACTTGCTTGTTTTCGCCTAAATATTGTGTTTTTGTTGTTAAATCTCTGTGTTGATGTTCAGAACCAGAAAGACACATTAAAATACAAGCTTTCTTTGCTACTAAAGTATTAGCATTAGTTAAAGCTAGAAAACCATCAAATCCAAACGAAAACCATCGATAGAAACCATCAAAACTGTGTCGAATCTCATAGCTATCAATATCTTCTCACCGCACAAACACATCATCTCAGGGTAGTAGTCGTAGGGCGTCTTCCAGTACCTGATGGGGTACCCTTCTAGCTGCGTTGAGCCGACCCTGATTCCGCCCGAGACGAACTGCACGAGCTACGAGCCATGGGCTAGGGGAGCGAGGGTAGAGGAAAGAGGGGACAGCGGAGGAGCCTTGGATTTTAGAGTAGGGGAATGGTGAAGCGTGATTTATCCCACCCAGTAACTCGAGGAGAATCCTATCGTCCACTTTGGGCTGAGAGGTGGGGCTCCTCCAAAGCTCGCACTTTTGTTGTTCAAAGGCCCTTTCGCGGTCATTGAATGAATTTTTTTGGCCTCATGCCCGCCAACATATCGTTGGGAGGCCTTGACAAGTAGCCAGCCACGCCTGGTCCCACAGTTTTCACCCTCCCCATACACCCTGGACAAGGAAAAATCTACCTGAGATTTTCACGGCTCGTGGTGGTAGATCCATCCACTCCAGCGCTTGCGGTCGGGCTTGCCGTGGCGGATACAACCCTAAGTCCTACCGTCGCCGTATAAAATTGCCATCGTTTCTTCAGCCGAACGGCTACGCTGTGTCTCCAAGCTCGATAGTTGCCACCCCCGCCCCTTCATCATTGTTGATTCTGACAAGGAGGAGGACGTCGACAAAGCAATGAAGAACGCCAATTAAGACTCCTTGGCGAAGGGCAAGCCACGGGAGGGAGAGGATGTCACTAGGAAGGGCATGGAGGGGTCACCAATCGAGGTGGAATCCCATGAAAGTGGTGTGATCTTGGTCTAGATCTTGTAATTGGTTATATTTAATGCGAGTACAATTATTGTAATGGGTTTGGCAAGCTGCAATGTGAATTATGGATAGCTGCGTTCAGCGCAATAACAGGTGCTCGTGCTTCCACAATAGAAATTATGTATGTGCCCTTTGCATGCGGCAGAATCCATGTAGTTTCCACTTAAACAAACCAGCAAAGTCGTGTTACAATCATCAGACAAAATGAAGAAAGAAAGGCATAAGATAGACAAACATACGCCCAATTTGTTCCAAGCAGACCCTACTATTGCAGACTTTAGACCACTTGGTCGACAAATACTATTACATTTTGTTCCAAGCATTCCACACACACAACTGAAAATCCACGAACATGCTTTATCTTGGGCTCCTACTAGTTTAGACTTCAGACCACCTGGTTGACAAATAGTATTACAATTAAAGGTAGTGAGCTCAATCTAAACAAACCTAGTTTTCACACACATCCATTATCTTGCTAACCTTAGCTTGATGCCCTTAATTCTTCCACTCCAGGGTTTGAATCGTCAGCGCCATCTTTTTGGCATACTCCTTGCACTTGGTTAGTTCTTTCTCTACCTTGATCCTCAAGGACCTATCTATATTGGTAGTTTTGACATCGTGGACTTTCTTCTTGTGCAGTTCAATCCTTGATGCAGTAATTTCTTTCTCTTCTTTAGCCTTCAGGACCATCGCCATGTCCCTCTCCTTCCCGACTTTGCTAACCTTGTCTTGCAACCTACCGATATCACGACGAAGGATTGGTGTGTCATCAAGGCCCATTAACTTCATCTCAGCACACTCAAGAAGTGATCTTACTAAGTCTTCTTTCAACTCAGCATTCTTCTCTGATAGTTTTTCTAGTGATTTTTGCATACACAGTGGCCACTCGGGATCTACCCATTTGACAATGCCGCAACTTTTGGTTGGACATGCTTCACCTACCCTTGACACCCTAAAAACCCCTGCCAGTGTTCCGTCCCTCGAATTCTACCAATTTAGCGCCACAAGATCATGTTTTTACAACGGCGAGGACTCTCTCCCTCCGCTAAACCGTGATAATCAGAGTCGTACAACGTCACAACGGCATAGTACACCAGATGTACATGAGTAATCAGAGTAGATCTAGTTCAAAATAAAGAAATCCCCATAAAATATAAGGTATGAGATGACTCACATCGCTTTCACTGTCTCTGTGATCTTCACGCGTTTCCTTGCTGTCTCCCTGCGAATCCATGACGATAAGGAGGTGGGGGAGCGGGGTGGCGGCAGGAAAGGTCACTGGTGGTGGGCGTGCCGCCTGCTAACGGCTAAGGGAGTATAGTTGAGTGGAGTGAGGACAGTGGCTTCAAGGGGAAGGAAGAGAATTAAAGAACGCCAACCCTACCAAAAAAATCAAACAGATGTTAGAACACAGACACATCTAACTTTAGGGGTTCATAGCATGGAAAACAAAAAAATTCTACTCCATGCATACAAACAAGCCAAGATCTATCTACTAGATTGAAGCAACGAGTTGATTAGAGTACTCACCCTCGAAGATTCCAAAGCGGTTAACGAGAGCAGATTCTCGTGGGTGATGTAGTCGTACACTTGCCGATCTCAAGATCGCCTAGACGATCCTTCCGGCGCTGCATTCCGGAAGCACTTCCGTAGTTGGTCACACGTTCGGTACTCGATGAAGACCTTCCTCTCCCTTGTTCCAGCAGGCAGCGGAGGTTGTAGTTCTCCCCTCGCGATTCCAGAAGCACGACGGCGTGGTGTCAGAAATAGAGGGAAGATCCTGCAGGGCTTCGCCAAAGCCGATGCGAGAAAGGTGGATCTAGAGTTTCCGACGATCTAGGTTTAGAAGGCCCGAGCGGAGGAGGAGGTGCCGGTGGCGGCTAGGGCGATGGCGACGGGCCGGCGGCGACGCGAGGCGGCGACGGCGGTGCACGTGTGGGGAGGGATGGAGTTGTGTGCTTTGGGGCAGCCCTCCCCCTCTATTTATGAGGGATGGCATCTTGGGAGAGGGGAGTTTGAATCCATACCCAAAACCAAGTTGGATAGAAGGAAGGACTCTTTCCTTCTTCCACTAGGAAACTATTGTTCTAATTTGACTTTTCAAACCTCCCTTTTGACTTTCAATTTAGAGCTTTATTTTTCTCTCGCAAATGCCAAACCAAAGTGACCTAGGACATGATCCAATCATTCCACTTAACCATGACACATTCATTGACCATTCCCCTTCCGGTCCGGTGAACCTTCTAGACCCTTCTAGAACCTCTCCGATGAAAACATCAAAATCATTCCCAAACTCCGGAATAGGATTTTCCTGATGTGAATCTTATTCTCTGAACCATTCCGGATCTCCTCGTGATATCCCGGATCCCATCCGAGACTCCGAATAACATTCGGTTTCCCTACTGACATTCCATATCTACTAAACAACATCGAATCCTTAAGTGTGTCTCCCTATGGTTCATGAATTATGCGGACATGACCGAGACACTTTTACGATCAATAACCAATAGTGGAATCTAGAAATTAATATGGCTCCCACATATTTCTACGATTACTTTGCGATCGAATGAACCACTTACATACGATACCAATTTCCCTTTTGCTAGCGATAGTTTACTTATCCGAGGTTTGATCATCGATATCTCTGCATACCTAGTTCAACCTCGTTACCGATAAGTACTCTTTTCTCGTTCCCGTGATATGTGATCCCTTGTGAGCCAGTCACATGCTTGCAAGCTAATTGGATGACATTCCACCGAGAGGGCCCAGAGTATATCTATCAGTCATATGGATGGACAAATACCACTCTTGATCCATGTGCCTCAACACATACTTTCCGAACACTCAATGCCACCTTTATAACCTCCCAGTTATGGTGTGGTGTTTGATGTCATCAAAGAATCCTTCCGATGATGGTGATTAGCATGATCTCATGGTCAAAGGAATTAGGTTACTATGTATCAGAAAGCTTATAGCAAATGAACTATATTAAATGACTTGATCTTTATGCTACGCTTAACTATAGGAGTATGTCCATCACATCATTCTCCTAATGATATGACCCTTTTGTTAATAACACCTCTATGTTCATGATCAAGAAACCATGATCATATATTAACCAACAAGCTAGTTTAACAAGAGGTTATACTAGGGACTCTTTTATGTTTACAAATCACACCAGTATTAATGTTTCCGGTTAATACAATTATAGCATGGTATGTAAACATATATCATAAGCATGAAGATATGATAATAACCACTTTATTATTGTCTCTTGGGCATATCTCCAATAGTCTCCCACTTGCACTATAGTCAATAATCTAGTTTCAAACGTTTGTGCATTCAACACATATGGCTTTCCGGTGTTGTATTTACACGATTGCTAGTGGTCAACTGATCTCCGGATCCGACACTTTTAGGTCCGTGTGTAATTGCATGTATTTGTGTCTCTACGCATCACTCATTCTCTAATGAGATGGCTTTGTATAAATTTGGTCCTTTGGTGAGAACTTTAGTTCCTTGGGGTTAAAACATGTTGAAAATATTGTCGTACAATATATCTTCATAGTACTATCCCGCTGTGAACCACACCTATTTTGATAACAAACTGCTTGACACAAATGCCCTCTTTTGCTGCTGTAATAGCAGTCATATACTTAGCCTTTTGTTGTAGTATCTGTCACACTGTCTTAACTTTGGAACTCATCCAAATCCATTATGGAACTTATTTTCCATCATATTGTGCCACCCTTAGTTTAGATTGAGATAAACTTAATTTTTACTCCGTGACAAAACTAGTATCAATGTAATACTTTTACAATGAACTAACCATCTATTTGTCACTTCTACATAATAATATATTCTTAGTTATTCTAAAAGATCATAAGAATATCTTTACAATCGTCCAATAATCATCTTATGAATCATTCTGGTATACGCTCATAACATTTAGAGCATATGACATATCTGGATTTGTACATATTACAACATGATTGATAAAATACTCTTTGTGATTTTATCTATCAAGTATCAAAAATACTTAAATCTTTATTCAACCCTTCCTGTGCAACAAGAACCTTTCTTATAGTTTCTATATTGAACTCATTCAATATCTCATCTATGTACTTCTGGCACAACCATATTGGCATCACAATTTGTCCATATAGACATTGATGCCAAATATTCGAGTTCTTCCTAAGCCTTTCATCGAGATGACATTCTTAACCCGTGTTAATAAAAAGATACATCATTTCCAATCAACAATATGTCTTCCACATAATGTATTAGAAACATGTCTTAGCACTCCCACTTTAATTTCTTTCAAATGCAAGCATCTTCATAGTCTCCGATGAAATTAAACTCTTTTAACAGTTTCATCATATTGAAGATTCCAACTCCGCGATGCTTACTTCAACCATTGAAGTTTGCATATGCTTTTAGCATCCTTTGAATTAACAAAACCCTTTGGATCGTGTCATGCACACGTCCTAGGTAACCATTCTATTAGAAGAACTTATTTTGTTTATTCAACTACCACATAACAAAATTATATGTAGTGGTTGCTACATTAATCCTCTAGACTAAATATCGCTTAATGAAAGATCGGATCTTGTCATAGTCAATTATTTGAATATTGTCGTGAACTCTTTCCCGACATGTTGATAATTTCATAGATGTGAAACATCCATGTCTATTTCTTTATAGATCGAAATATGACTGTAGGGTATTGCACCTTTTCAGAGGGTCTTTCAAGTTCAAAGCTTGATCTCTCGTATATGGAACTATCACGGATTTTATGGCTTCAAACCATTTGACGGAGTCAGGGCCCATCATCGCTTATTTGCATGTAGTCGGATCATTATTGTCAAATAATGATTTAACTCTCAAATCTTGGTATTTGATTGTTTACCCGACCTACTTGGTTCAATAGGAACATAGACCTCCATGGCCACAACCTTTGAGGCACGTGAGCCATGAGCATTGTTTCTGCCTCCGGAACACTTTTCGGCGCTGTGTAACTTTGCACATATAGCTAAGGTTCTTTTAACCTTATCAAAGTTCTATTGTCCTCCCACTTAACTTTTCACGGAAAATTCCTTTCTCAAAGAAACTTGATGGTCTAAGCGACAAACATTTTTGTCTTTGGTGTTATGGAGGAATAATCAACTATTATTCAAAACAACATACAAAGATATGTTCATCCGATTTTGCTTGCAAACATCTTTATTATGCATAGCATAGCAATGTTTAAGAAAGGAGAACTTGGATTTTATCCCAAACCATAACTTTATATGGTGTCATTTCAACGGATTATGATGGAGCTCTTTTCAGTGGAAAAACGGTAGTCTCTAAAGCTTTAATCGTTAAAATATAATGGAAGTTTTATAATTTACACCTTTGATCTTACCATGTCACACAATGTTTCATTACATATCTCGAACGCTCCATACTCTTATGGTGTTTTGGGAAATGCAAATCCATGGAACGATTCCTCAAATCTAAGGTATTATGCTAAACTTGTAACTCAAATGTCTTCCTTTATGATCCTATCATAAATTCTTTATTTTCTTGTTACATTGATTTTGCACTTCATCTTGAAAGTTTTTGAACTTTTCAAATGTTTCACACTTCATCCTCATTAAGTAAATATTCATATATTCACTCAAATTTTTGGAGAAAGCGTATGAAGTTGAAATCCATCGCTCTTGACTACACATAATGGACTTCATACATCAAATATGTACAAATTCCAATAGTCTGGTCATTCGTTCCCTTTTGACCTATGAACGGAGTTTTAGTTATCTCTTGGAAAGTTTCACAAGCATCATTTGATCAAAAATCGAAAGACTCCAAAACTCCATCCACCTAGAGTTTCTTAATGTTTTCTTTCCAATATAATTTAAACGGTGATGTCACTTCCTAAGTGATCTTTCAATCAATTGTCTTTCGACATTTTTAGCCTTTATTTTATGGATGTGATTTATCCAACGACATTTGTAAATCATCCATCTTTTATGGATTACGGCAATTATTTGAACAACGTTTTTGTTCTCATAATACCCGACAAAACAAATCTTGAAGGCAAGCTTTTATGTCAATGAGAAACACATCAATACTTTATTTGTTCTCGATGAACATCATCACATATTGTCTTGCTAGTTACCTAGGCCATTGCAGTTCATGAATTGTGTTGTTTCATGTGATGATTCACACCAAAAAATTCAGTATCCAATACTTAAGAACCACATTGTTTAACAAGCAAAGAATACAGCCATAACAAAAATATCCTCTATATAACTAAGCTGAACAATTCTAGTCTTTTCTTTTCTGCCATATATTTCTGAGATTCTCTTTCGGTATTTTCTTTTCTGTTTGAAAGAATCTATTAACATCAATAGTGGAGCCATACACATGACACATAGTCCAAAGCATGTATAGTTAAATACCAATGTCTTTGGACTTGAACTTTGAAGTAGATCACCATCATCAAATACTTGGTCTTCTTTCAAATTCCATTCTTTAGTAATCTTTTAGTGTAGTAAACATTTTGCCCACATCAAATATTCATCCTCATCATGGAACTATTCATGATCAAGCTACTTTAGATTATAACGGTGAATTACGAGTATAATGTTGCTCTCTAAAACCTTTTGGAGGATTAAGACGACCAGCGTCTCCAACCTTTTTCAAATTCTCATCAAATATGAGAACAATACTTTTGCCATATTATACTCTATCATGTTGCAAGCAAAACTTCGTTTCAGATATCACAATATCTTTCACACATGATGGTTTCTAAAAAAATTCTTTCAGCTCCCCGATAACCTTGATATTAAAACAATCTTTTGAATATCAAGAATCATGGAGACAAACATGATATTTATATACCAACACTGGAATTGTTACTCTTGTTTTAATACTAATTATTAAACTTCAAGAAGTAACCAAAACTTACTGAAAGTTTTCAATAGGACTTCTAAATTTTAGATTAACTCTTCAAAGCAATACGATACTAGTTCGTAAAGTAATTAACTAGAATTCTATAGTTCTATTATCTCAATTATAACTAAGCGCAAGGTGGTAAACGGATGCCAATGACTACAACAACTATGCAAATTCACTTTGATCTAATTTATGATAAATAGTGTTCAACTTTTAACCATATTGCTATTGAACTCCCACTCAAAACAATATCCCTCACATTGTTTTAGTGATCACACGAACCAAATTTACTATACCAAGTCCGATCATCACGTGACATGATATAGTTTCAAAGGCGAACAATCATTAGGTTCATCATATCATCTATATGACTCATGCTTTACCTTTCGATATTTCGTGTTCCGAGACCATGTTTGTACATTCTAGGCTCATCAAGATCAAACCTTAGCTTCTGATTGAGCATATCTGGCTTGCTCCCATTGTATACACTCGTAGAATCTAACACACTCGATCATCACA
Source organism: Avena insularis (assembly GCA_023614405.1). NCBI lineage: Eukaryota > Viridiplantae > Streptophyta > Magnoliopsida > Poales > Poaceae > Avena > Avena insularis. The sequence goes on along the minus strand of CM042685.1, from coordinate 86,550,949 downwards.
TGGTGCTTCGAAACAACGAGCTTTGGCAACGGTGCCTACTAAGGACGAACACTCTATAACTTGATACTTTGTGAGAGGGATCATCTTATAATGCTACCGCCGCGAACTAAGCAATACAAGATGCATAAAAGGATTAACATCACATGCAATTAAAAATATGTGATATGATTTGGCCTTTCTTCTTGTGCCTTCGATCTCTATCTTCAAGAACGAACATGATCTCCATCATTACCGGCGTGGCGTCAAGGTCAATGGCGCCGCTCCATGGTTGTCGTCCACCAGCATCAATTATTACAACTACTTTGAATAATAGACACGTAGGTCTAGATGAAACTAAAATACAACCATATGGCTCATGCCGGTTGCTGACTTACAATAAGGAACATTGCATACATCATATATAATCATAATCATGGCCATATCACATCACAGCACACCCCTACAAAACAAAGTTAGCCGCCTCTAATTTTCTTTGCATGTTTTATGTGGTTTGGGGCTTTCAACAAGTGTCGTTGTAACTTATGAACAAGAACCACAATGTTGATACTAGTATTGTCAATCACCCGTTGTAAATTGAATCTTCACTATGTTGGGAGAAACAGGCACCCGCAAAGCCACTTATGCAATACAAGTTGCATGTCCAGCGTGGAGCAAGTCTCATGAAGGATGTCATGTAAGGTTAGCCCGGGACGCTTCATCCCACCATCCCGCAAGATGGAAAGTACACAAGAAGCATGCATCAATGCCTCCAATGACCATTGTGTTCTACTCGTGCAACAGATCTACATATAGACACGACTCTGATACCACTGTAGGTGTTCATAGCATGGAAAACAAGAAAATTCTACCGCATGCATACAAACAAGACAAGATCTATCTACTAGATTGAAGCAACGAGTTGATTAGAGTACTCACCCTCGAAGATTCCAAAGTGGTTAACGAGAGCAGATTCTCGTGGGTGATGTAGTCGTACACTTGTCGATCTCAATATCGCGTGAGCGATCCTTCCGGTAAGCGCTTCCTTGATCGGTTAGGCGTTCGATTTTCGATGAAGACCTTCCTCTCCCTTGTTCCTGCAGGCATCGGAGGTTGTAGTTCTCCCCTCGCGATTCTGGCTTTATGACGGCATGGTGTCGGAAGTAGACGGAAGATCCCGCAGGGCTTTGCCTGCTGGAAAGGGATCTAGGGTTATGGTGGATCTAGGGTTTCCGGCGATCTAGGTTTAGAAGGCCGGAGAGGAGGAGGAGGTGTCGGCGGTGGCTAGGGCGACGGTGACGGTCCGTCGGCGACTGGCAGCGGCGTGCGGCGGCGCACGGGTGGGGAGGGCTGGTGTTGTGTGCTTTGGGGCAGCCCTCCCCCTCTATTTATGAGAGGGAGGGAAGCTTGGGAGAGGGGAGTTTGAATCCATACCCAAATCCAAGTTGGATAGAAGGAAGGACTCTTTCCTTCTTCTACTAGGAAACTATTGTTCCAGTTTGACTTTTCAAACCTCCCTTTTGACTTTCAATTTAGAGCTATATTTCTCTCTCGCAAATGCCCATCCAAAGTGACCTAGGACATGATCCAATCATTCCACTTAACCATGAAACATTCATGGACCATTCCCCTTCTGGTCCGGTGAACCTTCTAGACCCTTCTAGAACCTCTCCGATGAAAACATTGAAATCATTCCTGAACTCCAGAATCAGACTTTCCTTATATGAATCTTAATCTTCAAACTATTCCGGATCTCTCGTGATATCCCAGATCCCATCCAAGACTTCGAACAACATTCGGTTTCCCTACATACATTCCATATCTACTAAACAACATAGAATCCTTAAGTGTGTCTCCCTACGGTTCGTGAATTATGCGGACATGACCGAGACACTTCTCCGATCAATAACCAATAAAGGAATCTAGAAATTCATATGGCTCCCACATATTTCTCTGATTACTTTGCGATCGAACGAACCACTTACATACGATACCAATTTCCCGTTATCTCGCGATAGTTTACTTATCCGAGGTTTGATCACCGGTATCTCTGCATACCTAGTTCAACCTCGTTACCGATAAGTACTCTTTTCTCGTTCCCGTGATATGTGATCCCTTGTGAGACAGTCACATGCTTGCAAGCTAATTGCATGACATTCCACCGAGAGTTCCAGAGTATATCTATCCATCATATGGATGGACAAATACCACTCTTGATCCATGTGCCTCAACACATACTTTCCGAACACTCAATGCCACCTGTATAACCACCCAGTTAAAGTGTGGTGTTTTATGTCATCAAAGAATCCTACCGGTGATGGTGATTAGCATGATCTCATGGTCGAAGGAATTAGGTTACTATGTATCAGAAAGCTTATAGCAAATGAACTATATTAAATGACTTGATCTTTATTCTACGCTTAACTATAGGAGTATGTCCATCACATCATTCTCCTAATGATATGACCCTTTTGTTAATAACATCTCTATGTTCATGATCAGGAAATCATGATCATATATTAACCAACAAGCTAGTTTAACAAGAGGCTTTACTAGGGACTCTTTTATGTTTACAAATCACACAAGTATTAATGTTTCCGGTTAATATAATTATAGCATGGTATGTAAACATTTATCATAAGCATGAAGATATGATAATAACCACTTTATTATTGCCTCTTGGGCACATCTCCAACACTAATGTCTTCTATACGTGGCACACGGAAAGAGTGACACTTGCAGGTGGGAGCACGCATGATTATTAAGGAATATTACAGAACTGCGACTACAATACATTCGCTTGAAAAGTATGCTCTCTATATCAGACTAGTATTGATTACGACTTACATTTAAGCACAACAAAAGTTCTACAACTCTTTGTCGGTCTTTTCAATGTGAATGTAGAAATTGATCTGCTTGGCTGGTCCAACATCGACAAGGTACTTTGATGGCACACAAAGGACCAATCTCAGGTCCTTAAACTCCACCTCGCCCGGTGTCGGGCATCTCGGCACCACTTCTCTCACATGCATTGCATCGAACGACGGAGGCTGGGCATGAGAGCACCTAATCACAGTGTACATCGGCCATACCCACGAGACTGACCTGACGCATACCAGAGACATGAAGTTGGGCGTAGGGACGGTTCCTGGAACGCCAGGGGTGATGTTGGGCCTAGAGACGGTTCCTATAACGCCAGCGGTGATGGTCAAGACAAAACCAGAGCCGTCCAGCCGGCGACATGCCAACTCAGGGAACGACACCTGCTAGTGGAGAATAATGGCGTAGCCATAAGAGAGCCTAATCACTTTGATCGGGTGATCAATTGCAAGGTGGACCATGAGCTTTGCCGGCGGGCTGGTGTGGTTATAGCCGGGCTCCATGAAGCTACACGCGTCGTGCTGGCACGCGAGCTTGTGCCCCGGGAGTATATAGTAGGGGTAACGACGAAAGAATCCATGGTGGGATCACACGATAGCATACATTGCCAGGATGTTGTACGTGATGATCTCCTCTAGAATCAAGGGCTGGCGATCTGAGTACTTGCTGCGTGGCTCCCACATCTGAAGTTTGTCGAGAAATCAGAGAACATGTGTGCAGTTAGTTAAGCCGATAGCAGGAATTTGTAAGATAAATTCAAACACTAGTCAAATGATTTCCTACCTTAAGGTTCAAGTCAGTTGCTATCATCCGGAAATGGCACGCGAAATACGTTGGCATCGTTCGACATAGCGAGTCGGGGTGGAGAAGGGGGTATGGCTGTGAAAGAGACATGCTCAGTCACGAGCTCTATTGATATAGGGCAGAGGGAAGTGGAAATACTAATGTATTTGAATATTAAGTGCGGCGAATCATGTCACGGGATAGGCTACTCATGGATCGGCCTTGCAAAGAAACATCCTAGCGTCTAGGTGGCCCGATCGATCAGTCTGTAACCATCAGCATGAAGAACTAGTGCCCCGGGAAGGGGGAAAGGGGTCGGGTCTTCTAGAATACATGATCTAACGGTCGCCTTTGGACACTAGGGTTACGATCGGGTGGCTGCTATTGGTCGTTAGGGTTAGGTCAGATTGTAACCTAGAAATTCAAGCCAGTCAACAGAGTTATCCTGTGTTTGACCAGATTTCAAATAACCATTACTCATTTAAAAAAATACCAACCTCCCAGGAATAGTGGTCTTCCACGATGTAGCATGCGTGTAATTTGCCTCGGGGCATAGGGCATGCTCAATTCTTGCACCTCCTTTACAAAATCACAGATTTTTCAGAGTCGGTAAACTCTGGATTTCTTCATGGAACCCAAAAATATATAGTTATAGAAGTTGCTTAGAAGGCCGAGAGGGAGCTAGGTGTCGGTTTTGGGATCAATCCGCATAGTGGATTCATTTTCTGGGCGGTGAGGGGGAGGTCTAGGGTTGAAAGCCATGTTAACTCGACATACACCGTGTGCCAAAAGTCCCGGTTTGTCTTGTTTATGATTTTCTGGTGGTAATGGGTGACATACAAGGGCTACTCGAGCTAGTTTCATATTTTTTGATTTTTGATTAATTTCCTATTACCGGAGTTCGGGGGTGGGCAAAATGACCAAACCCGTCGGCGTGCGTGGGCACACGAGATCCAGTGCAACGTTGAACCTAGGCACGTGCCTAGCCTAGGTACCCCATGGGGCACTCCATTTTTTTCCGAAAATTTGGAGTATCGATGGCTATTCTAAAGAGAAGCAGTATCATCTAATCTGTGTCGCACGATTAGAATATGATCAACGACTCAGCGTCGTCGTCTCCATCGCACGATTAGAATCTGTGCCGCGCGGGGGATTTTAACCCTACCTCTACGACGGTTGTCGTCGGATGCTTACCAGGGCTCTAGCTAGGTCCAGCGAGGTGGGCGAACGAGTTGGTAGACGACGGTGGTTCGAATGGTGGTCGCAGCAGCTACTGTGCCGGCTCTTAGCAATGGCTCCTTTCCACCACAGCAGCGGCGGGCTCCGGTGAAATTCCGGTGATGTAATGCTCGCCATGCTCTGGGGATGGGTCAGAGGGAGTGTTGAGAGAGAGGTGAGTCGAGTGTTGTGCATATTGAGGCAGGGGAGGGGCCTATTTATACCCCGGCGAGAGGAGCATTGCGGCATGGCTGGGGCTCATCGGCGACGTTGCTACAGGGCGCTATCGGCATGGCTGAGGGCGTAGGTTGACACGGTGCTCTGCAGCGATTTTCATGCGCATAGTTGCACGGCGAGGCGCGGTCTTAATCGGACGGGCACGTCCATGCTCTGCTTAGGTACCATGGTGTTCATCATGGCGTATGGTGGTCACGGGGCACGCGACGTCAAACGGCCGTGTCTAGGAGGTCGCAGGCGTCTCGGCAAGGGCACTTATACAAGGGTAGAGCAAGGCACGGCGTGGTTGCACGGGGCCGCTCGGTGCTCTGGTGTGCACTCGGCATGGAAGAGAGATAAATGGGCGAGGCTGTGCTGGATTTCATTGATCGAGGCGTATACTGGCGAGTGCGGTGAGGTCAGGGCTACCTTCTAGACATCATGGGCGAGGGCGGCGAGGCTTGTGGCATCATCTCCATGTCCGACCAGCGTGGCATGCTCGGGTACGGGCTGGCACTAGTCCAATTGGCGAGTGAGAAAGTCTCCACTGCACGGACTGGTACTGGGGGTGATCGTGGTCTAGTAGTGGAGCTATGTCAAGTACAAAGATGATCACTAGATTGATCACAATTGTGTATAGTTGATATATATGTAGTGTGCCTTCTAAATGTTTGATTAAATGGCCACATGAAATAAAAAATTTAATTTTCAAATTCTTTTTGGTGTGTGTGTTGGTCATATGCTTGAGTGTCTATGGTTGCAAAGGTTTGCCAAGTGAAGAAGCTTTGAGTAGTTTTTGAAAAATCGATATCTTTATGTCTATGATGGATTCAATTTGGAAATGTCCTCTAAAAGAATTTGAATTTGTTTCTGTAAGTTTTGCAAGTTACCTTGTATTCATTTTTACTTGGTCTAGCAAGGTGAGAAAAGAAATAGAATTGTTTCTATTTGAAATCATTTACTAGAGATGAACTAAGTGGGTTAGGTGTTAACTTTGGCAAAAATGACCATTAGGTCATATGCTTCACCATTTGATTTTCTTTTGATTTGATTTGGTTTAGATTTGACCTAGATGATATTGCTTTGATCCTTAAACTATTTCTCAACATATATAACAAACAAGCATGGCATTCCAAGCATTCATACATCATTAATAAACACACATGCATTTATATAGTGTTTAATAGTAAAAGATTTTGTTAATCGTAATTTTTGTTGATTGGAAATTTATATTCTCATTATAATGTTTTTTAGATGTTACAAACCTTCCACCCTTAAACAGAATCTCGTCCTGAGATTCAGGAAAATCTAGGAACTAAAGAGATTTGGAAACTCAGTCCTAATATAATCTTCTTGCTCCCAAGTGGATTCTTCTTTAGTATGGTTGCTCCACTGGATTTTGAGAAATGTGATACTCCTGGTCCGGGTGGTTCTGAAGGATTCTTCCAAAATACGAATGTATTCTTCATGATAGGTTAAATCCTTGTTGATATCCACGGATCTATGATCGATGTTCTTGAAAACTTCGGGATTCTCCAGAACTTCTAAACATTTTCGAAGTAACGAGATATGAAACACATTATGTATGGCTGGCATCTCTTTAGGCAGTTCTATTTTCTTGGTATTGTCGACGAGTACGCCATGGAGGGGTCCTCAAAGTGCGTGTTTAGAGACGTGGGATAAGGCGGACGGTTGACTGGTACGAGGTAACACATCTTACCCAGGTTCAGATCCCACGATGGTGGCGGAATCCTACTCCTGCTATAAATCACTATAATGGCAATATGTCGAGTTCTAGGGATCGGTTCGTTGTGCGATGTATGATTTATGGCTTGCCCTAAAGGCTCCCATAGGTCCGGCTTATATAGTCTCCATGTCCTAGGGTTACAGGGAAAGTCCTAGCCGGACAGGTTACAGAGTCCTGCACTGCATACAACTAGTCTAGCGTGTCTTTCACTCCAAGGCTCTGGGTACATCGGTGACTCCTCCGTAGCCTTCCTTTATCCGGCATGGGCCTCCCTTCTAGATGCATCTAACTGGGCCGCCCAGCAGGCCATAGGCCTTGCTACCAACTGTGGGCCACTAGGGTTATCCAGATAGGAGACATGCTATGAGGATACCCATATAGCATATCCCCACCAGTAGCCCCCGGAGGATTCCGAGATCTTGTGTCGTCTTGCCTCTTTATGTTAATTGCTCCGTCTATGTGAATGTCGGCAAATTGTCAAGCAATATCTTGTATTCCTCCCAAGAACCCTGCAATGCTCTCCGTCTTCAACTTGTAAGTCAGAGAAATGCTGAATCTTCCATCATACTCTTCTCGCAGCCAGACTAGATACGTCCATGCCGAAATATTCCGATGGGATGGTTCACCTGCCCGTGTCAGCTAGAGATACGTAGACATAGGTCAGTGACGCCTCGTAACTCACACATGCAGAGAACACAATCATGTCTTTTTTTCCCGCGTGAAGGATACGAACCGTTGACGGCGGTGGTTGAGAACGTGGCGAAATTTCTGCACACGCGCACACACACGTCGGCCATGCAACAACCATTCGATTGCTTGCAAGAATCTTGACGCTAGGGGTTATAAATTACAAATTTGGTGGATATTTACTTTTTCAGCTCATTCTTCCCCTATGTCGTCTTCTTCCTCCTGCGAGCATCTCCTCGAGCCCTCCGCGCGTATGCGAAAAACCCTAATCTCCCCAATCTCCTAGCCACCTCTCTCCCCTTACAATTGGGAGCAGCAGCTCCAACCCATCCATGGCGGCAACGGCCGATGCTGTGGCGAAGCCGGCGAGCTCTGTCCAAGTGCCCCAGAAGGTCTGGTGCTGCCACGGTCCGCGGTGGTGGAGTCCACAGGCGATGACCATATTCCAACGATGCTAGAGCCGCTCGAGGAGGAGGGTGACTCCCATAAGGGGGAGTGGCATGGCTCTGATATCACCAACATCGATATCAATGAGTAGCTTGTCAAAGGCTACCTCCCCGCAACGGAGGGGCTTGTCTGACAGGCGGCACCGGCCGGCGAGGTCACCCCTTCTCCCCAAGCCGGAGAGAAGGTGTACCTCAAAGCGCAATTGGTACACGGTGTCTCCCTCCCGATCTCCGACTTCTTCCTTTTTGTCCTTAGCTATTACCAGGTTTAACCTCAGAACCTATCCCCCAACAACATCCTCGCGCTTAGCAAATACACAGTGCTTTGTCAGGGTTATCTAGGGATTAGGACTAGGCTAGATCTATTTATTTATTTCATCACCGTCAAGAGGGAAGCCGGATCAAGCAAGGACGAGCTTAGGAACTACGAAACCATTAGCTTCAAGATCCGGCCTGGCCGGCGGTACCCCGACATCGTCGGACATGAGTCCTGCAAGAACTGGCAGCGGACGTATTTTTACAGCCTAGATATCCCTCTGGCCAGCCGAGAAGGAACGTACTCGGACTTCGTCGATGGGGCCGCTGCTGAAGCCCCGACATTGAGATCCCAGGCCACCCTTCCCTCCGACAACGACGCTTCCCGTGCCATAAGGCGGATAGAGTAGTTTGTAGAGACGGGTCTGACTGGGTTGGACTTATCCATGTGCTGGTTCATCAGGCGGATCCGGCCTCTGCAGCACCGTGAGAAGCTGATGCACCAGTACACCAAGGAGCGGAAGGATAGCCTCCGCATCTCCGAGGACAACTTCTTGAGTGACTCCATCAAGCTCCGCATCAAGGACATCGTCAAGGTGAAGGATAGGAAGCGCGGCTTCCATCACCTACGACATGTTCGAGGAGGGCAAGTGCCCAGAGGTACCTGTTTATTTTCCGTGTATGACATGTACTCTAGTTCTTCTGTCTAGCCATTATCATCTCATCTAACACTTTGGGATTTCACTTAACAACTCAAAAGTCTAGAGGAGGATAGCATGGCTGTCCAAATCTATGACCCTAAGATGAAGGAAGTCACCGTCGTGTTCGACGACGATGTTCCGTTGGCGCGAAAGCGGAAGAGCTCCACCTCTACCGCTGCTAACGAAGGCAAGAAGAAGAAGACGGAGGGTGGAGCCTCCAAGAAGTCCACTGCCGCCCTGGAGGCGGAGAAAAGAAGAATTACTGGGATCCCTTTCACCAAAGCACCCACTATTGTGTAAGCTTATTATACTCTGACATTGTCCATCGCTCGTCTTATTCCTGTACTTATACTTTTGCATGTTTCAGGAAGAAGGTCAGTATAAGTTTGAAGAAGACCTCCAAAACATCGGGGGCTTCTAAAAACATTAGAGATATGTTGCACCGAGATGTGTCGCACCAAGCATCTCCCACCATCGCCCCTACCACTCCCAGCGTACAGCCTGCCGCTGCTCCGACAAGCTCTCCGGCTAAGGATGCATCTTTCCCTCCTCCATGGAAGTGGACCTAGGTGTATACGTGGATCTTGTCCTAGTCGATGAGCAGGCGACACAAGAAAGTACTGCTTCCAAAATTGCTGAAGCTCCGGCTAAGGATGCCATCGGTGGTATTAAGACGTTGGTGGTAGGCAGAACGTCTATTGAAGGTGGCGCCTCTGCACCCAGGACGTCCACAGAGCTTCCAAAGATAGTCTACCTGACACTTACACCGATTAGCTCAACTCTGGCTCCTGGTGCAGCGCCAACATCTCAGACTTGTTGTCTTGAGGAGCTCCTCAGGCAAGCTGATATCCTGCGAGGAAATAGTCTTTCCTTCAGCAAGATATTTGCCGAGAGTGCCACAAATCTCAAGATCATCGCACTTGTAAGTTTTATTTGCCTTTTGCATTTCATATGAGTATCCCAATGTAGCCCCCGAGGATTTAGACGGAAAACCATAGGTCTTTGCAGATAAATGCTCTAAGAGTGACCAAGCTATAAAACATAACACTGTAGCCCCCAAGTATTTAGTTTGAATGATTTATTCCGACTAGATACTTTTTAGAGTAGCATACGCAGTGTTTGTAAACTTCAATACTGTAGCTCCCAATCCTCTACTTGAAACTGAATTCATTTTGACTAGATGCTTAAAGAAAGACTAAGCATTTTGCGGAGTTAAAAACTCTTACTATAGCCCCCAAGCTTCTAGGTGAAAACGGAGTCAGTTCCGACAAGATGCTTAAAGAAAGCCTAAGCATTTTACCGAGTTAGAAACTCTCACTGTAGCCCCCAAGCCTCTAGGTGGATAGTTATCCTGCTAGATGCTCCAAGTAGACTAAGTGATATTTATCTTCTTTCCAGAGAATGAGAATGCTCAGAGAGGCGTTGCCAACGAGAAGTTCCACAAGATGCGCGTTGAGTTGGAAGATGAAATGGGTAAATTGCCTTCTTGAAGGAACAAATCACCAACAGCAAGAGGCTATTTTTCCTTTCAATTTCGCAATCAACTTGGTCTTGTGTCATCACTCTCCGACTACTCACTGTGTGTTGTTCTTTCTCCGACTTACAGAAACCGTTACCAAGGCCATGGACATTGTTGAGCAATCCAAGCACATTGAGTTGCTGGATAGCAAAAACAAGATCCTTAAGAAGGAGATAGTTGACACTTTAATAATGCACGAGGAATCCATGAATGCCTTGCAGGAGTCCGGCAACATGGAGATTAACCGCTTGAAGGAGGAGATTGTGATACTCAAGGAGCAGAAGAAAGCTGCCGATGAGCAGAATCAGTGCAACCTTGAACCATTCAAGGTCCTCCGACAAGAATGGGATTCCATGGCGGAGACACTCCAGCAAGCCAAGGCGAGCATCTTTGGTAAGAGATTCTCCGTCTTGTACTTCTATAAACCAGTTACTCTAAACTTTTGTGTTTATTGAACTCATATGCTCCTTTGTCGGAAATGCAGCTCCTATTGGTTCAACCAAGTCGCCTCCTCCGCCAAAGGAATGCATAGTTCTCGCTGGCAACTTCGCCAGCATCGCTGTCAAGAAGGCCAAGGAGATTGCCAAACCCCTCAACATCAATATCAAGGCAGTGGACTCCGTGATGAAGTACTCGGAGATCTTGCACAAAGCCCCCGAACATATCGTAAGCTAGAAAGCTCCATGTACCCGGGCTGGTGCAAGGATGTCGTTGGCAATGGTCAAGGCGCACTACGAGAATACCGACATCGACACGGTAACCTCATGTCTCCTCGACGTGGACGATGAAGGCCAGAAGATTGACCACAAGGCTATCTGGGCATCGCTCACGGGTTTTGACACCAGGGTTGCTGAGTTGGTCGATCACAACGTCTTCGTGCCGCTGGAGAGCATTGACGGCAACCACCAAAGCTCCTCCGAGTCCCTCAAGACCACCGACTTTGAAGAAGATGCTGCCTCGAAGTGTCCTACGCCAGAGGAATAAAAACACTTTGTAATATTTGTTTCATCTGAATTGGTGTATGCGGAAAAACTACTATGTTAACTTAAGGCGGAAAACAATAGCTGTAATTTCCTACTACTCAAGTACTGGTTCCAACATGTAAATATTTTTAAGCAAGTGTTGGCTTATCCATTACTCTGGTTTTTATGCTTGACCTTTCGTGAGTCGGAAGACTCTTAGTCGGAACCATGCGCTCAGGCGATGATGCCCAATGGCACCGTCAAAAACCTAAGCACAAAATCGCCGACTTCAAGTGCCAAAAGTCACTACTCCGGAATCCACATAAAAACAACAAAGAACGTGTAGACCAAAAAACTTAAGCTAACGCCCGTAGGCAGAATTTTCACAAGTGCAAATTCAAAGCTTGCGCATAAAGGTTTTATATGATCCAAAAACAAACACTAAAGGAGGTAAAGGACTCAGAAATATGAGTGAACCAGAGAGCTTTATTTCATTGATCATATAAGAGGTACATAGTAGATAAAAAATATGCTAAGTGTAAAAAGGACGTAGCTGTGCTTTGTTCCATGGACGATCAAGCTCCGGGTAGTCATCATCTGGGTCATGTCGCTTACTCTTATGATCATCGCTGGGTTTATCCTCAAGTTCACGATTCTCAACGAGGTAGTAAGACCCATTGAGAAGCGCCTTGCTTATGATGAATGGTCCTTCCCATGGCGGGGATAATTTGTGTGACTTCTTCTGCTTAAGTCGGAGCACCAGATACCCCTCTTTAAACGAGCGATGCCAAACGCGGCAGCTATGGTAGCTGCGTAGCTTCTGATGGTAGATGGCGGATCTTTGGCATGCCAAAACGCGCTCTTCCTCGAGAAGGTCCACATCTAGGCGTCTGGATTCTTCAGCGTCATCTTCGTCATAGGCGGCAACTCTTGGTGAATCGTGAAGGATGTCGGAAGGCAGAATGGCTTCTGATCCATATACCACAAAGTAAGGGGTGTAGCCGGTAGATATGTTGGGTGTAGTTCGTAAACTCCACAGCACAGATGGTAATTCCTCCGCCCAGGCTCCATCTTCTCTATGTAGCGGTGCCTCTAGACGTGGCTTGATTCCCTACAGAATTAATCCATTGGCTCGCTCAACCTGACCATTGGACTGTGGGTGTGCCACCGATGCTAGTCAAGTCAGATGCCCTTCTCCTAACAATAAGCTTCCACTTATCCGAGTGACAAATTGCTGCCATTATCGGTGATAATGCTATGTGGGAGACCAAATCTCACCACTAGATCCTGGACAAACCTAAGGGCAGTTGCCCCATCAAGATTCCTAATGGGTTTAGCTTCAATCCATTTGGTGAATTTATCAACTACTACTAGCAGATGCGTAAACCTACATGGTGCCGTCTATAATGGACCAACCATGTCTAGCCCTCAGACTGCAAATGGCCAAGTTATTGGTATTGTTCGCAATTCTTCAGCTGGAACATGGGGTTGTTGGGCATAATATTGGCATCCCATGCATGTCACAAAAAGCTTGTCGGCGTCCGGCTTCACGGTCAACCAGTAGAATCCTTGCCGGAAGGCTTTGGAGACCAACGACCGAGGAGCGGAGTGATGCCCGCAATCTCTGAGATGGACCTCACGAAGGATTTCAATACCCTCTTGCTGGGATACACACTTAAGGTATACACCAGTGGTGCTTATTTTGTAGAGCTATCCATTGATTATGGTACCTTTGCTCGACCTACTAATTGCTGACTTTCGACCTCGTCGATGGGAAAAGTTCCATGTACGAGATAGTCCATGAATGGTTTTGTCCAAGCCGGAGGGACCTTTGTCACTGTGTGAACGAAAGATTCAACTCTATCTAGGTTCTCGGTGTCCGCTCCCTTCACGGATGGTGTCTATAGATGCTCCAGAAAAACGCCAGGCAGAATTTTTTTGCGCCCTGATCCAAGCTTTGACAGTAGATCAGCCGCCTCATTTTGCTCCATGGGGACATACTTGACTTCGTAGCCTAAGAAGCTCTTGGCTATCTCGTCCACTTCATCTCGATATGCCACCATCATAGGGTTCCACGCATTCCAGGTGCCAGCCACCTGCTGGGCAACCAAGTTGGAATCTCCACAGCAAACTATGCGCTTGATACCAATATCCTTGGCTACGCGTAGTCCATGCTTCATACTCCACCATGTTGTTTGTAGCCTCGAAGTGGATCTGCAAAACATAGTGTAGCTTTTACCTGGTTGGTGACTGTAATAGTACACCAGCCCCCGAGCCTTTGAGTAGCTTTGATTCGTCAAAGTGCTTCACCCAGTATTCTGGCTCCAGCATAGGGGTAGCATCTGGCATCTCCATCCAATCTGCAATAAAATCTGCTAAGATTTGCGATTCGATAGCGTCATGTATCTTGTAGGTAATCTCGAAGGCGGCATGTTCAATGCCCCACTTCGCGACCCTTCTTGTAGTGTCGCTGTTGTTGATGATGTTAGACAATGGAGCTTTGCTCACAACTATGATAGGGTGATCCTGGAAGTAGTGGCTTAGCTTCCGAGAAGTAAGGAACACTCCATAAGCTAGCTTCTGGTAGTGCGGGTAATGCTACTTGGACTCCGTCAAGACCTCTCCTACATAGTAAACTGGTCGTTGAACTCCGTACTCATAGCCTGGTTCTTTCTGCTCTACCACGATGACGATGCTGATTACCAGGTTGGTGGTCGCCATGTAAATTAACATATGCTCCATAGGCTCGGGTGCTACAAGCATAGGAGCCGAGGATATTATCTCCTTTAGCTGCTTCAATTTTGCCTCTTCTTCGTCTGTCCACATAAATTTGTCTGCCTTCTTCAGTAACTTGTACAGCGGCAGAGCCTTCTCTCCAAGTCGGTTGACGAACCAGCTAACCGCTGCAATGCAGCCTGTAAGACGTTGTATGTCCTTCAGGCATGTCAGACGGTTTATGTTTAGGATGGCCTTGATATTATCCGGGTTGACCTTGATTACACGCTGGGAAATGATGAAGCCCAATAGTTTGCCGGCTGGAACCCCGAAGACGCAGTTCTTAGGGTTAAGCATCATGTTGTATTTCCGGAGATTATCAAAGGTTTCTTTTAAGTCGGAGATTAAGTCGTTTGACTTTTTATACATCACCGCTATATCGTCCACATAGGCGTGAACGTTCTGACCAATTTGATTGTGTAGGCAACGCTGCATTATCTGCTAGTACGTAGCACCTGCATTTTTCAGCCCAAAGGGCATCATGACATAGAAAAACGTGTCATAAGGTGTGGAGAACGAAGTGGCCAATTGTTATGACTTCCTCATCTTAATCTCATGGTATCCTGAGTATGCATTGAGAAAACACAAAAGCTCCGAGCCAGCCGTCGAGTCAATGACTTGGTCAATACGAGGCAAAGCAAAGGGATCTTTGGGACACGCTTTGTTCAAGCTGGTGTAATCAAAGCATATTCTTAATTCTTTGGTTTCCTTTTTGTTGACAAGTACAGGATTGGCCACCCATCGGGTGTGAAGGACTTCTCAGATAAAACTAGCCTTAAGTAACCTAGCTATCTCCTTGCCTATGGCGCGTCTCTTCTTGTCTCCAAAGCGTCATAGATGTTGTTTCACCGGTTTGCATTTTGGATCAATATTCAAGTTGTGCTCGGCAAGTTCCCTAGGTACACCTTTCATGTCGGCAGGTTGCCAGGCAAAGATGTCCCTATTCTCATAGAGGAAATCGATGAGCGCGCTTTCCTATTTAGAGTCCAGGTTCGTCGAAATGGCGGTGGTCTTGGAGGCATCGCCTACCACAAGTTCCACCAGCTTGGTTTCGATGGCGGCCTTGAATGCTGGGGCGGAGTCAAAAATCTGCTTCTTCGACGTCGGCATCTCCGAGGCATCGACCTTCCTCTGGATCTCCTTGAATTCTTTGCTGTAGAGGACAGCTTCTGCAAAGGCTGCTACTCCAATCTCGCAGTCCCTTGCCTTGGTAAAGCTTCCGGATATGGTGATGACACCGTTTGGTGCAGGTATCTTGAGCTTGTTTTAGATAAAGCATGGCTTGGCGATGAAGGCGTGGAAGATGTCGTGTACGAATATGACGTGGTACACGCTCTTGAAGGGGACCACCTCGAAGGTCATGCATTCTTGGCGGTAATTATTAACATTGCCAAAAGCGACCTAAAATTGATGCACCCAAGGGACCGAGCCTCCCGACCAGGAACTACGCCATGGAACACGGTGCTGGTCCGCCTTAGGTTGGCCTCCGTCAAGTTCATCTTGTGCAGCGTATCCAGGTACATGATGTTGATGCTTCTTCCACTATCCACCATACAATTTGTGAACTCGTTGCCGTCAATCAGGGGGTTAATGACCATGGCGTACTGGTTCTCCGTAGGGATGAGATCTAGGTGATCCTTCCTGTCCCAAGTAATTGGAATCTCCGACCAGCACAGGTACTGGGGGACCGGGGGGAGAGTATCCATCAGTATCCTCATAGAGGTTTTTTGTTGTCACACAATGGGGGTGCCAAGGAAAGTGTGGAAAATAGCCACCTTCTTCTCGAAGGGGTTCTTGCCCTTGCCATCGCTCTTGGCGGCGTGCTTGGGGTCAACATCCTCATCCATGTCACATGAATCCTTGGACTCCTCTTCCTTCTTCTTCCCCTTGCCCTTGCCGCGTGGTTTGTCCTTCCGACTTCGCTTGTAATGGCGATTGGTGTGAGTGGCTTTGCCGTTGGCATCGAGGTATATAAGGAACAAAATATCACGGTACTCTTCATATGTTTGGGGAACACGGAGCACTGCCAAGGTAGTTTCACTACCTCGCTGTTGCCCACGACTAGCCCCCCGTCCTCGGCCACACTGTCCGCCATCACCTCGTCCTGCAAATGTCATGGCGACCATGTCGGAGGTTTGCTTTTCTTCTGGCGGGCTCTTCCGCTTGGTGTTGCTATTATCCTAGCTTGAGTTGGAACGGACGTTGCCGGCAGGGAGCCGTGAGCATCGGCGGCGACGGCTGCGAACTCACTAGCCAGCTGGATCATCTGATTGAGATCTAGTCGGTGATTGTCCTGCAAGCGCTTAAACTTATGTCGGAGCAACATACCTTTCTCCATCCCATCGATGAAGGCAGCCATGACGGTCTGGGCTTGCACTCCTGTGCAGGAATTCTTCATATCCAGCCAGCAAGAGAGGTAGGCGCGAGATGATTCGTCTGTATCTTGCATGCACCGCTGTAGATCGCCAACAGTGCAGGGACGCTTAGATGTACCCTCGAAGTTCTTGGCTAACGCTTCTTGCATGTCCAACCAATTGTAGATGGACTTCTCCGGCAAGTCATCAATCCATTGTCGGGTCGTGCCCGCCAGCATTAGTGGGAGGTACTTGATGGCGACGTTGGGGTTACGCCCGGCAATCTCCACCGTGTTGTCATAATCCTGCAACCACGTAGCTGGTTTGGCGGTGCCATCATAGGGCTTGATGGTCTTGTCAATCCGGAAACCCTTGGGGTAAGTTGCGGTCCGTATTACAGGTCCAAAGCAACATGGTCCCAAGTATTGTCCTTCCCGGGCCTCGTGAATCTTGTCCAAGCGTGAACATGCATTGTATGGCTCCGGGCTTGCTCTTTTCATTTTGCCGCCAGGGATGGGATGCGTGAACGAAGCATTCCTCCTCCTCCATGGTGGCTGCTAGGGGGCGACGGAGGTGGAGGTGGGTTAGCCTTCTTGCTGTTACCCTCCTAGGACGCATCACGCTTGTCGCAGTTGCTTGTCGGACGTGAAGGGTCGTGACGTGACCTGCTCTTGTGTCCTTGGTTTTGCTCTCCATCATGATGGGGCTGCTCCGTGTTGTCGCGGATGACGATGCCGCTTTGCCTGAGCGGAGGCATATCCGTGCGATGATGAGTCTTGCGGTCTTCGCGATGTCGGGAAGATCAGGGCAGTGGAGATGGGCGACGAGGATGAGACTTGGCTCCGTGGTCTGAGGATATGGGGATAGTGTCCTTCCTGTTGCGTGCATCCCTCCATTTTCGTTCTGATGAACCCGTCTAGGACCTGACATCATGAGGAAATCGGTCCCTTGGCGGCTTAGGCTCGCTAGACTTGCAAAACGCTGGGTCGGACTCAAGCCTCTGAGAGGTGGCCTTTTCATGCTGTTTCACTGGCTTTGCCACAAGGTCATAAACCTATTCCACAGCTGCGGGTGATCTATCCTGCTCCAGAAGGGTCTTGGTGACGGCGAGGTTGAGAATAGGAGTGGGCATCACCTGACTGCCTTTGCTGTCAATGTATGGCTTTGCTTGTGGCGGCTTCGAGGGGGCCCATCCTAGGTTTTGCCGCACACCAAGATCATTGATGACGCAAGCCGGAGCTTTCTTAGCCTTCTACTATTGGAGCAGAGTCTTGTACTCGGCCTCCATGGCTCTAGATTTCTCTATTGACTTCTGCGTATTGGCCAAATCTCGATCCATCTTAGCTCCTTGCTCCGCGATGTCCTGCGCTTCCTCCAGTAGCTGCTGGCGCTTCTCGTCAAGCTGGACTACATTACGAATATGGGCCACGGCCATGGGCTCGACGAGTAGGTTGCCATACATCACTCTATCAACTGGTGTGATTTGGGTAGCAGTAGACGTAGATCCCGGAGGCGGCGGGTTTGCGGTGTTGTTGTTACTTGGACCGGTGCCAAGTTCCTACGGCTGTTGCACTGGTTTAGGCAGAGGGGGCATGGCCTTTGCGCGATCATTGTCGGCAGCAACAGGTGGTCCCTTCCCCTTGTCCAGCGCTTTAGGCAGATCTTGTCCAGGTTGATCTTCCTCCATCACGGTTCCGATAGAAACAAACACCCCTTGAGATGTGACAGCGCTGTTGGCCTGCTGGTCGCGTTTGTAATCTTCCTCCATCTCCTGCATAGCAGAGTCTAGCTCCTCCGGGATGAAATCTATCTCCTCCGAGTCAGTGCTGATGTCGTCGTAGAGCGCGTCGAGCACGGAGTCGGAGGGTGCCAGGGCTTCCTCGATGATGTGCGGTGGGGGTGCAACAGCAGCGATGACGACTGGAGGTGGTGATGCAGCTGTGGCGACGACGACCGGAGGTGGAGGTGGTGGTGGATGAGGCGGAGGGGCACCGTCTAAGAGCGCAAGCGCTATCTGGGCTGCCTCCTCAGCTTCCGCATAGTTGTTGACGGTGTTCACCATGCTTTTGAAAGTGAGGCGTCCTGAAGCCTACTGCCGCCTTAGCGTATGTTTTCACCCTCTCTCTACATGCAACACGCCAGATCAAAGATGGTCACCAATCCGACGAATTTGGATCTCTACTGTCCAGACGAACGGGCGAAGCCGGCGGACTTGCAGCGATCTTCCACCGTTATATCCTACACAGGGGAGGTTTGGGTGGGCCTTGAATTTTTCTGGTCTTTGTCGGCAAACTCCAAAGAGAGATCCGACTTCGATCCTTCCGCGAACGTATCCTGCCCGTAGGCGGTCTGTGCGGGTCTTGACGCTCCTCCGACTTCGAGGGAACTAGTGCCTGAGTCAGTTTCGCTGATGAAGAGGTGGATGTCTCTGATGGGGACGATCGAGCATCTGTTAGGGTTCATCTTCGCCGGGATCCAGAACTCGTCGGGAGGGACGATCGAAACATTGCCGAAGAAAAGAATGCAACCGATGGCTACGGTTTTGCCGATTCCCGCGAAGATCTTGGACTTCGCCCGCTATAGAGCCTGAAGCGCCTCTTGCCCCACGATGGGCGCCAACTGTCGTGGTATTGCCGACGAGTACGCCATGGAGGGGTCCTCATAGTGTGTGTTCAGATCCCACGACGGTGGCGGAATCCTACTCCTGCTATAAATCACTATAATGGAAATACACCGAGTTACAAGGATCGGTTTGCTGTGCGAGGTATGAGTTGTGTCTTGCCCTAAAGGCTCCCATAGGTCCGACTTATATAGTCGCCAGGTCCTAGGGTTACAGGTAAAGTCCTAGCCGGACATGTTACAGAGTCCTGCACTGCATACAACTAGTCTAGCGTGTCTTGCACTCCAAGGATCTAGGTACGTCAGTGACTCCTTCGTAGCCTTCCTTTGTCCGACATGGGCCTCCTTTCTGGATCCATCTAACTGGGCCGCCCAGTAGGCCATGGGCCTTGCTATCAACTGTGGGCCACCCGGGTTATCCGGATAGGAGACATGCTATGATGATACCCATATATCCTATCCCCAACATCTATCTGATAGGATACTTCTCCTCGGTGACTTAAAATCTTGAAGGGTCCGATATATCTTTGTGCAATCTTCCCTTTGAGTGGAAAATGTTGCATCCCTTTCAAGGGTGATACTTTGGGATACACAAAGTCTCCGATATTGAAGGTCAGGTCTTGACTCTCTTGTCAGTGTAACTCTTCTGTATGGATTGAACGGTCTTGAGGTACTTATGCATCTTGTGAACCTTCTCTTCGGCTTCTCGTAGGATGTCTGGTTCGAATACCTGACTCTCTCCTACTTGTGACCAATTCAGGGGGGGTACGGCACTTTCTTCCATGCAAAAACTCAAATGGGGCCATTTTCAAACTGCCCTGATAACTATTGTTGTATGAGAATTATGCGGAAGGCAGGTAGTCTTCCCATTTAGATCCATATTATAGTACATAGCTTTCAAAACTCTGAGGTAAACTGGGTTCCTCTATCCAACACAATTCTCTTAGGTGTTCCATGCAGACTGACTATTCTAGCAATATACAACTCTTCCAGCTTCGAGCTTTGATATGTGGTGTTTACAGGTATGAAATTAGCTAATTTGGAGAGTCTATCTACCATGACCCAAATAGAATCATTTCCTCTACTAGATGTAGCCAAACCGGTAATGAAATACATTCCAACCGAATCCCATTTCCATTCTGGAATTTGCAATGGCTGCAACATCCTGCGGGTCGCTGGTGTTCCACTTTGACTCTCTGACAGATATCACACTTGGCGATATAGCTTACGACTTCTCTCTTCATCTTGTGCCACCAAAATTGCTCCTTCAAATCCTGATACATATTCGTTCCTCCCGGATGAATAGAATAAATAGTATCATGGGCTTCTTGCAAAATGACTTGCTTCAACTCTAAATCTTCTGGCACACAGATACGTCCCTTATACCACAGAACTCCTTCTTCATCTTCCGTGAATCCGGGTACCTTCCATGTACCGATACGACGCTTAATTCCATCCATACTGGCATTTCCTTTTTGAGATTCCTTTATCTGACTGATCAAAGTGGGTTGAAGTTCGATATTGGCAAGAAATCCTTCACTAACTAGGTCCATTCTAAAATTCTCCAACTCCTCATGCAAACTTGGCTGATCTTTCTTAATCATGGTGTTTAATCTACAAGGTAGTCTACTAAGAGCATCCGCTACCACATTGGCCTTGCCGGGGTGGTAGTGAATGTCAAGGTCATAATCCTTGATTAACTCTATACATCTCTGTTATCTCATATTCAGCTCCTTCTGGGTGAAAATATACTTCAAACTCTTGTGATCTGAATAAATCTCACAACGGATACTGTAACACCCCAGTTTTACCTAATTCTTAATTAGGATTTGATTGTGCATTGCATAAGCATCATCTCTAAAAAATGCATGCAAAGAAAATAAATCAAAACCCTAAAACCCTAATATCCCCCCTTCTTTGTGACTATTTCAAATGGTTTCAAATATTTTGAAAATGGTCAAAAAGTTGTGAAGCCCAAAATGTTATAAGGGTCTCACATTATTTTTAAATGTTTTACAAAGTCTATGGCAATTTTTGAAATTCCCAAAACAGTTTTGTAATTGAAAATACAAAACAGAAATTGAAAAAGGTTTGTTTAAAAAAATAGGCAGCAGTAGCCAGCCAGGCCGGCCCAGCCCAGTTCGCATCTCTCCCTCTCCCCTTCTTTCCCTGCCGCCCTGTGCAGCAAACCGCAGCCCAGCTAAGGCCCAAGCGCAGCCCATACCCCTTCAGCTCCTTTCTCTTTTCTTCTTCCCCGAGCAGCCAGAGAAGCTGTTGCCTGGCAGCGCCGGTGCCATCCGATTCCGTGCTGCGATGATCGCCACCGCGCCGCAAACCAAACAAGGATAAGGAGCAACCGCCCGCCTCTCTCTCCTAGTCCTTCCTTATCTCTCGCGATCTCTCTCCTCTGCGAATCCCCAATCAAACTGGAACCATAGCCACAGTAGCCTCGCGGCGCCGTTGTTCTGGAGCACCTCGAGCCCCGCTAGGCATACCACGGTGACCGCCTTGCTCGCCTAGGTCGTTTGCCCCTACCCATTTGAGACGGTGTGGCCCAAGATGCCCCAATCAAGACCTCGGTCTCCGACGACCTCTTCGATTCTAGCCACCCCGTGCCTCGACGAGCCTACTATCATGCCTCTAGTGAGCTTCTGGTACTCTTGGACAACCTCACTGTCTACCTCTCGCTTTGGTTCGGCCACGCGTAGTAGCTCTGACGCCGCCGCATAAGCTCTCCATTAGTCGTCTCCGGCGATCCTTATCCAGTGGAGCCGCCACCTTATGGCTCCTCGCAGCCTTGTGCATCTAGCGCGCCCTCTCTCTCGGCTCAGCGCGCTTCCCCGCGACCATCCCGTGCTCAACCTAGGAAGCTCACCGTCGGATGACGTCATGCCGACATCAGCAAGCTTGGGTCAACCTGGTCAAACCCGCCGTGGGTCCGTTTTGCCCATGTGGCAGCTGATGTGGCCTAGGGCCCAGCAGTCATTCGCTATGTGTAGCTTCTGGACGGGTGTAAAAAGTATATAAGTTGTTTTAACAGTTTCAGAATTTGATATTAATATAAGAAATTCAATAACTTATTCATATTAAGTCGGAAAAATACAAATAATATATAAAAATATTCATAAAAATGAGCTCTATCTATTAGATTTATAATCATGCATTGTTAATCAACTTAAATGACAAGTTTAATTAGAGAACTAATCAAGCCCTCTCATATATTCCGAAGTTTCCCCGAGTTAGGGTTTTCACCCCTCGGAACCCCGATTAAATGGTCAAGCATGCCTTGGGGTTACATTTCGATACAATTTAACTTGTCATATCATCATCCTTGCTTGAGCATTGCATCGATGACGTGTGTTGATTGTTTCCCTCTCTTTTTGGTGTTTGCTTCTTCTCGATAGAATACAATATCGAGGTCGAGATTGAAGCCCGAGGACAACACCATCGAAGATCGAAGATCTATGAATGATACTTGACCAACTGTAACCAAGTCAAGTACAAGATTCCCGAAGATCTGTTTATCCGTTATCAACTGGCAAAGGCAACGATAGCCCCACCATGATACAATCCTATGTTTTCGAAAGCATTTCAATTCCTGCCATGTTGCATACGTGTCACGACCAGGATCAGGGCTAGACAAATACCAGATCCTCATCTGATATAAACCTAAACTAAATTCCAAAACACGCAGGGAAAGATCGGTAACATTATAGAACATACAAACCTTACATTAATAAGGTAAACTCTTAAGAGAGTTACAAACCAGTCATACAAGCCAAGGGTCACAGACCCATCATTACATCAAACAACGGAAGAAAACAAGTTGTTCTAAGCAACAACTTAGCAAAGGGCCTAAGAGGCCATAACAGAAGTAGCGACCCTTCCATAGATCCTAGGCTGCTGCCCGGGAACCCCGACTACTCGTCGACTTCGACGTAGAAACCACCTTCAGTTGGGGTAGCATCATCTATAGAAAACATCAACGAAGCAAGGCTGAGTATACGGTTTACTCCGCAAGACTTATGGCTAGTGGAGTTATTTTGCATAAAGCCATCTTTTGTTTTCAAAACAAGAGGGAGAAGAAACTCGTCTAGTCAAATCATTTTCAAAAGGGGATAAGAAGACTTCAACTCTAGCTCTTAAAATCATCTTTGATATCCACCAAGTCTCATCATCAACTGAACCACTCTTCCCGGACTACCCCCTCAACCACCCCGAGGAAGTATTCCGGATCTCACTTTAGTTGGCAAGTTTTATCATTCGGTTATAGTTTTCTATGATCACAGAATCTGTTCCCAAGTCGTCCATAACCGTGGACACGGCTTTTCGAAAAGATTATAACCCTGCAGGGGTGCACAACGTTACCCACACGTACCAACCGATTCTTAATGCCAATATATTAGCCCTCTTCTTTGGAGGGCCGGCAGAGAGTGGTTGGCCACGAACTTTACCTTGATTTTGCCGAGACCATGAGTCACGCACTAGGGAGATGCCGCCATAACGGGTCAAGTCCCGAAGCCGGTCCCTAATGATGTGTGCGGGGTTCAAGATTACGGATGTCGGGCATCTCTTGTTCCCGGCCATGCTTACCTACCTGTTATGAATGCACCTCCTTCACCTCCATTCAAGAACAACCATGATGTGTATGTAGAATGGAAAGCCCAAACTATGTGACTCATGGAATTTACTAGGCAAGTTAGTTGGTCGAGGGGGTTTCCAGGCCCCCGTGTGGTTGTACACTCGTCTTGGTTCAAGAGGCGAGAACATTAGGTCCTAAGGGTGGCAAGTATGGGACTACAAAAACCACAACCCACGTTGCCTCCCATACAAACCTTAGCATGTTTATCATCCACTTCTGATCATATCACCACATCTTACCATACTAGATTCATTCGCATCTCCGGTGCATCACATGAGTGAGCATCATACCACTACGCTTGGCTAAGCTTGACTGAACTGTGGCACTAGTGACTCTCATAAGCCAAACACTAGTTATGCTAGGAGAGCTGGATCAGGTAATATAGTTCACAAAGGATAACATGCATCAGATAGGATTACTCCGTCTACTGATAAAAGACTGTTTGAACCGAATGCATATGACGAGAATGAAATACTTTGTAATCATAGGATTCATATGTCTGAGTGGGGCTTCGCTTGCCTTGTCCGTTGTTGGACTGGTACTGCTCTTCGGTGGCGTTGACTTCAGCTTTGGGTTCGGTTCCTATTCGCGAGAACCAATCACCGGAAAAGAGAAAGCAACACTCAACACATGGCATGTGCAATGCTCATACAATATGGATGATATGACAAGTTAAATAGTGTTGAATTGAACCCTAAAGCATGCTTGATCACTTTAAAGGGGGTTCCGAAGATCCAAACCCTAAAACAGGGGAATCATCGGAATAACCTGTGGGGTTCAATTGGTTCTTCTAATTAAACTTGCTATCAAAGTTTATTAAGAATGTATGATTATAGCTTAGTTAGATAGGTTTCATTTTTTGAACATTTTGGTATATTATTTGTAATTTTCTGATTTAAAATGAATTAGTTATGAATTTCCCAAATTTTAATTCATTTTAAACATTTTTGGAATAGTTGAAATAATTTCCAAACTTGGGCCCACATGTCAGATTTTTAATCATTTTAGAAAATATTTACAGAAAATATTAAAACCCTGACAAGCAGGGCCCACCTGTCATAGATTTCTATTTACAGAAATTATTTACAAAACAATTAATGAATGAAAATGAATTATTGCATCATGATGATGACAAGCTGACGTCATCCAGAGCTTGATCCTCAGATCAAGGCTTGGTCCATCGATCCGTGGCTCTGGACGACGAGAGAAGCTACCGAAGCGACGAGTGCGGGGAGCCAAAATGTGGCGGCGCCGCTGTGGATTGACCACCAGAGAGTGGCCGGCAACGACAACCAACGGCGGCGGCTGCAGACGCATGGCGACAGCTCGAACCAGAGAGGGAGGGAGGTGATGGGGAGGTCTAGGGGGACCGCAAGCTCACCACGAACGCGTCGGTGGTGACAGGGAGGCAAGGCGAGGTCAGACGGTGATGAATTGATGGTAACAACGGAGGCGTCCGATGGTGCTGCTTGCTCGATTCCGGCCAGAAGAGGTCGTCCCGGCTCGCGTGCTTCGAGGAGGAGGATGAGAGCGGCGAGGCGATGCTCCTGGTCACCTTGGCTGGGCGAGGGGTGCTCGGAGACGGCGGCGACTGGTGGTTCCCGGTGGCTAGGGTTTGGCCCCGCGTGGGAAAGAGAGGTTAGAGAGGGGGAGAGTACGTGCTAGGGTTCTCCGGTGGCGTCGGCGAGATATTCATAGGCGCTGGCGGGCGACGGCGCGTATCTTGGCGCATCTCCGGTGACAGACGGCGGGCGGCACGACATCGAGCTGGTTCCTCGTCGAGGACGAAGACGACGACGGAAAGATCGATCGAAGCTGCAGGGCGGGGAGACCGGCTGTGGGCCAGATTGGGACCGGGTGGTCAGCTGGCCAAGCGGGCGAAAAGAGGAGGGAGGAGATGGGCTCGGCCTAGAGAGGATTAGGTTTAGATTTTTTTCCAGGAAACCTTTTCTATTTCTGTTTCCTGATTTATTTTTATATTTTGAATTTCAAACCTGTTTTGAATGATTTCAAATTACAGAAACTTTTATGAAGTATATAAAATAATGCGGAACCCTTTTATTCACTTTGGGTTCAACTCATGTAGTTAGTTTTTCAAATACAAAACTCATTTGAATGGTTTTCAAATAGATGGGGAAGTTAGGGTTTTAGGGTTTTATTTGTTCTTTCTTGATTAAACCAAAGTGAAAGTGTTATGCATGCATGCAATGCTCAAACATATCCTTATTTATATTACACAAAAGGGTGGTAGTCACAGCTCTACCCCACTTACAAGAATCTCGACCCGAGATTCCTAGGTTTTAGAAAAGAAGGCAGGGTACTCAGATCGAAGACAGTCTTCTCGTTCCCAGGTTGCTTCTGACTCAGAATGATGAGACCATTGAACTTTCAGGAACTTGATGGTTTGACAATGAGTCTTGCGCTCGGTTTCATCAAGAATACGAACATGATATTCTTGTTAGGTTAGATCATCTTGGAGATCCAAAGTTTCATAGTCCACACCACGAATGGGATCTTTGAAGCAGCGCTTGAGTTGAGACACATGGAAAACATCATGTACCTCTGGAAAAGTTGAAGGTAGATCCAATTGGTAGGCAAGCTCACCCCGCTTGGAGAGAATGCGAAAGGGACCAACGTAGAGAGGAGCCAATTTGCCTTTGATATCGAATCCATGGACACCCTTCAGAGGAGTGACCCGGAGGTAAACTTGATCACCAACTTCATAATGAACATCAAGATGATGACGATCATAGTTGGTCTTCTAACGGGATTGAGCGGCCTTTAGAAGCTCTCGAATTATGCGAACTTGATCTTCTGCTTCTTGAATCCTGTCCGGACCAAAGAATTGTCTTTTGCCGGTTTCTGTCCAGTTCAGAGGTGTTCGACATGTTCTCCCATACAGGAATTCGAAAGGTGCCATGCCCAAACTAGATTGAAAACTGTTGTTATAAGATAACTCCGCAACAGGAAGACATTTCTCTGAGTTCTTTCCAAAGGATATGACACAGGCTCTGAGAATGTCTTCAATAATTTGATTCACTCTTTCAGTTTGACCACCGGTTTTAGGATGATAAGCTGTACTGAAGGAAACTTGAGTTCCCATTGCTTGTTGGATACTAGCCCAGAACTTGGAAGTAAACAAGCTTCCACGATCAGATATGATATTCTTGGGAACACCATGAAGAACGACAATCCGGGATAGGTATAGCTCTACCAACTGGCTTGTAGTAATGCTTTCCCGAATAGCAAGGAAGTGAGAAACTTTGGATAGTCGATCAATAACTACCCATATGGCATCATGTCCCGATTGTGTCTTTGGGAGTCCAGTAATGAAATCCATACCAATGTCATCCCATTTCCACTAAGGAATTTTCAACGGTTGCAGAAGTCCAGCAGGCCTTTGGTGTTCAGCCTTCACACGACGGCAAACGTCGCACTCTACAACAAAGCGAGCGATTTCTGGTTTCATTCCACTCCACCAGAATCTTTGACGGAGATATCGGTACATCTTGGTACCACCAGGATGGATAGACAGAGGGGATTCATGAGCTTCCAAAAGGATTAGATCTTTGATTTTCCGATTGTTTGGAACCACTAACCGGTTACTGAAGTATAGAATACCTTGATCATTGACGGAGAAACATTTAGCTTCACCGCTTGCAACACGTTCTTTGATCTTGGTAACTTCATCATCTTGCTTTTGAGCTTCCTTGATTTGGTCCTCGAGAGAAGATTTTATTTCAAGGTTAGCAAGGAATCCACAAGGAACTACTTCAAGGTTAAGACGCTTGATTTCCTCGTAGAGAGCAGGTTGGGCTTGTGAAATCATCAGATTGTTGCAATAATACCTCTGACTTAGCGCATCAGCAACGATGTTGGCTTTGCCGGGTTGATAGTTGAGACCCAAATCATAATATTTGATGAGTTCCAACCATCGTCTTTGCCTGAGATTCAGATCTGGCTAGGTAAAGAGATACTTTAGGCTTTGATGATCCGATTAAAGTTCACAATGGTTACCGATAAGGTAATGTCGCCATTGCTTAAGAGCATGAATAACAGCAGCGAGCTCGAGATCATGGGTTGGATAATTGTTCTCATGTGGCTTCAACTGCCGAGAAGCATAGGCCACTACATGAACATCTTGCATCAACACACATCCTAGCCCTTGAAGAGAAGCATCACAATAGATGACAAAGTCCTTGCTTGTATCCGGAAGGACAAGCACAGGAGCAATGGTTAGCTTAGTTTTCAAAGCTTGGAAGCTTTCTTCTGCCTTTTCTGACCATTCAAATTTCTTATCTTTCTTAAGAAGATCGGTCATAGGGTTGGCTATCTTGGAGAAGTTCTCAACGAATCGACGGTAATATCCTGCCATTCCAAGAAAACTTCGGACTTCCTTGACTGAAGTAGGTGACTTCCATTCCAGAATGGTCTAAACCTTATCCGGTATGACAGCAACACCACTTGCAGACACAATGTGACCAAGGAAGACGAGCTCTTGTAACCAGAACTCACATTTGGAAAACTTGGCGTAGAGACGATGTTCACGAAGTTTAGTCAATACCAAACATAGATGTTCGGCATGCTCTTCTTCGGTCTTGGAGTAGATTAGAATGTCATCAATGTATACCACAATGAACTTGTCGAGATACTCCATGAAGACGGAGTTCATGAGCCTTATAAATGTGGTAGGGGCATTGGTCAACTCGAAGGACATCACTGTATACTCGTAAATACCATAACGAGTTGTGAATGCTGACTTTGGGATAGCCTCCTTTCTGATCTTGATTAGATGATACCCTGATCTTAAGTCCATTTTGGAGAAGATAGTGGCACCACTTAATTGATCAAAGAGGTCATTTATCCGAAGAAGTGGGTACTTATTCTTGATTGTCACCGTGTTGAGTGGATGGTAATCAACCACCAATCTTGGAATATTTGTATCCCGCTTCTTGACAAAGATAGTAGGGCAACCCCAAGAGGATGTGCTAGGTTGGATGTAACCTAGACCCTCTAACTCTTCAAGTTGCTTCTTCAACTCAACCAACTCATGAGGAGGCATGCAGTAAGGTCTTTTGGAGATAGGGGAAGTTCTAGGAACTAGCTCTATGACAAACTCCACACTTCGATCTGGGGGCATGCCAGGCAGCTCTTCAAGAAAGACATCCGGGAAATCACAGACTACATGGACATCTTGGACCTCGAGAGTGGGTAGGACATCCATGGCATACAACTCTGAGAAAGGTTTAAGAACTACTAATGGAGACTTTGAACCATCAGTCCAATACTTGACAGTTATGCCAGCAGAAGAGGTCACAACAACTGTTCTAAGTGCACAGTCAATGACGGCTTGATACTTGGTTAACTAGTCCATGCCCAGAATAATATCTATGTCAGTTGGCTTGAGTGCAATGAGGGAAGTAAGAAACTTCTGATATTCTATATCTATCTCAACCCCATGAGTAACCCAGATGGTCTACCAACGAGACCCAGGAGTTCTAATCTCTAGAGGAGAGTCCATAGCTTGAAAGGTGATATCATGCATTTGCGCAAAATCTTGTGATATGAATGTATGAGATGCTCCAGAATCAAACAAGACTGTTGCAAGAATTGAATTGACATGGAGCGTACCAAGAATGACGCGTGGATATTCCTGAGCTTCCTCAACAGTGACATGGGTCAGACGACCACGTCTAGCACCTTGAGATTTGTCATTCTTCTTTGCCTGCTGATCATTACGCCCGGCAGCCCTTTGAGAACACTCCCTTGAGTAGTGACCAGGATGACCACAGGAGTAACAGGTAACCCCAGTGTGAGAACCAGCAGGAGGATGACAGTTTGATCCACCAGTATTTGGCTGTGGCTAACGAGAATTATTGCCATAAGACTTGGGTGCATAAGGAGCACGAGGCACATCACTATATGGAACAAAGACACCGCGCTTCTTGTTACTAGAGGAAGAATCAAGAGAATTTCCTTCTTCACGCTTCTGAGAGACTTCCATATCCTTCCTTTCATGCTCCAGAGTAAGAGCCTAATTGTGCAGGTCCTGGAAAGACTGGAACTTGAAGGGAAGCAACTCATAGCGAAGTACAGGGTTAAGTCCCTTACGGAACAGCTCTTGCTTATCTTCATCATTGGTCACATCCCTGGTTGCATAGCGAGCCAGGAGAGTAAACTCACGCCCATAGGTTTCAATATCCTTGCGCCCCTGACTCAGATCCAAAAACTCCCTCCTTTTGAGATCCATGATGGGCTTAGGGATATAAGAGCCACGAAATGCTGCAACAAACTCCTCCCAGGTAACAACATGTCCCTGAGCTTGCATATTCTGAAAACCTTCCCACCAAACACCAGCCTCACCTTCCAGTTGATAGGTGGCAAAGTTGACACGGTTAGCAGGACGGACTCGAAGAGCACTGAACTTGCGCTCTATGGTGCGGAGCCAATCATCAGCTTCAAGGGGATCCTTGGAGTGGGTGAAGATTGGTCGAAAAGAGCGGATAAAATCTCCAAGTGTGACACAGTCGTCAGGACGATGTTCAGTGTTCTGCGCCACATGCTCCAGAAGGCGTTCATTCCGCAGACGGTTGGTCTGAATGTTGTTGAGAACCTCGGCCATTGTGGGAGGTGGCGGAAGTTCCTGATCACCATTGTTGTTTCCTCGAAGGCCAACAGAACCACGAGTACCAGTCGGCATCCTGAGGAGAAAACAGAAACCATGAGAATGGATTCACCAAAAAGGGTACAACAAAGGATGGCAGAACCATATCAAAAGATCATGGTAGAGGTAACATGTGGATGAAAACTATATCAATGCATTAAGTATGGCAGTAGAACAAGCATACAAAATGTATACGCTACCAACTTAGATACAAACCATAACAATGGAATTCAAGCATGATATGATACCAACAAGTCACAAAAGAATTGAGAGCGAGATTAGAAGCATCCTTAGCAAAGTTAAAAACAATGCTTCAGTTGCACAGATATATCTTGGAAACTCTGAGCCTTGCAAGCAAGTACGGAGTACTTAGGAGAAAACAACCCAATCCCGTACATCCTAGAAATTTGAAATGATAGACGACAAGTGAAAACTTTGCAAAGCAAACAAGGTAAGATAACTCATCAATAGAACAATCTTGGATAAGGAGTAAAAAGAGTCCTATTCAGAGTTTTGAAAATAGTTTTTTTTATCTTTCAAATAGTTTTCTCAAACTCTAGACTCAACGTCGACCAGCTAGAAGGGTTTCCTATAGGCAGTCCTGCTCTGATACCAAAATCTATCACGACACAGGATCAGGTCTAGACAAATACCAGATCCTCATCTGATATAAACCTAACCTAAATTCCGAAATGCGCAGGGAAAGATCGGTAACATTACAGAACATACAAACCATACATTAATAAGGTAAACTCTTAAGAGAGTTACAAACTAGTCATACAAGCCAAGGGTCATAGACCCATCATTACATCAAACAACGGAAGCAAACAAGTTGTTCTACACAACAACTTAGAAAAGGGCCTAAGAGGCCATAACAGAAGTAACGACCCTTCCATAGATCCTAGCCTGCTGCCCGGGAACCCCGACTACTCGTCGACTTCGACGTAGAAACCACCTTCAGTTGGGGTAGCATCATCTGTAGAAAACATCAACGAAGCAAGGCTGAGTATAGGGTGTACTCCGCAAGACTTATGGCTAGTGGAGTTATTTTGCATAAAGCCATCTTTTGTTTTCAAAACAAGAGGGAGAAGAAACTCGTCTAGTCAGATCATTTTCAAAAGGGGATGAGAAGACTTCAAGTCTATCTATTAAAATCATCTTTGATATCCACCAAGTATCATCATCAACTGAACCACTCTTCCCGGAGTACCCCCTCAACCACCCCGAGGAAGTATTCCTGATCTCACTTTAGTTGGCAAGTTTTATCATTCGTTTATAGTTTTCTATGATCACAGAATCCGTTCCCAAGTCATCCATAACCGTGGACATGGCTTTTCGAAAAGATTATAACCCTGCAGGGGTGCACAAATTTACCCACATGTACCAACCGGTTCTTAATGCCAATATATTAGCCCTCTTCCTTGGAGGGCCGATAGAGAGTGGTTGACCACGGCCTTTACCTTGCTTTTGCCGAGACCATGAGTCACGCACTAGGTATATGCCGCCATAATGGGTCAAGTCCCAAAGCCGGTCCCCAATGATGTGTGCGGGGTTCAAGATTACGGATGCCGGGCATCTCTTGTTCCCCACCACGCTTACCTACCTGTTATGAATGCACCTCCATTCAAGAACAACCATGATGCGTATGTCGAATGGAAATCCCAAACTATGTGACTCGTGGAATCTACTAGGCAAGTTAGTTGGTCGAGGGGGTTTCCAGGCCCCCGTGTGGTTGTACGCTCGTCTTGGTTCAAGAGGTGAGAACATCAGGTCCTAAGGGTGGCAAGTATGGGACTACAAAAACCACAACCCACGTGGCCTCCCATACAAACCTTAGCATGTTTATCATCCTCTTCTGATCATATCACCACATCTTATCATACTAGATTCATTCGCATCTCCGGTGCATCACATCAGTGATTAGCATCAGACCACTACGCTTGGCTAAGATTGACTGAACTGTGGCACTAGGGACGCTCATAAGCCAAACCCTAGTTATGCTAGGAGCGGTGGATCAGGTAATATAGTTCACAAAGGATAACATGCATCAGATAGGATTACTTTGTCTACTGATAAAAGACTGTTTGAACCAAATGCATATGACAAGAGTGAAATACTTTGTAATCATAGGATTCATATGTATGAGTGGGGCTTCGCTTTCCTTGTCTGTTGTTGGACTGGTACTGCTCTTCGGTGGCGTTGACTTCAGCTTCGGGTTCGGTTCCTATTCGCGAGAACCAATCACCGGAAAAGAGAAAGCAACACTCAACACATGGCATGTGCAATGCTCATACAATATGGATGATATGACAAGTTAAATAGTGTTGAATTGAACCCTCAAGCATGCTTGATCACTTTAAAGGGGTTACGAAGATCCAAACCCTAAAACAGGGGAATCATCGGAATCACCTATGGGGTTCAATTGGTTCTTCTAATTAAACTTTCTATCAAAGTTGATTAAGAATGTATGATTATAGCTTAGTTAGATAGGTTTCATTTTTGAACATTTTGGTATATTATTTGTATTTTTCTGATTTAAAATGAATTAGTTATGAATTTCCCAAATTTTAATTCATTTTAAACATTTTTGGAATAGTTGAAATAATTTCCAAACTTGGGCCCACATGTCAGATTTTTAATCATTTAAAAAAATATTTACAGAAAATATTAAAACCCGGACAGGCAAGGCCCACCTGACATAGATTTCTATTTACAGGAATTATTTACAAAAAAATTAATAAATCAAAATGAATTATTGCATCATGATGATGACAGGCTGACATCATCCAGAGCTTGATCCTCAGATCAAGGCTCGATCCATCGATCTGTGGCTCATGGGCGACGGGAGTAGGCGCTAGAAGCGACGAAAAGGGAGCCAAAATTGGTGGCATTGTGGATTGACCACTGAGGCGTGGACGATTTACAAACAACGGCGGCAGCTGCGAGCGATAGCTCGAACCAGAGAGAGAGGGAGGCGATGGGGAGGTCTAGGGGGACCGCAAGCTCACCACGAACGTGTCGGTGGTGACGGGGAGGCAAGGCGAGGTCGGAGGGTGATGAATTGATGGTAACAACAGCGGCAGCCGACGGTGCTGCTTGCTCGATTCCGGCCAGAGGAGGTCGTCCCGGCTCGCGTGCTTCGAGGAGGAGGACGAGAGCGGCGAGGCGATGCTCCTGGTCACCTTGGCTGGGCGAGGGGTGCTCGGAGACGGCGGCGATTGGCGGTTCCCGGTGGCTAGGGTTTGGTCCCCGCGCGGGAAAGAGAGGTTAGAGAGGGGAAGAGTGCGTGCTAGGGTTCTCCGGAGGCGTCGGCAAGATATTTGTAGGCGCTGGCGGGCGGCGGCGTGTATCTTGTCGCATCTCCGGCGACAGATGGCGGGCGGTGCGACGGCGAGCTGGTTCCTCGTCGGGGACGAAGACGATGATGGAAAGATCGATCGAAGCGGTACGGGGCTGGGGATGGGCTGCAGCTGGGCCAGGATTGGGCCCCGGGTGGGCTGGTTGCTGGCGCTGCTGGCGGCAGAAAGAGGAGAGAGGAAATGGGCTCGGCCCAGAGAGGATTAGGTTTATATTTTTATCCAGGAAACCTTTTCTATTTCTATTTCCTGATTTATTTTTATATTTTGAATTTCAAACCTGTTTTGAATGATTTCAAATTACATAAACTTTTATGAAGTATAAAATAATGTGGAACCCTTTTATTCACTTTGGGTTCAACTCATGTAGTTAGTTTTTCAAATACAAAACTCATTTGAATGGTTTTCGAATAGAGGGGGAAGTTAGGGTTTTAGGGTTTTATTTGTTCTTTCTTGATTAAACCAAAGTGGAAGTGTTATGCATGCATGCAATGCTCAAACATATCCTTATTTATATTACACAAAAGGGTGGTATGTTACATTATGATTCTACGGTGGTCTTTGATCGATATATAGAGTATCATTTCTATTGCATTACTCCATTTGAGCTTATATTACCTGATCCACTGCTCCTAGCATAACTAGGCTTGGCTTGTGTGCACTATTAGAGATTATATCTATGTCCTGCTTAGCCATGCATAGCTATTGAGTCTTGTTCATCTAGATGATGTATCAGATGCAGATAATCCAGTATGACAAGAGAACGTGATCAGATGAGATCAGTGATATGAGATTAAACATGCTAAGGCTTGTATGGGAGGCCACGGTGGGATGTGGTTTTTCTAGTCCCATGCTCGCCACCACTAGGACCCGAGTTCTTGCCTCTTGAACCAAGACGAGCGTACAACCACACGGGGTTTATGGGGACCCCCTGATTGACTAACTTGGCTAGTAGATTCCATGAGTCACATAGTTCGGGCGTTCCATTCGACATATGCATAGAAAACCTTTTGAAAGATTTGTCGGGTGAAGGTGCATTCATAACAGGTAGGTAAGCATGGGCGGGGTTGCTTCAGGTCGATGGAGCCCCTGGTAAACCAACCTCGCCTCACATCTTTAAGTACCGGCTTCGGGATTTGACCCGTTACGACGGAACCATACTTATTGCATGACTCATGGTCTTGGCAAAAAGCAAGGTAAAGGTCATGTCTAACCACCCTCTGCCAGCCTTCCAAGGAAGAGGGCTAATCTTAAGTGGCATTAAGAGAAGGTTAATACGTGTGGGTAAATTTGTACACCCCTACAGGGTAATAATCTTTCAGAAAGCCGTGTCCATGGTTATGGACGACTTGGGAATGGACGTGATGATCATAGAGAACTTGAACCTAATCGTAAAACTTGGTAGATCAACGTGTGCTTAAGGATGCTTCCTCATGGGTACGAGGGGGTGATCCTAGTTTAGGTGATGATGATTCGGTGGATATCAAAGATGATGATCAATATTTCAGAGATGTCGCTCTCTAATCCCCTTTTAAAATACTCTGACTAGACGAGCTCCTTCTCTCTCTTGTTTTACAAACAAAAGTGGCTTTATGCAAGACAACTCCACCAGCCATAAGTCTTGCGGAGTACACCCTGTACTCACCCTTGCTTTGTTGATACTTTTGGCAAAGTAAGTGTTCCCTAGAGATCAGTTTGGTACTACATCAACATCGACGAGTAGCTTGGGGTTCCCGGCCGGCATCCTAGAATCTATGGGCTGGGACGTCATCGTTATGCTTCAGGCCTCTTAGGCCATTTGTTAAGTTTGCTATACTTAATAGAATAATTTTCCTTCCGTTGTTTGATGTTTGTGGTCAATTACCTCTGCTTGTAATATTTTGGTTCTCTGGTCAGTTATGAGCTTGCTGTCATAAATTTTTGTGTCGTAGGACCACTGCTGTGTTATCGATTCTTCACTTGATATCCTCGAGCTCAAGGTTAAGCTTATGTCAGACGGAGGTCTGGATTCGTTTAGCCCTGATCCCGGGGGTGTCACAGGTTTTGGTATCAAAGCAGTACCGACCGTAGGAAAACCTTGCTATTGGTCGATGTGGAGTCTAGTACTTGTGAAAAAACTATTTTAAAAGCTGAAAAGTATTTGCGAAAACTCTATTATGCTTATTTTTCTTCTTATCCAGTTTCGCTCTAACTCTGGGTCATCTTATCTTGTGTTGATTTTGGAAAAGTGTTGATATCTCTTCTAGTCTTTCAAAGCTTAGGTGCCTTCTAGGCATGTCGTTTCTCAACCAGTTGACCTAGTGTTGAGTTCTCTAGAGTTGTGTGTGTTGTTCCCCTTGCTCTATTTCATCTGACAGATTCCTTTCCATCATGATCTCTCTATCTTTTGGACCCACAATATTATATTGTTGGATCTGCAGTGTTCTGTTCTAGGCTTCGGGGTTTCCTTTCGCTTCGAGTGCCTCCTTTTTGTTTGTTGGGTACTTCAGAAGTCATTTCTTCTCTTGGAAGTTACCTCGTGATCACTATCTTGAAGTGTACGCTGTGTCACTCAAGTAGTAGTTACTATTTTCTCGGGTTTTAACCCTTGGACTTGAACTGAAGATCCCCGATTCTGCTAGATTATGGTGTTTTGAATCTAGTACATGAAGCTGATCTTTATTCCAAGATCCACTCCTTTGACCCATGTTGTTAATGTTCACACATTACCTCAGGATGGCTGGTATTACCATTCTATCCTTCAAGCTTGTGGTTTCTGTCGTGATGTAATTGTGACAACTAAGGACTTCCCCTACCACTAGCCATGGTAGATGTTCCTTAATGGAAGGAAATAGATCATGACAAGAGTACTCCTCGTGAGTCTCGCATCTATACTCGTGACTCTGCCATACATTACCTTTTCTTTGCATTGGTTTTGGGAAGATCGTTGACTTATGCATCCACTTCTTGGGATTCTATCCTGAGCATGTTCTTTTCCTCTTGTTGTTTTCCGACCTTTGTCTGCCAGTTGGAAGCCAAGTAGTACATGTGCATTGGTGTCTTCCGATGCAAGATACTCTTGTGGTCCGTCAAGACAAACCATCTTGGGATGTCTAGGAGAAACAAACTCCAGTACCTTGTCATATCAAGGACCAGGTCAAAGTGTTGTAATCCATAGATTAAGAGGCATTGATTAGCTTCTGTCTGTTCTACCTTAAAGTGTCACAGTCTTTTTATACTAAGAGGTCGTGCTGAGTTTTATGACCCCTTAAAGAAGTGATGCTTTTACATATTGTTACCCACCCTTACTCGAGATTTCTCTCTTGTGAGTGATGCGTGTGCGTAATAATGTGGCCACTCGAGATTCTTAGCAATTATTATTGTTTTGAAC
Source organism: Avena insularis (assembly GCA_023614405.1). Lineage (NCBI taxonomy): Eukaryota > Viridiplantae > Streptophyta > Magnoliopsida > Poales > Poaceae > Avena > Avena insularis. The sequence continues at coordinate 86,513,779 of CM042685.1, read as the reverse complement.
TGTAACGACATTTGTGTCATTCTCAGCATGATTGGTTAACCCTGTCACTGAGCAAAGGATGATTGTGCTACCAAGTCCGCTATTCTTGAGCACTCGTTTCAATCAAAGAGTTAGGCTCGTGCCAAAGGTTTGAGACTATGTCTCCTTGCGTTACAAAGCAAGTTACCTCTCGAACTAAGTAACATATCGGCGGTTTGTGATATTCTAGATGTCTTTCTAGAAGTATTGACATGTTTCCACATGACCGTGTTATCAGGTTTTTGAGCAAGCAAGTTCTCTGAACTGCTCTTATCTCCAAGGATACATACTGGATACCCCTAAACTAGTTGGTTGAGCTTAAACAACAACTTGGAGAGTTGTAAGACAAATGTTCTATCCAACTATGTTCCTTCGTAAAGGGATGCCTAGTTTTGTTCGTGTTGAAGAAAGATAGTATTTGCTTCGTGGATATGATATCTTCCCCTCTTTTGATTTGATTTGGGTTATCGTCAAATCAAACTCAGTCCCAAGGACTATATTGATAATGTTTCTTCTTGTGATTTTTCACTTGGGAACATCTTCATGTCTTTTGGTCTGACCAATACATCTGCCTTGTTCATACAACATACGAGTTCATCTTCTTGGAGTGCCTTGATAAGTTTGTTGTTGAGCCCATCAATGACATCCTTATCTTCTCCATGTTAGATTGAATACATATGGAACATTGGGCATTAATGTTGGAAACTTTTAAGAACCATCTTCGAGTCATCTCGAAGCAAGTGTTCTGGATGTTAGAAGTGACCTTCTCTAGTTCACGTGCAAACGTTGAAAGATGTTGCCGTGGATTCGAGTAGAGTTATCTTCGTTCCCTAAGGACACATGTGTGTTTGATTGACAGTACCTTATATGTGCGCAATTGTCTTTTGACAAGTTGCTAAATACATGGGTCTAGCAATCTAGCTCGTCTTTTGGATCTTGACACTATAGTCCATATCTTGAGAATCTAGTAACTTTACCTTTGTGGTAAATGTTGCAAAATTTCTATTCGGACATGTTGGGTCTGAAGTATCATTTCACTTAACCAAAGCTGAATCTCAAGCAACAATGATGGTTGGTGATCCCCAAGGTTTTGACATAGATATCTTAGTAAATCTGGCAAGATTGATGTAATGGTTGACACATTTATCCGTAGAGATCTCTTGTCATATTCTCTTGAAGTTAGCAATAACAACCACCCTTCATGAGGCTTCTTCTATAATTAATTATAGGAGTTGTGCTTATGGTTTCCTTGTATCTGAAGTCCGACCTTTACTTGATGCTTCGTGTCTCGAACATCAAGGAGAACATTTAAAGTAGTGTTGCTCAATGTCTCTCGGTCGATCCTCCAGACCTTTTATGTTGGAAATCATTTTGTTGTGCTAAGTAATTGAAGTCTAAGAATGAAGTTTCTTTCTTCTCGTGTCATCAGGAATCTCCTTACCAATTCATCTTAGTGGTGCAAAGTGATATCATGATCTATGGAAAAGATTTGATAAAACTGGATGAATAAAGAGTTTCCTTTGTTTCTTTCAGACATGTTTGAAGAGCGGCTATGATTTTGGTAATCTGTAGTTTCTCTTGTTACATGTTTCTTGAGACACTTATGAGTCCTCTCCACCAAAACACCTTTCTGTCTTAAGCCTTCTGTTGAATGAAAGAGTGACCCTTCTGTTTCAAAAATAGTTCAACAGCTTGGTTTTGTTGATCCATATCTCTGCAACCTGAAATCTCTACTTAAGCCATTTAGTAGAGGTTCCCTATCAAAGTTTGTGGTTATGTTCTTTCTATTGGATGCTTTCCTCTTCAGTAGCTTAAACTCTTCTGTAAGTTCCATGGTCTCAATCCTTATCAAGACCATCTATGTAACAATTTGAAACCTTCTCCTCTTGTTCCCTCCGCTACCTTTATGTGTTTCATGTTGTCATCTCAGATGTGTTTCTAAACACTCCATCCATGAGTTGACCATGAAATACTCGGTGTGTTGTTTAGTGTGTTTCCCTCTTACCCTTAGTGTGACCATGTTTCTTTATCTCTCTGTCTCTCTTCCTACCTTTGGAATCTCGGGTCGAGATTCTCGTAAGGGGGATAGAGTTGTAACACCCGAGCTTTACCTAATTCTAAATTAGGATTTGATTGTCCATTGCATAAGCATCATCTCTTAAAAATGCATGCAAAGAAAATAAATCAAAACCCTAAATCCCTAATATCCCCCCCCCCTCTTTGTGACTATTTCAAATGGTTTCAAATATTTTGAAAATGGTCAAAAATTTGTGAAGCCCAAAATGTTATAAGGGCCTCACATTATTTTTAAATGTTTTACAAAGTCTATGGCAATTTTTGAAATTCCCAAAACAGTTTTGTAATTGAAAATACAAAAAAGAAATTGAAAAAGGTTTGTTTTAAAAAAATAGGTAGCACCAGCCATCCAGGCCGGCCCAGCCCAGTTTGCATCTCTCCCTCTCCCCTTCTTTCCCTGACGCCCTGTGCAGCAAACCGTGGCCCAGCTAAGGCCCAAGCGCAGCCCATACCCCTTCATGGCCTTTCTTTTTTCTTCTTCCTCGAGCAGCCGGAGAAGCTGCTGCCTGGCAGCGCCGGCACCATCAGATTCCGCGCTGCGATGATCGCCACCATGCCGCCAACCAGACGAGGATAAGGAGCAGCCGCACGCCTCTCTCTCTCCCAGTCCTTCCTTATCTCTCGCGAGCTCTCTCCTCTGCGAATCCCCAATCGAACTAGAACCCTAGCCATAGTAGCCTCGGGGCACCGTCGTTCTGGAGCACCTTGAGCCCCGCTAGGCATACCACGGTGACCGCTTGCTTGCCTAGGTCGTTTTCCCTACCCGTTTGAGACGGCGTGGCCCCAGATGCCCCAATCGAGACCTCGGTCTCCGACGACCTATTCGATTCTGGCCACCCCGTGCCTCGACGAGCCTACTATCATGCCCCTGGTGAGCTTCTGGTACTCCTGGACCACCTCACTGTCTACCTCTCGCTTTGGTTTGGCCGCACGTAGTAGCTCTGTCTTCGCCGCCGCATAAGATCGCCGCCGGTCATCTCCGGTGATCCTTAGCCAGTGGCGCCACCACCTTATGGCCCCTCGCAGCCTTGCGCGTCTAGCGCACCCGCTCGCTCGGCTCAGCGCGCTTCCCTGCGACCATCCCGTGCTCAACCTGGGAGGCTCACCGTCAGATGACGTCATGCTGACGTCATCATGACGTCAGCAAGCTTGGGTCAACCAGGTCAAACCCGCCGTGGGTCCATTTTGCCCACGTGGCTGCTGATGTGGCCTAGGGCCCAGCCGTCATTCACTGTGTGTAGCTTATGGCCGGGTCTAAAAAGTATATAAGTTGTTTTAACAATTTCAAAATTTGATATTAATATAATAAATTCTATAACTTATTCATATTAAGTCAGAAAAATACAAATAATATATCAAAATATTCAGAAAAATGAGCTCTATCTATTAGAGCTATAATCACGCATTGTTAATTAACTTAAATGACAAGTTTAATTAGAGAACTAATCAAGCCCTCTCATATGACTCCGGAGTTTCCCCGAGTTAGGGTTTTCACCCCTCGGAACCCTGATTAAATGGTCAAGCATGCCTTAGGGTTACATTTTGATACAATTTAACTTGTCATATCATCATCCTTGTTTGAGCATTGCATCGATGTCATGTGTTGATTGTTTCCCTCTCTTTCCGATGTTTGCTTCTTCTCGGTAGAATACGATATCGAGATCAAGATCGAATCCCGAGGACAACACCATCGAAGATCGAAGATTGACGAACGATACTTGACCAACTATAACCAAGTCAAGTACAAGATTCCCGAAGATCTGTTTATCCGTTATCAACAGGCAAAGGCAAGCATAGCCACACCATGATACAATCCTATGTTTTCGAAAGCATTTCAATTCCTGCCATGTTGCATACGATTCTACTGTGGTCTTTCATCGATCGATAGAGTATCCTATCTATTGCATTACTCCCTTTGAGCTTATATTACCTGATCCACTGCTCCTAGCATAACTAGTCTTGGCTTCTGTGCACTATTAGAGATTATATTTGTGTCCTGCTTATCCATGCATAGCCGTTGAGTCTGGTTCATCCAGATGATGTTTCAAATGTAGATAATCTAGTATGATAGGAGAACATGATGAGATGAGATCAGTGATATGAGATTAAACATGCTAAGGATTGTATGGGAGGCCACGGTGGGATGTGGTTTTTCTAGTCCCATGCTCGCCACCACTAGGACCCGAGTTCTTGCCTCTTGAACCAAGACGATCGTACAACCACACGGGGCATATGGGGACCCCCTGATTGACTAACTTGCCTAGTGGATTCCATGAGTCACATAGTTCAGGCGTTCCATTCAACATATGCATAGAAAACCTTTTGAAAGATTTGCTGGGTGAAGGTGCATTCATAACAGGTAGGTAAGCATGGGCGGGGTTGCTTGGAGTCGATGGAGCCCCTGGTAAACCAACCTCGCCTCACATCTTTAAGTACCGGCTTCGGGATTTGACCCGTTATGACGGAACCATACTTATTGCGTGACTCATGGTCTTGGCAAAAGCAAGGTAAAGGTCATGTCTAACCACCCTCTGTCAGCCTTCCAAGGAAGAGGGCTAATCTTAAGTAGCATTAAGAGAAGGTTAATACGTGTGGGTAAAGTTGTACACCCTTGCAGGGTAATAATCTTTCAGAAAGCCGTGTCCACGGTTATGGACGACTTGGGAATGGACGTGATGATCGTAGAGAACTTGAACCTAATCATAAAACTTGGGTAGATCAACGTGTGCTTAAGGATGCTTCCTCATTGGTACGACGGGGTGATCCTAGTTCAGGTGATGATGATTCGGTGGATATCAAAGATGATGATCAATATTTCAGAGATGTCGCTCTCTTATCCCCTTTTAAAATACTCTGACTAGACGATCTCCTTCTCTCTCTTGTTTTACAAACAAAAGTGGCTTTATGCAAAACAACTCCACCAGCCATAAGTCTTGCGGAGTACACCCTGTACTCACCCTTGCTTTATTGATACTTTTGGCAGAGTAAGTGTTCGCTGGAGATCAGTTTGGTACTACATCGACATCGCCGAGTAGCTTGGGGTTCCCGGCCGACAGCCTGGAATCTATGGGCTGGGACGTCATTGTTATGCTTCAGGCCTCTTAGGCCATTTGTTAAGTTTTCTATACTTAATAGCATAATTTGCCTTCCATTGTTTGATGTTTGTGGTCAGTGACCTCTGCTTGTAATATTTTGGTTCTCTGCTCAGTTCTGAGCTTGCTGCAATAAAATTTTGTGTTGTAGGGTCACTGTTGTGTTATCGATTCTTCACTGGATATCCTCGAGCTCAAGGTGAAGCTTATGTCAGACGGAGGTCTAGATTTGTTTAGCCCTGATCCCGGGGGTGTCACAGATACCCATGAGGTAATGACGCCATGTCTTCAAGGCTAACACTACGGCTGCCAATTCTAGGTCATGGGTGGGATAATTCTGCTCATGTTTCTTTAGTTGTCTATACATATATGATATTATTTTGCCTTCCTGCATCAACGCACATCCGAGACCAATCTTGGATGCATCACAATATACGTCAAAAGGCTTTGTGATATCCGGCATGATAAAAATTGGGGCTGAAATCAATCTCTTCTTGATCTCTTGAAAACTTTCTTCACATTTGTCTTTCCATTCAAAATTCTTGTCTTTATTCAATATATGGGTCATCGACCTTGCGATGCTTGAAAATCCTTTTACAAACTTGCGGTAATATCCCGATAATCCAAGAAATGCGCGGACTTCGGTTGAGTGATTGGGGCTTTGCATTCTTCAACATCCTTAATCTTGGCAGGGTCGACGGCAACTCCTCCTACCGACAAGATATGTCCTAGGAATCCTAGTTCCTTTAACCAGAACTCACATTTGCTAAACTTGGCATACAAGTGATGCTCTCTAAGGGTTTCAAGGATGGTTGTTAGGTGCTGCTCATGTTCCTCTTCCGACTTGGAATAGATCAGAATGTCATTGATAAAAACAAAGACAAACTTATCCAAGAAGTTCATAAAAATCTTATTCATGGGATTCATGAAATAATCAGGGGCATTGGTTAATCCAAATGACATGACATTGTACTCATACAATCCATATCTAGTAGTGAAAGTAGTCTTTGGGATATCCGTTGCGTGGATTTTTAATTGATGATAACCAGTTCTAAGATCAATCTTAGAAAACACTCTACCACCAGTCAGCTAGTCAAATAGATCTTCTATCTTTGGCAGTGGGTATTTTTTCTTGATGGTGACGTCATTCAGTTTTCGGTAATCCATACACAAACGGGTGGCACCATCTTTCTTATCCATAAAAAACAGGGGATCTCCACGGTGATGCACTTGGTTGTATCAGACCTTTCCCCAACATGTCATCATGTTTTGTTCTTGAGCTCCACTAATTCAGCTGGGTTCATACTATAGGGTCTCAGCTATGGGTCCAGTTCTAGGAACTAGTTCAATGATAAACTCGATATCCCAATATGGGGGCATACCCGGTAATTCATTTGGGAACACATCGGTGTATTCACAGACTACTCTGATTTGGTCTAGGGTTGATTGGACTAAACTCTTGTTGCACTTGAATTGACGGGACAGCGTCTTAGATACATGCTCTGCTGATACTCCGGTCTACTGGTCATGGTTATGGCTTTCTTGGCACAGTCTATTAATCCTTGATGTTTCCATATCCAATCCACTTCTAGTACTACTTCCAAACCTTTTGTTCCAAGTACTATTAAATTGGCATAAAAATCTATTCCATGTATTCTGATAGGTACGACCTTGCAAATTTTTCTACCTTTGGTAGTTGACCCAGGTATTTGAACTATCATAACATGCTTCAAATTTGTTGGTTGAATCTTAATAGTGCATGCAAATTCTTCTGTTACAAACGAGTGCGGTGCTCCAGAATCAAACAACACACTTGCAAGTACCGAGTTAACAAAAAACATACCCAACATGACATCTGGCGCTTCCTCGGCTTCTTCTGCATTCATGTGGAACAGACGACCAATACGGTTGTGTGGGTTGCCTGGGGAAAACCCCTTTCAAGGCTGGACATGGCGCTGCTGCTGGGTAGGTGCAGTGACATTGGGTTCTACAGCAAGATTCTTGGGGAACTCATTGGAGTAGTGACCCATGATCCCACATTCAAGGCAGTTTATCATTGACTTGTCCTTCCCGGCAATAGGCACAACATTGCTTCTAGTCCTTGGGGCAGTATTGTTGTTGTTGCTGGTGGTGGTGGTGGACCTTGGTGGTGCACGGTTGAAGTTATGGGGGTTACCAGGATTGTTGTTGTGACCTCCAGGCCTTGGGTTTCCTCCGCCACGATTGGGAAATTTCGAACGGGACATAGGTGGCCTATTGTTCCTTGGTGCAAATCCTGCAGATGAGCTGGGGCGGTAATTCAGGGTATGGTGCGGTCTAGGCTGGTGCATCATACGACGCTTGTGGTTCTCACTAGCTTGATTGGGTTTTCCATCCATCTGGATAGCAGAATCCACTAGAGCTTCTAGATCGGCAAAAGGAATATTAACTAACACTGTCTACATCTCATCATGCAAGCCATTCAGGAATCTTTCCTTCTTCTTTGATTCAGTGTCGATCTCATCAGGGGCATACCTAGCCAGATACAGAAATTTGTCATGGTATTCCACCACAGTCATTCTTCCTTGCTTCAACTCCCTAAATTCATCCCCCATCCTCTTGATCCTACCTGCGGGCACATGAGTCCTGCTGAACTTGATCTTGAATTCCTCCCAAGTCATTATTTGTCCTCTATTCATTGTACGAGTGCTATTCCACCATGATCTTGCATAACCTGCCAGGTAGTGGGTGGCAAACAGTACTTTCTCCACAACATCTACTCCTGCAACTTCTAATTTGTTCTCCATTGATTGCAGCTAGTCATCAGCATCTAAGGGGTCTTCAGATTTGCTAAACATAGGAGGATTGGTGTTTTGGAAGTTCTTGATCTTAGATCCATGGTGGTCCTGATTTCCATGGCCTTGGTTGTTAAGCGCCATTTGGGTGATCTGCTGAAGAGTGGCGAGATTGGCTTGACGCTCGGATCTACCGGCTTCTCGATCTGCCAATAGAATTTGCAGAATCTGAACCATCGGGTTCTGGGATGAGTTGCTTCCACCGGGGTTGCCACGAGTCATCTAAAGATTGAGTTATATCATAATACAAGAGGGAAATTTCTATGTCTTATGGGTATGGTTCAAAAGCTTTAAACTTTGAGTATGGCTAAAGTTTGAAAACCACAACTCTTGTTCATTCATTCCAAACAACACATACAAACCACACATTGTAAACAACACATCACAAATACGAAGCAGATGCTTTTAAGAACCATTCTGTCATGCTACGATACCTCGGGACCAGATACAAACTCACACCTAAGAAAGTGCGCTAGTGCTACTACTCATCATCAGAACTAGTGGGCTCTTCATCATCTAGGAAATCTTGTTAGTGTGGAACTCCGTGTTGATGTCCTCAAGATAGTCGTCATCATCACTGAGGTATGAAGTGATATCCCCACAAATATCTTCACATTCCTCTTCCTTCTCCTAGTCATGGATGGTTTCTTCAAGGGTTGCCACCTTCTGGCAGAGGCGATCGATGATGCGGTCCTTCTTGTTATGCTGGCGATGAAGTGACTTGCACTCTTTAGCTAGGAGGGCGATGGTCTGGTTCTTCTCAGTTGCAACAAGGTGCTTCTGGTTGGTGTAGGCACGGGCGTTGTCCAACTCCTTCTGGGTCACGTGCAGCATGAAGTCGAGGTGATCCACATGATGCTTCAGCTCTGGATGTCCTGGAATGGCCAAGGGTTGTACAATGGAGTCACGTCTTGCGTAGCGAGCGAAGCGGGTGCCAATGATCTGGTTGATGTTCTGCCCACACAGACGGGCAAGCTCCTCCTTCCTGGCTCTATGTAGTCCATCCAGCCAGTTTTTCTCCCTCAAGCTGAACTTTATCTTCTCCGAGGTGGGTGTCTCCATCCAACCACTGTAGTTCTCCTCCTGGCTGGTCATTGAGCTACGCTCCAAAGAACACCGGGTGCGGGTGTACAAGAAACTCCGTGAGCTGACCCAAGTTCATCTCGAAGATGAGTTCCCCTCCGTTGCCAAGCTGGTAGAACTTGTCGTACTTGACTTCCATCTATAAGCAATTAGGATGAGTAAGTTAGTGGGGCGATCAAGTGTGTCAAATTTTATGTAGGATTGCAAAAACTTTGAGCAACATATGACTCTCTTTTGAAAAGAATCTCAAGGATAAGAGTGATAATAGGTTTTCATAAATACTCAATTTCTTTGGTTTGAAACTAAGTTTTTCAGACGTCCATTCTAACTTGGGTGTCCTATGGTCATGATGGCTCTGATACCAACTTGTCAACACCCGTATTTTTAAGTCCAGATGCCTGTTATGCCATACATCGCAGTCCTAGGATTAGCATTTTTGCGAGACATAACATAATTGATAGCACATTACATCATCCAGTACAAACCATAATAGTCTTACAAATAGTTGATCTTATGGTCATGTCTTAATACACATCAAAGCAGCAGAAAAAAACATAGTAGAGGCTCCAGCTTCATTCACAAGCAATGCTGACGATGGGAGATGATCCTAGTTATCGTAGACATCCTGGTGTCCATCCTCCGGTTAGTCCTCTTCGTAGTCTGGCCATGGGAATAGCCAGGGACAAAGACATGAGTACTTTTAAAGTACTCGCAAACTATCACTAATGTAAGTAAGACAATTCTAGTAGGAATCCTAAGCTCTAGGCTTATTTGCAATAAGCTCGTTTTATTTCAGAGGTACTTAGTAGTAAATACCTATTTTAGTTATCTAGATTACTCAAGAGGGAACCTAATTGCATGTCCACAACCCTGTGTGGTCAAGTCCAAGTGATATTTCAAGTCACAAGTCATTTTGAAAATATATGACAACGGAACAGTATGGACATCCAACTGTCCATGGCCGCGGACGTGGCTATTCGAATAGTTTGACACTCTGCAGAGGTGGTACACTTTCACCACAACATTCGATACAACCATCAGGGATAACCCTGAATCATCATAATTGGTATGCAGATAATCAATCATAACCTTTCAATTACACAACCTAGAATAGGAACCTCCCCTATGAGTTTGGCCTCCCAGCCATGGTCATTCGCCATCCCGCACACTGCATAGGTTGACATTCATATTCACGAGGTAGCCTAAGCTCAACCTCTTTCCACGAGGGAACCCATACTAAGACACATAAACTTCCAGTTAAGCCCTACCCAACTCAAGTATTGTGGTTGTAGAGTAAAGTTGGAATGGTATCGCATTCGAACCCAACCATCAGTTTTTATCAAAGTCAGGGAACATGCTTCATTCAGTATCATCTTCAACTCATTGTGTTCCATAACACATGTCAAAACATTTCAGTAGAATGACTCATCATCCCAAGCTTTTCATAATCATTTTCTCTAAGTGTTCCCATCTATAGTAATCAAGATTAGTTTAGAACTAGCATCTATCAATGAGGGTGTCATTATTGAGGGGTACTAATCAAGTGTAACTACCCACACCTAGTTATATGCTCTTGATGGCATCTTTTCTATTTATCCACTAATCACCAATTAATTAACTATGTGAGCAACTTTGATAAAAGGAAGAAAATATAAAGCTTGCAAGTAAAACATGGGATTGGTATAATCATAGTTGCATCAACATAGCATGCATAATATATCTTCCATATGCTAGCTTGCATAGTTTAGCTTTCCTTGGTTGGTGAAGTTGTCGAAGTTCTCCTCTTCTTCGTAATAACACTCCTCTTCCTCGTACCATGGGTTGATACTAGCATCTATAAATAAATACGAGGTACACAATCACCAAACAATACTTAACTACTTCTATTTAGCACACAAAGATCCACACTAGATGCTCTAGAATCATCTCAATCACTACATGAAATATTGACATGGCCTTATTTATCTTATTTTATAAATGAAATTTCTACTCATTGAAAAATACTTAAGATTTAATATTCACCAATTATAAAATATGGGATCATGTTGACACATGTCATCCCACATATTCCAATACTTGGTAGACAACGGCGCTCTGGCGTGCGCTCGGCATGGAGAGAGATAAATGGGCGAGGCTGTGCTGGCGTCTCCACTGGCTGTCGTTGAGCGAGGCTATAACATCTCAAAAATATTAATGAGGATATCAATTTCTAATTAATCAAAATTAGGGTTAACAAAAGCTTCTAATATTTAAACATTATATAAATGCATGGGTGTGTTGAATGTGTATGAATGTTTGCAATGCCATGTTTGTTTGTTGTAAATGATGAGAAGTGGTTTAAAGATCAAAGCCATATCATCTAGGTCAAATCCAAACCAGATAAAAAAAGAAAATAATTATATGAAGCATATGACCTAATGGTCATTTTTGCAAAAGTTAACACTTAGCTCACTTTGAGCATCTCTAGCAAATGATCTCAAACAGAAACAATTTCATTTCTTTTCTCACCTTGCTAGACCAAGTGACACTAAACACAATGGAGCTTTCCAATCTTACACACACATTTTCAAACCCATTTGAGAGGCAATTCAAAATGGAATATATCTTATGCATCAAGATAGTCATTTTTGGAAAACCAGTCAGACCTTCACCACTTAGAAAACCCTTACACCTAGAGACTACCAAGCTTAGGACCAGAACATCCACCAAAAAGATTTGGAAAATTCAAATATTTAGTTCTTGCGGCCATTTGATCAAATACCTGGTGATCACATTACAACCTCAACAACTATCTATTGTTTTGATCAATCCTTTGATCATCTTGTGACCTCACCGAGCTCCCACGACGTGCCCATAACTCACCCAATACCAGCCCGTGCATTTGATCTCATATCACTCGCCGTTCTGACCAGTGGAAATGGTACCCCGAGCTCACCCTTGCCACCCTGATGCGGACACGCTGCCATAGACCATGCCGCCCTCGCCCATGATGTCTAGGAGGTAGCCATGACCTCACCGCCCCTGCCTGTGCAAGCCTCAACGAATGCCCGCAGAGACGCTAGCACAGTTGCGCCCATTTAACACCCGACCATGCCGATCGCCGCGCCAAATCACCGAGCAATCCCGCGTGCACACGCCGTGCCTCGCTCTCTCCTAGCGCCAATAAGTTCGCCGCGACTCCAGCGACTGCCCAGACATGATCATTTGACCCCACGCTCACCGTGACCACCATACGCTATGAAGAATGCCGACGGTACCGCCATAGAGCACAACTGTTCTAAAACAATGGAGACCACGCCTTGGCGAGCCACTGTGCGCATGACGACCACCCTGAAGCACCGCGTCGACCTACACCCTTGGCCATGCGAATAGCTCACTATAACAACGTCGCCGATGAGCCCGAGACTTGCCGCCATGCCCCCTTTGCCACAGTATAAATAGAGCCCTCCCCCGGCCTCAAAACGCACACCATTCCACTCCCCTCTCACCCAGCAACCTCTCTGACCCATCCGTGGAGCAAGGGGAGCACCACTTCGCCGGAATTTCACAAGAGCCCACCGCTGCAGTGGAGAAGAGGAACCAACGCTAGGAGCCACCCCCCGGGATGCCGCGACCACCAGTCGAACCGCCGTTGTCGACTTGCTCATTCGCACACCTCGCCGGACCTAGCTAGATCCCTGGTAAACCCCCGACGACCCCCGCCATAGCACTAGGGTTCAGTCTCGCGTGCCCCGTGCGACGGAGACAACCACGCGGAGCCGTCGATCGCACTCTAATCGTGTAATCTAGATTGAAGGATACCGCTTTGCGTTTGGTTAGTCATTGACGGGTGGGACCAACCCCGGTCCAGCCCGCCGCGCACGTGTTGCGTAGTTGGGCCAGCCCATTAGCATTCTCGCGCGTAGCCCACAGATTCAAACTTTGGTTTTTTCTTTTATTTGAAAATCCTATGTTGTAGGTAACTTTGAAAATCAATTCAGGAAGTTTCACAAAACAAATTGAATGAAACCAATTTGTTAGAAAGTACATGAAAATATCTAATAATTCCCATGGGATTCAAACAGTTTGAAAATATAGATCACTCACAGTAAAAATAATAAGACAGTAGCTTTTACCACTTCAAACATTTTTCTAAAATCAACCATAAGTTATTTTTAGTTGATTCCCACTCTCAAAAATCACCTTGACTAGGACCTATTTGAATATGAAAAATATATAATTTTGCATACAGTAGTCCTGGACCAAATATAAAGAATGGCTTTATAGTCATTTCTAGTCACATAAATATTATTAAATGGCATTGATAAACTTTGCAATTTAGGCCAAGCAGATTAAATCACATTCCCAAGTATTGGAATATGTGGTGATGACATGTGTCAATATGATCCCCTACTGCAATTAGAGAATATTAAATCTTAAATAGTTTTTCAGTGAGTAGAAATTACTTTTATAAAATAAGATAAATCAAATCTTGTCACCTCTTTCTCCTTGTAATGATAAATATGATGCTAGATAATCTAGTGTGACTCTCAGTGTGTCAAATAGAAGTAGTTAAGTATTGTTTGGTGATTGTGTACCTCGTATTTATTTATAGACGCTAGTATCAATCCGGGCTACGAGGAGGAAGGATTCTATGAAGAGGAGGAAGAGAACTTCGACCACCTTACCAACCAAGGAAAGCTATACTAAGCATGATATACCATGCAAGCCTCACTATGCATACTATTATGATACCACCTGGATTATACCATTTCCCAGTTTTACTTGCAATCTTTAGCTCTTCTCCCTTTTATCAAAGTTGTTCAAGTAGTTAATTAATTGGTGATTAGTGTAAAAGTAGGAAAGATGTCATCAAGAGCTTGGACCTTGAAGTAGGTAGTTACACTTGATTAGCACCCCTCAAATAGTGACACCCTTATTGATAGATGCTAGTGCTAAACTAATCTTGATCACTATAGATGGGAACAAATGATGATGAAAACCTTTAAATGATGAGTCATTATATTGAAATGTTTTGTAACGTGTTATGGACACAATGAGCTGAAGATGATATTAAAATGAAGTACGTGCCCTGAGTTTGATAAAAACTGATGGTTGGGTTCGGGTGCGATACCATTCCAATTTTTCTGTACAACCACAATACCCGAGTTTGGGTAGGGCTTAACCGGCAGTTTATGTGTCTAAGTATGGGTTCCCTCACGGAACGAGGTGAGCTGAGGCTACCTTGTGAATGTGAATGCCCACCTGTGCAGTTCCCAGGATGACAGATGGTCATGGCCGACAGGCCAAGCTCATAGGGGAGGTGCCTATACTAGGGTGTGCAATTGAAAGGTTAGGATTGATTATCCGCATACCAAGTATGATCATTCAAAGTTATCCCTGACGGATGTATCGAATGTTGTGGTGAAATTGTACCACCTCTGCAGAGTGTCGAACTATTCAAATAGCCTTGTCCACGGTCATGGACAGTTGGATGGCCATACAGTTCCGTTGTCAGATGTTTTCAAAATGACTTGTGACTTGAAGTATGAACATGACTTGACCCCACAAGGTTATGGACATGGAAATAGTTTCCCACTTAAGTAATCTAGACAACTAAAGTTAGGTCTTCACTACTAAGTGCTTCGGAAATAAAATTGTCTTGTTGCAAACAAACCTAGAGCTTAGGATTCCTACTAGTTTTGTCTTGCTGCTTTAGTCAAAGTTTTCGAGTGCTTAAAAGTACTCATGGCTTTGTCCCTAGCTATTCCCATGGCCAGACTACGAAGGACAGTATGAGGAGGATGAACAGCAAGACGCCTATGATAACTAGGATAATCTCCCATCGTTAGTATTGCCTGTGACCTTGAAGATGGAGCGTCTATTACGCTATTATTCCGCTTCTTTGATTTGTAATCAGACTTGATCATGAGAGCAACTATTTGTAAGACTATTATGGTTTGTAATGTATAATATATTGTGCTACCAATTCTGTTATGTCTCGCAAAAATGGTAATCCTGGGATAGCGATGTACGACATAACATGCTTCTGGGATTAAAAATCCGGGTGTTGATAGAGGCGTACGCTGGCGAGTGCGGTGAGGTCAGGGCTACCTTCTAGACATCGTGGGCGAGGGTGGCGAGTCTTGTGGCGTCGTGTCCATGTCCTGCCGGCGTTGTATGCTCGGGTATGGGATGGCACTAGCCAATTGGCGAGTGAGAGAGGCTCCACTGCACGTACTAGTACTAGGAGTGATCGTGGGCTAGTAGTGGAGCTATGTCGAGTACAAAGATGATCACTAGATTGATCACAACTTTCTATATTTGGTATATCCGTACTATGCATGCTAAGTGTTTGATTAAATGGTCGCATGAAATAAACATTTTAATTTTCAAATTCTTTTTGGTGTGTGTGTTGATCATATTCTTGAGTGTCTCTGGTTGCAAAGGTTTGCCTAGTGAAGAAGCTTTGAGTGGTTTTTGTAAAATGGCTATCTTGATGTCTATGATAGATTCAATTGGGCAATGTCCTCTAAAAGAATTTGAATTTATTTCTATAAGTTTTGCAAGTTACCTTCTATTCATTTTTACTTGGTCTAGCAAGGTGAGAAAATAAATAGAATAGTTTCTGTTTGAAATCATTTACTAGAGATGCCCAAAGTGGGCTAGGTGTTAACTTTGGCAAAAATGACCATTAGGTCATATGCTTCGCCATTTGATTTTCTTTTTATTTGATTTGTTTTGGATTTGACCTAGATGATATTTCTTTGATCCTTACACTATGTCTCAACATACATAACAAACAAACATGGTATAACAAGCATTCATATATCATTAATAAACACACATGCATTTATATAGTTTTAATAGTAAACGCTTTTGTTAATCCTAATTTTAGTTGATTGGAAATTGATATTCTCATTATAATATTTTTGAGATATTACATCTAGGTTTAAAAGCCATGTTAACTCCTAATTGATAGCCATCCGGGGGTGCAGCGTGTGCCAAAATTCCCGGTTTGTTTTGTTTATGATTTTATGATGGTAGTGGGTGTCATACAAGCGCTCATCGAGCTGGTTTCATATATTTTTCATTTTGATGAATTTCCTATTGCCTGGGTTCGGGGCACGGGCAAAATCGACAAACCCGCCGGCGCGTGCAGGCATGCGAGGTCCAGTGCAACTTGAACCTAGGCGCGCACCCAACCTAGGTACCCCATGGGCCACCGCAAAATATATTTACCTGAAAATTGAGGGCCCTTTCTAGGGTACCTGTAGTTAGAACCCGCCATTACCGTGGCATAGCTTAGGAAAAATACAGTATATGCTTGCAGCATGATATAAATACCAAACTTATGGGAATGGCGGTCCACCATGACATAGCATGCTTGTAAATTGCCTCGGGGCCTAGGGCGCACTAAATTCTTGCACCTCCTTAGCACATTCACCGGTCTTTCAAAGTTGGTAAATGGAAACTCTATGATTCTTCATGGAACCCTGAAATCTCTAGTTGGAGAAGTTTCTTAGAATGCCGAGAGGGAGATAGGTGTCGGGCTTCGAATCAATCCGCATGGTGGATCCATGTTCTGCATAGTGAGGGGGAGGTCTATGGTCAAAAGCCATGTTAACTCCTACTCGATAGCCATCCGGGGGGTGCACCATGTGCCAAAATTCCCGGTTTGTCTTGCTTGTTATTTTATGATGGTAGTGGGTCACATACAAGCGCTAATAGAGTTGGTTTCATATGTTTTTGATTCTTGATGAATTTCCTATTGTCGGGGTTCGCGGGGTGGGCCAAATCGGCAAACCTGCTAGCGCGCGCAGACACGTGAGGTCCAGTGCATCCATGAACCTAGGCACGTGCCCAGCCTAGGTAACCCCATGGGGGACCCAAAAAAAATTTCCAAAAATTGAGGGCCCTTTCTAGGGTACCTACAGTTACAAACAGCCATTACCGGGGCGTAAGTCAGGAAAAATACAGTATATGATTGCACCATGAGATGAATACCAACCTCCCAGGAATGGTGGTCCGCCACGACGTAGCACGCATGTAAATTGTCTCGGGGCCTAGGGCACGCTCAATTCTTGCACTGCCTTTGCAAAATGGCCAGTTTTTTGGATTCGATAAATGGAAACTCTAGATTTCTTCATGGAAACCTAAAATATATAGTTGGAGAAGTTTCTTAGAATGCCGAGAGGGAGCTAGGTGTCAGGTTTGGGCTCAATCTGCATAGTGAATCCATGTTCTGGAAAGCGAGGGGGAGGTCTAGAGTTGAAAGCTATGTTAACTCCTACTCGATAAACATCCAGGGGGTGCACCATGTGCCAAAAGTCCCATTTTGTCTTGTTTGTGATTTTATGATTGGAGTGGGTGTCATACAAGCGCTACTCGAGCTGGTTTCATATGTTTTTTGATTTTTGATGAATTTCCTATTGCCCGGGTTCAGGGGCTAGGCAAAATCGACAAACCCGCCGACGTGTGCAAGCACGTGAGGTCCAGTGCAGCCATGAACCTAGGCACGTGCCCAGCCTAGGTAACCCATGGGGCACCCTAAAACATTTTTTCCCAAAAATTGAGGGCCCTTTCTAGGGTACCTATAGTTAGAAAACGCCATTACTGGGGTGTAACTCAGGAAAAATATAGTATATGATTGCACCAACCTCCCAATGGCTATCTACCACGACGTAGCATGCATGTGAATTTCCTCTGGGCATAGGTCGCACTCAATTCTGGCACCTCCTTTGCAAAATCTCTGGTTTTTTAGAGTCGGTAAATGGAAACTCTGAATTTGTTCATGGAATCCTAAAATATATATTTGGAGAAGTTTCTTAGAATGCCAAGAGGGATCTAGGTGTCGGGTTTCATCTCAATCCACGTAGTGGATCCACGTTCTGGGTAGTGAGGGGGAGGTCTAAGGTTGAAAGCCATGTTAACTCCTGCTCTATAGCAATCCAGGGGTGCAGCGTGTGCCAAAAGTCCCGGTTTGTCCTGTTTACGATTTTATGATGGTAGTGCATGACATACAAGCACTAATTGAGATGGTTTCATATTTTTTCATTTTGATGAATTTCCTATTGCCGTGGTTCGCATGATGGACAAAATCGGCAAACCCGCCGGCGCATGCAGGCACGCGAGGTCGAGTACAACCTTGAACCTAGGCATGTGCCCAGCCTAGGTACCCCATGGGGAACCCCAAAACATTTTTTCCCGAAAATTGAGGGTCCTTTCTAGGGTACCTACAGTTAGAAACCATGATATAAATACCAACCTCCCAGGAATGGCGGTCCACCATGACGTAACATGCGTGTATATTTCCTCGAGGCCTAGGACGCACTCAATTCATGCACCTACTTAGCACATTCGCCAGTTTTTCGAAGTCGATAAATGGAAACTCTGGATTTCTTCATGGAACCCTAAAATCTCTAGTTGGAGAAGTTGCTTAGAATGCCGAGAGGGAGCTAGGTGTCAGGTTCGAGATCAATCCACGTAGTGGATCCATGTTCTGCGCAGTGAGGGGGAGGTCTAGGGTTGAAAGCCATGTTAACTCCTACTCGATAGACACCCGGGGGTGCACCGTGTGCCAAAAGTCCCGGTTTGTGTGTTTTGGTATTTTATGATTGTAGTGGGTGACATGGAAGTGCGAATCGAGCTGGTTTCATATTTTTTTGATTCTTGATAAATTTACTATTACCGGGGTTCGCGGGGTGTGCAAAATCGGCAAACCTACCGGCGCGCGCAGGCACGTGAGGTCCAGTGCATCCATGAACCTAAGCATGTGCCTAGCCTAAGTACCCCATGGGGCACCCCAAAACATTTTTTTCCAAAAATTGAGGGCACTTTCTAGGGAACCTATAGTTAGAAAACGCCATTACCGGGGCGTAACTCAGGAAAAATATAGTATATGCTTGTACCACGAGCTGAATACCAACCTCCCAAGAATGGTGGTCCGCCACGAAGTACAATGCATGTAAATTTCCTCGAGGCCTAGAGCACGCTCAATTCTTGCACCTACTTTACAAAATCGCCGGTTTTTCGGATTCGGTAAATGGAAACTCTAAATTTCTTCATGGAAACCCGAAATCTCTTGTCGGAGAAGTTTCTTAGAATGCCGAGAGGGAGCTAGGTGCCGGGTTTGGGCTCAATCCGCGTAGTGGACCCATGTTCTGGGAAGTGAGGGAGAGGTCTAGGGTTGAAAGCCATGTTAACTCCTACTCGATTACCATCCAGGGGTGCACCATGTGCCAAAAGTCCCGGTTTGTATTGTTTGTGATTTTATGATGGTAGTGGGTGACATACAAGCTCTACTCGAACTGGTTTCATATTTTTTTTATTTTTGATGAATTTCCTATTGCCGGGGTTTGGGGGTGGGAAAAATCGGCAAACCCACCGGCGCGTGCAAGCACGCGAGGACCAGTGCAACCATGAAGCTAGGCACGTGCCCAGCCTAGGTAGCCCATGGGACACCCCAAAACATCTTTTTCCCAAAAATTGAGGGCCCTTTGTAGGGTACCTATAGTTAGAAACCGCCATTGCCGGGGTGTAACTCAGGAAAAATACAGTATATGATTGCACCACGAGATGAATACTAACCTCCCGAGAATGGTGGTCTGTCATGACGTAGCATGCATGTAAATTGCCTCGGGGCCTAGGGAGCACTAAATTCTGGCACCTCCTTTGCAAAATTGCGGGTTTTTCAGAGTCGTTAAATAGAAACTCTAGATTTCTTCATGGGAACCTAAAATCTCTAGTTGGAGAAGTTTCTTAGAATCCGATAGCAAGCTAGGTACCGGGTTTGGGCTCAATCCGCATAGTGGACCCATTTTCTAGGTAGTGAGGGGGAGGTCTAGGGTTGAAAGCCATGTTAACTCCTACTCGATAGCCATCCAGTTGGGTGCACCGTGTGCCAAAAGTCCCAGTTTGTCTTATTTATGATTTTATGATGGTAGTGGGTGACATACTAGGTCGACTCGTCGGTTGGGAGGTCTAGGGTTGAAAGCCATTATATTCTTGATGAATTTCCTATTGCCAGGGTTGGGAGTGGGCAAAATCGGCAAACTCGTCGGTGTGTGCAAGCACGCGAGGTCCAGTGCAACCTTGAACCTAGGAACGTGCCCATCCTAAGTACCCCATGCACCCCATAAAAAATCCTGAAAATTGAGGGCCATTTCTAGGGTACCTACAGTTAGAAACCGCCATTACCAGGGCATAACTCAAGAAAAATGTAGTATATGCTTACACCACGAGATAAATACCAACCTCTCAGGACTGGTTCCCGCCACGAAGTACAATGCGTGTAAATTTCTAGGGGGCCTAGGTATCGCTCAATTCTTGCACCACCTTCGCAAAATTGCCGGTTTTTCAGAGTCAATAGTGGAAACTCTGGATTTATTCATGGAACCCTGAAATTTCTAGTTGCAGAAGTTGCTTAGAATGCATATAGAGAGCTAGGTGTCGGTTTTGGGCTCAATCTGGGTAGTGGATCCATGTTCTGGGCAGTAAAGGGGAGGTCTAGGGTTGAAAGCCATGTTAACTCTTACTCGATAGCCATCCGGGAGTGCACCGTGTGCCAAAATCCTGGTTTGTCTTGCTTCTGATTTTATGATGGTAGTGGGTGACATACAAGAGCTACTCGAGCTGGTTTCATATTTTTTTGATTCTTGATGAATTTCCTATTGTCGGGGTTTGGGGGTGGGCAAAATCGGCAAACTGTCCGGCGTGCGCAGGCACGCGAGGTCCAGTGCAACCATGAAAACTGAGGGCACTGAAAATTGACATGCCCAACCTAGGTACCCCATGGGGAACTGCAAAACATTTTTTCCTAAAAATTGAGGGCCCTTTCTAGGGTACCTACAATTAGAAACCGCCATTAATGGGGCGTAACTCAGGAAAAATACAATATATGCTTGCACCACGAGATGAGTACCAACCTCCCGGGAATGGTGGTCCGCTACGCTGTAGCATGCGTGTAAATTGCCTCGGGGCCTAGGGCGCTTAATTCTTGCACCTCCTATGCAAAATTGCCGGGTTTTCGAAGTCGGTTAATGGAAACTCTGGATTTCTTCGTGGAAATCTGAAATCTCTAGTTGGAGAAGTTTCTTAGAATTTCGAGAGGGAGCTAGGTGTTGGGTTTGGGCGCAATTCACATAGTGGATCCACATTCTGGATAGTGAGGGGGATGTCTAGGGTTGAAAGCCATGTAAACTCCTACTCGATAGCCATCCGAGGGGTGCACCATGCGCCAAAAGTCCTGGTTTGTCTTGTTTATAACTTTATGATGGTAGTGGGTGACATACAAGCGCTAATCGAGTTGGTTTCATGTTTTTTTATTTTTGATGAATTTCCTATTGCTGGGGTTCGGGGTGGGAAAAATCAGCAAACCCGTCGGCGCGCAGGAACGCGAGGTCCAGTGCAATATTGAAACTAGGCACGTGCCCAGCCTAGGTACCCAATGGGGAACCCCAAAACATTTTTTCCCAAAAACTAAGGGGCCTTTTTAGGTTACCTATAGTAAGAAACCGCCATTACTAGGGCGTAACTCAGAAAAAATATAGTATATGCTTGCACCACGAGATAATTACCAACCTACCGAGAATGGCGGTCTTCCACGACGTAGCGTGCGTGTAAATTTCCTTGGTCCCTACGTCGTGCTCAATTCTTGAACCTCCTTTGAAAAATTGATGGTTTTTCGGAGTAGGTTAATGTAAACTCGGGATTTCTTCATGGAACCCTGAAATCTCTAGTTAGAGAAGTCTCTTAGAATGCTGAGAGTGAGCTTGGTGTCGGGTTTAGGATCAATCTGCATAGTGAATCCACATTATAGACAGTGAGGGGAGGTCTAGGGTTGAAATCCCTGTTAACTCCTACTCGATAGACATCCGGGGAGTGCACCAATGCAAAAAAAGTCCTAATTTGTCTTGTTTAGTATTTTATGATGCTAGTGGGTGGCATACAAGGGCTACTCGAGCTGGTTTCATATGTTTTTGATTCTTGATGAATTTCCTATTGCCGGGGTTCGCGGGGTGGGCAAAATCGGCAAACTTGCCGGCGCGCACAGGCATGTGAGGTCTAGTGCATCCACGAACCTAGGCACATGCCCAGCCTAGGTACCCCATGGGGCACCCCAAAACATTTTTTCCCAAAAATTGAGGGCCCTTTCTAGGGTACCTACAGTTACAAACCGCCATTACCGCGGCGTAACTCAGGAAAAATACAGTATATGCTTGCACCACGAGATGAATACCAACCTCCCAGGAATGGTGGTCCGCCCCGACGTAGCATGCATGTAAATTGCCTCGGGGCCTAGGGCACACTCAATTCTTGCACCTCCTTTGCAAAATCGCCGGTTTTTCGGATTTGGTATATGGAAACTCTAGATTTCTTCATGGAAACCTGAAATCTCTAGTTGGAGAAGTTTCTTAGAATGCCGAGAGGGATCTAGGTGCCGGGTTTGGGCTCAATCCGCGTAGTGGATCCATGTTCTGGGAAGTGAGGGGGAGGTCTAGGGTTGAAAACCATGTTAACTCCTACTCGATAGCCATCCGAGGTTGCACCGTGTGGCAAAAGTCCCGGTTTGTCTAGTTTATGATTGTATGATGGTACTGGGTGACATACAATGGATACTCGATCTGGTTTCATATTTTTTTTTGATTTTTGATGGATTTCCTATTGCCAGGGTTGGGGGGTGGTCAAAATTGGCAAACCCGCCAGCATGCGCAGGCATGCGAGGTCCAGTGCAACCTTGAACTTAGGTACATTCCCAGCCTAGATACACGATGGGGCACCCCAAAACATTTTTTCCCGAAAATTGAGGGCCCTTTCTAGGGTACCTACATTTAGAAACCGCCATTATCGGGGCGTAACTCAGAAAAAATATAGTATATGCTTGCACCACGAGATAACTACCAACCTCCCGGGATTTCTGGTCTGCCATGACGTAGCATGCTTGTAAATTTCCTCTAGGCCTAGGGCACTGAATTCTTACACCTCCTTTGCAAAATCGTCGGTATTTCGTAGTCGATAAATGGAAACTCTGGATTTCTTCATAAAACCATGCAATCACTATTTGGAGAAGTTTATTAGAATGCCGAGAGGGAGCTAGATGTCGGGTTTAGGCTCAATCCACATAGTGGATCCACGTTCTAGGCAGTGAGGGGGAGGTCTAGGGTTGACAGCCATGTTAACTCTTACTCTATTGCCATCCGGGGTGTGAACCGTGTGCCAAAAGTCCCTGTTTGTCTTGTTTATGATTTTATGATGGTACTGGGTGACATACGATTCCTACTCGAGCTGGTTTCATTTTTTTCATTTGTTATGAATTTCCTATTGTCGGAGTTCGGGGGTGAGCAAAATTGGCAAACACGCCGGCACGCGTAGGCATGCGAGGTCCAGTGCAACCTTGAAACTAGGCACGTGCCCAGCCTAGGTACCCCATGGGGCACACCAAAACATTTTTTCCTGAAAATTGAGGGCCCTTTCTAGGATACCTACCGTTAGAAACCGCTATTACCGGGGTGTAACTCAGAAAAAATACAGTATATGCTTACACCACGAGATAATTACCAACCTCCCGAGAATGGCGGTGTGCCACAACGTAGCATGTGTGTAAATTGCCTCTAGGCAGAGAGAGCTCAATTCTTGCACCTCCTTTGCAAAATCGCCGGTTTTTCGTAGTCGATAAATGGAAACTCGGGATTTCTTCATATAACCCTGAAATCTCTAGTTGGGGAAGTTTATTAGAATGCTGAGAGGGGTCTAGGTGCCGGGTTTAGGCTCAATCTGTGTAGTGGATCCACGTTCTGGGTAGTAAGGGGGAGGTCTAGGTTAGAAAGCCATGTTAACTCCTACTCTATAGCCATCTGGGGAGTGAACCGTGTGCCAAAAGTCCCGGTTTGTCTTGATTATCACTACTAGGAAAATGGCTATAGGTAATCAGCACATCCGTGGCTCACATGGTTGAAGTGCCCCACGGCTAAAACAGGCGTGGCTCACCTATGGGCAGTGCCCTACTAGTAACTAGAACACCGTGGCGCACATGACTATAGTGCGCCACAGATATGTGTGGGCCAGGGCCCTGTTGGCCGCACGCCAAATATCTGTAGCGCACATAGGGCTGGTGCGCTACGGTTGTTAGTGTCAACCGTGGCGCACATGGAGGGGGTGCGCTACGCCTAAGCGCATGCCCCCCTCTGCTGTGAAACAGCCAGAAACATCTGTGGCGCACTCTGCCTAGTGCGCCACAGGGAGTAGGAACATCCGTGGCGCACATGCCATAGTGTGCCACGGATGTTCTCTACAATGGCGCATTCTTTGACGACACTTTGTGCACATGTGTGACCACATCCACCCACACTTCACTTTCCCCTTCTTCTTCCTCCTTAGATCTAGTCGGGATCTTCTCCTTCCCACCTCAATTTCTCCACCCATTCACCATTTTTAGCATGTAGAACTTGCTTTGGATGTTACATAAGTAATAGAGGAAGGTCTCCGGTCTCTCATCTCCTTCTCCGGTCGACGCGCGCACCTCTCCTTTCCATCTTTCTCACGATCGGTCTCTCATCTCTGTAAGTTGTCCATGTAAGGATGTGTTCATGTGTATATGGATGATATGCTCATATGTATGTAGATGATCGATGCTCATGATGTGTGTATGGAGAGGATCGATCGATGGTCATATGTGTGTGTATATGGAGAGTATCGATGATGCTCATGCATGGGTGTATGGAGAGGATAATGATATGTTCATGTGTGTATGGATCGGTCTCTCTCTCTTGTGTTTGTATGTGAACAAGTTGCCATTTGTTTTGCCAAAATGTTGATTCATTTCCATTTTGGCAAGACTTTAACATTCATAAGGTCCTAATTTTAGGATAGGTCATGCCGAAATTTTCTATCGACCATTGCATGCATGCATTCATTATGTGGTTCTAATAGACTTCTAATTGTACCGCGTACACCGTGCAGGCAAAAATGGTCCGCATAATGAGCGAAGGCATTGTGGCTAGATTTTTGAAATGTGCGACGGCCGACATGATACGAAATAACAAGACGGATATAAGATGTCCGTGCAGAAGATGCAAACTCAACTGGGCGATCGACCCAGATTCCGGGAATCTGCAGGCGCACCTGCTCCGCCATGGTTTCATGGATGGATACAATCGTTGGATAAGCTATGACGAAGACGATGGAGACGGTGAAGGTGGCCAACATGACGATGATCATCATCATGGCGAGAACGGGCGAGATGATGAAGAGTCTCCTGGAGATGGTGAAGGTGCGGAAGCAGACCGGGATGATGATGATCTAGATGCCGAAGGAGCAGACGACGATGGAACAACGTCAGGCTGGGTGCGGGACCCTTATGTGAAAGAGCTGCTTCTCAAGCAAACGAGTAACGCCAGGGCTGCCGCTAGAGAGAAAGCCAAGCTTGCGCAACTTGAGAAAGACGCGGTTACTCCATTGTATGAAGGATGCTGGCCCGATGATACCCGGTTGAATGTAACTCTCAAGGCTATGGAGATGATGGCAAAACACAAATTGAGCGACGCAAGCTTCGACGATATGATGGCAATCTGGCACGATCGTCTCCCGGAGGGGAATACATGTCCAACTGGTATCGAGGACGCCAAGGAAATCGTCTGTCCTCTCGATCTACCGCATGTTAGATATCACGTATGCATCAACAATTGCATCATTTATCGGGGCGAGGACGCGGAGAAAACCACTTGTCCGGTGTGCGGCGTGAGTCGATACAAGAAAGGTAAGAAAGCACCTCGAAAAGTGGTATGGTACTTTCCTATCACTCCTTGTCTGCAGCGCTATTTCGAGGACCCTAAGGAAGCGAAGCTCATGCGATGGCATGCGGAAAGGAAGAAGCCAGGAGATGATGATGATGATGACCCCGAAAAGGATGAGCTGCTGACGCACCCTTCAGATGCTAGCCAGTGGAAAGCATTGGACCTCGAATTCCAAGAATTCGGTGGAGATTCGAGGAACATCAGGCTTGGTGCAAGCACCGATGGACTCAATCCGTTCGGTAGCCAGAGCAGCACGCACAGCACTTGGCCCGTGTTTGTATGGATGTACGACCTCCCTCCATGGTTGTGCATGAAGAAGAAGTACATAAAAATGAGTATGCTAATTCAAGGGCCGAAACAACCTGGTACTGACATCAATCTGTATCTCGGGCTATTGAAAGAGGAGCTAGCCACGTTATGGGAATCTGTAGCCAATACTTACGACGCCGTAGCACAAGATTATTTCACTATGAGAGCCGCATTGGTCACTACGGTGCAAGACTATCCAGGTTGCGGGTATATCTCGGGGCAGGTTATCCAAGGATTCTGTGCATGCGTTAGGTGCATGGATAACACAAGGTATCTCCAACTAGAGAAAGATCCAGGGTCATCGAAAACCGTGTTCATGGCACACCGGAGGTGGCTCGGCAAGAATGATCCATGGAGAAAACGTGGAGACCTGTTCGATGGCAAATCAGAGACCCGAGGAATCCCAGAGCGTAGGAGCAGCAAAGAAGTGGAAGAGTTGCTGAAAAACTGGAAATATTGTCCTAAGCCTGGAAAGAAGCGAAAGAGGCAGCAATAAGACAAGCCGCTGATGAAGGTATGGAAAACATGGTATGTTTTCTGGGAGTTGCCATACTGGAAGTTTCTCCGCACGCCTCATAGCCTCAACATCATGCATATCACGAAAAACGTGTGCGAGAGTCTGGTCGCCACCATAATCAACATGCCAGATAGGACGAAAGATGGTCCGAAAGCAAGGCACGACCTGATATGCTTGGGTATCCGGAAGGAGCTTCACGGAGGACGCACTACTCCTAATGATCAGGAAGATGACGATGATCATGAGTCGGAGACGACACAAGGTCGTCGGAAGGGTAAAACGTTCAAGAAGAACGAATATTACTGCCCTCCTTCTTGCTTCACTCTAAGCCAGGATGAGATCAAACAGTTTTTCAAGTGCCTTGTAGGAGTCAAATTTCCTTACGGCTACGCGGGCAAGATAAGCAAATACCTAGAAGAGGCGAAGCAGAGGTTCAGTGGCATGAAGTCTCACGACTGTGCCGTGCTAATGACGCAGGTACTTCCGATCGCACTAAGAGGGATAATGGACGAGCACGTCCGTGAAACGTTATTTGGCCTATGCAAGTTTTTCGACGTCATCTCTAGGAAGTCGATTGGCGTGAATTAGCTCGGGAGGCTACAGGAGGAGATCGTGGTGATACTATGTGAGCTTGAGGTCTACTTCCCACCCACATTCTTCGACATTATGGTGCATCTGCTGGTCCATGTCGTGGAGGACATCGTACAACTCAGGCCGATGTTCCTCCGCAGCATGATGGCATTCGAAAGGATGAACGGACACATCAAAGGATACGTTCGCAATAGGTCCTGTCCAGATGGAAGCATAGCCAAGGGCTTTCTGGACGAAGAGTGCATCTCTTTCTGCACGAATTATCTAGACATCGAGAACCCTGTCGGTCTTCCCGTCAACAGGAACCTTGGAAAGCTCGACGGATCTGGTCACCGAGAGGGTCGTCGCATACTTCATGTAGACTTCGATTTTCGACGCGCAGACTTTGATCGAGCAAACCTCGTCGCGCTACAGCAATTAGAACTGGTCGATCCTTGGGTACAGAATCACAAAAGGTTAATCGAGAAGAAGTACAGTGACCGGGGCATACAGAGGACGTAGGGAGAAATAATCAAAGAGCACAACTCAGATTTCACGCGTTGGTTTAGGCAGACGCTCCTTGATAATCCCACGTGATCGCATTCTTCTGACACGGAAAAGATCATATTCACCTTGTCGCAGGGACCGATGCAAAACCTGGTGACCTATCAGGCGTATGATATCAACGGCTACACATTCTACACGGAGGAAAAGGACAACAAGTGTGATTATCAGAACTCAGGCGTAACGTCGGAATTCTACACCGATGACAACGTGAAGGAAAGATTCTACGAAAGAATCGAGGAGATCTGGGAGCTCGACTACTATGGAGAAAAGGTGCCGATGTTCCATGTCAAATAGGCAAAGAGCGTCGAAAGAGAAGACCGGTATTTCACAACCATGGTTATACCCGAAGCAGCCAAATCCAAGGCCGCCGGTGCAAACGTGGCCGCGAAAAATGAACCGTGGGTACTGGCTACCAAAGTGGACCAATGTTTTTTTATTACCGACCCGACAAAGCCTAGCCGTGTTGTCGTGAGGAGAGGAAAAAGAAACATCATCGGAATGGATGGAGTCGCCAACGAGCAAGACTTGACCGATCTGACGATCCAAAGATTGAAGATGACGACGACTACGATGCAGCAACATACAACACAAGAAGAAAAAGGACAACCCTACCCAAAAAAGGTAGCCCATTCGAAAGAAGAAACATTAAAGTGCCGGGGCTAATTTATTCAACCGCGACAAAGAAGGGAAAAAAGATTGTAAAACGCTAGCTTAAAAAATATTGTAAAACGCGTGGTCGAAAAAGATTGTAATATTAATGGACAAATTATTATGACATATTTGTATTATGGACAAATTATTATGACATATTTGAATCATATTGGTACCACTTTTATGACATATATTAGCACCTTTGGGCATTTTTGGAATATTTAAAAGTATTTTAAAAACAAAACAAAACTTCTATGGCATATATCACCACTTTTGGGCATTTTTTGGAACATTTAAAAATATTTTAAAAATAAAAATAAAAAAGGTGGGCACCAGGATTCGAACCTGGGTGCTCACAGGTTTAGAATAGAGCAGCGGGCGGAACCATTGTTATAAGGCAGTGCTAGTGATAACAATGGGGGTGGTAGCCCTCTTATTTGACTAGTCCTACGCACTTAGGCGTAGCGCACCCTGGCCAATCCGTAGCGCACTTGGACAGGGTGTGCTACGCCTAAGTGCGTAGGACTAGTCAACCGTCGCCCTCGATCCCCATCTCCTCAGACACAGATCCCCATCGTCCCCATCCCCATCGACGCACCGCCGCTGCCGCCGGAGGTCAGGAGGAGGAGCAGCGAGCCACGCCGCCGCCGCTAGAGATTAGGAGGAGGAGCAGCGAGCCACGCCGCCGCCGGAGGTCAGGAGGAGGAGCAGCAATCAAGCCACGCCAGGAGGAGGAGCAGCGAGCCATGCTAGGAGGAGGAGGAGTTCGCCATGCCAAGAGGAGGAGGAGGCCGCCACACCGCCGGGCACGCACCGCCCGATCCAAGTACTCCACCGCGGCTCCACGCTGACGCAGGTAAGCTGCTGCGATGTCTCCCCCATCTTTTGCTTGCTTCCATTACCCCTGCTGCGAATCCCTAATGCCCCTGCTTCTCCTCCTAATCTTTTGCTTGCTTCCATTGCCTGCAATTGGTGCTCGCACCTTGTTAGAGCCTTGCTTTGCTTGTGGCGCGACATCTGACTTGCTGAGGGACTTGCTGTGTTGCATTCTTCGGTCTCGAATTCGATCCCCATAGACGATAATTGTAGCTCTCCTGAAACGAGGCTGCTTTATTGCAGAGAGAATGTATCTTGAGATTTCAAATGTAGAAAAAAATGTCTACTCTAAGTTACAAAATACATATATATACATATTGCTAAAACGTTTACAGCAGAAATGAAGAATTCATTTTAGCACTAATGCGCTGATGTGTTCCTGTCTTGTTTGATCTGTTCAACATGGAGGAATGCCGAATACAGTTGAATGCTACCACACACTGTTAGATTTGTAGTACCACTAGCTGAATTTTCTGTTTGTGCCGGTTGAATTTTATGTTTATCTTGCATGCTGAAGCGCAAAAAATATAACCTAATTAGGCTACCAGTAACAGGTTAAGTCAACAAAAACTTCAAGTGTCTACACTAGAAAAGAACATCCATCTGTCCAATCATGCATGTTTCTAAAATATAATATATATAATGGTCAGAACATGCTGTCAGTGTAAGAATATTACTTGAGATTGTTAATAATTTAGCAATATCTTATAGTTATACCCTAGAAAATGTGTCTCTTGAAGAGAAAAATGGTTAACAACGTTTTCAGACTTAGAATAAAATTACACACTTCTTTTAGATCGCTAAGATCTAACTATCAGTCTCTGTAGTGAGATATGGTAAAATGTTTCATGAATCAACATAACAAATAGCAATTGCTCTGGTATTTTATAGCATCAATTGTATCATTAAGAACACAATAAAGCCACAATTTTTAAAGGACGGCTTTGACTCCTGCTTGACCTAGGTTCTAGACCAAGGCCAAGAACTTGGAACTCCCAAGTCACCAGAACCAATAACATACCCTGGCGCTATATCAGAAACTTGATGGAAGGACAAAACAAGCAGGAAAATGAACTTACCAAATGGCGAATAGCTAGAGAGCACAATAATATGAGCAGATGCACGCCTGTCTGCATACCACATTTGGGAGCTGCTACTCGATGACAAATATGGGTTCTATATCTGTGAAGATATGGCTTAAATGTAGAGGTTTCTCCCTAGAATATCAAATATGATTAAGGTCAGAGTTAAAGTAGTGACAAGGGACAGCTAAGTTAATTTGGGAAACTTGCTCTAACTCTTTAGTTCAACATTTCACTACTACATTTTGCCTAGAGAGGTGGCCTGTGTGTATGTGTGTGACCGAGAGTTGTCCTCCTTGCTGCCCCGAGCAGCAGCAAAGAATGGCGTAGGAGTAGGAGTAGAGAATTAGCAGTAGTTTAGTTTATCTAAATTTTGCATCTTATGTAAATTTTGCATGACCTTTGTCCTCAAGTTAGTAGTAGGTTAGTTTTTTTAGGTTTAGTTAGTTGCTGTCAAGAATTAGGTTACTATTAGCAAGCAGTAGGTTGTGTAGTTGCTATCAAGAAATAGATTGTGTAGTTGCTGTTAGCAAGCAGTAGCTGTCATATACTTACTGTCATATAATCCATACTTGTTGTCATATACTTGTTGTCATATACTTGCTGTCATATAATCCATACTTGCTGTCATATACTTGATGTCATACTTGCTGTCATATACTTGTTGTCATACTTGTTGTCAATGACAGTTGATATAATCTGTGGTGATATAATTGTAGCACTTGAAATTGTGCTTGTGCTTGTATATGAACCACTTTATTATGTATGTATGCAGGTTCTTGTATGAAATAAGTCCCGATTTTTGCCGGAATGTTGATTAACTTCCGTTTCAGCAGAAATCGGGCACTCCTAGTTTAAGAAAATTAGCAAAGGTCATGCCGGATTTTTCCGTTCATTTAACCAATTATTTGTTTTTTATTAGTGCGAAGATGTGTGACAACGACGAGGCTGGATGTTCTAAGCGCATCAGCGCTGAAGGAGAACTCAGACCTCCGAATAAACAATTGACATTCTGGGAGGCGGCCCAGCGGCTAGAAGACGATGAAGAATACCATCCTTCGGAAAGCGAGGATGGTGAGATGGAAGACGCGGAGGAAGAAGCCAAAGGAACGGCGGACGATGAAACCACTGATGGCGGCGAGGGCACAGGGAGTGGTAGCAATCCTCCTAAGAAGCAGAAGAAGAAGAAGAAGAAGAAGAAGAAGAAGAAGAAGAAGAAGAAGAAGAAGAAGAAGAAGCCGAAGGACCAGCGCCTGAACACGGTCGGCACGGTCAGGGAGGAAATTACCGAAGTGAGCCCATCAGGGGTTCCTTTGGATCCCGCCCTTGTGTCAAAGGGTATGGTGGGCAAGTGGCGGCGATCACCCGGACAACCATCTCGATCAACACCGAGAATCTCCGGGATAAAGATAATGGCCACTTTCGCACACTCCTCTTGAAGCCGCGCAAGATACAAGTTCCCGCTAAGTACGAACACAAATTATCATGGGAGCAGTAAACAAATCCGCCCTCACAAATATGAGCACCCTGGCCATTTGGAGAACCGGATAAAGAAGAAGATCTATAAAGAAGGCAAAAGTCTCGAGGAGATCCGAAGATTGACCCAGATCACGAAGATCAGTTCCAGGAGTTCAAGGAGAGGTGTGAATCGAAGAGCCACGCCAATAGTAATCGGGGAAAGGTCTTGCGGGCAATGAATATAGGTCATCACCATCTCGGATCTGGTGGATCTGAGAACATGGAGGCCAAATGGAATAAGGAGGACGAAGAGTATAGATCCAAGGGGATAGAAAACCCCTTTGCTAAATTCGAACCCGGGCAGGTTCGAAACTTCATCAGGGCCCGTTACCATGTGGACCCAAAAACCAAACAACTCACCGCGGATCCTACGGTGAAGGAATTCGAGGAAATTGTGGTAAGTATAATCTGATTACCGTAGATCAACTCGATTGCAATCTAATCGATGATCTAAATGATTCACTGTTACTTCTTCTGCAGGAGGAGGAAATTATTGCTAGTCATGGATCCCAGGGTTCCTCATCCCAGGGGTCGACGGCGGCCACCCGGTGGGATAACCCTTTTAACAGGGCGATGAACCGGGCCAAGAAAATAGAGCCGGTTACGAAGAAGCCGTCGTCGGGTGGCCATCTGGCCGGCCTCGGGGATAAGAATTGGGTGGATCATTTTGGTCCACCGCCGAGGACGCATGTGGAGCCGTCGGGAAGGAGCGAGGAGGAAAACCGCGAGGTTCAAGAACTTAAGGCACAAGTGGCGCGGATCCCGCAGATCGTCCAAGACAACCTGGCAATCACCCTCACGTCCTTCCTGCCTACCTTGGTGGAGTCAATAGCAAACTGGAGTGCGGGTGGTCGAGTAGGGTTGTGCCCGATTCCAAGCATGGTCAGCAGCCACTCGAACAACGTGGCGCCGACGAATCAGGCGAACTATGACTCCGCCCGCTAGCACCGTGGCGCCGCAAGTGTTGGTAACTACCCCTTCCATCACCGCGGCGCTGGAGTACATGTTGGTGCCCCCCTGCCATCGTCGCGGCGGCACCGGAGCTCCAAGCACCCGTCGGTAGGGAGAATACACCGGCGGCCAGCACCGTGCCATCAAGCAGCCCTTCCGTCTCTTGCACGCCCGTCGCCGTATGCGGTGCATCGACATTAGCCGATCTCGACGCCATCACGGTAAACAAATTGCTTTAATTACCGCCTTTCATGCCATCTATTACTCTTATGGCATCTCTGACGACGCCGTACATGTTTTCCGCAGACGGATGTTCCTTGCACTCTCTTATGCTACGTGAACAACGAGCTGAGGGATGTTGCCAAGGGTACCATCATTGAACCCTTGCAGCGCACGTTCCACTCAAGGCCGATGTCAGATAGCGTGCACAGGGTTAAAATTAGTCGGGTGCTAAGGGGCTGCGACGACCTGGAACCTCCCATTCAACCCCCAGGAGCGGATGAAGAAGAGCCGTCTGTCCTCAGAACTTGCTTCGGCTTATTCTTGCTATGGCCAAAGAGCATGATCCGTTTGGGGACGGCGGGGGCCATCACGCCACAGACAATAGCACCGCCTGTCGTGCCAGCAACAAGCGGTGGCAAGGCCACCTTACCGCCCTCGCCGTCACCTTCACGCGGTGGGTCGGATGATCATGTTGATGATATGCACATGGCGCAGGATCCGGCCGAGGATGACGAAGACTGGAATGATCACCTCTTCAACACTCAGTTTGGCAACGAAGAAGACCTAGCTGGTGGCCCCATAGAGAAAGCCACTATCACCAAGCGTCTGTTTGTTTCTCAGGAGACGCCTCCAGCTTGCGCCTTTACAGAGCCAGCTGATACAACCAACCGGCCCTTTATTCTAAGCCCTGACACACTACATAGGGCGGCCGGTGCTCAGATTGCGGTGCCTGCCCGCTCTCCAAAAGGAAAAAAGGGCAGGAAAAGAAAATCTAGCAGCTCGAGCCAGCCGGTGGCGTCAACAACTACGAATCCGATCAGGTTTCGGGACGGGCCACCAAGACCCGAGGGTATTA
Source organism: Avena insularis (assembly GCA_023614405.1). Lineage (NCBI taxonomy): Eukaryota > Viridiplantae > Streptophyta > Magnoliopsida > Poales > Poaceae > Avena > Avena insularis. The sequence continues at coordinate 86,479,785 of CM042685.1, read as the reverse complement.
TGTGGAGGATTCATGTGGCGGGTGAGCCCATGCTACCTAAGAATTTGCGGAAGCTTGCCAGTTTGGAACTGCAGAGTGTGCATGACGGCGTGCTGACGATAGAGGGACGCCTTCTATCGGAGAAAGATCCCTCGCACCCGGTATTCGTGGTTAAGGTGCCACCAGGCTTGGGCTTTGTCGACAAGGCCCCTGCGGATCTGTTCTTCCTACGGTTCGACGACATCTTCAATATGTTCCACCTATACCCGCTGCACTATACCATGGTCCGTCTCTTTTCTCTAAGCCTGGCCATGCAGATCATTAGAGAGAACACACCGGGCATCGCTATAGTGGACCCCTACTACATGCGTGACGTCTGCTTGGGTTCCCCCGCCGAACGACGTATCGTGGCCTCATACCTAAAAAGAATCTTCGTGGCAAACAAGACAAAGGAATACATTCTCCTGCCTTACTTTCCCGAGTAAGTCGTTATTCACTCGCCACCGTCGATTGGCTTTATTAGATCATCATCATTCTTTTTCCAACACATTCCATTTGAATTTTTTGCGCAGAGATGAACACTGCATGCTCATCTCCTTATCGCCGAAGCATTCCCACGCCACGTATTTCGACTCGGGGAGTCTAGAAAAGAAGAAAAACTACGACAAGATCAAGGAAGTTCTGGATGATGCTCTCACTGGCTTTGCCTCGACGGAAGGCACCACCTTCGTGCGTACGAAGGTCAAGTTCGGCAGGCACGTCTTCAACCACGTAACGGAGTTCCCCTGCGTGAAGCAGCCGGAAAACAGTAAGAAGGAAGCCTACTACGCACTCCATCACATGAGGGCGTTCCTACTTGACCAGCAGAATTCTACCCTACCAGATCATCTCAAACAATGGGCCGAAGCAAAGGCCAAGATCAATGATTCAGATATTCGACAAGAGATGTATCGCATCCAGCAGCAGTTTGGGGCAATCATCTTTCGTGATGTCATGACTTCGGGGGGGATCTTCTATGGCGGAAATGTCCCGAATAACCGTGACATAGAAGATCGCCTAGAGATGCAGGGTGACTATAGGAAGTTTATGACGAGACAAGGCGTCCTCCCGTTCCCTAAGCCGAGCCAGAAGGCTTGATGTTGGCCTAGTTCTGTGTGTGTGTGTGTGGCCAGAAGACAAACTATAGATGACCTTTGTGTGTATGTGGACAAGTGTACATGCTACTATACTTATCTTATTAAGTTTATGAATCATCGCTTATTTCTTTTGCTTATTATTATTATATATAAATCAATGCTTGGTTTTTTTGCTTACTCTTTGGTTCTTTGCTAATTTTGGTCCTTCTTTTTTTCCTTACTCTTTTTTCGAGAATAATGCCGATGATTGAAATGTCGTGGCAGACTATATATGTGAATGTGCTACGATGGGATTGTGAGCCTTGTGATATGCACAAGTTCAGGTCTTGTGCATCCTACTTGGCTCACCGTTCCATCATAGCATATTCCTGTGTCCAACGAGACCTATGTATATATATGAGGCATTCTTTTCGAGTTATTTTTGTGTTTTTCAAGAATAATGCCGATGATTGAAATGTCGTGGCACAATATATATGTGAATGTGCTACGACGGGATGGTTAGCCTTGTGATATGCACAAGTCGAGGAATTGTGCATCCTACTTGGCTAACCGTTCCGTCATAGCATATTCCTGTGTCCAACGACATAGCTAGTTATATATGAGGCATTTTTTTGATTTACTTTGGTCTTTTTCGAGAATAATACCGATGATTGAAATATCGTACGTGGCACAATATATATCTGAATGTGCTACAACGGGATAGTTAGCATTGTGATATGCACAAGTCTAAGTCTTGTGCATCCTACTTGGCTAATTGTTCCATCGTAGCATATTCCTGTGTCCAACGACCTAGCTAGTTATATATGAGGCATTCTTTTCGAGCTACTTTGGTCTTTTTCGAGAATAATGCCGATGATTGAAATGTCGTGGCATACTATATATTTGAATGTGCTACGATGGGATTGTATGCCTTGTGCTATGCATAAGTCCAGGAGTTGTGCATCCTACTTGGCGTATGGTTCCATCGTAGCATATTCCTGTGTCGAACAACCTAGTTATATATGAGGCATGCTTTTTGAGTTTGCTCTTTTTGATTTAGGAATACTTTCTATAAGTGTATCTTCATATGCGACTTTAATTATACATGTTTTTTCAATCACCGGTTAATTACTATTGTCAATTTGTAGATGACGTGGTACGTCGTGTACAAGGGACGGGTTCCCGGAGTCTACGATGATTGGGAAGACTGCCGGAGACAGGTGCACCGTTTTAACGGTAATAGCTACAAAGGGTACAACACTATGGCGGAGGCGGAATCTAGATACACGCGCTATCTAGCGGGAGTTAGGACGACAAGGAACCGGATGAAGACCTACACCTTCGTCGCGGCGGTGATCATGCTTATCTTCTTTGGTTGTTTATCCCGCGTTTGTGTCTAGCTAGTTTAGATGTCTAGGCGAGCTTCCGAGCTCTAACTTGTTCGATCGACACAAAAAACACACCTGTGGCGCACATGATCTACCTTCTGTGGCGCACTACACCTAAAGCGCACTATAGAAGCTTAGTGGCGCACTGGGTAGTGCGCCACAGAAGATCCTAGGCGTAGCGCACCTGCCCACATAGTCGTGGCACACTAGTAGGTGCGCTACGCCTATCTCTACACAACCGTGGCGATAGCCGTAGCGCAAGGCACGTGGCGCACTGCTAGTGCGCGACAGATGATGTTTTCAGGTGTGCCACTAAATGATGTTTTCCTAGTAGTGTATGATTTTATGATGGTTGTGGGTGACATACAAGGGATACTCGAGCTGGTGTCATATTATTTTAATTATTGATGAATTTCCAATTGCCAGGGTTCGGGGGTGGGCAAAATCGGCAAACCCACCGGCGCGCGCAAGCATGCAAGGTCCAGTGCAACCATGAACCTAGGCATGTCCCAAGCCTAGGAACCCCATGGGACACCCCAAATCATTTTTTCCCAAAAATTCAGGGCCCTTTATAGGGTACCTATAGTTAGAAACCACCATTACCGGAGCGTAACTCAGGAAAAATACACTATATGCTTGCACAATGAGATGAATACCAACCTCCCGGGAATGGTGGTCTACCATGACCAAGCATCCGCGTAAATTGCCTCGGGGCCTAGGGCGTGCTCAATTTTTGCACCTCCTTTGCAAAATTGCCGGTTTTTTAGAGTCGGTAAATGGAAACTCTAGATTTCTTCATGGAAACCTGAAATCTCTAGTTGGAGAAGTTTCTTAGAATGCCTATAGGAAGCTAGGTGCCAAGTTTGGGCTCAATTTGCGTAGTGGATCTGTCGTGGTATTGCCGACGAGTACACCATGAAGGGGTCCTCATAGAGCGTGTTTAGAGACTTGGGGTAAGGCGGAAGGTTGGCGGGTACGAGGTAACACAGCTTATCCAGGTTTAGATCCCACGACGGTGGCAGAATCCTACTCCTTCTATAAATCAATATAATGGCAATACGCCGAGTTACAGGGATCAATTCGCTGTGCGCGATATGAGTTGTTCTATCCCTAAAGGCTCCCATAGGTCCGACTTATATAGTCGCTAGATCCTAGGGTTACAGGCAAAGTCCTAGCCGGATAGGTTACAAAGTCCTACATGGTACACAACTAGTCTAACGTGTCTTGCACTCCAAGGATCCGGGTATGATGGTGACTCCTCCGTAGCCTTCCTTTATCCGGCATGGGCCTCCCTTCTGGATACATCTAACTGGGCCGCCCAGCAGGTCATGGGCCTTGCTACCAACTATGGGCCACCCGGGTTATCCGGATTAGAGACATTCTATGGTGATACCCATTTAGCAAATCCCCAACAGGATCCACGTTCTGGGCAATGAGGGGGAGGTCTAGGGTTGAAAGCCATGTTAACTCCTACTCGATAGCCATCCGGGTTGGTGCACCATGTGCCAAAAGTCCTGGTCTGTCTTGTTTATGATTTTATGATGGTAGTGGGTGACATACTAGGTCTACTCGAGATGGTTTCATATTTTTTTGATTCTTGATGAATTTCCTATTGCCGGGGTTTGTTGTGGGAATGGCCACGACAGATGTTGCGATTGGAAACAAGTATTTGAATGAGGGGCAAGGCCGGCTAGCCATCTGCGATGCGAGATGTGGGAGGATACATAAGGTTTTACCCAGGTTTGTCCCCCTGGATCCTAAAGACATACTCATGCTAGATTGTATTATCGGGAGATTACATGTGGCGAGCTCGGCGACTAGGTGGCCATTTGATGGGGTATCTGATGGAACATAAGTGCTATGCGTACCCTAGGGAGGCTTATGTAGGGGTACCTCACTAGGGTTTACATATCTACAACCGAGTTGGATAAGGACTCAAAAGTTTTTGACCTAATCCGACTGGGCCTAGCTACGCTTCTAGGCCTTCATCTTCCAGTCACCTGGCTCCTTCTTGGTTCATGATCCAGTCACCGTCCTGCAGGCCCACTCTGTGGTAGTTGGATCCAGTAGGGAATGTCCTGTTGGGTATACCCCACTTGGCATTGAAGGGTTCGCAGCATAGAAATCAAAAAAATTCCTACGATGGGAACAAAGCACCAAGATCTATCTACTAGATACAAGCAAAGGGTGTATATACATCCATAGAATACATACCCTCAAAGACCGTATAGCGTTAACGAGGTTGTACTCATGGATGATGTAGTCGAACGCTTGTGGATCTCAAGATCATGATGAAATCCATCTGGTCCAGCCGGTCCAGCACCATCACGTCCAGCACCGCAAAGCAGTGGTGCATCCGTGATCACACACACGTCCGGTTACCATGAAAACCTCCGCGCCCTCGCTCCAGCGAAGCAGCGGAAGCAAAAAATCCTTCCAAAAAAGCCACCCGGAACATGTATCTCGCGGATCCGAGACCATGGGGAAATTCTAAAGGGGGGAGAGAGATCCTTCGCGAGGAGGTGTGAGTGAGAGAGAGGGAGAGGGGCTCCTTTTATAGGAGGAGGGGGGAAACCCAAGGGGTGTGCCCGGTGTCCATGGTGGTTGCCCCCACCCCTTCCTCCATTATGTGGGTGGAGGTCCCACTCAAAATTAGCCCCTTTGTTTCTCCACTCAAAATCCCACTAAAAAATCCAATTAAATTTCCACCAAATTTAATGCAATCTCTCTTTAAATAAAACTCCTTTTATTTATTAATAATTCTGTCAATTACTTTAATGGGCAAACATTCATATCTAACCCCTTGCTAGTATTTCATTTCACATGCAGAAACACTTTCATTAATTTCAGCCGAAACAATTTTGGTATCTAGTGAAATAAATTCATGCGCTTTCTTTTTCTTTCTCTAGCATATCATTTGATCTGAATGGTGTCGGTATCCCTTAAGTGTGTCACCCTACGGTTCGCCAATAATGTAGACATGATCGAGACCCCTCTCCAATCAATAATCAGCAGCGGGACCTAGAAATCCGTACTGACTCCCACACATTCAACGATGACTTATGTGATCGTGTGAACCTTATACGCATGTAACTCAATACCTTTGTCTCGCGACATATTACATTTCCGAGATTCGATCATTGGTACCTCCATACCTAGTTTGATCTTGTTACTGACATGTACTCTTTTCTTGTTCCTGTGATATAACATTCTAGTGATCAAATCACTTGCTTGCAAGCTAACTAATGTGATATCACCGAGAGGGCCCAGAGTATATCTCTCCGTCATCGGGATGGACAAATTCCACTCTTGATCCCTGAGCCTCAACATAACACCTTTGTATCACTGAACCCATCTTTATAGTCGCCCTATTACTGTTTGACGTTTGATGTTATCAACATACTCTTCCGGTGTTAGTGATTGACATGATCTCATGGTGTAAGTACTAAGATTACTTCGTATGATGTTATAACAATATAAACATAATGACCTTGATCGTAATGCTATACTTCGGATGAATGTTCATCACATCATTCCAACAATGTTGTGACCTCGTTATTAACAACATCCAATGTCCATGATCAGGAAACCTTTGATCATCTTGTTAATCAACGAGCTATTTATATGAGAGGCATAACTAGGAACTTTATTTTTGTTCATTAAACACACATGTATTAACATTTCCGTATTAATACAATTATAGCATGTAAAATAAACATTTATCATAAATAAGGAATACTATAATAACCCCTTTATTATTTACTCTCGGGCATATTCCCTTCAGTCTCTCACTTGCACTAGAGACAATAATCTAGTTTAGAAAACTTTGTCGTATTGAACACCTATGGCTTTCTGGTGTTCCATATACACGATTGCAAGTGGTTAACATAATATACGGATCTGACGCTTCAGGTCCGTGTGTATTTGCATGTCTTGGCATCTTCACGCATCACTCATTCTCAAATGAGATGGCATTGTATAAATTTGGTCTTTTGGTGAGACCTTTAGTTCCTTGGGGTTAAATCATGTCGATACTGTTGTCGTACAATATATCTTTAGTGTTAGCCTGTTGCGAATAACAAACTACTTGACACAAATGCCCTCCTTTGCTGCTACTATAGCAGTCATATACTTAGCCTTTTGTTGTAGTATCTGTCACAATGTCTTAACTTTGGAATTCATCCAAATCCTTCATGGAAACTCCTTTCCATTTCATTGTGCCACCCATAGTTTAAATTGAGATAAACTTAATTTGTATCTTGTGACAAACTAGTATCAATGTAATGCTTTACAATGAACTATTTGTAACTTACACAAATGGAATATATTCTTAATTCTTCCAAAAGATTATAAGAATATCCTTACTATCGTCCAATGATCATATTATGACTTATTCTGGTATATGCTCATAACACTTAGAGCATAGGATATATCTGGATGTGTACATATCATGGTATGATTGATCAAAACATTCTTGTGATTTCACTCATCAAGTGTCAAATCTTGTTTCACTTATCAAGTGCCGATACACTTGAATCTTGATTCAATTCTTTTCCATGCGACAAGATCCTTTTATCGTCGTTTCTATATTGAACCCCTTCAATATCTCATATATGTATGTTTGGCACAACCATATTAGCGTCACCGTCTATCCATGTAGACGTTCATGCTAAATATTTGGGTTTTGCCTAAGTATTTCATCGAAATGAAATTATTAACCTTTGTCAATAAAAGATACATCATTTCTAATCAACAAGATGTCGTCCACATAATATATTATAAATATGTCTCAGCGCTCTAACTTAATTTCTTGCAAACGCAAGCATCTTCATCGTCTCCTGATGAAAACCTTCTCTTACAGTTTCATCACGGTGAAGATTCCAACTCCGCGATGCGTACTTCAACCATTGAAGTTTGAATGCCCTTTTAAGCATCCTTTGAATTAACAAAACCCTTTGGAACATGTCTTGTACACGTCCTAGGTTACCCTTATACTAGAAGAACTTTGTTTTGTTTATTCAGCTACCATATACCAAAATTGTATGTACTGTTTGTATGTACTGGGTACTAAATATCTCTATGAAAGATCAAATCTTGTCATAGTCAACTCCTTGAACATTGTCGTAAAATCTTTACCGACATGTCGACTATTTCATAGATGTTAAACATCCATGTCTGTTTCTTTATAGATCCAAATACGACCGATAGGGTTTTACACCTTTCCGGAGGATCTTCCAAGTTCAAAACTTAATTTCTCGTGTATGGAACTATCATGGATTGTATGGCTTCAAGCCATTTGATGGAGTTAGGGCCCATCATCACTTCTTTGCACATAGTCGGTTCATCATTGTGAAACAACAATGATTTACTCTCAAATCCTAGCATTTGATTATTTATCTAACCTACTTGGTTCCATAGGAACTTAGACCTCCGTGACCGCAACCTTTGAGGCACATGAGCCATGAGCATTGTGGCTGCCTCTGGAACATTTTCTGGTGCTGAGCAACTCGACACATATAGCAAAGGTTCGTTAACCTTATCAAAGTTCTATTGTCCTCCCACTTAACTTTCTTTTTGTGAAAAAATTCATTTTTCAAGAAACATCATGTTTCAAGTGACAAACCCTTTTGTCCTCGATGTTATGGAGGAATACCCAATGGTTACTCGAAATAACCTACAAAGACATGCTCATCCAACTTTGGTTGTAAACATCTTACTTATGCTTAGTATACCAAAATTTAAGAAAGGACAACTTGGGTTTTACCCCAAACCATAACTTACATGGTGTCATTTCAACGGATCAAGATGGAGCTCTTCTGTAACACCCCAGTTTTAGATAATCTATATTAGGGTTTGTTTTGCGCATCATGAGCATCATACCTTAAATTGTGCATTAAAAGAAATCAAATACCAAACCCTAAAACCCTAATCCTCCCCTCTCTATTTGAAAATCAATTCAAATGGTTTTAAAATATTTGAAAAGTACAAAAATAAATGGACCTCAAATGGAATAAGAGGGCCCCACAATATCTTACTAGTTTTATAAAACCTCCTGGTTTTTTGAAATATACAAAACATATTTGAAAATGAAATTACCAAAGAGAAATGCAAAACAGAATTGGAAAAAGGTTTCCAGATTAAAAAAAAGGGCAGCAACAGCCAAACAGGCCGGCCCATCCCTCTCCTCTCCTCCCTGTCGCTAAGGCCCAGCAGTGGCCCACTCTGGACCGTGTGTTTCTTCTCAATTTTACCTAGGGGGTTTCTGCAAAGTTTCCGTCGTCTTCCAGCTGGAAGCTGCTCCATGTCTGCACCAACGCCGTCGATCGTCGTCGGCTGTTGAGATGCGCCGCCGCCCTCTGGGTGAGGATAAGATCGCCCCGTGCCATAGCCCTCTTCCCCTCGACCTCTCACTCTCCCCCTGGCTCTCTCTATCCCCAATTTCTATCTCCGGCCAAAACCCTAGCTCTCTGCCTCGCTCGTCTTTGTCTTTTGCCCTAACCTGAGCAAGCAGGCAAGGTTCCAATCGCCGCAATTGGATCCTCGTTCCCGATGCCGGCCACCGCTGCTCGTCGTTGATTCTATCCATATCAACTCCCGCCGTCATCGTCAACACCCTCCTGGTGAGCCTCTGATGCTCATGGCGCTTTCCGTCGCCTCGTTTGCTTGCTAGTTTCGTTGCGAGTCGTCGACATGTATGTTCTGCCGTCGTGTGCTGTCGTTCCCCTTGCTCCAGCGACCTCTACCTAGCGGTGCCACCACCGTTTGGCTCCCCACATCCTCGCGCGTCTAACACGCTATCCCGCATCGTCCCGCAAGCCCTCGACCACCATCCCTGTTGCCGTTCTGCAGCTTACCGCCGTCGATGACGTCACGGTGAGGTCACCCGAGCGTCACTGCGCCGGTCACTGCAGTCAAACCCAGCCTAGGTCCCACCTTGTCGTGTGGAAGCTGAGGTGGCCAAGGGGCCCCTCTGTCAGCCTCTGTGGCTAGGGAGTGACTCAGTGACAAAAGTATTCCCAGTTTTGTTTAATTTTAGAAAATGATTTAAATAATTCCAGAATTTGATTGAAATTTGTAAATTCAATAACTAATTCATTATAAGTCATAAAAATATGTATAATATATCAAAATGTTCAGAAAAATGAGAGCTACCTATCTAAGCTATAATCATGCATTTCTCAACAACTTAAATGACAAGTATAATTAGATGAACATAGTAACCCCTCTCATATGCCTCCGGAGTTTCCCTAAGTTAGGGTTTTCACCTCTCGGAACCCCGTTTAAACTGTCGAGCATGCTTTAGGGTTACATTTTAGTACAGTTTAACTTGTCATATCATCATCCTTGCTTGAGCATTGCATCGATGCCATTGTTGATTGGTTCCCCTTTCTTTCCGGTGTTTGGTTCCTCCTTGGTAGAATACGATATCGAGATCAAGATCTAAGACCGAGATCAACACCGTTGAATATTGAAGATCGAAGAACAATACTTGACCAACTGTAACAAGTCAAGTACCAAATGTCCGAAGCTCCGCTTATTGGATATCAACAGGCAAAGGCAAGCATAGCCCCACCATGATATAATCCTATGATTTCGAAAGCATTTATACTTGCCATGTTGCATACGATTCTACTACGGTCTTTTATCAATAGATAGAGTATCCTATCTATTGCATACTCCCTTTGAGCTTATATTACCTGATCCACTGCTCCTAGCATAACTAGGTTTGTCTTGTGTGCATTGCTAGAGCTCATATCTGTGTCCTGCTTAGCCATGCATAGCAGTTGAGTCTGGTCCATCCAGATGATGTATCAGATGTAGAGAATCTAGTATGACAGGAGAACATGTTGAGATGAGATCAGTGATATGAGATTAAACATGCTAAGGCTTGTATGGGAGGCCACGGTGGGATGTGGTTTTTCTAGTCCCAGGCTCGCCACCACTAGGACCTGAGTTCTTGCCTTTGGAACCGAGATGAGCGTACAGCCACACAGGGCTTGGGAACCCCTCGCCTGATTAACTTGCCTAGTAGATTCCATGAGTAACATAGTCCGGGCCTTCCATTCGACATGCATTCTGGATCTTCTCGAAGGCGGTGAAGGAGGTGCATTCATAACAGGTAGGGAAGCGTGGACCTTGTTGCTTGGGGTAGATGGCGCCCCTGGTAAACCAACCTCGCCTCACATCTTTAAGTATCAGCTTCTGGATTTAACCCATTACGGCAGAACCATACTTAATGCATGACTCATTGTCTCGGCGAAAGTAAGTTAAAGGTCATGGCCAACCACCATGTGTCGGCCTTCCAAGGAAGAGGGCTAAAACGTTGGCATTAAGAGTCAGTTGGTACGTGTGGGTAAAGTTGTACACCCCTGCAGGGTTAAATATTTTCGAAAATCCATGTTCACGGTTATGAACACTTGGTGACTAGATTCTAAGATCATAGAGAACTTTAACCTAATCGTAAAACTTGGCAGATCAACGTGTGCTTAAGGATGCTTCCTCATGGGTACGGGGGAGTGATCCAGGTTGGTAGATGATGATGATTTGGTGGATATCAAAAGATGATGATCAATACTTCGGAGATGTCGCTCCCTTATCCCCTTTTAAATTACTCTGACTAGACGAGCTTCTTCCCTCTCTGGTTTTATAAACAAAGATGGCTTTATGCAAAACAACTCCACCAGCCAGAAGTCTTGCGGAGTACACCCTGTACTCACCCTTGCTTTGTTGATACTTTTGGCAGAGTAAGTGTTCCCTTGAAGACGAGTTCTGTACTACATAGACACCGACGAGTAGCTTGGGGTTCCCGGCCGGCAGCCTGGAATCTATGGGCTGGGACGTCATCGTTATGCTTCAGGCCTCTTAGGCCATTTGTTAAGTTTGCTATACTTAATAGCATAATTTTCCTTCCGTTGTTTGATGTTTGTGGTTAGTGACCTCTTCTTGTAATAATTTGGTTCTCTGCTCATCTATGAGCTTGCTGTAATAAATTTTGTGCCATAGGGTCACTGCTATGTTATTGATTCTTCACTGGATATCCTCAAGCTCAAGGTTAAGCTTATGTGAGATGGAGGTCTGGGATTTGTTTAGCCCTGATCCCGGGCGTGTCACAGGTCTTGGTATCAGAGTAGTACCGACCGTAGGAAAACCTTGCTATTGGTCGATGTTGAGTCTAGTGTTTCTGAAAACTATTTTAAAAGCTGAAAAGTATTTGCGAAAACTCTAGTATGCTCCTTTTACTCCTTATCCAGTTTCGCTCTAACTCTCGGTCATCTTACCTTGCGTTGATTTTGGAAAAGTTTTGATATCTCTTCCAGTCCTTCAAAGCGTAGGTGCCTTCTTGGCATACCGTTTCTAAGCTAGTTGACATAGTGTTGAGTTCTCTAGAGTTGTGTGTGTTGTGAATTCCTTGTTACCCCTTGATCTGCTTCACATGAGATATTCCTTTCCATCATGATCTCTCTATATTTTGGACCCACAATATTATATTGTTGGTCCCACAGTGTTCTGTTCTAGGCTTCGAGGTTTCCTTTCACCTCGTGCGCCTCTCTTTTATTTGTTTGGGTACTTCAGAAGTTGTGTCTTCTTTTGGAAGCTACCTCGTGATTACTATCTTGCAGTGTATGCTATGTCACTCAGGTAGTAGTTACTTCTTTCTTTGGTTTTAACCCTTGGACTTGAACCTAAGATCCCTGATTGTGCTGGATTCTGGTGTAGTGAATCTTGTACATGAAGCTGACCTTTAAACCAAGATCCATTCCTTTGAACCCTGTCGTTAATGTTCACACATTACCTCAGGATGGCTAGTATTACAATTCTAGCCTTCAAGCTTGTGGTCTTTGTCGCTATTGAATAGTGATGATAAAGGACTTCCCCTACCACATGCTATGGCAGATGTTCTTTAATGGGACCAAATAGATCACGACAAGAGTACTCCTCGTGAGTCTTGTATCTATACTCGTGACTCTGCGACACCTTTCCCCTTCATTGGATTGGTTTTCGAAAGGTTGTTGACTTATGCATCCACATCTCGGAATTCTATCCTGGGTATGTTCCTTTTCCCTCTTGTTGTTTTCTGACCTTTTGTCTACCAGTTGGTAGCCAAGTAGTACATGTGCATTGGTGTCGTCCAATGCAAAATACTCTTGTGGTCCGTCAAGACAAACCATTTCGGAATGTCTAGGAGAAACAAACTCTAGTACCTCGTCATATCTAGGACCAGGTCAAAGTGTTGTAATCTGTAGATCAAGAAGCATTAATTAGCTTCTATCTGTTCCACCTTCAAGTATCACACTCTTTAATACTAAGAGGTCGTACCGAGTTTCATGACCCCTTAACGAAGTGATTCTTTCACACATCTTTATCCACCTTCCTCAAGCCTTCACGTTCGTAAGTGATTCGTGTGTGTAATGATGTGGTTATTCGAGATTCTTAGGAATTATTACTGTTTTCAACTCCAAGGACATTTGTGTCATTCTTAGCATGATTGGTTAATCCTGTCACTAAGCAAAGGATGATTTTGCTACCAAGTCCATCATTCTGGTACACTCTCTTCGGTCAAAGAGTTAGGCTATTGCCGAAGTTCTAAGACTATGTCTTCTTGCCTTGCCAAGCAAGTTTCCTCTCGAACTAAGAGATGTATCGGTAGTTCGTGATATTCTAGGTGTCTACTAGAAGTATCGCCATGTTGCCACATGACCATGATGTTAAGTTCTTGAGAAAGCAAGATCTCTGAACTGCTCTTTTCTCCAAGGATCCGTACTGGATACCCCTGAACTAGTTGGTTGAGCTTAAACAACAACTTGGAGAGTTGTAAGACAAAAGTTTTATCTTACTTTGTTCCTTCTTAGAGGGATGTCTAGTTTTGTCTGTGTTGAAGAAAGATAGTATTTCCTTTGAGGATATGTTATCTTCCCCTCTTTTGATTTGATTTGGGTTATCATCAAACCAAACTCAGTTTCAAGGACTATCTTGATGATGTTTCTACTTGTGATGTTTCACCTGAGTACATTTTCATGTCTTTGGTCTGACCAATACTTTTGCCTTGTTCATACTACATATGCGTTCATCTTCTTGGAGTGTCTCCATAAGTGTGTTGTTGAGCCCATCGACAATATCCTTATCTTCTCCATGTTAGATTGGATTCTTATGGAACATTTGGCATTAATGTTGGAAACTTTCGAGAACCATCTTCGAGTCATCTCATAGTATGAGTTCTGGATGTTAGAAGTAATCTTCTCTGGTTCACGTACAAATGTTGAAAGATGTGGTCGTGAACTCGAGCAGAATTATCTCCGTCCCTTAAGGATACATGAGTGTTTTATTGCTAGTACTTTATGTGTGTGTGCAGTTGTCTCTTGACAAGTTGCTAAATGCATGGGTATACCAATCTAGCTCATCTTTTGGAGCTTGACACTGTAGTCCATATCTTGAGAATCTAGTGAATTTATATTCGTGGTAAATGTTGCAAATTTTCTATTCGAACATGTTGAGTCTGAAGTATCAATTCACCTAACCAAAGCTGAATCTCAAGTAGCAATGATGGTTGGTGTTCCTCAAGGTTTTGACATAGGTTTCTATAAAATCTGGCAAGATTGATGTAATGGTTGACACACTTAGCCGGGAAGACCTTTTGTTATATTCTCTTGATTCATCAATGACAACCACTCTTCATGAGGCTTCCTCTATAATTTGAATATAGGAGTTGTGCTCATGGTTTCCTCTGTATCCGAAGTCCGACCTTTTACTTGGTGTCTTGTGTTCCGAACATCAAGGTGAACATTTAAAGTAGTGCTGCTAAATGTCTCTCGGTCGATCCTCTAGACCATTTATGTTGGCAAGCGTTATGTGTGCCAAGTACTTGAAGTCTGAGAATGAAGTTCCTTTCTTCTCGTGTCATCAGGAATCTTCTTAACTATGCATCTTAGTGGTGCAAAGTGATATCATGATCTTTGGCAAAGATTTTGATAAACCTAGATGAATAAAGAGTTTCCTTCGTTTTCTCGGCCATGTTTTAAGAGTGAATATGTTTTTGGTAATCAGAAGTTTCTCTTGTTACATGTTCCTTGTGACTCTTATGAGTCTTTGCCACAAAACACCTTTCTATCTTAAGCCTTCTGTTGAATGAAAGAGGGACCCTTCCGTGTCAAAAGTAGTTCAATAGTTTGGTTTTGTCGATTCATATCCCTACAACCCGAAAACTCTACTTAAGTCTTTAGTAGAGGTTTCTTGTCGAAGTCTGTGGTCATGTTCTTTCTGTTGGGACCTTCCTTTTCAGAACCATAAATTCTTCTGAAGCTCTATGGTCTCAATCCTTATGAAGACCTTCGATCTAACATTTGAAACCTTTCCCTCTTATTTCCTCCGTTACCTTGACGTGTTTCATGTTGTCATCTTAGAGTTGTTTTTAAACACTCCATCCATGAGTTGACCATGAGATACTCTGTGTATTGTTTAGTGTGTTTCCCTCTTATCCTTAGAGTGACCCTGTTTCTTCCTCTCTCTGTCTCTTTTCCTACCTTTGGAATCTCGGGTCGAGATTCTCGTAAGGGGGATAGAGCTGTAACACCCCAATTTTAGATAATCTATATTAGGTTTTGTTTTGTGCATCAAGAGCATCATACATTAAATTGTGCATTAAAATAAATCAAATGCAAAACCATAAAACCCTAATCCTCCCCTCTCTATTTGAAAATCAATTCAAATGGTTTTTAAATATTTGAAAAGTACAAAAATGAATGGAGACCAAATGGAATAAGAGGGCCCCTCAATATCTTACTAGTTTTATAAAACCTTCTATTATTTTTGAAATATACAAAACATATTTGAAAATTAAATTACCAAAGAGAAATGCAAAACAGAATTGGAAAAAGGTTTCCAGATTAAAAAAAGGGCAGCAACAGCCAAACAGGCCGGCCCATCCCTCTCCTCTCCTCCCTGTCGCCAACGTGCGGCAGCTAAGGCCCAGAAACGTCCCACTCTGGACCGCGGGTTGCTTCTCAATTTTACCCAGGGGGTTTCTGCAAAGTCGCCATCCTCTTCCAGCTGGAAGATGCTCCATGTCTGCACCGCCACCGTTGATCGTCGTCGGCCATTGAGATGTGCCGCCGCCCTCTGGGTGAGGATAAGATGGCCCCGTGTCGTAGCCCTCTTCCCCTCGACCTCTCACTCTCCCCTGGCTCTCTCTATCCCCAATTTCTATCTCCGGCCGAAACCCTAGCTCTCTGCCTCGCTGGCGGCTCGCCATTTCCGGCCTCCCCAACCCTCTCTGTGATGCGTGGAAGCTCTGCCTTGCTCGTCTTATTCGTTTGCTCTAACTAGAGCAAGCAAGCAAGGTTCCAATCACCACAATTGGATCCTCGTTCTAGATGTCGGCCACCGCTGCTTGCCGTCGATTCTGTCCATATCAAGTCCCGCTGTCATCGTCAACACCCTCCTGGTGAGCCTCTAATGCTCATGGCGCTTTCCGTCGCCTCGTTTGCTTGCTAGTTTCTTCGCGCGCTGTCGACCTGTACGTTCCGCCATCGTGCGCTGTCGTTCCCCTTGATCCAGCGACCTCTACCTAGCGGCTCCGCCACCGTTTGTCTCCCCACATCCTCGCGCGTCTAACACGCTATCCCGCATCGTCCCGCAAGCCCTCGGCCGCCGTCCCGGTTGCCGTTCTGCAGCTCACCGCTGTCTATGACGTCACGGTGGCGTTACCTGAGTGTCACCGTGCCAGTCAGCGCAGTCAAACCCAGGTCCCACCTTGCCGCGTGGAAGCTGAGGTGGCCAAAGGGCCCCTATGTCAGCCTCTGTGGCTAGGGAGAGGCTTAGTAACAAAAGTATTCCCAATTTTGTTTAATTTCAGAAAATGATTTAAATAATTCCAGAATTTTATTGAAATTTGTAAATTCAATAAATAATTCATTATAAGTCAGAAAAATATGTATAATATATCAAAATGTTCAGAAAAATGAGAGCTACATATCTAAGCTATAATCATGCATTGTTCAACAACTTAAATGAAAAGTATAATTAGAAGAACATAGTAACCCCTCTCATATGCCTTCGGAGTTTCCCCGAGTTAGGGTTTTCACCTCTCGGAACCCTGTTTAAACTGTCGAGCATGCTTTAGGGTTACATTTCAGTACAATTTTACTTGTCATATCATCATCCTTGCTTGAGCATTGCATCGATGCCATTGTTGATTGTTTCCCCTTTCTTTCCGGTGTTTCGTTCCTCCTCGGTAGAATACGATATCGAGATCGAGATCAAAGACCGAGATCAACACCGTCAAAGATTGAAGATCGATGAACAATACTTGACCAACTATAACAAGTCAAGTACCAGATGTCCGAAGCTTCGCTTATTGGATATCAACAGGCAAAGGCAAGCGTAGCCCCACCATGATATAATCCTATGATTTCGAAAGCATTTCTACTTGCCATGTTGCATACAATTCTACTATGGTCTTTTATCGATAGATAGAGTATCCTATCTATTGCATACTCCATTTGAGCTTATGTTACCTGATCCACTCCTCCTAGCATAAATAGGTTTGGCTTGTGTGCATTGCTAGAGCTTATATCTGTGTCCTGCTTAGCCATGCATAACTGTTGAGTCTGGTCCATCCAGATGATGTATCAGATGCAGAGAATCTAGTATGACAGGAGAACATGATGATATGAGATCAGTGATATGAAATTAAACATGCTAAGGCTTGTATGGGAGACCACGGTGGGATGTGGTTTTTCTAGTCCCATGCTCGCCACCACTAGGACCTGTGTTCTTGTCTTTGTAACCGAGATGAGCGTACAGCCACACGGGGCTTGGGAACCCCTCTCTTAATTAAATTGCATAGTATATTCCATGAGTCACATAGTTCGGGCCTTCCATTCGACATGCATTGTGGATCTTCTCGAAGGCGGTGAAGGAGGTGCATTCATAACAGGTAGGGAAGCATGGACCGGGTTGCTTAGGGTAGATAGCGCCCCTAGTAAACCAACATCGCCTCACATATTTAAGTACCGGCTTCGGGATTTGACCCATTACGGCGGAACAATACTTATTGCGTGACTCATGGTCTTGGCGAAAGCAAGGTAAAGGTCGTGGCCAACCACCCTCTGCCGGCCTTCCAAGGAAGAGGGCTAAAACGTTGGCATTAAGACTCGGTTGGTACGTGTGTGTAAAGTTGTACACCCCTGCAGGGATAAATGTTTTCAAAAATCTTTGTTCACGGTTATTAATGCTTGGTGACCAGATTCTAAGATCATAGAGAACTTTCACCTAATCGTAAAACTTGGCAGATCAACGTGTGCTTAAGGATGCTTCCTCATGCGTACGAGGGGGTGATCCTAGTTGGTAGATGATGATGATTTGGTGGATATCAAAAGATGATGATCAATACTTTGGAGATGTCGCTCCCTTATCCCCTTTTAAATTACTATGACTAGACGAGCTTCTTCCCTCTCTGGTTTTATAAACAAAGATGGCTTTATGCAAAATAACTCCACCAGCCAGAAGTCTTGCTGAGTACACCCTGTACACACCCTTGCTTTGTTCATACTTTTGGTATAGTAAGTGTTACCTTGAAGACGAGTTTCGTACTACATCGACACCGACGAGTAGCTTGGGGTTCCTGGCCGGAAGCCTGGAATCTATGGGCTAGGACGTCATCGTTATGCTTCAGGCCTCTTAGGCCATTTGTTAAGTTTGCTATACTTAATAGCATAATATGCCTTCTGTTGTTTGATGTTTGTGGTCAGTGACCTCTGCTTGCAATAATTTGGTTCTCTACTAAGCTATGAGCTTGTTGTAATAAATTTTGTGTCGTAGGTTCACTGCAGTGTTATCGATTCTTCACTAGATATCCTAGAGCTCAAGGTTAAGCTTATGTCAGACGGAGGTCTGGGATTTGTTTAGCCCTGATTCCGGGGGTGTCACTTCTTCTCAGTGTAAAAGTGGTAGTCTCTAAAGCTTTTAATCTTTTAAAACATAATGGCAGTTTTATAAATAACACCTTTGGTCCAACCATGTCAAAAAAGGTTTCATTACAAATCTCAAACACTCCATATTCCTATGGTGTTTCAGGAGATGTAAATCTAGGTGATTTGCTAAACTTGCAACTCAAATATATCCATTTATGATGAAGTCATAAATAATTTATTTTCTTGTTACACTTGCAACTCAAATAAATCCCTTTATGATAAAATCACAAATCATTTATTTTGTTGTTACAATGATTTTCCACTTCATCTTGAAAGTCTTTGAACGTTTTCAAATATTTCATACTTATTTCTCATTAAATGAATATTCACACAAATTTCCGGAGAAAGCATATGAAGTTGAAATCCATCGCTTAAGACTACACATAATGGACTACATACATCGGTATGTATAAATTCCATTATTTAAGTCGTTCGTTCTTCTTTGGCCTTTGAACGAAGTTTTAATTATCCCGAGGAAAGTCTCACAAGCGTCACTTGATCAAATCAAAGACTCCAAAAATCCATGAATATGGAGATTCTTCATGTTTTCTTTCCAATATAATTTGAACGGCGATGTCACTTCGGAAGTGATCTTTCAATCATTTATCTTGCAACATTTTAGCATCAAGTTTTATGGATGTGATTTATCCAACTAGATTTGTAAATCATCCATTTTATATGGAATATGTTAATTATTTGAACAATCTTTGTTCTCATAATACCTGATTTAAGTAACTATTATTAAAACAAATCTTGAAGGGAAGCTTTGATGTCAACAAGAAATACAAACAACGGTTTGTTTGTTTTCGATGAACATCATCACATATTCTCTTGCTAGTCACTTAGGCCATCATAGTTCACAAATTGCGTCGTTCTGTATGAAATTTCATACCAACCAATTCGGCATCCAATACCTAAGAACCACATTGTTTAACAAGCAAAGAATACAATCATAACATGTATATCATCTATATACCTAAACTGGATATTTCTAGTCTTTTATTTTATTCCAAATATATTTTATAGATTCACTTTCAGCATTTCCTTTTCCTTTTTAAAAGAATCTATCAACATCATACATGACACATATTCCAAAGCATGTATATTCAAATACTAATACCGTTGGACTTGCACTTCGAAGTAGATCACCATCATCAAATGATCGACACTTTGTAGTAAACTCTTTCCATACATCTTCTATTCATTATTATCATGACGACTTTCATGATCAAGCTAATGTAGCTTATCAAGGCGAATCGTGAGTATAACATTACTTTCCAAAACCCTTTTGGATGATTAGGATGTCTAGCATCTCCAACCTTTGCAAATTCTCATCCAATATGAGAACATATATTACACTCTATCATATTTCAACCAAAAATTGTTTCAGATATCATTATATCTGCCACACATGATGGTTTGTGAAACAATTCTTTCAGATCCTAGATAACCTTGATATTTAAAAACAATCAAGAATCATGGAGGCAAACATGATACTTAAGATACTAACATTGGAATTGTTACTCTCGATTTAATACTAACTTTTAAATTTCACGGAGTAAATAGAGTTTGCTGAAAGTTTGCAATAGGCCTTTAAACTTTAGATCGACTCTCAACACAATACGATACCAGTTCCTAAAGTATATATCCAGAATTCTATAGTTCTATTATCTCAATTACAACTATGCATAAGGTGGTGAACGAATGGCAATGACTACAACAAATTATGCAAATTCACTTTGATTTAATTTATGATAAATTGAGTTCTACTAATCCAAATTAGAAATGAACTTCCACTCAAAACGACATCCCTCGTGTCATTTTGGTGATTACATGAACCAAATCCACTACACCAAGTCCGATCATCACGTGAGTCGGTGTAGCTTCAAAGGCGAGCATCAAATGGGCATCATATCTTTCATTGACTCATGTTTAACCCTTTGGTCCGTGTTCCGAGGCCATGTCTATACATGCTAGGCTCGCCAAGTAAGAACCTTAGTATTCGCGTGTGTAACTGTCTTACACCCGAAATATGATCGTGGATCCAAGAACACCCGATCATCACGTGATCTCTTGGAGCGACGAAACATAATCGGTGCATAATTAAGGAAGAACACATTTTTATCTTGATATCTAAATGAGGGATCATCTTATTATGCTAATAAAACGCCAAACTAGCAATACAAGATGCAACAAACATCACATGTGAATAAGTGAAATGATATGGTTCTTGCACTTGATCTCCATCATGTGCATCATGGTATGATCACTATCATACCTCTATGTGTAAGGCCAAGGTCTATGGAACTTACACGTTATGTGTGTTGTAAGAGTATCGACTTATACTTTTACTTACAACATCACCATCTCATGACACTAACCCAGCAACAATCTAAACTAGACACCTCTAATTTATCCATTGCAAGTTTTATGTGGCTTAGCGCTTTCGAAGATAGAACCGTTCTTACCTAGGAACATGAACCACAACGAGGATAAACAAATTGTTGACAACTCGTTGCAAATTAGATATTGACTATAGTAGGAGGGACAGATACCCGCTAGCCTCTTATGCAAAACTAGTTACATGTCAAGTGTGGAACATGTCTCATGTGCGAGGACATGTAAAGTTTGTCTGGGTCGCTTCATCCAACTATGCCAACAATATCCAAATTACAACTAAGAAGCAATAAAATGATCATCATCGCCCAGATACTCATATGTGTACTACCCGTGCAAAGCATCTACGCATAGATCTGGCTCTGATACCACTAAAGGGTTCACAACATAGAAAACAAAAAAATTCCTATGATGGGAACAAAGCACTAAGATCTATCTACTAGATATAAGCGACGGGTGGATATGCATCCATAGAATACATACCCTTGAAGACCGTATAGCGTTAACGAGGTTGTACTCATGGATGATGTAGTCGAACGCTTGACGATCTCAAGATCATGATGAAGTCCATCTGGTCCAGTTGGTCCAGCACGATCACGTCCGGCACCACAAGGCAGTGGTGCATCCGTGATCGCACATACGTCCGGGTACCCCGACAAACGCCGTGCCCTCGCTCCAGCGAAGCAGTAGAAGAGACAAATCCTTCTAGAAAAAGCCACCGTGAACATGTATCTTGCTGATCCGAGACCATGGGGAAATTCTAAAGGGGGAGAGAGATCCTTCGCGAGGAGGTGTGAGTAAGAGAGAGGGAGAGGGGCTCCTTTTATAGGAGGAGGAGGGCATGCCAAGGGGTGTGGCCAGCGGCCATGGTGGCTGCCCCCACCCCTTCCTCCATTATGTGGGTGGAGCTCCCACTCAAAATTAGCCCCTTCATTTCTCCACTCAAAATCCCACTCAAAAATCCCATTAAATTTCCACCAGATTTAATTCAATCTCTCTTTAAATAAAACTCCTTTTATTTATTTAGAATTTTGTCAATTACTTTAACGGACAAACATTCACATATAACCCCTTTCTAGTATTTCATTTCACATGCAGAAACACTTTTACCAATTTCACCCGAAACAGTTTCGGTATGTAGTGAAATAAATTCATGCGCTTTATTTTTCTTTCTCTGGCATATCATTTGCTCTGAATGGTGTCAGTATCCCTTAAGTGTGTCACCCTATGTTTCCCGAATAATGCAGACATGATCAAGACCCCTCTCCGATCAATAATCATCAGCAAGACCTGGAGATCCGTACTGACTCCCACACATTCAACGATGACTTCTGTGATTCTGTGAACCTTATACGCATGTAACTAAATCCCTTTGTCTCGCGATATATTACATGTCCGAGATTCGATCATCGGTATCTCCACACCTAGTTTTATCTCGTTACTAACATGTACTCTTTTCTCGTTCCCGTGATATAACATTCTAGTGATCAAATCACTTCCTTGCAAGCTAACTAATGTGATATCACCGAGAGGGCCCAGAGTATATCTCTCCGTCATCGGGATGGAAAAATTCCACTCTTGATCCATGAGCCACAACATAACAACTCTGTAGCACTGAACCCATCTTTATAGTCACCCTATTACTGTTTGACGTTTGATGTTATCAACATACTCATCCGGTGTAAGTAATTGACATGATCTCATGGTCTAAGTACTAAGATTACTTCGTATGATGTTATAGAAATATAAACATAATGACCTTGATCATAATGCTATACTTCGGATGAATGTTCATCACATCATTCCAACAAAGTTGTGATCTGGTTATTAACAACATCCAATGTCCATGATCAGGAAACCTTTGATCATCATGTTAATCAACGAGCTAGTTTATATGAGAGGCATAACTAGGAACTTTCTTTTTGTTCATTAAACACACATGTATTAACGTTTCCGTATTAATACAATTATAGCATGTAAAACAAACATTTATCATAAATAAGGAATACTATAATAACCACTTTATTATTGCCTCCTGGGCATATTCCCTTCAGTCTCCCACTTGCACTAGAGAGAATAATCTAGTTTAGAAAATTTTGCGTATTGAACACCTATGGCTTTCTGGTGTTCCATATACGCGATTGCGAGTGGTTAACATAATATACGGATCTGACGCTTCAGGTCCGTGTGTATTTGCATGTCTTGGCGTCTTCACGCATCACTCATTCTCCACTGAGATGACATTGTATAAATTTGGTCTTTTGGTGAGACCTTTAGTTCCTTGAGGTTAAATCATGTCGATACTATTGTCGTATAATATATCTTTAGTATTAGCCCATTGCGAACCACACCTTAGTTTGATAACAAACTACTTGACACAAATGCCCTCCTTTGCTGCTACTATAGCAGTCATATACTTAGCCTGTTACGTTTCCGTAATAATACAATTATAGCATGTAAAATAAAATTGATCATAAATAAGGAATACGATAATAACCACTTTATTATTGCCTCTCGGGCATATTCCGTTTCGGCATATCCCCATCAGTAGGCCCCGAGGCAGTCGTTGATTCGTTGCAGGTGTTCTTTGGCAGTCGGAGTATGCGGGTCCAATTTGGACGCCCAGTAGAATCGGCGGTGGACTCCATCAATGAAGGAAAGAATCCTCAGCATATATCTTCAGTCGCGCAACCAGTCGAATCGCCAGTTTGGCATGTAGTCAAATCATAGCTTTGGCGAATGGGTCGGCGAGTCGAGTAGACAAATTTGGACCGTCATTTTTGGTCAAAATAGTCGTTGGGTAATCCAATGGTAATATTGGCATAATCACTGCGCGGTAACGGCTCCTCTAAAACTGGCGGGAAGCAACTGCTATATAACGAGAGTGACGGGGGAGTTGTGAGTCTTCCTCACTTTTCCTCCAATCCCGCGCACCTTTCAGTCTTCCATTTCCACCCAATCTATAATTTCCAGAGTGAGCGAGTGGATCTAGATCTTCATTCTGATGGCACACCCGAAGGAACTGTCGGGCAAGTCCAAGTGTACTATGGCGTCGTTGAAGTCTTTCCAAGACACGGGGATCCTCTGCAAGGGAAAATGGCGAATTCCCCCCACCGGAGAGGTGGAGCCAGACCCCCGCGCTGTAGAATTCATCTTCTTCAATAGCCACCTAGAGAGGGGGCTGGTTTTCTCCACTTCGATCTTCTTTTGGCGGTTTTGCGCCAACTACACCATCAAGCCCTCAGATCTGGGGCCTCACAGCATCGAGCAACTCGCCATTTTCGTGGCGTTCTACGAGTGCTACCAGGGGTGCCGCCCATACTTCCCGTTGTGGCAGGAACTGTTCCATGGGCACGTCGGTCGTGAAGGAGCCGGTGGCCCGATGCTGGCATTGGGCGGCCTCACCTTCCAACTGAAGAACAAGGCCCCCTTCCTCGACCTCATGCTACCGTATAAGGCGGCCAGTGAGTGAAAGAAGTACTATTTTATGTCAGGGACTCAACCCTGGATGGTGAGGTACCGCTCCCGGCCTTCACCCCCGACAGAGCAAGCCTTGTCGGCTGCAAGTGGCCAAGCTCCCCCATGATAAAATTATGGTCGTGGACGAGATGCTCACGATGATCCGCCAGCTCAAGAAGGATGGGATCAAGACTATCAATTTCTATAATTGTTGGTTCGGGCGGCGACTGGTGCCCCTGGCCAGTCGCTCCCACTGGATGTATGAGTACACAGGTAGGGACGATGGGACCAAGGCCTACACCGCCGACTAGAAGGCCGACGACTACGTCACCGCACTGAGGAAGATCACCGATGCGGAGTACGTCGATCCGAAGGCTGGGATCGCCCCGTATACCGTGAAGCGCCAGGCGCCGACGGTGAGATTCTTTATCTTTTATACCTTCATAGTCCCAGAAATGCAGTCGCAGGTTTGCTGATATGTGCTTGCCCTTTTCAGCTGTTCCAAGTCCTGGAGGATTGGCTTCCTCCCTCCAATGACGAGAGCTCTAAGGAGGTCAAGGGGGATTCAAGAGAGTCCTTCGACAATGATGATGAGGCGGTGGAAGTCGCCGCACCCGTGGCCATGGCTCGGAAGACCCGCGGGCAACGGCAGCACGAAGTCACGGCAGACCCGTGAATAAGAAGGCACCTAAATTGGCATCTCCGCCCCGGTCTCTGGCCAGCTCCGAGTCAGACAGTGAAGACAACGCCGCAGAGGGCCTGGCTTTGATGAAAGCTCTAGAGGCGATGGATCCAAGGGCCAAGGACATGGTGGACAGCGAGGTGCCTCTCGCATCGATCCCACCGTCGTTCTCTGCGATGTCTGGGATGGGAGCCGCTTTGGCTGCGGAGGCCTCTCCATCGAAGGAGGCGCCAATATCGATTGGATCAGAGCTTCCCGCTGTCGCGGCCTCATCGTCAAAGAAGGCTACAGTGTCGTGGGCCCCGGCCGTGTTCGAGATGGGCATCATTCACAAGCTGGGAACAGAGTTGGAGAAGCTGCCTCACATTTGCACCATTCTGCGTTTTATTCCAGTCGCTAGGTACGCCTTTGCCGAGTCGATTCGGAGTAGAGTTTTGTAGTTGTTGTCTGAGTTGCTAATCGTGCCTTTTTGTAGGACTGGTGTGAAGAAGATTGGTCACCCTTCGGTGGCCAAGGTACCACCAGTCGCCACGGGAGGGGAGGTTGATCCCGCGAAGAAGAGGAAGGGCGACAAAGCCGAGGCGCCTGCTGAGGGCATGAAGAAGAAGAAAGGCCATGACACCATCATAAACATGGATGAGCCAGTCGATGCGCTGAGCGAAGCGCTAGATGAAGTTGACGCGGTCGCGAAGGCCGAAGTGGTCACGGGGTCGCAGCTGGGCGAATTAGCAGCATTGGTCGCGGCATAGGAGCCCGCGACTAGCGCTTCAGGGGCGGTGGCAATGATGTTTCCTCGCTTCATGGCGAGGGCTTCCGCTGCGGGAGCTATGACGCAGTCGCCTCAGGTGCCTAAGGTTTTAGATGCGGACGTCGGGCAGCATCGCAGTCGGAAGCCTTTTGTTTTGCCGTCGGTGGACACCGCCGAGATGCACAACATGCTGGGCGCAACTATCCAGGTATGTCCAGTCCCCGAGTGGCTAGTCGCTGAATTTCAGCGGCTAGGCACTTAGGAAATTTTGGTGTCCAGTCCACGAGTGGCTAGTCGCTGAATTTCAGTGGCTAGGCACATAGGAAGTTTTGGTGTCCAGTCCCCGAGTGGCTAGTCGCTGAATTTCAGTGGATAGGTGAAATGGATCGTATGGGAACCTAGAGGGGGGGTGAATAGGTGCCTTCTTTTTCAATTTTAGGCTTGACACAGAGTAAATTCTCTAGATATGCAACTACGAAAATTTCCCTATATGCAAACCTAGCTACTAAGCACGTGAAGAGAGGAGCGAGGAAAACGTAGTGGAGCACGCAGAGACACAGGGATTTGTTTTACCGCATTTCCTTCCTTGTTAAGGGAAGTACATCTACGTTGGAGGGGTGGGCGGTTCTAAGACCACCACGCCACAATAGGCCTCACCCTATTCCCCGATGGATCTCGCCTTGAAAGGCCTGATCCACCTTCTCCACTATTGGTACCCTTCTAGGTGGAAACCGGTGCCTTTACAACTCTACCGGGGTGCACACCCACAACTTAATTGGGGGCTCCCGTAATGAGAACAAGCTGTCAAAAGAACAGGAATTATCAGTATAATCAAAAGCAAGGATCTAGGTATTTGCAATAAATACTAGATTGGTGATAGTCCAAATGAATGGAGAGGAGATGAAGCGCTTAATTGCAGTTGTTGAAGATTGAGTTCTCCTCCTCCGATTCCCCAAGGAATGGGGCCTTTGGGTGGATGAAGGTGGAGCTCTCTTGGATGAAGCTTGAAGAACCGATCTAGACTTTTTCGAATGAATCAAGAGTTCTGGAAGGAGGGGGAACGATGGCTTA
This sequence comes from Avena insularis, assembly GCA_023614405.1. NCBI lineage: Eukaryota > Viridiplantae > Streptophyta > Magnoliopsida > Poales > Poaceae > Avena > Avena insularis. Next base: position 86,452,978 of record CM042685.1, on the reverse strand, counting down.
AATACGCCCTGCACAGATCTGGTCGTTGGTGAAGTTTGGGGATGGATTATCCGCCCCCACTAGGGGCGGACTATCCGCCCTAGGGGAAAAATCTGCCCCCATACAGAAGGTCGTGCCGGTCTTGTCTTGGTAAAACTCCTTGAGGGGGTGGATTATCCTCCCCCTCAAGGGGCGGACTATCTGCCCCTGGGGAAATCCGCCCAGAGACGAAAAGTTCGGGGGAACTCCGCTCCCCTCTCTGAGCGATGGGCCTTGGCAACCTTTGAGACAGTTCCTAGGGTGGACTATCCGGCCCCCTGGAGGGGCGGATTATCCGGCCTGGGCAAAAACTCTGGCCCTGGCCGGAAAAATCCGTGGGATATTCCACCCCCATTCTGAGGGTTGCGCCCTTCTGAGTTTGGGGAGGGGGGATTATCCGCCCCCCAAAAACAGATTCCAACTCCTTTTCAAGGTACAGATCGGCAGCACTTCAACACACATTAAACAATCCTTGGTATTGTTATCTAACATACAAAACACTAGGGATCATGAAATGTTCTTTCAATCTCCCCCTTGTTGGTGTTAGATGACAATACTAGGATTTGCAATGAAACCTACTAACAACACCTTAAGGAAATGAAAGAGGCTCCCCCTAAATGTGTGCATATTTATAATTTGCATTTGAATACAAATGCACACACTAAAGAGTAAGCCAATTTCATAACAATGACAACTAAAACAAGGTGATTTAGGAAACATAGTCATACCACCGGGATGTGAAAATAGCCAATGTGAATAATGCGAGTACTAGTCCTCAAAAACATCCCAACATATTGATAACAAACAATAGATAACTCCATAATTCCATCTGCCTTCAACAGAATTCCATACTCCAGAGATAAATCCAGAATTCCATACGAATAGTTCCACAGGATAATTCTAGAATTCCAAAAATACACACACGAGCACAAATAGTATCACACGACATAATCTTATACAAACCAAGCACAAATATGTTCAACACTAAAAGGTCACAAGCAAGCAAATGGAGAAAACAAATGATAAAGAGGCAAATGCTTGTGCCCGACCCATGCAAATCCGAGACCTAATAGGACTACTTCTCCCCCCTTGGCATCGAAATGCCAAAAAGAAAGAAGAGCGATGCTAGCATCCCAGAAGATCATTCCTCCTCGTCCTCGTCGTAGTCATCCCCATCCCCTTCCTCGTCATACTCATCATCATCAACCAGAGGAGTAGGATCCCTCGGTAGTGGAGGAAATAGGTGACTCTCGATCTCTCCATAGTTTATCCCTGATATGTTCCACTGGGCATACGGTTCTAGAGATGTAGGAGGTGGTGGATGGCCAGTTTCCCCAGACACATGGTGGATAATGAGCTGCTGGGTGTGGGCTAGGTCATGGCTCCTCCTGTACTCCTCATACTGGCCCTTGTGAGTATCAATTCACATGCAAAGGATGTGCCGCTGAAACCAATTGAGTTGCTTGACCTCACGTGCCATTTGGGATACCGCAGGATGACGACCACTAGCCCTTGTATCACACATGAAGGACTAAGGGGCAGTGGAAGGGTGAGAGGTCTTCTGAGCCTTGTTGTAGATATTCTTGGGCTTGTGAACACCATCCAAACCAGTACCAAAATCCTCATGTGGAAACATGTGCTTGATGAGCATCATAATAAAGGGAGCATACAGGATGGAGAGCCGGTTGAGCATGGCATCAGTCATCTCATGATAGATATAATCCATAACATCCAGCTTGTAACTATAGACACCAGCATTGGTGGCACACTCATGTGAAAAAGCAAGCAAGGAAACTAGGTGACCGCGAATCTTATCATTGTTTCCCCCATTTGGAGAGATGTTGTCCCGAAACATGCCAACAAGAGTGGCATACAAAGGAGAGAGGCCAGCAAAGGTACTAGCAATGCCATCATATGTCAGGCACGGATCAAGAACAGTGACCTTGGATGGCCTGAGCGGAGAAATGATGCGGTGTCCAGAAGCTGTGTCACGCCCATGAAAAGCATACCCAAGGACCTGACCAAAGATACGGAAGACTGACTGAATCATAGTTGTCCCGGTCATCCACTTCATGGTATGAAGCTCATCCCCACAGATCACAAGAGTAGGAACATAAATATCATCATGAAAAGACCAAAAGTGAGAGCACCAAAACATGGAATCCTCCGGAGAACCATCACTGTCAGCATCGGCATAATAATCGGTTTGGCGAATGGAGGAGTACTCAATGTTGTCCATGGCCTTGTAGTTGGGCCGGGACTGCTTGCCCTTGCCCTTGCGAGATGCCACCCTCTTGGCTTTCTTTGCTGCCTCGGCTATCCGTTCGGACTCTCTTGCCAACCTGCGGACCTCAGTTTCATCAACAAACTTACCCTTTGAAGTGGGCCTGAGATAACGGGCACGGGGACGATGCTTGTAGGTCTTAGGGGCACTTGAACCACCTGTGAAAAGAATGGGAGAGGTAGCATGGGGATAAGCACACACATAAGTCCAAGAGGAATATTAGAAATAGTAGGAAAACATTCCACGGTCCAAAATTGTGCATGGTAAACAACTGAGACAAACCAGAACAGGTAGTGAACCTCCAGGCCGAATTATCCGGCCCTGGCAGGGGCAGATAATCCGCCCTCCACAAAAAAATTCTGGTTCGGCCCAGATTCACCAAGGCAACACAGATCGGGCACTAGGGTTGTAATACTACTGAATCTAACAAGCAAGGGAAACACATATTATCTTCTACAACGATATTTCCACCAAAAACAATGAATCCCATACAAAGGAGATGGATGATGGAGTTACCCTCACTCATTGGAGGAAAAGCTCGGAGGAGAAGGTACCTGAAGGCATGGGGAAGAAGATCCAGGGAGGGCCCGGAGAATCCGGTGGTCGAATTGACTCTGGGGAGGGGCGGAGGCTCCGCCGGCGGCTTGGGGCAGGGCACGGGTTTGGGGAGGACTGGCTGCTCTGTTAGAGCCCTTCCTCCCTGAGCCCATCCCTTAAGGGGTAGATTTGGCCTAGGGTGGATAATCCGGCCCCCACTTGGGGCGGATAGTCCGCCCCCTCTGAATTTCTGTAAACATAGATTCAGGCCGGAGCACTCCTTGCGAAAACCCTCGAAAGTGTATAAAGGACTTGTGTGCAAGAATAGATGGTTCAAGGAGGGAAAAGGCTTGGGTTTAGAGAAACAAATTGAAATGGTACTACACACTCAAACTTGCAAGAACAAATCAACCAAAAGCCAAAATTGGGTGTGTTTTCCATAAGAACAAGGGATATGCAAGAAAACCTGAAGAGAGCCACTAGAAACCAACTCTTCTCAAGGAAGAGGGCGGTGGCCGAAGCCACCATGTTGGATCGCATGGCATGACACCACGAAGATGTATCTTGAGTTCAAAACCAATGCACATCGATGACCCACATATCACAAATTGATATTAAGCGAAATGATTTTTCTTGGTTACAACATTATGGGGGAGGGTTAGCCCAATCAATTAGGACCACACTCCCCCTATGTATATGCCCGCATCTAAACCAAATACATGAAGAAGAATAAGTGACTATGCAAGGGTAGTCCAGCCAAGCTCCTTGAATCTATGATATTTAGCTCATTACTCAAATAACAAAATCTTGCTTCATTAAGAGGCTTCATGAAGATATCAGCAAGTTGGTTCTTCGTGCTCACAAAAGATAGTGCAATATCGCCACGAGCGACATGATCCTGAAATGAAATGATTGAGAATCTCAATATGTTTTGTTCTTGTATGATGCACCGGATTGTAAGAAATTTTGATAGCACTTTCATTGTCCAATAAAATAGGCACTTTGTCACAATTGACAACATATTCCTTTAAAGTTTGCCTCATCCATAATAATTGCGTACAAGCACTTGCAGCAACAACATATTCAGCTTCGGTGGTTGAGAGTGATATGCAATTTTGTTTCTTCGAAGACCAACAGACTAGAGATCTGCCCAAGAATTAACATGCACCAGAAGTTGATTTTCGATCATCTTTTTCACCAGCCCAATCTGAATCAGTGTAACCACATAGAGAGAAACTGGAGCCTTTGGGATACCATAAACCAAAATTTGGGGAATGAACCAAATATCGGAAGGTTCTCTTGACCGCCACTAAGTGGCTTTCTTTAGGAGCGGCTTGGTACCTTCCACACACTCCTACACTCAACACGATATCGGGCCTAGATGTGCAAAGGTAAAGGAGACAGCCGATCATGGATCAGTATACCTTTCCACGTCTTTACCCTTAGGATTAAGCTCAAGATGACACTTAGTTTGCATTGGAGTAGCAACGCCATTGAGATTCGTCATCTTGAACCTCTTGAGCATGCCTTGGATGTACATGGCTTGATTTATTAAACTTCCCTCTCTAAGTTTTTTGATCTCGAATCCAAGAAAGAACCTCAATTCTACCATCATAGACATCTCAAACCTGTCAGTCATAAGCTTTGAAAATTCATCATTAAAATCTTGGTTAGTAGAGCCAAAAATAATGTCGTCTACATATAGTTGCCATACAAAAAGCTCCCCATTAACCTTCTTAGTAAAAAGAGTGGGATCGATTTGCCCAACTTCGAATCCACGGTCTAACAAAAGCTTTTTAAGGTGCTCATACCACGCACATGGGGCTTGTTTAAAGCCATACAGAGCCTTATCGAGTTTGTAGACATGGTTCGGAAATTTGGGATCCTCAAATCCTGGGGGTTGCTTGACGTATACAAACTCATGTAGTGGACCATTAACAAAAGAACTCTTAACATCCATTTGATGTAATTTAAAATTATGATGAGCGGCATAGGAAAGAAGGATATGGATGGACTCAAGACGAACCACAGGAGCATAAGTTTCTCTGAAATCAATGCCTTCCACTTGCGAGAATCCTTGATCCACTAGCTTTTCTTTATTCCTTACAACAATGCCATTTTCATCTTGTTTGTTCTTGAAAATCCACTTGGTGTCGATAACATTGCGGTATTCTTTCGATTTCTCTACGAGCTTCCAAACCTTGTTGTGCTCGAATTTATTAAGTTCTTCATGCATTGCAACCACCCAATCGGGATCTTCAAGAGGATCAAAGACCTTCTTTGGTTCAACCATTAAAATGTGTGCTTGATGATCATAGAAGCTAGCAAATTCTCTTATAGTAGAAACACTTCTTCTTAGATCACCGACAACCTTGTCAAGAGTGTGGCCCCTTAACTCAAGGTTCCGATCAGCGCGAGCTTTACGACGAGCCTCAATTTCCTTGTTATTTCTAGAAGGATTTGATTCAGTATTTGGATCTTTGTCTTGGCCACTGCTTTGCCCTTGATTCTGATCTGAGCTTGAAACAGGCGACTGTTGCTGATCTGTTTCTTCAGGGCTGGACAATCCGCCCCTTGGTGGGGCCGAACTATCCGGCCTAGGAGAAGTGGCCACTTTTTATTCTTCCTGAACAACCCTGGTGGAACTTGGATATCCAGGGCTAGATAATCCGCCCCTTGGGGCCGAAGAATCCGGCCTGGGATTTTCTTGACTAGTTTGCTCTTCATGATGTCCCCTGGAGCAAGTTGGAGTTCCAGGGGCGGACTGTCCACCCCTTGGAGGGGGCAGATAGTCCGTCCTAGGACTACCATTTTGCCCAGAATATAGGTGATCTCAAGCAGGCTGTGGTGTTGGTGCAGAGGTTTCTCCAGCAGTAGGGGCTTGTTGATCTTATGTAGATGAGGGCTCCACTTGAGTGGAGCATTGTCCTTCCCGATCCGCCACAAGGGGTTCCTCAATGGGGCGGAAAAATCCCACTCCCATTATTCTTATGGCATCTTGGGTTATTTCAACATCTGCATCACAAACATCAACTTGCCCCACATGTGAGCCATCATTTTAATTGAATTTCACACTACAAGATTCTACAACAATTCCGGAGAGCTTGTTGTAGGCTCTATAAGTGTGGCATTTCGCACCGTAACCAACAAAAATACCTTCTAAAGCCTTAGACTCAAATTTAGGCAAGCGTACTCCTTTGATGAGAAACAAACACTTACAATTGAATACCCGGAAGTATAAAATGTTGGGCTTGTTATCGGTAAGTATTTTATATGGAGTTTTGTCCAAGATCTTGCGGAGGTAGAGCCGATTTGATGAGTGACAAGCGGTGGATATAGCTTCAGCCCAAAAGTTGTAAGGAGACTTGAATTCAGACAACATTGATCTAGCCATATCCATCAAAGTGCGGTTATTCCTCTCGGCTACACCATTTTGTTGAGGGGTGTACATAGCGGAATATTGATGTCTTATCCCCTCTTCACTTAGAAATTCATTTAACGTGTAGTTCTTGAAATCGGATCTGTTGTCACTTCTAATTGCCAAAATGGGGACGTTGTGTTGATGCTGAACTTCATTGGCAAAATCAGTGACAGTTTGTTGAGTCTCACTCTTTAGCTTGAAGAAATAGACCCAGGTGTATCTTGAGTAATCATCAACTATCACCAAGTAATATTTCTTCCCACCGAGGCTAGCATTAGATGGAGGACCAAATAAGTCCACATGAGACAATGGTTTTCCTCTTATGGGGAGAGTCATGCATTTTGCCTTCAACACAAGCCTTGCAAACACGATCTTTGGCAAAGGAAACATTGTCTTTTAGTCCAAGGATGTGGCCAACCTTGTGAAGACTTTGCAAAGTTCTCATGTTGACATGGGCTAAACGGCGATGCCATATCCAGCCCACGTCAGCCTTTCCGAATAAGAACATTGGACCCGAAGTGGTTTTCCCCAAAAATTCCACCACATATAGATCATTTTCGACGTACCCAACGAAAGCGACCTTTAGAGGCTTGCTCCACAAGAGTACCACTAAATCACCATCAATGAAAATAGCAAAGACCATCTTACCAAGGGAACAAACAGAAAGTAAGTTGTAACCGAGGGTCTCAACAAGCATGACGTCCACGAGAGAGATATCGTGGGCGACCACAACCTTGCCAAGACCCAATACCTCAGATTTAGACTTATCACCATAGGAGACTGTAATATGATCATAATTGGGTCACATCTCCGTGATGATCTCCTTGCTTCCGGTCATATGACTAGTGCACCCACTATCCAGCACCCATTTAGACCCACCAGAAGCATAGCCCTGCAAGAGAATTTCTTCTTGGTTTTAGGTACCCATTTTTCAATGGATCCTCTCATGTTAGTAACAAGGGTCTTTGGAACCCAAATAGACCAAGCAACATATTCATCAAAAGGACCAACACAATAAGCATACACATCGCCATAATAATCACAAAAGAGTTCATAATTTGGATTGTGAGACCCTGCAAAACCAATATGGTCAGTTTTCTCTTTTGTGACATTCTTCTCAATGGTGTTTGTCTTTGCTTGTTCAATCATGGTCTTCTTCTTATTGTTATTCTTCTTCTTGGACTTGGTGACATATCCAAGTCCCTCTTTTCTAAGATTTGATCTTTGCTTGCCAAGAATATCATCAAGTACACCCTTACCTTTGGGTGTGATGTTATTGACAAGCTCATCAACCACCCTAGCATTTTCCTTGTGAATATATGTTGATTTAGATGTGCTAGGAACATCATATTTGGATAACTAAATTTGGAGATGATCATGCGACTCATTGAGAATAGAGAATTCACTTTTCAAAGCCTTGTGAGCAATGTCAAGTTTCTCCAATTCCTCGGAGAGTCTAGCATGAGCAGCCCCAAAGTCAACCTTTTCTTTCTTTAGCATCTTTGCTTTTGCTACTGCATTTTCACGTTCCTTAACAAGCTTTGTCATCATTTCATCATGTGACTCCTCAATAGACTCAAGCCTCTATTCCAGAGAAACCCGAGCCTCTACTTATTATAGAGAATTTTTTAAGGATGCAATTTCCATTTCATCCTCCCTTTCAATCCTGCCCTTTTCTTCAAGAAGCACTTCATTTTGAGCCAGCTGGTCCATAATAGCATCAAAATGTACTTTGTGCTCACCTTGCAAGTTAGTGAAGAAATAGTCCAAAGAAATAGTCTCTTCTTTAACCTTAAGACTAGTAGGATCATCCTTGTCAATCATAGCCTTAGGAAAAGAAGTGTTGGAAGTTGATACCTCAAAACCTCTTGCCATGAGACAAGTAGCGTTCTTGTTGATGACGTTTTTGTTCAGAGAGTCGAAGAGAGATGTTGGTGTAGATGTGGTGACTCTAGAAGCCACCTCTCGAGAGCTATCATCCTCGTATCCATCTTCACTTCCCGAAGAATATTCTTCTTGAGCCACTAGAACAATCTTTGGTTGCTTCTTGAAAGGAGCATTCTTCTTTACAAATTGTTTATTGCGTGGAGCCTTTGACTTTTCCTTGAGAATGAGTCTTCCTCCATTATCTTCCCTACTGTGGGACGGACACTCGACTACAAAGTGTAGCCGGTCTCCATAGTTGAAACGAGTTCTCAGCTTGGGACCATTTTCCTTTATTCCATATGCTCCACTCTTGCGTTCTAGATCAGATTTGGCTTTGGCTGGATCCTTCCAAAAGGTTCTAGCATAGAAGGCCATGTATTGTCCATGAATTCTTTTTACATCCTCGGCACAGTCCATATCTTCTATGTCATCTTCATCATGATCAGAGACACTTGTCTTCAAGGCCACGTTGACTCCCTTTTGCATCCCCATTGCTCATGCACGAGCATCTTCGGCATTCTTGGCAGCCACTTTGAAAGCTGCCATCTCTTGCATTACCTCATTGGATGTCATTAGGTGGTAGTTATGCCTTCCTTGGAGATTCTTCAAATCTTTGGGCTCAAATGGCATAAGAGCACTGACATACTTGCGCTTGATCCAAGCATCATCAACATGAGAGGCACCATGATTTCTGAAAGTGGTGGCTATTGACTTGATCCTCCTATACATGTCCTCGTTGTCTTCTCCATCCAACATTTTGAATCCTTTAGCTACATTACTCAAAGAATCATATCTATTTCTTCTCATGCTTTCATTTCCAATGAAGAACTCGGTGAGGGCATCCCAAGCTTCCTTAGCTATGTTAAGATGTTGAATGTGTGGCATGTCTTTGTCACCCACACCAAGCTGAATCATTTGTAGAGACAGAGCATTGAGTTGACTGTCAACAACCTCTCTTCTTATTAGGTTGTGGGGATGTCCAACAGGAATACCATTCTCTATGATTTTCCACAACTCAATGGAGGAGCTGCACACATCAGACTTGCCATTGATTAAAAGTAGATGCTGAAAGTTTGGGTGGATCACCCCTATTATGTATATGTGGGTGTGGGATAGGTGGATCAGGAGAATACACATGGGAAACCTCATTGTATCCTTCCTTACCACTATCCTTTTTCGACGAGGATCTCTTTCTAGTGCCATCACCAACCACTTCGTTATCTTTGGAATCGGTTTTCCCCGTTTCCTTGGATTGCGGAGTGGTAGCCTCTGAGGCAGATGGAGGTGATGCTGCAGATGGGGAGAGACACATTATCATTTGACGCATCTCTTCCATATTAGTTTCCATAGAACTAATCAAGGTTGTTTCCAATGTCTTGATATCGTTCATGGTGACTACCTCCGGAGCATCACACCCATCTCCCTTGGAACCCATACTTCTCTTAGGAGGTCAAGCCTGAATTAAGAGACGGGGCTCCGATACCAATTGAAATGTATCATATGGGCACCTAGAGGGGGGTGAATAGGTGCTACTCAATTTTCAGTTCTTTTTCAATTTTAGGCTTCATAGAAAGTAAATTCTCTAGATATGCAACTACGAGAATTTCCCTATATGCAAACCTAGCTACTAAGCACGTAAAGAGAGGTGCGAGGAAACCTTAGTGGAGCACGCGGAGACACAGCGATTTCTGTTACCACATTTCCTTCCTTGTTAAGGGAAGTTCATCTGTGTTGGAGGGGTGGGCGGTTCTAATACCACCACACCACAATTGGCCTCACCCTGTTCTCTGATGGATCTCACCACGAAAGGCCTGATCCACCATCTCCACTATTAGTACACTTCGAGGCGGGAACCGGTGCCTTTACAACTCTACCAGGGCACATAGCCACAACTAAATTGGGGGCTCCCGTAATGACAACAAGATGTTACAAGAACAAGGATTGTCAATATAATCAAAAGCAAGGATCTAGATATTTGCAAGAAATACTAGATTTGTGATTCTCCAAATGAATGAAGAGGAGATGAAGCGCTTGATTGCAGTTGTTGATGATCGAGTTCTCCTCCTTAGATTCCCCAAGGAATGGGGCCTTTGGTTGGATGAAGCTGGAGCTCTCTTGGATGAATATTGAAGAACAGATCTTGACTTTTTCGAATGAACCAAGAGTTCTTGCAGGAGGGGGAAGGCTGGCTTAAATACCCCCTACACAGATCTGGCCGTTGGTGATGTTTGGGGACGGATTATCCGCCCCCCACGAGGGGCGGACTATCCGCCTTGGGGGAAAATCCGCCCCCTGGACAGAAAGTCCGGGGGAAAATCCGCCCCCATACAGAAGGTCGCGCCGGTCTTGTCTTCGTGAAACTCCTCGAAGGGGCGGATTATCCGCCCCCCTCAAGGGGCGGACTATCCGCCCCTGGGGAAAATCTGCCACAGAGACAGAAAGTCCGGGGGAAAATCTGTCCCTCTCTCTGAGCGATGCGCCTTGGCAACCTTTGAGACAGTTCCTTGGCACGGACTATCCGCTCCCCTGGAGGGCGGATTATCCGGCCTGGGAAAAAACTCCGGCCCTGGCCAAAAAAATCCGTGGGATATTGCGCCCCATTCTGAGGGTTGCGCCCTTCTGAGTTTGGGGAGGGGCGGATTATTCGCCCCCCAAAAACAGTTTCTAACTCCTTTTCAAGGTACAGATCTGCAGCACTTCCACACACATTAAATAATCCTTGGTATTGTTATCTAACACACAAAACACAAGGGATCATGAAATGTTCTTTCACTAGGCACTTAGGAAATTTTGTTGTCCAGTCCCCGAGTGGCTAGTCGCTGAATTTCAGCGGCTAGGTACTTAGGAAGTTTTGGGGTCCTCTTAGTTTGTTTCCTCTTCGCAGGGTCTTTAGCATGAGTCGGTAGAGAGACTAGACGCAAAGGAGCGCATGGAACGCGATCTCCGATCCGTGCAGGAGGTGAACCAGCAGCTTTGGGTGACTATAGGTGGGTGTTTCGAGTACCTTGTCAATTCCTTTGCTTTTGTTGTTTGGAATCTCACTTTTATTTTTGTTGCAGAGGAGCACTCCGCCGTGGTTGCCAAGGCCCGAGAGGGTCTTGTCCCAGCCGTCGAGTTGGAGACTGCCAAGTCATCATCGACCGCCGCGGAGATTCGGGTTGCCGAGCTAGAGAGGGAGCTCACGTCCGCGAAGGCGAAGGCGACCTCGTCGGAGGAGCGAAAGCTTTCCTACGCGCTTGATGTGGGGCTCCAGGACCAGTTGACGGACCTGCAAGACTTCACCATGGGGCTCTACCGTCCACTTTTTGGTAACCATTTGATTAAGTTGATTAGTCTTCGATCAGGCGAGTTTCTTTATTGGCGAGTACCCAAGCGGAACAATCGTTTATGACATGTTGTTTGCAGGAAAAATATGTGCGGATGACCTTGACCTTGAGGTGCAATTGTATGACGCCGAGCAATGCGTGACCACGCTAGTGGACTCAGCTGCCCTTTCAGCAACGTGCATTCACACCGTCCTCCAAGAGATCTCGCCCACTGAGTTGATCCCCAGCGTGCTGACGGAGGTAAGGAGTTTCCTTGAGAAAGCATCGGAAGTGGTTGAGTACATCGTGGTCGGGTTTCCGCCGCGGAGCCGCGACTATGCTGAGCTTCGGGCTCGCGCATTTCCCCGACAACTTCGACCTCGATGATGTCACCAGTGGGTACCCGTCTACGACCGGGTCGGTGGAAATCATCGAGGTTCTGAAGCTGAACACAAAGGCGGCCACGTAATCTAAGCGGGTGCTGGAGATGGGCGATCTGTTTCCGTACTAGGAGACGGAGGTGGCGCCGAACGACCCTGAGCCGGCGCACCATGACCTCAAGACGGAGGAGCCTTTCTGGTCGACGATGGCGAATATCCTGACGACGTATCTGGCGAATCCATGGATACCATTCATCAGGGTCCATGGTAATGGCCCCATATGACGGAGGGGAGCTCTACGAACCAGCGTCCTAGAGTACGCTCGAGGGGAACTTGTAGTCGCGGCTTGAGGCCATGGAGGATTGTAACACCCTCAGAATCGGCCCTATGCAAGTTTTAGCGATTCCCGCCAAACCCGCATAGAAACGATTCAAAGGTGCCCACCAGGCACTTTCGTGCGGGTGGAAAACGAAGTAATAACATTACACAACAGTCCTCGATGGGACCCACAGAACAGGTATATATACAACAGCGACTCAATGAGTCAAGAATACAGATATACGGTACAAAGATCCAAATCACCTTGAAAATGATAGGGCGTCCGACTACGGACAAGAAGCAAATGGGGCTAAGAGCCACAAGAATAACCAATGGCGTCCATAACCCTGCCCAGGCCAAGCCGGAAGGGTAACCCTGCTAACGACGTCGATCTCAAACCTGCTTAAACAAAAGGGGTGCCGACAAAGGGCAAAGGGAAAAAGAGGAGCGTCAGTACTGAGGCCAGTACACGGCGAGACTAGAATTCGGCGGTCCTCGCCTACATAGGTATGGTGGACTGAAGCGGCAGCGGCAGCGTGCACTAAACAACCTTTAGAGACTTGATACAACTGGCGGCTATCAGAGGGGCAAGAAGGACCTATCCGGAACCAACCTGATACTATCACCAAACAAACCCATCCTGGTATTTCCCCCTCGAGACCAAACGAGGAAGTCAACCGAGGAGCCCACACAGTTGGCAGTTTTAATTATCCAGTTATAGTTGCGGCACTTTACTAGTCAGGTTTAGATAATCATCCTGGTAAAGTAAGCAGTGGGCACTTTTAGTTAACCATTCCGTTATAGTGGCAACACTTACTAGTCAGATACAATTAGCATGAGATAACCCCCAAAACCCAGCAGTTGTTGGTACTTTTATTCAGCCATTCCGTTGTAGTTGCAATACTTACTAGTCAGATACAATGGTCGCTGGCGACGACCCAAGCAAGCGACTGTTGGCAGTTTTATTGAGCCATTCCATTATAGTGAAGCTGATTACTAGTCATTATAAAGTCAAATTTATAGCAATAAACTTTAGTTATGCTTGTCTATGGTTAGAATCGTGCTCCAAGTCGTCCATAACCATGACACGGCTTTAAAAGTTTTACCCGCCGGGTGCACCAATAGCAACACACACTCGATCAACCTCGGAAAACCAAATCAAAACCCAACGAGGCTTTCACGACAAAGCAATCACAGGATTCAGAAATATTTCAGGGGCCACCCTTTAAGTAGAACCATAGCGAACGGTTAGCTGACTTGAGACGGCCTCAAGGTTTGTGGAGCCGGTCAGAACGATCGGGAACCCGAAAGTGTGACTGGGCTTGTCGATACAGCGTAAACGGGTCACGGACCTAAACAGTACAGTGTGCTATCCATCGCACAATTTAAATAAAGCAGTGAAGCATGGCATAAGTACAGGATCGTAAATAAAACCTCAAACTAGTTTGTGGCCCCAAGAAATAAGAATGAATCAAGCTCTGGCTCAGGGGGGTCCATAAGCCTCCCGGATGTGGATAGCGCGATAAATCAAGGAACAGGTATCAAGTACTCGGGGTCCTACGGGACACAAGTGGGCGTCGAAACCAAATATTATCTATCACCCACCGATGCCTCTCGCTTATTTCAATTTTAGTTGTTAAACAGGAATTAAAGTGAGCGATAAGTAAAACTATGATCATCTCCAACATCAACATGCGGCAATACATCAACGACTGTGGCACTTGACGACACGCAACAGCACTTGAGCAAGCGACTACGACGCGCAAGTCCAACTATCTACCAAACAACCGGTAATAGGGTGTGTCCAAGGCAATATAGGGCTGCAAGGGATATCACGGGTACGGAAAACTAAAGCATCGCAACACAGATAGCAATAGATCAACAGGAGGGAATAAATACTATAAAAGTAAGATAGGTAGAAAGGGGGAGATGCTCGCCTGAAAACATTGTCGAAGGTTCATCCGAAGATCGGGTCGACACTCGCATCAACTCATCGGCCTAATCCGTGAAGAAGCAAAGCACTAGAAGAAAACACCGAATACAATATTTAACACTACGGCAGAAGATCGGGCATGATGCATGTATGATGCATGGCATGGCAAAGAGGCGATGCAATTAGGTCATATTAAGCGGAACCGGGGTCCCAACAATTAATTAGATGATGCAAGTTATTTAGAAACTCCCGCAATTTAAATGTTGTTTTAACAAGGCAAGATTATAGTATTGGTTCGCTACACCAGTTTAAATGAGGCCAATATAAGGCTAGATTTGCCCGCATATGGGCCCCATATTTAATTATTAGGTGAATCGGCATAAGGCCCCCAAACCACACAAATATGCATGCGAGATGAACAATTAATATGCAACAAGTTGTTATTTCATTTATAAAATAGGGCTCGAGAAAGGGGTTCACACATTAGGGGTCTCGACGATCTTGGGTCTCCGGGGTTCGGGGTTCGACAGGGTCCAGGGTCTGGGGTTCGGGGTTCGACGGAACGTTCTCGGGTAGCGGGGTAGGTCTTGGCGCATCCGGGGTCTTCGGGTCAAGTTGTCGGTCATGGCGTTCGGAACGAAGCACTTGTCGCGCCGGGGTCTCGGTGTCCGGGATGAAGTACTCGGCGTCTCCGCGTCGGTGGCCTTGACGGTATCGGGTTCGGACTCCGGTTCCGGGCACAGTCTTAGCGCTCCGTCTTCGGTGTCGTTGGCGAACTCGGGCTCGATACCGGGTCCTACGGAACCTTGAGGCGATCTTGGCGTTCAGGGTGGAGTTCTCGGACCGATTGAAGACCTTGGCGTACGGCGGGATCGGCCTTGTTGGTTTCACTCCGAGGGGCTTGCTGTTCTGTAGCGTAGATCATGATTCATCGGGGTCCGGGGTTCGCCGCTCCGTGAGGTAGATCTTGTCGATTTGGCGTCATCGCCCCTAGTTTCCGCGACGAAGATCTTGTTCGGTTCCCGGTCGTTGGCATTATTATGCTCGTTCCGTCCCTTGGCAGAGGCTTGGATTGGCACCGAATCAGACAGACAGACAACGAGCGTACAGCACTGCAACTTGGCTTACACACATGCAGGAGACTATGGGAAAACCGACGGCGCATGAAGGGTGGTCGCGGGCGGACGGTGGAGGAGGCGGCGCCGGAGAGGTCGACGACGGCGCGAAGGCCGCGAAGCTGAGGGAAGGCGAGACGGGGCGAGGAGACGGGGACGCGGGGCGGCGGCGGAAGGACGACGGCGAGGCGGGCAGGGCGAGCAGGCGCCGGCGACGGGGATGCTCGCGAGGCGCGGCGGTCGCAGGGCGCAGGCCGAGGCAGAGCTTGACGGGGAAGAGGGCGACGCCGACGACGGAGGGGGCGGCCGCAGGCGAGGTCACCACGGAGGCCTGCTTCGGGGGCGCGCCGAGCTGGAGAAGGGATGGCGGCGCTCGTGAGGCCCCACGCAGGCGGCGGCGGCAGCATCTGCGGGCGGCGGCGGGAGGCTCGGGGGAGACCGACGGAGGGAGGCGCAGCACGGGTGAGCGGGGTGGCGGTGGCCGGAGCGGAGAAGCGAGGCAGGCCGGAGGCGGAGGCTGCGCGCGAGGACGGCGGAGACTGGGAGCAGAGAGGCGGCGCGCGCGCGGGAGGTTGAGGGAGGAGCGGGGCAGGGGCTGCGGTGGTGAGGCGAGCGGGGAGAGGGGTCGAAGACGGCTAGGGGGAAGGGTGCCAGGCGTGGGACGCGTGTGGTGGGGTCCAGGGGTTGGGTGGGCCACGGGACAGGGGCGGACCAGGGGGTTGGGATGGTTCAGGTGGAGGGTGGACCGGGTCCTGGGGAGGGCTGGCGCGTGGGGGCGTGGCCTGGGTGGCGGGGTCCCACAGGGCAGGGGAAGGGGTTGGCAGGCGTGTTGCGTGCGTGGGTGGGGCTGTGGGTGCATGCGGCGTGCGTGGGTGTGGGGCTGAGGGGGAGAGAGAGGAGAGAGAGAGGGAGGGGTAGGCTGAGGTGGCAGCGTGGGATAGGGTAGAGGGAGGGGAGAGGTGAGGTGTCAAACAGGGATTGGAGGGGGTGAGGTGGCCAGGGGGTGTGGGTAGGTTAGTTGGTAGGTTTAGAAAATAAGGGATGGACCGATTTAGAAATCCTGGGGGTGGTCGTTCGGGTCGATCTGGCCCGTTCGACTGCCCCCGCTAAAACAATTAAATTTTTATTTGTTTTAAACGGGCCGGGTGCAAACCGATAGCGGCCAAAATAATTAATCCGGAGAAACGGGCTTTGCGTTTGAATTAAGATGGGGCGTTTGGAAAACAAATCGGGCTTTGCGAAAATAGTTTTATGCAACAATGCATGATGATGACGATGCAATGCACAAATTCAACGCGATTTTCTAGTAGTGGTTTTGCGGGATGCCACAATTCGACACCACTAACAATGGATCTCGCCCTCGAGATCCGCCTAATGGTACCGGAAGGGAGGTCGGCGATCTGCATCTTCTCGCTTCGTGTAGATCCCCGCGACATCACTAACAAGAGGTTGTTGTCCGCGATCGTCGAGAGAACACTCCGGGAACAAAAGGTCGAAGGTAGAGGTATCCACAAATAAAGCCACCTCTAACTTCCATGGACGGAGTAAAACCGCTGGATCCACTGATTCGACGTACAAGAGCGAATGATAAGAGTAGTCGGATGGTGATCAGTCCATCGCGCACCCAAACCATTACTCTGCACACGAATAGGCGGATTATGCAACCAACTCTCGGAATTAGACTGAAGATCTCGACAAGCGAGGTTCGGAACAAAGGAGTGATGCAGACTCTGCATCGGATCTGGCGTAGATGATGTCGTCGCGTCGGAAAACACCGGAAAGCACAAACAAGGAACAAAGAATGGTACCACAGATAAAGGATTCCTCGGATAGCATGAAGACCAGACGTAGCAACACCGTTTTCAGAGGAGGAAGCGAAACCCTGAAGGTACGACGGAAACCCAACCACGAGAATTCCTGGACTCGAAGAAAGAGATGAGGGCAGATTTAAAACGCGTAGAGATAAGAGGAGAATAGCAGAGGGGTAAGGAGTAAAATCAGACCTAACCAGAACTATCCAACCGATTTTGCAAAATAGTTTTGACACTCTACTTCGGCCGTTAGCTAGGTTATCCTACAGGCTGGACTTGTGGGGTATCGCAACTGCTGAGCTCTGATACCACTCTGTAACACCCTCAGAATCGGCCCTATGCAAGTTTTAGCGATTCCCGCCAAACCCGCATAGAAACGATTCAAAGGTGCCCACCAGGCACTTTCGTGGTGGAAAGCAAGTAATAACATTACACAACAGTCCTCGATGGGACCCACGTAATGTATATACAACAGCGACTCAATGAGTCAAGAATACAGATATACGGTACAAAGATCCAAATCACCTTGAAAATGATAGGGCGTCCGACTACGGACAAGAAGCAAATGGGGCTAAGAGCCCTGAAGAATAACCAATGGCGTCCATAACCCTGCCCAGGCCAAGCCGGAAGGGTAACCCTGCTAACGACGTCGATCTCAAACCTGCTTAAACAAAAGGGGTGCCGACAAAGGGCAAAGGGAAAAAGAGGAGCGTCGATCGAGGCCAAGCGATTACAGCGAGACTAGAATTCGGCGGTCCTCGCCTACATAGGTATGGTGGACTGAAGCGGCAGCGGCAGCGTGCACTAAACAACCTTTAGAGACTTGATACAACTGGCGGCTATCAGAGGGGCAAGAAGGACCTATCCGGAACCAACCTGATACTATCACCAAACAAACCCATCCTGGTATTTCCCCCTCGAGACCAAACGAGGAAGTCAACCGAGGAACCCACACAGTTGGCAGTTTTAATTATCCAGTTATAGTTGCGGCACTTTACTAGTCAGGTTTAGATAATCATCCTGGTAAAGTAAGCAGTGGGCACTTTTAGTTAACCATGTTGGGGTTCGTAGCATGGAAAACAAAAATTTTCTATCGCATACAAACAAACAAGCCAAGATCTATCTACTAGATTGTAGCAACGAGTCGATAGAGGAACTCACCCTCGAAGATTCCAAAGCGGTTAACGAGAGCAGATTCTCGTGGGTGATGTAGTCGTACTCTTTCCGATCTCAAGATCGCGTGAGCGATCCTTCCGCCATACGTTCCAGCAGCGCTCCATGATCGGTCACACGTTCGGTTTTCGGAAGACCTTCCTCTCCTTGTTCCAAAGAAGCGGAGGTTGTAGCACTCTCCTCGTGATTCCGGCAGCACAACGGCGTGGTACCGGAAGTAGAGGGGAGATCCCGCAGGGCTTCGCCTTAAGCCGGTGCGAGTATGGTGGAGCTTATGAGAGAGGCTATTAGTGGTCTAGTAATTAGACACACCAATTAGAAGGCTCTAAACCAATTAGAAGGCTCTAAACCGAAACAGCTCTAAACCGGGGTCTAGGTCTAGTTTCTAGTTTAGAGGATAGGAACTTGTGTGTCCTAGGAGGGGAGCCCTGCCCCTCCTTATATAGGTGGGAGGGCTGGCTGCGCCATGGGGAGGGGAGTCCCTCCCCAACTCGGCTTGGTGGGGCGCCGGCTTGGGGAGGACTCCTACCCCAACTCGGCCTCCTCCTTCTCCTCTTTTCCCACTTTCCAAAATTGGCAGTTTGACTTTCAAACTAGCCGTTTGACTTTTCCAATTTAGGAATTAAATAAACCTTTTATTTTGGACAGCGAGAACACTTAGTACATGATGCAATCATTCCATCTTGCAATGACACATTCATGCACCTTCCCCCGAGTCTTGGGACATTCCGGGACCTTCTAGAATGTTCCCGATGAAAATACCGGAACCATTCCCCAACTCCGAAATGGGACTTTCCTTATATGAATCTTATTCTCCGGACCATTCCGGATCTCCTCGTGATATCCCGGATCCCATCCGAGACTCCGAACAACATTCGGTCTCTTTCTCATAATACCATAACTACTCAAACAACGTCGAATCCTTAAGTGTGTCTCCCTACGGTTCGTGAATTATGCGGACATGATCGAGACACTTCTCCGAACAATAACCAATAGAGGACTCTGGAAATTCATATGGCTCACAAATATTTCTACGATTACTTTGCGATCGAATGAACCACTTACATACGATACCAATTTCCCTTTGTCTCACGATATGTTACTTATCCGAGGTTATGATCGTCGGTATCTCGCATACCTAGTTCAACCTCGTTCTTGATAAGTACTCTTTTCTCGTTCCGTGATATGTGATCCCTTGTGAGTCACATGCTTGCAAGCTAATTGGATGACATTTCACCGAGAGGGCCCAGAGAATATCTATCCGTCATGTGGATGGACAAATCCCACTCTTGAACCATGTGTTTCAACCAATACTTTCCGAACACCCAATGCCACTTTTATAGCCACCCTGTTACGGTGTGGTGTTTGATGACATCAAAGCATCCATCCAGTAAAGGCAATATGCATGATCTCATGGTCGAAGGAATTAGGTTACTATGTATCAGAAAGCATATAGCAATTGAACTATTGAAATGACTTGATCTTTATGCTACGCTTATCTATAGGAGTATGTCCACCATATCATTCTCCTAACGATATGATCTTGTTGTTAATAACATCTCAATGTTCATGATAGGAAACCACAATCATCTATTAACCAACAAGCTAGTGAAGTATAGAGGCTATACTAGGGACTTCAAATTAAGTTTACAAATCACACAAGTATTAATGTTTCCGGTTAATACAATTATAGCATGGTATGTAAACATTTATCATAAGTGTGAAGATATGATAATAACTACTTTATTATTGCCTCTTGGGCATATCTCCAACAGTCTCCCACTTGCACTAGAGTCAATAATCTAGTTTCAAACCTTTGTGTATTCAACACCTATGGCTTTCGTGTTGTATGTACATGATTGCTAGTGGTCAATCGATCTCCGGATCGACACTTCGGTCCGTGTGTAATTGCATGTCTTTGCGTCTCTCGCATCACTCATTCTCTAATGAGATGGCTTTGTATAAATTTGGTCTTTCGTGTGACCTTTAGTTCTTTGGGGTTAAAACATGTTGACAATATTGTCGTACAATATATCTTCATAGTATTATCCACTGTGAACTACACCTAGTTTGATAACAAACTACTTGACACAAATGCCCTCTTTTGCTGCTATAATAGCAGTCATATACTTAGCCTTTTGTTGTAGTATCTGTCACAATGTCTTAACTTTGGAACTCATCCAAATCCATTATGGAACTCACTTTCCATTATATTGTGCCACCCTTAATTTAGATTGAGATAAACTTAATTTGTACTTTGTGACAAAGCTAGTATCAATGTAGTACTTTACAATGAACTAACCATCTATTTGTCACTTCTACAAATAATATACTCTTAGTTCTTCCAAAAGATCATAAGAATATCCTTACTATTGTCCAATGATCATCTTACAAATCATTCTGGTATATGCTCACAACATTTAGAGCATAGGACATATCTGGATTTGTACATATCACAGTATGATTGATATAAATACTCTTTGTGATTTCATACATCAAGTATCAATCTATACTTGAATCTTTGTTTCACTTACCAAATGTCAATACACTTGAATATATCATCAACTTTGAACTCTTTCAATCCTTTCTGTGCAACAAGAACCTTTCTTGTAATTTCTATATTGAACTCATTCAATATCTCGTCTATGTACTTCTGGCACAACCATATTAGCGTCTATTGATGCCAAATATTTGGGTTTTGCCTAAGTCTTTCATCGGGATGAAAATCTTAATATGTGTTAATAAAAGATATATTATTTCTAATCAACAATATGTCTTCCACATAATGTATTAGAAACATGTCTTAGCGCTCCCACTTAATTTCTTGCAAATGCAAGCATCTTCATTGTCTCCGATGAAATTAAACCCTTTTAACAGTTTCATCATAGTGAAGATTCCAACTCCGCTATGCTCACTCTAACCATTGAAGTTTGCATATGCTTTTAGCATCCTTTGAATTAACAAAACCCTATGGACCGTGTTATGCACATGTCCTAGGTAACCATTCTATTAGAAGAACTTGTTTTGTTTATTCTACTACCACATAACAAATTATATGTAGTGGTTGCTATATTAATCCGTCTAGACTAAAAATCGCTATGAAAGATCAAATCTTGTCATATACAACCTTTGAACATTGTTGTGAACTCTTTCCCAACATGTCGACTTATTTCATAGATGTGAAACATCCATGTCTACTTCTTTATAGATCCAAACACAACTGCAAGGTCTTACACCTTTTTCGAGGGTCCTTCAAGTTCAAAACTTGATTTCTCGTGTATGGAACTATCACGGATTATATGGCTTCAAGCCATTTGACGGAGTCAGGGCCCATCATCGCTTCTTTGCATGTAGTAGGTTCATTATTCTCAAATAATGATTCAACCCTCAAATCTTGGTATTTGATTGTTCATCCGACCTACTTGTTTCAATAGAAACTTAGACCTCCGTGACCACAACCTTTGAGGCACGTGAGCCATGAGCATTGTTGCTGCCTCCGGAACACTTTTCGGTGCTGCGCAACTCTGCACATATAGCTAAGGTTCCTTTAACCTTATCAAAGTTCTATTGTCCTCCCACTTAACTTTTCACGAAAAATTCCTTCTCTTGACGTTCTAAGCGACAAACACTTTTGTCTCCGGTGTTTATGGAGGAATACTTAACATTTATACAAAGACAGGTTTATCCGACTTTGGTTGCACACATCTTTCTTATGCATAGCATACCAATGTTTTAAGAAAGGACTACTTGGGTTTTATCCCAAACCATAACCTTATATGGTGTCATTTCAACGGATTATGATGAAGCTCTTTTCAGTGGAAAAACGGTAATCTCTAAAGCTTTTAATCTTTAAAATACAATGGCAGTTTTATGAATTACACCTTTTGATCTTACCATGTCAAACAAGGTTTAATTACATATCTCGAACGCTCCATACTCTTATGGTGTTTCGGGAAAATGCAAATCCACAGATTCCTTAAATCTTAGGTATTATGCTAAACTTGTAACTCAAATATCTTCCTTTATGATCTTTATCATAAACTGTTTATATTCTTGTTACAATGATTTTGCACTTCATCTTGAAAATCTTTGAACTTTTCAAATGTTTCATACTTCATCCTTATTAAGTAAATATTTATATATTCACTCAAATTTTCGGAGAAAGCATATGAAGTTGAAATCCATCGCTCTTGACTATACATAATGGACTTCATACAACAATATGTACAAGTTCCAATAAGTTAGTCTATCGTTCCCTTTTGGCCTATGAACGAAGTTTTAATTATCTCTAGGAAAGTTTCACAAGCGTCATTTGATCAAAAATCAGAAGACTCCAAAATTCCATCAATATGGATTTTCTTCATGTTTTCTTTCCAATATAATTTTAAACGGCGATGTCACTTCCTAAGTGATCTTTCAATCAATTTGTCTTTCGACATCTTTAGCACTAGTTTTATGGATGTGATATCTCCAACGAGATTTGTGAATCATCCATCTTTTATGGATTACGGAAATTATTTGAACAACCCTTTTGTTCTCATAATACCTGATAAAACAAATCTTTGAAGGGAAGCTTTGATGTTTAACAAGCAACACAATAACCCTTTATTTTGTTCTCGATGAACATCATCACATATTCTTTTGCTAGTTACTTAGGCCATTGTAGTTCATGAATTGTGTTGTTTCGTATGACGATTCACACCAACAAATTCAGTATCAAATACTTAAGAACCACATTGTTTAACAAGCAAAGAATATAGCCATAACATGTATATCATCTATATACTTAAACTGAACAATTCTTAGTCTTTTCTTTTCTGCCATATATTTATGAGATTCTTCTTTCAGTATTTCCTTTCAGTTTGAAAGAATCTATCAGCATCAATAGTGCAGTCATACATATGACATATAGTCCAAAGCGTGTATAGTTAAATACCAAAGTCTTTGGACTTGCACTTTGAAGTAGATCACCATCATCAAATATTTGGTGTTCTTTCAAATTCCTTTCTTTAGTAATCTCTTGGTGTAGTAAACATTTTACCTACATCAAATATTCACCTTCATCATGGAATCGTCCATGACCAAGCTACTTTTAGCTTATAACGGTGAATCACGAGTATAATGATGCTCTCCAAAACCTTTTGGAAGATTAGGACAACTAGTGTCTCCAACCTTTTGCAAATTCTCATCAAATATGAGAACATGACTTTTGCCATATTATACTCTATCATGTTGTAACCAATACTTCGTTTCAGATATCACAATATCTTCCACAAATATGGTTTCTGAAACAACTCTTTCAGATCCTTAGATAACCTTGATATTAGGAGAATCCTTTGAATATCAAGAATCATGGAGACAAACATGATACTTATATACTAACACTTGGAATTGTTACTCTTGATTTAATACTAATTATTAAACTTCATGGAGTAACCGGAACTTACTGAAAGTTTGCAATAGGACTTTTAAACTTTAGATTAACACTAAAAACAATACGATACCAGTTCGTAAAGTATCTAACCAGAATTCTATAGTTCTATCATCTCAATTATAACTAAGCGCAAGGTGGTAAACGGATGCCAATGACTACAACAACTATGCAAATTCACTTTGATTTAGTTTATGATAAATTGAGTTCTAATTAATAATTAAATTAATCTAGGTGAACTCCCACTCAAAACAATATCCCTCACATTGTTTTAGTGATCACACGAACCAAATCCACCACATCAAAACCGATCATCACGAGAGTTGATATAGCTTCAATGGCGAACAATCAACATGTTCATCATATCTACTATATGACTCATGCTCTACCTTTCGGTAATCCGTGTTCCTGAGGCCATGTCTGTACATGCTAGGCTCGTCAAGACAAACCTTAGCTTCCGCATAAGCAAATCTGGCTTGCTTACGTTGTAGTCACCCGCGGAATCAAAGACACCCGATCATCACGTGGTGCTTCGAAGCAGCAAGCTTTGCAGCGGTGCATACTAAGGGTGAACACTTTAGAACTTGAAATTTATGTGTATGAGGGATCATCTTATAATGCTACCGTGCCTACTAAGCAATACAAGATGCATAAAGGATTAACATCACATGCAATTCATAATATGTGATATGATATGGCCTTTCTTCTTTGTGCTTCCGATCTCCATCTTCAAGCACGAACATGATCTCCATCAACACCGGCATAGCATCAAGGTCAATGACGCTTCTTCATGGTTGTCGTCCACAAGCTTCAACTATTACAACTATTTTGAATAGACACGCAGGTCTTAACAGAAATTAAAGACAACCATATGGCTCCTGCTGGTTGCCAACTTACAATAAGGAACATTGCATACATCAAATATAATCACAATCATGGCCATATCACATCACTGCACACCCCTGCAAAACAAAGTTAGACGCCTCTACTTTCTTTGCATATTTTACGTGGTTTGGGGCTTTCAATAAGTGTCGTTCTAACTTACGAACAAGAACCACAACATTGATACTAGCATTGTTGATCACCCGTTGTAAATTGGATCTTTACTATGCTAGGAGAAACAGGCACCCGCAAAGCCACTTATGCAATACAAGTTGCATGTTAAGCGTGGAGCAAGTCTCATGAACGATGTCATGTAAGGTTAGCCCGGGCCGCTTCATCCCAACATACCGCAAGATGCAAAGTACACAAAAAGTAATCTACAATAAAAGCATCAACGCCCACAATGACCATTGTGTTCTACTCGTGCAACAGATCTACATATAGACACGGCTCTGATACCACTGTTGGGGTTCGTAGCATGGAAAACAAAAATTTTCTATCGCATACAAACAAACAAGCCAAGATCTATCTACTAGATTGTAGCAACGAGTCGATAGAGGAACTCACCCTCGAAGATTCCAAAGCGGTTAACGAGAGCAGATTCTCGTGGGTGATGTAGTCGTACTCTTTCCGATCTCAAGATCGCGTGAGCGATCCTTCGGCGCCACGTTCAGCAGCGCTCCATGATCGGTCACACGTTGGTACTCGTGAAGACCTTCCTCTCCCTTGTTCCAGCAGGCAATGGAGGTTGTAGCACTCTCCTCGTGATTCCGGACAACGGCGTGGTACCGAAGTAGAGGGAGATCCTGAGGCTTCGCCTTAAGCCGGTGCGAGTATGGTGGAGCTTATGAGAGAGGCTATTAGTGGTCTAGTAATTAGACACACCAATTAGAAGGCTCTAAACCAATTAGAAGGCTCTAAACCGAAACAGCTCTAAACCGGGGTCTAGGTCTAGTTTCTAGTTTAGAGGATAGGAACTTGTGTGTCCTAGGAGGGAGCCCTGCCCCTCCTTATATAGGTGGGAGGGCTGGCTGCGCCATGGGGAGGGGAGTCCTCCCCAACTCGGCAGTGGGGGCGGCTTGGGGAGGAGGACTCCTCCCCAACTCGGCCTCCTCCTTCTCCTCTTTTCCCACTTTCCAAAATTGGCGGTTTGACTTTCAAACTAGCCGTTTGACTTTCAATTTAGGAATTAAATAAACCTTTTATTTTGGACAGCGAGAACACTTAGTACATGATGCAATCATTCCATCTTGCAATGACACATTCATGCACCCCTTCCCCGAGTGCGGACATTCCGGGACCTTCTAGAATGTTCCGATGAAAATCGGAACCATTCCCCAACTCCGAAATGGGACTTTCCTTATATGAATCTTATTCTCCGGACCATTCCGGATCTCCTCGTGATATCCCGGATCCCATCCGAGACTCCGAACAACATTCGGTCTCTTTCTCATAATACCATAACTACTCAAACAACGTGAATCCTTATGTGTCTCCCTACGGTTCGTGAATTATGCGGACATGATCGAGACACTTCTCAACAATAACCAATAGAGGAATCTGGAAATTCATATGGCTCCACATATTTCTACGATTACTTTGCATCGAATGAACCACTTACATACGATACCAATTTCCCTTTGTCTCACGATATGTTACTTATCCGAGGTCATGATCGTCGGTATCTCTGCATACCTAGTTCAACCTCGTTACTGATAAGTACTCTTTTCTCGTTCCCGTGATATGTGATCCCTTGTGATCCAGTCACATGCTTGCAAGCTAATTGGATGACATTTCACCGAGAGGGCCCAGAGAATATCTATCCGTCATGTGGATGGACAAATCCCACTCTTGAACCATGTGTTTCAACCAATACTTTCCGAACACCCAATGCCACTTTTATAGCCACCCTGTTACGGTGTGGTGTTTGATGACATCAAAGCATCCATCCAGTAAAGGCAATATGCATGATCTCATGGTCGAAGGAATTAGGTTACTATGTATCAGAAAGCATATAGCAATTGAACTATTGAAATGACTTGATCTTTATGCTACGCTTATCTATAGGAGTATGTCCACCATATCATTCTCCTAACGATATGATCTTGTTGTTAATAACATCTCAATGTTCATGATAGGGAAACCACAATCATCTATTAACCAACAAGCTAGTGAAGTATAGAGGCTATACTAGGGACTTCAAATTAAGTTTACAAATCACACAAGTATTAATGTTTCCGGTTAATACAATTATAGCATGGTATGTAAACATTTATCATAAGTGTGAAGATATGATAATAACTACTTTATTATTGCCTCTTGGGCATATCTCCAACAAACCATTCCGTTATAGTGGCAACACTTACTAGTCAGATACAATTAGCATGAGATAACCCCCAAAACCCAGCAGTTGTTGGTACTTTTATTCAGCCATTCCGTTGTAGTTGCAATACTTACTAGTCAGATACAATGGTCGCTGGCGACGACCCAAGCAAGCGATTGTTGGCAGTTTTATTGAGCCATTCCATTATAGTGAAGCTGATTACTAGTCATTATAAAGTCAAATTTATAGCAATAAACTTTAGTTATGCTTGTCTATGGTCGAGATACTGTGCTCCAAGTCGTCCATAACCGCGGACACGGCTTTCAGAAAGTTTTACCCGGCCGGGGTGCACCAATAGCAACACACACTCGATCAACCTCGGAAAAACCAAATCAAAACCCAACGAGGCTTTCACGACAAAGCAATCACAGGATTCAGAAATATTTCAGGGGGCCACCCCTTAAGTAGAACCCGCAACGAAGTTAGCTGACTTCGAGACGGCCTCAAGGTTTGTGGAGCCGGCTGTAAACGACTGGGAACCCGAAAGTGTGACTGGGCTTGTCGATACAGCGTAAACGGGTCACGGACCTAAACAGTACAGTGTGCTATCCATCGCACAATTTAAATAAAGCAGTAAAGCATGGCATAAGTACAGGATCGTAAATAAAACCTCAAACTAGTTTGTGGCCCCAAGAAATAAGAATGAATCAAGCTCGCTCGGGGGTCCATAAGCCTCCCGGATGTGGATAGCGCGATAAATCAAGGAACAGGTATCAAGTACTCGGGGTCCTACGGGACACAAGTGGGCGTTCGGAAACCAAATATTATCTATCACCCACCGATGCCTCTGCTTATTTCAATTTTAGTTGTTAAACAGGAATTAAAGTGAGCGATAAGTAAAACTATGATCATCTCCAACATCAACATGCGGCAATACATCAACGACTGTGGCACTTGACGACACGCAACAGCACTTGAGCAAGCGACTACGACGCGCAAGTCCAACTATCTACCAAACAACAGGTAATAGGGTGTGTCCAAGGCAATATAGGGCTGCAAGGGATATCACGGGTACGGAAAACTAAAGCATCGCAACACAGATAGCAATAGATCAACAGGAGGGAATAAATACTATAAAAGTAAGATAGGTAGAAAGGGGGAGATGCTCGCCTGAAAACATTGTCGAAGGTTCATCCGAAGATCGGGTCGACACTCGCATCAACTCATCGGCCTAATCCGTGAAGAAGCAAAGCACTAGAAGAAAACACCGAATACAATATTTAACACTACGGCAGAAGATCGGGCATGATGCATGTATGATGCATGGCATGGCAAAGAGGCGATGCAATTAGGTCATATTAAGCGGAACCGGGGTCCCGACAATTAATTAGATGATGCAAGTTATTTAGAAACTCCCGCAATTTAAATGTTGTTTTAACAAGGCAAGATTATAGTATTGGTTCGCTACACCAGTTTAAATGAGGCCAATATAAGGCTAGATTTGCCCGCATATGGGCCCCATATTTAATTATTAGGTGAATCGGCATAAGGCCCCCAAACCACACAAATATGCATGCGAGATGAACAATTAATATGCAACAAGTTGTTATTTCATTTATAAAATAGGGCTCGAGAAAGGGGTTCACACATTAGGGGTCTCGACGATCTTGGGTCTCCGGGGTTCGGGGTTCGACAGGTCTGTGGTCTGGGTTCGGGGTTCGACGGAACGTTCTCGGGTAGCGGGGTAGGTCTTGGCGCATCCGGGGTCTTCGGGTCAAGTTGTCGGTCATGGCGTTCGGAACGAAGCACTTGTCGCGCCGGGGTCTCGGTGTCCGGGATGAAGTACTCGGCGTCTCCGCGTCGGTGGCCTTGACGGTATCGGGTTCGGACTCCGGTTCCGGGCACAGTCTTAGCGCTCCGTCTTCGGTGTCGTTGGCGAACTCGGGCTCGATACCGGGTCCTACGGAACCTTGAGGCGATCTTGGCGTTCAGGGTGGAGTTCTCGGACCGATTGAAGACCTTGGCGTACGGCGGGATCGGCCTTGTTGGTTTCACTCCGAGGGGCTTGCTGTTCTGTAGCGTAGATCATGATTCATCGGGGTCCGGGGTTCGCCGCTCCGTGAGGTAGATCTTGTCGATTTGGCGTCATCGCCCCTAGTTTCCGCGACGAAGATCTTGTTCGGTTCCCGGTCGTTGGCATTATTATGCTCGTTCCGTCCCTTGGCAGAGGCTTGGATTGGCACCGAACTGTACAGGACAGACGCGTACACGGCACCTGCAACTCTTACACACATGCACAGGAGACTACAGGGGAAAACCGACGGCGCTCGCGGGGAAGGGGTGGTCGCGGCGGCGGACGGTGGAGGAGGCGGCGCCGGAGAGGTCGACGACGGCGGGGGCGCGGCCGGCGAAGGGGAAGCTGAGACGGCGGCGAGGAGACAGGGGACGCGCGGGAGGCGGGCAGCCAGCGGCGAAGGACGACAGCGAGGGCGGGCGGCAAGCGCCGCGGCCGGGATACTCGCGAGGCGCTGGCGCAGGCGAGCAGCAGAGCTTGACGGGGAAGAGGGCGACGCCGACGACGGAGGGGGCGGCCGCAGGCGAGGTCACCACGGAGGCCTGCTTCGGGGGCGCGCCGAGCTGGAGAAGGGATGGCGGCGCTCGTGAGGCCCCACGCAGGCGGCGGCGGCAGCATCTGCGGGCGGCGGCGGGAGGCTCGGGGGAGACCGACGGAGGGAGGCGCAGCACGGGTGAGCGGGGTGGCGGTGGCCGGAGCGGAGAAGCGAGGCAGGCCGGAGGCGGAGGCTGCGCGAGACGGGCGAGAGGAGCAGAGGCAAGAGGTTGAGGTTGAGGGAGGAGCGGGGCAGGGGCTGCGGTGGTGAGGCGAGCGGGGAGAGGGGTCGAAGACGGCTAGGGGGAAGGGTGCCAGGCGTGGGACGCGTGGGGTGGGGTCCAGGGGGTGGGTGGGCCACGGGACAGGCGGACGGGGGTTGGGATGGTTCAGTGGAGGTGGACGGGTCTGGGGAGGGCTGGCGCGTGGGGGGGGGGCCTGGGTGGCGGGACCCACAGGGCAGGGGAAGGGGTTGGCAGGCGTGTTGCGTGCGTGGGGGCTGTGGGTGTGGGTGGCGTGCGTGGGTGTGGGGCTGAGGGGGAGAGAGAGGAGAGAGAGAGGGAGGGGTAGGCTGAGGTGGCAGCGTGGGATAGGGTAGAGGGAGGGGAGAGGTGAGGTGTCAAACAGGGATTGGAGGGGGTGAGGTGGCCAGGGGGTGTGGGTAGGTTAGTTGGTAGGTTTAGAAAATAAGGGATGGACCGATTTAGAAATCCTGGGGGTGGTCGTTCGGGTCGATCTGGCCCGTTCGACTGCCCCCGCTAAAACAATTAAATTTTTATTTGTTTTAAACGGGCCGGGTGCAAACCGATAGCGGCCAAAATAATTAATCCGGAGAAACGGGCTTTGCGTTTGAATTAAGATGGGGCGTTTGGAAAACAAATCGGGCTTTGCGAAAATAGTTTTATGCAACAATGCATGATGATGACGATGCAATGCACAAATTCAACGCGATTTTCTAGTAGTGGTTTTGCGGGATGCCACAAGGATGCTCTGATTGGCGCATTCCAGCTGGCCGTTGGACTCCGGGTGGACAACTGAGGCGAGGTCGATCCTTATGTTGTGATCCTTGTAGAATTCGGCCATGGCACCCTTGGAGAAGTTGGTGCTTTTGTCCGTGATGATGTTGTGCGGGAATCCGTAGCTATAGATCAGCTCGTGGAGGAATTTGGCCGCGGTCTTCCCATCCCACTTCTGGACTGGCTTGGCCTCCACCCACTTGGTGAATTTGTCGACTGCTACTAGGAGGTGGGCGTAGCCGGAGGAGGCCTTCTTGAAGGGACCCACCATGTCAATGCCCCATACAGCGAATTGCCAGGTAATGGGGATCGTCTAGACCGCCGAGCTGGGTACGTGCGTCTGGTTGGCGTATTTCTGGCATCCGACACAGCATTTGACGATGTCGACTGCATCGGCGTGCGCGGTGAGCCATTAGAAGCCGTGTGGCATGGCCTTGGCGACTAGAAACAGGGCTCCTGCGTGGTGGATGTAGTCGCCGGCGTGGATGTCTTGGAGGATCTTGTGTCCTACCCCAGGTTGCACGCAGTGTTGGAACACGCCTAATACGCTGCGCTTGTGGAGCTCACCGTTGATGATGAAGTACTTGTAGAGGCACACGATCATGCGTGCTTCCGTCTCATTCGCTGGCAGGGTCCCGCTCTTGAGGTAGGATAGGTATTGTGCGATCTAGTCGCTTGGTTCTGCGACCATGGCGACCAGGGCAGGCTCTGGTTGTAGCGCGATCCCGAGGTCGATCTCCTTTGTAGGAGAGACGGAGGGATTGTGGATGGTGTCGAGGAAGACGCCTGCGGGTGGGGTTTGCCAAGCCGACCCGATGCGGGATAGGGCATCGGCCTCCTCGTTCTTGCGCATGTCTATCCACTCGAAGTAGTAGCCGGCTAAGTGCCCCCCAATTGGTCCACTGCTTGGCGGTATGGTGCCATGGTGGGGGAGACTGCATCGCAGGTACCGGCGACTTGCGCGGAGAAGAGGTCGGAGTATCCATAGCACCGTAGGCGGTTGGCGTTCATCTCCTTGGCGGCTCTCATGCCGTGAAGGAGGGCCTCGTACTCGTCCATGTTGTTGTTGTAGGGGGTGAAGTCGAGGTAAGCACATAGCGAAGCTTGTCGCCCTTGGGCGAGGTGAGTATGATTCATGCCCCTGCGCCGTCCATGTTCTTGGATGCGTCGAAGTGGACCGGCTAGTAGTGGAGGTATGGCAGCTTCTTTGGCTCTACGCCTCTTCCCAGTCGGCGAGGAAATCTGCTAGAGCCTGCGACTTGATCGCTTTGCGCGGCTCATACTTGATGTTGTGGATGCCGATTTCGACAGCCCACTTGGTGATCCGCCTAGTCGCCTCGCGGTTGCAGAGTATGTCCTGCAGTGGCGTGGAGGAGATCGTGATTGGGTGCTCCTAGAAGTAGTGTGGTAGCCATCGCTAGGCTCGGAAGACCGCGTACAACAGTTTCTGGTATTGCAGGTAGCTGTCGTGAGTCCATGAGGACTTCGCTGATGTAGTAGACCGGGCGCTATACGGGGCGCTCCTTTCCCTCCTTTGGTCGCTTGACGACCATGAAGGTGCAGATGACTTGCTCAGACGCCACGACATAGACGAGCATCGGATCCTTGTCGACGGGGGAAGCGAGTAGCACTTCTTTGAGTCTGTTGAGCGTGTCGTCTGCCTCCTTGTCCCATTGGAACATGGGGTTCTTGCGCATTAGGCGATAGAGAGGAATTGCCTTCTCTCCTAGCCGGGGGATGAAGCGACTAAGAGTTGTGACTCGCCCAGCCAGCTTCTGGATGTTGCGGAGGCATGGGTTTTTCGAGCCGTGTGATCGTGTTGATCTTGGTGGGGTTTGCCTCGATGCCTCGCTTGGAGACTATGTACACCAGGAGCTATCCAGTGGGTACGCCTAAGGTGCACTTCCCTGGGTTGAGCTTGATCTTGTACCTCTTCATATTTGCGAAGGTCTCGGCCAGGTCGGCAAGTAGGTCGCTCTGGCGATTGGACTGGACCACCACGTCATCGATGTAGACATGGATGTTGCTGCCAATTTGGCTCGCGAGGCACTCCTGCATGCATCGCTGGTAGGTCACGCCAGTGTTCTTGAGGACGAACGTCATGGCGGTGCAGTAGTAGGCACTGAATGGCATGATGAACACCGTCTTCTCCTTGTCCTCAACCGCCATCTTGATCGTCTTATACCCAGAGTACGCGTCGAGGAAGCACAGCGACTTCGAGCCCGCAGTCGAATCGATGATCTGATCAATGCGCAAGATGTCGTTGTTATGGAAACGGCAGTGCCTCAGCAGGCCAATTCGTGGTGCGGGAGCAAGCAGGGAAGCAACCGACGGTGTCCGCAGGCGGGATTGGGCACAAGCAAGCGTTGGAGACACAAGAAGTACCCAGGTTCAGGGCCCTCGCGGTGAGATAAAACCACTACTCCTGCCGATCCGACTAACTGGATGATCACACAAAGGGCTACAAGTGCTCCTCGAGCTGTATCTGCCGTAACTAATAGAGAATGAGGGTCCAACCCTTGCTACGATGCCCCTGCCGCCCCTTATATAAGCCGGGGCGGCATGGGCAAAGATGATGCCGACTGGCGGGTCCCACAGGCGGGCCCGGCCGACTATTCTAGTACAGTGATCTGCCTCCCTGACGTCTAG
This sequence comes from Avena insularis, assembly GCA_023614405.1. Taxonomy (NCBI): domain Eukaryota; kingdom Viridiplantae; phylum Streptophyta; class Magnoliopsida; order Poales; family Poaceae; genus Avena; species Avena insularis. The sequence continues at coordinate 86,419,848 of CM042685.1, read as the reverse complement.
TATAGTGCCGCGCCCCCGACCAGCATGGAAATACTGGCGGCCGCCGACCAGCCAGCACGGAAACAGTGTAGGCCACCCCGGCCCGACATGGGCGGCGTTCCCTGTTCCCGCCAGGCACGGGTACGGGCCGACTCCTCCAGCGTCGGTGCTTGTGCCTCATGTCCTTCTGCCTGCCAAGGCTGCGGGATACTGTGCCCCACGTCATCCGTCTGTCTTGAAGGTCCGGCTAGGTCGCCCTAGCCGGCTACAATGTCCTGACTGGATGGTCGGACCCATCCGGCTAAGCGCCTGCTCCTTGCTGTCTTATACGGCTAGTAGCTCTGTCGGCTCATTCTTGATTTGTCTTGCCCTATCTGGCTGGCATGACCCAGCCGGCTAGATGCCTTTGGGATTGTTTCTTATCCGGCTGACTGGTTTGCCAACTTGCTCTTCGTCTGGTCTTCTTTCTGGTCTATCTTTAGGTTTTCCATCCGGTTGGGTCAGCCAGCTGGCAGTTACATTGCCCCGCATCCTGTCCGGTTAGCCTACCTAGGGGTGATCCCCCCGACACTAGCCCCTGAGCACGCGTAGATTCCAACCTCAGGCGAAATGTGCGCAGGCTCCGAAAGCTTTTTGAATTTTCTCCTGGCTGAAATCTGGCGGTTAGGCTGCTCGGCTTTGTCAGTACTAACGTCAGCCATGGTGCAATTTTAATTGTGGGGGCATGCGTCGAAGGGTCTCGTCAGCACGTTGCCTCAGGAACTGCTGTCAGCGCCTCCCCTCCAGTGCTCGGGATCCTCTGCGCATAGCGCGCCGACGCAAACGATCCAACCGCGACTAGGGCTGTGGGGGGCTGCCATGTGGCGAGTCAACGGTTTGCCTCCATGGCCCCTTTAAGTAGAGGCCGCGGCGCCCCATCGACCCCCGCATGCCATTTGCGCCTTTTCTCCTTGTCGGCGACGCCGCGCCTCCCAGCTTCCTGTCGCTGCTCTTCCTTTGCACCGCCGATGAGCTCGCGTCGCCTCAGCTCTGCCGGTGCCGCTTGCCTGTTTCTTGCTAGAGCTACGGGTCACCGTCACTCTTCCGCCGCTCCCCTTTCGCCTTCTCCGCCTCTTTCCTCTTCTTCGCCGCGCGCCGCCACTGTCGGCATGGCTGAAAGCCGCGGCGCCTGGTGCGGCTCCTCCGTCATGGAGGCGCAAGTCGAAAAGTACCGGAGGTCGCGCCTCCTGCCGACCGCCGGCGAGGTCGGGGTGCGCCTCGCCTCGGCTGGCAAAATCTCGCCGGCTCCGCAAGCCGGCGAGCATGTTTTCTTCCTTGCGCATCTCGCGCACGGCCTGGCCTTTCCGGCCAGCGTCTTTTTCCTTTCCTTCCTCGCCCACTTCGATCTCCTCCTCCACCATGTCTTCCCGAATGCAATCGGCATTCTGGCCCACTTCGTAGCATTTTTTGAATGCTACCTTGGGATCCAGCCGGATCTCGAGATCTTCTGTCGGGTCATCCTCATCCGGCCGCAAGTCCAGTACACCAAGGGGCCGCTCGTGCCCTGCGGCGGCGCATCCATCTAGTCCCGGGCCCAAACCGGCTACCCCAAGTTCAAACTTCATGACACAGTCAAACTGTGGCAGCAGACGTACTTTTATGTACAGAACTTGGGGTCCGACGACAACCTCAACCTCCCAGCCTTCCAGGATACGGAGTCCACCCAGGCGCAATGGGAGGAGAAGATATTCGACGCCAAGACGGAGTCGGATGCACTTCTTCATCGGATGAGGGGGCTGGTTATGGCCGGCTTGACTGGCGTCGACGTCACGCTCAGCTGGGCAAGCCGGCTGATGATGCCCCTTCAGCAGTGAGCACACAAGATGTGCTACTACTCCGAGCGCCTCGACCCGACCCGGCCCTCCCGCAACGATTCCCCCTTCGAAAATATCTATGAATGGGTGTGGATGATCACCAAGGAGAAGATTAAGGCCGACTGGGCTTTGGTCTGGCTCCCTATACGCTTGAGAACCGCGCCCCCCGGGTGAGTGCAACTTGCTTTGTTTCTTGTTTCTCTTTCCGTTCATGCTCTGTCTGGCTACGCCGCTTTATCCGGCTCTGACTTCCATCTTTCCTTGCAGATATTCCCCTGCATCATCTGGGAGGAGGGCGATGCGGCCCTCCAGGTCTTCACCAGCGCCGAGGGCTCATACGGCGAGGACGGATTCTTCCCCAGCCAGACCGACGAGGCGGTGGAGGACCCGCATGGCCCCGAGCCAGAGGAGAGTGACGGCACCGTGCCGCCCGAGCCTACATGGAAGCATGCCGACGAGGGGTCCTTGAGCAGCGCCGCCGCCACTGAAGATCCGGCTGCGAAGCACAGCCAGGTGGGGATTCCTCCATGCCCCGGTCGGGCTACAGGTGGCCGGGAGAGGTACGCACCCGTGGTGCAGGGGTAGGTTTTCTTCCTCTTGCCCTTTTCTTGCGCTTGTTCCTGTTATTCTGGCCTTGGTCTTGCCTTGACCTTGCCCTTCTCTCGCAGGTCCCTACTCTCCTTTGCTGCGAGCCCGGCTCACAGCACGCCCTCCACCTCGCCACCTCACGATCCTTTGATCCAGCCGTACACCCCCTCGACGGCTGCTCCTCCCTCCGCAACTGCAACCATGCCCCCGCCTAAACCGGCGGTCGTGGTCCAGCCGACTTTCTCTGCACCCGAGTGTAACTACCTCGGTGAATTACGCTCCTAGTTACAAGCCTGGATGAACGGAAATGGTTGAAATAGTACGGTGGAGCCCAAATGCCACTCACAGGCAGACCTTTCGGCCGTCCCAACCATTTCCAAACATCGGGACAAGAACGGGCGGCGTAATCGGCAAGCGAAGGGATCAACTACATACACAAATGAGTATGTATGCAAGCCACCATACAACAGTACATCAGAGCCATTCCATCTAAAAAGAAAGGAAATATAGCAACGCCATACGGCAAGATCCAAATATCCTAGATAGATATAATAGTTTAGGATATCTCCTCATACATCAAACATCAGAGTATCAAGCGGAAGCGGAAGACAAAATCCGAGTACGGATAAGAAGCAAATCGGCATAAGATGCCCCATAAATAAGCATCCGCCCAGATCTCACGGATCCCGTTCGAATCTCTACACGAATGATCGTTGCCCACATTGTCCGTCTCTTCCACCCAGTATCCATCTTGCGAGTGTACTGTTCATCGAACCAATAATTTATCGTGTGAGACCCTAGGGTACTCGGCAAGTCTTTATGCCTCTAAAGGGGACACAACACAGGGTGACGCTATAGCAGCAAAGATAAACCCTAGCAATTCTATAGATACTGCTAACCATCCGCCTAACCAGAGATGAGCGGATGTTCGTGAATTAATAACAACAGTTATATAATGGTAATCTTAAGATCCATCCTCCTCCTCGCTTACCGACGAGGAAGCGGACGAACAACCCCCCCATCCGTTGGCAGTTTTATTATCCTTTCCATGAGTATTGCACTAATTACTAGTCAGGTACCTAGTCTAGTCAAATTAAAAGCGGTACTTTAGTTATTCTTGTCTATGATCGAAAGCGTGCTCCAAGTCGTCCATAACCACGGACACGGCTTTGAAAGTTTTACCTGCAGGGTGCACAAATAACAACACACTCGATATGCCTCGGAAAAACCAAATCAAAACCCAAAGGCGATCACGACAAAGCGATCACAGGATTGAGAAATATTTCAGGCCACCCCATTGAGCTACCATAATGAAGTTAGCTGACTCGAGGCGGCCTCAAGGTTTGTGGAGCCGGTATAACGACTGGGAACCCGAAAGTGTGACTGGGCTTGTCGATACAGCGAAAACGGGTCACGGACCTAAACAGTACAGTGTGCATTACCTCGCACAATTTAAATTAAAGCAGTAAAGCATGGCATAAGTACAGGATAGTAGATAAAACCTCAAACTAGTTTGTGGCCCCAAGAAATAAGAATGAATCAAGATCTGGCTCAGGGGGGTTCATAAGCCTCCCGGATGTGGATAGCGAATATTCAAGGAACAAGAATCAAGTACTCGGGGTCCTACGGGACACAAGTGAGCCTGAAAAAACAAATAGCGAATATGGCTCACCGATGCCACTTTCATTAGTTATCCCATTACTACTCAGGTTAAGTTGTTTAAGTACCTCGTTATTCATCAGACACTCACATACCCTACACATGCTGTTCTACGACTCGCATGGCTCAAACAACTCCTGTAGTAATGGCTCATGGGATGGAGGGACAAGCTTCGGTGGGGTTTAAAAGTAAAGGCTATGCAATACTTGGGATTCAGATTAATGCAATCGCGACTCAATGATGCAAGAATAAGAAAGAGGCAATAGGTACTATATGTATGCAAGCATGTGGTAGTGCTTGCACAGCAGCTCGATTGAAGCAAGGGATGGATCTGGTAGTGCTCTGGTTCTCTTGATATATCCCACCTTTCGTCTATTAGAGAAGAACCAAAAAAACAAGGGCCAACATAAATAAAGTGCACAAGCATATGAATTAAATGCGACAAGCAAACAATCATGCCATGATGAATGATGCACAATTTGCATGGCAATGAAGTAGCATGGCCTGGGTGAGGTGTGGAATACATTAATAAAGCATTTTATTGAGTTTTGGCCCCATTTTAACCTCATATTAGTTGCTGTACACATTACATTCATATGATGCATGCTGCAAAACAGAACATGGAATGCATAAACAGAAAGGTCTCGTCGAGCTAATCATTTTAGACATATCATTTGTTAAATTTGGACTTATAAAACAAAAGTTATTAATTAATTAAGTCAAAAGGGCATTTTATTGTAATTTAAATCAACTTGGAATTTTAAAGTGTTCAAAATAGATTTTGAATGGAATATTTGAATTCCTCATATTTTTCTGATTTTAAAACATATATTATTTGTATTAATTGGATTTGTATTTTAAAAGATATATTAAAATAGATTTGAATTTTGATTTTTAATTAATTTGAAATAAGTTTGAATTAAACCAGAAAACAGAAAGTACTTTTATTACTCTGCTCAAGCTAGCCACGCCAATGACCAGTGGGGCCAGCTGACTCAAGCAGCACACGGCAGAAAGCGTCTCGCCATGCTGGTTGAGCTAGACCTAGAGGCCGACAGGTGGGGCCAGGTGCTCATGACCCACGTGTCGTGACAAGCGTCTTGAGGCTGCAGGCGGGGCCGAGCTGGAGGCTGGTTAAGGCCGAGAAACCAGGGGCTTTTCCGCAAAACTTCACCGAGATGCATAGATGGGCCAGGCTGGACCGCGGGTTACGCACGCAAAAAGCAGGGTTATCAGCAAAGTGCCGTCTGTAGATCTTCTTTCTCTACTCATGACAGATCGGTGCTTTCAGCGTCTGAGAGCGGGTGGGGGATCGACGGGACCTAGGGCTCAGTGGCGGAGCCACTGCAAGGGCCAGTGTTGTTGTCGAGGGTGGACGGGCCTAGGTAGGGTGTTTGCGCGACGTGGAAGCAGCAGACGCTTGAAAGCAATGGCCAGCAGAGACGTCTCAAGAAACGTCCGTGAGGCTAGGCGATTCAGAGGAGGACCATGTCGGGGTGGAGAGGCTCACCGCGAGGTGGTCGGGCGGTGTTGGATCGGGTCGAGCAGCAGGACGACGGTGATCAAGGCAGCCGGGAAAGGTAGGGTTTGGCGTCGGCACTGCTGGTACCGGCGCTCCCACTCCTCCTCCTCGACGTCGTGTACAGGCGGCCTCCTAGGCGTCTCCCTCGTTCTCCCAGCCTCTTCTGACGTCTTGCGGCATTGAATCGTGGGCATGGTGGAGGCCGACGTGGCATGGGCGCGAGGGTAGACGGTGGTGGAGAGGAAGGAAGGAGAGGGCAGGTCCCGGGGTAGATCTGGGGATGAGAGGAGAGCCAGGGATGGTGGTAGATAGCAGAGAGGGAGAGGGGTGCCGTGGGGGAGCGGGTAGATGGAAAAGGTGGCTCGGTGCCACCTTTCTCTTCTCCCTCCTTCACGTGCTCGGTCGGCAGGGGCAGGGCAGGGGCAGGTGAGGCTTCCAGGTGGGCAAGGAGGAAGGGGTAGATCAGGGTCGGGCTGGTGGGGCCTGCAGGCAGAGAGAGCTAGAGGGAGAGAGAGGAGAGGCTCGGGTAGGGTTAGAGCTAGGCTCGGGTTAGGGTTGTGTGGGGGTAGCTAGGTGGTTCCAGGGTGACAGGTGGGGCCAGCTAGGTAGAGAGAAGAGAGAGGCCGAGAGAGAGAGGTGGTGGTAGCTAGGTTAGGTCATGGTTTAGGGTTTTTGGAGAGAGGGGTATGGTGATTATGGTAGAGAGGGACTAGGGTTTGGTTTTAGATTAGGTGGGGTGTCCTCTTATGACAAAGCCAAGCAAGCACATGCCAAGCTCCATCTAGATCTAGACAAGGTAAGGAGGGGTGAGATGGTTTAAGCATGATCAAATAAGATCAAGCTAAAAGGAGGGAGAGAGAGATGATCCATTCCAAATGCAAATAAAAACCAAAGCTAGTAAAAGATGGTTCTTGCATGGCCCATGCAAAACAATTAATGCCTTGCTTATTTTGTGAAAACAAGATTATCACATGGCATTAAACTTAGGCATTCCCAAAATTGGAATAAAATCCAAGAAAAAAGAATGAAAAGGAAGGTCCCAAGTGGAATAGATGGAGATGGCCATGTTTGAAATAAAATGGGACATGCTAGTGTGTAGGTTCCACTAGATGATTATTAGTCCCAAAAATATTCCAACATGAGCATAATTCCATGATAATCCATATGGAAGCTAGGAAAAGGGTTCCACTCACAAGGCATGCAAAGATGGCCATGTGGCTCTCATATATCACTAATGTGAAAACATCATGATGCCAAGATGAGAGCAGATGGAAAAGAATTGGATCCATCCCAACCCACATGAGCTAGAGGTAAACTCAAATAAAATGCAAAGCTCATATGTAGTTGGATGGTGGAATTTATAAGGTGGTGAAGAAAAGATGGTGGAGTTAATAAAAGATATGCCCCCAACTCAACTTGGGCATTTAAACAATATATCAAGACCCAAATACAATATCAAGAGGCAAATACAATTAATAATGCAGATGAGATAAGAACCAAATGGAAAAGGGTTTTATATGATGCTCAAATGCAAGGTGGCATGATGACATGAGCATGATATAATGATGATGCAACAATTATATGTTTGAAGTAGCCATTATATTACTAGACCAAGTAGCATTACAATTGTTAGACAATTGGGATGCTACAACTCTCCCCACTAAACAGGAATCTACTTGAGATTCTAGGAAGAAGAAGACACAAAGAGGGTAGGATACTTGGCACGGAGCTCATCTTCACGTTCCCAAGTGGTTTCATCAACGGAATGGTGCGACCACTGCACCTTGCAGAACTTGATGGACTTGTTGCGAGTCCTCCTTTCTGCGACTTCAAGGATTTTTGTGGGGTGTTCTTGATAAGACAGGTCTTCTTGGAGATTGATAAGCTCATGATCCACGGTCCTGCCGGGATCCTTGAAGCACTTCTTGAGCTGAGAGATGTGGAAAATATCATGGACCTTGAGTTTTTCCGGGAGCTCAAGAGCATAAGAAACTTCTCCTCTTCTTCCACGAACTTTGAAAGGGCCGATGTATCTAGGAGCCAGCTTTCCTTTGATACCAAAGCGGTGCGTGCCTCTCATGGGAGTGACACGAAGGTAAACGAGATCACCAGGGACATACTCCATGTCCGTGTGCTTCCTGTCATAATTGCTCTTCTGGCGACTTTCAGCAATCCTCAGATTTTCAAGAATGATATGAACCTTCTCCTCCACTTGAGTCACAATGTCAGGGCCAAACAAAATTCTTTCTCCTGCACCCGACCAACCAATCGGAGTTCTGCATTTGCGACCATAGAGATCCTCAAATGGTGCCATCTTTAGACTTTTCTGGAAGCTGTTGTTGTAAGAGAATTCAGCATAAGGAAGACATTCTTCCCACTTCATGCCAAAAGAGATGGCCTTGCACGAAGCATATCCTCCAGAATCTGATTGATCCTTTCAACTTGTCCTTGCGATGAGGGTGGTAAGCTGCTGAAGTTCAACTTTGTTCCCAAAGCATTTTGGAAACTTTCCCGAACTTGGAAGTGAAGATGCTTCCACGGTCTGAACTGATCTCAGCGGAACCCCATACAGAGAGACAATTCTGATATAGAGCTCACCAACTGAATTGCGAAATGGTTTCCTTGACGGGAAGAAGTGAGCCACTTTAGAACGCCTGTCAATGACACCAAAGATTGCATTGTTGCCCTTCTGCGACCTAGGAAAACCAGTGATGAAGTCCATCTCTACTTTCTCCCATTTCCATTCCGGGGGTTTCAATGGCTGTAGAAGACCGGAAGGTTTCTGATGGACAGCTTTCACTCTGCGGCAGACATCACACTCCGAGACATACTTAGAAAATACCGTTTCAAACCAGGCCACCAATATTGTGTTTTCAAGTCCATGTACATCTTTGTGCTGCGAGGGTGGATAGAAAGAACAGAATCATGCGCCTCCTTGAGAACTTGCTCTCTCAAACCGGGTAGTTGAACAAACATCCGGTGTTCAAAGAAAAGCGTGCCTTGATCATCGACGTGGAAGGACTCATACTTGGGCTGAATCACGGAGATGATCTTTTTGTGTCTGGATCACCAAGCTGAGAAGAGCGAACCTTTTCTTCCAAGAGAGGAGTTGCTAGAAGGTTCGGAGATACCCTTGTTCCACAATTTCGAGGTTGAGTGGACGGAATTCCTCGCACAAGAGAGTGTTGTTCTTCCATCATGAGGTTGTTGACATAAGCTTTGCGGTGAGCATCTGCCATGACATTAGCTTTGCGGTGTAGTTGATGGTCAAATCAAAATCATTGATTGCTTCAATCCACCTCCTCTGCCGAAGGTTGAGATCAGGCTGAGTAAAGATATACTTGGACTCTTGTGATCGAAAAAGATCTCACATAGCGGTTGCCAAGCAAGTAGTGCCTCCATACTTTCAAAGCAAAGACAACTGCTGCGAGCTCGAGGTCATGAGTAGGATAGTTGATCTCATGCGTCTTCAACTGGCGAGAGGCATAAGCAACAACTTGCTTTTCTTGCATAAGGACCGCACCCAATCCTTGCAAAGAGGCGTCACAGAATATCTGAAACGGCTTGGATGTATCCGGAGGAACCAAGACTGGTGTGGAAGTGAGCTTCTCTTTGAGTGTCTCAAAGCTTGCTTGACATGCAGGAGTCCAAAGGTATTTCTTGCCTTTCTTGAGGAGATCGGTAAGAGGCTTCGCTATCTTCGAAAAGTTCTGAACGAAGCGACGGCAATAACTAGCCAAACCAAGGAAGCTCCGCACTTCTTTGACATTAACAGGAGGAAGCCATTCAACAATCGTCTTCACAGTTTCCGGATTGACTGCAATGCCCTTGGCAGAGATGACGTGACCAAGATAGGTTACTTGAGGCAGCCAAAACTCACACTTGGAGAACTTTGCATACAAGCGGTTCTCTCGTAGCTTGTTTAGGACACACCGAAGGTGTTCTTCATGCTCTTCTTGTGACTTAGAATAGACTAGGATGTCATCCAGATAGACCACAACAAACTTGTCAAGATACTCCATGAAAACCGAGTTCATGAGCCTCGAGAAGGTGGCAGGTGCATTGGTGAGACCGAAAGACATGACCGTGTACTCATACAGTCCATAGCGGGTGGTGAGAGCTGTCTTAGGAACATCTTCCTTGCGAATCTTGATTTGGTGATAGCCACTTCTCAAGTCAAGCTTAGAGAATACCACAGCTCCAGCTAGCTGATCGAAGAGATCATTAATCCGCGGAAGGGGATATTTATTCTCGATGGTTTTAGCATTGAGAGCCCGATAGTCAACACAAAGTCTATCAGTCTGATCTCGCTTCTTCACAAAGAGAGTTAGGCTACCCCAAGAAGAAGTACTATGCTGAATGAAACCCAACTTCTCTTGTTCATCAAGCTGTCGTTTGAGTTCAGCCAACTCAGCAGGACCCATTTTATAAGGCCGCTTGGAGATAGGAGCGGTACCAGGTTCAAGCTCAATTACAAACTCAACTCGACGTTAGGAGGCATACACGGCAACTCTTCAGAAAGACATGCAGGAACTCACAGACCATAACACTCTGAATAGCTTCCATAGCATCAACATTCAGAGCCGCCAAAGAGAAAAGCTGGATAGCAGGAGTCTGACTTGGAGAATAGACTATATGGCCTTCAGGAATCTTCAGAGAAACCGAGCGTTCAGCACAATCAATCATAGCTGCATTTGCTGTCAACCAATCCATGCCCAAGATGACATCAATGTCAGAATTGCCCAGAAGGATTAAGGACGCCGAGAACGAAGAGCCACCAATCTCAATTTGATTGCCATGGCTGATATGAGCAGCCCTGATGTTTGAACCAGGAGATTGTACCACCAGACGATGTGATAAAGGAACCTTATCCAGATCCTGCTCTTGCGCAAACTTATGCGAAACAAAAGAATGCGAAGCACCAGAATCAATTAAAACTCTTGCAGGAACTGAGTTAACGGGAAGCATACCCATCACAACTCCAGGTGCATGCTCAGCTTGAGCGGCGTTGATGCAGTTGGCACGAGCAACAGTAGACCCGGGCTTGGTGTTGATGTTGAGAGCCCGAGGTGGTGGTGCACGAACCATAGGAGAGCTTGCCGCAGATCTTGGAGGTGGTGGAGGAAGAGCCTTGTTCTTCATCGGACAGTTCCAGCTTTGATGCCCAGAGTTTCCACACGTGTAACAAGCACCAGGTGGGCGTGGAGCAACGTAGCCAGGGACTCCGCCAGGCGCTCCAGGGTAGTGGTGGTTGTAGCCCCTACGAGCAGCAGTGAGGAAGTTTGGTGGCCTTGCCGCGTAGCTTGAAGGTCTTGGTGGAGCCGGGAGCAACGGTGGGGTGTTAGGAACCCAGACACGACGCTTAGAAGGAGCTGACATCGCTGAAGAGCTTGCTGCATCACGGCTGTGTTTCTTTGACTCCTCAAACACTTGCCTACTTGCCTCTTCTGCAGAGCTGTATGCTGAAGTTCCAGAAAAGACGCCGGCCTTGCATGTGTGATTGCATATTTAATCGATGCATTGAGCCCTTGCCTGAACCTCTTTTGCTTCTTCTATTCATCAGAGATCTCATCGCCACCATAACGAGAAAGGTTCATGAAGTTTCTGATGTAGGTGTTGACATTGTCATTGCCCTGCTTGAGGTTGAGAAACACTTCCTTCATCCTCTCCATGACAATTTCTGACAGATACTGCTCTTTGAAAGCTCCAGTGAACTGTTCCCAAGTTGGCTGAAAACCGGCGGTTGCCTTTAGGTAATTCTCCACCGTAGAGCTGCATCTCCCTTCAGAAGGTGAGTAGCACACTTTACCCATTCTTGCTCAGGAACATCAGCAGTCATCAGCAACCTTGACATCTCACGCAACCAATCATCAGCATCAAGTGGTTGATCAGAAACATCAAACTGACGAGGGTTGAACTTCAGGAAGCTTTTGATGTCTCCTCGCTTGGGAGGTGGAGGTAGCGGAACAAACTCATTCCTCCTGACACTTTCCTCAAAACGCTGCTGGTTCTGCTGCATTGCTGCCAAGGCATTGGCGATGCTTGACAACGCTGCCCCCAGTTCAGGTTGTATGTCCTCCTCAGAACGGCGTGGTGGTGCTATCCTGTGATGGATATAACACACAAGTCAGTACTATAATGGAGAATAATAATAATCCAAAATAGTACCAAAATGGAATTAACCAAGATTAAAGGATACAATTTACTAAGATGATATTAGAATATTAACGAAGTTCAAAGCACCTAGAAGATATTAAGCATATCGCACACGACTGAAAAGGAGTGTGGTACACGAATATATCAAAGAAAAAATTTCCACAAATTTCGGCATTAAAATACCAATAGATGCGCAAAATCACTTAACGAATCAAGATTAGTGACTCTACCAACCCAATATACAAGAGCGAATGGTAAGAGTAGTGGTATGGTCGCGACTCCATCCCGCACTCAAATCATTACTCTGCACATGAATAAGTAGAACACATATCTCAACACCTTCTTCTCACGACGAACCTAAAGATTAGCAACTACGGAAACGAACACCACAAACAAGATAACGTCGGATAACAAAGAGTAAGACAGATCGCGTCGGTATACAACGAATCAGATAGATCGCGTCAGTTTGCAAAAGCCTGTCGGTATGGAATGTACCAACAGTTGATACCAAAGGAAGATGGTGATAACAACTTAGATGCAACAGATAGCCAAGGAATTACACACACACACACAGATACACAACCTATGGTACTATGGAAACCCAGAACACGTGAATCCTAGTTTGAATTTTAAGAAGAGGATTGAAAACGTTACACTTCCTTACCAGAAAAGGGTGGGTGGGTGGGTAAGAAGAAAAGTGGAAGCAGTCCTACTCTCGCGTTTTGTTTTTCCCTAGTATACATAACTACCAAAATATTTGCTAGACAGACAACGACCATTTGGCTGAGACCCTGAAGGGCGGGATGGCTCTGATACCAATTGTAACTACCTCGGTGAATTACGCTCCTAGTTACAAGCCTGGATGAACGGAAATGGTTGAAATAGTACGGTGGAGCCCAAATGCCACTCACAGGTAGACCTTTCGGCCGTCCCAACCATTTCCAAACATCGGGACAAGAACGGGCGGCGTAATCGAAGGATCAACTACATACACAAATGAGTATGTATGCAAGCCACCATACAACAGTACATCATAGCCATTCCATCTAAAAAAAAGGAAATATAGCAACGCATACACGGCAAGATCCAAATATCCTAGATAGATATAATAGTTTAGGATATCTCCTCATACATCAAACATCGAGTATCAAGCGAGCGGAAGACAAAATCCAGTATGGATAAGAAGCAAATCGGCATAAGATGCCCCATAAATAAGCAGATCCATACAGATCTCACGGATCCCCATTCCCGGAATCTCTACACCGAATGATCGTTGCCCACATCGTCTGTCTCTTCCACCCAGTATCCATCTTGCGAGTGTACCTGTTCATCTGAACCAATAATTTATCGTGTGAGACCCTAGGGGTACTCAGCAAGTCTTTATGCCTCTAAAGGGGACACAACCTGGGGTGACGCTATAGCAGCAAAAGATAAACCCTAGCAATTCTATAGATACTCGCTAACCATCCGCCTAACCAGAGATAGACGGATGTCCGTGAATTAATAACAACAGTTATAATGGTAATCTTAACAGATCCATCCTCCTCCTCGCTTACCGACGAGGAAGCGGACGAACAACCCCCCCATCCGTTGGCAGTTTTATTATCCATTCCGTGAGTATTGCACTAATTACTAGTCAGGTACCTAGTCTAGTCAAATTAAAAGCGGTACTTTAGTTATTCTTGTCTATGATCGAGAAACTGTGCTCCAAGTCGTCCATAACCGCGGACACGACTTTCAGAAAGTTTTACCCTGCAGGGGTGCACAAATAGCAACACACACTCGATATGCCTCGGAAAAACCAAATCAAAACCCAACGAGGCAGTCACGACAAAGCGATCACAGGATTCAGAAATATTTCAGGGGGCCACCCCATTGAGCTACCATAGAACGGTTAGCCGACTCGAGACGGCCTCAAGGTTTTGTGGAGCCGGTCAGTAAACGATCGGGAACCCGAAAGTGTGACTGGCTTGTCGATACAGCTAAACGGGTCACGGACCTAAATAAGAAAGGTGCATTACCTCGCACAATTTAAATTAAAGCAGTAAAGCATGGCATAAGTACAGGATAGTAGATAAAACCTCAAACTAGTTTGTGGCCCCAAGAAATAAGAATGAATCAAGATCTGGCTCAGGGGGGTTCATAAGCCTCCCGGATGTGGATAGCGCGAATATTCAAGGAACAGGAATCAAGTACTCGGGGTCCTACGGGACACAAGTGAGCCTGAAAAACCAAATAGCGAATATGGCTCACCGATGCCACTTTCATTAGTTATCCCATTACTACTCAGGTTAAGTTGTTTAAGTACCTCGTTATTCATCAGACACTCACATACCCTACACATGCTGTTCTACGACTCGCATGGCTCAAACAACTCCTGTAGTAATGGCTCATGGGATGGAGGGACAAGCTTCAGTGGGGTTTAAAAGTAAAGGCTATGCAATACTTGGGATTCAGATTAATGCAATCGCGACTCAATGATGCAAGAATAAGAAAGAGGCAATAGGTACTATATGTATGCAAGCATGTGGTAGTGCTTGCCTGGCAGCTCAGTTGAAGCAAGGGATGGATCTGGGTAGTGCTCCTGGTTCTCTTGATATATCCACTGCTCAGCGTCTATTCGGAGAAGAACCAAACAAACAAGGGCCAACATAAATAAAGTGCACAAGCATATGAATTAAATGCGACAAGCAAAAAATCATGCCATGATGAATGATGCACAATTTGCATGGCAATGAAGTAGCATGGCCTGGGTGAGGTGTGGAATACATTAATAAAGCATTTTATTGAGTTTTGGCACCATTTTAACCTCATATTAGTTGCTGTACACATTATATTCATATGATGCATGCTGCAAAACAGAACATGGAGTGCATAAACAGAAAGGTCTCGTCGAGCTAATCATTTTAGACATATCATTTGTTAAATTTGGACTTATAAAACAAAAGTTATTAATTAATTAAGTCAAAAGGGCATTTTATAGTAATTTAAATCAACTTGGAATTTTAAAGTGTTCAAAATAGATTTTGAATGGAATATTTGAATTCCTCATATTTTTCTGATTTGAAAACATATATTATTTGTATTAATTGGATTTGTATTTTAAAAGATATATTAAAACAGATTTGAATTTTGATTTTGAATTAATTTGAAATAAGTTTGAATTAAACCAGAAAACAGAAAGTACTTTTATTACTCTGCTCAAGCTAGCCACAGTCAATGACCAGTGGGGCCAGCAGCTGACTCAGCAGCACACGGCGCAGAAAAGCGTCTGCCACCGCGGGTTGAGCTAGACCTAGAGGCCGACAGGTGGGGCCAGGGTGCTCGCGGACCCACGTGTCGTGAATCATGGGGCTGCCAGGCGGGGCCGAGCTGGAGCGCGGGTTAAGGCCGGAGAAACCAGGGGGCTTTTCTGCAAAACTTCACTGAGACAGACAGATGGGCCAGGCTGGACCGCGGGTTACGCACGCAAAAAGCAGGGGGGTTATCAGCAAAAGTGCGGCCGTACTGTAGATCTTCTTTCTCTACCTGCGGACAGATCGGTGCTCGCGCGCGTGCAGAGCGGGGTGGGGGATCGAACGCGGGACCTAGGGCTCGCGCGCGGGGGCGGAGCCACTGCGGCGGGCCGGTGTTGTTGTCAGGGAGGGTGGACGGGCCTAGGTAGGGTGTTTGCGCGACGTGGAAACGAGCAGACGCCCGAGCACAGCGGCGCGCAGAGACCGTCTGAAGAAACGTCCGGCGAGGCTAGGGCGATTCAGAGAGGAGGACCATGTCAGGGGGGTGGAGAGGCTCACCGCGAGGTGGTCGGCGGTGTTGGATCGGGTCGGCGAGCAGCAGGACGACGGTGATGCAGAGGCCGGGGAAGATAGGGTTTGGCGTCGGTGCAGCGCTGGTACCGGCGCTCCTGGGCTCCTCCTCCTCGACGTCGTGTACAGGCGGCCTCCTAGGCGTCTCCTCGTTCTCCCAGGCCTCTTCTCGGACGTGCTGCACGGCTGAATCGACTGGGCGTGGTGGAGGCCGACGGTGGGCGGCGATGCGGGGGTAGACGGTGGTGGAGAGGAAGGGAAGGAGAGGGCAGGTCCCGGGGTAGATCTGGGGGACAGAGGAGAGCCAGGGGATGGTGGTAGATAGCAGAGAGGGAGAGGGGTGCCGTGGGGGAGCGGGTAGATGGAAAAGGTGGCTCGGTGCCACCTTTCTCTTCTCCCTCCTTCACGTGCTCGGTCGGCAGGGGCAGGTGAGGCTTCCAGGTGGGCAAGGAGGAAGGGGTAGATCAGGGTCGGGCTGGTGGGGCCTGCAGGCAGAGAGAGCTAGAGGGAGAGAGAGGAGAGGCTCGGGTAGGGTTAGAGCTAGGCTCGGGTTAGGGTTTGTGTGGGGGTAGCTAGGTGGTTCCAGGGTGACAGGTGGGGCCAGCTAGGTAGAGAGAAGAGAGAGGCCGAGAGAGAGAGGTGGTGGTAGCTAGGTTAGGTCATGGTTTAGGGTTTTTGGAGAGAGGGGTATGGTGATTATGGTAGAGAGGGACTAGGGTTTGGTTTTAGATTAGGTGGGGTGTCCTCTTATGACAAAGCCAAGCAAGCACATGCCAAGCTCCATCTAGATCTAGACAAGGTAAGGAGGGGTGAGATGGTTTAAGCATGATCAAATAAGATCAAGCTAAAAGGAGGGTGAGAGAGAGATGATCCATTCCAAATGCAAATAAAAACCAAAGCTAGTAAAAGATGGTTCTTGCATGGCCCATGCAAAACAATTAATGCCTTGCTTATTTTGTGAAAACAAGATTATCACATGGCATTAAACTTAGGCATTCCCAAAATTGGAATAAAATCCAAGCAAAAAGAATTAAAAGGAAGGTCCCAAGTGGAATAGATGGAGATGGCCATGTTTGAAATAAAATGGGACATGCTAGTGTGTAGGTTCCACTAGATGATTATTAGTCCCAAAAATATTCCAACATGAGCATAATTCCATGATAATCCATATGGAAGCTAGGAAAAGGGTTCCACTCACAAGGCATGCAAAGATGGCCATGTGGCTCTCATATATCACTAATGTGAAAACATCATGATGCCAAGATGAGAGCAGATGGAAAAGAATTGGATCCATCCCAACCCACATGAGCTAGAGGTAAACTCAAATAAAATGCAAAGCTCATATGTAGTTGGATGGTGGAATTTATAAGGTGGTGAAGAAAAGATGGTGGAGTTAATAAAAGATATGCCCCCAACTCAACTTGGGCATTTAAACAATATATCAAGACCCAAATACAATATCAAGAGGCAAATACAATTAATAATGCAGATGAGATAAGAACCAAATGGAAAAGGGTTTTATATGATGCTCAAATGCAAGGTGGCATGATGACATGAGCATGATATAATGATGATGCAACAATTATATGTTTGAAGTAGCCATTATATTACTAGACCAAGTAGCATTACAATTGTTAGACAATTGGGATGCTACACCGAGCACGCGGTGAGTCAGCCGGACGTGATGCCCAGCCCGGGCGGGGTCTCGTCAGCCGGTGCGGGAGGCTCGCGTGCCGGCAAAGAGACGGTGGTGGTGGAAGATGTCGACTCCGACGAGGAGGCAACGGTGCAGTGGCAGGCGGCCGCCCGCGACGCCCCTGCCGCCCTAGCCGGACCCCTGGCGCCTCTTCCTACAGAGGCCGGGTCCTCTCTTCAAACCCTCGAGGTGAACCTCGAGGCCAGGCTCAAGGAATGTCGGCAGCTTCAAGCGACGCTAGACAGCACCAACGAGTCTGCCGCGGTGCAGTTGGCAATGGTGTTGGGGACCGCGAGAAGTAAGTCTCCCATTCCCACCTGCATTTTTTTCGGCTACGTTCTCACTTGCATTTTTCTTCTTTGTCTCAGCCATTCTCGTCTGTGCCCAGCGCGAGATTGACCGTCTAAAGCGCTCTAACTGGCGCCTCATCTGGGACAACTTCACCCTCTGGCTGCAGAATAAGGAATGGCTCTCCCAAGTAAACTAGCCGGAGGCCACTCTCAAGGAGCGGGACGACGCCCTCGCCAGTCGGGCCACCGCCTTCGAACTCCTGGATAAGGAGGCCACCCCGATGAAGGACCACTCTTAGTTCCTCGACGATGAGCTAATGAAGATCCGCCATGTTGCTAAGGGTAAGTTCTCTTCCTTTGCCTTTCATTCCGTCCGACTGCTTTTTGCTGGATTTCCCTTTTGACTTGCCCCCTCTGATCACAAGGCTTCTACCACCAAGTAGATGCCCTTCCTTACGACCGGGTGCAGCAGGTTGCGCCCGGTGAGAAGGCCGCCGTCCGGGACTTGGTGGCGCAGCTTGGGAAGGACGCCGCTAACCTGCGCAAGGCTGGAGCCGGCATCCACGACCTCGTCTTCCTATGGGAGCTCCTGCCGGAGACCATGGGGGCCTTGGCTATCAAGCTGGGCGGTGCGCCGAACGCCATCGATCGGTTGTGCGACCTTTCCGCGCGCGTTGTCTTTGAGGCCCTGGACTTCATGCTCTCCTGGTACAAGGACGCTTGGCTCGACAAGCTGGTGGACGGCTTCCGAGCCGGCGTAGACCTTGCCGTCGTGTGCCAGGCCAACCCTGGACTCCGCTCCGCCGCAATCACGATTGCCGTCTACGCCAACATCGACGAGGTGATAAAGGAGAGCAAGGGAAGAGCAGGGCCGGAAGGTGGTGCGGAGGCATCCTCCCAGCCGGGCAGGACCGGCTTGTCTCCCCCTCATGGCAAGGGCCCGACTGCCTAAAGAAGAAGAAGACCCCGGGATTCCGGGCGTAGTTGTAGATATTTTTGTTTGTGGTACTTGTGTGTAACACCCCAGTTTTAGCCTATCCTTAATTAGGGTTTGATTGTGCATTGCATGATCATCCTATTTTAAATTGTGCATTGAAAAAATAAACAAAACCCTAAAACCCTAGATTTCTCCCCTCTCTTTGAAACACATTCAAATGGTTTGAATTTTGAAAACCACCAAAATTATTGGAGCCCAAATGGACTAAGAGGTCCCCACAATATTTTAATAGTTTTACAAAACATTTTGGAAATTTAGAAATATACCAAAAACAGATTTCAAATTAAAATTACAAAGGAGATAATAAAAACAGAATTGGAAAACAGTTTACAGGAATAAAAACGTTTCCTAAGATAATCTGGGCCGAGCCCATCTTTTCCCTCTCCTCTCTCTGTCGCCCGTGCAGTAGTTGCAGCCCACAGCCAACCTAGTAGAGGCCCATACCCCTTCACCCATTTGTTTCGTCATCTTCCCTGCCGAGCCAAGAAGCTGCCTGGCGTAGCCGCCATGATGATCCATCACGCCAGCGATGCGATCAACACCGACGCGCCAGGAGATAAGGACCACCCCGTGCCGTAACCTCTCTTCTCATCCCCATTTACCTCTCCCTCTCACTCTGTGTCGCTCGCGCGCAGAGGTACCGGAACCCTAGCTTCGGCCGCCGCTTTGCCCCGCCGTCCCTGACCTCCCCGGCCTCTTCTGACACCTACCCGAGCTCCTCTGTGAGGCCAGGTTCCTTGTTGCCGAAGCAATCGAAGCCCCACGCCCTCAGTCGAGCTCCCCGTCCGCTTCGTCCCCGACGACGGTCGCCGTCGTTGCCGATGATTCAAGGCACGCCTCGCCACACCGTCTCCACCAACAGCCTCGTGGTGAGCTCCTGGTTCGAAAGAACCTCTCCACTACCTCTTTCCCTCTCCGAATCAACATAGCCATGTCTACCTGCCTCCGCTTTCGCTGTTCCTCGTCGTGTCGCCGTCCCTAGTGACCCTTTCCTAGCGGTGCCGCCACTTTCTGGTCCGTTGCATATCTCTCGTTCGAACGCGACCACTCGCGCTTGCTGATTTTCCCCTAGCACCGCCGTCCGCGAGATCTCCGGCGGGCCCATGTGGCTTGCCCATGTGGCTCCCGTGTGGCGTCCCCGTGGTACCCGTGTGGCACCAGCCCTACCCATTAGTTGTAGTGGGTAGCCTCTGCCTAGGTGAGGAAAGGTTTAGGGTTAGGTTGTGCTTACGTCGTGTGACGCAGTAAACCCTTTTAATATGTTCTAATAATTTTAGAAAAGGTATAAAACTTGTAAAATTCATAACTAATTATTTATAAGTCAAAAAAAATACAAATAATATATCAAAATGTTATAAAAATGTAACCTACCTTTTTAAGCTATAATCAAGCATTGTTAAGCAACTTAAATTACAAGTTTAATTAGAAGAACATAGTAACCCTCACAGGTGATTCTGGAGTTCTTCTGAGTTAGGGTTTGTACCCCTCGGAACCCCGATTAAATTACCGAGCATGTTTTAGGGTTTCATTTCAATACAATTTAACTTGTCATATCATCATCCTTGCTTGAGCATTGCATCAATGCCATGTTTTGATTGTTTCCCTCTCTTTCCAGTGTTTGGTTCTTCCCGATAGAATACAATATCGAGAACGAGATCAAAGCCTGAGATCAAGACCATCGAAGATCGAAGATCAATACTTGACCAACTGTAACCAAGTCAAGTACAAGGCTCCCGAAGATCTGCTTATCTGTTATCAAATGGCAAAGGCAAGCATAGCCCCACCATGATACAATCCTATGTTTACGAAAGTATTTCAATTCTTGCCATGTTGCATACGATTCTACTAAGGTGTTTTATCGATAGATAGAGTATCCTATCTATTGCATACTCCCTTTGAGCTTATATTACCTGATCCACTACTCCTAGCATAACTATGTTTGGCTTGTGTGCAATGCTAGAGATTTTATCTGTGTCTTGCTTAGCCATGCTTAGCTGTTGAGTCTGGTTCATCCAGATGATGTATCAGATGCAGAGAATCTAGTATGACAGGAGAACGTGATAATATGAGATCAGTGAGATGAGATTAAACATGCTAAGGCTTGTATGGGAGGCCATGGTGGGATGTGGTTTTGCTAGTGTCATGCTCGCCACCCTTAGGACCCTAGGTTCTTGCCTCTTGAACCAAGATGAGCGTACAACCACACGGGGTAAATGGGGACCCTATGATTGACTAACTTGCATAGTAGATTCCATGAGTCACATAGTTCAGGCGTTCCATTCGACATACGCATTGAAAAAGTTTTCGAAAGAAGGAGGTGAAGGAGGTGCATTCATACAAGTAGGGAAGCGCGGACCGGGTTGCTTGGGGTTGATGGCGCCCCTGGTAAACCAACCTCGCCTCACACCTTTAAGTACCGGCTTCGGAATTTCACCCGTTACGGCGGAAACATACTTATTGCGTGACTCATGGTCTCGGCGGAAGCAAGGTAAAGGTCGTGTCCAACCACACCCTCTGCCAGCACACCAAGAAGTGTGTCAAGTGGCATTAAGAGTTGGTTGGTACGTGTTGGTATAGTTGTACACCCCTGCAGGGTAATAATCTTTCGGAAAGCCGTGTCCACGGTTATGGATGACTTAGGAATGGACGGGAGATCATAGAGAATATGAACCTAATCATAAAACTTGGTAACTAATGTTTGTTAAGGATGCTTCCTCATGGGTACGAGGGGGTGATCCTAGTTTAGGAGATGATGATAATTTGGTGGATATCAAAAGATGATGATCAATACTTTCGAGATGTCGCTCTCTTATCCCCTTTTAAAATACTCTGACTAGACGTGCTTCTTTTTCTCCCTCTTGTTTTATAAACAAAAGATGGCTTTATGCAAAACAACTCCACCGTCCAGAAGTCTTGCGGAGTACACCCTGTACTCACCCTTGCTTTGTTGATACTTTTGGCAGAGTAAGTGTTCCCCGAAGATCAGTTTGGTACTACATCAACATCGACGAGTAGCTTGGGGTTCCCGGCCGGCGGCCTGGAATCTATGGGCTAGGACGTCATCGTTATGCTTCAGGCCTCTTAGTCCATTTGTCAGTGACCTCTGCTTGTAATAATTTGGTTCTCTGCTCAGTTATGAGCTTGCTGTAATAAATTTTTCTGTCGTAGGGTCACTGCCGTGTTACCGATTCTTCACCGGATATTCTCAAGCTCAAGGTTAAGCTTATTTCAGATGGAGGTCTAGGATTTGTTTGGCCCTGATTCCGGGGGTGTCACTTTGTGCGTGAAAACTTGGATCTGACTAGCTCATCCGACTGGTCCGTTCCAGCTGGTTTTATCTTGCTTTTTGTCTTGTGTTTTTCTTCTGCTATGCTTCTGATCTGGCAGTGGTCTGTCGAGTTGTCCTAGCCGACTAGCACATCTGCTAGCCGGGCACTACATCCTTCCAGTGGAGGCGAGCCAGCGCACCCACTGGGTGTAGCCCCCGAGATTCGGAATAGCTGAAGTAGCCAGGTGTTTCGAATCTTCAACAAATTCTTTCCTTTCACCTTGCTTTGCCGAATGTGACTTGTTTAGCCGGATTGGGGGAACTGCACCGCAGTTTGGCTATACATATCTGACTTTCTTTTCTCTATTACTTTCCTATCCTATCTCTTTCTTTCCTCCTTCCATCTTTCTCTCTTTCTTTCTTTCTTTCCTCTTTCCATCTTTATCTCTTTCCATCTTGATCTCTTTCTTTCTCTCCTCTTTCCATCTTTCTCTTGACTAGATGGATCTGCCTGGCGCGCCCGACAAGTGGTGTTAGCCGGGCGAGAGGGTCTTGTCTCCTTGCTTTCTATCCGGCTTCGTCTTTCTCCGTCCGGCTGGTTCACCCCTCAGCCGGACGGTGCATGCTTCCAGTGGGGGCACGCCAGCGCACCCACTGGGTGTAGCCCCCGAGATTCGGAGTGGCTAGCGCAGATAGGTGCTTTGAATCTTATCTGTCTTTGATTTCTGGCTCAGTGCGGTTTGTGCAAAAAAGGAACACACGAAAATGATTTCTTATCAATATGTTGTCATGTTGTATGTTTCTCTATTATCCGACTAGAATTTATCTTTTTTCGAAAACTAGCTCGTGCTTTTCTGAACACTTAGTCGCTTTCTCATGCGCAATGTTGTTTACGCTGCACCTTGCCGGACAGCTAGGTTGCGGTCGGGATCCGGAACCAAAGGGAGCTGACAATACATTTTCGCATGGTACTAGAGGCTTAGTACACTACTAGGAAAATGGCTATAGCTAATCAGCACATCCGTGGATCACATGGTTGAAGTGCCCCACGGCTAAAACAGGCGTGGCTCACCTATGGGCAGTGCCCTACTAGTAACTAGAACAACCGTGGCGCACATGACCATAGTGCGCCACAGATATGTGTGGGCCAGGGCCCTGTTGGCTGCACGCCAAACATCCGTAGCGCACATAGGGTAGGTGCGCTACGGTTGTTAGTGTCAACCGTGGCGCACATGGAGGGGGTGCGCTACGCCTAAGCGCATGCCCCTCTCTGCTGTGAAACGGCCAGACACATCCGTGGCGCACTATGGCATGTGCGCCACGGATGTATAAACTTAGTAGTAGGGCACCTTGCCCTAGTGCCCTACGCCTAACTATCCTGCACCAACTCCACCCTCCCCCCCATGTGGATCGCCTTTTTAGGCTTTGCAAAAAATAAAACAAAATGATAAACACTTCAAAAAATTAAATCCTTTCATATTTAGGTAGGTAATGTGGTATAGCTTCTAGTAAAATTAACAAACATGAGTTTCGACTTTATCTGCAAAAAAAAGTCATGCCACGGTAAAAAGGCCGTAACTTTTGCATACGATATCGAAAAAAATCGTATAATATACCAAAATGACGAGAACGAGATTTCGCATCCGCTCGCAACCACCTCTGGACGTTTAGCGACTTTTTAGATTTTCAAAATTCAAAAAGAGTAAAAAGTTACGGTCAAAAGACCTTTTTTCCTGCAGAAAAAAAATAGAGGGCGACTTACCCGTAGCGCACCACCACCTAGTGCGCCATGGATAAGCTTGGGCGGGATTCAAATTTCGAATCCTCACCCCGCCCACCTACCCCTTTTCTTTTCCCTCCCCTTCTCTCCTTTTCCTTTTCCTCCCTTCTCATTTCCTTCTTCTTCTCCTCCTTCTCCCTTCTCATTTTCCTTCTCCTCCTTCTCTTTCTCCTTCTCATTTTCCTCCTGCTCCTCCTTATCTTTCTCTTTCTCCTTCTCCTTCTCCTCCTCTTCCTCCTCCTTGCAGTGAAGATGGTGACGGCGGCATCCTCCTTGCAGTTCCGACGACGAGACGGCGGGCTCCTTCTTCTCCTCCTCTTCCTCCTCCTCCTTGCAGTTCCGATGACGACGATGAGGTGACGACGAGGAGGCGACCTGCACCGACGCGGCGTTTGAGATCCAGATCTGCTTTTTTGAATTTTGAAATTTATATCCGTGGCGCACACCTAGTGCGCCACGGTTATCGCTTCATACGCTGGGCATGGACTACTTTCGTGGCGATCCTTGCATGTGCGCCACGTCTATCTCGACACAACCATGGCGCACCAGGTAGTGCGCCACGGCTAGGAGATAGCCGTAGCGTGAGGCTCGTGGCGCACTGGTAGTGTGCCATGGATGGCCTTTACAGGTGCGCCACGAACAGGTGTTTTCCTAATAGTGGTAGCCGGAAAATACCAACTAGGCACATGGCTGGACTGTCCGATTTGTCGCATCTTTCACCATTTTTCGTGTGGGATGCCTCGGGCTTTCGCTCTTGCTAGCCACACAGCCAGGTTGCGGTTTGTAGCTGAGACGAAGAGTGGGCCTCTCGCATCATCGCACACTACTCAGTCGGCTTACAGAATTGGCAGGGCAGGCCAACCGGCGAGCATCCATGGTTGGGGGGGTCGACGGAAGCCGAAAAAAAATGCTGTAGGGTTTTAATCAGAAAGGAACAACAACAAAATTTCCGGCAAGGAGCCCATGAGCATCAGTCGGGGTTCCACATCTTTCATTCATTCAGGGTTTCGGATACATACACTGATTTATGACTAAGTGTAAAACAATTGGAGCAGGTCTGCGTTCCATGGTTGCTCCGTCTCTTCATCTGATTTGTCCATCTTGTTCTTGCGTGATTGCTGCACGTTGATGAGGTAGTAGGAGTTGTTCTGCAGCGCCTTGCTGATGATGAAGGAGCCCTCCCACGGCGCACTAGGTCGCCCTCCCGGAACATGACAACTTCTGCATGCCCTTCGTGTCTTGTAATAGCCGGAGCACTAGCTCGCCCTCCCGGAACATGACAGGATGGATGCGGTTGGAGTGATACCGGCACATCACTTGTTGGTAGATGGCTGATCTGGATAGGGCCAGCTCGCGGGCCTCCTCGAGGAGGTCCACGCTATCCTCCATTTCCTCTTGGTTCTCCTTCTCCATGTATAGGAGCTTGTGGGGTGAGTCGAACTCGATGTATGTTGCAAGGACCGTTTCCGAGCGATAGGTGAGGACGAACAGGGTGATGCCGGTTGATCTGTTTGGGATGGTGCGGAGACTCCACATCACAGCCGGGAGCTCCTCGATCTAGCAGCCGGGTGATCGCTCTAGTGGCTCGATTAGCCGGGGCTTGATTCCGGCTAGCACCAGGTCGTTGGCTCTTTCCACATGTCCATTGGACTGTGGATGTGCGACAGACGCGAGGTCCAGTCGGATCCCCTTGTTGTGGTAGAACCGGGCGAAGGCCCCCTTGGCAAAGTTCGTGCCGTTGTCGGTGATGATGTTGTGTTGATACCCAAACCGGATAATGATGTCGCGGATGAAGGTGACGACCGTGGCACCATCCAGCTTCCGGATCGGCTTTGCCTCGATCCACTTGGTGAACTTGTCCACCGCCACCAGCAGGTGGGTCATGCCGGCTCGGGTTTGCTTGAAGGGCCGACCATGTCCAACCCCCAGACGGCGAAGGGCCAGGTGATCGGTATGGTCTTGAGAACTGAGGTCGGCATGTTCCTTAGCCGGCCGAACCGATGGCTGCCATTGCACGCGCGAACCAGCTGGTCCGCGTCCTCCGAGGAAGTCGGCCAGTAGAACCCATGACGCATTGCCTTCGACACCAGTGCGTGAGACGAGGCATGGTGACCGCACTCCCCCTGATGGATTTCCTTCAATAGCCAGTAGCCGGTATCTGCGTCGACGCACCGCTAGAAGACGACTGTGGCGCTGCGCTTGTACATATCCTTGTTAATGATGGTGTACGTGTGCGCACGGCATTGGATCTTCCTTGCCTCCACTCGTCAGTTGGGAGCTCATCGTTGAGAAGGTAGTTCATGAAGAGCTGGGCCCAAGATGGAACCTCCCGGATAGTGAAGACACTAGCTGGCGGGATCTAGAGCTCATCTGGGGGTCGGCCTGGTAGGATGCCCGAGTCGGCAGCCCCCGGGCCGTTGGCCTTGCTTGACGACAGCTTGCCTTAGGAGGAGGCAGCCCCCAGGTCTTTCGAGCTAGAGGGCACGACAGCGGGGCCTGATGGACTCGGATTCTGGAGAGGGGGTGATGATGGGCTTGCAAAGATGCTCCAAGGATACTCCTGGTGGGATAGTCGCTCTGGTGGATCCGACTCGCGCGAGCGCATCGGCCACCTCGTTGTAGGCACGGGGAACGTGATGGAATTCACATCCCTCGACGCCAACACTGAGAAGCTGGATGTGGAGCCGGTACAGGGCCATGTAGGCATCCCGAGTGTCCCAGTCACCGGATTCTTGCTGCACCACCAGATCCGAATCGCCGAAGCAGAGGATCTGGCGGATGCCGACGTCTTTCGCGATCCAAAGCCCGTGCGCGAGAGCTTCATACTCGGCGACGTTGTTCGACGCGGTAAAGTGGATCTACAGCACGTAATCTAGCCGGTCTCACTTGGGCGACGTGAGCGTGATGCCGGCTCCCAAGCCCCCGCGCATCTTCGAGCCGTCGCAGTGCAGCTTCCAGTAATCGGAGTCAGGACCGGTGGCAGATACTAGCTTTCTACCTAGTCGACGAAGAAATCTGCCACCACCTGAGACTTGATGGTGATCCTAGGCTCATACCGGATGCATTAAGCGGCCAGCTCGATGGCCCACTTGGCCACCCGGCCCGTGGTGTCCTTGTTGCCGAAGATCTCGCCCAGCCGCCCGGTGGACACCACAGTGAGCGGATGCTCCTGGAAGTAGTGTTTGAGCTTCTTGCAATCCAGGTACACGCTGTAGCACATCTTCTGGTAGTGGGGGTAGTTCTGTTTGGAGAGGGAGAACACCTCGCTGAGGTAGTAGACGGGTCGCTGAACCGGCTGGGCCTTGCGCTCCTCATGACGCTCCACAGACAGGACGACGCTGACGACCCGGTTGGTGGAGGCTATATAGAGCAGCATCGGCTCCTTCTCAGCCGGCGTGGTGAGAACCGGCACTGTGGATAGCATGCGCTTGAGGTCGTGGATAGCATGCGCTTGATGCAGTCCAGGTGAAATTGTCCGTCTTCTTCATCAGCTGGTATAGTGGCAGGGCCTTCTCCCCAAGCTGGCTAACGAATCGGTTGAGGGAAGCCAAGCAGCCAGTGAACTTCTGGACACCGAGCCAGCTCTTGGGCGGCTGCATCATCTCGATGGCCGCGATCTTCTCTAGATTGGCCTCCATCCCTTGGCTCGACATGAGGAAACCGAGGAGCTGTCCAGCTGGCACGCCAAACACGCACTTCTTCGGGTTCAGCTTCATCTGGTATTGGCGAAGATTTGCGAACGTCTTGCTGAGGTCTTCCAACAGTGTCTGCTTCTCCTTCATCTTGATGACGACGTCGTCCATGTACGCGTGCACATTCCGGCCGAGCTGCGAGTGCAAGCATTTCTGCATGCAACGCTGGTAGGTAGCACCTGCATTCTTCAGGCCGAATGACATGGTTACATAGCAGTAAGCCCCGTACGCGATGATGAATGATGTTTTGAATTGATCATCCGGATTAAGCCGGATCTGATTATAGTCGGAGTAACAGTCATGGAAGGAGAGAAGATCGCAGCCGGCCATAGAGTCAATTACTTGATCAATACAGGGCAGGGCGAAATGGTCTTTCGGACGGGCCTTGTTCAAGCTCGTGTAGTCGATACACATACACCAAGTCTTCTTCTTCTTCAGCACCAGGACTGGGTTGTCCAGCCTGTCCGGGTGGTATAATTCCATGATGAAGCCGGCAACAAGTGAACGGGCGATCTCGTCGCTGATGACCTTCCTCTTGTCCTCCGCAAAGCGACAGAGGGGCTACTTGACCGGCTTGGCGTCAGGACGCACATGAAGCGAGTGCTCGGCGAACTCCATCGGCACACCCAGCATGTCTTTGGGAGACCATGCGAAGATGTCTCGATTCTCACGGAGGAAGTCGACGAACGCGCTTTCGAATTTTTTGTCCAAGCCAGCACCAATGGTGACGCACTTGGAGGGGTCAGCCGGGTCGAGCGGGATCTTCCTGGTGTCCTTGGATGGCTGGAACACCATATCCCGAGCCGGCTTCAAGCCAACCGGCACCTCTTGCTCCAGCATGGCAACATTGCGCATCATCTCACGCTTCTCTTCGGTGATGAGAAGGGACTCCACTATCTTGGCGCCTTCCTTTGTTATATATTATATTAGGGTTTGTTTGTGCACCATGAGCATCATTCCTTAAAATGCATGCAAATAAAAATAAGACAAAACCCTAAACCCTAATCTTTCCCTCTCTCCCTAAAAGCATTCAAATGGTTTTGATAATTTGAAAACTACCAAAATTTATGGAGCTCAAATGGACTAAAAGGGCCCCACATTATTTTAGGTATTTTATAAAGTTTCTAGTATTTTTGGAAACATCCAAAACAGATTTGAAAATGAATTGCCAAAGGAGAAATGAAAACAAATTTGGAAAAATGATTTACAGGAAAAAAAAGAGTAGCAACAGCCAAACATGCCGAGCCCATCCCTCTCTTCTCCCTCTCTGCCTCCCAGCACTACTCCCCGTAGCCAGCCACGGCGCAAGAGCGGCCCACCTGGCCCATACCTCTTCGCACTGCCCCTTTCTTTGTCTTCCTCCTCGGGAGGAAGCAGCTGGGTGTCGCCTCCGACGCCGTTGGTCACCACCGCCTCCTCCTGGTCGTCCGACGATCTCCCTGACGAGGATAAGACCGTGCCGACGCCTCTCCTTAATCCTTATCCTCTCCTGCTCTCTCCAGTGACCTCCCTCTCTCGCTCCCCTTTTGGAGACCGAAACCCTAGCTTCGGGCGCCGCTGGATGTCGTCGTTTTGGCCACCCCCGTGCTCGTCCGAGCATGCCACAAGCACTGCCATGTTCCCCATATTCGATTGGTCCAAGGAATCGACCGGTGAAGCTTCAATCGCTTCAGGAACTCCCCCCTTCCCCCGCCGCCGCTTGCGCCATTACCGATGAACCGACCCTCCTCTCCTTCGCCGAGACCTCTCATGCGTCAAGGGTAAGATTGTGGTCCTCCTGGACCACCCCGTTGGCTCCCTCTCTCTCTGGTCCGCCCTCCTGTCGACCACCACCATGCGCCGCCGACAGTCACCACCGTAGCCGTGTATCCAATGACCACCTCGCAGCGGCGCTGCCCTTTTTAGGTTTGCCAGGCAGCCCTAGTTCGAACACGTGCAACCTTGCTAGCCAGCTCGCCCCCTAGCGCCTTCTCCGTTTCCGTCTGGGAGGGTCACCGCCGACGTGACGTCGCGCTGATGTCATTGTGATGCCAGCCCGCGGTCAGACTAGTCAAACCAGCCCCCTGGTCCCACTTTGCTTGCGTGGCTGCCGACGTGGCTTCGGCCCCACCGGTCAGTCACTATGGGTAGCCCCAGACCCAGTGCAAAACGACCCCTCCCACTTTGCTGATGTCATCCTGACGCAGTAATCCAATTTAAAATGATTTAAATAGTTCCAGAATTCGATTGAAATTTGTAAATTCAATAACTAATTATTTATAAGTTAGGAAAATACAAATAATATATCAAAATGTTCAGAAGAATGAGAACTATCTAACTAAGCTATAATCATGCATTGTTAAACAACTTACATGACAAGTTTAATTAGAAGAACATAGTAACCCCTCACAAGTTTAATTAACTTGTCATATCATCATTCTTGTTTGAGCATTGCATCGATGCCATGTGTTGATTGTTCCCCTAGCTTTCCAGTGTTTGATTCTTTCCGATAGAATGCGATATGAAGATCGAGATCGAAGACCGAGATCAAGACCATCGAAGATCGACGAACAATACTTGAACAACTATAATCAAGTCAAGTACAAGGCTCCCGAAGATCTGCTTATCGGTTATCAACTGGCAAAGGAAAGCAGAGCCCCACCCTGATATAATCCTATGTTTACAAAAGTATTTCAATTCCTGCCTTGACATATACAATTCTATTGTGGTCTTTTATCAATAGATAGAGTAACATATCTGTTGCATTACTCCCTTTGAGCATATAATACATTATCCACTCCTCCTAGCATAACTAGGTCTGGCTTGTGTGCACTGCTAGAGCTTATATCCGTGTTCTGCTTAGACATGCTTAGCTATCAGTGCTAGTTCATCCAGATGATGTATCAGATGCAGAGAATCTAGTATGACAGGATAACGTGTTGAGATAATATCAGAGGTGGTATGAGTTTAAACATGCTAAGGCTTGTATGGGAGGCCACGATGGGATCTGGTTTTTCTAGTCCCATGCTCAACACCACTAGGACCTGAGTTCTTGCCTTTGGAACCGAGACGAGCGTACAACCACACGGGGCCTAGAAAACCTCACGATCAACTAACTTTCCTAGTAGATTCCATGAGTCACATAGTTCGGGCGTTCCATTCGACATGCATTCGGGATCTTCTCGAAGGCGGTGAAGGAGGTGCATTCATAACAGGTAGGTAAGCATGGCTAGGGTTGCTTGGGGTGGATGGAGCCCTTGGTAAACCAACCTCGCCTCACATCTTTAAGTACCGGCTTTGGGATTTGACCCGTTATGGTGGAACCATACTTCTTGCATGACTCATGGTCTCTACGAAAGCAAGGTAAAGGTCGTGTCTAACCACCCTCTACCGGCCTTCCAAGGAAGTAGGCTAATCATGTGGTATTAAAAGAAGGTTAGTACGTGTGGGTAAAGTTGTACACCCCTGCAGGGTAATAATCTTTTCGAAAAGCCGTGTTCA
Source organism: Avena insularis (assembly GCA_023614405.1). Classification (NCBI taxonomy): domain Eukaryota; kingdom Viridiplantae; phylum Streptophyta; class Magnoliopsida; order Poales; family Poaceae; genus Avena; species Avena insularis. The sequence goes on along the minus strand of CM042685.1, from coordinate 86,389,082 downwards.
CGGTTATGAACGCTTGGTGACCAGATTCTAAGATCATATAGAACTTGAACCTAATCGTAAAACTTGGCAGATCAACGTGTGTTTAAGGATGCTTCCTCATGGGTACGAGGAGTGATCCTAGTTGGTAAATCATGATGATTTTGGTGGATATCAAAGAGATGATGATCAATATTTCGGAGATGTCGCTCTCTTATCCCCTTTTAAAATACTCTGAATAGTCAAGATTCTTCCCTTCTTGTTTTACAAACAAAGATGGCTTTATGCAAAACAACTCCACCAGCCATAAGTCTTGCAGAGTACACCATATACTCACCCTTGCTTTGTTGATAATTTTGGCAGAGTAAGTGTTCCCCTGAAGACAAGTTCCATACTACATCGACACTAACGAGTAGCTTGGGGTTCCCGGCCGGCAGCCTGAAATCTATGGGCTGGGACGTCATCGTTATGCTTTAGGCCTCTTAGGCCATTTTTTAAGTTTGCTATACTTAATAGCATAATTTTCCTTCCGTTTGTTTGATGTTTGTGGTCAATGACCTATGCTTGTAATAATTTGGTTCTCTGCTCAATTATGAGCTTGTTGTAATAAATTTTGTGTCGTAGGGTCACTGTTCTGTTACCGATTCTTCACTAGATATTCTCGAGCTCAAGGTTAAGCTTATGCAGACGGAGGTCTGGGATTTGTTTAGCCCTGATCCTGGGGGTGTCACAACCATGGACCGTCTGTAGCAGCCGGCCACAGTGATCATGCCATTCGGCCCCGGCAACTTCATCTTGAGGTATGCATAGTGGGGGACCGCCATGAACTTTGCGAGGGTTGGACGCCCAAGAAGTTCATGGTAGGTTCTTGCCAGGTTGACCACGTCGAACCAGATTGGCTCGCGCCGAAAGTTCTCTTCCGAGCCGAATATGACATCCAGTTGGATCTTGCCTAACGGGACGCACGGTGGCCGAGGAGCGACGCCGTGGAACACCTTGGTCGAGGGCTGCAGGTCGCACTCCCGAATGCCCAGCTTCTCCATGGAGGACCGGTACAGTAGGTTGAGGCTTCTCCCACCGTCTACCAGCATGGGCAAGAATCGGCAGGTGCGCACGTCAGAGATAAGTAGAGGGTCTATCACCATCGCGTAGCCCTCAGGGTTCGGGAGCAGATCCGGCTGGTACGCCTGGCTCCAGGTGATAGGAGTCTCGGACCAGTTGAGGTGTAGGGGGACCGGAGGAACGACAATATTCACCTCTGCGGTGCGCTTCTTCTGGCCACGATTGTCAATCGGCTCGGCCTCAATGATGTGGTAGTTATCGTGCTGCTGAGGGTAGGCACCGTTGTCGTGGTTGTTGCCAGCTGCCCTAGCCAGTGGTGGGGGTCCATCGGGAGGGGGTAGGGAGAGGGGAGGCAAGCCAGCCTGCTCCTTGATGTGCCAGGTCCAGCTGCACTGCCGAGTGGTGTGCGTAGCCGGCTTGAAGGCACCGATATGGTACTTGCACGTCCTATCAAACATCTGCTCGAAGGTGAAGGCGTTCTTATATCTCTTGTCGTTTCTAGCCGGTGTGCCTTGCACCGCGTTAACTTGCCGCTAGTGGTAGCACGGGTTCTACTGATCAACCGGACGCTTGCCCTGGTAGCGGTTATCGCTACCATGCCGTATGGACGATCAGGCATCTCCTCCTTGGACAACCTACTTTTCTCGAGACGGCTCGGTAGGAACCGTTCGTGCTACTGCGCTCACCTGGAGGGGCTTATTCATTGATGCTTCCTTGGTGGCCTTTGCGGCACCCTTCGATGAAGAAGACGATCGCCTGGTTCTCCACCACCCCTTCGCAGGAGTTGTGTAGCTCGGTCCAGCAGGCGAGATACGCGCGATCCGACTCGCGGTCTCCCTGGACGCACAAAGAAAGATCGTGGGGTCTGCCCGGACGCTTGTAGGTGCCATTAAAGTTCCGGATGAAGACCTTCTCGAAGTCAGGCCAGGCGTTGATGTTGTTGGGCGTGAGGCTGTTAACCAGGTTCTCTCCGAGCCGGTCAACATGAGGGGGATGAAGTGAACCGCCACGCGCTTGTTGTCGTGGGTGATTCTGACTGCGGTGACGTAGTCGGTCAGCCAGTCCTCCGGCTTCATGCTGCTGTCATACTTGGGGGTGTCTCGTGGCAGGGAGAACTTGTCAGGGAAGGGCTCCTTGCGGATGCGCGGAAGGAAGCACACTGGGCCGGTTGCGTCTTCGTCCTCCGTGAGGCGAACTTCCATAAGAAGGTCGATATGGTCGCGCGCATCCGCTCAACTGGGTTACGCCCCACCCGCCAGCGGCGGATGGGCGGGGGTGAGGGGGATTCGCCACCGGGGTGGATGGCTCGTGGCACCTTGGTCGCCGCGGGGTTGGCTATTGTCGGACTGGCGACGCTTGGAGCACGGGGGTTGCTAGCCTGGAGAGGCAGAGCACTCGGTCTGGAAAGGTCCTCCCCAGCTGCTTCCGGCCGGGCGTTCCCTCTGGAGCTGGCTCCTGCCTCGAACGCGATCTGAGCGGCCTCAGCCTACTCGTCAACTACGCGCAGCAGGTGCTGCACCCGCCGGAACTGGCGCAACATATCCTCTCCCTCCAGGTGAGGCAAATCCTTCGCGACGGCTTGTGCCGCCCGGATATTCTGGACCGCGGTGTCGTACACAGGCGGTGGGAAGTACGTGTAGGAGCCTCGCTTGATGCCTTGCTCGAAGCGGGCGCCCAACTCTCCTCCACGACGCTGCATGGAGCCTAGCCGGCTAGGATCTTGATTAGTGGGGGTGAAGCCGTGGGCGCGATGGTACTCGCGGATATTGCTCTCCATCTGGTACATGGTGGAGGCCAAGCCCTGAGCTTGCTGAAGCAAGCGCCCTCGCGCCGCCTCGATATTGGCCATCGCCTCTTCCGGGTTCTCCCTAAGGTCAACCGGCTCGGTGAGCTCCTCGAGGACCTCATCCACTACGCCTTTCTCGCGCAGCGGAGTGGACGGGCCGCCTAGGTCGCTACCACGCTCGAGAGGGGGACGGCAGCCATGGCTGGAGCCGGCCATCATCACCTTCGCGCTGTGAGGCGCGACGAGCGCGCTGCCTGCTGAGGTCAACGGCTCAGCGAAGGAGACGATCTCCCGAGGGAAACTCTCTGGCACGGTGGCGAAGGAGACGATCTCCCGAGGGAAACTCTCTAGCACGGTGGAGACGTAGACGGGCAGGTCGCCGAACAACAGGACGGAGCCGCCAGCCGGGAAGCTGGAACCGGCAAAGCAGCGACAGCTGTCGATGACGCAGTCGAATTTTCCCAGCGTGAGCACGAGGCCAGAAGCCACGCGCTCACCGGACAAAGTACAGGGTCCCGTGCGGAATTTCACTCCGTTCCCGCCATCTAGCCCCATGGTGGGCGCCAACTGTCGTTGTTATGGAAATGGCAGTGCCTAAGCAGGCTAGTTCATGGTGCGGGAGTGAGCAGGGAAGCGAGTGATGGCGGGATTGGGCACACGCAAGTGTCAGAGACACAAGAAGTACCCAGGTTCGGGGCCCTCGCGGTGAGGTTACACCCCTACTTATGTCGATCCGACTAACTGGATGATCACACAAAGGGCTACAAGTGTTCCTCGAGCTGTATCTGCCCTAACTAATATAGAATGAGGGTCCAACCCTTGATACGATGCCCCTACCGCCCCTTACATAGGCCGGGCGGCATGGGCAAAGATGATGCCAACTGGCGGGTCCCATAGGCGGGCCCGGCCGACTATTCTAGTACAGTGATCTGCCTCCCTGACGTCTAGTATAGTGTCGCGCCCCCGGCCAGCACGGAAATAGTGGCGGTCGTCCCCCGGCCAGCACGGAAACAGTGTAGGACACCCCGTCTGACATGGGCGGCGTTCCCTCTTCTCGCCAGGCACGGGTACGGGCCGACTCCTCCAGCGTCGGTGCCTCTGCCTCATGTCCTTCTGCCTGCCAGGGCTATGGGATATTGTGCCCCAAGTCATCTGTTTGTCTTGAAGGTCCGGCTAGGTCGCCCTAGCTGGCTACACTGTCCTGACCGAATGGACGGACCCATCCGGATGTTCCAGCTTCGCAGCTGGCGGCTCTGCTGGCTCGTTCCTGACTTGTCTTGCCCTATCCGGCTAGCATGACCCAGCCGGCTAGATGCCTTTGGGATTGTTTCTTATCCGGCTGACTGGTTTGCCAGCTTGCTCTGCTCCTAGTCTTATTTCTGGTCCATCTTTAGGTTTTACATCCGGCTGGGTCAACCGGCTGGCAATTACATTTCCCCTGCATCATGTCCGGTTAGCCTACCCGGGGGTGATCCCCCCGACACAGGAGGACGAATTGCTCCTTGGGGTAGGTGCTGTTGAGGTTGGTGTAGTCGATACACATCCTCCAGGTCTTGTTCTTCCATACGAAGATGTCGTGATTCTCATGGAGGAAATCGACGAGCACGCATTCTTATGCGGGGCTCATGCCCACCCGATGGTCACCGTCTGGCTGGATTCGCCTAGGACCAATTCGGCAGTGCGGGTGTGCATGGTGGGCTCGAACGCAGTCGACCCGTCGTTCTCCGCGTTGGGCTTATTTATTACTGTGCGGTCGTATTTTTTGACCCCACACGCGTATCTTTTTAGCTCTTCTGCGTGGTTGTCCTCCGCGGTAATGACGGCGTCCACGACCTATGGCCTTTATCCTCGCACTCGATGGCCATGTCGGAGTTGCGGTGGATCTGATGATGCCGCATGGCCCTGGGAGCTTCATCATGTTGTACGCATAGTGCGGTGCCGCCATAAACTTTGTGAATGCTTGGTAGGGGATGTTGAATATCACTAGCTCGAAGACGATCTACTCGGTGCGGAAGTTGGCTGGTGTGCTGAAGGTGACTGACAGCGTCACCTTGCCGATCGGGTATGCCTTCCAACCAGGGGCGATGCCGTGCAAGGTGGTGAGGGTTGACTCAATCATCGACTGCGGCAGCCTCAGTTGCCTGAATGTGTCCAGGTAGAGGATTTTGATGGAGCTCCCACCATCCATCAATGTCTTGGGGATCCAGTAGTCACCCACTTTGGGGTTGACTACCAGGGTGATTCGCCCGGGGTACTCGATCTCTGGCGAGTGGTCTTCGCGGCTCCATGTGATGCGCTGCTTGGACTAGTTAAGGAAGCAAGGGACGTCGTCCTGGGAGAAGGCATTTGTAACATCCCAAAAATATTAATCAAGGTTATCAAGTTCCAATAACCCAAGTTTAGGGCTAACAAAAACTTTTGTTAATTAAAATCAATATGAATGCATGTGTGTATGTGATGAATGCATGAATGCTTGCAATGACTTGTTTGAATGTTATAAATAGCAAGGATTGGTTAAAAGATGCAAACAACATCATCTAAATCATTTCCAAGCTGAATCAAATAAATAGAAATTCAAATATAAACAATATGAGCTAATGGTCATTTTGACCAAAGTTAACCACTAGACCACTTTGAGTGTTTCTAGTACAAGATTTCTAATAGAAACAAATCCAATTCTTTTCACCCCTTGCTAGACCAAGTAAAATTGAACCCAAGCCCACTTTGCAAACCCACAGAAACATTTTTCAAATCTATTCAAATGACAATTCAAAACTGAATCAAGTGTAGGTACTAAGATTACCATTTCTCAAAAACCACTCAAACCAGTTCACCTTGACAAACCCAAGCAACCAGAGACTACCAAGTATGTGGCTAGTGCACTAACCAAAATTCATCCAAAAATTTTAAACTAAATTTCTTTTGGCCATTTTTTCAAACACTTGGTGAGCACAGTAGAACCTGCCTAACTATCACTGTTTTTGATCAATGCTTAGTTCCCTCTTTGCACCCTACTCTCACCCCTTGTCTCCCCCAGTGGTCACACTGCATTGACACAAGCTAGAACCCTACCCTTTGCACCATGCCATGCCACCCGAAGCCAACCCTTGCCAGCCGACCATGGCAAGCTAGCAGGAGCCAACGCCGTGCCTAGCCACCATGTCCAGAAGGCAGCCCAACGTCCACTGCAACCCCCTGTCTAGCCCTCGCACGCAGCCAGGCACTCGACCACAAAGAACGTGCCGCTCCCAATGTATTTGTGCCATACCAAGAGCACGCCAGAGCGCCGCGCCCGACACGCTCGCACACTCCGTGCCTCGCCCTCGCCGCCCGTGCCTGCACTCAACACGACCCCAGGAACCTCCCAGACATCCCCGTTCGCCGCTGCACGACTCATAGCACCCGTGCATCGTTAAAACCACCTTCGATGCCTCTCAGAGCACCATCCCATTCCGACCATTCTCGACCATCCCTTGCCGCGCCATCAAGTCCTTGAGCATCGCCAGGAGATCGCGCACCATCCTAGGCTCCGAGCCATGTCGTTAGCACACTGCACCGTCGTCACCGACAAGCTCTACCCATGCCACACTATAAATGGAGGCCTTCCCAACCCCAATTAGCCACACCATTCCACCCCCACCTCTCACAGAGCACCACTAACCCTTCCTTGGAGCAAGGCGAGCACCAGGTCGCCAGAATTTCACCGAAGTCTGTCGCAGAGGAGGAGAAGAGGAGCCGTTGATTGGAGCCACCCCAGGAGCTGCCGCAACCAACGTTCAAACCACCGTCATCGACAACGTCGTTTGCCCCCAACGCCGACCCAAGCTGGAGCCCTGGTGAGCCTCACACGACCCCCACCGCTAGGTTAGGGTTCAGTCTCGTCGGCGCTGCCCGACGGAGACGACACACCCCAGCCGTTAGATTAGATGTTAATCGCACGGTCCAAATTGCCCTGTATCGCTTCGCATAGCCAGAGTCACTGACGCATGGGGCCACCACTTAACTCAGGCCGCGCAGTGGGCCGTCCTAGTTAGTTCCCGCGCGACCCAGTTAATTCAAATTTAGATTTTTCCATTTAGTTCAAACTCTAGTTCTGTCTATTGATTCAAAAATCAATTCAGAGATTTTTACTAAACCAAATTGCATCAAACCAATTTTGTTAGGAAGTTATTGAAATTATTAATCCAAGAACGTTGGATTCAAACCATTTGAAAGTATAGATCACCTATGGTAAAAATAACAATGCAGAGACTTTTCTACATTCAAACAATTTTCAAAAATCAACCATAAATGCTTTTGAGTTGATTCCAACTCTCAAAAATCACATTTGATAAGACCTTTCTGAATATATAAAAATATCTAGGTTTACTTGCAGTAATAATGGACAAGTATTAAAAGAATGACTCATATGCATTTCTAGTCATTTTAATTAATTAAAATAATAAGGTTAACCTTATTAAATTGTGACACCACTTTTAATCACATTCCCAAGTATTAAAATATATGGTGATGACATGTGTCAACATGATCCCATATTTTAATTGGATAATATTAAATCTTAAGTAGTTTTCAATGAGTAGAAATTACTTTTCTAAAATAAATTAAATAAGACTAGGTATTTAATTCATGTGATAATTGTGATGATGCTAGATCATCTAGTGTGAACCCATGTGTGCCAAATATAAGTAGTTAAGTATAGTTTGGTGATTGTGTACCTCGTATTTATTTATAGACGTTAGTACCGACCAAGGATACGCAGAGGAAGGAGACTACTATAAAGAGGAAGCAGAGGAGAACTTCAACCAATTCAGTACTGAAGGAAAGCTGCCACTTGCCTGTTACCTATGCAAGCTATCTAATGAAAGCCATCCTAGCAAGCTAACACTTGCATGATAAGTATGCAAACTAGAGGCCTTAGGCATATTTGGTTATGCCACCTTGCTTATACCAAATCCCAGTTTAACTTGCAATCTTTATTCTTTTATTTTCTTTATCAAAGTTCTTTATTTGCTTTTACTTGGTGACTTGTGAATTTTGGAAAGATATTATAGGTAGCATAAAGAGCATAAAACTTGGCCTAAGTTAGATAGAACTAGATATCATACTAAGGCATGAGATTAGACTTAGATAAGTCACATTTGATTAGCACCCTTCATTAGTGATTACCCCCAAGTTTAGTGGCTAGTGCTAAGCATAAAACTTGATCACTTTAGATGGGAATACTTGGTGAAAATGATTATGAAAACCTTAGAATGATGAGTCATTCTAATGAAATGTTTGACATGCATTATGAACACCAGATGACTTGATGATGAAAATGTTGAGGCATGAACTTTAGCCCTTTATAAAACTGATGGTTGTGTATGGATGCGATACCATTCCAATTTTACCGTACAACCACAATACCTGAATTTGGGTAGGGTTTCACTAGAAGTTTATATATCTTAGTATGGGTTCCCTTGAGGAAGAGGTTTGAGCTGAGGCTACCTCGTTATGATTGTCCACCTGTGTAGTTCCCAAGATGACAGATGGTCATGGTTGGGAGGCCAAACTCATAGGGGAGGTGCCTATACTAGGGTGTGTAATTGAAAGGTTAGGATTGATTATCCGCATACTGAGTATGGTGATTTAGGATTGTTCCTCACGGATGTATCAAATGTTGTGGTGAAAGTGTACCACCTATGCAGAGTGTCAAACTATTCGAATAGCCACGTCCGCGGTTATGGACAGTTGGAGTGGCCATACTGTTCCGTCGTCAGATGTTTTCAAAATGACTTGTAAAATGAACTATGACTTTGACTTGACCACAACAGGGTTGTGAACATGAAAACTAAGTTCCCACTTGGGTGTTATAAAACCTTAAACAAGTTTTCTTTACTTCTGAACGCAGTTAAAAATAAACCTGGCTTTTTGCAAATAAACCTAGAGCTTAGTATTCCTACTTGAACCATTTTATTTGTTAGTGATAGTTTGTGAGTACTTAAAGAGTACTCATGGCTTTGTCCTTAGCTATTCCTATGGCCAGACTATGAGGGGGACTACCAGGATGATGGATAACAGGAAGTCTATGAAAACTAGGATCATCTCCCATCGTCAGCATTGCCTATGACTCTAAAGATGGAGCTTCGCCCACGCTACCCTTATTATATTATAATGTTGTGTTGATTGTATTAAGACTGGATCGTGAGATCCTTTATTTGTAAGACCTTTATTATGGTTTGTAATGGATGATGAACTATGGTACCAATCTGTTATATCTCGCAAAAATGGTAATCCTGGGATTGCGATGTATGGCATAACAGGCATATGGGATTAAAAATCCGATTGTTGAGAAGTTGGTATCAGAGCCATCCTGACCATAGGAGACCCTAGTTAGAATGGGCGATTGAATCAAAAACTTAGTTTTAAAACAAAAGAAGTGAGTATTTATGAAAACCTATTCTTGTTCTTATCACTTAGATTCTTTCATGAAAATTCATGTCCCTCAAAATTTCTTGCAAACTTACATAAAAGTTGACAAAACTTGACACTCTACTAACTTATTTATCCTACATTCTTATAGATGGAGATGAAGTATAGCAAGTTCTATCAGTTGGGCAAAGGAGGAGAGCTCGTCTTTGAGAGTGATTTGGACCAACTCTCAGAACTTCTTGAGCACCTGCATCGCGAGTTCTTCGGAGCACAGCTCAACGATCAGCAAGGAGGAGAATTGCAATGGTTGATAGTTGCAAGTCTCAGAGGAAAGATGGAAGCACCCACCTCAGAGGGAATCCAATTCACCTTAAGAGAGAATAACTGGCTAGACGGACTCGCTAGGGATATGTAGGAAGCTCTCTCCCATCTATTTGGGCAAAGTATCAATCATATCAATGGCACCCGCTTTGAGTTCTACGCAAGGCGTGATGCTATGGGACAGCCTTTGGAGGTGCCATACCACCTAGAGCTGAAGCATCAGGTGGATCATATCAGCTTCATGTTGTATGATAGGTGGAAGGAGTTGGACAATGCCCACTCCTATGCCAACCACAACTATGCCATCGCAGTCAAGAAGGACCAGACCATCGCCATCCTTGCAAAGGGGCGCAAGAATTTTTGCCGTCTACGTGACAAGAAGGATCGCATTATTTCTCACCTTCGTCACAAAGTGACAGACTTGGAGGAGATCATCCATGAGCAGGACATGTAGCTTGAGGAGAGGGAGAATGCAGGGGAAGATATCCGTGGAGATCCCTACTCCTACCTCAGTGATGATGATGACTACCTAGAGGACCAAGCCATGGACTTCCACACTGATGATGATGATTCCGCCTTCATTGATGATGATGACGAAGACACTGATTCTGATGAGTAGTAGAACTTGATCACTAGCATAGGTGTGAGTTGTATCCAGTCCCATTGTATCGTAGCTTCACATAATGGTTCTTAAAACCATCTGTTTCCTTATTGTGGTGTGTGTTTGTATTCTGTGCTATGAATGAATGAAAAGCAAGTTGCTAGTTGTCAAAACTAGAGTCAAACTCAAAGTTTAAAAACTTCTCAAAAACAAAGCCATGAACCTTAGAAATTTCCCTCTTGTCTCATGATCTATCTCAATCTTCATATGCCTCGCGGAGGAATCAGTTCATCCCCGGACCCGATGCTGCAAATCTTGCAAATGTTGGTTTCAGACCATGAAGCTGAAAGAGACGAACATCAAGACAACTTAGCCACCCTTCAAGACATAGCTCAGATGGCCAATAACAATCAAGGCCATGGAAACCAGGACAACCATGGATCCAACCTCAAGAACTTTCAGAACACCAATCCACCCATCTTTAGTAAGTCTGAAGAGCCATTAGATGCGGATGACTGGCTGTAAACCATGGAGAACAACTTAGAAGTCGCATGAGTGGAGGCCAATGAGAAAGTACTGTTTGCCACCCACTATCTGGCAGGAGATGCAAGAGCTTGGTGGAATAGCGTTCGCACCATGAATGGAGGACATATGATGGCTTGGGATGAATTCAAACTCAAGTTCAGCCGAAGCCATGTGCCACCAGGTTTGATTCTGCGGATGAGAGATGAATTCAAGGAGCTGAAGCAGGGAATGATGACTGTGGTAGAGTACAATGACAGGTTCCTATCTCTGTCTCTAGGTATGCCCCTGATGAGATTAGTACTGAAGCCAAGAAGAAGGAGAGATTCCTGAACGGTCTGCATGATGAGATGCAGACAGTGTTACTCAATATCCCATTTGCTGACCTTGAAGCCCTAATAGATTCTGAAATCCAGATGGAAGGCAAGATCAACCAAGCTAATGAGAATCGCAAGCGTAGAATGATGAATCAACCAGGAACCCACCATACCCCAAAGTATCGCCCCAACCCATCTGCAGGATCTGCCCCAAGAAACAATAGACCCCTGATGACCCGTCCGAACTATCCCAACCGTGGAGGAGGAAACCCAAGGCCCAGAGGAAATAACAACAACAACCCCGGCAACTCCCACAACTTCAACTGTGCACCACCCAAAATCAACAACCCCACCAACACCAATACTTCCCCGAGGATTGGAAGCAATGTCGTGCCTCTTGCAGGGAAAGACAAGTCTCAGGTGATTTGTTATGAATGCGGAACCAAGGGTAACTACTCCAATGAGTGCCCCAAGAAGCTTGCAACAGCCACCAATGTGAATTCCCCATCTCAGTAACAGCGTCGTGTTCAGCCTGGAAGGAGATTTTCCCCAGGGAACTCGCTCAATCGCAACGGCCGTCTGTTTCACATGAATGCTGAAGAAGACCAAGAAGCGCCAGATGTCGTGCTGGGTATGTTTTCTGTTAACTTTGTACTTGCAAGAGTGTTGTTTGATTCTGGAGCATCGCACTCATTTCTTACAGAAGAATTTGCATGCACTAATAAGATTCAACCAACAAAATTGAAGCATGTTATGACAGTTCAAATACCTGGTTCAACCACCAAAGCTAGAAACATTTGCAAGGCCGTACCTATCAGAATCCATGGCATAGATTTTTATGCTAATCTAATAGTACTTGGAACCAAAGGTTTGGATGTAGTACTAGGAATGGATTGGATGTCGAAACATAAAGGATTAATCGACTGTGCCAAGAAAGGCATAACCATGACTAGTACCGATGGAGTATCAGTAGAGCATGTATCTGAAACCTTGCCCTGTAAATTCAAGTTTAACAAGAGTCTAGCCCAACCAACCATTGACCAAGTCAGAGTAGTCTGTGAATACCCCGACGTATTCCCATATGTATTGCCCGGTATGCCCCCATATTTGGATATCGAGTTTATCATTGAACTAATCCCTGGAACTGGACCCATAGCTCAGAGACCTTATAGTATGAACACGTCTGAATTAGTGGAGCTGAAGAAGCAACTGGATGCTATGCTGGTGGTAGGACTGATTCAACCAAGTGTGTCACCATGGAGATCACCTGTCTTGTTCGTGGATAAGAAAGATGGAGGTAACCGTATGTGCACGAATTATCAGAAGCTGAATGATGTCACCATTAAAAACAAGTATCCACTACCGAAGATAGAAGATTTTTTTTGACCAGTTGACTGGTGCCAAAGTGTTTTCTAAGATTGATCTTAGAACTGGTTATCATCAACTCAAGATTCTCCGCAGAGGATATCCCAAAGACTGCCTTCACCACCAGATATGGACTGTATGAGTACACTGTCATGTATTTTGGATTTACAAATTCCCCTGCTTATTCCATGAACCTCATGAATAAGATTTTTATGAACTTCCTGGATAAGTTTGTCATTGTTTTCATCGATGACATTCTGATCTATTCCAAATCAGAACAAGAACATGAGCTACACCTGAGGACCATCCTTGAAACCCTTAGGGAGCATCAGTTATATGCCAAGTTTAGCAAATGTGAGTTCTGGTTACAGCAAGTAGGATTCCTCGGACATATCGTTTCGGCAGGAGGAATTGCTGTCGACCCCGCCAAGGTTAAGGATGTGGAAGAATGGCAAGCCCCAACCACTCAAACCCAAGTTCGTGCATTTCTCGGATTAGCAGGATATTACTAAAAGTTCGTAGAAGGATTCTCGAGCATCGCAAGACCCATGACCCAATTGTTGAAGAAAGATAAGAAGTTTGAATGGACGGACAAATGTGAAGCAAGTTTTCAAGAGCTTAAGAAGAGATTGATTTCAGCCCCAATCTTGATTATGCCGGATATTACGAAGCCTTTTGATGTGTATTGTGATGCATCCAAGGTTGGTCTTGGATGTGTGTTGATGCAAGAAGGCAAAGTCATATCCTATTTATCCCGACAACTGAAGCAACATGAGAAAAATTACCCTACCCATGACCTTGAACTAGCAGCCGTAGTTTTAGCCTTAAAGACATGGCGGCAATAACTCATGGGATACCGTTGTGAAATTTATTCGGATCACAAGATCATGAAGTATATTTTCACCCAAAAGGAGCTGAATATGAGGCAAAGGAGATGGATAGAGCAAATCAAGGACTATGACCTTGACATTCACTATCACCCCAGTAAAGCAAATGTGGTAGCAGATGCTCTTAGTAGATTGTCGTGTCGCTTGAACACCATGATTCTGAAGGAGCAACCAAGTTTGCACAAGGAGTTGGAAGATTTTAGAATGGAGCTGGTTAGCGAAGGATTTTTGGCTAGCATAGAACTTCAACCCACTTTGATCAGTCGGATCAAGGAGGCGCGGAAAGGAAATGCTAGTATCGACGAAATCAAATGTCGTATTGGTACAGGGAAGGTACCTGGATTCACCGAAGATGAAGAAGGAGTTTTGTGGTACAAAGTACGTATCTGTGTGCCAGTAGATTCAGAGTTGAAACAAGCTATTTTGAAAGAAGCCTTGTATACTCTTTATTATATCCACCTCGGAGGAACCAAGATGTATCAGGATTTGAAGGAGCAATTTTGGTGGCATAAGATGAAGAGACAAATCGGAAGCTACATAGCCAAATGTGATATCTGTCAGAGAGTCAAGGCTGGACATCAGAGACCCGCAGGACTTTTGCAACCATTGCAGATTCCGGAATGGAAATGGGATTCTGTAGGAATGGATTTTATCACCGGTTTGCCTACGTCTAGTAGGGGAAATGACTCTATTTGGGTCATAGTGGACAGACTGTCCAAATTCGCTCATTTCTTACCGGTCAAGACCACTTATCATAGTTCTAAGCTAGCAGAGTTGTACATTGCTAGGATAGTCAGCTTACATGGAGTCCCCAAGAACATTGTGTCGGATCGAGGAACCCAGTTTACCTCGAGATTTTGGAAGAAAGTCCAAGAAGGACTAGGAACAAGACTGGATTTCAGCATAGCTTATCACCCTCAAACTGATGGACCAGATACTCGAAGATATGTTGAGAGCCTGTGTGTTGGAATATGGATCAAAATGGGAAGACTATCTGCCTTTCGCAGAATTTTCATACAACATCATTTATCAAGCCAGTTTGCAAATGGCCCCATTTGAATTTATGTATGGAAGGAAGTGTCGTACCCCTTTGAATTGGTCGGAAGTAGGAGAGAGTCAAATTTTTGGACCCGACATCCTAAGAGAAGCTGAAGAGAAAGTTCACAAGATCCGTGAGCACCTTAAGACCGCCCAGTCCAGACAGAAAATTTATGTCGACAAGAGATGTCGAGACCTAGCCTTCAATGTCGGATATTTTGTGTATCTCAAAGTATTCCTTGAAAGGAATGCAACGTTTCCAACTCAAAGGAAACCTTTCCCCTAGATATATCGGACCCTTCAAGATTTTGAATCGTCGAGGAGAAGTATCGTATCAACTGGAACTGCCGGAGGAGATGTCAGCAATGCATAATGTGTTTCATATCTCGTTACTTCGAAAATGCCTAGAAGTCCCGGAGAAGACCGAAGTTTTCAAGAATACTGATCACAGAACCATAGAGATCAATGATGACCTAACATATACCAAAGTACCCATTCTATTTTGGAAGAAGCTTTCAAGACCACTAGAACCCGGAGTAGCAAGTTTCTCAAGATCCAGTGGAGTAAACACACTGAAGAAGAAGCTCCCTGGGAGCAAGAAGATTACATTAGGACTGAGTTTCCAGATCTCTTTAAATCCTATTTTTCTTTTTCTCAAATCTCGGGACGATATTTTGTTTAAGGAGGGAAGGTTTGTAACATCCCAAAAATATTAATCAAGGTTCTCAAGTTCCAATCACCCCCGTTTAGGGCTAACAAAACTTTTGTTAATTAAAATCAATATGAATGCATGTGTGTATGTGATGAATGCATGAATGCTTGCAATGACTTGTTTGATTGTTATGAATAGAAAGTATTGGTTAAAATATGAAAACAACATCATCTAAATCATTTCCAAGCGGAATCAAATCAATAGAAATTCAAATATAAACAATATGAGCTAATGGTCATTTTGACCAAAGTTAACCACTAGACCACTTTGAGTGTTTCTAGTCCAATATTTCTAACAGAAACAAATCCACTTTTCACCCCTTGCTACGCCAAGTAAAAGTGAACCCAATCCCACTTTTCAAACCCACAGAAACATTTTGCAAATCAATTCAAATGACAATTCAAAACTAAATCAAGTGTAGGTACTAAGATCACCATTTCTCAAAAACCACTCAAACCCATTGTTCCAAAAATAGGCCGAATCAGCGATTAATAGGCTGATTAATCGCTACTAGGGACCTGACCGTGTCGACTACCACTAATCCTTTGTGTTAATCGTTTGGCCCGATTAATAGGTCTGACACTCCGATTACTAGGTATGTTCCTGATTAACCACTACACTTGGTCAAAAAAGTTGCAAAATAATCAACACATATCGCCCATCCATCTGCTAGCCTGCCCCAGTGAAGTAGGTTTTGTGAAGCTCCCGTTCGATTCCTGCCTCCAGGAGCTTGATTTCAGCCATCACCAACTAGTTCCTTGTCGTTGTTGACTAGTTTCTCGTAGTTGCCAACCAGGCCTCAGATACAAGAGCTCGAGCGCCTTGAGGATCTCATCTGGGAGCTTAAGGCTAAGGATTCATACGTGTTTTAGGTGCTAATTTTTGTAGGCTTCACCGATTAATAGCTGACCGATTAAATCAGTTAATCGTCCAAATTCCGATTAATTGCTACTCTCAAGCCAACCGAGTAGCTAACGATTACCGATTTCCTTAACATTGCTCAAACCAATTCACCTTGACAAACCCAAGCAACCAGAGACTACCAAGTATGTGGCTAGTCCACTCACCAAAATTCATCCAAAAATTTAAAACTAAATTTCTTTCGGCCAATTTGTCAAACACTTGGTGAGCATAGTAGACTCTGCCTAACTATCACTATTTTCGATCAATGATTTGTTCCCTCTTTGCACCCTAATCTCACCCCTTGTCTCCCCCAGTGGCCACACTGCATTGACACAAGCTAGAACCCTATCCTTTGCACCATGTCGTGCCACCCGAAGCCACCCCTTGCCAACTGACCATGGCAAGCTAGCAGGACCCAACGTCATGCCTAGCCACCATGTCCACGAGGCAGGCCAACATGCACCGCCACCCCTGTATAGCCCTCATATGCAGCCAGACACTTGACCACAGAGAACGCGTCGCGCCCAATGTCTCTGTGCCATGTCGAGAGCATGCCAGAGCGCCGTGCCCGACATGCTCGCACACGCCACGCCTCGTTGTTGGGGGGATAACCCCCGGTAGGTTCACGAGAGGGGAAACATAGCGCAGCTGGGTTGGCTCCGAGTAAAGAAAGAACCAGGCCGGGTAAGAATGGACGGGTAATATAAGCATTAAAGCCGACATACAAACTATGTCGGCCCGCATAGGACAAAGTTGTAACCCTTGCAGGAACCAATGAGCCGAGTCAACCGAGGAAGGGCCGAGTCAAGAAGGACACGTGGCACCTTTCCGAGTAAGGTTCAGGAGGGACCATGGTAAAGCATGGTCAAAAGAGAACGGCAACGCCGGGTGACACAAAAGGATCCGGGTGACGCCCAAAGCATGAGCTGACGTACATAGTAACAGCGTGACGCCAAAAAGAACAAGAAGCAGCGTACCAGAAGACCGTTAGTTGTCAAGCTTTATGGACCGGGCCTCTGGGCTTAGGGCAAGCCCATGACCCGGCCCATATTGTAGGGACCAAGATCCAAACAGTAAACCCTAGAACCCAAAGCGGTATTATCTAGCTAGCACTGCCTATATAAGGGAGGGCATAGCAGTAGTAGAAAGGAGGTTGGACCAAGTAGGGAACTAGTGTTGTGTACTCTAGCTTATACAGCTCAAGGAGAACTTGTAATCTTTGGGGTATCAATCGAATTGCCAAGTCTAGAGAGTTCTTCTTGTTCTTCGTGCATGGCTCGACCGTGCACTCCCTCCCCGGTGACCACAAGCACCCATTCAGCCCCCAACTTAAGCCTACCCATGGCATCTGCCGTGCAACCACCACGACAGTTGGCGCCCACCGTGGGGCAGAAGGAGGTGCTTGATGGAGTCTTCATCCGGACGGGCAACATCATCGCCAAGACTGGCGAGCGCATCTACTCAAGCCTCATCCAGAGGTTTGGAGCGCTCAACTTCGTCAGCGACAACGCGGTCTGCTTCGGGACCAAGCCTTTCCCTAGAGGTGGTCACTTCATCAAGTTCGACGAGCACCAGGTCTACGTCGCGGTGCGTGTGGAGCGCGCATATCCTGAGCACGTCGTCCTGGCGCCGGATCCTCTGACAGCTCCTGTCGCGGGGAAACCACGTCAACTTGTCTCCATGGAGGTAATGATGACAGCCCCAAACCCCGCAGCTGCCCCAGTAGTTCCAGTGGTGAATGAGAACGCAGAGGGAGGAAATCATGAGGAAACGCCAAGGGTTGCAAGAACAGCAAAGGCGCCGCTGGAAAAACCAGAGAACATAGCTAGGAGCAAGAGGGCTATGGAGCTGCAGAAAGAGATAGACAAGTTGGCAGAGCCAGTGGCACATGCAACTGACCCGGCACGTGTGCAAGCCGAGTTGGAGGAAGCCAAAGAGCTAGCACAGTTACAGCAGGACGTGGATATCACCATCCGAGATATTAACTCGGCAAATCGAGTCAAGGGCGCAAAGACCCGGCTTGATGCATTTAGGTTGAGAGGAAGGAACCTCAACGAAGAGCTGGCAGATGTGACATCAAAGATAACACCAGAGAACATCAACGAGATGGCCATGCGTCCAACATATAATACAACAGCAGCAATCTGTGAGCAACAGAAGCAGCAATGGTAGAATTACCCCACTTGGAGGGGGAAGCAAAGAAAAGGCAGCAAGAACGAGTCAATGAGTTAGTAAAAGCAGCCAGCATGCTGAATGAGGCGTATTACAGAGAAAATCCGGGTATAGCTGGGAGGTCACAGCTGGTTCACTCGGCGACTCCTATCCTGGCAAGATCGGTTGGGCACACAGCATCCTCACCCGGAGCGGCTCCTAGGCCGAGAAAAGAAAAAAGTGTGGATTCAGGAAGAAACAAGCATATGGTCGCCTATGATCCGGCAGTAGTTCAAGGAAACACGGCGCATGCGCAAGGGGGAAAAAGACATAATCCCCAAGGAAATGAGAACCAGGAAAAAGTTGGGCAAAGGAATGAAAAAGCAGGGCAAAATTTTGCGCCTCATGCTAGGCGCGGAACTCACTCGGAAGGAGGAGGAAATCCAGCTCTGAATAACGCACCAGCTCAGCCAGAAAGAAGACAGCAAAGCGTGGGAAAAGCAGTTCAACAGCCTGCTGACCCGAACGTGAATAAGTATAATGATGGTTACTCGGCTATGGTAAATGACGGGTATGAACTGCTAGATCATGCATATCAAGCAATAGGAGCAAGATTCGGAGGCAGGAACCTTCAGCTAGATGATGCAAGGCTGAAGCTCGACCGCATAAAAATGGCAGAGATAATTGAATCGCAAGGTCCGCAGGGTCCGCCGTGCTTTGGCCCAAGGATCATGAAGGAGCCACCCGTGCCAAATTTCCAGCTGGCCAGAGGGACAAAAACATATGATGGAAGCACAAAGCCAGAGGACTGGCTCATAGATTATGGAACCACTGTGAAGATCGCGCAGGGAAACTTGAGATGGGCAGTACGTTACGTGCCGCAGATGTTGGAAGGACCAGCTCGGGTATGGTTGAATAATTTGCCACCCGGAAGCATCAACAGTTGGATCGATTTTCACGACGCTTTCATGAGCAATTGCACGAGAACTTACAAGAGGCCGAATCGCCCACAACAACTAGCAATGTGCAAGCAAAGACCGAATGAGACAGACAGGTAATTCCTCACAAGGTGGTGTATGATGCGTAACTCTTGTGAAGGGGTAATCGAGTCACAAGCAATCGCATGGTTTGCACAAGGATGTAGACATGGAAGTGTGCTGTGGCAAAGGCTACAAAGAGATATGCCGGCAAGCCTGGCAGAGACGATAAGAATCGCCGACTCATATGCGTTAAGAGATCCGACTCAGTCGCTGCTCATGTCGGCAGACGGGATGACTGAGACTCAGATCTATGACACTGCCGGGTCACAAAGGCGCTAGGAAATATCCGAATACAGAAGCAAGAGAAGAGACAAAAGACCAGATTACAGGTATGGTTCGACTCAGGTTGCGGCTGTGAGTCAGGATCATCCAGATGCTGGAAGTAGTCAGCGTCAAAGAAAAAATGGTCAACAACAATGGGTGCCAAAGAATGACGGCAAAAGTCCATATGATCAGAGGAAGCAGTATCAGGACCGACAAAAATATACCTATGAGATGATGCTGGATCAGCCATGTAAGTTTCACACGCCTAGTCCGAGTAAACCAGCCAATCACACGACGAGGCAATGCACTTGGTTTCAGAAAGGATATAGAGTGGACTCGCCGAATAAGCAGCTTCCACCACCTAACCCTCCACCACTTATAGGAGGAAATGCTCAATAAGTAGGAGCAGATAACAGATATGAAAACAGGAAGCCGAGGTATCAGAATCAAGAAAGAAGAGAAGTTGTGCACCAGGTGCACAATCCAAGAGGTGACGACGCTCATGTCGGCCACGGAACCAGAAATGAGTACAGAGAACATCACCAGAGCTATGTTGTCTTTTTCATAGAGCCAAATGACAACAAGAGCCAGTAGAAACGAATGATGGAAGTGAATGCCACGATGCCGGCAGTTCCCAAGTACATGCACTGGTCTGAGAAAGAAATAACTTGGAGTATAGAGGATCACCCCAAGATCATGCCAACCCCTGGAGGATACGCTCTGGTTTTGGATCCAACATTCATGGGCCTAGATATCAACATGAAATTTTCAAAGGTACTGATCGATGATGGCAGTAGCATCAACATCATGTACAAGGATACCATTCTCAAGTTAGGCATTACCATGAACATGCTGGAGCCGACTAAGACAACTTTCCACGGTATCGTGTCGGGGCTGTCCTGTGATCCAATTGGCAAGATCTAGGTCGACGTCTTATTTGGAAACAGAGAGAATTGTCGCACTGAAGCTATAGAGTTCGAGGTGGTAGATCTGGTCAGCTCATATCATGCCTTACTCGGCAGGCCGGCTATGTCAAAGTTCATGGCTACTCCTCACATCACTTACTTGAAGATGAAGCTGCCAGGCCCATGTGGGGTGATCACAGTTGAAGGGGACTACAGAAGATCTATTGCTTGTGCCTCAGCCTGATCTTCGCTGGCCGAGTCACTCGTCATAGCACAAGAGAAAAGTCAGATGTTGGAAGTGGCAGCATTGGCCAAAGCAGCACAAATTCCCATGCTGGCACTCACCAACCCGCATGGCAGTGTGTCATTTCAAGCTACCAAGGAAACCAAAAAGGTGCAGGTGGATGAAACTTTCCCAGAGCGCATAGTTACCATTGGGGCTGGACTTACAGACAAGTAGGAAAGCAAGCTCACCATCTTCCTCCATGAGAATCGGGACATCTTTGCATGGTACACTCAAGATCTGCAAGGAGTTCCGAGGGAGCTGGCTGAGCACTCTCTTCATGTAAGACCAGATGCCAAGCCGGTGAAGCAACCCCTCCGCCGCTTCGCCGAAGATAGGAGGAAAGTGATAGCTGCCGAGATTGCCAGACTTTTAGCTGCCGGATTCATCATGGAAGTACTACACCCGGACTGGTTGTCAAATCCAGTCTTGGTCGAGAAGAAAAAAGATGACCTGAACGTGGCAGTGGTATGGCGCATGTGTATTAATTACACGAACCTCAATAAGGCATGTCCAAAAAATCCATTTCCTCTGCCTCGGATCGATCAAGTCATAGATTCTACTGTTGGGTGTGAATTGTTGTCGTTTTTTTCATGCGTATTCAGGATTCCATCAGATACCACTGAATCCAAATGATCAAATAAAGACATCTTTTATCACCCCGTACGGATCTTATTGCTATCGCACCATGCCATTCGGATTGAGAAATGCAGGCGCAACATATCAAGGATGCATCCAAAAATGCTTTCAAGATCAATTGGGATGCGCTGGACGCAAACATGGCATTATATCGTTTCCACGTGCAACAAATTTCAGAATATTTTGACGTTTGTGAATTTCATCACATTCCTAGAGCAGAAAATGAGGCAGCAGATGTACTATCCAAACTAGGATCATCTAGGCAAGCAATACCACCAGGGGTAGCGTTGGAGCATCTCCGGAAGCCATCGATCAAGCCGTCACCGGAGTCCGAATCAATCAGGGTCATCCCGGTGAGTCAGGAATCAGAGGCAGTGCGAATGGACATCGACTCAGGGGTAGGTTCGAGTCACTCGGGGACTGATCCGTTCAATTCAGGGATCGCCGAATCACACTCGAGGACTCCTCAGGTTATGTCGGCATAGCATATGTTGGCGGAACCAATGGACATTGATGTTGAAGCAGACCGGGAACCACTAATACCAACATGGGAACGGCCAATATTCAGCTATTTGAAAGATGGGACCTTGCCGAGTGATGAAACATTGGCAAGGAAAACATCATGAAGAGCAAAAGCGTACACCATAATCAACAAGGAACTCTACAAGCGAAGTGTGACAAGTGTACTGCAGCGTTGTATCAGCTCAGAGAAAGGCCAGGAGATCTTATTGGATATCCATCAAGGAGAGTGCGGACACCATGCGTCATCAAGAGCATTAGTAGCCAAGGCATTCCGACATGGATTCTACTAGCCAAGCGCATTGGCACAAGCGCAAGAGTTAGTCGAAAGATGCAGTGGTTGTCAACACTATGCGTCCAAGTCGCATTTACCAGCATCTGAATTAAAGACTATACCAATTACTTGGCCTTTTGCAGTATGGTGCCTAGATATGGTAGGACCATTCAAACCAGCAAGGGGAGGCATGACTCATATCTTGGTCATGATTGATAAGTTCACCAAGTGGATAGAAGTGAAACCAATCAAGAAATTGGACGGTAAAACAGCTATCACATTTTTAAGGGATATAATCCTCAGATACGGTTACCCACGTAGTGTGATCACTGACAATGGCATGAACTTTGCCGAAGGAGCTTTTGCTCGCTTCTGTGGGAAACACCAAATATGACTCGATGTAGCATTAGTCGCCCATCCAAAATCAAATGGACCAGTTGAACGGGCTAATGGCTTAGTTCTGTCCGGGATAAAACCCCGCTTAATGGAACCACTCCAGAGATCACCTGGTTGTTGGATAGAGGAACTACCCTCAGTACTGTGGAGCCTAAGAACAACTCTGAATCGGTCAACTGGTTATATGCCATTTTTCCTCGTATATGGGGCTGAAGCAGTTTTGCCTGCCGACATAGAATATGGCTCGCCAAGGATAAGGCAATACTCGGAAGCCGAGGTAAAAGAGGCCCGAGAAGATGGAGTAGACTTACTCGAAGAAGCAAGGGAACTGGCATTATCCAGGTCTGCTATATATCAACAAAATTTCCGACGCTACCATAGCCGGAAAGTGCAACCTCGTGTTTTTCGAGAAGGGGATTTGGTGCTCAGCGGTGCGCATACAGAATGCATAAGTTATCACCCCCATGGGAAGGTCCGTTCATTGTAAGCAAAGCATTGCACAATGATTCTTATTATCTCACAGACGCTCATGAAGGGCAAAAGAACAAGGCGGACAGGTCAGGAGATGAAACCAAAAGTCCATGGAATGCGGCACTACTTCGTCCCTTCTATACTTAGGGGAAGCAGTGCATGTATCACTCGAACTCTCATATGTTGGGCGTGTTTGCCAGCTATGTGCTAATAATAAAATGGTATGATTCGAAAAACTGACTCGGGGACTACCCCTTAAGTTTTCCATTTCAATTATTTTACGTCGGTTGGCATGATACCCGAAATTTATCTTGGAACAAGTAGTGTTTACTCGGAAGAAATCAACTCTTCGACTATGCTGTTGTCCGAAAACACGGCTTCATGGCAAGCAAGAGAAAAAGATGTAAGACGGGTAAAACACGAACACCGAATAAAGACAAAGGAGAAACGCGAGTCGGCTTTAGTTTTTTGCCTAACTCTTTGCAGGTCGTGTTATACTACGTACCGAGTAATCTCAGCCAAGTTATCCAAGTTTCATACCTGCTAACTATATCCTTCGTACTTTGAGACCCTAATGTCGAACAACGAAAAAGGTAGACAAGGGCCAAAGGCAAGGAAAGGTGACACGGCAAAATGAAACTTGGCGATTTGCCCTTGAATGATTCGCTCTTAGAACATAACGCAAACATATAAAGCTTATCAAAAGGCACATAATCAAACATAAAAGTGCAATGTATGTTACATATGTACCCGGCATACCGGGGATCTGATCAAAGTTCGAGTGTTGCTTAGCCTAAGGAGCAGAAGAACTCGGAGGAGCACTCTCGGAGCCAGGAGTTGTGCTTGGAGCATCGGCCGGGTGAGGGGCATCTGCGGCCGGGTCATCCGGATCATCTGATTCGGTTGCTTCGCTGTCACCACCCTCTTCATCAGCAACTTCGACGAGCGGGTCGCCAAGGTCGAGGAAGCTGGGCCCTTCACACCAAGCATGCACCATGGTGTACTCGATCATGGCATAAGCTCGCTCCTGGCGCTTCTTGATCAGCTCTGGGTCATTCAACCATTTGCCATCCCCCCTTATGTGAGCAAGAACATCAAGGTTGATGTCCTCATACCATGAAATCACAAAGGAGAGAGCCTTGTCCGCGGCAGCTCGGCCGGCCGACTCACGCCATTGATCCAGCCCGTCTTCAGTAAGGAGCAATCTCTCGACAAGTGGCTCGATGAGTTCGGGTGGGTCTTCATCCGGCTAGAGCATGCGAAACGCATGGATAGCTGACTTGAGCAAGTCCACACCGCAAGACCTGAGGGTCTTGACCCGTTTAGACACCGCTGTGAGAAGCTCCTCCATGGACACCTCTCAGCAGGAGCACCAGCTTCGGCTCTCACTTTCTTCATGGATCGGATGGCAAACATGTTGGCCTCAGGAAAATTATCTGCAAGAAAAAAGAGAAAGTTAGCAAATAAAAAGGGCAGATGGAAGAAGTCCAGAAGGACTTACACGGTGCGTAAAGAGTAAGAGGTTACTACCGAGAAAGAAGTTGATGGCGGCGAGTTTGCTATGCCAAGTCTTGGCCTTGGCTTGAAGGGCGTCCAAGTTCAAATTTGCCGACTCGACCGATGATTCGGCCTCGTCGAGCAGCCTCTTGGTCTTTTCGGCGCTGGCGGCCTGCTTCTCATTCTTCTCAGCAAGTCCTTCTTTAGCCTTTTCACCTCAGCCAAGTGCTTCTGCTCCGTCTCGTCCATCAGTTTCTTCAGCCGAGTCACCTCATCGCGCTCCTTCTGGAGTTCGGCTTGGTGCTTCTCTTCTTATTCAGGACAAATATTTGTCAGTACCAACAGAAAAATTTCAACTATTGGCTTAGGGAGGCAAGAAATTTACTCTCGGTCTTGCTGATTTGCGAGTGAAGATCATTGATGATAGACTGAGTAGTGGCTGTGGAACAAGAGCGAGAGAAAAAATGAGAAAATGAACCAAGGAAAATTACACCGAATAGAAAAAAGGAAGAGCAAAGATATTACCTTGGCCGTGGGTGTCCGTCTGTAGCTTCTCATACGCAAGTTCGAGCTTGCGATGCGCCAGGACGAGAGCTTGGTGCACTTTGGTGCGCTCATTATGCGTGAGCTAATCAAAGAAGACGGACAATAAGGAAGAGTCAAGTCAAGCAACCTGCCGAATAAAAAAGCTTAAGAGTTTACAGCTGAGTAAGTTCCTTACTCAACAGTAACCTCGAGGGCTAGGGATTGAAGCTCTAACACATGAATTTGGCTTAAGTAAATCAAAGAGCTTAAGAGCTTACAACCGAGTAAGTTCCTTACTCGACAGTAACCTCGAGGGATAGCAATCGAAGCTCTAACATGCAAGCTTGGGGTAAAAGGATTTAAAGACTAAGTGAATGTTAAAGAGCTTACAGCCGAATAAGTTTCTTACTCAGCTGCAACCTCGGGGACTAGGTGATATGTATAAAGGAAATTATCAATAATACAAAAGAGTAAGAAGTTAATTTACCTCGTTCACCTCATCGGCGCGGGCCATCAAAGCAATGGCCTGATGGGTCATGTTGGAGACGGCCTTGGGGCCGACTTGACTTCTTGCGGACGCAGTCTTGACCTCTGCTACTTTGCTGCATTCCATGCCACGGCGTAAGGCTCAGCCGAACCTAGGCTCTTTCCACTGAGCGTCCGACTGAGAACTTGACCCATTTTCAGGGTGGTTCCCACAGTGTCACGGGTCGCTACAGCAGAAGTATGGAGAGTAATAGCCCTGGAGCCATCACCTGACCCGACAGCCACAGATTCGTCCCCCTTACCCGTTGAAGCGATCATTGTCACCGACGTCGGAGGCCGGATCTGAGGAGCAGAACCCGGAGCGCAGACTAGCGTTGTTTGCTTG
Source organism: Avena insularis (assembly GCA_023614405.1). Lineage (NCBI taxonomy): Eukaryota > Viridiplantae > Streptophyta > Magnoliopsida > Poales > Poaceae > Avena > Avena insularis. Next base: position 86,363,346 of record CM042685.1, on the reverse strand, counting down.
GAAGAGGTGGATTTTCCAGATGAGGGGCGAGTAGAACCAGAAGCCTTGGGCTGGGTCTGGCCCTTTGACGGAATTGGAGATCGAGCAGAAGGATTTGGAGAAGAACGTGGAGCCGCCTGACTGGGCTCAGCAGTTTTGCTGGCTCCAAGGTCAGGAAGTTGTTCATTCACATCAGCTTGAGGGCTGATGCCAGAGGAACTGGTGGCAGAAAGTTTCTCGGCGCCAGATTCGCGGGCACCAAGATCAGGAAGTTTCTCCTGGCCAGCGCCAGGGGTGTTGGCCGTATGACCCACCAGGTCTGACTGACACTGAAAGGCGTGAGCCTCAACAGTGGGAGCTTCGACCCGGACGGGGCTCGGCACCGCCGAGTCAGTTGAAGGAGGCGCAGGCCTTAGTGGCGAGGAAATGCTAGACGCAGCATGGCTTGCCGACAAAGGTGCAGCGCTGAAAACAACGAAAAATATATAAGAGAACATCAGTGATGAAAAAGAAAAGAACGGAGCAAGCAGAGTACAAAAAGCTTACCCGGTGACAACCGGGTCACGGACGACTCGGCGTGTGACTCGGCGCCGAGCAGCTTGGCGAGTCTCAGCCAGGCTGGCAGCAGTAGAGGCAGCAGGAGCTGCTGGAGTGGGCTTGTTCTTCTTGGCTGGCTGAGTGCTGGAGGAGGCTCCGCGTCGCTTCGGCTTAGCGACGGGAATCTTGCCGACTCCGCCCATGGCGAGAGGAGGAGTGTCATGTACTTGGCCAGCTGCATAAGTAAATAATGGGCTTACTCGGATAAGCAAAGAGATTAAAGTCACAAGGCATATACCTCCAAAAGCGTACAATCATCATCCTCATCATCGTCAGACCAATCTTGTAAGGGATTGCGAGATTGACTCTCACCCGAAGCTGAAGCAGCCGTAGTGTGCGGGATGGGCATGAAGCACTCCAGGTCATACTCGACCTCATCCGAGTCGGAGCGGTCCCCATGATAACCAGCAGGAGGGACAGTACTGTCATCAACCTGGTGAAGGAGATTCTGCGGAGGACAAACAGAATGAGAAAATAAAAACTAAACTAAGAGTGGCAAAAGAGCTAAATCCTACTCAGCAAGAAAGTGATCCAGAAAACTTACCCAGGGGACAGGCCTGACCCGGCTAAATGGTGGGCAACTCCAAGCCCAATCATCCGCCAAGTTCAATTTAAAGATTGAGCTTACTCGGTGGGCAATGGAGTCATGGGTGAGCTCCTTAGTGGAGTGCCGAGTGGGATCGTGAGAGCCACTCATGAAGCACATCTTGTGGCTCCTCGCTTGGATGGGGCTTACCCGGCGTGAGACGAAGGTGCACATGAGGTCGGAGTCGGCAAGATGAAAGTTTTCATCCGGCGACAGCAACCTTTCCAGGATAGTGTTAGCCTCGTTTACCGCAGCGTCTTGGTCGCGTCGGTCAAGCTGCCAGTGCTTCTTGTGGGGGACCTCATCCGAGAAAGGGGGAAGTCGGATGTTATCAGTGGACCCGCTGTTTTTGACATAGAAAAAGGTTCTATGCCACTTCTTGCAAGAATCAAGCCCAGCAACCCGAGGAAAGATGGAGTCTCTCCTGGGCGTGATGCTAGCAGCACCGCACCGAGTCGGCTTCTTCTCGGCACGGGGAGCACCGGGCTGGGGAACAACCCTAAATCTAAAATACTTGTCCCATAGAAGAACTGTAGGCCAAATCCCAAGGTAGGCTTCGCGAGCAGAGATGAAGCAAGAAAGAGATACAATCGCATTGGCAGGAAGATGGTGGGTCTGCAGATGGAAGGTAGAAAGAAACAAGGAGAAGAAGGTGCTTACAGGAAGAGCGAAACCGCGTTCAAAATGGGAAAGGAAAACCACCCGCTCGCCAGCTTGAGGTTTGGGAGAGATCTCACCGGAGGGGAGACGGCAATCCACTTGCAGCGGAATGCGTCTGGTGGAGCGGAGCCACTCCACCTCCTCAATGGAGACCTCCGAGCCTTCCCAGCCGCCGTGCTCGCCGGTGGGAATCTCCTTTGTAACTACCTCGGTGAATTACGCTCCTAGTACAAGCCTGGATGATCAGAAATGGTTGAAATAGTACGGTGGGGCCCAAATGCCACTCACAGGTAGACCTTTCGGCCGTCCCAACCATTTCCAAACGTCGGGACAAGAACGGGCAGCGTAATCGGCAGGCGAAGGGATCAACTACATACACAAATGAGTATGTATGCAAGCCACCATACAATAGTACATCGGAGCCATTCCATCTAAAAAGAAAGGAAATATAGCAACGCCATACGGCAAGATCCAAATATCCTAGATAGGTATAATAGTTTAGGATATCTCCTCATACATCAATCAACAGAGTATCAAGCGGAAGCGGAAGACAAAATATGAGTACGGATAAGAAGCCAATCGGCATAAGATGCCCCATAAATAAGCACATCCCGCCCACCGATCTCACGGATCCCCGTTCCCGGAATCTCTACACCAAATGATCGTTGCCCATATCGTCCGTCTCTTCCAACCAGTATCCATCTTGCGAGTGTACCTGTTCATCTGAACCAATAATTTATCGTGTGAGACCCTAGGGGTACTCAGCAAGACTTTATGCCGCTAAAGGGGACACAACCTGGGGTGACGCAATTGCAGCAAAAGTTAAACCCTAACAGTTCTATAGATACTCGCTAACCATCCGCCCAACCAGAGATAGACGGATGTCCGTGAATTAATAACATCAGTTATAACAGTAATAACGGTAATCTTAACAGATCCATCCTCCTCCTCCTACCGACGAGGAAGCGGACGAACGACCCCCCTCCGTTGGCAGTTTTATTATCCATTCCGTGAATGTTGCACTATTTACTAGTCAGGTACCTAGTCTAGTCAAATTAAAAGCGGTACTTTAGTTATGCTTGTCTATGATCGAGAAACTGTGCTCCAAGTCGTCCATAACCGCGGACACGGCTTTCAGAAAGTTTTACCTCAGGTGCACAAATAGCAACACACACTCGATATGCCTCGGAAAAACCAAATCAAAACCCAACGAGGCGGTCACGACAAAGCGATCACAGGATTCAGAAATATTTCAGGGGGCCACCCCATTGAGCTACCCGCAACGAAGTTAGCTGACTCCGAGACGGCCTCAAGGTTTGCGCCAGTGGCTGTGAACGACTGGGAACCCGAAAATGTGACTGGGCTTGTCGACACCACGAAAACACTCCGCTTTCCTAAACAGTACAGTGTGCTCCTCGCACAATCTTAAATAAAGCAAGAAGCATGGCATAAGTACAGGATAGTAAATAAAACCTCAAACTAGTTTGTGCCCTCAAGAAATAAGAATGAATCAAGCTCGCTCGTGGGGGTTCATAAGCCTCCGTATGTGGATAGCGAATATTCAAGGAACAGAATCAAGTACTTGGGTCCTACGGACACAAGTGAGCCTGAAAAACCAAATAGCGAATATGGCTCACCGATGCCACTTTCATTAGTTATCCCATTACTACTCAGGTTAAGTTGTTTAGGTACCTCGTTATTCATCTGACACTCAAAAACCCTACACATGATGTTCTACGACTCGCATGGCTCAAACAACTCCTGTAGTAATGGCTCATGGGATGGAGGAACAAGCTTCGGTGGGATTTAAAAGTAAAGGCTATGCAATATTTGGGATTCAGATTAATGCAATCGCGACTCAATGATGCAAGAATAAGATAGACGCAAATAGGTACTATATGTATGCAAGCATGTGGTAGTGCTTGCCTGGCAGCTAAATTGAAGCGAGAGAAGGATCTGGGTAGTGCTCCTAGGTATCTTGATATATCCCCTGCTCAGCGTCTATTGGGAGAAGAACCAAACAAACAAGGGCCAACATAAATAAAGTGCACAAGCATAGGAATAAAATGCGACAAGCAAACAATCATGCCATGATGAATGATGCACAATTTGCATGGCAATAAGGTAGCATGGCATGGGTGAGGTATGGAATACAATAATAAAGCATTTTATTTAGTTTTGGCCCCATTTTATTCTCATATTAGTTGCTGTATACCTTATATTTATATGATGCATGCTTCAAATCAAACCATGGAATGCATAAACAGAAAGGTCTCGTCGAGCTAATCATTTTAGACAGATTATTTGTTAAATTTGAAGTTATAAAACAAAAGTTATTAATTAATTAAGGAAAAAGGGCAATTTAATGTAATTTAAATAAACTTGGAATTTTAATTGTTCAAAATAGATTTTGAATGGCATATTTGAATTCCTCACATTTTCTGAGTTGAAAACATATATTATTTGTTTAAATTGGACTTATATTTTAATAGTTATATTAAAACAGAAATAAAATTGAATTTGAATAATTAGAAAAAGATTTGAATTTAAAACAGATTTGCAGAATTACTTTTGTTACTCAGGTTTAGCTGCATTACCACGACGGTGGGCCGCTCTCTGATAGGACTTCACAGTATGAAAACTTTTTACACATTCTTGCTGCAACCGAGCGTGAAGGCAGTGGGGCTAGTACCACAGGGTCCACGCCATGAAGCGGCAGGCGGGCAGCACAGTGGGGCCAAGGGGAGCGCGGGTTGAGTTTTCTAGAGGCCAGGGGGTTCTTTGCAAAGCGGGCACTGCGGCTGACGGTAGGCCCAAAAGGTACCGCGGGTTGATGAACAAAAAGTTGCGGGGGGGTTTACGCAAAACGGCCACAGCCGTACTGTTCCTCTTCTCTGTCTCGATCGACAGATCGGTGCGCGGCGCGGACGCGACGCGGGGATTCGAACGCAGGATCTAGGGCTCGCGCGCGGGGGCGGAGCCACTGCGCTGGCCTGGGCCCTGTGTCAGGGAGGCGCTACGCGGCGAGATGAGGGCTACGCGATGCTAGCGCGAGCAGACAGAAAAGAGCGGCGGCACGCAGAGGGTGTTCGGCGCAACGTCCGGCGAGGCCAGGGCAAGACGGCGACGACGAGGAGGTCTGGGGGGTTGGGGAGCTCACCGGGAGTGTGTCGACATGGTCGGTTCGGCTTGAGGCGCTGGCGATCGACGAGGATGCAGACAGACGGCCGGCTAGGGTTTCGCGTCGGCCTCGCGCTGGTTCTGGCGGTTCCGGCACTTCTCCTCCGCGACTGCGAGTTCAAGACGATGCAGGGGAGCCTCCTGGTACTCCTCGACCACTCCACGGACTGCCTGCGCGTCTGGATCGACGGGGTGCGGTGGAGGACGACGGTGGTGTAGCCGGCGATGGTGAGGGACGGCAGGGAGAGGGGAGCATCCTGGGGTGGATCTGGGGATGGTCTGGCGAGGCAAAGAGGCAGGAGATAAGCAGAGGGAGGGAGAGGCTGCCGTGGGGAGCAGGTGGATGTAAAAGGTGGCTCGGCCACCTTTTTCCTCCTCTCCTCGAGCACGTGCTTTCGGTCGGCGAGGGCAAGGTGGGTGGCTACTGGTGGGGCCAGCAGGTGAGGCGGGAGGCGGGAGGCTCGGGTGCTCCTTGGCAGAGAGAGAGGGAGCTAGAGAGAGGCGGGGGGGTAGCCTCGGGTTGGTTAGAGCTAGGCTCGGGTTTGAGCTTGGTTGGGAGCTAGGGTTGGGGTGGTCAGGTGGGGCGAGCTGGGTGGGGCCAGGGTGACCATGTGGTGAGAGAGGAGAGAGGGGGATTAGGGAGGAGCTAGGGTTTAGCTTAAAAGGGGGGTGTGAGGTTAGGTTAGATGGGTGGTGATGATGGAGTAGGTTTAGATGAGAGAGAGATGAGGGGTGAGGTGTATTGTTTTGTCAAGCTCAAGCAAGATCAAGCAAAGAGCAAGCAAGAACTATACAAGGACAAGAGAGGGTGAGGTGGTTTAAGCATGATCAAATAAGATCAAGCTAAAAGAGAGAGAGAGAGGGAGATGATCCACCCAAAACCAAAAGAACCAAATACTAGAAATAGGTGGCACTTGCATGGCCCATGCAAATATTTAATGCCATGTTGATTCTTGTGAAAACAATGTTATTACATGGCATTATTATTATGCATTCCCAAAATTGGAGTAAGGCCCAAGCAAAGGAATCTAGAAAGAATTCCAAGTGGAATAGATGGAGATAGCCATGTTTGAAATAGAATGGGACATGCTAGTGTGTATGTTCCACTAGATGATCAATAGTCCCAAAATATTCCAACATGAGCATAATTCCATGATAAACCATATGGAAGCTAGGAGAAAGGTTCCACTCACAAGGCATGCAAAGGTGGCCATGTGGCTCTCATATATCAATGATGTGAAAACAACATGATGCTAAGATGAGAGCATGTGGACAAGAATTGGATCCATCCCAACCCACATGAACTAGAGGTAACTCAAATAAAATGCAAAGCTCATATTCAGTTGGATGGTGGAATTATAAGGTGGTGAAAAGAAAGGGTGGTGGAGTGGAATAAAAGATATGCCCCCAACTCAACTTGGGCATTAACCAATATATCAAGAACCAAATACAATATCAAGAGGCAAATACAATTTACAATGCATATGAGCTAAGAACCAAAACAAAAAGGGTTTTATATGATGCTCAAATGCAAGGAGGCATGATGACATGAGCATGATATAATGATGATGCAACAATTATGTATTTGAAGTAGCCATTATATTACTAGACCAAGTTGCATTACAATTGTTAGACAATTGGGATGCTACAACTCTCCCCCACTAAACAGGAATCTCGCCCCGAGATTCTAGGAAGAAGAAGAAGACACAAAGAGGGTAGGATACTTGGCACGGAGATCATCTTCACGTTCCCAAGTGGCTTCATCAACGGAATGGTGCGACCACTGCACCTTGCAGAACTTGATGGACTTGTTGCGAGTCCTTCTTTCTGCGACTTCACGGATTTTTGTGGGGTGTTCTTGATAAGACAGGTCTTCTTGGAGATTGATAAGCTCATGATCCACGGTCCTGCCGGGGTCCTTGAAGCACTTCTTGAGCTGAGAGATGTGGAAAACATCATGGACTTTGAGTTTTTCCGGGAGCTCAAGAGCATAAGCAACTTATCCTCTTCTTCCACGAACTTTGAAGGGACCGATGTATCTAGGGGCCAGCTTTCCTTTGATACCAAAACGGTGCGTGCCTCTCATGGGAGTGACACGAAGGTACACGAGATCACCAGGGACATACTCCATGTCCGTGTGCTTCCTGTCATAATTGCTCTTCTGGCGACTTTGAGCTATCCTCAGATTTTCAAGAATGATGTGAACCTTCTCCTCCGCTTGAGTCACAATGTCAGGGCCAAACAAGATCCTTTCACGCACCGACCAACCAATCGGAGTTACGCATTTGCGACCATAGAGAGCCTCAAATGGTGCCATCTTTAGACTTTTGGAAGCTATTGTTGTAAGAGAACTCAGCATAAGGAAGACATTCTTCCCACTTCATGCCAAAAGAGATGACCTTAAGCGAAGCATATCCTCCAGAATCTGATTGATCCTTTCAACTTGTCCTTGCGACTGAGGGTGGTAAGCTGTGCTGAAGTTCAACTTTGTTCCCAAAGCATTTTGGAAACTTTCCCAGAACTTGGAAGTGAAGATGCTTCCACGGTCTGAACTGATCTCAAGCGGAACCCCATACAGAGAGACAATTCTGTTGATATAGAGCTCAATAACTGAATTGCGAAATTGTTTCCTTGACGGGGAAGAAGTGAGCCACTTTAGAAAGCCTGTCAATGACAACAAAGATTGCATTGTTGCCCTTCTGCGACCTCGGAAAACCAGTGATGAAGTCCATCTCTACTTTCTCCCATTTCCATTCCGGGGGTTTCAATGGCTGTAGAAGACCGGAAGGTTTCTGATGAACAGCTTTCACTCTGCGGCAGACATCACACTCCGAGACATACTTGGCACAATATCGTTTCAAACCAGGCCACCAATATTGTGTTTTCAAGTCCATGTACATCTTTGTGCTGCCAGGGTGGATAGAAAGAAGAGAATCATGCGCCTCCTTGAGAATTTGCTCTCTCAAACCCGGGTAGTTCGGAACAAACATCCGGTGTTCAAAGAAGAGTGTGCCTTGAACATCGACGTGGAAGGACTCATACTTCGGAAGCTGAATCCTGGAGATGATCTTTCTTGTGTATGGATCACCAAGCTGAGAAGAGCGAACCTTTTCTTCCAAGAGAGGTGTTGCTAGAAGGTTCAGGAGATACCCTTGTTCCACAATTTCTAGGTTGAGCTAACGAAATTCCTCGCACAAGAGAGGCTGTTGTTCTTCCATCATGAGGTTGTTGACATAAGCTTTGTGGCTGAGAGCATCTGCCATGACATTAGCTTTGCCCGGAGTGTAGTTGATGGTCAAATCAAAATCATTGATTGCTTCAATCCATCTCCTTTGCCGAAGGTTGAGATCAGGCTGAGTGAAGATATACTTCAAACTCTTGTGATCAGAAAAGATCTCACAACGGTTACCAAGCAAGTAGTGCCTCCATACTTTCAAAGCAAAGACAACTGCTGCGAGCTCGAGGTCATGTGTAGGATAGTTGATCTCATGCGTCTTCAACTGTCGAGAGGAATAAGCAACAACTTGTTTTTCTTGCATGAGGACCGCACCCAATCCATGCAAAGAGGCGTCACAGAAGATCTGGAACGGCTTGGATGTATCCGGAGGAACCAAGACTGGTGTGGAAGTGAGCTTCTCTTTGAGTGTCTCAAAGCTTGCTTGACATGCAGGAGTCCAAAGGTATTTCTTGCCTTTCTTGCGGAGATCGGTAAGAGGCTTCGCTATCTTCGAGAAGTTCTGAGAACGGCGGCAATAACTAGCCAAACCAAGGAAACTCCGCACTTCTTTGACATTAACAGGAGGAAGCCATTCAACAATTGTCTTCACAGTTTCCGGATTGACTGCAATGCCCTTGGCAGAGATGACGTGACCAAGATAGGTAACTTGAGGCAGCCAAAACTCACACTTGGAGAACTTTGCATACAAGCGGTTCTCACGAAGTTTGCTTAGGACACACCGAAGGTGTTCTTCATGCTCTTCTTGTGACTTAGAATAGACTAGGATGTCATCCAGATAGACCACAACGAACTTATCAAGATACTCCATGAAAACCGAGTTCATGAGCCTCGAGAAGGTGGCAGGTGCGTTGGTGAGACCGAAAGACATGACCGTGTACTCATACAGGCCATAGCGGGTGGTGAAAGCTGTCTTCGGAACATCTTCCTTGCGAATCTTGATTTGGTGATAACCACTCCTCAAGTCCAGCTTAGAGAAAACCACAGCTCCAGCTAGCTGATCAAAGAGATCATTAATCCGCGTAAGGGGATATTTATTCTTGATGGTTTTAGCATTGAGAGCCCGATAGTTTAACACAAAGTCTATCAGTCTGATCTCGCTTCTTCACAAAGAGAGTTGGGATACCCCAAGAAGAAGTACTGTGCTGAATAAAACCCAACTTCTCTTGTTCATCAAGCTGCCGTTTGAGTTCAGCCAACTCAGCAGGACCCATTTTATAAGGCCGCTTGGAGATAGGAGCAGTACCAGGTTCAAGCTCAATTACAAACTCAACCTCACGATCCGGAGGCATACCTGGCAACTCTTCAGGAAAGACATCTGGGAACTCACAGACCACCGGAACACTCTGAATAGCTTCCATAGCATCAACATTCAGAGCCGCCAAAGAGAAAAGCTGGATAGCAGGAGTCAGACTTGGAGAATAGACTATATGGCCTTCAGGAATCTTCAGAGAAACCGAGCGTTCAGCACAATCAATCACAGTTGCATTTGCTGTCAACCAACCATGCCCAAGATGACATCAATGTCAGAATTGCCAAGAACAATTAAGGAAGCCGAGAACGAAGAGCCACCAATCTCAATTTGATTGCCATGGCTGATTTTAGAAGCTGCCATTGTTGCTCCAGGAGAAAGGACCATTAACCGCTTGAGGAGAGGATCCATAGCTAACTCATTCTCATTTGCAAACTTGTGAGACACAAAAGAATGCGATGCACCAGAATCAAACAAAACTCGTGCAGGGACTGAGTTAACGGAAAGCATACCCATCACAACTCCAGGTGCATGCTCAGCTTGAGCGTTGACACGATTAGCACGAGCAATAGCAGACCCGGGCTTGGTGTTGATGTTGAGAGCCCGAGGTGGTGGTGCACGAACCAAAGGAGAGCTTGCCGCAGATCTTGGAGGTGGTGGGGGAAGAGCCTTGTTCTTCATCGGACAGTTCCATTGTTGATGCCCAGAGTCTCCACAAGTGTAACAAGCACCAGGTGGACGTGGAGCAACGTAGCTGTGGACTCCAGGCGCTCGAGGTAGTGGTGGTTGTAGCCCACAGGAGCAGCGATGAGGAAGTTTGGTGGCCTTGCCACGTAGCTTGAAGGTCTTGGTGGAGCCGGAGGCGGCGGTGGGGTGTTAGGAACCCAAACACGACGCTTAGAAGGAGTGACATAGTGAAGAGCTTTGCATCACGGCTGTGTTTCTTGGACTCCTCAAACACTTGCCTACTTGCCTCTTCCTGCAGCTGTATGCTGAAGTTCCGAAAGCGATGCGGCCTTGCATGTGTGATTGCATACTTAATTGATGCATTGAGCCCCTGCCTGAACCTCTTTTGCTTCTTCTTGTCATCAGAGATCTCATCGCCACCATAACGAGAAAGGTTCATGAAGTTCCTGATGTAGGTATTGACATTATCATTGCCCGCTTGAGGTTGAGAAACACTTCCTTCATCCTCTCCATGACAATTTCGATGAGATCGCTCTTTGAAAGCTCCATTGAACTGTTCCCAAGTAGGCTGAAAACCGGTGCTTTGCCTTGAGTAATTCTCCCACCAGAGCTGCATCTCCCTTCAGAAGGTGAGTAGCACACTTTACCCATTCTTGCTCAGGAACATCAGCAGTCATCAGCAACCTTGACATCTCACGCAACCAATCATCAGCATCAAGTGGTTGATCAGAAACATCAAATTGGCGTGGGTTGAACTTCAGGAAGCTTTTGATGTCTCCTCGCTTGGGAGGTGGAGGTAGCGGCACAAACTCGTTCCTCCTGACACTTTCCTCAAAGCGTTGCTGGTTCTCGCATTCTTGCCAAGGCATTGGCGATGCTTGACAATCTGCCCCAGATTCAGGTTGTATGTCCTCCTCAGAACGGCGTGGTGGTGCCATCCTATGATTGATATAACACACAAGTCAGTACTATAATGGAGAATAATAATAATCCACAATAGTACCAAAATGGAATTAACCAAGATTAAAGGATACAATTTACTAAGATGATATTAAAATATCAACAAAGTTCAAAGCACCTAGAAGATATTAAGCATATCGCACACGACTGAAAAGGAGTGTGGTACACAAATATATCAAAGAAAAATTTTCCACAAATTTGGCATTAAAATACCAATAGATCATAAAATCACTTAACAAATCAAGATTAGTGACTCTACCAATTCAATATACAAGAGCGAATGATAAGAGTAGTGGTATGGTCGCGACTCCATCCCGCACTCAAATCATTACTCCGCACATGAACAAGTAAAACACATATCTCAACACCTTCTCCTCAAGATAACCTAAAGATTAGCAACTACGGAAACGAACACCACAAACATGATAGCGTCGGATAACAAAGAGTAAGACAGATCGCGTTGGTATACAACGAATCAGATAGATCGCGTCGGTTTGCAAAATCCTATCGGTATGGAATGTACCAACAGTTGATAACCAAAAGGCCGATAAGATAACAACTTGGATGCAACAGATAGACAAAGGATTACACACACACACTCACACACACAGATACACAACCTATGGTACTACGGAAACCCAGAACACGTGAATCCTAGTTTGAATTTTGAGAAGAGGATTGTAAACGTTACACTTCCTTACCAGAAAAGGGTGGTGGGTGGGTAAGAAGAAAAGTGGAAGCAGTCATACTCTCGCGTTTTGTTTTTCCCTAGTATACATAACTACCAAAATAATTGCTAGACAGACAACGACCATTTGGCTGAGACCCTGAAGGTCGGGATGGCTCTGATACCAATTGTAACTACCTCGGTGAATTACGCTCCTAGTACAAGCCTGGATGATCAGAAATGGTTGAAATAGTACGGTGGGGCCCAAATGCCACTCACAGGTAGACCTTTCGGCCGTCCCAACCATTTCCAAACGTCGGGACAAGAACGGGCGGCGAATCGGCGACGAAGGATCAACTACATACACAAATGAGTATGTATGCAAGCCACCATACAATAGTACATCAGAGCCATTCCATCTAAAAAGAAAGGAAATATAGCAACGCCATACGGAAAGATCCAAATATCCGAGATAGGTATAATAGTTTAGGATATCTCCTCATACATCAATCAACAGAGTATCAAGCGGAAGCGGAAGACAAAATCCGAGTACGGATAAGAAGCAAATCGGCATAAGATGCCCCATAAATAAGCACATCCCGCCCACCGATCTCACGGATCCCCGTTCCTGGAATCTCTACACCGAATGATCGTTGCCCATATCGTCCGTCTCTTCCAACCAGTATCCATCTTGCGAGTGTACCTGTTCATATGAACCAATAATTTATCGTGTGAGACCCTAGGGGTACTCAGCAAGACTTTATGCCGCTAAAGGGGACACAACCTGGGGTGACGCAATTGCAGCAAAAGTTAAACCCTAACAGTTCTATAGATACTCGCTAACCATCCGCCCAACCAGAGATAGACGGATGTCCGTGAATTAATAACATCAGTTATAACAGTAATAACGGTAATCTTAACAGATCCATCCTCCTCCTCCTCCTACCGACGAGGAAGCGGACGAACGACCCCCCTCCGTTGGCAGTTTTATTATCCATTCCGTGAATGTTGCACTATTTACTAGTCAGGTACCTAGTCTAGTCAAATTAAAAGCGGTACTTTAGTTATGCTTGTCTATGATCGGAAACTGCTCCAAGTCGTCCATAACATGGACACGGCTTTCGAAAGTTTTACCACAAGGGGTGCACAAATAGCAACACACACTCGATATGCCTCGGAAAAACCAAATCAAAACCCAACGAGGCGGTCACGACAAAGCGATCACAGGTTTCATAAATATTTCAGGGGGGCAGCCCATTGAGCTACCATAGCGAAGTTAGTGACTCGAGACGGCCTCAAGGTTTGCGTCAATGGCTGTGAACATTTGGGAACCCAAAATGTGACTGGGCTTGTCGACACATGAAACACTCCACTTTCCTAAAGATGCAGTGTGCTCCTCGCACAATCTTAAATAAAGCGATAAAGCATGGCATAAGTACAGGATAGTAAATAAAACCTCAAACTAGTTTGTGGCCCTCAAGAAATAAGAATGAATCAAGCTCGGCTCGGGGGGTTCATAAGCCTCCGGATGTGGATAGCGAATATTCAAGGAACAGGAATCAAGTACTCGGGGTCCTACGGGACACAAGTGAGCCGGAAAAACCCAATAGCGAATATGGCTCACCGATGCCACTTTAATTAGTTATCACATTACTACTCAGGTTAAGTTGTTTAGGTACCTCGTTATACATCCGACACTCACAAACCCTACACATGCTGTTCTACGACTCGCATGGCTCAAACAACTCCTGTAGTAATGGCTCATGGGATGGAGGAACAAGCTTCGGTGGGATTTAAAAGTAAAGGCTATGCAATACTTGGGATTCAGATTAATGCAATCGCGACTCAATGATGCAAGAATAAGATAGAGGCAAATAGGTACTATATGTATGCAAGCATGTGGTAGTGCTTGCACAGCAGCTCGATTGAAGCGAGAGAAGGATGGGTAGTGCTCTGGTATCTTGATATATCCCACCTTCAGTCTATTCGAGAAGAACCAAACAAACAAGGGCCAACATAAATAAAGTGCACAAGCATAGGAATAAAATGCGACAAGCAAACAATCATGCCATGATGAATGATGCACAATTTGCATGGCAATAAGGTAGCATGGCATGGGTGAGGTGTGGAATACAATAATAAAGCATTTTATTTAGTTTTGGCCCCATTTTATTCTCATATTAGTTGCTGTATACCTTATATTTATATGATGCATGCTTCAAATCAAACCATGGAATGCATAAACAGAAAGGTCTCGTCGAGCTAATCATTTTAGACATATTATTTGTTAAATTTGAAGTTATAAAACAAAAGTTATTAATTAATTAAGGAAAAAGGGCAATTTAATGTAATTTAAATAAACTTGGAATTTTAATTGTTCAAAATAGATTTTGAATGGCATATTTGAATTCCTCACATTTTCTGAGTTGAAAACATATATTATTTGTTTAAATTGGACTTATATTTTAATAGTTATATTAAAACAGAAATAAAATTGAATTTGAATAATTAGAAAAAGATTTGAATTTAAAACAGATTTGCAGAATTACTTTTGTTACTCAGGTTTAGCCACACACAAACGCTGACGGGTGGGCCGCTCTGCTGACTGGGACTTCACAGTATGAAAACTTTTTACATTCTTTGCCAGACACGAGGCAGGTGGGGCTAGCAAACCACGGGTCCATCGTGAAGCCAGCGGGCGGCTGACAGTGGGGCCAAGGGGAGAGTTGAGTTTTCTAGAGGCCAGGGGTTCTTTACCATGCAGCGCACGGTGACGGTGGGCCCAAAAGTTACCGCGGGTTGATGAACAAAAAGTCGCGGGGGGGTTTACGCAAAATGGCCACAGCCGTACGGTTCCTCTTCTCTGTCTCGATCGACAGATCGGTGCAGCAGACGCGACGTGGGATTAACGCGGGATCTAGGGCTCGCTGGGCGGAGCACGCGCTACTGGCCTGGGCTTAGTGTCGTGAGGCGCTCTGTGGCGAGATGAGGCTCTGTGATGCTAAGCATGACGAGAAAAAAGCGGCCTTGAGAGGGTGTTCGGCAACGTCCGGCAAGGCCAGGCGAGACGGCAACGAGAGGTCAGGGGTTGGGAGCTCACCGGGAGTGTGTCGGCGTGGTCGGTTCGGCTTGAGGCGTCGGCGACGAGGACGCAGACAGACGGCCGGCTAGGGTTTCAGCGTCGGCCTCGCGCTGGTTCTGGCGGTTCGGCGCTTCTCCTCCGTGATGCGAGTTCAAGGCGATGCAGGGGAGCCTCTGGTACTCTCGACCACTCCACGGACTGCCTGCGTCTAGATCGACGGGCGGTGGAGGACGCAGTGGTGTAGCGGCGATGGTGAGGGGGCAGGAGAGGGAGGCGTCTGGGGTGGATCTGGGATGGTGCATGAGGCGAGAGGCGGGAGATAAGCGAGGAGAGGAGAGGTGCCGTGGGGAGCAGGTGGATGTAAAGGTGGCTCGGCCACCTTTTTCCTCCTCTCGAGCACGTGCTCGGGTCGGCGAGGGCGAGGCAGGGCAGGGGTGGCTACCGGTGGGGGCCAGGGTGAGGGCAGGAGGCGGGAGGCTCGGGTGCTCCTTGGCGAGAGAGGGAGCTAGAGAGAGGGGGGTAGCCTCAGAGGGTTAGAGCTAGGCTCGGGTTTGAGCTAGGTTGGGAGCTATGGTTGGGGTGGTCAGGTGGGGCGAGCTGGGTGGGGCCAGGGTGACCATGTGGTGAGAGAGGAGAGAGGGGGATTAGGGAGGAGCTAGGGTTTAGCTTAAAAGGGGGTGTGAGGTTAGGTTAGATGGGGTGGTGATGATGGAGTAGGCTTAGATGAGAGAGAGATGAGGGGTGAGGTGTATTGTTTTGTCAAGCTCAAGCAAGATCAAGCAAAGAGCAAGCAAGAACTAGACAAGGACAAGAGAGGGTGAGGTGGTTTAAGCATGATCAAATAAGATCAAGCTAAAAGAGAGAGATAGAGAGAGGGAGATGATCCACCCAAAACCAAAAGAACCAAATACTAGAAATAGGTGGCACTTGCATGGCCCATGCAAATATTTAATGCCATGTTGATTCTTGTGAAAACAATGTTATTACATGGCATTATTATTATGCATTCCCAAAATTGGAGTAAGGCCCAAGCAAAGGAATCTAGAAAGAATTCCAAGTGGAATAGATGGAGATAGCCATGTTTGAAATAGAATGGGACATGCTAGTGTGTATGTTCCACTAGATGATCAATAGTCCCAAAATATTCCAACATGAGCATAATTCCATGATAAACCATATGGAAGCTAGGAGAAAGGTTCCACTCACAAGGCATGCAAAGGTGGCCATGTGGCTCTCATATATCAATGATGTGAAAACAACATGATGCTAAGATGAGAGCATGTGGACAAGAATTGGATCCATCCCAACCCACATGAACTAGAGGTAACTCAAATAAAATGCAAAGCTCATATTCAGTTGGATGGTGGAATTATAAGGTGGTGAAAAGAAAGGGTGGTGGAGTGGAATAAAAGATATGCCCCCAACTCAACTTGGGCATTAACCAATATATCAAGAACCAAATACAATATCAAGAGGCAAATACAATTTACAATGCATATGAGCTAAGAACCAAAACAAAAAGGGTTTTATATGATGCTCAAATGCAAGGAGGCATGATGACATGAGCATGATATAATGATGATGCAACAATTATGTATTTGAAGTAGCCATTGTATTACTAGACCATGTAGCATTACAATTGTTAGACAATTGGGATGCTACATCCTTCTCCTCAGCACCATCAGCGCCGTCGCGAGCATCCATGAGATCAGCAGAGTCCGTCTCCTCCACGGTAGGAAGAGGCTTGGAACAACGTGGACCTGTATTGGAATGGAAAGAAGAAAGGGGCAATCGCAACACAAGAACAGGAGGAAGAAGGAACCGCAAAGGGGGCAGTTTGATTTTGCGGGCGCGAGGAAGAAGAAAGGCCAAGGGAAAACTGAATGGGCGTGGGGGAAGTGGAAACCCCCAACCCCTACTTAAGGGTAGTAAAAACCCCAGTCGTGGGATCTATTTGTGTTGTGCAGCCAGCGTGTGGCCGTGTACCAGGCCGGGAGAGCCAGTTAGCAAGCGCCACGTAGCCAAGGATACACGAAAAATCCCGTGCCACATCATGACTAGAAGGACAAGAGGCACCGGTCAATGGGACTGCCACAGTGACAGGGAATAACTGCGCAGTTGTCACTGTGCCGCCAGAGCTTGGAACAAAAATTGAGGCAAGTAATCATGATTATCAGCTGTCAGTGACTGAAGCGCACCGAAAATGACTCGGAATTGGCCAAAGTAACTCGGCACGAGGCAAGAATGAGCCAAGAAGTCAAAGAGTCGACCCGAAATTGTCAGACTAACCCGGCAAGGTGCAAAATTGCGACAGATAAAGACAAAAACTAAGTTCCATTCACGCAAAAGGAACCTGGAGACGCCTAACAGCTTGAACTGCTAGACCTCACCAGCTTCGGTGACTAATGTCGGGGGGATAACCCCCGGTAGGGTCACGAGAGGGGAACATAGTGCAGCTGGGTTGGCTCTGAGTAAAGAAAGAACCAGGCCGGGTAAGAATGGCCGGGTAAGATAAGCATGAAAGCCGACATACAAACTATGTCGGCCCGCATAGGACAAAGTTGTAACCCTTGCAGGAACCAACGAGCCGAGTCAACCGAGGAAGGGCCGAGTCAAGGAGGACACGTGGCACCTTTCCGAGTAAGGTTCAGGAGGGACCATGGTAAAGCATGGTCAAAAGAGAACGGTGACGCCTGGTGACACAAAAGGAGTCGGGTGACGCCCAAAGCATGCGCTGACGTACAAAGTAATAGCATGACGCCAAAAAGAACAAGAAGCAACGTACCAGAAGACCGTTAGCTGTCAAGCTTTATGGACCGGGCCTCTGGCTTAGGGCAAGCCCATGACCCGGCCCATATTGTAGGGACCAAGATCCAAACAGTAAACCCTAGAACCCAAAGGGGTATTAGCTAGCTAGCACTGCCTATATAAGGGAGGGCATAGCAGTAGTAGAAAGGAGGTTGGACCAAGTAGGGAACTAGTGTTGTGTACTCGAGCTTATACAGCTCAAGGAGTACTTGTAATCTTTGTGGTATCAATCGAATTGCCAAGTCTGGAGAGTTCTTCTTGTTCTTCGTGCATGGCTCAACCATCCCTCCCCGGTGACCACAAGCACCCATTCGGCCCCAACTTAATCCTACCCATGGCATCTGCAGTGCCACCACCACGTCACTCGCCCTCGCCGCATGTGTCTGCACTCAACACGACCCTAGGAACCTCCCATACATCCCCGTTCGCTGCTGTGCGACCCGTAGCACCCGTGCGTCAACAAAACCACCATCGGTGCCACTTAGAGCACCAGCCCATTCCGACCATTCTCGACCGCCCCTTGCCGCGCCATCAAGTCCTTGAGCATCGCCAAGATACCGTGCACCATCATAGCCTCCGAGCCATGCCGTTATCTCACGGCACCGTCGTCACCAACGAGCTCTGCCCATGCCGCACTGCCTCTCTCGCTCGGCTATAAAAGGAGGCCTTCCCAGCCCCAATTCACCACACCATTCCACTCCCCACCTCTCACAGAGCACCACTGACCCTTCCTTGGAGAAAGGCGAGCACCAGGTCACCGGAATTTCACCGGAGTCTGCCGTGGAGGAGGAGAAGAGGAGTCGTTGATTGGAGCTGCCGTAGCCACCGTTCGAACCGCCATCGTCAATAACGTCGTTCTCCCCAACGCCAACCCTAGCTTTAGCCCTGGTGAGCCTCACATGACCACCACCGCCGCGTTAGGGTTTAGTCTCGCCGGCGCTTCCTAACGGAGACGGCACACCCCAGCTGTTAGATTAGATGCTAATCGCATTGTCCAGATTTCCCTGTACCACTTCGCGTACCCAGAGTCGCTGACGCATGGGGCCACCACTTAAGTTAGCCCAAGCAGCGTTGTCTTGGCGATTAGTGAGTTAGCATTGACCAGTTAATTCAAATTTAGATTTTTCCATTTAGTTCAAACTCTAGTTTTGTCTGTTGATTCAAAAAATCAATTCAGAGAGTTTTACTGAACCAAATTACATGAAACCAATTTTGTTAGAAATCTATTGAAATTAATAATCCAAGACCGTGGGATTCAAACCATTTGAAATTATAGATCACCTATGGTAAAAATAACAAGGCAGATACTTTTCTACATTCAAACATTTTTAAAAAATCAACCATAAATGCTTTTGAGTTGATTCCAACTCTCAAAAATCACATTTGATAAGACCTTTCAGAATATATACAAATATATAGGTTTATTTGCAGTAATAATGGAAAAGTATTAAAAGAATGCCTCATAGGCATTTCTAGCCATTTTAATTAATTAAAATAATAAGGTTAAACCTTATTAAATTGTGACACCACCTTAAATCACATTCCCAAGTATTAAAATATGTGGTGATGACATGTGTCAACATGATCCCATATTTTAACTGGAGAATATTAAATCTTAAGTAGTTTTAAATGAGTAGAAATTACTTTTCTAAAATAAAATAAATAAGACTAATTCTTTAATTCATGTGATAATTGTGATGATGCTAGATCATCTAGTGTGAACCCTTGTGTGCCAAATAGAAGTAGTTAAGTATTGTTTGGTGATTGTGTACCTCGTATTTATTTATAGACGCTAGTACCGACCAAGGATACGAAGAGGAAGTTGACTACTACGAAGAGGAAGCAGAGGAGAACTTCAACCACTACACTACTCAAGGCAAGCTACCAGTTGCATGTTACCTATGCAAGCTATCTAATGCAAGCCATCCTAGCAAGCTGACACTTGCATGATAACTATGCAAACTAGAGGCCTTGGGCATATTTGGTTATGCCACCTTGCTTATAGCAAATCCTAGTTTACTTGCAAGCTTTATTCTTTTATTTTCTTTATCAAAGTTCTTTATTTGCTTTTACTTGGTGACTTGTGAATTTTGGAAAGATATTATAGGTAGCATAAAGAGCATAAAACTTATCCTAAGTTAGATAGAACTAGATATCATACTAAGGCATGAGATTAGACTTAGATAAGTCACATTTGATTAGCACCCTTCATTAGTGATTACCCCAAACTTTAGTGGCTAGTGCTAAGCATAAAACTTGATCACTTTAGATGGGAATACTTGGTGAAAATGGTTATGAAAACCTTAGAATGTTGAGTCATTCTAATGAAATGTTTTGACATGTGTTATGAACACCAGATGACTTGATGATGAAAATGTTGAGGCATGAACCTTAGCCCTTTATAAAACTGATGGTTGTGTCTGGATGTGATACCATTCCAATTTTATCGTACAACCACAATACCCGAATTTGGGTAGGGATTCACTAGAAGTTGATATATCTTAGTATGGGTTCCCTTGCGGAAGAGGTTTGAGCTGAGGCTACCTCGTTATGATTGTCCACCTGTGTAGTTCCCAAGATGATAGATGTTCATGGTTGGGAGGCCAAACTCATAGGGGAGGTGCATATACTAGGGTGTGTAATTGAAAGGTTAGTATTGATTATCCACATACTGAGTATGGTGATTCGGGATTGTTCCTGACGGATGTATCGCATGTTGTGGTGAAAGTGTACCACCTCTGTAGAGTTTCAAACTATTCGAATAGCCGCGTCCGGGGTTATGGACAGTTGGGGTGGCCATACTGTTCCGTCATCAGATGTTTTCAAAATGACTTGTCAAATAAACTATGACTTTGACTTGACCACAATAGGGTTGTGAACATGAAAACTAAGTTCCCAATTAGGTGTTATAAAACCTTAAACAAGTTTTCTTTACTTCCGAACTCAGTTAGAAATAAACCTAGCTTTTTGCAAATAAACCTAGAACTTAGTATTCCTACTTGAACCACTTTATTTGTTAGTGATAGTTTGCGAGTACTTAAAGAGTACTCATGGCTTTGTCCCTGGATATTCCTATGGCCAGACTATGAGGAGGACTACCAGGATGATGGACAACAGGAAGTCTATGACAACTAGGATCATCTCCCATCGTCAGCATTGCCTGTGACTCTAAAGATGTTGCTTCGCCCACGCTACCCTTATTATATTATTCCGCTGTGTTGATAGTACTAAGACTGGATCATGAGATCCTTTATTTATAAGACCTTTATTATGGTTTGTAATGGATGATGAACTATGGTACCAATTTGTTATGTCTCGCAAAAATGGTAATCCTAGGATTGCGATGTATGGCATAAAAGGCATCTGGGATTAAAAATCCGGGTGTTGACGGCGACGGCATGGGCGAGGACCTTCTTCTCACGCTTGGTGCCGAGCCCGGTGAAGGTGTGGAGCGAGCCGACATCATTGCCAAATGCCCCGCCGTTTGGCGGATTGTTGTTGGGGTCCTCCCTTGCACACCTCGCCTTCTCGATCTCCTTCAGAGAGTGGCAGACGGCGGTTGTGTGCGTGGAGGGTTTCACCTCCCTACTATGGAACACACAGGGTTGGTTGAGGAGAGCTGCGCGGTCGAATTTCGGCCTCGCTCGGTAGTTTCCGCAGTCGCAGTGCTGGCTTCCGTCGCGGTAGAAGCTCTTGGCGTCACGTGGCGCGTAGCCAGTGTTGGCAACAAAGTCGAGTAGCCCATCACCGCGTCTCTTGTCGGTGAGGCGAGTGTTGTTGTAGCGCAGCTCGCGCTGCCTACCATTGTCGTGGCCGCTTGAGCGGAGATTCCCACCCGACTTGTCGTTGATTTCCTGGTTTGGATCTTCCTCCGCATATCGTTTGGCGATCTCGAGGATGTCGGGGATGTTGTCGAGCGTCTTGTACACTCGCTTGATCTTCGCGACCAGTGGCTCGTATCGGCACGAGTTTTTAAGCAGTGGATTGTCGTGTCCGGGTGAATGCATGCGGCTTTGATCCATAGGTCCTACCACCGTTGGACCCAATTGCGGGTCAACTCGCGGGGCCCCTGGACGCATCGCTCCAGCTCCTCGATGGTGGTGGTGCAGGTGTAGGAGCCTTTGAAGTGCCCGACGAAGGCCTCGCGCATGTCCTCCCAGGAGTCGATGTTGTCTAGGGGAAGGGTGTTGATCCACTGCCGAGTCGCTCCCCCCATCATCAGGGGGAGGTAGTAAGAAGCGAGAAGGTCGGTGTGGCCAGCGATTCCCATTGCCATGAGGTATGTCTCTAGCCACACATCTGGATCGTACGTAGGATCATTTTCTTCGATCTCCTTCGGCACTTTGAAGTTCGCCGGGTATTTCTCGCCTCGGATCATCAGTCTGAAGCACTGGGGGCTGACTCGACTGAGGGAGCCCCTTGGCTCGCCATCGTTGTGGTTGGTGAGCGTGTGCCTCAGATTGTTGGGCTGGCGTGCACGCCAGCTCTGGTTGTTGATGATGTGGGTCCGCGCATCAACCAACTGCCCGTTGGCGACGACCGTGTTGTTTAGCGGTCGTGGGTCATTGGTGGAGAGTGCTGGGTGCACGACCCGTGGTTGGTGCTGCAGGGTAGTTGAGGGTGTTCACCATTGATGGGCGGCCGCTTGAGTCTGCCCTGCTTCCGGAGGAGCGGGAGTACATTCGCCCCCGCGAGTCGGCTCCTGTGACTTGCTACTCGACAACCTTGGAGAGTAGGGCCTTGGCGTACTGGATTTGCAGCGCGCCTTCCCCTGTGACATTGAGGTTGGCGACTGCCGTCTGTCCTACGATGAAATTTTCCATCGGGGTGGATTATAGCGGGAGGCCGTTCCTGTCCCGCTCTTGCAGAGAGATTATGACTCTCGGCTGGTTGGGAGGGGGTGCGCGACCTGGTGGCGGTGGTGGGGCTCCGCTTGCTGGCGCTCCTGGTGGCGGACGGGCGCTGAAGCCTGGTGGTGCGTTCTAGTAGATCACGCGCTCGGCCATGCGAGCGGGATCATTGTCTTCATCGAAGTTCAAGGCGTGGCCCGGAATGGTGGGGTTCAAGTGTGTCCTGATGCGGCGTTGGTGGTAGAGCGATGGGTCCTGCGCTGTTACCTACTCGAGGCGAAATTTTCTGCGCTCGGCTTGCTCCTTGTGCAATGCCTCCTCCAGGCGCAGGTGGGATTCCTCGACCTCCCCCATCATCGCGGTCAGCGAGATTGGCTTGGAGAAGGGGTCTGGCGGGGCGCTCGTGCCGCTCGCCATGTAGGTCATGATGAAGTGACCGGATCCGGTGTGGAGGTCGCCGGAATTCTCCGAACCGGAGTCGGAGTCGAAGATCCCAAGGATGGATGGATCCTCGAAATCTCCAACGTTGGAGACACGTGTGATGGAGCCTTCTAGTGACACGGCGATGATGGATCCGGCAAGCGAAGTTGGGGTCGCCGAGTCGGCATCATTGTGGAGGGCCATGTCGTCCACGTTCGTGTCAGTATCGGCCATGCCGCTGTTGGCCGAGTTGTAGTGGGAGGCGAGGCGGTGGATAGTGTGGACCTGACTCTCCGAGAGACGATCGCGCAGCGAGACTCGCCGATGAGCGTCGAGTCCCCCAAGATGATGATGTCCGTGAAGCCGACGAAGAGGTTGATGGTGCCGACTAGAATGATGACGTTGTGCATGACCAGGCGCGATGGCGGGACGTAGCAGCTATGCAAGATCTAAAGGATCTCGCCGCACGCGATCATGCAGACGGTGGCGCTCGACTGGTTGATTGGCAAGTAGGGTCTCACCGCAGAACTCAGGCCTGACCGGCCAGGCCCCACAGTGGGCGCCACTGTCGTGTGAATGGCCACGAAAGATGTTGCGATTGGCAGCGAGCAGTAAAAAGAGGGGCACTGGCGGCCAGCCATCTGCAGTGCGATATGAGGGCGGAGACACAAGGTTTTACCCAGGTTCAGCCCCCTAGAGGGTAAAGACCGACTCATGCTTGATTGTATTATCGGGAGATTATAGGTGGCGAGCTCGGCGACTAGGCGGCGAGTCGATGGGGTATCTGATGGAACGTAAGTGCTACGCGTACCCTAGAGAGGCTTATATAGGGGTACCTCGCTATGGTTTACAGATCTACAACTGAGTTGGATAAGGACTCAGAGGGTTTTGACCTAATCCGACTGCGCCTAGCTACGCTTCTAGGCCTTCGGCTTTCAGTCGCCTAGCTCCTTCTTGGGTCATGATCCAGTCGCCGTCCTGCGGGCCCATTCACTGGGAGTTGGATCCGGTAGGGAACATCCTGCTGGGTATTTCCCTCTCGGCATATCCCCATCTGGGTTGGGGGGTGGGGAGGAAAAATCGGCAAAACAGTCGGTGCGTGCAGGCACACGAGGTCCAGTACAACCTTGAACCTAGGCACGTGCCTATCCTAGGTACCCCATGCACCCCAAAAAAATCCTGAAAATTGAGGGCCCTTTCTAGGGTACCTATAGTTAGAAATCGCCATTACCAGGGCATAACTCAGAAAAAATACTGTATATGCTTGCACCACAAGATAAATACCAACCTCCCGGGACTGGTGGTCCGCCACAATGTAGCATGCGTTTAAATTTCCTCGGGGCCTAGGGCTCACTCGATTCTTGCACCTCCTTTGCAAAATTGCCGGTTTTTCGGAGTCAGTAAATGGAAACTCTGGATTTCTTCATGGAACCCTGAAATATCTAATTGGAGAAGTTTCTTAGAATGCCTATAGGGAGCTAGGTGCCGGGTGTGGGCTCAATCTGGGTAGTGGATCCATGTTCTGGGCAGTGAGGGGGAGGTATAGGTTTAAAAGCCATGTTAACTCCTACTCGATAGCCATCCGGGGGTGAACCAT
Organism: Avena insularis; assembly: GCA_023614405.1. Classification (NCBI taxonomy): domain Eukaryota; kingdom Viridiplantae; phylum Streptophyta; class Magnoliopsida; order Poales; family Poaceae; genus Avena; species Avena insularis. Next base: position 86,338,786 of record CM042685.1, on the reverse strand, counting down.
GTGCCAAAAGTCCTGGTTTGTCTTGTTTATGATTTTATGATGGTACGGGGTGACATACAAGGTCTACTCGAGCTGGTTTCATATTTTTTGATTCTTGATTAAATTCCTATTGTCGGGGTTTGGGGGGTGGGAAATATCGGCAAACCCGCCAGGGCGCGCAAGCATGCGAGGTCCAGTGCAACCATGAACCTAGGAACGTTCCCAACCTAGGTACCGCATGGGGCACCCCAAAACTTGAGGGCCCATTCTAGGGTACCTACAGTTAGAAACCGCCATTACCGGGACGTAACTCAGGAAAACTATAGTATATGCTTGCACCACGATATAAATACCAATCTCTCAGGAATGGCGGTCCGCCACGACATAGCATGCGTGTAAATTACCTCAGCGCCTTGGGTGCGCTCAATTCTTGCACATCCTTTAGAAAATTGACGGTTTTTCAGAGTTGGTAAATGGAAAATCTAGGTTTCTTCATTGAACCTTGAAATATCTAGTTGGAGAAGTTTCATAGAATGCCAAGAGGGATCCATGTGTCGGGTTTGGGCTCAATCCTCATAGTGGATCCATATTATGGGCAGTGAGGGTAGGTCTAGGGTTGAAAGCCATGTTAACTCCTACTCGATATCCATCTGAGGGGTGCACCGTGTTCCAAAAATCCTGGTTTGTCTTGTTTATGATTTTATGATGGTAGTGGGTGACATACAAGGGCTACTCGAGCTGGTTTCATATTTTTTTGATTTTTAATGAATTTCCTATTGTCGGGGTTTGGGAGATGGGCAAAATCGGCAAACCCACCGCCACGCGCAGGCAAGCGAGGTCCAGTGGAACCTTGAACCTAGGCACGTGCCCATCCTAGTAACCCGATGGGGCACCCCAAATCATTTGTTCCCGAAAATTCATGGCCCTTTCTAGGGTACCTACAGTAAAGAAACCACCATTACCGGGGCGTAACTCAGAAAAATATAGTATATGCTTACACCACGAGATAATTACCACCCTCCCGGGAATGGTGGACCGGCAGGACGTAGCATGCGTGTAAATTGCCTCAGGGCCTAGGGCGCGCTCAATTCTTGCACATCCTTTGCAAACTCTCTGTTTTTTTTGGAGTTGGTAAATGGAAACTCTGGATTTCTTCATGAAACTCTGAAATCTCTAGTTGGAGAAGTTGCTTAGAATGTCTATAGGGAGATAGGTGCCGGGTTTGGGCTCAATCCCCGTAGTGTATCCACGTTCTGGGCAGTGAGGGGGAGGTCTACGGTTGAAAGTCATGTTAACTCCTACTCGATAGCCATCCGGGGGGTGCACTGATGGCTGTGAAATATAGCCATCCATACTCACATTTAAACTGGATATTATTCATATATTCGATGAAATATCTCTCTAAACCCTGCAACTAATGCCTAATGATCAAAGGGGTATGCAATTCTTTCTTTCTATTTTCCCCTACGCATATAATGATGTTTGATGATGGGAAACACACCATTAAAGTCAAAGATACGAGATTTCCAACATACCAAAGAAACCTGGAGCTGTGAAGAGGAGGTAGTGCCTTTAACGACCAACTATACGGTAGGAATTCTATTACGGTCATATAGTTCCAGCCGAGGCACCGACGTCACCAAGTCAAATAGAACAACTTTCGTGAAGGGACCCTTATATAAAGACACCTTGGGTGACGAGAAAAATTGCTCTCGACTCTTCCCTCGATTCTTTTCCACCAGAAGCCACCATGCCGGAGGAATAGATCTAGATATAATCTCCAAACTCTTCTCCACCACCATAGCCATATTCTACCACTTGTAATAGTATATCCCATCTCCATTTGTTGATTTCATCTCTATGTGTGAGTAATTGTCCTTGGGAAAAGGGCTTTGACCTAGCCATGTAGCATTTTGTGCATGTTATTTATCATAGATGGGATCATGTATTAGTTTGTATGACATGCTGATTATTGTACCCTCTCTTGCCTCAATCTAAGGACTTGTCAGGTACCCAAGACCCCAAGGATTGATCCGGGTATAGGGAGTGTGAGTGATGACTAATCTGCAGGTTGGGAACCCTAGTGATAAAAGGGGTAGTACGGATATATGTGAGGGATTTACTTGGGATTAACGTGACATCACTATGCATATCAATAGTTCACTTTATTCTATGGATGAGACTAGTAGGTTATTACTTTAAGCACTTGCGGAGGCAATAGAAATTATGGTGCCAAAAGTCCCGATTTGTATTGTTTATGTTTTTATGATGGTAGTGGGTGACATACAAGGGATACTCGATATGGATTCATATTTTTTTTTATTTTTTGATGAATTTCCTATTGCCGAGGTCCGGGGGTGGGAAAATTGGCAAACATACCGGCACGCACAGGCATGCGAGGTCCAGTACAACCTTGAACCTAGGCACGTGCCCAGCCTAGGTACCATGGGGCACCCCAAAAAAATTCCGAAAATTGAGAAGCCTTTCTAGGGTACCTACAGTTAGATACCGCCATTAACAGGGCGTAACTCAGGAAGAATATAGTATATGCTTGCCGCATGATATAAATACCAACCTCCCGGGAATGGTCATCCTCCACGATGTACCATGTGTGTAAATTTCCTCGAGGCCTAGGGCACGCTCAATTCTTGCACCTCCTTTGCAAAATCGCCTGTTTTTCAGAGTTGGTAAATGGAAACTCCGGATTTCTTCATAGAACCCTGAAATCTCTAGTTGGAAAAGTTTCTTAAAATCCCGAGAGGGAGCTAGGTGCCGGGTTTCGGCTCAATCCATGTAGTGGATCCATGCTCTGGGTAGTGAGGGGGAGGTCTAGGGTTGAAAGCCATCTTAACTCCTACTCGATAGCCATTCGGGGGGTGTATCGTGTGCCAAAAGTCTCGGTTTGTATTGTTTATGATTTTATGATGGTAGTGGGTGACATACAAGGGCCACTCGAGTTGGTTTCATATTATTTTGATTGTTTATGAATTTCCTATTGTTAGGGTTCGGGGGTGGGCAAAATTGGCAAACCTGCCAACGCGCGCAGGCACGCATGGTCCAGTGCAACCTTGAACCTAGGCACGTCCCCAGACTAGGAACCCCAAGGGGCACCCCAAAACATTTTTTCTCAAAAATTGAGGGCCCTTTATAGGGTACCTACAGTTAGAAATCGCCATTACCGGGGCCTAACTCAAAAAAAATATAGTATATGCTTGTACCACGAGATAAATACCAACCTCCCGGGAAAGGCAGTCCTCCATGATATAGCATGCGTGTAAATTGCCTTGGGGCCTAGGGCACGCTCAATTCTTGCACCTCCTGTGAAAAATTGCCGGTTTTTCAGAGTCGGTAAATGGAAACTCTCGATTTCTTCATTGAATCATGAAATCTCTTGTTGGAGAAGTTTCCTAGAATGCCTAGAGGGAGCCAGGTGCCAACTTTGGGCTCAATCCGCATAGTGGATCCATGTTCAGGGCAGTGAGGGGGAGGTCTAGGGTTGAAAGCAATGTTAACTCCTACTCGATAGTCATCCGGGGGTGCACCGTGTGCCAGAAGTCCCGATTTGTCTTGTTTATTATTTTCTAATGGTAGTGGGTGACATACAAGGGCTACTCGAGCTGGTTTGATATTTTTTGATTTTTGATGAATTTCCTATTGCCGAGGCTCGGGGGTGGGAAAAATCAGCAAACCCGCCTCCGCGCGTAGGCACGCGAGGTCCAGTGCAACCTTGAACCTAGGCACGTGCCCAGCCTAGGTACCCCATGGGGCACCCCAAAACATCTTTCCTGAAAATTGAGGGCCCTTTATAGGGTACCTACAGTTAGAAACCGACATTACCGAGGCGTAACTCAGAAAAATACAGTATATGCTTGCACCACAAGATAATTACCAACCTCCTAGGAATGGAGGTCCTCCACGGCGTAGCATGCATATAAATTTCCTCGGGGCTAGGGCGCGCTCAATTCTTGCACCTCCTTTGCAAAATCGCCGGTTTTTTGGAGTCGGTAAATGGAAACTCTGGATTTCTTCAAGGCACCTTAAAATATCTAGTTGGATAAGTCTCTTAGAATGCCAAGAGAGGGCTAGGGGCCGGGTTTGGGCTCAATCCGCTTAATCGATCCAATCTGGGCAATGAGGCGGAGGTCTAGGGTTGAATGACATGTTAACTCCTACTCGATAGCCATCCGGGGGGTGCACCGTGTGCCAAATGTCCTAGTTTTTCTTGTTTATTATTTTATGATTATAGTTGGTGACATATAAGGGCTACTCGAGCTAGTTTCATATTTTTTGATTTTTGATGAATTTTCTATTGCCGGGGTTTGGGGGTAAGCAAAATATGCAAACCCGCCGGAGCGCGTAGGCACGCGAGGTCCAGTGCAACCTTGTACCTAGGCACGTGCCTAGCCTAGGTACCTCATGGGGCACCCCAAAATATTTTTTTCCGAAAATTGAGGGACCTTTCTATGGTACCTACAGTTAGAAACCTCCATTACCAGAGCGTAACGTAGAAATAATACAGCATACGCTTGCACCACGAGATAATTACCAACCTCCCGGGAATGGTGGTCCGCAACGGTGTAACATTCATGTAAATTGCCTAAGGGCATATGATGTGCTCAATTCTTGCACCTCCTTTGCAAAATCGACGATTTTTCAGAGTCGATAAATGGAAACTCTGGATTTCTTCATATAACCCTGAAATCTCTAGTTCGAGAAGTTTCTTAGAATGCCGAGAGGGAGCTAGGTGCCGAGTTTGGGCTCAATCCGCTTAGTGGATCCATATTCTGGAAAGTGAGGGGGAGATCTAGGGTTGAAACCCATGTTAACGCCTCGATAGCCATCCAGGGGGTGCACCGTGTGCCAAAAGTCCTGCTACGTCTTGTTTATGATTTTATTATGGTAGTGGGTGACATACAAGGGCTACTCGAGCTGGTTTCATATAATTTTTGATTTTTGATGAAATTCCAATTGCCAGGCTTCGGGTGGTGAGCAAAATCGGCAAACCCACTGGCGCGCGCAAGCACGCGAGGTCCAGTGCAACCTTTAACCTAGGCACGTGCCTAGCCTAGGTACACCATGGGGCACCCCAAAACATTTTTTCCCGAAAATTGAGGGCCCTTTCTAGGGTACCTACAGTTAGAAACCGCCACTACCGGGGCATAACTTAGAAAAAATAAGTATATGCTTGCACCACAAGATAATTACCAACCTCCTGGGAATGGTGGTCCGCCACGACGTAGAATGCATGTAAATTGCCTCGAGGCCTAGGGCACGCTCAATTCTTACACCTTCTTTGCAAAATCGCTGGTTATTTAGAGTCGATAAATGGAAACTCTGCATTTCTTCATGGAACCCTGAAATCTCTAGCTGGAAAAGTTGCTTAGAATGCCGAGAGAGAGCTAGGTGCCAGGTTTGGGCTTAATCCGTGTAGTGGATCCACGTTTTGGGCAGTGAGGCGGAGGTCTAGAGTTGAAAGCCATGTTAACTCCTACTCGATAGCCATCCAGGGGGTTCACCAAGTGCCAAAAGGCCCGGTTTGTCTTGTTTATGATTTTATGATGATAGTGGGTGACATACAAGGGCTACTTGAGCTGGTTTCATTTTTTTGATTTTCGATGAATTTCCTATTGTCGGGGTTCGGGGGGTGGGAAAAATCGGCAAACTCGTTGTTGTGCGAAGGCACGCGACGTCCAGTGCAACCTTGAACCTAGGAATGTGCCCAGCCTAAGTACCCCATGGGGCACCCCAAAATATTTTTTCCCGAAAATCGAGGGGCCTTTCTAGGGTACCTATAGTTAGAACCGCCATTACCGGGGTGTAACTAAGAAAAAATACAGTATATGCTTGCACCATGAGATAATTACCAACCTCCCGGGAATGGCGGTCCGCCACTATGTAGCATGCGTGTAAAATTCCTCGGGGCGTAGGGCGCGCTAAATTCTTGAACCTCCTTTGCAAAATCATCGGTTTTTCAGTGTCGGTAGTTGAAAACTCTGGATTTCTTCATGAAACGCTGAAATATCTAGTTGGAAAAATTGCTTAGAATGCCAAGAGAGAGTTAGGTGTCGGGTTTGGGCTCAATTCGCATAGTGGATTCATGTTATGGGTAGTGAGGGGGTGGTCTAAGGTTGAAAGCCATGTTAAGTCCTACTCGATAGCCATCCGGGGGATGCACCGTGTGCCAAAAGTCTCGGTTTGTCTTTTTTATGATTTTATGATGGTAGTGGGTGACATAAAAGGGCTACTCGACTTGGTTTTATATTTTTCTAATTTTTGATGAATTTCCTATTGCCGGGGTTTGAGGGTGGGAAAAATCGGCAAACCTGTCGGCGCGTGTAGGCATGCAAGGTCGAGTGCAACCTTGAATCTAGGCATGTGCCCAGCCTAGGTACACCAAGGGGCAACCCAAAACATTTTTCCAAAAAAATGTGGACCCTTTCTATGGTATCTAAATTTAGAAATCGCCATTACCGGTGCGTAACTCGGAAAAAATACAGTATATGCTTGCACCACAAAATAAGTACCAACCTCTCGGGAATGGTGGTCCGCCATGACGTGGCATGCGTGTAAATTGCCTCGGGGCCTAGGGCGCGCTCACTTCTTGCACCTCCTTTGAAAAATCACTGGTTTTTCGAAGTCGGTAAATGGAAACTCTAGATTTCTTCATGGAACCATTAAATCTCTAGTTGGAGAAGTTGCTTAGAATGTCTATAGGGAGCTATCTGCCGGGTTTGGGATCAATCCGGGTAGTGGATCCACGTTCTGGGCAGTGAGGGGGAGGTCTAGGATTGAAAGCCATGTTAGCTCCTACTCGATAGCCATCCAGGGGGTGCACCATGTGCCAAAAGTCCCGGTTTGTCTTGTTTATGATTTTATGATGATAGTGGGTGACATACAAGGGCTACTCGAGATGGTTTCATTTTTTGATTTTCTATGAATTTCCTACTGTCTGGGTTCGGGGGGTGGGTAAAATCGGCAAACTAGTCGCTGTGCGCAAGCACGCAAGGTCAATTGCATCCTTGAACCTAGGCACATTCCCAGCCTATGTACCCCATGGGGCACCCCAAAACATTTTCCCCCGAAAATTGAGGGCTCTTTCAAGGGTACCTACAGTTAGAAACCGCCATTACCGGGGCCTAACTCAAAAAAATACATTATATGCTTGCACCACGTGATAATTACCATCCTCTCGGGAATGGCAATCCGCCACAATGTAGAAAGTGTGTAAATTGCCTTGGGGCCTAGGGTGCAATCAATTCTTGCACCTCAATTGAAAAATCACTGATTTTTCGGAGTCGATAAATGGAAACTATGGATTTCTTCATGGAACCCCGAAATCTCTAGTTTGAGAAGTTCTTTAGAATGACGAAAGGGAGATAGGTGCCGGGTTTGGGCTCAATTCATGTAGTGGATCCATGTTCTGGACAGTGAGGGGGAGGTCTAGGGTTGAAAGGCATGTTAACTCCTACTCGATAGCCATCCAGGGGTGCATCGTGTGCCAAAAGTCTGGTTTGTCTTGTTTATGATTTTATGATGGTTGTGGGTGACATACAAGGGCTAGTCGAGCTTGTTTCATATTTTTTTGATTTCTTATGAATTTCCTATTGTCAGGGTTTGGGGGTGGGAAAAATCAGCAAACCCTCCGGCGCACGCATGTGATGACTACAAGTGCACATAACATTTGTAGCTAGTTTCGAAGTTAATATATGGATCCCATAGGGAGCCCAAAGGTAAGTGTTTATGAATGAAGTCTCTGTCACACTCAAAGTTGTCACAGGTCTTCGAGTGAATTGACTGCAAGTGTTGAAAATAAAAAGAAAGTTTTGGATTAAACTAAATGTTTTTAAATAAAACTAAAATGTAGACTTTAGAAATAGAAATCATAAAAGTAAAGAACGATTGATTGTTTGTTGTTTTCTGTAGATGACAAAATAGGAGCGGAGAGATACATTTCATGGTGATAGTGAATATGACAGGTGGGTGAGTGATAAGTGTAACAATTAAAATCTTATATGTGTAGGCGAGCAACCCATAATTAGCCGGAACTCCTCTTGGTAGATTTCATCCCAACTTCAATAATCCTACTAGGTGATTAAGATCCTTTAGGTCGCTTAGCAATTAAGCTCCTTAGATCGAACTAATGCAATAGGCACAACGCCTCCCCGTGCTCCTCGATCTCAACTAGTTTTCCATTGATATCCCCGTGTCACTCAGGGGTCGTCGGTCTGCTAGTAAAAAAGATCTTATCTATGTATAAGAAAGTATCATGTTTTCTGGGCCCTTAATTGGACAACAAGCATTAAGCATCTCACAGATAGTCAAGCACACATAATATAGTAATTAAAATCAATCACAAACTAATTGAAAATTTATAGGCACATCACATCTCACCAATCCCTTACATCTGCCATGCCCAATGGAACTTACTCACAAAGAGAGAAGAAAACATCATCGATATAATTAAATAAAGGGAGTTCTTCTCGATATTACCGTGGAGATCCACAATAAGAATAGAAAATCAATCCAACACAATTCAAGATAGGAAGAAACAATCTCAAACCCTAATCTTGCAAGGTGAAGATATATCTCTCTCAAGTACAAGTATGGCTATGGGGGTGTGGTGGCTAGTAGGTCGAAGATCATGGAGCGGGATTAAGAACGTCTTCCCCTTCTTCTTCGGATCTCTTCTTTCTCCCTTCTGGATGGAATTGCGGCTGATGTGTTCTATTTTCGTCCTCGGCCTCTTCATGAAAGTTGTCCCTTTGACAAGATGAAGGTGGTGGCAACTATACGGCCAGAACTATACGGCCGGAGAAAATATTCCCGCCGTATAGTTGCTTGTTAAAGCTATTGTTAGCCTCCCTTGATTGCTACCAAAAAGATACTTGCTTGTTTTCGCCTGAATATTGTATTTTTCCTATTAAAAATCTCTATTGATGTTCAGAACCTGAAACACACATTAAAAACCATGTTTTCTTCGCTACTGAAGTATTAGCATTAGGTAAAGCTAGAAAACCATCAAATCTAGACGAAAACCATCAATAAAAACCATAAAAATGTGTCGAACCTCATAGCTATCAACTCCCCCAAGCTTAGATGTTGTTCTCCCTCGAGTAACAAGAAAATAAGGAAGAATAGCGGAGATTCGAGACTGAAATAAAAGAACTTACAAGCTTGAATTGGTGTCAAATTCCTTTCTTCACAATTCCTGCAATTTTAAACATGATCATACAAGTATTTACAAGATTGCACTTAGTCCACTTCCTTACCACATATATCTTGCTAGCAAATAAATTATATGCGTGAGCAAGTGTCAATAGTTTAGCTAGGAAAGTGAAACAAATTCTTTTGGTCATTTAATCAATTAAGAGTACTCAAGTTTGCACCACAAACATTCAATTTAAGAACAACTCATCTACTACCACGTCAAAATTTCAAGACTCTCAAAGAACCTTTTTCCTTTCCTTGTTTTTCAAAAAATTCAGCTCTTTCATAGAGAAATCATGTCATTGTTTTTAATATGTTAATTAGGACTGTGTTGCGCACTCATGACCAGGCTAATAGACAACCATTGAGCAATAGTGGGCTAGAGGAGTACTACAAGTTCACTTAGAACGTGAAACCATGAGGAGACTAAAATTTTACCCATCATAGCATTGCAGCTACAGACGCTTACATAACTCTATAGCCGAAATCAAGTGGTTTACCACATTTAGATCGTTTATTGGCCAACGGAGTTAATAGTTACCCATGGAGCACGACAGTGTTGTAATGACACGCATAAAGCAATATCGTACTTTAATTACTAGAAAAGAAGTGGCATAATCTCTACTACTTCAAAGCGTCCATTTTATCAAACAATTTCATTCAAAAGTACTATCAAGTCTATTTACATTAAGCTCAATGGGGTTGAGTAGTTTCTAAAACCAAATCCTTTGTGCTAAACATGGACTCGAGTTATCTTTTCGATGCTTTTACTTGTTGTAAAAATGTCGGAAATATTTTAACCAAGTCCATTGATCATTATTTCAAAGCTAAAAATGAGATACTAGCAAAGGAATAGAATTTATAGGATAACAAGCTAAGTGGGGAGTGACTCAAGTGCAAGCGAGTAAATAATTGTAGGGTCAATTTAAAATTGTAGAAGAGGTGATGAAAGGAATGTGATACCTCATCTTGCTTGCTTCGTTCTCGTACTTGAGTTGAACCCCTCTATATTTCGCTATTGCCAAGTCACCTATAATTGAGCAATCGCTAAGAGAAAAAAGAAACAAATTTACAATAGAGGTTACAACTAATTTTTGTGTGTTTTTGATTTACAAATGCAAACTAAAAGTCAACATGCGATTTTGGAAGAAGTAAAATAAATCAAAATAAGAAATAAAAATATGAATGGAAAGTTTGGAGGTTTGCAAACCTCCCCCAAGCTTAGGCTATTGCCATGCTTAGTTGTTGTCGTCATTCGACGGTGGGTACGGATGCTGCTGGTAGTAGTCGGGGAATTGATTCATGAAGTGACTAAATCTATTAGTTATGGAACTAACATCCCCATTCACTCCTTGAAGCGTGTGGTTGATCTCCCCAATGTGCTGGTTGAGCTACAGAAATTCTTGATAGGGGACATTGTTGAACCCCTGCTACTATTGCTGCTGATTGGGCCATGGGTCCCAAGGTCCTTCCTGTTGTTGCTGTCCTTCCCAAGAAGGATTGTACTGCTCCTTCTCTTGATCATCCTGCTGCTCTCCTTCCTCATCCACCTCGGGATCAGGGTGTAGCGCAGACATGATCTCTATCACTTGATCCTTGGTGTGGATCGAGTTGTCCTTCTCCAAAATCGAGAAAGCTTGTGTACAAGGCAATAGCACCTGCTCATCCTGTGCAACATTAAGATAACCAAACTGATATGGTTGGAGCCTCCTGTTAGCTCGGTAAACACCGAGGCAAGCAGTTATATATTTGACATCCATGAGTATGGAGCCATCAATAGGTTGCATAACAGGCATCAAAATCCAAGAGGCTTGGACAAGGTGGGTTACCAATCCACCAATGCGACTATCACCTTTATTTTTGTTGCTCTGGAGGAGAATGTGCTGGAGGAAGAAGGCTACAGGATTGGGACTCTATGGTGCAGCGGGAAAGAGTGCCTTGGTAATCATGGACATGTCTGCATTGGCCATGGAGCCAGTATCTCCTCTCCCCAACAAAGTATTGGCGAGAAACGAGGCAAAGCAGCGAATTGTCGGATTCTGAATGGTGGACATTTTCTTCTGGTAGAAGTCCCTGCCACTGTTAATAGAAATAACCTCCCAAGTTTCTCCACTTAAGACGCTATACAAATTTGTAACCATTGATACCGCTTCTTGAGGGAATCAAAAAGCTTCATAGAATTGTTGAAAAGAGATTTTATATAGTCGCTGGTTTATAGTGAAGCTCACCGTATGCGTATTACCTTTCTCCTTGTAGTCATTGTATAAGGAGGCTAGGAACTCGAAGGTGAGCTCATTGTAGGTGTAGTGTCTTGCATAGGCAAGGAATGATAGCCCTGCATTAGCACACATGTGGTCGAAGTCCGCCCTCAACCCTGCCACGGCGAGAAAACCATCATCGACCCAATGTGTGGGCATCACCCTCCTTGATGAAACCATGTCATACTGGCTGTCGAGCTTAGCCCGGAGCCCCGAGACCTCGCCACGTTGGCGCTTGCTCTTGCCAAAACTTCTACCAATCTTGTTCATAGTGATGCACTAAAAAATTTCAACATAAAACCTTAGACATATAGTTCCCACATGATATATGGACGATTCTACGTGGAGAAATTTAATCCTAACATGAGAAATAAAAAAAAGGGAAAATCAAACAAGCTTGAGTTCATCCACTAAATCAATTTAAGAGTTTCATCCATGGAATTCTGAAAATAAAACGTGGATAGGGAGAGAAACATACCGATTTGTTGATTCCCCAACTCAAACGAACGAAATCCGCGAAAAATCAACATTTCTAGGTGGGTTTTACAAGGTTTGGAGAGAGAATATGAGAGGAAAACTAAGGACAAGGAGGAACCCTAGTCGTTCCGACGCGTTTAAGTGGTCGCTCCGAACTATACGACGAGAACTATACGGGCGAGATATGTAATCCCCGCTGTATAGTTGCGACAGCGTCGAGAATTAGGATTTCTTTACGCCAGGATGCAACTATACAGGCGCCAAAGTTGTCGATAACTATACAGCCTCAACTATATGGCTGGAAAAATATTCCTGCCATATAGTTGGTCGTTAAAACTTCTGTACCATGCTTATTTGCCCAAATTTTCAGAGATTCACTTTTTAATCTAGAAATATGATTAATATAGGTTCTGCATATAAAACCCAAACTTTATTTTCTACACTAATCTGGACCATGCTTATTCTATCGATATTTCTACTACTTTTGACAGCTGCATCTTTACGGGCGCGTTCCCGCAACAATGTCTGTGAAAAAGTTGTAGGAATGCGATGCATATTTTTTTTTAACTTATTTTATTAATGTGATGGGTTGAATCCTATTAAGCATTTTATTAAGAATGGTTGAATATTTCAACCCCTTCCCTATTCTCTAATTCTTACCTTGGGTTGCCCCTTATCAAAGGCATTTATCACTTGAACTCGTTTTACCGGTGGAATATACCTTTCTTCTGCTTCTAGTTTCTTTGGAAAATACTGGATGATTTCAGCATCATAAACATTGAAGATTATTTTTCCTTTAGCACAATCAACTGACGCTCGTGCAGTGCTAAGGAAAGGTCTCCCAAGTATTATAGATGATTTTTCATCCTCTAGCATTTCAAGAATAATAAAATCACTGGGAATAAGATGCTCATCTATTCTAAGTAGAAAATCCTCAATCATACCAATGGTTTGTTTAGTGGCACTACAAGAAATATGCTCACTAGTGACCTTTTCTTAACGACCATGAAATTTTTGGTCATAGATCTATGACCATTTAAAGCCAAACGGTCGCGGGTCATTTAGGAGGGTCAAAAGCTCGAAGAATTGTGACCAATTTGTTAAGACAGTTATATTTCCTAACACTAATTGGTCATAAATAAATAGAAATAGTTTAAAGCCTCAAATATAGCCAAATACGACCAATTTAAATGGTCATACTATGTATTAACCATATATTTTTTATATACAAAGTGTTGATTGGACGGACGCCTAAACAATTCACGTATGTGTCATGTGACGTGTCCATTTGCATAAGACCTACATGAGAATCTGATTATATACTATGATGTCACTTACAAGTGGGGCCAACATGTCAGTCTAATATATTTTAGATATTCTATTAGGTGCCACCAACAAGTGGAGGCTACTTGTCATATGGCATGCCTACTAGGCAGGTGAGACGCCCCACCGTGCGACCCACCAAACTATCAATTTTTAAAACTTTTATTTAGTGGTTGCTTCATAAAACACTCGTTTTTAGCACCTAGAAAATAAAAAATATTTTTTTTGTGCGAAGAAAAAGAAAATTTTCTATGACAACATTGTTAGTCATTCTATGTGTGCAAAATATAGGCTCATTTAGACAAACTTGACATAAGTAAATTCTATAATCCTTCTAACACTTTATCCCCAGTCAATATTAAGAAGATAAAATCAGCATACCCCACGGATCCCCGACCAAAGCAAATAGCAGCCGTCTGTGTCACCACAGTCCAGTGAGTGTCGCTCCCGCGCTAGATTTTGGGAGAAGCGCCAAAGTAATCTAAATCGGGCCAAGCCCGCCACGCGGGACGACAGGATGTAAAATTTGGTCTTGAGCCCCTACTCCCACCAAACAGAAACCCTGACCTAATCCCAGCCCTTTCCTCCACCCAGCCTCCTCCCTCTCATCCACCTCCGCCGCCGGACTACATCCTGTCCAACTACGGCCCCTCCCTGCCCCGAGTACCATCTCCCCTCCTACCCTCTCTCTTCCACCTCATGGAACCACTAAATCGCACAGCTACTTCCTCTACTTTTCCTACTGCAACCAAGGACGAACCCTAACCCTGGCTCAGCCTCATCTCCGCTCCCAACCACCATCTAGAGCGGCTGAGCTCGAGTCGCTGCCGATGAAGGCCTGCAAAGAGTATCCAGGGCCGGTGGCTGATCCGGCCTTCGCTGCCCTCATGTCCCTCAGATCTAGCAGCCCCGAGCCTTGCCCAGATCCCCGGCTGATCAGACATGCATGCCGCCGGAATCGAACTGGATGATGCGAATTGGGTGACGCCGCCTCAACGGATACCCTCCAGACCTCCACCCCACCGACCTGCGGGACGCCATCGCCTCCGCCGCACCAAGCTCTCCCATGTCCTCGACTCCTCGTCCAATCGTTGAAGGTGTGCTTTTATCAGACCATGAACGATCTTTGATCATTATTATTTGAAGAACACCATGGTTGATTAGATGTATTTGAAATCATTGACATGGCTGTTCTTAGGTTGGTTATCTGCTTTCAACCCAATATGCTACTGCATTAGATTCCGATGGAGACAAAAAATACACTAATTCGCCATTGCATATATGTGTAAGTTTCCAACTTTTAGATATACAAGTAAGATGGTGTCCTCGTATTACAAACTCTTTCTATTCCATGCAAACTTGAAGTTGAAGACAATGTATTAAAGATAAAGTTGAGTTTTATTTGCTTTCTTCTCATGAGCGCATTAGTTCTTGAAAAATTAAAGTTAAACTAAGTCTTGCACTGAAGCTGCCTTTCACGCCTTGTATTGAAACTGCATCAAATGCTAGGTCATACTACCATGAGTTTTATTTGTTTTCTTCTCATGAGCGCATTGGTTCTTGGAAAATATGAGAAAGTGGCGATGAGCATGAGCTTGACTAATCTGTACTAACTAAAAAAAATATGGCTTCCTTTTACATTTATTTACCGTCAAAACTCAGTATGGCTCTGTTACACATCAATATTGCACTAGTTCATGTCATATTTTTACCGCTAATCTCTAGCTGCATGTTCGGACGATGAACCAGAGACCCACTTAATGCATATTTTCCTGTCCCAGCTTGTTCCGGTGATATAGGCACGACGACCCATTTAGTACTCTCTCCGATCCATATTACTTGTTATCGTTAGGATTTAATATTTTCATTAAATGGGAAAATCCCTGCTTGTAATCCGTACATGGAGAACCGACGTAGGCAGTTGTTCCTGGAGCGTCGCCTCCATAAACCGCCATAGTAGACGTCGGTTCACCCTTATAAATATGTACATCTTCATCAATAAATAGTAACTGTCCTTTTCACTTTGTCTCTCGTTCCTACTTTTAACACGTTATCAAACACGCTCCCAGCGAGAGCAGACTCCGGCGATAACCGGAGTAAGAACAAGACCAACGAGGAATCCATAGGAAAAGAAAGGTGAGGAATAAATCATGCCTCGAGGTATCCTCTCGCTCTCCGTCCATCTGCTTCAAGACAGCGGCCGTCGCAGCCGTTTCGTCGCCCGCCGACGTCTCGGAATAGATGGTCTCCGCCGCTGTAGCCACCATGCACCTTGCCGCTGCCGTGGCCGTTTTGTCGCTCGCCGACGTCGTGGAATTGGTAGTCGGCGGCGCCACAAACGCCGTCCCCCACGCCGCTCCGATGGTCGCCGCTACGGGGTAGGGTGCTATCTCGGCCGCCGCCACGGAGCAGGAGGCTACCGTGGGCGCCGCCATGGTGTTCGCCTCCGCGTGTCGATGCAGGCCGCGCCGCCTGTCGCGCAGCTGCTGGTGCCGGTTGGGCAGCCCGCGGTCGACTCTGACACCCTGGCGTGCGTGCGGAGCTTCTCCAGCGCCACGGTCGCCGACTCCGTCACCCCGCTGCGCCTCTAGCCGCCAACATCGATGCCAGCGAATCCTCCCTCTTCATCACGCGAAGACGCCCGCCGCCGCCTCATAGCGCTTGGCCTTCCTCTGTCCATCCCACCGCCCGGCTCTCCGTCGAGCAGCCGCGGGCGCCACACGGGGACATCGAGCACGACCATGCTCGGGCTCGAGGACGGCCGTGCAATTGGCGTCTCTATCGACGTTGCCCCGGGGATCTGGTTTCTGGGAGATGCTCTGACGAGGGAGAGGGCGGAAGGAGCGGCGCTCGCCGTTGGTAAACTCTGTTGTTGCATCAATGGAGGAAGCCGCGTGGTTGGCCGGTGGTCTTCGCCTGGTTCCTGATGGATTTGGGGATCGAGTGATTTCATCCTTATCCTCTCGTACAGTATATCACAGCGAGAGAATAAAGTGGGTCTGCCCCACTATGGTCCAACGCACATGGCCTTGCTCCCTGCTAATAATGATCTAATATAAGTTGATTTATTTTCAGAGAGTACTTCAGTTTATAAACAACAATTTAGCAGTATTTGACTTTCTGTTTTAGATTCTGTTAGATTTCAGTATAAGTTTTTTTAGTACTGTTTATTTGTCGAATACTATGTGTATTCCAAAATATGTAATGTAATATATTTCCGTGTATGCACATGTTGAGATTTATTACATTTACGATTTGCAATTGAGATTTTCAATTTCTTGCAAATAGATCAATTTATCGTCTTAATTGAGTCATTTTGACTCGATACGAGCACGAATTGGTATGCAAAATTCAAAGTGATTTCTTTAAATTGATGTTTTGGAAACACAAGGTAGTGGCCAGATCTACTGCATTGCAGATTATCACCACTACTGTTTTAAAGCCTATATTTTGTCATATTTGACATTATGATTGCTTAACAATGTGCTCTCCTAAACATTTTATTAAGTTATGACATAAGGCATTAGAAGTATGAGTATCTACTGATTTCATCAGATTATACTCTCTAGTGCTGCGAGACGGACTCTGAATATTCTTTGGAGATTATCTACAATGTGTCATACTTAACAATTTGAAGTTCACACTAATGATTTCAAGCCCACTTCTTGAAGTCATCATTAATTTTGCATAGTTCATTACAACATGACCATGATGGATTTTAATTTACCGAACGTCGATTAATATTCTCTGGTTTACCATGTAGGTAACCGATGGCTGGAAAAGAGTTCGATTCACTCGAGCTTAATGGCCACAACTACCCTACATGGGCCATGGACATCAAGATCGCTCTTGCGTCCGTGGATAGTCGTGCCATCGAACCGGATGACCCCTTTTAAAAGTGCCGCATGAGAGAGAAGAGCAAAATATCTTTGCCTTGTACATTATAAGGCACCATATTCACCCGGATCTTAAGTCCGAGTATTTGGAGGAGGAATCCCCATTTACTTTGTTTCAGGCCCTCAAGACGAGGTATGAAAAGCAGAAGGCAGTTGTCCTGCCCGAAGCACTTCATGATTGGACTCATCTTCGATTCCAGGACTTTAAGTCCGTCGGGGACACCATGACTCTCCAGCAGCCCGAGGATCCTATGAGCATGGAGAACATGATGATTGAGTACGCCTCAAACGACGTGTTTGGAGACTTCGACTAGTCCCACTATCTCCTTAGTGATCACTTTATTTTATGTCCATTTGTGATGTTGTAATAAGAACATAAGTATTATTGTTGTCATGTATATTGTATCAGCACTTTGATATAATAAAGATTGTATTCTATGTATCTAAATAAGGTTTTCTTATTGAAAATTCTTCATTTTTATATATAGCTCTCTACGGGGACAATCCGATGAAAGAGGAATTATACCTTCTGACAAGTCTTTACCACAAACTCCATCTTGAGGAGTTGAAATATTTTCAGACTCGAAGAAGATGAATGGAGATATTTTGACTATCGGGACGTGATATTAATTGTTGGCACTGGACGTGCCATATTTACCCTCCCAAACGGTACACAAGTGACAATTGAGGATGCCTTGTTGTATCCCGATTCGTCACGTACCTTAATCAGTTATCGAGATATCCGTAAGAATGGTTTTCATATTGAAATCCATGAAGATAACAAAGAAGAGTATCTGCTCTTCACAAAAGATAACAGATATGGCAAGCAAGTATTTAAAAAAATTCCTTCTCTGTCGTCCGGACTGTACTATACGTACATCAAGCCCGTAGAACATGTTGCTTACAAGGTAATCTTTCAGAATGTTAACGCATTTCAAACTTGGTATGATCGCCTAGGCCATCCCAGCATCGGGATGATGCGGAAGATTACTAGCAATTCCATTGGTCATAATTTGCATGAGTCCAAATTCCCTCAATCATCAGACTTTGTGTGTACATCATGTGCCACAGGGAAGCTAATTTTGAGACCTTCGCACCTCAAAATACAAGTTGAACCACTTCAGTTCCTTGAACGAATTCAAGGTGACATTTGTGGTCCTATCCAACCATTATCTGGACCATTCAGGTATTTCATGGTTTTGATAGACGCATCTACACGATGGTCACATGTATGTCTTCTTTCCACACGAAACCATGCATTTGCCAAGATAATGAGGGAAGTAATTAAGTTACAAGCCCATTATACAGAAAGTCGAATTAAATCAATTCGCATGGACAATGCTACAAAATTCTCTTCACGCGCCTTCAATGACTATTGCATGGCCTTGGGATTGAAGTTCAACACTCTGTTCCATATGTCCACACTCAAAATGGTTTGGTTGAGTCCCTAATAAAGAGGATCAAACTCATTGCAAGACCTTTGTTAATGAATTGCAGCTTGCCAACTTTGTGTTGGGGTCACGCGGTTTTACAGTCGCTGACCTAATCCAATTGCGACCTACTGCATATCACAGTACTTCAACTCTGCAATTGGTACGTGGAAATCCTCCCAGCATTTCCCATCTGCGTAAGTTCGGATGTGCTACATACATCCCGATCTCACCACCACAGCGGACATCCATGGGCCCACACAGAAAACTAGGGATCTATGTGGGGTACAAATCGCCGTCGATTATTAAGTACACCGAACCCCTTCGGGATCTATTCTCACCACACCGATTGCATATTTGATGAGGAACATTTTCCAAGATTAGGGGAGATTTCAAGTACCGTAAAGAATGCGGAAATTGATTGAATGCTATCGCCATTTCAACCTCACGATCCACGTACCAAAGAGACCGAACTCCAAGTTCTAAATTATCAATTTGCAACATCTTGCAAATAATCCGCAATTCATTCTTGATCTAAAAGGTGTTACTAAATCCTGAAACCGGCCGAAATGCGCCAGAAAGAGTGGAGGTACCAACAAAACCACTCAACTCCACGATCCTAAAAGAGGGGAGTAAATGCGGCTTCGAACACCTTCTCGCAAGCAACAAAGGAGAGAGAGAGAAAATCCTCCAAATCGGTAAATGCAAGTCATCTCAACGTTGTTAACACCTTATGGGTAGTATACACCCGGTGGAAGGGCAACCTCCACAACCCTCCGGCTTACATTGCACACCGGCCGACATCGAACACCTAGACTCACGCGTATTGGGAAATCACGAAGAGTCAACAAGGGTGCATGAGATATCCACCAACTATATCGATTCTGGAGAATCATTCAATCGTAAGTCTACGATTGTCGACACTTATTTTTCTGCTACAATTGCTGATACCCTTCTCAATGATCATGATCCAAGGACTATTGTTGAGTGTGAGAAACGCTCCGACTGGCCTAAATGGAAGGAAGCAATACAAGCAGAACTTGCTTCGCTCAATAAAAGGAAGGTATTCATAGAAGCAATACCAACACCTCGCAATGTTTTCCCTGTGGGATTCAAATGGGTTTTCCTCCGGAAACGGAATGAGAACAATGAGGTGGTGAGATACAAAGCGAGGCTCGTAGCACAGGGTTTCACGCAGAGACTCGGCATTGATTTCAATGAGACATATTCTCCAGTAATGAGTGGTATCACTTTCCGATATCTTATATCTTTGGCAGTGCAAAATCGTCTATCTATGTAGTTGATGGTTGTCGTGACCGCATATCTTTACGGGTCACTAGATTCGTACATATACATGAAGGTTCCTGATGGAGTCTCTGTCCCGAATGCAAGCGCTAAACGCAACATGTACTGTGTAAAACTGAACAAGTCTTTATACGGCTTGAAACAGTCGGTACGGATGTGGTACAACCGACTTAGTGAGTTCCTTCTTCAGAAGGGTTACTCCAACAATGATGACTGTCCATGTGTCTTCATCAAGAAGTCCTTTTCAGGATTTTGCATCATTTCAGTGTATGTCGATGATCTCAACATCATTGGCAATGCACAAGATATTTATGAAGCACTCAATCATGTAAAGACAGAATTTGAGATGAAGGATTTGGGTCAAACCAAATTTTGCTTGGGTCTCCAACTCGAGCACCTTCCCTCAGGAATAATGGTACACCAAGCTGCCTATATCCAGAAAATATTGGAGAAATTCAATATGGACAAATCCTATCCATCTAAAACTCCCATGGTGGTTCGTTCTCTAGACATAGAGAAAGATCCGTTCAGGCCAAGGGATGATGGAGAAGAGATGTTGGGACCCGAGGTTCCATATCTCAGTGCCATTGGTGCGCTCATATATCTTGCAAATTGTATGAGACCTGACCTCACATTTGCAGTGAATCTACTTGCTAGACACAGTGCAGCTCCTACCAAACGCCATTGGTCGGGAGTCAAGAATTTCTTTCGATATCTCCAAGGCAGAAAGAATCTTGGTCTATACTTTTAGTTTCAGAGAAATCTGGACTCCAGTATGATTGGATACACTGATGCTGGCTACTTATCTGATCCCCATAATGCCAGATCACAGACCGGCTTTGTGTTCCTACATGGTGGAACTGCTATATCATGGAAGTCTTGAAGCATCGGTTGCCACTACCAATCATTGAAATAATTGCATTATATGAGGCATCACGTGAATGTGTGTGGCTTCGCAGAATGATAAACCACATACAACAGTCATGTGGAATTGGTTCTATTGAATCACCTACCATTATCTATGAGGATAATGCGGCTTGTGTTGCACAGATGCAAACAGGATACATCAAGAGCAATATCACTAAACATATTGCCCCAAAGTTGTTTTATCCTCATGAACTCCAAAAGAGTGGGGAAATAAACATCTTGCAAGTCAAATCATGCGATAATCTCGCCGACTTGTTTACGAAGTCTCTACCAACTTCAACATTCCAAAAATATATTCATGGAATCGGTATGCGACGGCTTCGAGATTTGCAAGAATCAGGGGGAGTATCTTCCTGAACTATTCCTGTTCAAAGCATCATATTACACTCTTTTTCCCTTAAATGAGTTTACTTTACAGGTTCTCCTTAAGGTTTTTAATGAGGTAATATCAACATAAGATCATATGTCATACTATCCGTTTTCCCCATCGGGGTTTTTAAGATGGTATAAACGACATATTTATTGACCTCTAGATTCTATGGATTTATTTCATATTGAGTTAATAGAGGCGATAATCATTATATGCTGTGTCATTTTCTCCTTATTTTCCCACAGGGTTTTTGAAGGAGTTTTAACAGCATATCCTACCATACTCCTCATATTTTTCCCACAGGGTTTTTGGGGGAGACTATTCCAAAACGATGAAGATTCACAAGGACAAGCATAGATTAGGGGGAGTGTTAGGATTTAATATTTTCATTAAATGGGAAAATCCCTGCTTGTAATCCGCACATGGAGAACCCGGCGTGGCTTGTTCTGAGCGTCGCCTCCATAAACCGCCATAGTAGGCGTCGGTTCACCCCTATAAATATGTACATCTTCATCAATGAATAGTAACTGTCATTTTCACTTTGTCTCTTGTTCCTACTTTTAACAGTTATTAAATTAGATGTATCTAGACATATTTTCGTGCTAGATACATCCATTTCAACGACAAGTAATATGGATCGGAGGGAGTACTGTATATAGGCGTATCCTCCCTTTCCACTTATTTAGTACTGTCAAGATTATATCCCCGCGCGCTGCTCGGCGCCACAAGTCTGCGTCTATTTATTGTATAGCTAACTTGGAGGGACAAAATTTTGCTAGCATAGAATTTCTTGCCTTTGTTGCTGCTGCTGCATACCTGTACTATATATAGTATACTACTAGATATTTTTTGCTGGCATATAATATTACTTGATCCTCTCTGATGTTCCTGAATTTTCCAGAAAATAGATGAGAAACATGGAAGAGGAAGAAGGGTCTCATGAAGCGTACCAAAGTGTTAGCTCATTGTTGATATCTGGTGCAAGGATATCATGTTGGTACAGATCCTGACATGTTGGACCAGAACACAGGGATTTCGATGTCAATATTTGTTTGAAGTAGCAGTTTTACTTACATGTCTTGTGGACAGCGAGCAGTATAACCTCCAGCTAGTCTCCTGTTTGATTTGCTTTGTTTCATGTTTGATCTTGTGATTTGTTTCTTGATTGATTTGCTCTCTTACAACAAGTAGTATAAATTATATTAATAAGTCAGATAGTTTATAGCCGAAGTGTGCATCCATATAAATGGCACCGATTAAAATTCTAACAGTTTATAATATATCTATAAACTCTCTATCTAGCCTCTTGTTTGATTTGCTATGTTTCCTGCAACCAATAGTTACATGTTGAGACATATTGATGTTGCACATAGCTCTGTACTCTATTAATTGTACAAAATCAATGATATTTTTTGTTGGCATATGATTTTCGTTGATGCTCTCTGACTTTCGTGAATTTTTGTACTAAATACAGATGATCATGACTGAGGCATGTAACCTCCAACAGCTCATGAAATGTAACCGCTGCTCCTTGAAGTCTTTAGCTAGATAGATGATGCGTGATGTGTATGATGTTCATTCTAGTTATTAGCCTACCAATGATTGCTAGATAGATGTTGCAGGGCCTCTGTAGTTTGCCTCCAGGAAACTAAATGTGACTCTTTTCATCACTCCTTTATTAGGAGTTTTTGTCCTAAAAGGTTTGATAGATTTGCTTATTCCCCTGCAATTGGGGCCTCTGGTGGAATTATTGTGCTTTGGAATAGTGCTGTGTTTGATAGGCAAGTCATTGAAATACATAGATATGCTATTCATGTGGCTTTCTCATCTATTCATCATGGACAAAAGTGGGATTTAGTAACTGTATATGGACCTTGTAGGGGAATTGAAAGGGACAACTTTGTTACTTGGCTATATAACTTAAACATACCCATGCATGAACATTGGTTACTACTGGGACACATCAATTTTATCATATCAGTGGAAAATAGAAACAAGCCAGGTGCTGCTATGAATGGTATTTTCCTGTTTAATGACATAATTAGTCATTTGGGTTCAATGGAATTACCTTTAAAAGGTAGATCCTTCACTTGGTCAAATATGCAAGCACAACCACTTCTGGAACAAATTGATTGGTTTTTTACTTCCTGACAATGGACCATTGATTTTCCAAACACACTGGTATTTCCACTACAAAATCTACTTTTGATCATGTTCCATGTGTTTTACAAGTAGCTACCAAAATCTCTAAATAAAGGATTTTTCGGTTTGAAAATTTCTGGGTTGAGTAACCAGGATTTATGGAGTTGGTTGAAAAAAATTGGAAACAGCCTGTGAATAGGAATTCTTCTACTCGTTCTCTTGTTGCAAAATTCAAAATGCTTTGTTATGAACTAAAGAAGTTGGGGGAAAATCTGTCCCATCTAAAATTACTGATTGCTAAGTGCAATTATGTTATTCTTATGCTGGATCAGTTGGAGGATGCAAGGCCTTTGTTCATACTTGAATTTAACTGCAGGAATATTGTAAAGTGCCATGTAGAAAAGCTGTTGAAAATTACAATCTGATTATTGGAAGCAAAGGTGTACTATCAGATGGGTAAAATTAAATGGTGAGAACACAAAATACTTCCATGCTAGAGCAACAGAGGTATAGGCACAATATAATTACAAGCATCCAACATGAAACTAGCACTGAATTATCTAACCATTCTCAGAAAGCATGTGCCTTTTGGAGATGTTATAAGAGTAGGATGGGAATTTCTTGCCCAACTAGAAATCAAATCAACATGTCCATAATTCTCAGTCAAGTACAGGATTTAAACAGTCTGTCTGAGAATATTACTTTGAAGGAAATTGAGGGGGTGGTTAAATTTTTTAAGTCTGATAAGGCTCCTAGACCTGATGGTTTTAATCGTTTCTTTGTGAAAAAATGTTGGCACATTGTCAAGGAGGATTTCATTCAGTTGTGTACTGACTTTCATGATGAGAGAATTTCCCTCGAAAGTATAAATGGCTCATATATTACATTGGTGCCAAAAAAACTTGCCCCTTAGACTGTCAATGACTTCAGACCTATCTCATTGACAAATACTTGTATAAAATTCATCACTAATAGATTGCAAGATGAGATCAAAAGGTGTATGCATGCAAATCTGTATGGTTTCATTAAAGACAGATCTATACAGGATTGTCTAGGTGGTGTTTTGAATATCTTTATCAATGTCAGAAGTCAAGAAGGAAATTGTAGTATTCAAGATTGATTTTGAAAAGGCTTTTGACACAATTGAACATCATGCTATTCTTGAAATCTTGCATTATAAAGGTTTTCCCAAAAATTTCATTGCCTTAGTCAAGAATATCCTTGAAAGTGGTACTTCCTCTGTACTTTTAAATGGAGTGTCAGGACAGAGTTTTGCTTGCAAAAGGGGTGTTAGGCAAGGAGACCCTCTTTCACCTCTACTATATGTCTTGGGAGGTGATTTGTTACAGAGCATGGTAAATAAGGCTTTCATTGATGGAACTCTGCAACTATCGATTCCAAAGGAAGGGGACTATCCAATTGTACAATATGCAGATGTTACCCTAATCATTTTGCCAGCAGAAGAAAATCAGTTGAAAGTCTTCAAGGATTTGTTGATACAATATGCTGAGTTTACTGGATTAAAGGTTAATTTCCACAAGTCCTCAATGATTCCAATTAACCTATCTGATGAAGAAGCGACACATTTGGCTACTATTTTTGAGTGCCACCTTGCTGCAATGTCGTTCACTTACCTAGGACTACCCTAAACACAACTAAACCCACAATTAAGGATTTATCCCCTTTAATTGATAGGGTTGAAAGAAGGTTAAATGCAACAATTTCATGTCTTTGATATGGGGACAGTCTTATTCTGGTAAACTCTGTTCTTTCTTCCTTTCCCATATACATTATGTGGTCATTACAAATTCCTCAAGGGGTCATTGACATTATGGATAAGGCAAGAAGGAGATGCCTTTGGAGGAAAAATAAAAATCAGGAGAAGGTAAATTCTCTGGCTGCATGGCCCATGATCTGTAAACCCAAGGACAAAGGAGGACTTGGAGTCATTGATTTAAGGATTCAGAATAAAGCCTTATTGATTAAGCATATGGATAAATTTTATAATAATGTTGACTTTCCATGGGTAATATTAGTAAGGGATTCTTATTATCATGAATTTGTCCCTCATGTTGTTACTCTTTGTGGTTCCTTCTGGTGGAGAGGAATATTAAAACTAGTGGATGAATGGAGGTCCATCTCCAAATGCATTGTGGGTGCTAGATTTAGCATCCTATTCTGGAATGATCTTTGGCATGAAGAATTACTTGCCAATAAATTTCCAAGGTTATACTCTTTTGCTAGAGACAAGATGGCTTCTGTCAGAGATGTGGGTACATTGAGAAATTTGCATGATGCCTTCCATCTGCCTCTGTTAATTGAGGCATTTTAGGAATACACAAAACTCCAGGAAATTATTGCCTCAATGGGTTTTACTCAGGTGGAGGACAAGTGGATCTGTACTTTAAGTAAAGAGGTCTATATGTCTCAGTTGTTTTATAAGAACTGTTTTTCATTGATGCCCACTGATCTAATTTCAAAAAGTATAAGTCCAAGCATAGGTTCTTTGCTTGGTTATTGTTTCATGAACTGGAACTGGAAGGAACTGGAAGGTTACTGAAAACCATGGTTGTGTGTTATGTCCTACTGGAGTCATTGAGGATTGGAAGCATCTATTCTTTCAGTGCAATTTAGCACTAGAGTGTGGAATTATATTCACATACAATGGATAGATGCATCCCAGAGGGAAAGTTTTTGTCAAACGTTTAAATCTTTCTAGGGGCCCTGTTTCTTAGAGGTTGCAATTATTGCGTGTTGGAATATCTGGAAGCAAAGGAATGACTGGGTTTTCAAGAATTTAAAACCAACCTTCAAAGGATGGAAGGCTGGTTTTGTTTATGATATTACATTGCTTCTTCATAGGTTAAAGGATAGACATAAGGATTTACTGTCATTATGGCTTGACAGTATATCCTAGCTTTGATAGTTTTAGTTTATCTTCTCCTGTACATATGTTTGTAAATAAACTTTGACTGTTCTTTAATAAATAAAGGGCTGTGGGGGACTCCCCTGCAGTAGAAAATTTCAAAAAAATATCCCCCAAGCTTGAGCTGTACTCTCTCCATCACGAGGCCAAAAGTTATATATTAGATTCCTATCCTTATGAATCTCACTGGGAGGATAGAATTTAGAATAAAAGAGAGGTACTATTTCCTCCTATTCCATGGATTGTCCATTCTTTAGCAGCTTATACCATTCTTCAGCTATTCCTTTCAATGATATAGAGAGTAACTTCTTCTTCACCTGTTCAGTTGTGATACCTGCACACTTAAACAACCCGCATAATTCATGGATAAAAAGCAAGTGGTCACCAAGGTGGACAGCCCATCCCCTAAATAATAATTATCTATAACACAATCAAAAATACTTGTAGGTATCTTAAAAGGATCTATCTCAACAGGTGGTGATTCTTCTACTACCCTAACAGTGGTAGTAGTTTTCTGAAACAGAAAACCAAGTGGGTTATCCATATTGGAAACAAGGTAACAAACATAAATAAAAAATAATACTCATAGTAGAAGTTTCCTTTACTAGATCGACTCTTCAATAGCGCTTCACTCCCGACAACGGCGCCAGAAAATAGTCTTGATGACCCACAAGTATAGGGGGTGTATCGTAGTACTTTTGATAAATAGGAGTGTCGATCCCAACGAGGAGCAGAAGGTGTTGACTAGTGGTATTGAGCCAGAAATATCTGTAAATACTTAGCAAACGGATTTTTAGGGGTTTTCTGATAAAGCAAGGAAAAAAGTGCAAGTAACTAAAACAGCAAACAATTGCAGCAAGTGGCCCAATCATTTCTTAGTAAAGGACAAGCCGGTGGAAATACTAATGAGTACCAAACGTTCTCAAGGACGCATGGGAATACTGTAAAGTGCTTTCGTTTCATATAGCTGATTAATCTTCTTTGGTTTTATAAGTGTTGTATGGGTGAACCTGTGCTAATGTACCGACCTTACTTGGACTAATACATACTTGTGATTAAACCCCTTGCAAGCATCCACAACTACAACAAAGCAATTAAGATATAAACCTAACCACAGCCTTAAACTCTAAGAACCTACACTCCCTTGTGTAATGGTTTCCTAACGGGGGTTCAGGTTTCTGTCACTCCGGAAACCCCACAATTAGTAGCCAAATACACAATGCACTCTCCTAGGCCCATAAATGGTGAAGTATCATGTAGTCGACGTTCACATGACACCACTAGAAGAATAGCACCACAACATAAATATTAAACCATTGAATAATACCTCAACACAATTCAACCACTAACAACATGACTTCTCCCATGTCCTCAATAACTAGAAGAACTACTCACGAGACATCATATGGATCAAGATCAGAGATGATATGATAATGCATAACAATATGAACATAAACAATAATTCAATGGTTCCACGCACAAGCATCAACTACAATAGTAATCAACACCGGAAAAGTTCTCCTAAGAACTATGTAAGATTCAACACAATTGTTACAGCGGGATGGAGTGGTGATGATGGTGCTGGTGGAGATGATGGTGTGGATGATGATGATGATCCCAATGAAGTCTAGCTTGATAGCCCGGGAAGGAATTTCCTCGACAGAAATCTGTCTGCCGGAGAGCTCTTTCTCTCTCGGTGTTTTCTGCCATGCAGAGGCGGCAGAATCTTTCTGTGGTCGCTCCCTGTGTATTAGGGTTTCGAGGAGAAGATATAGGCGAGAGGGCGGAGCCAGAGGTGGGCCAGGGTGGCCACACCCCCTGTAGGAGCGGCCTAGGGTGGCACGCGCCTAGGGGGTGTGGGCCCCTGTGGCCCAACTCCACCTCCCCTTATAGCATCCTTCGTCTTCTGGAAAAATAGGATTTTCCGTAGTTTTTCTGGTATTTTTCTGATCTTCACGAAATTGCATCAAAACACCGCTTTTTCCATCAGAATCCTGACTCCGGTAGTTCATCCTCCAAGAATCATCCAACATGCAAAAATAGATGAAAAGACATAAGTAACATCTCTTAATATGATATATATCAATTAATAGAGGCAAATTATGATACAGAATGGTGATGCAAATTGGACGTATCAGTTCCATGCCAATGATCTTCTCGTCCGTGTCCGGGGGTTATCTGGTTCCATGAAGGTGCTCCGATCTATCCCATCAGGGTGCTCTTTGGGTTTGAGTTCGAAGGTCTTGGTGTTCTGATGGATCGATCTTCTGAGACCATGAAGTAGTTCTTGGAGATCCGTGATGGAGTTCTTGTCGATGATTCTTCGGCACCTTCGGCTCGATACTGTCTTTGGTACCAAGCCAAAGGCCTTGGGGTTAAGCTTATCACATCAACATCGTCATGAATCTCTGAACCATAGACATCGGGACAAGAACATGACCACTTTAAATGTACTTCAACAGAGGCTTGCGACCGCAGGAAGAGATGCAGCTTGGCTAGGATAAGGGCGCTGGTGGCCTGAGGTGGAGCCGCCGCTGCAGACAGGGCCGTGGGGAGGAGACCTATAGGTGTGCACGCAAACAAGTAGGAGCATGACAGAGACGGTCGGAGATGTGACAGGAGGAACATGCTGTGGCCAGGGAGGGAAGGCCGACGGGCTCAGGGAAGTCATGGGGTACAGGCGGCAGCATCGTCGATGGCCACGAGGGGAGCTGGCAGCATCAGAGGTCATGGCCACGATGAGCATGGGGTGGGCAAAAGCCGGGACGAGGTCGGGAGGAGCTCGACCAGAGGGCGGCGACCATTTGCAGGAGGTAGAGGGGAGGCACTGAGGTTGGGGCAGGCGCTCCAAGGCCGATAGGAGATCCAAGGAGAAGGCCGGTAGGAACGATGGCCACCGGATGCTGGCGGTGAAGGTTGATGGGAGCAACGGCTGCGCTGCGGTGGCGGCCAGCGCACGAACTTTTAGGGCGCGGCGCGACTGGGGAGAGGTGGGTGTCAGGGAGGAGAAGCTCACGGCAGCTGCTGGCGGCCGCAGCGATAGCTACACGCCGGGGAGGATGGGCCATGCGGCCCGATCGAGCGAGGGTGGGGGAAAGGCGACGCGGGGATCACGAAAAGGGTGTGGGGCCGGTGTCACACGAGCGAAAGGTTGGGCGATGGGGGATGGGGTTCGATCATGGGAAGGCGGGGTTCCCATGCGTGACAGTGTGAGTGCAACGAGGGTTGGTGGGTCACGTGCATCGTGTAGCGTGCGGGGACGGGTTCGTGTACATTCCAGGGGAAGGTGGGGTAGCGATGTGAGCGGGGTGGGTTCGGTCTTTGGTGTGTGATAGGGTGTGGGTCGAGGTAGGTGTAGATAGGGCTGGGTCGGGTGTTGCGTGCGCGAGGTGGCTGCGGCGGGCTGTGTCTCCAGGGGTTGGGAATAGGATAGGGATATAGGTGTAGGGTTTGACTAGAATTTAGTTTTACGGAAATCCGGAAATCCTATGTATAGACCGGTCTGAAAACATCCAAACCTGGCGGGCATTTTCCGATCGCATTCATGCATGCCTACACCCGCGCCCCGTGAGCTATCTTTTTCCTAATCTTCTATCATCATGCATGCATGCAATATAAACCAAAACTGCTGACATCATCAGCATTTAATGCAAAAATTTGGGACTTTGCTACCTGGCGGATGGTCTATAAATTTACAATTTTGGCGGAGACAATTGGTGTACTATTTAATCACTAAGCGACAAAATCCACGATACGTATATTTGGTTCCAATGCGTGATGATTTAGCTCCAAAGCCTATTGCTACACGATTAAATTGACTGGATTAAATACGAGACTTTAAAAATTTAAAATGTTTTGTAGAACAAACCGTTCATACGATTTAGGATCTGTTTTGAAGGCTAGTCGCGACGAGATCTTCAAAACTAGATCCCATGTCGATATGTTTTGAATTTTTTTTTTAACCAAAAGTTACCCACCCATAACATAGAAGTTATCAAGGTTATACTATGTAAGTTATCCACCTAATAACACGTAAGTTATCCACCCTATAAACATGTTGTGTGTTTGTTTTTATATGCATGCGGAAACACAATTGTGAACTTCTCTGATTTAGGATCTTTTTCACCGCGTCGACAACGACGAAGACTTGACAGCCTAATACCTAGCCTATCGAGTCCAAATTAAATAAGTCTATCTCACATGTAATTAACTAAATATAGGAGATAA
The DNA here is from genome assembly GCA_023614405.1 of Avena insularis. NCBI lineage: Eukaryota > Viridiplantae > Streptophyta > Magnoliopsida > Poales > Poaceae > Avena > Avena insularis. Next base: position 86,308,319 of record CM042685.1, on the reverse strand, counting down.
CCAAGGTGTAAAAATACTATGACTCACAAAGAGAAACTAAATTTATCATGACAATTATACAAAAGTTATCCATATAGATAAATAATATAGTTATCCAAGAGAAACTAAAAAATATCTACCTAAAAAATGACATACAACTTTCTTGCATAAAGATATAAAATATTCATGTTAATGTTGGTTTCATCACTTGCCTTCTAGTGGCGTACAAATGACCAAGTCTCGAAGGGGGTGTTAGGGTACCGAGACTTTGTCGTCGTTGACCTAGGCTAACACATTGATGTCGATAAAGTCTCGGCACCCTAACACCTTATGTATTTCTACGATGCCCTAAATATAATCTTGTTTTATGCAAAAATGTCTTTTCACGATTTGTTTATAGTGTGGGTAACTTACGTGTTACACCATGGATAACTTATATACAATTGCATGGATAACTCACGTGTTAATGGTGGATAACTTTTAGGTTTAAAAAAAATTCGTCGAAACATACCAACATAGGATCTAGTTTCGAAGATCTCTTCACGACTATTCCAACGGTGAAAACCGATACTAAATCGGATAAACAATTTGATCTACAAATCTTTTTAAATATTCAATTTTTTCCACCATTAACACGTGAGTTATCCATACAATTGTATATAAGTTATCCATGGTGTAACACGTAAGTTACCCACACTATAAACAAACCGTGAAAAGACATTTTTGCATAAAACAAGACTATATTTAAGGCATCGTAGAAATACATAAGGTGTTAGGGTGCCGAGACTTTATCGACATCAATGTGTTAGCCTAGGTCAACGACGACAAAGTCTCGGTACCCTAACACCCCCTTCGAGACTTGGTCATTTGTACGTCACGATAGCGGCAACAGGTGATGAAACCAACCGCTAGACTACTGGTTGTGCGGTACGTACGTATGTGTGTACAATATAACTTAGTCTTGTCAGGGGTCGGGGTGACGTAATTAACATGAATATTTTATATCTTTATGCAAGAAAGTTGTATGTCATTTTTTTAGGTAGATATTTTTTTAGTTTCTCTTGGATAACTATAGCGTAAAGCCTTGATAACTACTCCCTAATCATGTGGGTAATTATTATGTAATATCATGGATAACTTTTATTTATCTATATGGATAACTTTTGTATGATTTTCATGATAAATTTAGTTTCTCTTTGTGAGTCATAGTATTTTTACATCTTGGTTATCTCCTATATTTAGTTAATTACATGTGAGATAGACTTATTTAATTTGGACTCGATAGGCTAGGTATTAGGCTCCCGAGTCTTCGTCGTTGTCGACGCGGTGAAAAAGATCCTAAATCAGAGAAGTTCATAATTGTGTTTTCGCATGCATATAAAAACAAACACACAACATGTTTATAGGGTGGATAACTTACGTGTTATCAGGTGGATAACTTACATAGTACAACCTTGATAACTTCTATGTTATGAGTGGATAACTTTTGGTTAAAAAAAAGTTTTCGAAACATATCGACATGGGATCTAGTTTCGAAGATCTCGTCGCGACTAGCCTAGTGGTCAAAACGGATCCTAAATCGTATGAACGGTTTGTTCTACAAAACATTTTAAAATTTTAAAGTCTCGTATTTAATCCACTCAATTTAATCGTGTAGCAATAGGCTTTGGAGCTAAATCATCACGCATTGGAACCAAATATACGTATCGTGGATTTTGTCGCTTAGTGATTAAATAATACACCAATTGTCCAGACGTCCACCAAAATTGTAAATTTATAGACCATCCGCCAGGTAGCATAGTCCTAGTTTTAAGGTTTGTAGTAGGGTGGTAGGTGGTTTCTAGTTGGGCCTTCTAGGCCTATCCGGTGGCTGCCTCCTCCACTAAAATATTTAAGGTTTTTTTTATTTTAAAAGCATTTTGTAAATCGTTTTAAGATAAACAGAGATATTCGGAAACACCGGAATTTTAATTTGAAATAAAAGAGAGGGTTTAATATAGAAAGCAAAATAGGGCTTTTAGCAAAATAGTTTTAGGCAGATAGATGCATGCTGATGTCATGATGATGCACAGAGATAAGACACGCGATTTTGTAGTAGTGGTTTTACCCGAGGTGCTACAATTCGACACCACTAACAATGGATATCGCCCTCGAGATCCACCTGATGGTACAGGAAAAAAGGCAGACTGTCTGAATCTTATCGCTTCATGTAGATCCTCACGACACACAAAGATTCTATCTCTGTCTTGAAATCGGCGACACCACCAACAAGGGGTCATTGTTCACGTTTGTTGGGAGAACACCCAGGATGAACAAATGACGAAGGTAAAAGTATCAAAATATAAGGCCACCTCTAACTTCCGTGGAGGAGTACAACTACATTGATTATCCGATTCAATATACAAAAGCGAATGATATGAGTAGTGGTATGGTCGCGACTCCATCCTTCACTCAAAGCATTAGTCTGTACACGAATAAGAGAACTATCAGAATTCAGACTGAAGACCTCGACAAGCGAGGTTCAGAATCTTGGAAAACAAAGGACTGATGCATCTTCTTCATCAGATATGGTGTAGAATATGTTGTCGCGTGGTAAAACACTGGAAGACACAAAGAATTTTTTTAGTGAATTTTAGATGCACTGGAGGGTACAAGAGAGGAAAATTCCTCGGATAGCATGAAGACCGAAAGTCGAAGCACCGTTACAAGAGGAAGCGAAACCCTGAAGGTACGAGGGAAACTTGGCCACGAGAAATCCTAGACTCAAATACGGGTAAGATAGTAGATTCAAAACACGTAGGGGTAAGAAGAGAATAGGAGGGGTAAGGAGTCAAAGCAGACCTAATCAGATCTATTCAACCGTTTTTTAAAAATAGTTTTGAAACTCTTCATCGATCGTTAGCTAGGTTATCCTACAGGATGGATTAGTGGGGTATCATAACTGCAGAGCTCTGATACCACTCTGTAACACCCTCAGATCGGTCCTATGCAAGTTTTGACGATTCCCGCCAAACCCACATATGAATAATTTAAAGCTTCCCACCAGGCACTTTTTGTGCAAGTGAAAAATAAAGTAATACCATTACACATTAGTCCATGATGGAACCCACAGAACAGATATATATACAACGACTCCAAGAGTCAAGAATACAGATATACAGTATAAAAATCTAAATCACCTTGAAAACGATACGACATCCGACTATGTACAAGACGCAAATGGGGCTAAGAGCCCTGAAGAATAACCAATGGCGTCCATAACCCTGCCCAGGCCAAGACGGAAGGGTAACCATGCTAACGACGTCGATCTCAAAACCTGCTCAAACAAAAGGCGTGCCGACAAAGGGCAAAGGAGAAAGATAGCGGTCAGTACTGAGGCCAGTACACGACGAGTCTTAGAATTCGACGGTCCTCGCCTACATAGGTATGGTGGACTGAAGCGGCTGCGCGGTATGCACTAAAAAACCTATAGAGACTCGATACAACTGTCGGCTATCAGAGAGGGATAAGAAAGACCTATTCGGATTCATCCTGATACTAACGTCAATCATACCCATCCTGGTATTTCCCCCTCGAGACCAACGTGTAAGTCAAACCGAAGAACTCACAAAGTTGGCAGTTGTATTCATTTTATTATAGTTGCAGCAATTACTAGTCAGATATCGATAGCATGAGTCATCCTGATAACATAAGCAGTGGGCAGTTTTAGTTAACCATTCCGTTTTAGTTGCAATACTTACTAGTCAGATAAATATAACATGAGACATTCAAAAACCCAGAAGTTGTTTGTACTTTTATTTAGCCATTATGTTGTACTTAAGTTGATTACTAGTCATTTCAAGATCAAATTTATAGCACTACTTTAGTTATAGTTTTCTATGATCGAGATATTGTGCTTCAAGTCGTCCATAACCGCGGACACAGTTTTCAGAAAGTTTTACCCTGCAGGGGGCACAAATAGCAACACATGAACGATCAACCTCAGAAAAACTAAATGAAAACCCAACGAGGCATCATGATAAAGCAATCACAAGATTCATAAAATATTTCAAGGGGCCACCCCACCAAGCTACCAGCGATAAAGTTGGCTGGCTCCAGAACGGACCCAGAGGTTTGTGCCAATGGCTGTAAATGACTGGAAACCCAAAAGTGTGACTGGGCTTGTCGATACCGCGAAAACATTCCACTTACCTAAACAATACAGTAGTAAACGCTCTCTACGAGCAACAATAGTAAATAAAGTAGTAAGCATGGCATAAATATATGATAGTAATAAAATCCTAAACTAGCTCGTGGCCCCAAGAAATAAGATATGATTCAATCTCTTGCTAAGGGGATTCATGGTCCCACAGGCGAATAGTCAAGGAACAGGTATCAAGTACTCGGGGTCTTAGGGGACACCTATGAGCGGTTAAAAACCAAATCACATATATTGCCCACCGATGCCTCTGCATTGGTTATAACTATTCCCAACATTTTAATATTAAGTTGTAATTAAATTCATGATCATCTCCAACATAAAGCATATGGCGACATTCCAACAACTGTGTTACTTGACGACATCGAAACAACACCTGAGCAAGCAACTACAACTCACAAGGCCGACTATCTACCAAACAATAGATAATAGGAGGTGTCCAAGGAAATATAATCGCTGCAAGGGATATCACGGATACGAAAAATACAACATCACAACACATATAGCAATAGATCAACATGAGGAAATACAGACTATAAAAGTAAGATATGTAGAAAGGGGGAGAATGCTCGCCTTAAAACATTGGCGATGGTTCAACCGAAGATCAGGACGACACTCTCATCAACTCATAGGCCTAATCCTGAAGAAGCAAAGCACTAGAAGAAACACCGGATGGACTATTTAATATTATGGCAAAAGATCAGGCATGATGCATGACATGGCAAATGTGCAAAGCAATTAGGCAATATTACGCATTAGGCAATATTACGCGGAACCGAGGTCCCGACAATTATTTAATAGGTTCATGTTGTTTAGATACCCCGCATTTTAAATGTTGGCTTAACAAGGCAGAATTATATCACCGGTTCGCTACACAAATTTAAATGAATCCAGTATAAAACGAGAAAAGCCCGCATATGGCCTCCATATTTAATTAAGAGGTGATTTGGCATAAGGCTCCAAAATCACACAAGATGAGATGTATGCAAGCATATACAAATATACAAATATATGAAATAGATATATATCATATTATAAAAACATGGGTCTCGGAAAGGGGTCACACATTGGTCGGCGAACTTGGTTCAGGGATGAACGGGGTTCGGCCTCGATCTTCGGTTACGAGGCCTCGTTTCATGCTGATGGTCTTCCCGTCCGTGTCCGGGGGTTATCTGGTTTCATGTTCCCGTCCGTGTCCGGGGGTTATCTGGTTTCGTGAAGGTGCTTGGAGCGGTCCCATGAGGGTGCTCTTTGGGTTTGAGGTCGAAGGTCTTGGCGTTCCGATGGATCGGTCTTCTGAGACCATGAAGTAGTTCATGGAGATCCATGATGGAATTCTTGTCGATGGTTCTTCGGCACCTTCGGCTCGGTATTGTCTTCGGTTCCAAGCCAAAGGCCTTGGGGTTAAGCTTATCACATCAACACCGTCACGAATCTCTAAACCACGGACATCTGGACAACAGCATGAACACTTCAACTGTTCTTCAACGGAGGCTTGCGGCCGCAGGAAGAGGTGCAGCTCGGCTCAGAGGCCGTTGGTGGCCTGAGGTGGAGCCACCACTGCAGAGTGGGCCGCTAGGAGGAGACCTGTAGGTGTGCGCGCAAACAATGAGTCACACGGCAGAGACGGTCGGAGATGTGACCGGAGGAACATGCTGCGGCCGGGTAGGGAAGGCCGACGGGCTCAGGGAAGTCATGGGGTACAGGCGGCGACGTCGTCGACGTCCAGGAGGGCCGCTGGCAGCAGAAGAGGTCATGGCCGCGAGGAGCAGGGGATGGGGAAAGCCAGGACCAGGTCGAGAGGAGCTTGGCCAGAGGGCGGCGGCCATTCGCAGGATGGAGAGGGGCAGCACTGAGGTCGGTGCAGGCTCAAACCGTCGAAGGAGAAGCTCTGGCGGTGCTACAAGGCCGAGAGGAGCTCCAAGGAGAAGGTCGGCGGGGACGACGGACACCGGATGCTCGAGGTGAAGGTGGAGGGGAGCGGAGGGTGCCGAGCTGCTGGCGGTTGCAGTGGTGGCTACGAGCTGAGGAGGAGGGGCCACACGGCAGGATCGAGAGGTGTTGGGGGATAGGCGACAAGGGGATCGCGACAAGGGGGTGGGGCCGGTGTCATGCGAGCGAAAGGTTGGGAGATGGGGGATGGGGTTCGATCATGGGAAGGCGGTGTTCCCGTGCATGACAGCATGAGTGCGACGAGGGTGGGTGGGTCGCATGCGTCGTGTAGCGTACGGGCACGGGTTCATGTACGTTTTAGGGGAAGGTGGGGTAGCGATGTGAGTGGGGTGGGTTCGGCCTTTGGTGTGTGACAGGGTGTGGGTCGGGGTAGGTGTAGATAGAGCTAGGTCGATGGTCTCAAGCTGACTGCATGGTGTGTCTCTGTGGTTGGGAATAGGGTAGGGATCTAGGTTTAGGGTTTGACTAGAGTTTAGTTTTAAGGTTTGTAGTGGGGTGGAAGGTGGCTGCCCGGTTGGGCCTTCTGGATCTGGCTGGTGGCTGCCTCCTCCACTAAAATATTTAAGGTTTTTTATATTTTATTTTAAAAACATTTTGTAAATCAGTTTAAGACAAATAGATATATCCAAAAACACTGACATTTTGATTTGAAATAAAAGAGAGGGATAAATATAGAAAGCAAAATAGGGCTTTTAGCAAAATAGTTTTAGACAGATAGATGCATGCTGATGTCATCATGATGTACAAAGATAAGACATACGATTTTCTAGTACTGGTTTTACCGGGGAGCTACATCTGGTTCCCACCAATCCATGATGGTTTTGTAGTCAAGATAATAATCTTTTCTGCAAATATTATCATCTTGCCTACTTTGGCAGAAACTCACATCCATATGCCACCTCTCCTTGACCAACTCTTTGCATGGTTATGATCTACTAACCATGGTCTATCTCTACCTTCCACTTGCTTCCATTAGAGCATTGTGTTTCTTAAACCCACATGGTTTCGGAGACATCATAACAATTCTGTTATGACAGCCTTATTTTTAACAAAGTTTTCCATCACTCCTAGACCACCTGAAATAAAACAAAGCCAAACTCCTGATGCCATTATCATTTATATAAATTGGTCTATCAATCCATATATCCCTTGCACCAAGGTGAGATCTAAGATCACTAATCCTACCATGTCTAGGTGGCATAAAAATATCAAAACCCTAGATTTCCCCAAATCTAGTTTCTCCCAATTTCACAAAAATTCTTCAAAACCCAAGGTTGTTAATGATAGATACTTCAAGTTGACATAATCTACCTTGGATATAATGTTTTTCGAAGTAATTCCAATAATTATTTGGATCCTAAAACTATTTAAATTCCATTTTTGGCAAAACCCTATAATCTTTGTCTCTAAAGGCAAGTTAGTTTTTCTCCAAATCACTTTGCCAAATCAATGCACATTTGAGATCTATACATCATACCCACCTCTCCATCTCAAAAATAAATATTTTTGAGATTCTTTATTATTTATTTTTGCCTTTTTATTAAATGGCAGAAACAAGAAACAATTGCATAAAAATACTTTAGTACAAATAAATTCTAATAAAATTCTCCAATGTGTGATATGGTATTTGGAACCATCTCACACCAAAAATCAACCTATCTCAATGTAAAAATACCAATAGCTTGAATAATTGATATAAAGTGGACCAAGATAAATTTTGAAGGTGTACAATGACCATACCTATCTACCAATAGCACTTCCTCATCTTGCCAAGATCATAACTTAGGACTTCCTTCATGAACAACCATTAGGGAAGATTTGACCATATTACAAAAACCACTAGTAAACACCATGAAACCTCCCACAAACCTTGCCAATCAAGCATTCACAACACTCCCCTCTGATTTGGTCGACCATCATTATAACATGCACTATAGAAGCCCTAGCCCCTTGTCCTCACATGCTTGGAACTAGGAGAGACATGTGAGCCCTCAAATATTGTCCCTCTTAATTTCTTGCAACAACAGCTTGATGTGGCTCGGTTACTGTAGAGCCTGCTGGGAAACCCCAAGAGCAAGCTATGATGAGCACAACAGTAAGTTTTCCCTCAGTTGTGAAACCAAGGTTATTGAACCAGTAGGAGAAAGGAAACAGCTCCCAAGGTGTTGCTAGCAACGTGAAACCTGCACAACATAACCACAATACTTTGTCCCAACTTACAGTGAGGTTGTCAAGTGTATCACCCTCGGAATCGGTCCTATGCAAGTCTTAGCGATCCCCGCCAAATCCTCATAGAAACGATTCAAAGGTGCCCACCAGGCACTTGCGTGCGGGTGGAAAACGAAGTAATATCATTACACAATAGTCCACGATGGAACCCACAAAACAGATATATACAATAATGACTCAAAGAGTCAAGAATACAGATGTACAATACAAAGATCCAAATCACCTTTAAAATGATACAGCTTACGAGTACGGACAAGATGCAAATTGGGCTAAGAGCCCTGAAGAATAACCAATGGCGTCCATAACCCTGCCTAGGCCAAGCCGGAAGGGTAACCCTGCTAACGACGTCGATCTCAAAACCTGCTTAAACAAAAGGGGTGCCGACAAAGGGCAAAGGAAAAAGAGAGAGCGGTCAGTACTAAGGCCAGTACACGGCGAGACTAGAATTTGGCGGTCCTCGCCTACATAGGTATGGTGGACTAAAGAGGCAGCGCAGCATGCACTAAACAACCTATAGAGACTCAATACAACTAGCGGCTATCGGATAGGGATAAGAAAGACCTATTCGGATCCAACCTGAAACTATCACCAAGCATACCCATCCTGGTATTTCCCCCTCGAGACCAAACGACGAAGTCAATCGAGGAACTCACACAGTTGGCCGTTTTATTTATTCAGTTATCATTGAAGCAATTACTAGTTAGGTATAGATAGTCATCCTGATATAATAAGCAGTGGGCACTTTTAGTTAACCATTCCATTGTAGTTGCGACACTTACTAGTCAGATACAATTAGCTTGAGATATTCCAAACCCAGCAGTTGTTGGTACTTTGATTTAGCCATTCTGTTGTAGTGAAGCTGATTACTAGTCATATCGGATACAAGTCAAATTATAATAGTAAACTTTAGTTGTAGTTGTCTATGATCAAGAACTATGCTCCAAGTCGTCCATAACCGCGGACACGGCTTCTCGAAAAGATTTAACCCTGCAGGGGTGCACCAAAGTTTCCACACGCACCTACACCCTTGTTGTCAGATCAGGTAGGTACAAGATCACAAAACATACACCCAACGGTATGTCGACGGGGTTTGGGACACGACGTTTCCCAGACCCAAAGCAAGCACATGGGGGCCACCCCACTAATCTACCCGTAATGAAGTCGGCCGGTCTCCGAGACGGACCCATGGTTTGTGATGACGGATGTAAACGACTGTGAACCCAAAAGTGTGACTAGGCTTGTCGATACCGCGAAAACGTGGCACGGGGTTCCAAAACAGTACAAGCGCTCCACGCGCAATAATAAATAAAGCAGTAAATCATGGCATAAGTACAGGATAGTAATAAAGCCTCAAACTACTTTGTGGCCCCCGGTACAGTACTTTGAAATCAAGTACTAATCGATGGGGGTGCCCACGCACCCCACCTGTGGTTAGCGCGCTTGATCTCGGAATAGGTGTCAAGAACTCGGGGTCCTACGGAACACTAGTGAGCGGTTAAAAACCAAATATTGTCTATTACCCACCGGTGCCTCTGCATTTACCTACTTTCAATTTTAGTTATTAAACGTGAATTAAAGTTATAATCATCTCCAACATTAAACATAAGGCATTACTCCAACAACTGTGGAACAACGACGGAGCGACGCAACACCTGCGCAAGCAACTACGACTCGCAAGGCTGACTATCTACCAAACAACAGGTAATAGGATGTGTCCAAGGCAATTTAATGGCTGCAAGGGATATCACGGGTACGAAAACTAGAGCATCGCATCACAGATAGAAATAGATCAACAGGAAGAAATAAAGACTGTAAAAATAAGATAGGTAGAAAGGGGGAGAATGCTCGCCTGAAAAACATTGTCGAAGGTTCATCCGAAGATCGGGTCGACTCTCGCATCAACTCATCGGCCTAATCCGTGAAGAAGCAAAACACTAGAAGAAACACCGGATGCACTACTTAATACTACGACAAAAGATCGAGCATGATGCATGTATGATGTATGACATGGCAAAGATGCGATGCAATTAGGCAATATTAAGCGGAACCGGGGTCTCGACAATTAATTGTTAATTTCATGTTGTTTAGATATCCCCAATTTAAATGTTGCATTAACAAGGCAAAAGATAGCACCGGTTCGCTACACAAATTTAAATGGGGCCAATATAAGACTATATTTGTCCGCATATGGTCTCCATATTTAATTATGAGATGAATCGGCATAAGGCCCCCAAAACATACAATATGTATGCAAGCATGAATAATTTAAGATGCACAAGTTTATATAACATTTTATAAAATAGGGCTCGGGAAGGAGATCACACATGGGGTCGGAGATCTTGGGGTTCCGAGGGTTCGACGGATTTGGTCTCGCCGGGATCGGTCTTCGGACGCCGGGAACAGGTTCGGAATCCGGGTCTTCAAGTCCATGCTGACGATCTTGTTCTATGCCTTCGGGAAGGAGATCTTGACACCACCATCATAGTTCACCACCAACTCTGCACATACGTCCTCATACGGCCTTCAACGATGCAACATCATACCACTACATCCCCCACCACTACTACTGCACATCCAGAGCTTCACAGATGTACAACACTAGCAGTCCCGTCTCGGCAGAATAAAAAGGCGACCAGGCCACCAGAGGCTCACGCGGGGTCGGTCAACTGCAACCAGAGGAATCAGCTTGAACGCGTTGGGGCGGCCACGGCGGGATAGAGGCAGAGCGGTGGCCTTGAGAGGCTCCGGCGACGCATGACTACGAGGAAGGCATCGAGGATGATGGGGCCCTGTCGATGAGGAGGGGAACGACGAGGAGCGAGGGATCACTACCGGGTTAGGGTGGGGCCCAGGGGAGAGCGGCAAGGAGCGATGTGCAGGGATAGTTGGTGGATGCCGGCGACGCCATGGCAGGAAGGAGACATGGTCATCAGGGAGCGGTCATGGCCAGGGCGGGGTCCGGCTCCGGCGTGCAGGCGAGGCTGGGCCACGAGGGTAGGCGACGACAGGCGCGGTAGGTGCACGCGGCCGAGCGGCTCTGAGACGAGGTAGAGAAGGATCCAGCGGCGCTCGTGATGCGGCCAGAGGGGGGCGGCGCCGCGAGGCTAGAGGAGGCCGCGGTCGGCTGTGGAGCTCGACGGGGGCGAAGGGCGCCCGCGGCTGTGCTTGCTTGCAGGGATGAGGGAGGCCAGCGGAGGCTTGGCGACTGGGATTGTAGGCTCGAGACGAAGGAGCGGGGGATGCAACGGTGCGTCTGGATGAGGTGCTGGCGGTGGCATGCTCCGAGGAGGCCGGCGGGTCGACGCCAGGCGCGAGGCCACGCAGGCCTTCAGGAGAGGAGGGCGCGGCGGCGATGCGGTCGAGCTTGGTGGCGGGGCCGGGAGAGATGGCGAGGAAGGGGGCGTCGAGGCGGGGATCTCGTGTATGCTGAGTGGGTCGCGCGGGGCCTCACGAGAGGAGGTGGGGTCAAACGGGAGGATGGGGAGTGGCGTGAGCGGGTGGGTGGGGCGGTAGCATGGGGTGGGACGCGTGCGTGGGTTGGGGCCGCTGCTTGCTGGGGGCTGTGCTGGCTTGTTGGTGGCGGCTGAGGGGAGGAAGTGGGGATGGATTAGGTAGGGTTAGGGTTTGCAAGGTGGGGTGGTAGGTGGCTACCGGTTGGGCCTTTTGGGCCTGACCGGTGACTGCCTTCCCCACCAAAAATATTTAGGGTTTTATTTATATATTTATTTTAAAGGACTTTTGTAAATTATTTAGTCAAAACAAAATATGTGGATAACAGGGTTTGATTTGAAATAAAAGACGGGATATTTAGAAAAGAAAATATAGGATTTTAGAAAATAGTTTTAGGCAAACGATGCATGATGTCATGATGATGCACATAATAAAAACAACAGCGATTTTCTAGTAGTGGATTTACCCGGGGTGCTACATCAAGCTCACCGGTTTGCTGAAGACAAAGGATTAAACGTATAGTGTGGAAGAAAGTAATTGCTTGTAGTAATTGCAGAAAGTAAACAGTAGGTAGTAGATGGAATATGAGTGGAAAGGAATGGACTGGGGGTCCATAGTTCACTAGAGGTGTTTCTCCATAAGATAAATAACATGTTGGGTGAACAAATTACAGTTGGGCAATTGATAGATAGATAATGCATAACAATGCATGTACATGGCACGATGATCGCTATGAGATTTGTTTGGGCATTACAACATAATACATAGACCGTAATCCAACTGCACTATGACTAATAATCCACCTTCGGGATATCATGCGAACAACCCTCGGGTATTAAGTTGCAAGCAACAGATAATTGTATTAAGCAAGGTGTGTAAACTAAACAATACAATTGCCCTTGGACAAAGGATTTTTGTTTTCTCCCTAGTAGCAACAACACATCTACAACCTTAGAGGTTTCTGTCACTCTCCCAGATTACTAGAGGCATGAACCTACTATCGAGCATAAATACTCCCTCTTGGAGTCACAAGCAAATACTTGGCCAGAGTAACTACTTGCAACGGAGAGCATGCAAGATCACAAATAACATAGACATGATAGAATCAGTAATCAATCTTGACGTAGTACTCAATATCCATCGGATCCCAACAAAAACAACATGTAGGATTACAAATAGATGATCTTGATCATGATAGGCAGCTCACAAGATCTAAACATGATAGCACAAAGAGGAGAAATGACCATCTAGCTACTCCTATGGACCCATAGTCCAAGGATGAACTACTCACGCATCACTCCGGAGGCTGGAATGGTGATGAAGAAGGCCTCAAGGGTAATATCCCCTCTCCGGCAGAGTGCCGGGAAGAGCTTCAGGTCCCTCCCAATCTAAGGACGATGGTGGAGGAGGCCATGGACTTTTTGGTGGATTTCTGATCGGGTACTTAGGGTTTTCTCCTCAGGGTGTTTATATAGGTGAAGGGGCAAGGTCGGTTGAGGACCAGGGGTCCCACACCATGCCCTAGCGCGGGCCCACCCTTGGCTGTGCCATGGGGTGGTCTGGCCGCCCTGTGGCACCTCTTCGTCCCCCCTTTGGGCTCTGTTTTCGTTATGGTAAAATATTGACTTCGGCTTTTGTTTCGTCCAATTCCGAGAATATTTCTTTACTAGCTTTTCTGAAACCAAAAACAACAGAAAACATGAACTAACACTGTGGCATCTTTTCAATAGGTTAGTTCCAGAAAATGTATAAAAATTCCTCAAAGTGTAGACAAAACATAAGATAGTTGGTACAAAACAAGCATGGAGCATCAAAAATTATAGATATGTTTACAACGTATCAAGCATGGAGCGTCAATCTGGGGTTTTCACGATTTTTTACAGTGAAGCACAGAAATGTGTTTCGGGACAACAACTTCCCCAAATCTTACTTCCCTCTCATTAGAGGCTATTCTTGGCAAAAAAAACACACAAAAAGGATAACGAGAGGTTATTATAGAGGAAATAACTTCCAAGACGCAACAAAATAAAAACTTACTGAAAAAAATTGGGTTATCTCCCAAGAGTGCTTTTCTTTAACGCCTTTCAGCTAGGTATAGAAAGCAAGAATCAAGTATTTTCGAATGAAGAAGCATCAACATCAAATTTTTTTCTAATAAGAGAATTAAAAGATAGCTTCTCTCTTTTTCTAGGAAAGTTTTCTATACCTTTCTTGAATGGGAATTGATATTTAATGTGCCTTCGTTTATTTTAATAATGGAACCAACAGTACTAAGAAAAGGTCTTCCCAAAATAATAGGACAAGAAGCATTGCATTTAACATCCAAAACATAGAAATCAACGGGGACAAAGGTATGGTTAACCATAGTAAGAACATCATTAACTCTCCCCATAGGTTTCCTTTTAGCATTATCATCAAGATGGACATCCAAATAACTATCTTCCAATGGTGGTAAATCAAGCATATCATAAATTTTTCTAGGCATAATAGAAACACTAGCACCAAGATCACATAAAGCTTTTAAAGTCAAAATCATTCACTTCCATATTAATGAAGCTTCATGTTTTTCTTCTTTAATTTTCAAGAGAGCATTTGCAATATGTTTTGTAAAAGCCATATTCATAGCACTAGCATTAGGACTTCTAGAAAGCTTTTGCAGGAACATAATTACTTCAGAAATATTGCAACCATCAAGATCAAAATCAAAATCATCATTCAAGGTAGTAGAACTATTGTTTCCCATATTTCGAAAAATTTCAACATTTTTATTGGAAAAGGTTCCATTGGGTTTAGGCAATGTTGCAAAAGGAATGGGAACTTTAGGTGGTTTGCTAGCATCAACATTACTAGTGGTGGTAATGCTACAAACTTTAGTCATACTATTATTTCTAGCAATTTCATCTTCTCTTTCCCACCTAGCATGCAATTCAGCTAACATCCTAACATTTTCATCAATTCTAACTTGAATGGCATTCAAAGTCTTGCTTTATTTAACATCATGAGGCATAATCTTTAATTTAAGAAGTTCAACATCGTGGGCAAGGCTATCAACTTTAGAAGCAAGATCATCAATTTTTCCAAGCTTTTCCTCGACAGTTTTATTAAAAGTAGTTTTTTACTAATAAAATCTTTAAGCATGACTTCAAGTTCAGAGGGTGCAATCCTATTGTTGTTGTAGGAATTTCCATAAGCATTACCATTATTAGAAGGATATGGTCTATAGTTGTTACTACCATAAGTGTTGTTTCTAAAATTATTATTTCTAATGTAGTTCACGTCAATTTGCTCTTCTTGAGCAACCAAAGAGGCTAAAGGAATATTATTTGGATCAACATGAGATTTTCCACAAACAAGCATAGACATAATAGTATCAATCTTATCACTCAAGGAGGAGGTTTCTGAAGGGATACAGGTAAGCTACACTAGTGCAAATCAAAAAAAAAATTATACCCCGTAAACCAAGAATACTATTGTCATAGGTAACGGGATTACCATTAGACGCGCGGTTGCGGAACTTGATAAAGCGTGTCGAGGCAGTGTAGACGTTCTACGTCTCCTCCTTGTCCTCGTCCCACGAGCAGCTTGAAGGGATATGCCCTGAGAGGCAATAATAATGTGGTTATTATGTATATTCCAAGTATATGATAGATGTTTATTTTGCATGCTATAATTGTATTAATACGGAAACGCTAATACATGTGTGTTTAATAAACAAACAGAAAGTTCCTAGTTATGCCTCTCTCATAAACTAGCTCGTTGATTAACAAGATGATCAAGGTTTCCTGATCATGGACACTGGATGTTGTTAATAACGAGGTCACAACATTAGTGTAATGGTGTGATGAACATTCATCCGAAGTATAGCACTACGATCAAAGTCATTTAGTTTATATTGCTATAACAACATATGAAGTGATCCTAATCCTTAGACCATGAGATCATGTCAATCACTAACACCGGAAGAGTATCTTGATAACATCAAACGTCACACCATAACAGGGTGATTATAAAGATGGGTTTAGTACTACTAAAGTGTTATGTTGAGGACCATGGATCTAGAGTGGAATTTGTTCATCCCGATGATGGATAGATATGCTCTGGGACCTCTCAGTGATATCATATTGATTAGCTTGCAAGCAAGTGATTTGATCACTAGAATGTTATATCACGAGAACGAGAAAAGAGTACATGTCAGTAACAAGATCAAACTAGGTATCGATATACATATGATTGAATATCGAACATGTATTATATCGCGAAACAAAAGGATTAAGATACTAGCGTAAAAGGTTCTCACGATCACAAGAAAGTCATCGCTGAATGTGTGGGAGTCAATGTGGATCTCCAGGTCCCGCTTCTGATTATTGATCTTAGAGGGGTCTCGATCATGTACGCATTATTCGCGAATCGTAGGGTGACACACTTAAGAGACACCGACATCCATTTGGAGAAAAAGTTTCATGCCGGAAAGAATAACAAGCATAGGAAATTATTTCACTAGATACCGAAACGGGTTTTCGGGTGAAATTGCAGAAAGTGTTTTTGCATGTGAAATGAAATACTAGCAAGGGGTTATATGTGAATGTTTGTCATTAAATTAATTTACAAAATTCTGAATAAATAAAAGGAGTTTTATTTAATGAGAGTTTTCATTAAATTTGGTGGAAATTTAATGGGAATTTGAGTGGGTTTTTGAGTGGAGGGAATTGAAAGAAATTTGTGTGAGTGGAGTGTCCACCCACATGAATGAAGGAGGGGAGGGGGAAGCCCCCATTGCCGGCGGACACCCCCTTGGGTGCCCCCTCCTCCTATAAAAGCATCCCCCTCTCCTCTCTCTCACTCACACCTCCTCGTGAAGGACTCTCTCCCCCTCTAGTATTTATCCCCCATGGTCTCGAACTAGCGAAATACATTTTCCCGGTGGCTATTCGGGAAGAAAGAGTTGTGCTTCCTCTACATCGCTGGAGCAAGGAGGCGGAGGTTTCTCGGTGCCTCGGACGTGTGTGCGAGCACGGATGCGCCGCTAATTCGCGACGCTAGGACTTCCTCTCGATCTTGAGATCGGGAAGAGACGTCTACATCAACCACGAGTTCAACCTCGTTGAGCTTTGTAGACCTTCAAGGGTATGTTCTCTACGGATGTATATCCGCACGTTGCTTGTATCTAGTAGATAGATCTTGGTACATAGTTGTTCCCATCGTAGGAAATTTTTTGTTTTCTATGCTGCGAACCCCTACAG
The DNA here is from genome assembly GCA_023614405.1 of Avena insularis. Classification (NCBI taxonomy): domain Eukaryota; kingdom Viridiplantae; phylum Streptophyta; class Magnoliopsida; order Poales; family Poaceae; genus Avena; species Avena insularis. Next base: position 86,291,270 of record CM042685.1, on the reverse strand, counting down.
TGGTATCAGAGTCGGATCTATGCATAGATTCTTTGCACGGGTAGTACACATATGAGTATGTGGGCAATGATGATCATGTTATTGCTTCTTAGTTGTACTTTGGATATTGGTGGCATGGTGGGATGAAGCGGCCCGGACAAACTTTACATGTCCTCGAACATGAGACCTGTTCCACGCTTGACATGCAACTAGTTTTGCATAAGCAGCTAGCGGGTGTCTGTCTCTCCTACTATAGTCAATATCTAATTTGCAACGAGCTGTCAACAATTTTGTTATCCTCGTTGTGGTTCATGTTCATAGGTAAGAACGGTTCTATCTTCGAAAGCCCTAAGCCACGTAAAACTTGCAATGGATAAATTAGAGGCGTCTAGTTTAGATTGTTGCTGGGCTAGTGTCATGATATGGTGATGTTGTAAGTAGAAGTATAAGTTGATACTCTTACAACACACATAACGTGTAAGTTCCTAACGTGTAAGAACCATATCATTTCACTTATAAACATATGATGTTTGTTGCATCTTATATTGCTTGTTTGGTGTTTTATTAGCATAATAAGATGATCCCTCATTTAGATATCAAGATAAGAATGTGTTCTCCCTTAAGTATGCACTGATTATGTTTCGTCACTCCAAGACATCACATGATGATCGGGTGTTCTTGGATCCACGATCATATTTCGGGTGTAAGACAGTTACACACGCAAATACTAAGGTTCTTACTTGGCGAGCCTAGCATGTACAGACATGGCCTCAGAACATGGACCAAAAGGTTAATCATGAGTCATATGGTAGATATGATGCCCATTTGATGCTCACCTTTGAAGCTACACGGACTCACGTGATGATCGGACTTGGTGTAGTGGATTTGGTTCATGTAATCACCAAGAAGGAACGAGGGATGTCATTTTTGAGTGGGAGTTCATTCTTAATTTGGATTAGTTGATCTCAATCTATCATAAACTTAGATGGCACCACCTGCTATTAATTTCAATGTGTTCATGGAGAAAGAGAAACTTGGGCCATGAGTTTGAGGATTCTCCTCTCTGCTGCACAAAAGCAATATGTGCTAGAAGCGCCACTAGGACCCCCACCGTTCGATGATGCCCCTGACAAGGAGAAGAATGTCTATCAAACTCGATAGGAGGACCACAACTTAGTTCATTGTGGCATATTGTATGGGCTAGAGACAGAAATTTGAAAGCGTTTCGAAAATGGCAATGCATTTGATACAATGGGTGAGTTGAAAATGATTTTCGGCACACATGCTGCTGTAGAGAGCTACAATGCTTCAAAAAAGTTCTTTAGCTGCATGATGGAAGAGAACATCTCTGTAAGTGAGCATGTACTCAAGATTTCGGGTTACGCCAATAAGATTGTGTCCTTGGGTATAATGATTTCCATTGACTTAGGCATCCATCGTGTTCTGCAGTCTCTGCCACCTAGCTATAATAGCTTCATGATGAACTATAATATGCAAGGCATGAAGAAGTCTTTCCCCGAGCTTCTGTCAATGCATAAAATTGCAGAAGTGGAGATCAAGAAAGAACATCAAGTGTTGATGATCAATAAGACCACTTGTTTCAAGAAAGACAAGAAGGTAAAACGGAAGGGAAGTAAGGGCGGCAAGCCAGTTGCCGTGCCTGAAAAGAAACCTCGAGTTAGCCCTAAGTCTGATACCGAGTGCTATTATTGTAAGGGGACTGGCCACTAGAAGCGCAACTGCCCCAAGTATTTGGCAGACAATAAGGCCGGCAAGGCAAATAAAGGTATATATGATATACATGTTATTGATGTGTACTTGACTAGTACTCGCAGTAGCACCTGGGTATTTGATACCGGTTCAGTTGCTAATATTTGTAACTCAAATCAGGGGTTGCGGAATAAGCGACCGCTAGCAAGGGGTGAGGTCAAGATGCGTGTCGGCAATGGATCAAGTGTTGATGTGATCGTCGTCAGAATGCTACCTCTCCACTTACCGTCAGGATTAGTAATAAACTTGAATAATTGTTATCTGGTGCTAGCACTGAGCATGAACATTGTATTTGGATCGTGTTTGATGCGAAGTGGTTATTCATTTAAATCCGAGAATAATGGTTGTTCTATTTATATGAATGAAATAATTTATGGTCATGCACCAATGATGAATGGTTTGTCTCTGTTGGATCTCGATAATAATGTTACACATATTCATAATGTTGATGCTAAAAGGATTAAACTTAATGATGATATATCCGCATATATGTGGCACTGCCATGTAGGTCATATTGGCGTTAAACGTAGGAAGAAGCTCCGTTCGGATGGAATTTTGGAATCACTTGATTTTGAATCATTTGATACATGTGAGCCATGCCTTATGGGCAAGATGACTAGAACGCTGTTTTCCGGTTCAATGGAACGGGCGACAAATTTATTGGAAATTATACATTCTGATGTATGTGGTCCAATGAGTGTGTCAGCGCGAGGTGTATATCGTTATTTTGTAACTTTCACGGATGATTTAAGTAGATACGGTTATATCTACTTGATGAAACACAAGTCTGGAACCTTTGAAAAGTTCAAGGAATTTCAGAATGAAGTGGAAAATCATCGTAATAGAAAGATCAAATTTCTACGGTCCGACCGTGGAGGTGAGTATCTAACTTACGAGTTTAGCACTCATATAAAAGAGTGTGGAATTGTTTCATAGCTCACACCTGACGGAACACCACAGTGAAATGGTGTGTCGGAACATCGTAATCGTACTTTGTTGGATATGGTTCGATCTATGATGTCTCTGACAGACTTGCCATTGTCATTTTGGGGTTATGCACTAGAAACTGCTGCATTCACTTTAAATCGGGCACCATCTAAATCCGTTGAAAAGACACCGTATGAATTGTGGTTTAGAAACAAACCTAAGCTATCATTTCTTAATGTTTGGGGATGTGATGTTTATGTGAAGAAACTTCAACCAGATAAACTCGAACCCAAAGCGGAAAATGCGTCTTCATAGGATACCCTAAGGAAACTATTGGGTATTCCTTCTATCACAGATCCGAGGTCAAGGTTTTTGTTGCCAAGAATGGATCCTTTCTAGAGAAAGAGTTTCTCGCGGAAGGCGTGAGTAGTCGGAAGGTAGAACTCGAAGAGGTTGTTGAACCTTCTCTTCATAGTATGCCAAGTAGCGCAGCGCCAGAAGTCGTTCCAGAGTTGGCTTCACCAACTGAAGAGGGAACTAATGATAATGATCATGGAACTCCGAAAGAGAGTACTACCGAACCTCGCTGGTGTAACATACCTAAAATCATGATTTCAAAGATTGCATATCATTCATGCATGCATATAGTTTTGAGATCAATTTCAAACCAAATTCAAAAAAACAGAAGCACATAGTGCTATCATTTTATGTGAGCAACTTAAATCAAATGACCATCCCCATTTGAGAGCTTAAGTGTTTTAAACCAAGTTTGTTTGCTTCCTTGTTGATTGGTTTGAGTGTGGAGTTTGAAAAAAAATATACAAAATAAATGTGGTTTCAAAACCATTTTCAAAACAATTGCAAATCAAGTGCTATAGCACTGTTTATTTTGTTTATTCAAAAGAACCAAGCTTGAACAGAGAGACCACTTGGTTTTATGCCCAAATTTGTGACTATTGCACACTGCAAAAATCCTGAAAAGTTTTGAATTCAAATAGAGTTTGAATTCATTTGAAAATCATTCCAGAAAATCAAATTAGAAATAGAAAAGGATTAAAGAAAAGGAAAAGGGCCGGAGCCAGACTTTGGGCCCAACAGCGAAACCAGCCCAGCTAGCCCACCCGGGTTTTCCCTCTCTCTCACGCACAGACGCACCCAGCGAGTCGCCGACACCAGGACCCCACACCCCTTCTGTTCCTCTCGCAGACAACTGGGCCCTCTCCACGTTGACTCCTTCTTCCCCAAATCTCGCGCGCAGACGCCATCGCCGCTGGCCGTTGCTGCGTTGATTCCGCGGCGTAATTTCCATTGATTCACCGGACGTTTCTTGTCAAGCCTCTGCCTACTTAAACCCCTCCCCACTCTGCTCCATTCCCCTCACTCAATTTTCTCTCCACGCCACCAGGCTGCTCGCAACTCGCCAAACACCGCCATAGCTCCGACGATCTCCGGCAGCAAATTCCGGTGAGTCCCGACCGCCCCTGTGCCTCTGGTTCAAACGAGTGTGTCCATCAAGACCTCGTGCATCTTCTGATACCCTTTGCTTGCCTGCTTGTGACCCAGGACGCCGTCCCCGTTCGTTCCCGCAAACGACCAAGCCGCCACTCAACTCCGGCGACCTCTCCCCGTAAGTACCAGCCGCCCCTTGCCCTCTGTTTGATATGCCTAAGATCCCCAGCGTCTTGCACATCTAAAGGCACCGTTGGTTTGTCTTAGCTCGCCCCATAACCTCGCCTCCGTCGACGCTAAGGTCTGCCCGACGTCTGCCCCTACTCCGACGAGGAATTCCTGCCGTGTCCGCGCGCCCCTTAACGAACCATCGCCACCTTGAGCATCAGCAGCTCCCTGCGAGTCTGGTAAACCCCTTCTCTCTCTCCCGCGCGACCTAGAACGCCAGCTCCTCCACTGACAGAGGCGCCGCCGCTAGCGCCGCCCATCTCTGGTCAAAGCAATCAGGAGCGTTAGATGTAGATCTTACGGCTAGAATTAGAACTTAAACGAAGGGGTATGCGCGCATCTGAGCCACTAGATCTGACTTAAATCCTGCGGCTCGCAGAGATCGATCCGCCCGAACCGGTATGGGCCAATAGGAAACAGACGCGTGGCAGTGAGTTAGATTTAAAACAGATTTTGAATCAGAATTTAGTTCAAATTTGTTTTGTTTGTAACTTTTGATTCCCACGTTAGATTTTGGCAAATTTTATACCGTTGGAATCAAGAGAGCAAGCTCTATCAGATTATGCAATGTGTTTAATGTTTAGTCTCTGTTAAAAAGGTTTTATTTGCAGAAACATGTGTAGGGCTTATTTGAATATATGAATTGTTTAGGAATTGTTTTTAGTGTCAAATAAATTTGGTTTGGCAAGTTTTTGACTTGTTTAAGATTCAGTACTATGCACTTGCTTGGTTGGGTTTTAAAAATCATCACCTAGCATCTTGCATGCATGCATATATATTTTTGATTGTATATGTCTTGTATGTGATTGTGGCTACATTTTATGTGTAGATTTTGGTGCTAGTGATTGTGATTGTGAAGAGTGCTACTCTCCCAACTACCAAGGCAAGTGGTACTTCATGAATAATTCTATCCCTATATTTTATAATAAGCATTAGAAATATTTTGCTAAGTCTTGCATGCTATTATTTTTGCCTATATGCCATGTTGGGAAATCCTAAGTAGTTGTAGAAATGCTAGGGAATTTCTAAGTTAAGTTACTATCTATGCCATGCTTACCCTAGCTAGTAGTAAACAAGGGTTGGTAAAATATACATGCTATGATGAAAATATTTCTAAGTCTTTGGAATTTTGTTTTGCTTAATAAAACAACTAAATCAATGAATCACCTGGGTGGAAAGGGACTTGATTGGTGGTTTTAGTTGAGTGGTTACACAAGGCCCATGGCTATGGTTTACCTTGTGTATCTCACTTGTGGAAAGCCACCCAGGAACAAAGGGATTTTAGAGGCCAAGTGTTGAGAACCTTCTAGTGCAGCCACTTGGCAATATGGGCTCTGCCTGGATCACATAAGTTGCTAGAACTTAGCCATTTGGACAGTTGGTGGTAGTGGGAATGATAGGTTGGAGCGCGTCCATTTGGTCTAAGGGAAGGCTTCTGAAAGGTCCTGTCTTGGTGAAACCAAGTCTGGTGGGGAAAGTGCACAACCTTTACAGATGGAAAAATCTAAGTACTTAGCCAAGTCCATGGCAATGGACAACTTGAGCATCAAGGCATGGAAGCTATCAAGAATCTCCTCATCCCAATTTTCTAAGTAAAAATTTGTGGGTGAACAAGGGTGAAGGACCTCAATGTCTATTGGTGGTTCCTTGGGAAAAGTTTTGACAAAGAAAAACTTAGTGATTTCAACTAATAGGAAAAACCTATTTTGAGCAAAGCAAGCCAAGCTACACTTAGCCAAATTTGCATATAGTTTCTAGTCCACTTAAAATATACTAAGGTATCACTTGCCAATACTATTCCAAAGTATTGACCCACTGTGGCTGTAACTTGTGATGTTGCAGGTTACTCTGATGAGGATTAGGTGTCATGAGCCTACACTCAACATGTTTGCCTGTGGCACATGAAGATGAAGACTTATATTTATTTACTTATTCAAACTCTTGTATTAGGCCTGTGGCCTTGAGTTGTAAGGACTATGTTTATCTCTGGAATGGATGTAATAAATGACCTTTGTATCTGTGTACTTCATCTTAAACTATGGATGCTAGCAATGATCCAGGGACTAGCATTGCAATCACAGGGATCCTTTTCCTTTATAAAGGAGGGATCTTACAGATGGTATCAGAGCACTGTGTTGCCTATAGGATTATGACCCTAGGATTGGAAACCACTAAGGAAAAAATTTCAGCAACTTCTACACTTGTCTATTCTTCTCGTAAAACTTTTCTAATCTTCTCTCTCATCTCTATTTGTAGATGAACTCCATCAACGAAGCCGTGAGGAAAGGACCATTCATGACAATGACTTTGGAGTGTGAGACAGAATTCCCCAAGGCTCTCAAGGACCTCATGGTTGCATTAGAGATACAAGGTGCAAATTGTACAAAGGTTTTCTGTGATGGATGAAGGAGTGGAATACTGGTGGGTGCAACTTCACTTGTATAAAAACAAGGAAGACAACCATCAGGAAAAAGGATTCTGCATGTTCACCAATTCAGTGGTGCACCCTACATTCTTTGAATCAGCAAGGGATGCAGCTTGGAAGACCATCAAAGAACTTGGTGATAGAGTCAAGTGCAGAATGCTCAACCTCCAAAATGATCTCAAGAAAGAGAAGGAACATACTCAAGAGTTGGAAGCTACCAACCAAACCTTAAGAGGAGACATTATAGACTTAGTGATGGAGTCATGTGAGCAAGATAGGCTGATTGCTTCTAGAAACATTGTGTTAGCCAATAGATCCAGTGAGATAGGATTGTAAACGTACTTCGTTAGTTGGACCACCACCTATCACCTTATTTTCCAAAATGTTGCTTTAAAATAAGATTGAACCTTGGTTGTTGTAATGGTTTCATGTATGCATGACTTGTGTGTTTTGCTTCCCAAGGATATGTATGCGATGTTTTGCCTTTTGTTTTATCTTGATTGTGTTGTTCTAACTTTTCTATCTTATAAATAGATGCCTATTACCATCAGCACTGTTGAGGAGTTCCAGGTTACCCGCTTTGGTCCTCGTATCGTTGAGCTTACTACCTTGCTCAATCTCCCTCTTCCCACCATCATGGTGCATCCCCTCACCAAGTTTGAGAGGAAGGACCTCTAGGGCTTCAAGGTCAACCAGCCCGGATGCCAGACAGAGCCTACCACGGAGGCCATTGTCTTCAAGCTCATGCACGATGACAGGGAGAGAGGCCTTGAGGTAGTTATGCAGGATCTGATAGGACGTCTGCTAGGGCGACACTCCCGACAGGTTAGAGGTACCCACTTCCACGTCTTCGGAAGACGTGATGAGGATGGAGAGTCCATCGACTTCGAGGACGATTCGAGGGACGCAGCAGAGCCGATACACCTATACCTCCAGGACTTAGAGTCTCTCATTAGGCACGTGGACACGGACAGGACCAATGTCATGCTCAGCAATGACGAGCTCTAGGTGCAGCTTCGCGAGAAGGACAAGCTCTTCGCGGAGCAAGACGAGATAGTGAAGGAAATGGAGGCGAAGTTCGAGACCCAGGACAGGAAGTTCAAGAGTCAGGAGAAGCGTGTCGAGGATAGGAACAAGAAGATCCGGGACATGACTAAAGAACTGCAGTCCAAGGACTTCGAGCTAGAGCAGCAGCAGACGGTGATTTAGAGGCTTCGTTTCCAGAAGAGGGCTCTCAAGGCCAAGATAGAGACCTTGACCACTAGCGTCGAGGAATACAAGACCGCGATGGAGAACGCAGGTCTTACCATTGTCGAGGAGGAGATTGATGCCGAGGAGTAGATTTGACTACTCGTTTATCTTTTGTTATCGTACTTTTTATTTGAGAACTTGTTATTTGACCATCCGACATGTGGATGGCTTGCTACTTGTGTGTTTTACTTTGTGAACTTGTTATCTTGTTGTTGAACCTTTATCTTTGTGTTTGCTTATGTGATGTAATGTGCATGAAAGCATCTATGGGTATCTCATTCTTATCTCGATTTGAACAAACCACAGATGCCTCCCCGTCGTGCAAACCCCAACCCTAACAACAACAACAACATCACTCCAGAAATGCAACAAATGATGACTGCTCAAACTCAGCTAATGCAGATGATGACGACATTCATCCAGAACCAAAAACAACAACAACAACAATAACAACAACAATAACAACAATAACAACAACAACAACCCACCGGGCTTTGACATGATTACCAGGTTTTTGAGATTGAGGCCAGCAAAGTTCTCAGGAACGACTGATCCCATGGTGGCCAATGACTGGCTACGCTCAGTAAACAAGGACTTGGTAATAGTGGGATATACGGATGCTGAAAAGGTCAGATTTGCAACACATTTGCTGGAAGGACCAGCCGCCACTTGGTGGGACAACTTCCAGATCACCACCTCCATAGATGAAGTGACATGGGCTATTTTGAGGATGGCTTTCGCACTGCTCATATCTCATCTGGAGTGATGAGTCTGAAAAAGAAGGAGTTCCATAACTGAGCGGCGCACCGCAGTGGCTGAATATATTGAGGAGTTCAACAATCTGGCACGTTATGCACCGGATGAAGTTGACACTGATGCCAAGAGAAAGGAAAAATTTCTTGAAGGCTTGAACGATGAGCTGAATCTGCAGTTGGCTGTGGCATATGCTCCCACTTATCAGTCGCTCTGTGACAAGGCTGCTATTTTGGAGAACAAAATGAAGCAAGTTGAGAGTAGAAAGAGAAAGCACTCCGACAAGCACAACTCGGGATCGTCTCACAAACGATCTCATTATGATGATAGCGGAAGCTCAGGATCCCACAAGCATGGGAAATTCAACAAGCACCACAACCACAACCGTCATGACAACAAGCATCACCGTAGTCATGACAATGACAAGTACAAGAACCACAAGAGTGGACATAAGAGCCACCACAGTGGTAATGGAAGTGGAAGTGGAAGCCAGCCTGTTAAGAGAGACATAAGTCAGGTTGAATGCTCCAAATGCAAGAAGATGGGGCATTATGCAAATGACTGCCCAGAGAAGAAAGTTGAAGGACCCAACAAGCCCAATCCTTTCTAGAAGGGACAGGTGAACCACATCAGTGTGGAGGAGGTCTATGAGGAGCCTGATGCTATTGCTGGTAAGTTCAGACTCAATTCTATTCCAGCATTTGTTCTTTTTGATACTGGAGCATCGCATTCATTCATATCAAAAGCATTTCTTGATAGAAATGGGTTTCCAACTGAAAACATTGGGTGTCCAATAAAAGTTAGTTCTCCGGGTGGAGATATGATAGTAAGTCTTGGATGCCGGGATCTAGTAATAGAGTTTGGAAAACATAAATTTCCAGTGAGTCTGATAATCCTAGATTCCCAAGGACTGGACGTAATATTGGGAATGGATTGGATGGCTAAGTATGAAGGAGTACTAGGTTGTGCTAATCGTACTGTTGCACTCACAACCCCGGAAAGAAAGCGGATTAAATTCAAGTCCAACTTTGAATCTAAAGGAAGTAAGCTAAATTCTCTTAAGGGGGTTAGCATGGACAGTGTGCCAATTGTGAGTGAGTATCCAGATGTGTTTCCGGAAGAATTGCCAGGAATGCCACCAGATAGATATGTGGAATTTCTTATAGATTTGGTACTGTGCGGACCAATAGCAAAGAGACCTTATAAAATGTCAGTTGATGAACTGAAAGAGCTCAAGAAACAACTTGGAGAACAGTTGCAGAAAGGATTTATTCAACCAAGTTCTTCATCTTGGGGAGCCCCAGTTTTGTTTGTGGAGAAGAAATATAGAAGTCAAAGGTTATGCATAGATTACCGTTCACTCAACAAGGTGACTATCAAGAACAAATACCCTTTGCCTAGAATCAATGACTTGTTTGATCAGCTAGAAGGAGCATGTGTGTTCTCAAAGATTGATCTCCGGTCAGGCTATTTTCAAATCAAGATAAGAGAACAAGACATACCTAAGACAACGTTCACTACAAGGTATGGATTGTATGAGTATACTATAATGCCTTTTGGTTTGACCAATGCTCTAGCATACTTCATGAATATGATGAACAAGGTGTTCATGGAATTCCTTGACAAATTTGTTGTCGTTTTCATCGATGACATCTTAGTCTACTCCAAGAGCAAGGAAGAGCATGAAGGACATTTGCGTTTGATACTTGAGAAGTTAAGAGAGCATAAACTTTATGCCAAATTTAGAAAGTGTGAATTCTGGTTGGATGAAGTGGGATTTCTTGGTCATGTTATGACAAAGGATGGTGTAGCAGTTGATCCTGCTAAAGTTTCAGCTGTGACTGAATGGGAATCTCCCAAGTCCGTGAAAGAAGTTCGTAGTTTTCTTGGCTTAGCAGGTTACTACAGGAGGTTCATTGAGAATTTCTCCAAGGTAGCTAAGCCTATGATAGAATTGTTAAAGAAAGACAAGAAGTTTGCTTGGTCTGAAGGTTGTGAACTCAGCTTCCAGGAATTGAAGAAGAGACTTGTGACAGCACCAGTCTTGTGTCTGCCAGATTTGGAAAAAGATTTCCAAGTATATTGTGATGCATCTGATCAAGGTTTGGGTGCAGTACTTATGCAAGACGGTAAAGTTGTGGCTTATGCCTCGAGACAACTCAAAACTCATGAAGTGAACTATCCTACTCATGATTTAGAGTTAGCCTCTGTTGTCCATGCACTCAAAACATGGAGACACTATCTTTTGGGAAAGCGTTGTGAAGTGTTCACAGATCACAAAAGTTTGAAGTATATCTTCACCCAGAAAGAAATTAATATGAGACAAAGAAGATGGCTAGAACATATCAAGGACTATGACTTAAGTTTGCAATACCACCCTGGTAAAGCAAATATTGTAGCAGATGCTCTAAGTCGTAAGGTTTTTGTGAATGGCCTTACCAAAGGAGAATTGCCAGATGAGCTGTGTACTCAATTTAGAAAGCTCAGATTGGAGATTGTACCTGAAGGACATCTCATGTCTTTGGATGTTCAACCCACTTTGTTGGACAAGATCAAAGAAGCCCAGAAGACTGATAAGGAAATCGAAGAGATTAAAAAAAGATTAGCAAAGGTAAAGCTAAAGAGTTCCATGAAGACGAACAGGGTACTTTATGGCATGGGAAACGTATCTGTGTTCCACAAGATCCGGAACTGTGGAAACTGATTTTGCAAGAAGCACACAACTCTCCGTATTCCATTCATCCGGGTAACACCAAAATGTACATGGACATGAAAGAAAGATTTTGGTGGAATAATCTCAAGAAGGACATCGCCGAACATATTGCTTTGTGTGATGTGTGTAGTAGAGTGAAAGCGGAACATCAGAAAACAGCAGGTTTGCTTCAACCACTACCTATTCTTGATTGGAAGTGGGACAAGATTGGTATGGATTTCATTACCGGATTACCAAGGACCCGGTCAGGATACGATTCTATTTGGGTCATAGTGGATCGCCTAACTAAAGTGGCTCATTTCATACCCGTGAAGACAACCTACACAAGTGCTAAGTTAGCCAGAATCTACATGTGTAGGATTGTGTGTCTACATGGAGTGCCCAAGAGTATTGTGTCTGATAGGGGAACTCAGTTCACTTCCCATTTTTGGAGACAGTTACATGAGTCATTAGGAACGAGGTTGGAATTCAGTACTGCTCTTCATCCTCAAACCGATGGACAAACGTAAAGGACTAATCAGATTCTCGAAGACATGTTGAGGGCATGTGCCCTAGACTATGGAGCCAGTTGGGATGAAAGTCTGCCTTACGCAGAATTTTCTTATAACAACAGCTATCAAGCCAGCATTGAGATGGCACCATTTGAGTTTCTCTACGGAAGAAAGTGTACCACCCCATTGTTATGGAATGGTGTGGGAGAAAGAAGTTTATTCGGGCTAGATCTTATCAAAGAAGCCGAAGAGAAGGTCAAATTGGTTAAGGACAGGTTGAAGATAGCACAGTCCCGGCAGAAAAGCTACGCAGATCCTAAGCGTAGAGAAGTCACCTATGAAGTTGGTGATAGAGCTTATCTTAGAGTGCACCACTTCGTGGAGTGAAGAGATTCGGAGTCAAAGGAAAATTGGCACCAAGATATGTTGGGCCATTCAAGATTCTGAGTTGCAAAGGAGAAGTTTCCTATGAAATTGAACTGCCAGAATCTCTGTCAGCTGTCCATAATGTGTTTCATGTGATCCAACTTAAGAAATGTCATCCAGAAATGGAAGAAACTTCTTTGAAGGATACTATACCTTTGGAGGAGGTTCAACTAGAAAGTGATCTCACTTATGAAGAGAAACATATCAAGATTCTTGAGACTGCAGAAAGAGTCACAAGGACTAAGACTATCAAGTTCTGCAAAGTGCAGTGGAATCATCATTCCGAAGAGGAGGCAACATGGGAAAGAGAAGATGATCTTCGGAAAGACCACCCTCACCTATTTGCTAGCCAATCCGAATCTCGAAGGTGAGATTCACCTTAAGGGGGTTAGATTTGTAACATCCCTAAAATCATGATTTCAAAGATTGCATATCATTCATGAATGCATATAGTTTTGAGATCAATTTCAAACCAAATTTAAAAAAACAGAAGCACATAGTGCTATCATTTTATGTGAGCAACTTAAATCAAATGACCATCCCCATTTGAGAGCTTAAGTGTTTTAAACCAAGTTTGTTTGCTTCCTTGTTGATTGGTTTGAGTGTGGAGTTTGAACAAAAATATACAAAATAAATGTGGTTTCAAAACCATTTTCAAAACATTTGCAAATCAAGTGCTATAGCACTGTTTATTTTGTTTATTCAAAAGAACCAAGCTTGAACAGAGAGACCACTTGGTTTTATGCCCAAATTTGTGACTGTTGCACACTGAAAAATCCTGAAAAGTTTTGAATTCAAATAGAGTTTGAATTCATTTGAAAATCATTCCAGAAAATCAAATTAGAAATAGAAAAGGATTAAAGAAAAGGAAAAGGGACGGAGCCAGACTTTGGGCCCAATAGCGAAACCAGCCCAGCTAGCCCACCCGGGTTTTCCCTCTCTCTCTCACGCACATACGCACCTAGCGAGTCGCCGACACCAGGACCCCACACCCCTTCTGTTCCTCTCGCAGACAACTGGGCCGTCTCCACATCGACTCCTTCTTCCCCAAATCTCGCGCGCAGATGCCGTCGCCGCTGGCCGTTGCTACGTTGATTCCGCGGCGTAATTGCCATTGATTCACCGGACATTTCTTGTCAAGCCTCTGCCTACTTAAACCCCTCCCCACTCCACTCCATTCCCCTCACTCAATTTTCTCTCCATGCCACCAGGCTGCTCGCAACTCGCCAAACACCGCCGCAGCTCCGACGATCTCCGGCAGCAAATTCTGGTGAGTCCCGACCGCCCCTATGCCTCTGGTTCAAACGAGTGTGGCCAGCAAGACCTCGTGCATCTTCTGATACCCTTTGCTTGCTTGTGACCAGGGCCGTCCCGTTCGTTCCATAAGCGACCAAGCCGCCACTCAACTCCGGCGACCTCTCCCTGTAAGTACCAGCCGCCCCTTGCCCTATGTTTGATACGCCTAAGATCCCCAGCGTCTTGCACATCTAAAGGCACCGTTGGTTTGTCTTAGATCGCCCCAGAACCTCGCCTCCGTCGACGCTAAGGCCTGCCCGACGTCTGCCCCTACTCCGACGAGGAATTCCCGCCGTGTCCATGGCGCCACCTTGAGCATCATCAGCTCCTGCGAGTCTGGTAAACCCTTCTCCCTCTCCTTGCGACCTAGAACGCCAGCTCCGCCAGCAGCAGGCGCCGCCGCTGATCGCCGCCGCTAGCGCCGCCATCTGGTCAAAGCAATCAGGAGCGTTATATGTAGATCTTACGGCTAGAATTAGAACTTAAACGAAGGGGTATGCGCGCATCTGAGCCACTAGATCTGACTTAAATCCTGCGGCTCGTAGAGATCGATCCGCCCGAACCGGTACGGGCCAATAGGAAACAGACGCGTGGCAGTGAGTTAGATTTAAAACAGATTTTGAATCAGATTTTAGTTCAAATTTGTTTTGTTTGTAACTTTTGATTCCCACGTTAGATTTTGGCAAATTTTATACCGTTGGAATCAGGAGAGCAAGCTCTATCAGATTATGCAATGTGTTTAATGTTTAGTCTCTGTTAAAAAGGTTTTATTTGCAGAAACATGTGTAGGGCTTATTTGAATATATGAATTGTTTAGGAATTGTTTTTAGTGTCAAATAAATTTGGTTTGGCAAGTTTTTGACTTGTTTAAGATTCAGTACTATGCACTTGCTTGGTTGGGTTTTAAAAATCATCACCTAGCATCTTGCATGCATGCATATATTTTTTTGATTGTATATGTCTTGTATGTGATTGTGGCTATATTTTATGTGTAGATTTTGGTGCTAGTGATTGTGATTGTGAAGAGTGCTACTCTCCCAACTACCAAGGCAAGTGGTACTTTATGAATAATTCTATCCCTATATTTTATAATAAGCATTAGAAATATTTTGCTAAGTCTTGCATGCTATTATTTTTGCCTATATGCCATGTTGGGAAATCCTAAGTAGTTGTAGAAATGCTAGGGAATTTCTAAGTTAAGTTACTATATATGCCATGCTTACCCTAGCTAGTAGTAAACAAGGGTTGGTAAAATATACATGCTATGATGAAAATATTTCTAAGTCTTTGGACTTTTGTTTTGCTTAATAAAACAATTAAGTCAATGAATCACCTGGGTGGAAAGGGACTTGATTGGTGGTTTTAGTTGAGTGGTTACACAAGGCCCATGGCTATGGTTTACCTTGTGTATCTCACTTGTGGAAAGCCACCCAGGAACAAAGGGATTTTAGAGGCCAAGTGTTGAGAACCTTC
The DNA here is from genome assembly GCA_023614405.1 of Avena insularis. Lineage (NCBI taxonomy): Eukaryota > Viridiplantae > Streptophyta > Magnoliopsida > Poales > Poaceae > Avena > Avena insularis. The sequence continues at coordinate 86,276,089 of CM042685.1, read as the reverse complement.
TAGTGCAGCCACTTGGCAATATGGGCTCTGCCTGGATCACATAAGTTGCTAGAACTTAGCCATTTGGACAGTTGGTGGTAGTGGGAATGATAGGTTGGAGCGCGTCCATTTGGTCTAAGGGAAGGCTTCTGAAATGTCCTGTCTTGGTGAAACCAAGTCTTGTGGTGAAAGTGCACAACCTCTGCAGATGGAAAAATCTAAGTACTTAGCCAAGTCCATGGCAATGGACAACTTGAGCATCAAGGCATGGAAGCTATCAAGAATCTCCTCATCCCAATTTTCTAAGTAAAAATTTGTGGGTGAACAAGGGTGAAGGACCTCAATGTCTATTGGTGGTTCCTTGGGAAAAGTTTTGACAAAGAAAAACTTAGTGATTTCAACCAATAGGAAAAACCTATTTTGAGCAAAGCAAGCCAAGCTACACTTAGCCAAATTTGCATATAGTATCTAGTCCACTTAAAATATACTAAGGTATCACTTGCCAATACTATTCCAAAGTATTGACCCACTGTGGCTGTAACTTGTGATGTTGCAGGTTACTCTGATGAGGATTAGGTGTCATGAGCCTACACTCAACATGTTTGCCTGTGGCACATGAAGATGAAGACTTATATTTATTTACTTATTCAAACTCTTGTATTAGGCCTGTGGCCTTGAGTTGTAAGGACTATGTTTATCTCTGGAATGGATGTAATAAATGACCTTTGTATCTGTGTACTTCATCTTAAACTGTGGATGCTAGCAATGATCCAGGGACTAGCATTGCAATCACAGGGATCCTTTTCCTTTATAAAGGAGGGATCTTACAACTGGTCTAGCAGGACACGTGCAGCTCCTGAGCTCTATGGAAACCCTGTTATGAATTTCATGGTTGATGAAATTGATGACCCTGCGACGTATGAAGAAGCGATGATGAGCCCGGATTCCAACAAATGGTTAGAAGCCATGAAATCCGAGATGGAATCCATGTACGAAAACCTATTTTGGAACTTGGTGGACTTACCTCACAACCGAAAGGCCGTGGAGAATAAATTGATTTTCAAAAGGAAAACTGATGCTGATGGTAATGTGATTGTCTATAAACCTCGACTTGTCGCAAAGGGGTTTCGACAAATTCAAGGAGTTGACTACGGTGAGACATTCTCTCCCGTAGTGGTGCTAAAGTCAGTTAGGATTATGTTAGGAATTGCTGCATATTTCGATTATGAGATATGGTAGATGGATGTCAGAACTGCGTTCCTCAATGGCAATATTGGATAAGAGTTGTATATGATACAACCAAAGGGTTTTATCGATCCTAAGGATGCTGAAAAAGTATGCAAGCTTCAGTGATCCATCTATGGACTAAAGCAAGCATCCCGGAGTTGGAATCTCCGCTTTGATGAGGTGATCAAAGAGTTTGGATTTGTCCAAACTTATGGAGAGGGTTGTATTTACAAGAAAGTGAGTGGGAGCAATGTGGCATTTCTGATATTATATGTGGATGACATATTATTGATCGCATCTTTTAAATAGTGTTAAAAGTTATCTAAACAGAAAATTTTCAATGAAGGACCTAGGTGAAGCGTCATACATATTAGGCATAAAGATCTATAGAGATAGATCTAGGCGCCTAATAGGGCTATCGCAAAGTACATACCTTGATAAGATTTTAAAAAAGTTTAAAAAGGACGGAAGTAAGAAGTGGTTCTTACCAATGTTGCAAGGCAAGACATTGAGTAAGACTCAAAGTCTGGCTTCGGCGGAAGAAAGAGAGATAATGGACAAAGTCCCCTATGCTTCAGCCATAGGCTTTATAATGTACGCCATGCTATGTACAAGACCGGATGTGGCACATGCTATTAGTTTGACTAGTAGGTACCAATCTGATCCAGGATCGGAACACTGGATAGCGGTCAAGAATATCCTTAAGTACTTGCGAAAAACTAAGGATATGTTTCTTGTGTATGGAGGTGAAGAAGAGATCGTCGCTAAGTGTTATGTCGACACAAGCTTTGACACCGATCTAGATGAATCTAAGTCTCAATCCAGATATGTACTTCTCATGAATGGAGGAGCAGTTAGTTGGAGGAGTTCCAAACAACCCGTGGTGGCAGGATCAACAATGGAGGCCGAATATGTTGCTGCTTCGAAAGCAGCTCAGGAAGCGGTTTAGATGAAGGAGTTCATATCCGAACTAGGTGTGGTTGCGAGCGCGTTGGACCCAATGGTGATCTATTGTGACAACAATGGTTCCATAGCCAATGCGAAAGAACCAAGGTCTCACAACATTTCCAAGCATATTAAGCGTCGGTTTCACTCCATCCGCGAGCATGTCAAGGATGGAGATATAAAGATTTGTAAAGTACACACGGATCTCAATGTAGAAGATCCGTTGACTAAAACTCTCCCTAGAGCAAAACATGATCAACACCAGAACTCCATGGGTGTTAGATTAATCACTATGTAACTAGATTATTGTCTCTAGTGCAAGTGGGAAACTGAAGGGAATATGCCCTGAGAGGCAATAATAAAGTGGTTATTATGTATATTCCAAGTATATGATAGATGTTTATTTTAAATTCTATAATTGTATTAATATGGAAATGTTAATACATGTGTGTTTAATAAACAAACAGAAAGTTCCTAGTTATGCCTCTCTCATAACTAGCTCGTTGATTAACAAGATGATCAAGGTTTCCTGATCATGGACATTGGATGTTGTTAATAACGAGGTCACAACATTAGTGTAATGGTGTGATGAACATTCATCCGAAGTATAGCATTATGATCAAAGTCACTGAGTTTATATTGCTATAACAACATACAAAGTGATCCTATTCCTTAGACCATGAGATCATGTCAACCACTAACACCAAAAGAGTATCTTGATAACATCAAACATCACACCATAACAGGGTGATTATAAAGATGGGTTCAGTACTACTAAAGTGTTATATTGAGGACCATGGATCGAGAGTGGAATTTGTTCATCCCAATGACGGATAGATATGCTCTGGGCCCTCTCGGTGATATCACATTGATTAGCTTGCAAGCAAGTGATTTGATCACTAGAATGTTATATCACAGGAACGAGAAAAGAGTACATGTCGGTAACGAGATCAAACTAGGTATGGAGATACCGATGATCGAATCTCGGACATGTAATATATCGCGAAATAATAGGATTAAGATACTAGCGTAAAAGGTTCTTGCGATCACAAGAAATTCATCGCTGAATGTGTGGGAGTCAGTATGGATCACCAGGTCCCGCTTCTGATTATTGATATGAGAGGGGTCTCGATCATGTCCGCATTATTCGCGAACCGTAGGGTGATACACTTAAGATACACTAACATCCGTTTGGATAAAAAGTTTCATGCCGGAAAGAATAACAAGCGCATGAATTTATTTCACTAGATACCGAAACGGGTTTTCAGGTGAAATTACAGAAAATGTTTTTGCATGTGAAATGAAATACTAGCAAGGGGTTATATGTGAATGTTTGTCATTAAAGTAATTGACAAAATTCTAAATAAATAAAAGGAGTTTTATTTAATGAGAGTTTGCATTAAATTTGGTGGAAATTTAATGGGAATTTGAGTGTCTTTTTGAGTGGACAGAATTGAAAGAAATTTGTGTGAGTAGAGTGTCCACCCACATGAATGAAGGAGGGGAGGGGGCAGCCCCCATGGACGGTGGACACCCCCTTGGGTGCCCCCCTCCTCCTATAAAAGGAGCCCCCTCTCCTCTCTCACTCACACCTCCTCGTGAAGGATCTCTCTCCCGCTCTAGTATTTATCCCCCAAGGTCTCGGACTAGCGAGATACATGTTCCCGATGGCTATTCAGCAAGAAAGAGTTGTGCTTCCGCGGCATCACTGGAGCGAGGAGGCGGAGGTTGCTTGGTGCCTCAGACGTGTGTGCGAACATAGATGCGCTGCTGATTTGTGGCGCTAGGACTTCCTCTCGATCTTGAGATCGGCAAGAGATCGGCTACATCAACCACGAGTTCAACCTCGTTAAGATTTGTAGATCTTCAAGGGTATGTTCTCTACGGATGTATATCCGCCCGTTGCTTGTATATAGTAGATAGATCTTGGTACATAGTTGTTCCCATCGTATAATTTTTTTTGTTTTCTATGCTGCGAACCCCTACAGTGGTATCAGAGCCGGATCTATTCGTAGATGCTTTGCACGAGTAGTACACATATGAGTATGTGGGCGATGATGATCATGTTATTGATTCTTAATTGTACTTGGATATTGGTGGCATAGTGGGATGAAGCGGCCCGAACAAACTTTACATGTCCTCGCACATGAGACCTGTTCCACGCTTCACATGCAACTAGTTTTGAATAAGTGGCTAGCGGGTGTCTGTCTCTCCTACTATAGTTAATTTGCAACAAGTTGTCAACAATTTTGTTATCCTCGGTGTGGTTCATGTTCGTAGGTAAGAACGGTTCTATCTTCGAAAGCCCTAAGCCACGTAAAACTTGCAATGGATAAATTAGAGGCATCTAGTTTAGATTGTTGTTGGGCTAGTGTCATGATATGGTGATGTTGTAAGTAGAAGTATAAGTTGATACTCTTACAACACACATAACGTGTAAGTTCCATATACCTTGGCCTTACACATAGAGGTATGATAGTGATCATAACGTGGAAGAACCATATCATTTCACTTATAAACATATGATGTTTGTTGCATCTTATATTGCTTGTTTGGCGTTTTATTAGCATAATAAGATGATCCCTCATTTAGATATCAAGATAAGAATGTCTTCTTCCTTAAGTATGCACCGATTATGTTTCGTCACTCCAAGACATCACATGATGATCGGGTGTTCTTGGATCCACGATCATATTTCAGGTGTAAGAAAGTTACACACGCGAATACTAAGGTTCTTACTTGGTGAGCCTAGCATGTACAAACATGTCCTCAGAACACGGACCGAAAGGTTAAGAATGAGTCATATGGTAGATATGATTCCCATTTGATGCTCACCTTTGAATCTACACCGACTCACATGATGATCGGACTTGGTGTAGTGGATTTGGTTCATGTAATCACCAAAAAGGCATGAGGGATGTCGTTTTTGAGTGGGAGTTCATTCTTAATTTGGATTAGTTGAACTCAATCTATCATAAACTTAGTCTAAACTTTACAAATTCTGTTGTAGATGGCACCACCTGCTATTAATTTCAATGTGTTCATGGAGAAAGAGAAACTTTCAATGAACGGTAGCAACTTTATCGAATGGGCCATGAATTTGAGGATTCTCCTCTCTGCTGCACAAAATAAATATGTGCTAGAAGCACCGCTAGGACCCCCACCGTTCGATGATGCCCCTGGCAAGGAGAAGAATGTCTATCAGACTCGTCAGGTGGACCAAAAGTAAGTTCATTGTGGCATATTGTATGGGCTAGAGCCAGAACTTCAAAAGAGTTTCGAATACGACAATGCATTTGATACAATGGGTGAGTTGAAAATTATTTTTGACACACATGCTGCTGTAGAGAGCTACAATTCTTCAGAAAAGTTCTTTAACTGGATGATGGAAGAGAACAACTCCGTAAGTGAGCATGTACTCAAGATGTCGGGTTACGCTGATAAGCTTGTGTCCTTGGGAATAATGATTCCCATTGACTTAGGCATCCATCATGTTCTGTAGTCTCTGCCACCTAGCTGTAAGAGCTTCATGATGAACTATAATATGCAAGGCATGAAGAAGTCTCTCCTCGAGCTTCTGTTAATGCTTAAAACTGTAGAAGTGGAGATCAAGAAAGAACATCGACTGTTGATGATCAATAAGACCACTGGTTTCAAGAAAGACAAGAAGGGGAAATGGAAGGGAAGTAAGGGTGGCAAGCCAGTTCCCGTGCCTGAAAAGAAACCCCGAGTTGGCCCTAAGTCTGATACCAAGTGCTATTATTGTAAGGGGACTGGCCACTGGAAGCACAACTGCCCCAAGTATTTGGCAGACAATAAGGCCGGCAAGGCAAATAAAGGTATATATGATATACATGTTATTGATGTGTACTTGACTAGTACTCGCAGTAGCACCTGGGTATTTGATACCGGTTCAGTTGCTAATATTTGTAACTCGAATCAGGGGCTTCGAAACAAGCGACCGCTAGTAAGGGGTGAGGTCAAGATGCGTGTTGGCAATGGATCAAGTGTTTATGTGATCGCCGTCAGAACGCTACCTCTCCACTTACTGTCGGGATTAGTAATAGACTTGAATAATTGTTATCTGGTGCCAGAACTGAGCATGAACATTGTATCTGGATCGTGTTTGATGCGAAGTGGTTATTCATTTAAATCCAAGAACAATGGTTGTTCTATTTATATGAATGAAATCTTTTATGGTCATGCACCGATGATGAATGTTTTATTTCTGTTGGATCTCGATAATAATGTTACACATATTCGTAATGTTGATTCTAAAAGGATTAAACTTAATGATGATATATCCGAATATGTGGCACTTCCATCTAGGTCATATTGGCGTTAAATGCATGAAGAAGATCCATTCAGATGGACTTTTGGAATCACTTGATTTTGAATCATTTGATACATGTGAGCCATGCCTTATGGGCAAGATGACTAGAACGCCGTTTTTCGGTTCAATGGAACGGGTGACAGATTTATTGGAAATCATACATTCTGATGTATGTGGTCCAATGAGTGTGTCGGCGCGAGGTGTATATCGTTATTTTGTAACTTTCACTGCTGATTTAAGTAGGTACGGTTATATCTACTTGATGAAACACAAGTCTGAAACCTTTGAAAAGTTCAAGGAATCTCAGAATGAAGTGGAAAATCATCGTAATAGAAATATCAAATTTCTATGGTCCGACCATGGAGGTGAGTATCTAAGTTACGAGTTCAGCACTCATATGAAAGAGTGTGGAATTGTTTCACAGCTCACACTTGCCGGAACACCACAACGAAATGGTGTGACGAAACGTCGTAATCGTACTTTATTGGATATGGTTCGATCTATGATGTCTCTGACGGACTTGCCGTTGTCATTTTGGGGTTATGCACTAGAAACTGCTGCATTCCTTTTAAACCGGGCACCATCTAAATACGTTGAAAAGACACAGTATGAATTGTGGTTTGGAAATAAACCTAAGCTGTCATTTCTTAAAGTTTGGGGATGCGATGTTTATGTGAAGAAACTTCAACCGGATAAACTCGAATCCAAAGCAGAAATATGCGTCTTCATAGGATAACCTAAGGAAACTATTGGTTATTCCTTCTATCACAGATCCGAGGGCAAGGTTTTTGTTGCCAAGAATTGATCCTTTCCAGTGAAATAGTTTCTCGCAAAAGGCGTGAGTAGTCGGAAGGTAGAACTAGAAGAGGTTGTTGAACCTTCTCTTCATAGTTATGGAAAGTAGCGCAGCACCGGAAGTCGTTCCGGAGTTGGCTTCACCAATTGAAGAGGGAACTAATGATAATGATCATGAAACTTGATGACCCACAAGTATAGGGGGTGTATCGTAGTACTTTCGATCCAATATAAGATTTTTATCCTTATGAATCTCACTGGGAGGGGAAAATTTAGAGTAAAAGAGAGATGCCATCTCTTCCCATTCCATGGATTGTCCATTCTTCAGCAGCTTATACCATTCTTCAGCTCTCCCTTTCAAGGATATGGAGAGTAACTTCTTCCTCACTTGTTCAGTTGTGATACCTGCACACTTAAACAACCCGCATAATTCATGGATGAAAATCAAGTGGTCACCAGGATGGAAAGTTCCATCCCCAAAATAATATTATCCATAACACGATTAACAAAACTTGTAGGTATCTTAAAAGGATCTATCTCAATAGGAGGTGGTTCATCTACTACCTTAGTAGTGGTAGTAGTTTTCCCAAAAAGAAAACCAAGTGGGTTATCCATATTGGAAACAAAGTAACTAGCAGCAACAAGAGCAATACTCATAGTGAAAGTTTCCTTTACCAGTTCCACTCTTCAATAGCACTTCACTCCCCAGCAACGGCGCCAGAAAATATTCTTAATGACCCACAAGTATAGGGGGTGTATTGTAGTACTTTTGATAAATAGGAGTGTCGATCCCACCGAGGAGCAGAAGGTGCTGAACAGTTGTATGGAGCAGGAAATCTTTGTGAATACTTAGCAAACGGATTTTAGTGGTTTTCTGATAAGGCAACAAAATAAGGAGCAAGTAACAGAAGGAACGAACAAATGGATCAAGTGTCCCAATCCTTTCTTAGGAAAGGACAAGCCGGTCGAAGTACTTATAAGTACCAAACATTCTCGAGGACACATGGGAATTCTGTCAAGTGGTTTCGCTTCAAATAGCTGAGTACTCTTCTCTGGTGTTTGTAAGTGTTGTGTGGGTGAACCTGTGCTAACATACCGCCCTTCCTAGGACTAATACATACTTGTGATTAAAGCCCCTGCAAACATTCGTAACTACAAGAAAGTAATTAAGATATAAATCTAACCATAGCCTTAAACTCTGAGATCCTACGCTCCCTTGTGCAAAGGTGTCCTAATGGGGGTTCAGGTTTCTGTCACTCCGGCAACCCCACGATTAGTATCCAAATACACAATGCATTCCCCTAGGCCCATAAATGGTGAAGTGTCATGTAGTCGATGTTCACATGACACCACTAGAAGAATAGCACCACAACTTAAATACTAAACCATTGAATAATAACTCATCATAGATTCACTACTAACAACATGACTCCTCCCATGTCCTCAAGAACTAAACGAACTACTCACAAGACATCATATGGATCAAGATCAAAGATGATATGGTAATGGATAACAATCTGAACATAAACAATAATCCAATGGTTCCACTCACAAGCATCAACTACAATAGTAATCAACACAGGGAAACTTTCCCCTAAGAACTAAAGCAATATCCAACACAATTGTTACAGCAGGACGGAGTGGTGGCGATGGTGCTGGTGGAGATGATAGTGTGGATGATGATGATGATCCCGATGAAGCCTAGCTTGATGACAGTGTTGATGGCGATGGTTTCCCCTCTCCGCGAAGGAATTCCCCAGGCAGAAATCTGTCTACTGGAGAGATCATTCTCTCCCGGTGTTTTCTGCCCCAGAGGCGGTGAAATATATCCGTGGTCGCCCCCCCGAGCCTTAGGGTTTCGAAGGGAAGATATAGGCGAAGGGGCAGAGTCAGAGGCTGGGCAGGTGGGCCACACCTGCCCTAGGGTCAGGTGGACCCGCGCCTAGGGGGGTGTGGCCCCCCTGAGGCCCCACTTCATCCCTTCTTCTGGCTTCCTTCATCTTCTGGTAAAATAATATGCTTCCATATTTTTCTGGTATTTTTTTGATCTTCACGAAATTGCACCGAAACGCCTTATTTTCCATCAGAATCCAGACTCCAGCGGTCCATCCTCCAGGAATCATCCAACATGCATAAACAGATGAAAAGCCATAAGTAATACCTCATAATAAGACAAATATCAATGAATAGAGGTAAATTATGATATAGAAGGGTGATGCAAATTGGGCGTATCAAAACTCCGAAAGAGAGTACTACCATCCTCATAGAGATTATTGTTGTATTTTGAGTCTGTATGTAATTTTCATATCATGACACTAACATCCTCAACGAACTCTCGAATCCGATGGTAACGCATGCGAATATGTTTGTTCTTCTGGTGGTGTCTAGGCTCCTTGGCTTGTGCAATAGCACAATTGTTGTCAAAATAAATGTCCATAGGATTGGACGCGCCCTGAACCACACCAAGAGCGATCGAGAAATTCCTAATCCAAACAGCTTCCTTTGCAGCCACAGAGGCGGCAATATATTCAGCTTCTTTTGAAGAGGAGGCCACCATATCTTGCTTGGAACTTTTCCAACTCACAGCACCACCATTGATGAGAAACACATAACCATATTTCTATCTGGAGTCATCTGAGTCGTTAAGGTAACTCACATCTGTGTAACCCCTTACACTGAGTTCATCCTCACCTCCATAAACTAGGAACACATCCTTAGTCCTTTTCAAGTACTTAAGGATGTTCTTTACCGCTGTCTAGTGACCTTCACGTGGATCAGCCTGGTATCTGCTCGTAACACTTAGAGCATAGGAAACATTTGGGCGAGTACATATCATTGCATACATGATGGATCCAATAGCCGAAGCATATGGAATCCCGCTCATGCGCTCACGCTCATCAGTAGTTAAAGGACACTGAGTCTTGCTGAGTTTAATGCCGTGAGACATGGGCAAGAACCCCTTCTTAGCCTCTTCCATGCTGAACCATTTCAACACTTTGTCAATGTATGTACTCTGGCTTAATCCAATTAGCCTCCTTGATCTATCTCTATAGATCTTGATGCCCAGAATATATGCCTCTTCTCCTAAGTCCTTCATCAAAAAACTATTTTTCAACGAGGTCTTAACAGACTCGAGCATAGGAACGTCATTTCCAATCAGCAATATGTCATCTACATATAAGATTAGAAATACAAGCTCTCTCCCACTTTCCTTCTTGTAAACACAAGGTTCTTGTTCATTTTTTATGAAGTCAAACTCCTTTACAACTTCATCAAATCGAATGTTCCAACTCCGAGATGCTTGCTTCAGCCCATAAATAGACTTTAGAAGTTTGCATAACTTTCCAGCATTGTTCGGATCGACAAAACCTTCGGGCTGCATCATATACACGTCCTCAATTAGGATTCCATTTAGAAAAGCCGTCTTGACATCCACCTGCCATATTTCATAGTCGAAATGTGCAACAATGGCTAGAATAATCCGTATAGATTTAAGCATTGCTACGGGCGAGAAAGTCTCATCGTAGTCAACTCCTTGAACTTGTCGAAAACCTTTTTCAACAAGTCGAGCTTTATGGATGTGAACATTTCCATCCATATCAATCTTCTTCTTATAGATCCATTTGCACTCGATGGCTTTAAAACCATCAGACAGGTCAACCAAGTTCCAAACTCTAACACCCTCGCCTGATAAGGCTAAGTTCATGTGTATAGTGCCAATCCCTGGATCGGTTCACTGGCACACATAGTACAAAATGATACCAAATATTACTGTGCATCATAAATACAACAAATATGATCCAGAATTTACATTATTTATTCAAGTACACAGCGGAAAACGAATACAAGGTAGATCTCCATCCTCCAAATGTGCCACAGGCGAACAATTGTTGTGTGGAGTCTCGTGACCTATGAACGATCACTCAGATACGATATAACCTGCAGCATGAAACGTTGCAGCCATGAATGGTCAATACATTGAATGTATGACAAGTAGGCTAAACTGATTAACAACAGATCTATCAACTACATGCTTATTTGGCCAAGTGGAGCTCTGGCTCATTTGCATAAAGCAACAATTTTATCCTAACATTTGTAACAAAGTAGTTTTCCAATACGATAAATAGGACACTCTGGTTCACTCCCAGGTGCTCCTACCGAATTATGTTCACCCAACAAGTTTTAAGTAATTAAGAAATAAGGATGAGTGAGAAATATCATAGCATTAGTATCAGGTCGCTCAAATTGTCCATAACCGGGGACACGGCTAAGCACTTAGTTTATACACCCTGCAGGGGTTAGTACACTTTACCCATGTGACTTGGTCAGCCCAGCTCGTACCACCACTCTCATATTGGGTGATGATAGGGAGAAGTCCAAGAAGGAACCATTCGGGAAGTAGCTTCCCAAACCCGACACGCACCGGTCCAACCTACACTATCTACATCTCTAGATACATGGGTTCGAGTTACCACAACCTACTGAGTCCAACCAACCGCCCATTTCATTATTGGCACATGGTTGCACATGAAAGCTACCAAACAAAGAAGCCAATCCTTTCTCAATGTCCTGGGCGGCATTCCCCACCATAATACACACTCGATGACCCAATCAATGCCATTCCTCCCAGGTGGTTCATTAAAATCATGTTGGTTTGTCATTTAACAAAATAAAATCCTTTCAAAACAAATAACTTTTCATGGTATGATTCCCTTCCTCGTCTAAATAGCATAGCCAAGCAATCTACCAATATGATGGCTCATAAACAAGGAATATTAGGGAATAATATGGGACATAGCATAGCATATACACATCAATTCCTACATATGCAATTCTACAAAAACATCTATAATGCATAGGAAAACAATAGGACATTTATGACCAAGATAGCACCACTTGCCTTTGTTGTAAATGTAGTCGATTAGATAATCCTCACAATCCTCATAGATATAATGGTTGCACTCGTCATAACCACAATACTTGCAATCATAGTAGTTGCAATCACACACGTTGTACTCCTCGCAATCTATCGATCAAACAATTTGCATACAACATAAACAATAGCACAAAGAGATCAAACAAATACAACAAATGCATGTATGACAATTTAATAAGTCACAATGGTTATTTTAGTTCTCTAAACAGTACTGAAGTATATGATGCATGAAAGAAACAATTAATGCAATGGAGTACTTGTTATTAATAATTACTTGCCAATATAGGGGTTTTAATAGTTCTGTTGTAACGCCTGTTCTAATTGTCGAATTAAATTTGTTTCTTGCGTTTACTGGATAGAGGACGTTAATACGAACCAGTAGGCATTGGATTCACTCTAATCGGAGTTATAGATCTTTTTGTATGATTTAAATAGTGTTTAATGGGTTTTAAATGATTCATATAGTTTCTGTTGCCTAAAATTCAAACTAAAATTATATCTGAAATCTCCACGGAATTGTGATTCCAGAGACATATTATTTGTAATTTTCTGAGCATTATTTATTTCCTTATGAATTTATTACTCCAAAAGAGTCATTAATCTATTTAAATCTTCATGGAAAAACCTTAGAGTCAAAGCCTGAACTAATTGCATACTGATGATCTACATGGAACCAACTTTCCATCGGTATATCATTTGTATTTTTGTGACAAGAAATTAATTTACTATGAATTTAATGATTTATAAAGCCATTAAAACTAATTAAATTGCTACGGGGTAAATAATCCGCAAAGGCTGGATCCAACCATATATTATTAATCTACATTATAGTAGCTTCAATTTGATATATTGTTCATATTTTTCGGAGTTACAGATAATTTTCTATGAATTTATTAACCTAAAAGACCATTAAAACTAATTAAATCATTACAGTAGGTACGTACTGTAAAGGTTGGATCTATTCTGATAAGATGATTCTACGTAAAATTATCTTCAATTTGATATATTATAGGCAATTTTTGAAAGTTGTATGAATTTCTAATGAATTTTACAAGTTAGATCTATAATGTGCAATTTTAAATTCGAATGGAATATTCCAGAGAATATTCCACTGACTAGACAGGTTGACTTTGCATGCTGACTGGGACTAGATGCTGACCTGACAATGATCTGGCGTGATGAGGAAGCTGACCGGAATGACGACATGGAACACACCGGTTTGATTGGATCTCGACCGTCTAGATAGGATCCGGTGGCTAGAAGAAGAGATCGACCCGATTTTGGCTCAGAATAGACAAGAAAGAGATCTGTGTTAGAGAGATAAATCCGTAGGTCCAATTGAAAAACTTAGAACATGAAAGTTGTGGGGAATCATTATTCCTACCTTCTCACCAAAGGAATTTGGATTTGAAGAAACGAGCGCGAGTATATCTTGGATTTACACCGTCAGATCTGAAATATTGCGATGCAAAATTCTCCGGCTGTGGTAGATGAAAAGAGGTAGGGTTTGTCGGGATTGATAGATTTCGACGAGTTCTACAACTTTCGTTTTTTGTCCAAAGGCAAACAACGAAGTCTAGATGGGTTAAAAAGCGAAATAAGATTCGGGCATGTGTAGATTCGGGATTTCGAGAAGGAAAACTAATACCGTTGTGGCTCCACGAGTTTATATGGAGGTTTAGGATGGTGGCGAGATAGGTTTTGAAGTAGATAACAAGTAGAAACAAACAGAAGTCGATTCAGAGTTGTAGATAAAAAGTTATAGGAGTTTGAATAGAGATAGGTTTGACAAAAACTGTTTTGCATGGAATTTAAAGCAACTTGATCGATCCCTTCTCTATGTACGCTGGCTGGTTCGGTCGGTCCCTGGCTGGGCCGCCGGCCCGTTAGTTTTTTTTTCTTTTTCTATTTACTTGTTTCCCTCATATCTTTTGCATACGAACTCCAAATGATATGATTCTTGTTTCTAAATTTTTCTAAAATCGAATAGATCATTGTAGGATCATATTTATAATATTTTTACTAGTTTGCAAATAATGGATTTATAAATCCTTGTATATTTCATTTTATTTATATCTTTATTTGTTTGTATTTTTTCCATAACTTTTTCATAATAGCTCCAAATAAGCTCAATTTTGTTTTTAAAATTTTGTAATATTAATTGGATCTTTTTAGGCTATAATTTAGCAATAATCACTGCCTTAGCAACAATGGGTTTTATAAAGTCAATTTAATTTCCTTTAGGAACATTTGGGCAAATCAACTATAGGATTTAGATACCAGGATTTGGATTTAGTTTGTGAGAACTTTGCATGGATGTAATGAAATGCTTATGAATGCTTCATGATTTTCATTTTGAAATCTTGCACACCAATTCTACAATCCATAATCAATCCATGCCCTTTTGCCTATATGGCTACTTAGGTCATAACAAAAGAATATAAGATCTTGAATTCAAGGTTGAGAGGATTTTCTATTCAAAAAGTTTCTTCTCTTTGAGAATTTTCAACATAGTCAAACAATCAATCAAACTTATTTATTTATTTCACATTCGAAAATTAGGAGAATTTTGGGATGTGACACAACCTTGATTGTCTCCCATGGACTCTATCTTGGATCTCATGGCGATCAGCCATTTCTCAGAGTCTGGGTCCACCATCGCTTCTGCATAGGTCGCAGGCTCATCATTGTCTAACAATAATAATTCCCGTGCTTCGCGGAGCCTCACCGACCTTCGTGGTTATGGTGCTTCTATTGCCACGTGTTTCTCAACTTGTTCTTCTACAATAGCATCACTCGTAGAAGCATCCCCGACTGGCTCATCTTGAACTTCTTCAAGTCGCACAGACCTTCCACTTGTTCCCTTTGTGAGAAACTCTTTCTCTAGGAAAACACCGCTACGAGCAACAAACACTTTGCCCTCTTCTTGGTTGTAGAAGTAATACCCTAATGTTTCCCTTGGATATCCCACAAAAATGCACTTATCCGATTTGGCTGTTAGCTTATCCGACTGAAGTCGCTTGACAAATGCATCACAAACCCAAATCTTTAGAAAAGACAAACTGGGATTCTTTCTAGTCCACATCTCATATGCTGTCTTAACTACGAATTTAGATGGTACCCTATTAAGTGTGAAAGCTGCCGTTTCTAGAGCGTAACCTCAAAATGATAATGGTAAATCCAACTGGCTCGTCATCGATCTAACCATGTCCAACAAATTTCGATTGCGTCGTTCGGAGATCCCGTTTCTTTGAGGCGTTCTGGGCGGCATGAGCTGTGGAACAATTCCACAACTCTTAAGATGATTGCTAAATTCGTGAATCAAATATTCACCTCCACAATCAGATCGCAAGACCTTTATTTTCTTGCATGTTGATTCTCTACCTCACTCTGAAACTCCTTGAACCTTTCAAAAGTGTCAGACTTATGCTTCATCAAGTAGACATAACCATATCTACTGAAATCATCAATGAAAGTAATGAAGTAGTGATATCCTCCTCTGGCTGTCGTGCTCATTGGTCCACATACATCAGTATGTATGAGTTCCAACAAGTCTGTTGCTCTCTCGGGTAAACCCGAAAAAGGCGACTTGGTCATCTTTCCAAGTAAACAAGCCTGACATGTCTCGTATGATTCAAAATCAAACGAAGTTAGAAGACAATGCCATAAATATGCCCCAAACGACAATGCCATAAATATGTAGGACTCAAATCATTAGGCCGAAGCCTTTTAGCACTAACATTGTAAACAGATGCATCATCAAGATTTAAAATAAATAACTCATTCACAATGAGAGCATTAGCCATAAACATATCATTCTTAGATATTACACAACCATTGTTCATACTCGCAAATGAATATCCATCCCTCATCAAACATGAAGGTGATCAAATGTTTCGACCCATACTTGGAATGTAACAATTATTCAACTCCATAATAAATCCTGATGGAAGGTGAAGTTGCATGACGCCGACGAACAATGCAGCAGCCCTTGCTTTATTTCCGACGCGAAAATCCACTTCGACTTTTTGCACTTATCTAGTCCTTATTAGCCCCTGCATCAAATTGCAAATATGAGCAACCGATCTGGTATCAAATACCCAAGAGTTAACCTAAGAATCAACGAGAATAATGTCCACATCATTTACAACAAGCGTACCTGAGTGGGAAGTACTCTTAATTCCACTCTTCTTCAAAGAAGCCTGGTAATTGCTGCAGTTTCTCTCCGAGTGGCCATGTTCATGAAAAAAGAAGCACTCAGTGTCATCTACAGGTCCAACCTTTTGCTTGGGTGCAGGCTTAGGGATCATATCCTCAGCCTTGCCCTTCTTCTTCGACCAAGAAGTACCCTTTTTCTTGAAGCTAGGCTTGTTCTGCACAGCCATCACATGGCTATGCCCTGCACACTTCTTCATGTCACTTTCTGCTATTTTTAGCATCCCGCATAACTCATTAAGGCCCTTCTCTACCCCATGCATATGGTAGTTCGAAATGAACTGCCCATAGTTGGATGGAAGATATGCCAAAATTAAATCAGTATCCAACTCTTGGCCTAGTGGAAAACAAAACATTTCCAAAGTCTGATTGTAACCAACCATTTTGATCACATGGGGGCCTACAGCTGCTCCCTCTGCCAGCTTACATTCCACAAAGGACTTGGCAACATTGTACCTCTCAGTCCTTGCCTGATCTTGGAACATGTACTTAAGCGCGACGATCATATCGTACGCATCCTGATCCTCAAACTTCTTTTAGAGTTTAGGTTCCACGCATGCAAGCATAAGATAGCTAACCTCAAGAGAATCATCACATGCTCTCGTGTAGGTATTATTGAGGGCAGCAGATGCATTATTAGTAGGTTCATTGGGGATTGGGGTATCTAGAACCGTTTCCTTTTTATCAGACCTGAGAACAATTCTCATTTTATGGACCTTGTCCGAATAGTTTGTTCCATTTAGTTTATCTTTATCAAGAATCAAACGCAAAGAAAAAGGTGATGCAGTGTTTGGTGCCATTGATCTACAACAAAAAACATGCAAAATACTAAGCCATGTAACCATGAAAGAGTAAAATATATTAAACAATCTAATAGCATATACTCCCACTTAAAACAATTTAATAGAATATACTCTCACTCTATTGATACTAAGTGATTCAAGATCCACAATTAACAAGTCGACTAGTGAGCTTTAGCATCACTGCTAGAAGACAAGGTAAATCGGTAAGCAACACTTGCTAATCATATCACATATGACTCTTGTTGTTGGGTGACATGTCTATGTAAAAACTAGGCGCCCAACCTTTATGCCCCAAGGTCCTTAACTGTTAAGATTACCTTGTCAAGCTCACCAACCCTTATGCGTGTAGGTATCCGATACAAACTCCATCCAGCCAAGGAAAACCGCGGCACCCTAATTTCATAGGACCACCAACGATTGTACAGGGCATAGGATAGTGCAAGGTTTGGTTGGGAGGGCATGGTTTAACTTAAACTTTTTGACGGATCGTTCTACTTCTATCATCTAAGCATGCATAGAGTAAAACGCGTAAGAATAGCATTCACATAGTTGTGACACAGTATGGCACATTTTCTCATGGTGATCTCTATCGCCATAGAACCTGTCCACCGTGATGATCTCCATCTTCATGTTCGATGCGAGCCATCCTCCAAGTGATGAGTCCTCCAAGAAATAATACAAGCTATTACTCCTAACAGCTAGTAATCAAAATTACATAGTATTGGGATCATCACAAGTTGGCACGTAGGCCATTACAATAATTGACAACACATATGGCTCCAGCCGTGTTGCCCTACTCACGACACGCAGGTCATGATAAATTTTATACATGCATCACATACATATATGGGCCTGATCACATACATCCTGCAAAAACAAGTTATGCATAGAATCGCATTCTACCAGATCATGTGAAATCGCAGCACCTAGTTACCTTAACGAGATACAAAAGGAGCTACGATTAAGGGGGGTCTAGGGGGTCTCCCCCTACGGGGTTCGAAGGGGCAGCGCCCCTCGCGGTATACAATTTTCTTTAAGGATTTTGATCGACAAATCAAATTTACCATAAACCGACTATTGTTCTAATTCGACCAAACTCCTTTGATCACGGTACATCGATTTTAGATCTAGGTTCCGATTCAATCAATCATATTGATTTTCGCGTGATTCAATAGGATTTATGTGTCACTGTCTACCCCGATGGCGGAAACCGACCGGTAGGGGTAAGTCGTTAGACGACCTCAGAATTACGATCATGGAAAGCAAGATGATAGATCAATCCTGAAATACCGCCATATAAATGATCACATCATTCATATCAATCTACATATCACCATATGCAAACATCCCGAACCTATAACTGAACAACATCGGCTCTGATACCACTGAAGGGATACGGGTAGGCTACACTAGTGCAAATCAAAAACTTTTCTACCAGGTAAACCAGGAATACTGTTGTCATAGATCACGGGATTACCACTAGACGCGCGGTTGCGGAACTTGATGAAGCGCGTCCAGGCAGTGTAGACGTTCTACGTCTCCTCCTTGTCCTCGTCCCACGAACATATCCCTTTGCGCGGCTCGTCCAAGTGCTATAGCTGTAGAACGTCCGAGGTATCCACACGCATAGGGTGGAAGCATCAGACGCCGGACTGCTAGGTCCGCGCGTGCAACACAGGCGTGAGGAGTGGCGGCTGGGTGGAATGGTCTAACCCTGGTCATCTCGCCCCACCCTCTCTTATATAGGCGTCCCTAGTAGGCTTCTACATTAGAAGCCCATTAGTAGCCTAAGCCTGGTCTAATTTGGATCCAACCTCATTAGGCTTCCAGCCCCTTAAGTGTGTGACCCTATAGGTTCATATACGTATAGACATGACACGAATACACTTATTCTATCAATAGTTGGTAGCGGCCTCTAGCAAGACATGCCAACTCCTAAACGCATACAAAGATCATATCAGACGAACCATCACATGGTTAGTACATGTCTTTCCCTTTGCCTCATGATATTTGGTCTATCTCCAAGCCAACCTCCTTTTCTTGATACTGTGATTCGGAATCCCTTTACTTGGTTAACTCTTAACCTTATGTAGCACAACCATGCATTTCTGGATCCGATCACTCGAGGGGCCCAGAGATATCTCTCTCAAGTAGAGAGGGTCAAATCCCATCTTGATTTACCATGCCTTGCAGCATGCTTCAGGACAAACCCGAAAACTACCTTTATAACTACCCAGTTACGGAGTAGCGTCTGATAACCCCAAAGTAGGTCGATCCACATCTCAAGTACATGCGACAATCTCAGGTCTAAGGACAAAACGTACACGATGTGTAGAGAGAGCTGCAAGTCTAATTGCTATTCTCAAGTTGGGTCGGTCCAACCCCATGTTCATAAAATGTGTCCACATCATTAGTTTGACATCTCCATTTCTATGACTTGCGAAACATAGTCATCAACCAATCGATGTGCTAGTCTAATATTCACGTGTGTCCTCACATGAACTCTGACTAGGGACACTATTAGATAACCATACAAGTAAAGAGTTTCACAAACAATTCACATAATTGCCAATAAATACAAGTTGCCTACTATGGATATTCAAGGAACATTACAATAACTCATGGATACATAATAAATATAATCATCTCTATGACCGCCTCTAGGGCATATTTCCTTCAGTTTCTTCAACAAATTTTACTTTATTACCTTGTGGAGCTCTCTTAGTGTGCCAATTAGAATAATTAATCATCATATTATCTAAGAGCCTTATTGCAGCATGCAAAGTGATGGTCATAAAGGTACCTCTAGCAGCCGAATCCAACAGATTTCTTGAAGAAAAATTCAGTCCTGCATAAAAGGTTTGGATAATCATCCAAGTAGTCAGTCCATGAGTGGGACAATTGTTCACCAAAGATTTCATTCTTTCCCATGCTTGAGCAACATGTTCATTATCAAATTGTTTAAATTTGATTATGTCACTTCTCATAGATATAATCTTAGCAGGAGGATAATATTTTCCATGAAAGCAGCTTTGCATTTAATCCAAGAATCAATACTATTTTTAGGCAAAGATAGCAACCAGTCTTTATCTCTTCCTCTTAGAGAGAAAGGAAACAATTTAAGCTTAATAATATCTCCATATACATCCTTATATTTATGCATCTCACAAAGTTCAACAAAATTATTAATGTGGGTAGCAACATCATCAGTACTAGCACCAGAGAATTGTTCTTTCATAACAAGATTCAACAAAGAAGGTTTAATTCCATAGAAAGTAGCTTCAGGAACAGGAGGAGCAATATGTGTGCAGATGAAATCATTGTTGTTTGTGCTAGTGAAGTAACACAACTTAGTGTTTTCAGGAGTAGTCATTTTTGCAAGATTAAAGCAAACCAACAGAAACAGAAACAGAAACTAAAGTAGAAACTTATTTTTTTGTGTTTTTGATAAAAAGAAGCAAACCAAACAAATAAAAATAAACTAAGAAAAACAAAAACAAAGTAAAGAGATTGGTTGTTGATACGCCCAATTTGCATCACCTTTCTATATCATAATTTACCTCTATTCATTGATATTTGTCTTATTATGAGGTATTACTTATGGCTTTTCATCTGTTTATGCATATTGTATGATTCTTGGAGGATGGACTACCGGAGTCTGGATTCTGATGGAAAAGAAGGCGTTTTGGTGCAATTTCAAGATCAGAAAAATACCAGAAAAATATGGAAACATATTATTTTACCAAAAGACGAAGGAAGCCAGAAGGAGGAGCAAAGAGGGGCCGTAGGGGGCCCACACCCCCCTAGGCACGGGCCCACCTGAGCCCACGCCTAGGGAAGGTGTGGCCCACCTGCCCGACCTCCGACTCCGCCCCTTCGCATGTATGTTCCCTACGAAACCCTAAGGCTCAAGGAGCGACCACAGATAGATTTCCCTCGCCTCTAGGGGCGGAAAACACCGAGAGAGAAAGATCTCTCCGACAGACATATTTCTGCCGGGGGAATTCCTTCCCGAAGAGGGGAGACTATCGCCATCAACACCATCGTGAAGCTAGGGTTCATCAGGATCATCATCATCCACACCATCATCTCCACCAGCACCATCACCACCACTCTGTCCCGCTGTAACAATTGTGTTGTATATTGCTTAGTTCAATAGGGGAAACTTTCCCGGTGTTAATTACTTTTATAGTTGATGCTTGTGAGTGGAACCATTGGATTATTGTTTATGTTCAGATTGTTACCCATTACCATATCATCTTTTATCTTGATCCATATGATGTCTTGTGAGTAGTTCGTTTAGTTCTTGAGGACATGGGAGAAGTCATATTGTTAGTAGTGAATCTGTGATGATTTATTATTCAATGGTTTATTATTTAAGTTGTGGTGCTATTCTTCTAGTGGTGTCATGTGAACGTCGACTACATGATACTTCACCATTTATGGGCCTAGGGGAATGCGTTGTGTATTTGGCTACTAATTGTGGGGTTGCCGGAGTGACAGAAACCTGAACCCCCATTAGGACACCTTTGCACACGGGAGTGTAGGATCTTAGAGTTTAAGGCTGTGGTTAGATTTATATCTTAATTACTTTCCTATAGTTACGGATCTTTGCAGGGGGTTTAATCACAAGTATGTACTAGTCCAAGTACGGTCGGTACATTAGCACATGTTCACCCACACAACACTTACAACACTAGAGAAGAGTACTCAGCTATTTGATGCGAAAGCACTTGACAGAATTCACATGTGTCCTCGAGAACGTTTGGTCCTTATAAGTATTTCCACCGGCTTGTCCTTTGCTACGAAAGGATTGGGACACTTGCTCCGTTTGCTCGTTACTTTTGTTACTTTCTCTTTGTTTTGTTGCCTTGTCAGAAAACCACTAAAAATCCGTTTGCTAAGTATTCACAAGGATTTCCTGCTCCATACCACTGTTCAGCACCTTCTGCTCCTCGTTGGAATTGACACTCCTATTTATCAAAAGTACTACGATACAACCCCTATAATTGTGGGTCATCAAGACTATTTTCTGGCGCCGTTGCCGGGGAGTGAAGCGCTACTAAAGAGTGGAACTGGTAAAGGAAACTTTTACTGTGAGTATTGCTTTTGTTACTGCTTGTTACTTTGTTTCCAGTATGGATAATCTGTAGAGGTCCCAACCTTCAATAAGGTAGAGATCCCTGTGTTTACAATGCTAGTCCCTGGATCAATAGCTAGCATCCACAGTTAAGATGTAATATCAAGAAACAAGGGTCATGATATAACTTTATAACCAGGAATAACATAATTTTATTACATCTTACATAGCTCTTTTGGCTATTACATTACATTGCAGCAGAATATCTATAAGCATGGGGTCCTTCATCTTCAAAGTGCCACAGGCAAACATGTTGGTTGTAGACTTGTAATCCTAATCAATCAACTTCACTAATATCAAACAAACCTGCAACATAACAAGTTACAGCCACAAGGGTCAATACATTTGAATTGTATTGGCAAGTTTCACTACTATGTTGAATATAAGTGGATCCTATCATTACATGCATATTTGGCTAAGCAGGGTTTAAGGCTCATTTGTAGAAAGCAATAATTTATCCTATCTTTTCAAAATAGTTTTTGATCTTTTGTCAAATCTTTCTGAACTCCTTGGTAAATCCCCAAGTGTTTCAAGTCTTTGTCAAAATCTCTTGAGCTCCTTGGTAAATCCCCAAGTGCTTCAAGTTTTTCTCAAAATCTCTTGAGCTCCTTGGTCTACCCCAAGTGCTTAAAGTCTTTGTCAAAATCTCTTGAGATCCTTGGTAAATCCCCAAGTGCTTCAAGTCTTTTGTTGTCACTTTAAAGTTTCTCTTTTAGAAATTAGAATGTCGAGATTTCCCATAGCTTCAAGCTTTAGTTGCTCAGTATTCTCCATAACTGGGGACACGGCTAAGTACTTAGAATTTTTATCTTCTGCAGAAGTTGTACACTTTACCCAGATGACACAATCTCATCTTGTTGCCACCAGTGGCCGCTGGATAAGTACTCACCAAGATGGAATACTGGCAGATTGAGAATGTGACGAAGTCTTTCCAAAGGGTCCTCCCATACACAATGCTAGCTTGTCTTCAGGCACCAATGTAGGGTTCCTAGTTCCCTCATTTCCAGTAAACCTGAAGACCAATGCATGGGTCTTCCCAATGTAGTTGACTAAGCCAGAGCCATATTAGCATGTGGCTGTACACGGAAGCCACTGTTGGAGAAACATGTTCAATCTCTAAGTCCCTGGGTGGTTTTCATCTGGTGCACAACAAAAAGAGATTGCCATATAAACATGGTTCCTCTTGTTGTCACCATGTCCAAAACTTGAGTATCCTTGTCCACCCAGGTGGTTCATTGAGTAGTTGTTTTATTATATAAAAACACAAGTCTTTTCTCAACTTCATAAAATCTCAACATGTATCTCTTCTCAAAATATGTAGCAAGGCTAAGCATTTTACAACTACATTGTTTTCACTAAGGTATATATATATAAGGGTATCCTATTAGGATTTAGTATAGAATATAGTATAGAAATCTTTTTCATGCATGTTTCAAAATCCACTAAGTATAATGAAAATAATAGGACTTTGGATGATAGTGTCACTTGCCTTTTTGGTAGGGAATGTTGGTTCACTTCTTGATCTTGCTAATCTCACACTCTTCTAACTTCACTACAAGTCAATCAAGCAAACACAAATTCAACTAGCATTCCAAAACAATAATCAAACAAATCATCACACATAAATAAATAGAAACTAAGTCATGCATGCAAGCATGCAAAAGATAGTTTTATTTTGCAAAGGTGGTTTCTACTAGGCTCTATACATTGTCAAGTCCAAAGTGGTCATTTTCTAAAGTGGCAAAACCATTTGCAAAAGGGTTTTTTTCCTATAGATCATTTTTAAATCAAATCATTATTTCATGTGGTGAAAATGGTTTTTTAGCAATGCAACAATTTTATGTTGTTCACCAAATAAGTTGTTATTTCACAAAACTTGGTGTTTAGGGTCAGTAGCTTTGAATCAAAACATTTTCCAAAGGTTTTTGTTCAAAAATCATTTCCATAGCAAAACCAATATTTTTATTTGACTAGAAATGAGCTAATTCAAGTTTTTATTCCTAAAGTTCACAAAATCCATTTTTAAATCCATGGGTTGGTTCCTAGGGTCAGTAGTTTCACAACAAACCAATTTGCAAAGATTTCAACTTCAAAATCATTTTTGAATAATTTTTATAACCTAAACAAGCATACAAATGTTTCTGCAAAAACAAACATTTTACCAGAAGCATTTTACTAAACAAATTGCATGGTTGGCTAGGGCTTGTTCCACTGATTCCATTGATATAAAATTTGCAAATTTTGGACGTGTGGATCAAAAGTTACAAGGTTTACAAATTTGCATATCAATCTGATTTCAAATTCTATTTTAAAACAAACTAGTGCCACGCGGCAGAATGTTACTGGCTGATACCGATTCGGGTGGATCGGCCTATGCGGGGCGTTGGATTTAAATAGACCGCGCGGCTCAGATTGCGTACCCCTTCGCCGTTAAGTGGTTTCTATCGCATCACTACGATCGGGATCGAACGGCTCTTACTATTTGCCAAGAACTAGCGGCGCTGCGCGGCGGCTGGCGGCGGCGACGCTCAGACGGTGGAGGTACTGGCGATGCAGGAAGCAAAGAGAGAAGGGGAGGTGCGCATCGTGCTCGCAGGGTTGTGGTGATGCTCGAGGCGTGGTCGGTTGGTCGAGGGGCGCACTGGCGTGGGATTAATCGTCATGAAGGCGCCGGCGTCGCCGACGGCTCGATCTGTCGAGCGCCGTTGCAGTCCACCCTAAGACAAGATAGGGGCAGGGTTAGATGCGGGGGAGTGTGGGATTCATGTGAGCATGATCGAGAGGGCTCGGGGTGGTTGGTGCTTACCAGGAAACTTCGCCGGAGTAAGAAGCAGACGCGGCGGCGGTGGTCGTCATCGTTGTCGAGCCTGCAGAGCACGCGCGGTTGAGCTGGCGACACGGAAAGGTGCGCCTGGGTCTGGGGAATGTGCCCGTGTGCTCGGGGAGGCAAGGGGTGGCACGGGGTCGCCGTAATTGTCTAGGAAAGGTCGTCGGGGCAGTGAGGGTGCGTGGAGAAATTCGTCCGGCCTAGGGGCAGAGAGGGTGAGGCGAGAGAGGGGAAAGAGAGAGGAGGTGCTGGCGTTTATCACTGCGTGGTCACGGTGATGAATTAACGCAACATTAAGGCGTAATCAAGAGAGCGTTAATCGGCAGAAAACCGCCGGCGAGGTTTGCGCGCAGGTGAGGAAGAAGAGGGCTGGTGGTGGGGCATGCTTGTCAGCGATTGAGGGAGAGGGAAATGGGGTCCATTTGTCAGTGTCTGCTTGGGTTCAAAACTGGGTGCGAAATGTTTTCTTCGGGAGAGAGAGAAGCTGGGCTAACTGGGCTCGTTGGGCTTGGCCAGTTGGGCTGCTGTCTGATTCTATTTTTTTCTTTCTGATTGCTTTATCTTTTTCTATTTCTATTTTCTGTTTTGAAATTCAATCAAACAAATCAAACATTCAATTCAATTCAAAACTCCTCCAAATTTTGCCTTGAGTTTTGGTTCTGTTTAACCACAATATTCTAAGTCCCAAAATAAAATAATATTTTTATTTTAGGGTCCATTTATAATTAAATAAAATGGACATTAGTTATTAAATCAAATGGATTTTGATTTATTTAAAATCTCTATTTGAAAAATAAATAAAACCAAAAACACTTCAGTAGGTTTTATTTGAGGATATAAAATACTTGGAAAACTTGTTTAAAATAAATAAATAAGTTTTGATGTTTAATTAAAATAGTAAAACCTTTATTTTTATTAAACTTGGATATTAAATCCTTATTATTTTATTTAAATAAACCTTTACTAATTTGATCAAATGGAAATATTTTATTTCAAAGGTTTGGCCAAGTTTTAATTTGGCTTATAAAATAATCCTTATTTAAATTTGTTCCTTTTC
The DNA here is from genome assembly GCA_023614405.1 of Avena insularis. NCBI lineage: Eukaryota > Viridiplantae > Streptophyta > Magnoliopsida > Poales > Poaceae > Avena > Avena insularis. The sequence goes on along the minus strand of CM042685.1, from coordinate 86,249,832 downwards.
ATTTGAAAACCAAATCTTTTTATTAAAGGATCCAAAAATAGTAATTCCAAATATTTTAACTCTATTGTTTATTTATCTTTTAAATCTCTTTAAGATTTTATTTGATCCAAATAGGTTTTGAAAGTTTCCAATTGGATTCAAAAAGTTTCTTCTCACCCTAAAAATCATCAAAGTTTTATTTTATTCATTTATTTTTCACATTACAAGATTTGGAAAATCTTGGGATGTGACAGGCTACCACCCTTAAAATAAATCTCGTCCCGAGATTTGGGAAGTCTAGGGTTACAAGTAGGCTCAAAAGCATCTAGGGCACTACCACCCTTAAAAAAAAATTCCAACTAAATTACATCTTGGTTTGCTTGGGATCTTGGGGAAACTTCTCTGGGCAAACATCTGCATAATGTCCTTTGTTTCCACACTTGACACATGTGACAAGGCTGAGATCCTTCATAGGCTTGTTTATCTTGTTCTTCATCTTTTTTGGAAAATTGCTTGCATAATGTCCTGGTTCTTTGCAATTGAAACATGTGATAAGTTTGAGTTCTTCACGTGTCTCTTGTGGACAAGTTGCTGCATAATGGCCTAGATCTTTGCAGTTGTTGCACCATACTTGGCCAATCTCCTTATACTTCTGTTTCTCTGGACATTCACTGGAATAGTGTCCCATTTCTTTACAATGATGACATTACACATGGCTTTTGTCCTTCTTTTTCTTGGGTTTCTCCAAAGCTAGGAGTGCATCTAGTTCATGTTGTTCATATGTTATCTTATAGGTAGGAATGTCTACTTGTTTCTTGGACCTTCTATTACTCCTTGGATAATTCATATGCCTCTTCTTTGGTCCTTTGAATTGGGTTGTATTGCATGGAGGTATGAGTGGAGCTTTTCCTTTGTCCTCATTCTTCTTGGTAGGTTTGGATCCCTCTTGATAGTTTGCAATCATTTGTTGCACTCCACCTTGTTTCCTTTGTTCAACTATGGAATAGATGGGGCATTGGATAGGGACATGGTTATTTCCTTCACATAGGTAGCAAGTAGCTTGAGAGGTGGGACATTGGCCAACAAGATGTTTCTCTTCACAGTTAGGGCATTGATCTCCATGCTCCTTAGAAGTGTGATCCTTGTCTCCACAAATATTGCAAGCTTTGGTTCCTTTTAGAATAACATCCTTGTCTCCTTTGGAAAAGTTGCTTTCCATGTTGAGCATTTGGTCTGTCACCTTATGCAACATTTGGGCTTGGTCTTCCAAAAACTTTTGCAGGGTTGGATCTTCCCCACTGGTGTTGGCTATGAATTGAGCTGTCATTTGGTTCAACTGGTTTTGGGTTCCTATGAGTTCTCTCATGTTGTCCTCTTGGTTGTTGTTGTTGTTGTCATCAACCTTGATGTTGGATTCTCTTGGAGTAGTCATCTGTTTGGGTTGAATTGAGATTAGAATAGGCAAGATATTTCTAAGGAAATAGTTCTAATCACACACTTCACAATTCACACAAACAAGGTGCAATCAATCACAAACAACTTTTCACTCAAACAACAAAGTTCAAGCACACACTTAGGCAACAAAATATTTTTGTTACACCACATAAGTTGGTGTGTTTGACTTAAACAAAATATGGTGGTCCATCTATATGGTTCACTTGTGATCTTTCCATCCTTCTTGGTTGATGAGATTAGGGTTTCTTTGGAAAAACATTTGGTCACAAAACTTCAAGTGATGTGGGCTCCTTCTAACTTGTGTTTCCTTAGTCTCCAAATCTTGAGCAAGGTTTCCTTGTCTCACTTGTCCTTAGTGATATACAAGATTGAAGTCCTTGGTGAATATGCTAAAGATGTTGAAGTCACTAGAGTTGTAGATGTTGAAGTCATTAGAGTTGAAGAAGTCCTTAGCTCATGGTGAAGTCTTTGGCCATGGGGTAGGATTTATCCATCAAGTTGAAATAGAAGAGATGTAGAATCAAAACCAAAATGGTTGAGGAAAGAGTTTACAAGATTGTTTGTAAATAAATTTTGGAACAAATACAACTCCTAATTTCTAAGGGTTTTTGTCCAATCATAGGTTTACAAATCCTACAGGCAACACAATGCTCCGATACCATCTGTAGAGGTCCCAACCTTCAATAAGGTAGAGATCCCTGTGTTTACAATGCTAGTCCCTGTATCAATAGCTAGCATCCACAGTTAAGATGTAATATCAAGAAACAAGGGTCATGATATAACTTTATAACCAGGAATAACATAATTTTGTTACATCTTACATAGCTCTTTTGGCTATTACATTACATTGCAGCAGAATATCTATAAGCATGGGGTCCTTCATCTTCAAAGTGCCACTGGCAAACATGTTGGTTGTAGACTTGTAATCCTAATCAATCAACTTCACTAATATCAAACAAACCTGCAACATAACAAGTTACAACCATAAGGGTCAATACATTTGAATTGTATTGGCAAGTTTCACTACTATGTTGAATATAAGTGGATCCTATCATTACATGCATATTTGGCTAAGTAGGGTTTAAGGCTGATTTGCAGAAAGCAATAATTTATCCTATCTTTTCAAAATAGTTTTTGATCTTTTGTCAAATCTTTCTGAACTCCTTGGTAAATCCCCAAGTGTTTCAAGTCTTTGTCAAAATCTCTTGAGCTCCTTGGTAAATCCCCAAGTGCTTCAAGTTTTTCTCAAAATCTCTTGAGCTCCTTGGTACACCCCAAGTGCTTCAAGTCTTTGTCAAAATCTCTTGAGCTCCTTGGTAAATCCCCAAGTGCTTCAAGTCTTTTGTTGTCACTTTAAAGTTTCTCTTTTAGAAATTAGAATGTCGAGATTTCCCATAGCTTCAAGCTTTAGTTGCTCAGTATTGTCCATAACCGGGGACACGACTAAGTACTTAGAATTTTTATCTTCTGCAGAAGTTGTACACTTTACCCACATGACACAATCTCATCTTGTTGCCACCAGTGCCCGCTGGATAAGTACTCACCAAGATGGAATACTGGCAGATTGAGAATGTGACGAAGTCTTTCCAAAGGGTCCTCCCAGACACAATGCTAGCTTGTCTTCAGGCACCAATGTAGGGTTCCTAGTTCCCTCATTTCCAGTAAACCTGAAGACCAATGCATGGGTCTTCCCAATGTAGTTGACTAAGCCAGAGCCATATTAGCATGTGGCTGTACACGGAAGCCACTGTTGGAGAAACATGTTCAATCTCTAAGTCCCTGGGTGGTTTTCATCTGGTGCACAACAAAAAGAGATTGCCATATAAACATGGTTCCTCTTGTTGTCACCATGTCCAAAACTTGAGTATCCTTGTCCACCCAGGTGGTTCATTGAGTACTTGTTTTATTATATAAAAACACAAGTCTTTTCTCAACTTCATAAAATCTCAACATGTATCTCTTCTCAAAATATGTAGCAAGGCTAAGCATTTTACAACTACATTGTTTTCACTAAGGTATATATATATATGGGTATCCTATTAGGATTTAGTATAGCATATAGTATAGAAATCTTTTTCATGCATGTTTCAAAATCCACTAAGTATAATGAAAATAATAGGACTTTGGATGATAGTGTCACTTGCCTTTTTGGTAGGGAATGTTGGTTCACTTCTTGATCTTGCTAATCTCACACTCTTCTAACTTCACTACAAGTCAATCAAGCAAACACAAATTCAACTAGCATTCCAAAACAATAATCAAACAAATCATCACACATAAATAAATAGAAACTAAGTCATGCATGCAAGCATGCAAAAGATAGTTTTATTTTGCAAAGGTGGTTTCTACTAGGCTCTATACATTGTAAAGTCCAAAGTGGTCATTTTCTAAAGTGGAAAAACCATTTGCAAAAGGGTTTTTTTTCCTATAGATCATTTTTAAATTAAATCATTATTTCATGTGGTGAAAATGGTTTTTTTAGCAATGCAACAATTTTATGTTGTTCACCAAATAAGTTGTTAGTTCACAAAACTTGGTGTTTAGGGTCAGTAGCTTTGAATCAAAACATTTTCCAAAGGTTTTTGTTCAAAAATCATTTCCATAGCAAAAACAATATTTTTATTTGACTAGAAATGAGCTAATTCAAGTTTTTATTCCAAAACTTCACAAAATCCACTTTTAAATCCATGGGTTGGTTCCTAGGGTCAGTAGTTTCACAACAAACCAATTTGCAAAGATTTCAACTTCAAAATCATTTTTGAATAATTTTTATAACGTAAACAAGCATACAAATGTTTCTGCAAAAACAAACATTTTACCAGAAGCTTTTTACTAAACAAATTGCATGGTTTGCTAGGGCTTGTTCCACTGATTCCATTGATATAAAATTTGCAAATTTTGGACGTGTGGATCAAAAGTTACAAGGTTTACAAATTTGCATATCAATCTGATTTCAAATTCTGTTTTAAAACAAACTAGTGCCACGCGGCAGAATGTTACTAGCTGATACCGATTCGGGTGGATCAGCCTCTGTGGGGCGCTGGATTTAAATAGATCGCGCGGCTCAGATTGCGTACCCCTTCGCCGTTAAGTGGTTTCTATCGCGTCACTACGATCGGGATCGAACGGCTCTTACTATTTGCCAAGAACTAGCGGCTAGCGCGGCGGCGGCGACGCCGACGGCGGTGATCGCGATGCAGGAAGCAAAGAGAGAAGGGGAGGTGCGCACCGTGCTCGCAGGGTTGTGGTGATGCTCGAGGCGTGGTCGGTTGGTCGAGGGGCGCACTGGCGTGGGATTAATCGCTCGCCGAAGACGTCGTCGGCGTCAGACGGCTCTGATCGTTGTCGGGGCGACGTTGCAGTCCACCCTAAGACAAGATAGGGGCAGGGTTAGATGCAGGGGAGTGTGGGATTCATGTGAGCGTGATCGAGAGGGCTCGGGGCGGTTGGTGCTTACCAGGAAACTTCGCCGGAGTAAGAAGCAGACGCGGCGGCGGTGGTCGTCATCGTTGCCGAGCCTGCAGAGCACGCTGGTTGAAGGCGACAGGAAAGCGCCTGGTCCGGGAATGTGCCCATGTGCTCGGGGAGGCAAGGGTTGGCCCGGGGTCGCCGGAATTGTCTAGGAAAGGTCGTCGGGGCAGTGAGGGTGCGTGGAGAAATTCGTCCGGCCTGGGGGCAGAGAGGGTGAGGCGAGAGAGGGGAAAGAGAGAGGAGGTGCTGGCGTTTATCGCTGCGTGGTCACAACGATGAATTAACGCGACATTAAGGCGTAATCAAGCGAGCGTTAATCGGCAGAAAACCGCCGGCGAGGTTTGCGCGCGGGTGAGGAAGAAGAGGGCTGGTGGTGGGGCATGCTTGCCAACGATTGAGGGAGAGGGAAATGGGGTCCATTTGTCAGTGTCTGCATGGGTTCAAAAATGGGTGCGAAACATTTTCTTCGGGAGAGAGAAAAGCTGGGCTAACTGGGCTCGTTGGGATTGGCCAGTTGGGCTGCTGTCTGATTCTATTTTTTCTTTCTGATTTCTTTATCTTTTTCTATTTCTATTTTCTGTTTTGAAATTCAATCAAACAAATCAAACATTCAATTCAATTCAAAACTCCTCCAAATTTTGCCTTGAGTTTTGGTTCTGTTTAACCACAATATTCTAAGTCCCAAAATAAAATAATATTTTTATTTTAGGGTCCATTTATAATTAAATAAAATGGACATTAGTTATTAAATCAAATGGATTTTGATTTATTTAAAATCTCTATTTGAAAACTAAATAAAACCAAAAACACTTCAGTAGGTTTTATTTGAGGATATAAAATACTTGGAAAACTTATTTAAAATAAATAAATAAGTTTTGATGTTTAATTAAAATAGTAAAACCTTTATTTTTATTAAACTTGGATATTAAATCCTTATTATTTTATTTAAATAAACCTTTACTAATTTGATCAAATGGAAATATTTTATTTCAAAGGTTTGGCCAAGTTTTAATTTGGCTTATAAAATAATCCTTATTTAAATTTCTTCCTTTTCATTTGAAAACCAAATCTTTTTATTAAAAGATCCAAAAATAGTAATTCCAAATATTTTAACTTTATTGTTTATTTATCTTTTAAATCTCTTTAAGATTTTATTTGATCAAATAGGTTTTGAAAGTTTCCAATTGGATTCAAAAAGTTTCTTCTCACCCTGAAAATCATCAAAGTTTTATTTTATTCATTTATTTTTCACATTACAAGATTTGGAAAATCTTGGGATGTGACATAATCCACTTGGTTTTCTGTTTGGAAAAACTACTACCACTTCTAGGGTAGTAGATGAACCACCTCCTGTTGAGATAGATCCTTTTAAGATGCCTACAAGTATTGTTAATCGTGTTATGGATAATTATTATTTTGGGGATGGAGCAGTCCATCCTGGTAATCACTTGCTTTTTATCCATGAATTATGCGGGTTGTTTAAGTGTGCAGGTATCAAAACTTAACAGGTGAAGAAGAAGTTACTCTCCATATCCTTGAAAGGGAGAGCTGAAGAATGGTATAAGCTGCTGAAGAATGGACAATCCATGGAATCGGAAGAGATGACATCTCTCTTTTACTCTAAATTTTATCCTCCCAGTGAGATTCATAAGGATAGAAATCTTATATATAACTTTTGGCCTCTTGATGGAGAAAGTACAACTCAAGCTTGGGGGAGATTGAAGTTACTAATTCTTAAATGTCCTATTCATGAACTCCCTAACAATATTATTCTCAATAACTTTTATGCTAGGCTTTCTCTTCATGATAAATATTTACTAGATGCTTCTTGTGCTGGATCATTTACACGTATGAAGGAAGAAGCTAAATGGTATCTCTTAGACCGTATTCAAGATAACAATGAAGCTTAGGAGAATGACAAAGGAAGAAAGTCAGGTATAAACTATGATTATGAACGCATTAAATCTTTTATGGTTGTTGATGACTTCCGTGATATTAGTAACGAGTTTGGTCTTGATTCCTAAAGTATTGCCAACTGTTTTAAGTCCTTTGCCTCTTACATTGAAATTCCCCAAAAGAAGTGGAATAAGTACCATGCTCCGTATAAAGATTTTGTTAGTCATGTTCTTGTTAGAAGTACTAAAGTTTGTACTACTAATCATATTGTTCCTGAACCTCATGTTGAGAAAATGCCTTTCCTAGCTAAGGTAAAGGAGTATTCTATGATTATTAGTGCAAATAACAAAGGTACAATGAAAACTGTGGAGCCTGGTAAGCATTTGAGTGATGAACCTGTGGTAGCTATTGTGAAAGACATTGTCACTAGAAATATAGAGGATGAGCACATTGTCTTCCGTGAAGACGCTTCTAATATTATCTCTCATCCTAATAAGGCTAGAAAAGCTAGTGTTCCTGTGCTTTCTGTTAAAATTGGTGATCATTGCTACTATGGTTTATGTGATATTGGTGCTAGTTCTAGTGCTATTCCTTATGAGCTTTACATGGAAATTATTCATGAGATTGGTCCTTGTGACCTTGAGGACATTGAAGTGGTTATTCACCTTGCTAATAGAGAGAAAGTTTGCCCCATTGGCATTGTAAGAGATGTGGAGGTTCTTTGTGGTAAGATTAAGTATCTTGATGATTTTCTAGTGCTTAATTCAGCAGCAAGCAAAACTTGCCCTATCATTTTTGGTAGACCTTTCTTGAACACTTATGGAGCTGTTATTGATTGTAAGAAGGAAAAAGTTTTAACTAAGTTTGATGGAGAATCTTATGAGTTTCTTTTCCAAATTTGCTAAAGCTCCTTGTGAAAATAGCTTACCTAATAAAGATTTCAGGATATACACAACTTGCTTCTATTGATCCAGTCTATGACCTTGGACCTGTTTTTGATGACTATAAGTATGCTTATTCTGATGATAAAGTTGTGTCCAGTGACAGTTATATTGTCACATTTATTCAAAGTGCTACTGAAAGTTATTTTGAGAGAGGGAAACATGGTTTTATGCATCTCAATGATGTTAAGTTTCCCCGTTTTATGTTGAAAGCTTTGAAGCTGCATCTGTTTTGTCTTCCTATGCTTGTGGCTTTTTTGTTTCGACAATTATTTTTATCATGATACCCCCATGCATAGGAAGTATGTTAGACTCAAGTGTGTTGGTTATTTTCTTCTTGATGCTCTCTTTCACTTCAAATATATACATCCTATGTGAGTATCTTTGGAAGTTTCGAGCCTAACTTAAAGGCATTAAAGAAAAGTACGTGTTGGGAGATAACCCAAGAGTTTTGTCGAGTCTTGGAAGTTATTACCTCTATAATAACCGCTCCTTATCCTTTTTGTTTTGGTTTTTGTTTCAAGTTCAACTACTTTTGTGAAGTAGAGGAGTTGTGAAAAGTGGCTGTCTTGGGACAGATTTTTGTGCTGTATTGTAAAAATTCGTGAAGAAGGTCCGTACTTCGGATAGAGCTACATTTTTCTATGCTTGTTCTCCAAGTTGTTAACCAACTTTAATCAGTTCTGCACTTTTTGATTTGAGCAACATAAGGTCTTCGCAAAAATCAATATTTACCTGCTGGTCTGTCTTGACAGATTTCTGACATCATTTGCATTTGCCTCTTACAGAAGCTTTTGTCTTGACGAGTTTTCAGTTGAAGTGTTTACCAAAGGTTTATTGTTTTTGCTTACACTAATGTTGTCATTGAGTTTGTGCAAGGGTTTTGTAAGAAGGAAATTTTCAGGAGAAAGAGAAAAGGAATCTGCAGAATTCGTCATTGAATAGATAAAAGTGGTGAAAACAGAAGGTTCGTGAAACCCCAACCTTTTTATATTTTTGATGTTTTTAATACATAAGGGAATTTACGAGACGAAACTGAAGAGGAAACAGATCCCGGGGTGGACAAACCCACCCCAAGCACGGGCCCAGCCTGGCCGCGCCTGAGGGGGGTGTTCCCCCCTCGAACTCTGTCTTCGCCTCGTTTCCGTGTCAAAACCTTCCTTATGCATTGAAACTTCGTAATATATAACCCCCCGGAACCCCCGAGGTTCGTGCATTGTGTTATCGTTGTGTTTTCATTTCAATCTGTTTTTGTCAGGAAATCTTCTCAAGTTTAGAACACCATGGCCTCCGCCAACGACAAAGGCAAGAAGCCCGTGGAGATAGAGTTGGAAGAACAATCCGCCGTAGTAACAAGGGGAAGGAAACCTACTTTTGTAGGAGCAATTAACACTACGGATGCTTTTTCTCGTCACATGCAGGGAATCATAGCCTTTGGTCCAGACTTCAGATACTGCCCCAAGGCAGCGGAAGCCCTTCAAACCGCTGATGAGTTTTGTGAAAGATACCGTTCTTTGAGGATAAAGGTGGATGAACTTCAAGAGGAGAACAACAAGCTACGTAAGATGCTAGAGGGTTTTCTTATTCTAAACAATGGGGCAACACCACCACCGAAGGAGTAATTTTTCATCAGGTTTGGCATCCCCTTGGCTTGTTCCAATCTTGGGGGAGTACCGCGGTATCACCAGCATTACCTTTTATCTTTTATCTTTTTAGTGGATTCATATTTGTGGTAGAGAGGCTGTCTTATAGTTTGGTTTGCATGTGGAAGAATATCTCCTTTACTTGATTATCTATGTATCCCTTGGTGTGAGTGCCTTTATTGGAATATTAATGAGAAGTCTCATCTATTACTTTTTGCACTTCTTATTTTAGTTTGCAATGTCTATTATATGATGGATCTTGTTGATCAGTATTGGAACCACTTTGGGATCATCAAGTGGATCTAGATTGGTTTTGGCAAACCGAGTTCTGGTCAGTAGCATTACTATGAAAGAGAAAAATAAAGAAAAAGCTTTCAGGTATTTTGTATCATTTGTTTTCTTTCTTGTTGGATCATATGCTTAGTATTCTTTATTTAAGATTCTTTTGTGTCTTCAAGGAAGATTGCATGTATGGCTTTATTACTTGTATGTTTGCTTGTTTCTTTCAACTCTCTTGCTTGCTACCCAACCTTGCTAGCTAAAAACCTGTTTTGAGAAGGCATACTTCTCATGTTTCCAAAATCCTTTGAACCAAAAATTTTGCCACTTGTGTCCACTATATCTACCTAGTAGCTTTTGTTATTCCAAGCAAATTATCAAGCTTCATCTACCTTTTGAATTAAAAATTATTTTGTTATGTGAAAACTAGTTAGTAAAGCTCTCATGAACTTGATGGCACACCTTATTTACTTGCCCCTAATAGACTTGAACCATTGTGAACATCGAATTTGCATATGCTTGCATCTATACGTTGGAATTAGCAGAACCGTGTTGTCACGGGGAACATTTTCAACATTGCACTTGTACTCTATACATAGTTGATATCGTGATATTTATTCTATGGATGTCAACAGTGTGAAATAAAGAGGGAACTTGTAAGTCCATGGAGTTTGTATCCTGTGTTAGTGAAACACCTGGGCCGCTACCCTAAGCCATGCTTAATCATGGTGGAAACTTGCAGCATCACCATAGTGAGTCATCTATGAAGCATCCTCAATAAAAAGCTATGGACATAATAAATAAAAAGATCGCTGAGATGCTCATTGTCTGCTTGCCTTGTCATTTTGGTTATGCGAAAGCTCCTGTAGCATGTGCAAGAGGTACCCCATTGGCGGTTCTCAATGATATGCAAATACTTACAATGACAAGAACTTACCCATGACCAAAGTTTAGTAGCATGAGGAGTGGCCCTCGTATTCAAGGGACATGAGATTGCCAACTTATATTTCGTCAAGCATATACTCCATCTTTGTTCACTTTAACCTTAATCATCTCAAGATGCTTATGATAGGGGCAATGAGGGCTCAAAGATAGTAAGTACCATAATCTTTTGGAAGCTCTTTATGACTTGTAATCCCTGCTTCCCTCTATAAAGGGACCTTTCTCCCACTTACAAAGTGGAGTCAGTAAACCTACTTCCTCTCTATCTCCAGCAAGCATTTGAGTTGTTGTGTTTCAAGCATTCATATGGTGATTTATTCAATCATGTTCTTCATCTTCCTTGTTTGCACAAAACTCTTATCTACTGAGTATTACTTTGAAAGCCTTCAGTCGTGAAAAACCTTTTTGAGCAAAGAGTGCTCCTGTCTTGAAACTTCTACAAAAAGCTTTTGTAAAACTGTTTGCTAGGTGTTCTTTGACCAAGAACAAGTTTTCCAATTCCAATTATGATTTATATTTATGCATCTCTATTGTGACTACTGTACTTGGTTGCAAGCTAAGTTATATAATGGTGAGTTGCTCTCTTCTATGAGTTGTGCAATGGTAAGTGTGATGCTTCTTGTTCGTATTCTTTTATCGACACTTCACTCCATAAACCTGTGCACATGTTTACTGAGCTCAATTTTCGCTTGGGGACAAGAGAAGTCTAAGCTTGGGGGAGTTGATACGCCCAATTTGCATCACCTTTCTATATCATAATTTACCTCTATTCATTGATATCTGTCTTATTATGAGGTATTACTTATGGCTTTTCATCTGTTTATGCATGTTGGATGATTCTTGGAGGATGGACTGCCGGAGTCTGGATTCTGATGGAAAAGAAGGTGTTTCGGTGCAATTTCAAGATCAGAAAAATACCAGAAAAAATATGGAAACATATTATTTTACCAGAAGACGAAGGAAGCTAGGAGGAGCGAAGAGGGGCCGCTGGGGGCCCACACCCCTAGGCGCGGGCCCACCTGACCCCGCGCCTAGGGATGGTGTGGCCCAGCTGCCCGGCCTCCGACTCCACCCCTTCGCCTATATCTTCCCTATGAAACCCTAAGGCTCAGGGAGCGACCACAGTTAGATTTCCACTGCCTCTAGGGGGCGGAAAACACCGAGAGAGAAAGATCTCTCTGGTAGAAAGATTTCTGTCGGGGGAATTCCTTCCCGGAGAGGAGAGACTGTCTACATCAACACCATCGTCAAGCTAGGCTTCATCGGAATCATCATCATCATCCACACCATCATCTCCACCAGCACCATCACCACCACTCCGTCCCGCTATAACAATTGTGTTGGATATTGCTTAGTCATTAGGGGAAACGTTTCTGGTGTTAATTACTATTGTAGTTGATGCTTGTGAGTGTAACCATTGGATTATTGTTTATGTTCAGATTGTTATCCATTACCATATCATCTTTGATCTTGATCCATATGATGTCTTGTGAGTAGTTCGTTTAGTTCTTGAGGACATGGGAGAAGTCATGTTGTTAGTAGTGAATCTGTGATGAGTTATTATCCAATGGTTTATTATTTAAGTTGTGGTGCTATTCTTCTAGTTGTGTCATGTGAACATCGACTACATGATACTTCACCATTTATGGGCCTAGGGGAATGCATTGTGTATTTGGCTACTAATTGTGGGGTTGCCGGAGTGACAGAAACCTGAACCCTCGTTAGGACACCTTTGCACAAGGGAGTGTAGGATCTCAGAGTTAAAGGTTGTTGTTAGATTTATATCTTAATTACTTTCCTGTAGTTATAGATGTTTGTAGGGGGTTTAATCACAAGTATGAATTAGTCCAAGTAAAGTCGGTACATTAGCACAGGTTCACCCACACAACACTTACAACACCAGAGAAGAGTACTCAGCTATTTGAAGTGAAAGCACTTGACAGAATTCCCATGTGTCCTCGAGAACGTTTGGTCCTTATAAATATTTCCACCGGCTTGTCCTTTGCTAAGAAAGGATTGGGCCACTTGCTCTGTTTTCTCGTTACTTTTGTTACTTGCTCTTTGTTTTGTTACCTTTTTAGAAAACCACTAAAAATCCGTTTGCTAAGTATTCACAGGGATTTCCTGCTCCATACCTTTATTGGCTATACGCTCCTCGTTGGGATCGACACTCCTATATATTGAAAGTACTTCGATACACCCCCTATACTTGTGGGTCATCAGTTGTGAGAGACTCCCCTTGCAAAAATGTTCTTTCTCACAGAAAAGCTTTTTGACGGGGAGGAAGAGATTGAAGCTGTCCTGTATCTCGCTGACAACGGCGCCAGAAAATATTGATGTGGCTCGGTTACTGTAGAGCCTGTTGGGAAACCCCAAGAGAAAGGTATGATGAGCATAGCAACAAGTTTTCCCACATTTGTGAAACCAAGGTTCTCGAACTAGTAGGAGAAAGGAAACAGCTCCCAATGTGTTGCTAGCAATGTGGAACCTGCACAAGACAACCACCATACTTTGTCCCAACTTACAGTGAGGTTGTCAAGCTCACCGGTTTGCCGAAAACAAAGGATTAAACATTTAGTGTGGAAGAAAGTAATTTCTTATAGTAATTGCAGAAAGTAAACAGTAGGAAGTAGATGGAATATTAGTGAAAAGGAATGGACCGGGGTCCATAGTTCACTAGAGCTATTTCTCCATAAGATAAATAACATGTTGGGTGAACAAATTATAGTTGGGCAATTGACATATAGAGAATGCATATAATGCATATACATGGCATGATGATCTCTATGATATTTGTTTGAGAATTACAACATAATACATAGACCATAATCCAACTACATCTATGACTAATAATCCACCGTCGGGATATCATCGAAAAAACCTTGGGTATTAAGTTGCAAGCAACAGATAATTGCATTAAGCAAGGTGTGTAAAGTAAACAATACAATTACCCTTGGACAAAGAATTGTTTTTTGCTCCCTAGTAGCAACAACACATCTATAACCTTAGAGGTTTTTGTCACTCCCCCAGATTACTAGAGGCATGAACCTACTATCGAGCATAAATACTCCCTCTTGGAGCCACAAGAAAATACTTGGCCAGAGTAACTACTAGCAACGGAGAGCATGGAAGATCACAAATAACATAGACACGATAGAATCAATAATCAATCTTGACGTAGTACTCAATATCCATCGGATCCAAAAAAAGACAACATGTAGGATTACAAATAGATGATCTTGATCATGATAGGCAGCTCACAAGATCTAAACATGATAGCACAAAGATGAGAAACGACCATCTAGCTACTACTATGGACCCATAGTCCAAGGATGAACTACTCACGCATCACTCCGGAGACTGACATGGTGATGAAGAAGGTCTGCAGGGTGATATCCCCTCTTCGGTAGAGTGCTAGGAAGAGCTTCAGATCCCTCCCGATCTAGGGATGGTGGTGGCGGCGGCTATGGACTTTTTCGTGGATTTCGGATCGGGTAGATAGGGTTTTATGCTTGGGGTGTTTATATAGGCGAAGGGTGTCGGGTGGATAACCCCTGGTAGGTCAAGAGAGGGGAAACATAGCGCAGCTGGGTTGGCTCCGACTAAAAAAGGAACCAGGCCGGGTAAGAACAGATGGGAAAGATAAGCATGAGATCCGAGATACAAACTATCTCGGCCCGTATATGACAAAGTTGTAACCCTTGCAGGTACCAACGAGCCGATTCAACCGAGGAAGGGCCGAGTCAAGAAGGACATGTGGCACCTTTCCGAGTAAGGTTCAGGAAGGACCATGGTAAAGCATGGTCAAAAGAGAAGGGCGACGCCGGGTGACGCCCAAAGCAAGCGCCGACGTACAAAGTAACAGCATGACGCCAAAAAGAACAAGAAGCAGCGTACCAGAAGACTGTTAGCTGTCAAGCTTTATGGACCGGGCCTATGGGCTAAGGGAAAGCGCATAACCTGGCCCATATCATAGGGACCAAGATCCAAACAGTAAACCCTAGAACCCAAAGGGGTATTAGCTAGCTTGCACTGCCTATATAAGGGAGGGCATAGCAGTAGTAGAAGGAGGTTGGACCAAGTAGGGAACTAGGGCTGCGTACTCAAGCCAATACAGCTCAAGGAGCACTTGTAATCTTTGGGGTATCAATCAAATTGTCGTGTGGAGAGTTCTTCTTGTTCTTCGTGCATGGCTCGACCGTGCACTCCCTCCCCGGTGACCATAAGCACCCATTCGGCCCCCAACTTAAGCCTACCCATGGCATCTGCCATGCCACCACCACGACAGTTGGCGCCCACCATGGGGCAGAAGCAGGTGCTTGATGGAGTCTTCATCCGGACGGGCAACATCATCGCCAAGACCAGCGAGCGCGTCTACTCCGGCCTCATGCAGAGGTTTGGAGCGCTCAACTTCGTTAGCGACAATGCGGGATGCTTCGAGACCAAGCCGTTCCCTAGGGGCGGTCGCTTCATCAAGTTTGGCGAGCACCAGGTCTACGTTGCGGTGACCGTGGAGCGCGCATATCCTGATCACGTCGTCCTAGCGCCGGATCCTCCTACGTCTCTTGTTGCTGGGAAACCTCACCAACTCGTCTCCATGGAGGTAATGATGACAGCACCAAATCCCACAGCTTCCCCAGCAGTTCCAGTAGTGAATGAGAACGCAGAGGGAGGAAATCATGAGGAAACACCGAGGGCTGCAAGAACAGCAAAGGCGCCGCTGGAAAAACCAAAGAACATAGCTAGGAGCAAAAGAGCTAAGGAGCTATAGGAAGCGATAGACAAGTTGGCAGAGCCAGTGGCACAAGCAACTGACCCGGCGCGTGTGCAAGCCGAGTTGGAAGAAGCCAGGATAAAAGTCCTGGAGAAAGCAAAGGAGCTGGCACAGTTACAGCAGGACGTGGATATCACCATCCGAGAGCTTAACTCGGCAAATCGAGTCAAGGGCGCAAAGACCCGGCTTGATGCAACGAGATTGAGAGGAAGGAAACTCAATGAAGAGCTGGCAGATGGAACATCCAAGGTAACATCGGAGAACAACATTGAGACGGCCATGCGTCCAACGCACAACACGGCAACAGCTAATCTGCGAGCGGCAGATGCAGCAATGGCAGAATTACCCCACCTGGAGGGGGAAGCAAAGAAAAGGCAGCAAGAACGAGTCAATGAGTTAGTAAAAGCAGCCAGCATGCTGAATGAGGCATACTACAGAGCAAATCCGGGTATAGCAGGGAGGTCACAGCTGGTTCACTCGGCGACTCCCATCCCGGCAAGATCGGCTGGGCACATGGCATCCTCACCCGGAGCGGCTCCCAGGCCGAGAAAAGAAAAAAGTGTGGATTCTGGAAGAAACAAGCAGATGGTTGCCTATGATCCGGTAGTGGTTCAAGGAAACCCGGCGCATGCGCAAGGGGCAAAAAGAAATAATCCCTGAGAAAATGAAAACCCGGAAAAAGTTGGGCAGAGAAATGACAACGGAGGGCAAAATTTTGCACCTCATGTTAGGCGCGGAACTCACTCGGCAGGAGGAGGAAATCCAACTCCGAATAATGCACCAGCTCAGCTGGAAAGAATACAGCAAAGCGCGGGAAAAGCAATTCAACAACCTGCTGACCCGAACGCGAATATGTATAACGATGGTTACTCGGCCATGGTAAATGACGGGTATGAATTGTCGGATCATGCATATCAAGCAATGGGGACAAGATATGGAGGTCGGAACCTTCAGCCAGATGATGCAAGGCTAAAGCTTGACCGCATAAAGATGGCAGAGATAATCGAATCATAAGGTCCGCAGGGTCCATCGTGCTTTGTCCCAAGGATCATGAAGGAGCCACCGGTGCCAAATTTCCAGCTGGCCAGAGGGACAAAACCATATGATGGAAGCACAAAGCCAGAGGACTGGCTCATAGATTATGGAACCGCTGTAAAGATCGCGCAGGGAAACTTGAGATGGGCAGTACATACGTGCCACAAATGCTGGAAGGACCAACTCGGGTATGGCTGGACAATTTGCCACCCGGAAGCATCAATAGTTGGATTGATTTTCACGACGCTTTCGTGAGCAATTTCACAAGCACTTACAAGAGGCCGAATTGCCCACAACAACTAGCAATGTGCAAAGAAAGACCGAATGAGACAGATAGGGAATTCCTCACAAGGTGGTGCATGATGCACAAATCTTGTGAAGGGGTAATCGAGTAACAAGCAATCACATGGTTTGCACAAGGATGTAGACATGGAAGTGTGCTGTGGCAAAGGTTACAGAGGGATATGCCGGCAAGCCTGGCAGAGACGATAAGAATCGCCGACTCGTATGCGTTAGGAGATCCGACTCAGCCGCTGCTCATGTCGGCAGACGGGATGACTGAGACTCAGATCTATGACGCTGCCAGGTCACAAAGGATCCATGAAAGATCTGAATACAGAAGCAAGAGAAGAGACGAGAGGCCGTATTACAGGTATGGTTTGACTCAGGTTGCGGCCGTGAGTCAGGATCATCCTTATTTTGGAAGCAGTCAGCGTCAGAGAACAAGTGGTCAACAATAATGGGTGCCAAAGAATGATGATAAAAGGCCATACGATCAGAGGAACCAGTATCAGGGACGACAAAAATACACCTATGAGATGATGCTAGATCAGTCGTGTAAGTTTCACATGCCTAGTCCGAGTAAGCCGGCAAATCACTCAACAAGGCAATGCACTTGGTTTCAAAAAGGAGACAGAGTGGACTCGCCGAATAAGCAGCTTCCACCACCTCCCCCTCCACCACTTACAGGAGGAAATGCTCAAGCAGTAGGAGCAGATAACAAATATGAAAACAGGCAGCCGAGATATCAGAATCAGGAAAGAAGAGAAGCTAGCATCACCACTATCCAAAGAGCCAATGTTGCTCTATGTCGCCGCAACCAACAGAGTTGTAAGTGCAGTAATAGTGGTTGAACGTGAAGAAGGGGGCAAATCAGTCCAAAGACCAATATATTACTTGAGCGAAGTGCTCTCTGTCTCGAAACAGAATTACCCGTATTATCAGAAGATGACATATGGGGTATATATGGCAGCAAAGAAGCTGAAATATTATTTCCAAGAACACCCAATCCAGGTAATATGCGAGGCACCTATCTCGGATATATTGGGAAGCAAAGATGCCAGTGGCTGAGTAGCCAAATGGGCCATTGAACTGGCACCATACACTCTACAATATGATAGGCGAGATGCAATAAAATCTCAAGTCATTGCAGATTTCTTTGTCGAATGGATGGAAATGCAGTACAAACCACCACTGCCAGATCCGAACTACTAGGAAATGCATTTTGACGGGTCCAAGACAAGAATGGGTCTGGGCGCCGGGATAGTGCTCACATCTCCAAAGAGGGATCAACTGAGGTATGTGTTGCAGATTCATTTTGCTGCTTCTAACAACATTGCCGAGTATGAAACACTTGTCCGTGGCATTAAAGTAGCCAAGGAAATTGGTATCAAAAGGATCATGTGTTTTGGCAATTCGGATTTGGTGATTCAGCAAGTGTCTGGACTTTGGGATGCACTGGAAGCAAACATGGTGTTATATCGCTTCCACGTACAACAAATTTCAGGATACTTTGACGGTTGTGAATTTCATCACATTCCTAGAGCAGAAAATGAGGCAGCAGATGTACTGTCCAAACTAGGATCCTCCAGGCAAGCAATACCACTAGGGGTAGCGTTGGAGCATCTCAGGAAGCCATCGATCAAGCCGTCACCGGAGTCCGAATCAATCAGGGTCATCCCGGCGAATCAGGAATCAGAGGCAGTGCCAATGGATATCGACTCAGGGGTAGGTTCGAGTCACTCGGGGACTGATCCGTTCACCTCAGGGGTCGCCGAATCACACTCGGGGACTCCTCAAGTTTTCTCGGCAGAGCATATGTCGGCAGAACCAATGGAAATTGATGTTGAAGCAGACCTGGAACCACTAATACCAACGTGGGCACGGCCAATATTCAGTTGTTTGAAAGATGGAACCTTGCCGAGTTACGAGATATTGGCAAGGCAAACAGCACGAAGGGCAAAAGCATATACCATAATCAACAAGGAACTCTACAAGCGAAGTGTGACAATTGTACTGCAGCGTTGCATCAGCTCAGAGCAAGGCCAGGAGATCTTATTAGATATCCATCAGGGAGAGTGCGGGCACCACGCGTCATCAAGAGCGTTGGTAGCCAAGGCATTCCGACATGGATTCTACTGGCCAAGCGCATTGGCACAAGCGCAAGAGTTAGTCGGAAAATGTAGTGGTTTTCAACACTATGCGTCCAAGTCACATTTACTAGCGTCTGAATTGAAGACTATACCAATCACGTGGCCTTTTGCAGTGTGGTGCCTAGATATGGTAGGACCATTCAAACCAGCAAGGGGAGGCATGATTCATATCTTGGTCATGATTGATAAGTTCACTAAGTGGATAGAAGTGAAACCAATCAAGAAATTGGACGTTAAAACAGCTGTTACATTCCTAAGGGGTATAATCCTCAGATATGGTTACCCACACAGTGTGATCACTAACAATGGCACAAACTTGGACGAAGGAGCTTTTGCTCGCTTCTGTGGGAAACACCGAATAAGACTCGACGTAGCATCAGTCGCCCATCCAGAATCAAATGGACAAGTTGAACGGGATAATGGCTTAGTTCTGTTCGGGATAAAACCCCGCTTAATGGAACCACTCCAGAGATCACCTGGTTGTTGGATAGAGTAACTACACTCAGTACTGTGGATCTTAAGAACAACTCGGAATCGATCAACTGGTTATACGCCATTTTTCCTTGTATATGTGGCTGAAGCAGTTTTGCCAGCCGACATAGAATATGACTCGCCAAGGATAAGGCAATACTAGGAAGCTGAGGTAAAAGAGGCCCGAGAAGATGGAGTATATTTACTCGAAGAAGCAAGGGAACAGGCATTCTCCAGATCTGCTATATATCAACAAAATCTCCAACGCTACCATAGCGGGAAAGTGCAACCTCGTGTTTTCCGAGAAGGAGATATGGTGCTAAGGCTGGTGCAGCGCACAGCCGGAATGCATAAATTATCGCCTCCATGGGAAGGTCCATTCATTGTGAGCAAAGCATTGCACAATGATTCCTACTATCTCATCGACGCTCGAGAAGTACAAAAGAACAAGGCGGACAAGTCAGGAGATGAAACCAAAAGGCCATGGAATGTGGCACTGCTTCGTCCCTTCAATACTTAGGAGAAGCAGTGCATGTATTACTCGAACTCTCATATGTCGGACGTTTTTGCCGGCTATGTGCTAATAAAAAAATGGTATGATTCGAAAAACTGACTCAGGGACTACCCCTTAGGCTTTCCATTTCAACTATTTTACGTCGGCTGGCGTGATACCTGAAATTTATCTCAGAGCAAGTAGTGTTTACTCGGAAGAAATCAACTCTTCGACTATGCTGTTGTCCGAAAACACGGCTTCATGGCAAACAAGAGAAAGATCTAAGACGGGTAAAAACGAATGTCGGATAAGTACAAGGGGTAAACACGAGTCAGCTTTAGTTTTTTCCTAACTCTCTGTAGGCTGTGTTATAATATGTGTCGAGTAATATCAGCCAAGTTATCCAAGTTTCATACCCGCTAACTATATCCTTCGTACTTTGAGACCCTAATGTCGAACACCGAAAAAGGTAGACAAGGTCCAAAGGCAGGGAAAGGTGACACGACAAAATGAAACTCGAGGACTTGTCCTTGAGTTATTCGCACTCAGAGCATAACGCAAATATGTAAAGCCCATTGACTGGCGCAAAATCAAACTTAAAGTGCAATGTACGTTACATCTGTACCCGGCATACCGGGGATCTAATAAAAGTTCGAGTATTTGTTGGCCTAAGGAGCAGGAGAACTCAGAGGAGCATTCTCGGAGCCAGGAGTTCTTGGAGCATCGGCCGGGTGAGGGGCATCTAGAGCCGGGTCATCTGGATCATCTGACTCGGTCGCCTCGCTGTCGCCACCCTCTTCAGCAGCAACTTCGACAAGCGGGTCGCCAAGGTCGAGGAAGCTGGGCCCTTCACACCAAGCATGCACCATGGTGTACTCGATCATGGCATAAGCTCGCTCCTGGAGCTTCTTGATCAGCTCTGGGTCATTCAGCCACTTGCCATCTCCCCTTATGTGAGCAAGAACGTCGAGGTTGATGTCCTCGTACCATGAAAGCACAAAGGAGAGAGCCTTATCCACTGCAGCTCGGCCAGCCGACTCACGCCATTGATCCAACCGGTCTTTAGTAAGGAGTAGTCTGTCAGCGAGTGGCTCGATGAGTTCGGGTGGGTCTTCATCTGGCCAGAGCATGCAAAATGCATGGATAGCTGACTTGAGCAAGTCCACACCACAAGATCTGAGGGTCTTGACCTGTTCAGACACCGCTGCGAGGAGCTCCTCCATGGACACCTCACCGTCAGCAGGAGCACCAGCCTCAGCTCTCACTTTCTTCATGGCCCGGATGGCAAACATGTTGGCCTCAGGAAAGTTCTCTGCAAGCAAAAAGAGAAAAGTTAGCAAATAACAAGGGCAGATGGAAGAAGTCCAAAATGACTTATACAGTGCGTAAAGAGTAAGAACTCACTACCGAGAAAGAAGTTGATGGCGGCGAGTTTGTTATGCCAAGTCTTGGCCTCGGCTTTGAGGGCATCCAAGTTAAGATTTGCTGACTCGACCGATGATTCGGCCTCCTCGAGCAGCTTCTTGGTCTTCTCGGCGCCGGCGGCTTGTTGCTCGTTCTTCTCGGCAAGCTCCTCCCACAGCCCCTTCACCTCGGCCAAGTGCTTCTGCTCCGTCTCAGCCATTAGTTTCTTCAGCCGAGTCACCTCATCGTGCTCCTTCTGGAGTTCGGCTTGGTGCTTCTCTGCTTATTCAGAACAAATGTTTGTCAGTGCCAATAGAAGAATTTCAGAAATGGGCTTAGGGAGGCAAGAAATTTACTCTCGGCCTCGCTGATTTGCGAGTGAAGATCGTTGATGGTAGACTAAGCAGTGGTTGTGGAAAAAAGATGAGAGGAAAAATGAAAAGATGAACCAAGGAGAATTACACCAAAATAGAAAAGGGAAGAGCAAAGATATTACCTTGCCCAAAGGTGTCAGTCTGTAGCTTCTCGTACGCAAGTTCGAGCTTGCGATGCGCCAGGACGAGAGCTTGATGCACCTTGGTGCGCTCGTTATTTGTGAGCTGATCAAAGAATACAGACAGTAAGAAAAAGTCAGGTCAGACGACTTACCGAGTAAAAAGCGTAAGAGTTTATAGCCCAGTAAGTTCCTTACTCGGCAGTAACCTCGAGGGATAGGGATTGAAGCTCTAACATGAGTTTGGCTCAAAGGAATCAAAAGAGCTTAAGAGCTTACAACCGAGTAAGTTTCTTACTCGGCAGTAACCTTGAGGGCTAGGGATTGAAGTTCTAGCATACAGGCTTGAAGTAAAGGATCTAAATACTAAGTGACTATTGAGGAGCTTACAACCGAGTAAGTTTCTTACTCGACTGCAACCTCGGGAACTAGGTGATATGTATAAAGGAAATACTCAATAACACAAAAGAGTAAGAAGTTAATTTACCTCGTTGACTTCATCGACGCGGGCCATCAGAGTATTGGCCTGCTGGGTCATGTCGGAGACGGCCTTGGGGCCTAGCTTCAGCTTCTTCCTGGCACGAGTGCTGTCCTCTTGATCGCCTGCTGCATTCCATGCCACAACGTAAGGTTCAGCCGAACCAAGGCTCTTGCCACTGAGCGTGCGAGTGAGAACTCGACCTGTTTTCAGGGCGGTTCCCACAGTGGCACGGGTTGCAGTAGCAGAAGTATGGAGGGTAACAGCCCTGGAGTCGTCACCTGACCCGACAGCCGCAGATTCGTCCCCTTACCCGTTGAGGCAAGCTTTGTCGCCGACCTCGGAGGCTGGATCTGAGGAGCAGAACCTGAAGCACAAACAAGCGTAGTTTGCTTCGAAGAGGTGGATTTTCTAGAAGAGGGGCGAGTAGAACCAGAAGCCCTGGGATGGCTCTGGCCCTCTCACAGAATTTGAGAGCGAGCAGGAGGATTTGGAGAAGATCTTGGAGCCCCCTGACTGGGCTTAGCAGTTTTGCTGGCTCCAAGATCAGGAAGTTGTTCATTCACATCATCTTGAGGGCTGATGCCAGAGGAACTGAGGGCAGAGGGTTTCTCGGCGCCAGACTTGTGGGCACCAAGATCAGGAAGTTTTTAGTGGCCAACGCCAGGAGCGCTAGCCGAATGACCCACCGGGTCTGATTGACACTGAGAAGCGTGAGCCTCAATAGTGCGAGCCTCAACCCGGACGGGACTCAGCACCGCCGAGTCAGCTGGAGGAGGTGCAGGCCTGAGCGGCGAGGCAATGCTAGAAGCAGCCAGATTCACCGTCAAAGGTGCAACACTGAAAACAACAGGACATAAGTAAGAGAACAGCAGTGAGGAAAAAAGAAAAGAACAGAGAAAGCAATGTATAAAAACTTACCCGGTGACAACCGGGTCACGGGCGACTCGACACGTGACTCGGCGCCCAGCAGCTTGGCGAGTATCACCTAGGCTGGCAGCAGCAGAGGCAGCAGGAGCTGCCGGACTAGGCTTGTTCTTCTTAGTCGGCTGAGTGCTGGAGGAGGTTCCGCGTCGCTTCGGCTTAGCGACGGGGATCTTGCCGACTCCTCCCACGGCGAGATGAGGAATGTCATGTACCTGGCCAGCTGCAAAAGTAAATAATGGGTTTACTCGGATAAGCAAAGAGATTAAGCTCATAAGGCATATACCTTCAAAAGTGTACAATCATCATCCTCATCATCGCCAGACTAGTCTTGTAAGGGATTGCGAGATTGACTCTTACCCGAAGCCGAAGCGGCTGCAGTGTGCGGGATCGGCATGAAGCACTCCAAGTCATACTCGACCTCGTTCGAGTCAGAGCGGTCCCCGTGATAGCCAGCAGGAGGGACAGTACTGTCATCAACCTGGTGAAGGAGATTCTGCGAAAAACAAACAGAATGAGAGACTAAAAACTAAACTAAGAGTGGCAAAATAGCTAAAGCCTACTCAGCGAGAAAGTAATCCGGAAACTTACCCAGGGGAGAGGCCTAACCCGGATAAACGGAGGGCAACTCCAAGCCCAATCATCCGCCAAGTTCAGTTTAAATATTGAGCTTACTCGGCGGGCAATGGAGTCATGGGTGAGCTCCCTAGTAGAATGCCGAGTGGGATCATGGGACCCGCTCATGAAGAACATCTTGTGGCTACTGGCTTGGATGGGGATTACTCGGCATGAGATGAAGGTGCACATGAGGTCAAAGTCAGCGAGATGGAAGTTCTCATCCAGCGACAGCAACCTTTCCAGAATCGTGTTGGCTTTGTTCACCATAGCGTCTTGGTCGCGCGGGTCAAGCTGCCAGTGCTTCTTGTGGGGGACCTCGTCTGAGAAAGGGGGAAGCCGGATGTTGTCAGTGGACCCGCTGTTTTTGACATAGAAAAAGGTTCTATGCCACTTCTTGCAAGAATCGATACCATCAACCCGAGGAAAGATGGAATCCCTCCTAGGCGTGATGCTGGCAGCGCCGCACCGAGTAGGTTTCTTCTCGGCATGGGGAACTTCAGGCTGGGGGACAACCTGAACTTTGAAATGAAAATACTTGGCCCACAGAAGAACTGTAGGCCAAATTCCAAGATAGGCCTCGCAGGCAGAGATGAAGCAAGAGAGAGAGCCAATTACATTGGAAGGAAGATGGTGGGTCTACAGATGGAAGGTAGATAGAAACGAGGAAAAGAAAGTGCTCATAGGAAGAGAAAAACCACGTTCGAAGTGGGAAAGGAAAACCACCCGCTCGCCAGCTGGAGGTTTAGGGGAGATCTCACCGGTGGGGAGGCGGCAATCCACTTGCAGTGGGATGCGTCTGGTGGAGCGGAGCCACTCCACCTCTTCGGTGGAGACCTCCGAGCCTTCCCAGCCACCGCGCTCGCCGGCAGGGACCTCCTGCTTCTTGGCACCATCAGCACCGTCGCGAGCGTCCATGAGGTCGTCGGAGTCTGTCTCCTCCTCGGTAAGGAGAGGCTTGGAACGGCGAGGACCCGTGCTGGAATGGAAAGAGGAAAGGGGTAATCGCAGCACAAGAGCAAGAGGGAGAAGGAACCGCAAAGGAGGCAGTTCGATCTTGTAGGCGCGAGGAAGAAGAA
Source organism: Avena insularis (assembly GCA_023614405.1). NCBI lineage: Eukaryota > Viridiplantae > Streptophyta > Magnoliopsida > Poales > Poaceae > Avena > Avena insularis. Next base: position 86,225,028 of record CM042685.1, on the reverse strand, counting down.
AGGATAAGGAAACTGAACAGGCGTGGGGGAAGTGGAAACCCCCAACACCTACTTAAGGGCAGTAAAAACCCCCGTAGTGGGATCTAACTGTGCCGTGCGGCCAGCGTGTGGCCGTGTGCCAGGCCGGATGAGCCAGTCAGCGAGCGATACGTAGCCAAGGATACACGAAAAATCCAGTGCCACGTCACGGCTGGAAGGACAAGAGGCGCAGACCGATGGGATGGGCCACAGTAACGGGGAATAATTGCGCAGCCGTCACTGTGCCACCAGAACTTGGAACAAAAATTGAGGCAAGTAATCATGATTACTAGCTGTCAGTGACTAAAGCGCGCCGAAAATGACCCGGAATTGGCCAAAATAACTCGGCTTGAGGCAAGAATGAGCCAAGAAGTCAAAGGATTGACCCGAAATTGTCAGACTAACCCGACAAGGTGTGAAACTGAGATAGATAAAAGACAAAAACTAAGTTCCATTCACACAAAAGGAACCTAGAGACGCCTAACAACTTGAACTGCTAGACCTCACCAGCTTCAGGGGTATAACCCCCGGTAGGGTCAAGAGAGGGGAAACATAGCGCAGCTGGGTTAGCTCCGAGTAAAAAAGGAACCAGGCCGGGTAATAACGGCCAGGAAAGATAAGCATGAGAGCCGAGATACAAACTATCTCGGCCCGTATAGGACAAAGTTGTAACCCTTGCAGGTACGAACGAGCCGAGTCAACCGAGGAAGGGCTGAGTCAAGAAGGACACGTGGCACCTTTCCGAGTAAGGTTCGGGAAGGACCATGGTAAAGCATAGTTAAAAGAGAAGGGCGACGCCGAGTGACGCCCAAAGCAAGCGCCAACGTACACAGTAACAGCATGTCGCCAAAAAGAACAAGAAGCAGCGTACCAGAAGATCGTTAGCTGTCAAGCTTTATGGACTGGGCCTATGGGCTAAGGGCAAGCCCATAACCTGGCCCATATCGTAGGGACCAAGATCCAAACAGTAAATCCTAGAACCCAAAGGGGTATTAGCTAGCTTGCACTGCCTATATAAGGGAGGGCATAGCAGTAGTAGAACGAGGTTGGACCAAGTAGGGAACTAGGGCTGCGTACTCAAACCAATACAGCTCAAGGAGCACTTGTAATCTTTGGGGTATCAATCAAATTGTCAAGTGTGGAGAGTTCTTCTTGTTCTTCGTGCATGGCTCGACCGTGCACTCCCTCCCCGGTGACCAAAAGCACCCATTCGGCCCCCAACTTAATCCTACCCATGGCATCTGCCATGCCACCACCACGACAAAGGGGCAAGGTCGGTTGAGGACCATGGGGCCTACACCATGCCCTGGCGCGGGTCCACCCTTGGCCGCACCATGGGGTGGTCTGGCCGCCTTATCGCGCCTCGTCGCCCCTCCTCTGGACTCCTTCTTCATTACGGTAAAATATTGATTAGGCTTTTTTCATCCAATTCCGAGAATGTTTCTTTACTAGCTTTTCTGAAACCAAAAATAGTAGAAAATAGGAACCGGCACTTTGGTATCTTGTCAATAGGTTAGTTCCAGAAAATGTATAAAAATGCCTCAAACTATGGACAAAACATAAGATAGTTGGTAAGAACAAGCATGGAGCATCAAAATTATAGATACGTTTGACATATCACAGCTCCCCTCTCTCCCTGGTCGAGCACCTAGACCCCACACCCTCCCAACATCGCGCATGTCGACCTATCCCTAGCCAGCTCCTCCCTCCCTTGCCTTAATGGACAAAGTCCACCATGGACCTCCCCACCTTTTGTTTATCAGGCTAGAAGCCAGCAAACCACTTCCCCTCTGCCTCATTTCCACTCATCTCCCTCTCCAACACCTCCCCTATTACCCTGTACTCCTCCCCTGCTCTGCTCTGCTCGAGAGAAAGATAGGAAGAAGCTCTAGCCCTAAGCAAGAAATCGAGCGTAGCCTCCTCCTCCTCCTTGCTCCCCTAGACCTACATGTCCCCCTACCTTGCTTACCTACCTCCTCTTACTCTCCCCATGTATTTTTCTTGGTCCAGGACCGCTTCTGGACACATTCCCGATGAGCTCCCGAGGACCTCTCTCAGTCGCCATCACGAGAGTCCTCTGGCGTCAAACCTCATTGTGCCGACCATCCCCGTGACCGTCGAAGAATGCCGCATCAATCCCCCACCTCCCCGACGCCTCATCGTCGCCTGGTGAGGTCCCCTGCATCGCCACCGAACCTTCCTAGGGTTTCCTCCCGCGCGCACTGCTCCCAGGGTGGAAGACGACCCCCGATCGTCGATCTAGGGGAGATCGAACGGCCAGGAGGCTCCCTTACCCCTTTGCCGCCCCTGGGCCATGTCTGGAAGGAACAGCCCGCGCCTTTCAGGCGGTGCGCTGGGCTGGCCCGGCTCCGCTCTGGGCCTTTATCACCAGATATGTCCCGCGAGGCTTCTCCCCCTTATTCTTTTTAGTATATTTTTATGTCCAGATTTTATCAATTGGTTTAATTCGATTGAAAAATGGAAACAAACATGAATTGACCATATATAAATGTCTACGGGTTCCCTAAGATTTTCCTCACCATGCAGAACAAGGACTGCACCTAAATCGTCTCCCGTTATTTTCTAGTAAAAATAATGCTAGGACATTTCGTTTTCACTCCTTAATTTTTTCTGGGAGTTTGTGAACCCCAAATGGGGTGAACCCAAATTCCTGTAGATGATAATTGAAATACCCAACCAATGGAAATGGTCCCAATACAAGGTGAACTATGGTTTGCCAATAGTAAAAATAACAAAAAAATGATGTTTATACCTTTAATAATTTCTCTAGGTCAAACCAAAAATGGTTCAGAACTAATTCCAACTCCCAATGAACATGCATACCTATATCCCTCAAATGCTAGAAGACCATAATTTATTTAGCCTCAAATGGTAGTAGGATACCTACATATAAGGGACCAGCTCTCTCAAATTCCGGGGTTCCTTTACATAAAGGGTCAACTACGAGGCAGCCACCTGGAGGAATTGTGAACTGCCCTCAGGTGCAGTCCGGCGATACTATGAGCCCCTCATTGAAAGTGCCCCTTCTAAGGAGTCGGATGGTACTCCATTTGGTCCGTGGATCCAGGCGTCCAGGTGTTGAGGGGAACAACTCATAGGGTAGGGCCTATACTAGAGTGGCATCCGGAGAGTCTTGACCAGTTACTTGACCCATTATTGGTCTAGATTAGGGCAAGGTAATCAAATTATGTGGGTAAAGTGTACAACCTCTGCTGTCATGGTATTGCCGATGAGTACGCCATGGAGGGGTCCTCACAATGCAATACGCCGAGTTACAGGAATCGGTTCTCTATGCGAGGTATGAGTTAATTGGTATGAGAGTTACTGGTATGACGTGTTAATCGGTTCCCTAAAGACTCTGATAGGTCCTACTTATATAGTCGCCAGGTCCTAGGGTTATAGGGAAAGTCCTATCCGGTCAGGTTAGAGAGTCCTACACTGCATACAACTAGTCTAGCGTGTCTTGCACTCCAAGGCTCCTGGTACATCGGTGACTCCTCTGCAGCCTTCCTTTATCCGGCATGGGCCTCCCTTCTGGATCCATCTAACTGGGACGCCCAGCAGGACATGGGCCATGCTACCAACTGTGGGCCACCCGGGTTATCCGGATAGAGGACATGCTATGAGGATACCCATATAGCATATCCCCAACAGTAGCCCCCGGAAAACTCCGATATCTTGCGACGTCTTGCCTCTTCAGGTTGAATGCTCCATCTAGATGGATGTCGGCAAATCGTCAAGCAATATCTTGTAGTCATCCCAAGAACCCTGCAATGTTCTCCGTCTTCTACTTGTAAGTCGGAGAAATGCTGAATCTTCCATCGTACTCTTCCCGTAGCCGGACTGGATCCGTCCATGCTGGAATATTCCGATGTGATGGTTCACCTCCCCGTGTCTGCTAGAGCAACATAGACCATAGGTCAGCAATGCCTCATAACTCACACATGTAGAAAACACAATCATGTCCGTTTTTCCTGCGCGAAGGATACGAACCGTTGGCGGTGGCGGTTGGGAACGTGGCGAAATTTCTGTGCACGCGCACACATGCGCTATCCACGCAGCAACCATTCGATCACTTTGCACGAATCATGACGCTGGGGGTTATAAATTTCAACCGTGGTGGATTTTTATCTTTTCACCTCATTCTCCCCCTGCGTCATCGTCGTCCTCCTGCAAGCACCTCCTCGAGCACTCCGCGCATACGCGAAAAACCCTAACCTCTTCCAATCTCCCAGTCACCTCTCCTCTACTCCAATGGCGAGCAGTAGCTCCACCCCGTCCATGGCGGTGACGAACAAGGCCGTGGCTAAACCGGCGGGCTCCATCCACGTGCCCCCAGAGGGTGTGGTGCTGCCTCGGTCCGTGGTGGTGGAAGCCACCAGCGACAACCATATCCCAGCGGGGATGGAGCCGCTGGAAGAGGAAAGCGATTCCCACAAAGGAGATTGGTGCGGCTCAGATATCACCAATGGTGATATCAAGGAGCTGGTCACTGAAGGATACCTCCCCGCAATGGAGGGGCTCATCTGGCGGGCGGCGCCGGCCGGCGAGGTCAGCCCTTCTCCCCAAGCCGGAGAGAAGGTGTACCTCAAAGCACAATTGGTACGCGGCGTCTCCCTTCTGATCTCCGACCTCTTCCTTTCTATCCTTAGCCATTACCTGGTTCAACCCCAGAACCTCTCCCCCAATAGCATCCTCGCGCTTAGCAACTACGTGGAGCTTTGTGAGGGTTACCTAGGGATTAGACCAAGGTTAGACTTCTTCATCTACTTCTTACCGTCAAGAGGGAAGCCGGAGCAAGCAAGGACAAGCTCAGAAATTGCAAAACGATTAGTTTTAAGATCCGGCCTGGCCGGAAGTTCCCCGACATCGTCGGCCATGAGTCCTGCAAGAACTGGCAACAAACGTACTGCTACGGCCCACATATCCCTCTGGCCGGCCGAGAAGGGACGTACCTGGACTTCGTCGATGGTGCCGCCGTTGAAGCCCCGACATGGAGATCCCATGCCCCCTTACCTCCGACAACGATGCTTCCCGTGCCATAAGGCGGATAGAGTGGTTCGTAGAGACGGGTCTGACCTAGCCATGTGCTGGTTCGTCAGGCTGATCCAGCCTCTGCAGCACCGCTTGAATATGATGCACCAGTACACCAAGAATAGCAAAGATAGCCTCCGCATCTCCGAGGACAATTCTTGACTGACTCCGTCAAGCTCCCCCTCAAGGACGTTGTCAAGGTGAAGGACAGGAAGCGTGGCTTCACCATCACCTACGATATGTTAGAGTAGCGCAAGTGCCCAGAGGTACCTGTTTATTTTCCGTGTATGACATATAGTCCAGTTCTTCCGTCTAGCCATTATGATCTGATCTACCACTTTGGGATTTCACTTAACAGCTCAAAAGTCTAGAGGAAGATAGCATGGCTATCCAAATCTATGAGCCCAAGATGAAGGAAGTCACCATCGTGTCCGACAATGATGTCCCGTTAGCACGAAAGTGGAAGAGATCCACCTCTGACGCTGCCGACAGGGGCAAGAAGAAGAAGACAGAGGGTGGATCCTCCAAGAAGACTACCGCTTCCCTCGAGGCGGAGAAAAGAAGAATTACCGGGATCCCTTTTACCAAAGCACCCACTGTTGTGTAAGCTTATCATGCTCCGACATTGTCCATTGCTTGTCTTATTCCTGTACTGATACTTTTGCATGTTTCAGGAAGAAATCCAGTATAAGTTTGAACAAGACCTCCAAAACATCGAGGTCTTCTAAAAAGATTAGAGACATGTTGCACCGAGATGTGTTGCACCAAGCATATCCCGCCATCGCCCCTACCACTCCCAACTTCCAGACTGTCATTGGTCCGACAAGCTCTCCGGCTAAGGATGCATCTGGCCCTTCCGCCATGGAAGTGGACCCAAGTGTCTCCGTGGATCTTGTCTTAGTCGACGAGCAGGCGACACACGAAAGTACTGCTTCCAAAATGGCTAAAGCTCTAGCTAAGGATGCCATCGGTAGCAGTAAGGCGATGGTGGTAGGCGGAACGTGTGTCAAAAGAGGCGCCTGTGCACCCAGGACGTCAACAGTGCTCCCGAAGATAGTCTACCCGGTGCTCACGCCGAGAAGCTCAACTCTGGCTCCTGGTGCAGCAAAACTTCTCCGACTTGCGGCCTTGAGGAGCTTCTCAAGAAAGCGGATATCCTGCAAGGAAATAGCCTTTGCTTGAGAAAGAAATTTGCCAAGAGTGCCACCAACCTCAAGATCATCGCACTAGTAACTTTTATTTTCCTTTTGCATTTCATATGAGTATCCCACTGTATCCCCCGAGTATTTAGACGGAAAACCATAGGTTTTTGCGTTTGAATGATCTAAGAGTGACTAAGCTAGAAAACTTCGCACTGTAGCCCCCAAGTATTTAGTTTGAATGAATTATTCCGACTAGATACTTTCAGAGTAGCATACACAGTGTTTGTAAATTTCAATATTGTAGCCCCCAAGCCTCTAGTTGAAACTGAATTAGTTCCGACTAGATGCTTAAAGAAAGAATAAGCATACTTGCTGAAAAACTCGTATTGTAGCCCCCAAGCTTCTAGGTGAAAACTTAATCAGTTCCGACTAGATGCTTAAAGAAAGACTAAGTATTTTGCGGAGTTAAAAAATCTCACTTTAGCCCCCAACCCTCTAGGTGGATAATTATCCGGCTAGATGCTCCAAGTAGACTAAGTGATTTTGGTATTCTTTCCACAGAGTGAGAATGCTCGGAGAGGCGTTGCCAACGAGAAGTTCCACAAGATGCACGCTGAGTTGGAAGATGAAAAGGGTAAAACTGCCTTTTTGAAGGAACAAATCACCAAGAGCAAGAGTCTGTTTTTTTCCTTCCAATTTTGCACTCATCTTGGTCTTGTGCCATCACTCTACGACTACTCATTGTGTGCTGTTCTTTCTAAGACTTGTAGAAACCATCGCCAAGGCCAAGGACATTGTTGAGGAATCCAAGCACATTGAGTTGCTGGATAGAGAAAACAAGATCCTTAAGCAGGAGAGGACTAATACCGTGAAGATGCATGATGAATCCATGAAGGCATTGCAGGAGTCCGCCAATACGGAGATGACCGTTTGAAGGAGGAGATTGCGATCCTCAAGGAGCAGAAGAAAGCTGCCGATAAGTAGAATGAACGCAACCTTGAAGCCTAAAAGATTGTCTGACAAGAGCGGGACTCCATGGTGGAGACACTCCAACAAGACGAGGCGAGCATCTTTGGTAAGTGATTCTCCATCTTGTGATTCTGTAAGCCAGGTACTTTTAACTTGTTGAATTATTGAACTCATGCACTCCTTTTGCTTGTCAGAAATGCATCTCCTATTGGTTTGACCAAGTCGCCTCCTCTGCCAAAGGAATGCATGGTACTCGCTGGCAACTTCATCAGCACCGCCGTCAAGCAAGCTATGGAGATTGCCATGCCCCTCAACATCAACATCAAGGCGGTGGACTCCATGAGGAAGTACTCGGAGATCTTGCGCCAAGCCCCCGAGCGTATCGTAAGCTGGAAAGCTTCATGTACCCGAGCTGGCGCAAGGATGACACTGGCAATGGTCAAGGCGCACTACGAAAACGCCGACCTCGACACGGTGACTTCGGGTCTTCCCGATGTAGAAGATGAAGGCCAGAAGATTGACCATAAGGCTATGTAGGAATCACTCACGGGTTTTGACACTAGGGTTGCCAAGTTGGTCGACCACAACGTCTTCGTGCCTCAGGAGTTCATTGACGGCGACAACCAAAGATCCTCTGATTCCCTCAAGACCACCGACTTCGAAGAGGATGGCTCTCCTGCTGCCGAAGATGCTGCGTCAAAGTCTCCTGCGCTAGAGGAATGAAAAACACTTTGTATTCCTCTTGTTTGGTGTATGCGGAAAAACTACTATGTTAACTTAAGGCAGAAAAACAATAGTTGTAATTTGCTGCTACTCAAGTACTGGTTCTGCCATGTAAATATTTTTTAAGCAAGTGCTGGCTTATCCATTACTCTGGTATTTATGCTTGACCTTTCATGAGTCGGAAGACTCGTAATCGGAACCATGCGCTCAGGTGATGATGCCCAATGGCACCATCAATAACCTAAGCACAAAATCGCCGACAACAAGTGCCAAAAGTCACTAATCCAGAATCCACATAAAAACAACAAAGAACGTGTAGACCAGAAAACTTAAGCTAACGCCCGTAGGCGGAATTTTCACACGTGCAAATGCAAAGCTTGCGTATAAAGGTTTTATACGATCCAAAAATGAACACTAAAGGAGGTAGAATACTCAGAAAAATGGGTGAACCAGAGAGCTTTATTTCATTAATCATATAAGAAGTACACAGTAGATAAAAAATATGCTAAGTGTAAAAAGGACGAAGCTATGCTATGTTCCATGGCCGATCAAGCTCCGGGTAGTCATCATCCGTGTCACGTCGCTTACGCTTATGATCATCGCTAGGTGTATCCTCATGTTCACGATTGTCAACGAGGTAGTAAGACCCATTGAGCAGCGCCTTGCTTATGATGAACGGTCCTTCCCATGGTGGGGATAATTTGTGTGACATCTTCTGCTTAAGTCAGAGCACCAGATCCCCCTCTTTAAACGAGCGATGCCGAACGCGGCGACTATGGTAGCTGTGTAGCTTCTGCTGGTAGATGGAGGATCTTTGGCATGCCAATACGCGCTCTTCCTCGAGAAGGTCCACATCTAGGCGTCTGGATTCTTCAGCGTCATCTTCGTCATAGGCAGCAACTCTTGGTGAATCATGAAGGATGTCGGAAGGCAGGATGGCTTCTGCTCCATATACCATGAAGTAAGGGGTGTAGCCAGTGGATCTGTTGGGTGTAGTTTGTAAACTCCACAACACAGATGCTAATTCCTCCACCTAGGCTCCAGCTGCTCTATGTAGCGGTGCCTCTGGACGTGGCTTGATTCCCTGCAGAATTAATCCATTGGATCGCTCAACTTGGCCATTGGACTGTGGGTCTGCCACAGATGCCAAGTCAAGTCGGATGCCCTTCTCCCAACAATAAGCTTCCACTTCTCTGAGTGACAAGTTGGTGCCGTTGTTGGTGATAATGCTATGTGGGAGACCAAATCTCACCACTAGATCCCAGAAAAACCTAAGGGCAGTTGCCCTATCAAGCTTTCTAATGGGTTTAGCTTCTATCCACTTGGTGAATTTTATCAATTTCTACTAGCAGATGCGTAAATCCACATGGTGCCGTCTGTAATGGACCAACCATGTCTAGCCCCCAGACTGCAAATGGCCAAGTTATTGGTATTGTTCGCAATTCTTCAGCTGGAACATGGGGTTGACGGGCGTAGTACTGGCATCCCATGCACATCTCAACCAGCTTGTCGGCGTCCACCTTTGCGGCCAGCCAGTAGAATCCTTGCCGGAAGGCTTTGGAGACCAACGATCGAGGAGCAGCGTGATGCCCGCAATCTCCGAGATGGATCTCATGAAGGATTTAAATATGTTCTTGCTGGGAAACACACTTAAGGTATACACCAGTGGTGTTTCTTTTGTAGAGTTGTCCATTGATTATGGTATAGCCCTTTGCTCGATGTACTATTTGCCTTCTTTCGACCTCATCGTCGGGCAAAGTTCCGTGTACGAGATATTCCATGAACGATTTTGTCCAAGCCGGAGGGATCTTTTTCACTGCATGACTGAAAGAGTCAACTCTGTCTGGATTCTTGGTGTCCGCTCCCTTCATGGATGGTGTCCATAGATGCCCTAGAAAAATGCCAGGCGGAATTTTTTTGCGCCCTGATCCAAGCTTTGAAAGTAGATCAGCCACCTCATTTTGCTCCCTTGGTACATACTTGACTTCGTAGCCTAAGAAGCTCTTGGCTATCTCATCCACTTCGTCTCGATATGCCGCCATCATAGGGTTCCACGCATTCCAGGTGCCAGCCACCTGCTGGGCAACCAAGTCGGAATCTCCATAGCAAACTATGCGCTTGATGCCAATATCCTTGGCTATGCGTAGTCCATGAATGAGTGCTTCATACTCCGCCATGTTATTCGTAGCCTCAAAGTGGATCTGCAAAACATAGTATAGCTTTTCCCCAATTGGTGACTGTAACAGTACACCAGCCCCCGATCCATTAAGTAGCTTTGATCCATCAAAGTGCATCACCTAGTATTCTGGCTCCAGCATAGGGGTAGCATCTGGCATCTCCATCCAATCTGCGATAAAATCCGCCAAGGCCTGTGACTTGATAGCGTCGCGTCTCTTTTAGGTGTTCTCAAAGGCGGCAAGCTCAATGCCCCACTTCGTGTCCCTTCCTGTAGCGTCGCTGTTGTTGATAATGTCGGATAGTGGAGCTTTGCTCGCAACTGTGATAGGATGCTCCTGGAAATAGTGCCTTAGCTTCCGAGAAGCAAGGAACACTCCATAAGCTATCTTTTGGTAGTGCAGGTAACGCTGCTTTGACTCCGTCAAGACCTCGCTTACATAGTAAACTGGTCATTGAACTCCGTACTCATGCCCTGGTTCTTTCCACTCTACTACGACGATGATGCTGATTACCCGGTTCATGGCTGCCATGTAAATTAACATAGGCTCCATAGGCTCGGGTGCTGCAAGGATAGGCACCGAGGAGAGTATCTACTTTAGCTGGTTTAATGCTGCATCTGCCTCGTCCGTCCATGTAAATTTGTCCGCCTTCTTCAGCAACTTGTACAGCGTAAGAGCCTTCTCTCCAAGTCGGCTGACGAACCGACTAACTGCTGCAACATAGCCTGTCAACCGTTGTATGTCCTTCAGGCATGTCGGACAGTTTATGTATAGGATAGCCTTGATCTTCTCCGGGTTGACCTCAATTCCATGCTGGGAAAGGATAAAGCCCAACAGTTTGCCGGCTAGAACCCCGAAGACGCACTTCTTAGGGTTAAGCATCATGTTGTATTTCCGGAGGTTATCAAAGGTTTCTTTTAAGTCGGAGATTAAGTCGTTTGACTTTTTAGACATCACCGCTATATTGTCCACATAGGCGTGAACGTTCCGACCAATTTGATCATGTAGGCAACGTTGCATTGTCTGCTGGTAGGTAGCACTTGTGTTTTTCAGCCCAAAGGGCTTCGTGACATAGCAAAACATGCCGTAAGGTGTGGTGAACGAAGTGTCCAATTGGTCCGACTTCCTCATCTTAATCTGGTGGTATCCTGAGTATGCATCAAGAAAACACAAAAGTTCCGAGCCAGCCATCGAGTCAATGACTTGGTCAATGCGAGGCAACGCAAACGGATCTTTGGGACACGCTTTATTCAAGCCGGTGTAATCAACACACATTCTTAATTCTTTGGTTCCCTTTTTGGGGACAAGTACAGGATTGGCCACCCATCGGGTGTGAAGGACTTCTCGGATAAAACTAGTTTTAAGTAACCTAGCTATCTCTTTGCCTATGTGCGTATCTTCTCGTCTCCAAAGAGTCATAGAGGTTGTTTCACCGGTTTGCATTTTGGATTGATATTCAAGATGTGCTCGGCAAGTTCCCTAGGTACACCTTTCATGTCGGAAGGTTGCCATGCAAAGATATCCCTATTCTCACGGATGAACTCGACGAGCGCGCTTTCCTATTTGGGATCCAGGTTCGTCCCAATGGCGGTGGTCTTGGAGGCATCGCCTACCACAAGTTCCACTGGATTGGTTTGGATGGCGGCCATGAATGCTGGGGCGGAATCAGAAATCTACTTCTTCGACGCTGGCATCTCCGTGGCATCGACCTTGCTCTGGATCTCCTTGAATTCTTTGCTATAGAGGACAGCTTCTGGAAAGGCTGCTTCTCCAATCTCGCGGTCCCTTGCCTTGGTAAGTCTTCTGTATACAGTGATGACACCGTTTGGTCTGGTTATCTTGAGTTTGTTCTAGACAAAGCATGGCTTGGCAATGAAGGCATGGAAGATGTCGCGTCCGAATATGACGTGGTACACACTCTTGAAGGGGACCACCTCGTAGGTCATGTGTTCTTGGCGGTAATTATTGACGTTGCCAAAAGCAACCTAAAGTGTGATGCACCCAAGGGACCGAGCCTCCCGACCAGGAACTACGCCGTGGAAGATGGTGTTGGTCTGCCTTAGGTTGGCCTCCGTCAAGTTCATCTTATGCAGCGTATCCAGGTACATGATGTTGATGCTGCTTCCACTATCCACCATACATTTGGTGAACTCGTTGCCGTCAATCAGGGGGTTGATGACCATGGCGTACTGGTTCTCCGTAGGGATGAGGTCTGGGTGATCCTTCCTATCCCAAGTAATTGGAATCTCCAACCAGCACAGGTACTAGGGGACTAGGGGCAGAGTAGCCATCAGTATCCTCATAGAGATTTTTTGTTGTCGGACAGTGGGGGTTCCAAGGAAAGGGTGGAAAACGACTGGCTTCTTCTCGAAGGGTTCTTTCCCTTGCCATCGCTCTTGGCGGCATGCTTGGGGTCAACATCCTCATCCATGTCACTTGAATCCTTGGACTCCTCTTCCCTTTTCTTCCCCTTGCCCTTGCCTCGCGGTCTGTTCTTCCGACTTCGCTTGTAGCCGGACTCTGGGTCCTCCTTGAGATCATTGACGAACTTGCAATGGCGATTGGTGTGAGTGGCTTTGTCGTTGGCGTCGAGGTGTACAAGGCATGGCATATCAAGGTACTCCTCATATGTCTGGGGAACACGGAGCACTGCTGGGGTAGTTTCACTACCGCGTTGTTGCCCACGACCAGCCCCCCATCCTCGGCCACGCTTTCCAACATCACCGCATCCTACAAATGTCATGGCGACCATGTCGGAGGTTTGCTTTTATTCTGGCGGGCTCTGCCGCTTGGTTCTACTGTTCCTCCTAGCTTGAGTTGGAATGGCTGTTGCCGGCAGGGAGCCACGAGCATCGTCGTCGGCAGCTGCGAACTCACTAGCCAGCTAGATCATCTGATTGAGATCTAGCCGGTGATTGTCCTGCAAGCGCTTGAAATTATGTCGGAGCAACGTACCTTTCTCCAACCCATCGATGAAGGTGGCCATGGAAGTTTGAGCGTGCACTCCTGCGCAGGAATTCTTCATATCCAGCCAGCGAGAGAGGTAGGCGTGAGATGACTCGTCTTTCTCCTGCACGCACCGCTGTAGATCGCCAACGGTACAAGGACGCTTATACGTACCCTCTAAATTCTTGGTGAACGCTTCTTGCATGTCCAACCAGTTGAATATGGACTTCTCCGGCATGTCATCAATCCATTCTCGGGCCATGCCAGCCAGCATCAGCGGGAGGTACTTGACGGCGACGTTGGGGTTACCCCCGGCGATCTCCACCGTGTTGCCGTAATCCTGCAACGACGTAGCTGGTTTGTCGGTGCCATCCTAGGGCTTGATGGTCTTGTCAATCCGGAAAGCCTTGGGGTAAGTTGCGGTCCGTATTACATGTCCAAAGCAACATGGTCCAAAGTATTATCCTTCCCGTGCCTCGTGAATCTTTTCCAGCCATGAACGTGCGTCGTATGGCTCCAGGCTTGCTTTTTTATTCTTGCCGCTAGGGGAAGGGCTGCGTGAACGAATTGGGCCTCCTCCGCCATGGTGGCTGCTAGGGGGCGATGGTGGCGGAGGTGGTTGTGGGTTACCCTTCTTACTGTTACTCTCCTGCGACGCCTCACGCTTGTTGTGGTTGCTTGTCGGACGCGGAGGGTCATGGCGTGACCTGCTCTAGTGTCCTTGGTTGTGCTCTCCATCATGACGGGTCTGCTCCATGTTGTCGCGGATGACGATGTCGCTCCGTCTTGGCAGAGGCATGTCCGTACGATGGTGAGCCTTGGGGTCTTCGCGATGTCGGCGGGACCGGGGCGATGGAGATGGGCGATGAGGATGAGCCTTACCTCCATGGTCGGAGGATATGGGGATAGCGTCCTTCCAGTTTCATGCATCCCTCCGTCTTTGTTCTGATGAACCCGTCTAAGACCCGACATCATGAGGAGATCGATCCCTTGGCATGCATCCCATGGTTGGCTAGACTGGCAAAACGTTGGGTCTGACTCAAACCTCTCAGAGGTGGCCTTTTCCTGCTATTTCACCGCCTTGGCCACAAGGTCATAGACCTGGTCCATAGCTGCGGGTGATCTATCCTGCTCCAGAAGGGTCCTGGCGATGGCTAGGTTGAGAAGGGGAGTGGGCATCACCTGCCTGCCTTCACTGTCAATGTATGGCTTTGCTTGTGGCGGCTTCGAGGGGGGCCATCCTAGGTTTCTCCATACACCAGGATCGTTGATGATGCGAGCCGGAGCTTTCATAGCCATCTGCTGCTGGAGCAGATTCTTGTACTCAGCCTCCATGGCTCTAGCTTTCTCTATTGACTTCTGTGTGTTGGCCAGATCTCGATCTAGCTTTGCGCCTTTCTCCGCGATGGCATGTGCTTCTTCTAGCATCTACTGGGGTTCTCATCAAGCTGGACTACGTTCCGTATATGGGCCACGGTCATGGGCTCGACGAGTAGGTTGTCGTACATCACTCAATCAGCTGGAGTGATTTGGACAACAGCAGACGTAGATGCCGGAGGCAGCGGGTTTGCGGTATTGTTGTTACTCGAACCGGTGCCAAGTTCCCGCGGCTGCTGCACTGGTTTACACGGAGGAGTCATGGCCTTTGCGCGATCATTGTCCGCAACAACAGGTGGTCCCTTCAACTTGTCCAGCGCTTTAGGCGAATCTTGTCCGGGATGATCTTCATCCATCGCGGTCCCAATGGTGACGAACACCTCTCGGGACGTGACGGCGTTGTTGGCCTGCTTGTCACATTTGTAATCCTCCTCCATCTCCTGCATAGCAGAGTCTAGCTCCTCCGGGCTGAAATTTATCTCCTCCGAGTCGGCACTGACGTCGGAGTAGAGCGCGTCAAGAATGGAGTCAGAGGGTGTCGGGGCTTACTTGATGATGGGCGGTGGTGGTGCGACAGCAGCGACGATGACTGGAGGTTGTGGTGCAGCTGCAGCGATGACGACTAGAGGCGGCAGTGGCGGTGGATGAGACAGAGGTGCATCGTCTAAGAGCGCGAGCGCGGTCTCAGCTGCCTCCTCAGCCTCCGCGTAGTTGTTGACGGTGTTCACCATGCTTGCGAAAGTGATGCGTCTTGAAGCCTGCTGCCGCCTTAGCGTATGTCGGAGAAACGTACCTTGGTCTAGTCCTTCGACAAAGTGATACATCGCATCATCATTGGGGTAATGCGCCAGGTTGGCCCATATGCGGAGCCACCTGGCAAGGTAATCGTGGGGATTTTCACCCTCTCTCTGCATGCAGCGTGCTAGATCGAAGATGGTCACCACGGCGACGAACTTGGATCTCTGATATCCAGATGCATGGGCGAAGTCGGCGGACTTGCAGCGATCTTCCACCGTTATATCCTGCACAGGGGCGGTTTGGGTGGGCCTTGAATTTTTCCGATGTTTGTCAGCAGACTCCAAAGAGAGATCCAACATCGATCCTTCCACGAACGTATCCTGCCCGTAGGCGGTCCGTGCGGGTCTTGATGCTCCTCCGAATTCCAGGGAACTAGCGCTCGAGTCGGTTTCACCGATGAAGACGTGGATATCTCCTATGGGGACGATCGAGCATAGGGTAGGGTTCGTCTTCGCTGTGATCCAGAATTGGTCGGGAGGGACGATCGGAACTTTGTCGGAGAAAAGAACGCGACCGATGGCTACGGTTTCACTGATTCCCGCGAAGATCTTGGACCTCGCCCACTGTAGAGCCTGAAGTACCTCTTGCCCCATGGTGGGCGCCAACTTTCGTGGTATTGCCGACGAGTACACCATGGAGGGGTCCTCACAGTGCGTGTTTAGAGACATGGGGTTAGGCGGACGGTTGACGGGTACAAGGTAACACAGCTTACCCAGGTTCAGATCCCACGATGGTTGCGGAAAACTTCTCCTGCTATAAATCACTATAATGGCAATACGCCGAGTTACAGGGATCGGTTCGCTATGCGATGTATGAGTTAATTGGTATGACTTGTGCCCTAAAGGCTCCCATAGGTCCGGGTTATATAGTGGACAGGTCCTAGGGTTACAGGGAAAGTCCTAGCCGGACAGGTTATAAAGTCCTACACTACATACAACTAGTCTAGCGTGTCTTGCACTCCAAGGCTTCGGGTACATCGATGACTCCTCCGCAGCCTTCCTTTATCCGGCATGGTCCTCCCTTCTGGATCCATCTAACTGGGCCGCCCAGCAGGCCATGGGCCATGCTACCAACTGTGGGCCACCCGGGTTATACGGATAGAGGACATGCTATGATGATACCCATATAGCATATCCCCAACATCTGCAGAGTGTAAATCTATTCGAATCGCCATGTCCACAGTTAAGGACGAGTTGGACAAATTACTATAGAGTGGTGCTGGTTTTGATTTCAAAAGGGACTTCGGAAAAGCAATGGCTTAGAAATGTTTTGACCATGGGATGGTCGGGAAAAAGGAGGAAGGAGTTTTTAGCCAAGGGATGGCCGGATGGAAAAGCAAATGGGTGACCCAACCCTAGTGTTTTCTAAAGCTTTTCAAAAAAGGTTTCCAAAATGTTTTATAAAAAATTTCAAGAAAGATATAGACATGCTATATCTACAAGAGAAACTAGTTTACAAAAGAACCTCTTATGGAGCCCTCCTACTACCACATGCATATTGCATATCCTTTATTTTTGTCCTTTTAAGGTGGTTTGTGAGTACATTGAAAGTACTGACCGACATTATCCCTGACTATTTACTTGGCTAGACTTTTATAAGATCGAGAGGTAAATGGAGATGCTGACGTCTATGCAAGCTAGGCCGTCTCCCTAGTCAGTCTCATGTAGGTTAAGGGATGGCATGGGCTGTACACTTGAAGACTTCCTCTAATGATGTTGTATCTCCATAATGGCACTAATGTAAGTACTTGTACTTCTTATTCATTGATGTTTTAATGATACTTGTCGGTTATGCTCACGTCTCACAGATCATGGGAACATGAATTGCAGGCATAACGGGGATTCTCGGACGATAAAATATGGGGTACCACATAGGGCATGATGCTTCCACCCCCACTCGTGTATGGCGCATCCATGTGTCCCCCCTCCAGGGTGGTGGACATTACAGAACATTCTAGAAGCTTCCGGTGAAAACACCGAAAACAGTTCCGAACCCCAGAATTAGACTTTGCTCATATGAATCTTATTCTCTGGACCATTACAGATCTCCTCGTGATGTCCTGTATCGAATCCGAGACTCTGAAAAACATTCGGTCTCCAACTCATATTCCATATCTACTAAACAACATTGAATACTTAAGTGTGTATCCCTACGGTTCGTGAATTATGCAGACATGATCGAGACACCTCTCCGATCAATAACCATTAGAGGAATCTGGAAATCCATTATGGCTCCCACGTATTTCTACAATGACTTCGTGATCGAAATGAACCATTTACATACAATACCAAATATCCTTTTCTTGCAATACTTTACATATCCGAGGTTTGATCATCGGTATCTCTATACCTAGTTCAACCTCCCTACTAATAAGTACTATTTACTCGTTCCGTGATATGACTTCTCTTGTGACATAGTCACATGCTTTCAAGCCAATTGGATGACATTCTACCGAGAGGACCCAGAGTATATCTATCCGTAATATGGATGGAAAAATCCCACTCTTGATCCATGTGCCTAAACATATACTTTCAGAATACTCAATGTCATCAAAGTATCCATTTGGTGATGGTGATTAACATGATCTCATGGTCGAAGGATTTAGGTTACTATGTATTTGAAAGCTTATAGCAAACAAACGTTTAAATGACTTGATCTTATGCTACGCTTAACTATAGGAGTATGTCCATCACATCATTCTTCTAATGATATGACCTTGTTATTAATAACATCCAATGTACATGATCAGGAAACCATGATCATCTATTAATCAACAAGCTACTTTAACAAGAGGCTTACTAGGGACTCTTTTATGTTTACAAAACACACAAGTAATAATGTTTGCTATTAATACAACTATAGCATGGAATATAAACATTTATCATAAAGAGAAAGATATGATAATAACCATTTTATTATTGCCTCTTGGAAATATCTCCAACAGTCTCCCACTTGCACTAGAGTCAATAATCTAGTTTTGAAAAACTTGTGCATTCAACACCCATGGATTTCCGGTGTTGTATATACACGACTGCCAGTGGTTAACTTAATCTTCGGATCCGAAACTTTCAAGTCCGTGTGTAATCGCATGTCTTTGTGTCTCTATGCATCACTCATTCCCCAATGAGATGACATTGTGTATTTTGGTCCTTTGGTGAGACCTTTAGTTCCTAGGGATTAAACCATGTCGATACAATTCTTGTACAATATATCTTCATAGTAATAGCCCGCTGTGAATCACACCTAGTTTGATAACAAACTACTTTACACAAATGCCCTCTTTTGCTGCTACAATACCAGTCATATACTTAGCTACAGTACCACAATTTTTTAACTTTGGAACCCATACAAATCCATTATGGAATCTCCTTTCCATTACATTGTGCCATCCATAGTTTAAATTGAGATAAACTTAATTTGTATCATGTGACAAAACTAGTATCAGTGTAACATCTTACAATGAACTATCTATCTATTTGTCACCTCTACATAAATAAAATATTCTTAGTTCTTCCAAATATCATAAGAATATCCTTACTATCGTCTAATAGTCATCATATAAATCATTTTGTTATATGCTCATAACATTTAGAGCATAGGACATATCTGGATGTGTACATATCATAGTATGATTGATCAAAATTGTGATTTCAATCACCAAGTATCAAATTACTTGAATCCTTGTTTCACTTACCAAGTGTAAATACACTTGAATTTTTAATCAATCCTTTCTGTGCGCAAGGAACCTTTCTTGTCTTTTACATATATAACTTATTCAATATCTCATCTATGTACTTTTGGCACAACCACATTAGCATCTAAATCTATCCATATAGACATTAATGCCAAATATTCGGGTTTTGCCTAAGTCTTTCATCGAGATGAAATTCTTAATCCTGTGTCAACAAAAGATACATCATTTCCAATCAACAATATGTCTTTCACATAATGCACTATAAATATGTCTTAGCGCTCCCACTTAATTTCTTGCAAATGCAAGCGTCTTCATCGTCTCCGATCAAATTAAACCCTTTTAACAGTTTCATCACGGTGAAGATTCCAACTATGTGATGCTTACTTCAACCATTGAAGTTTGCATGCTCTTTTAGCATCCTTTGAATTAGCAAAACCCTTTGGATCGTGTCATGTACAGGTCCTATGTAACTATTCTATTAGAAGATCTTTGCTTTGTTTGTTCAACTACCATGAAACAAATTTATATGTAGTGGTTACTACATTAATCCGTCCAGACTAAATATCGCTATGAAAGATCAAATCTTGTCATAGTCAACTTCTTGAACATTGTCGTAAACTCTTTATCCGACATGTCGACTATTTCATAGATGTGAAACATCCATGTCTATTTATAGATCCAAATATGACCAATAGGTTTTACACCTTTCCGGAGGGTCTTCCAAGTTCAGAGCTTGATTTCTCATATATGGAACTATCACGGATTTTATGGCTTCAAGCCATTTAACGGATTTAGGGCCGATCATCGCTTCTTTTCATGTAATCAGTTCATCATTGTCAAACAATAATGATTTAACTCTCATATCTTGGTATTTGATTGTTTACCCGACCTACTTGGTTCAATAGGAACTTAGACATCCGTGACCACAACCTTTGAGGAACGTTAGCCATGAGCATTATTGATTCCTCCGGGACAATTTCCGGTGCTGCGCAACTTAGCACATATTAGCTAAGGATCAATAACCTTATCAAAGTTCTATTGTCCTACCACTTAGCTTTCACGAAAAATTTCCTTCTAAAGAAACTTGACGTTCTAAGAGACAAACACTTTTGTCTTTGTTGTTATGGAAGAACACCCAACAGTTATTCGAAATAACATACAAAGACCTGCTCATCCGACTTTGGTTGTAAACATTTTACTTATGCCTAGCATACTAATGTTTTAAGAAAGGACAACTTGGGTTTTACCCCAAACCATAAATTATATGGTATCATTTCGATGGATCATGATGAAGATCTTTTCAGTGTAAAAGCGGTAGTCTCTAAAGCTTTAATCTTTAAAAATATAATGGCAAGTTTTATAAATGGCACCTTTGATCTTACCATGTCAAACAAGGTTTTATTACATATCCCGAACACTCCATACTCGTAAGGTGTTTCGGGAAATGTAAATCCATGGAACGATTCCTCAAATCTTGGGTGTTTTTCTAAACTTGTAACTCAAATATATTCCTATAAGATCCAATCATAAACTCTTTATTTTCTTGATACAATGATTTTCCACTTCATCTTGAAAGTCTTTAAACATTTTCAAATGTTTCATACTTCTTCCTCATTATGTAAATATACGTATATATTCACACAAATTTTCGGAGAAAGCATATGAAGTTGAAATCCATCGCTCATCACTTCACATAATGGGCTACTTACATCAATATATATAAATTCCAATAAGTTAGTAGTTTGTTCTTCTTAGGCCTTGTACAAAGTTTCAATTATCTCTAGGAAAGTCAGACAAGCGTCATTTGATCAAAATCAAAAGACTCCAAAATTCCATTAATACGGAGTTTCTTCAAGTTTTCTTTCCAATATAATTAAACGGTGATGTCACTTCATAAGTGATATTTCAATTATTTTTCTTTTGACATTTTTAGCATTAGTTTTATGGATGTGATTTCTCCAACTAGACTTGTATATCATCAATCTATTTGAACAACCTTTTGTTCTCATAATATCTGATTAAAAAAAATCTTGAAGGCAAACATTGATGTCAACAAAAACACAACAACACTTTTTTTTGATGATCATCATCACATATTCTCTTGCTAGTTACTTACTCCATTGTAGTTCATGAATTGTGTTGTTTCGTATGGCAATTCATACCAACAAATTCGGTATCTAATACCCAGGAACCACATTGTTTAACAAGCAAAGAATACAACCATAACATGTATATCATTTATATACCTAAGTTGGTAAATTTCCAATTTTCCTTTTCTTGCCAAATATTTCTGAGATTCTCTTTCAACATTTCATTTTCTTTTAAAAGAACCTATCAACATCAAAAGTGGCGCCATACAGATGACACATAATCCAAAGTGTGTATAGTCAAATACTAATATCTTTGGACTTGCACTTTGAAGTACATCACCATCGACAAATGTTTGGCGTCTATTTCGAATTCCATTCTTTAGTAATCTTTTAGTGTAGTAAACATTTTACCTATATCTTGTATTCATCCTTATCATGGAAATTTTCATGATCAAGATAATTTATCTTATAACGGTGAATCGCGAGTATAATGTTGCTCTCCAAAACCTTTTGGAGGATTAGGACGACTAGCGTCTCCAACCTTTTGCAAATTCTCATAAAATATGAGAACATAAATTTTGCCATATTATACTCTATCATGTTGCAACCAAAACATTGTTTCAGATATCGCAATATATTCCACACATGATGGTTCCTGAAACAATTCTTTTAGCTCCTATATAACCTTGATATTAAAACAATCTTTTGAATATCAAGAATCATGGAGGCAAACACGATACTTAGATACTAACACTAGAATTGTTACTCTTGATTTAATACTTATTATCAAACATTAAGGAGTAAACAGAGCTTGCTGAAAGTTTGCAATAGGACCTTTTAACTTTAGATTGACACTCAAAACAATATGCTAGTTTGTAAAGTAACTATCCAGAATTCTATAGTTGTATTATCTCAATTATAACTAAGCGTAAGGTGGTGAACGGATTCCAATAACTACAACAATTATGCAAATTCACTTTGATGTAATTTATGATAAATTGAGTTCAACTTTTACTCATATTATTTTTAAATCCCACTCAAAACAACATCCCTCTAGTCGTTTTGGTGATTACACGAACCAAATCCACTACACCAAGTCCGATCATCACGAGAGATGATGTAGCTTCAAATGCGAACAATCAACATGTTCATCATATCATCCATATGACTCATGCTTTACCTTTCGGTATTCCGTGTTCTGAGACCATGTATGTACATGCTAGGCTCACTAAGGTTAACCTTAGTATCCGCATGTGCAAATATGGCTTGCACATGTTGTATGCATAGGTAGAATCTATCACACCCGATCATCACGTGATGTTTCGAAACGACGAGTTGTAACATCCCTAAAATCATGTTTCAAACTTATGCATATCATCCATGCATCCATGATCATATAGAATTCATTTCCAACAAAACCATTCAAAAACAGGAGCATATGAGCTCATTATTTTATGTGATCAGCATTTGAAACAAATGCTACTCTTCTATGAGAGATTGTTGTTCATGAAACCAAACTATGTGTCTTATTGCTCTCAGGATTGTTTTGCTAGATTTCTAAGGTTTAAACCAAAAATTTCAAAGCAAATACAATTTGAAAACCAATTTCAAAACCAATATCAAACAAGTGCTATGTCACTGTTTATTCTATTTTATTTCAAATGACCAAACCAATTCAAAGTGACCACTTGGTTTTATGCCCAGATTTATGACTATTGCACACTGCAAAAATCCTGAAAAGATTTGAATTCAAATAGAGTTTGAAATCATTTGAATTTCATGCCAGAAAATTAAATCAGAAATAGAAAAGGAATAAAGAAAAGGAAAAAGGCCAGCGCCAGGGTTTGAGCCCATCAACAGAAGCAGCCCATTTAGCCCACCCGGGTTCCCCCTCTCTCCTTCGCATCATGAGCGACCTGAGAGACTGACGCCAGGACCCCACCCCCACTCGGTTTCTCTCGCAGACAACTGGGCCCTCTCCACGTCGACTCCTTCTTCCCCAAATCTCGCGCACGAACGCCGTCGCCGCCCATTTCTTCCCCGCCTCTGCCGCGATTTTAATCCTCTTAATAGGCGATGAATGCATGCGTAATCTCCGCCCCTGCTCCGGCTATAAGATCCCCTCCCCACTCCACTCCATTCCCCTCACTCACCAACCGCAGAGCGCCGCTAGGCTGTCCACAATCGAACTTGCGCCACCGCGGTACTGAGCATCTCCGGCAGCAAATTCCGGTGAGTCCTGACCGCCCCTGTGCCTCTGATTCAAACGAGTGTGTCCATCATGATCTCGTGCACCTTCTGACACCATTCGCTTGCCTGCTCGTGACCCAGGACGCCGTCCTCGTTCGTCTCTGCAAGCAACCGAGCCGCCGCTCAACTCCGGCGATCAATTGCGGTAAGCACTGAGCACCCCTTGACCTCTCTCGCATACGACTAGGCTCGCCACTGTCTTGTGCATCATCTGATGCCATTGGTTTGTGCTAGGGAGACCAGGAACGTCGCCAACGTCGCCGTCCACTCCAACCCAACGCCGCCCGCAACTCCGACGAGATCCCACGGCCACCCTAGAGCGCCCCTTGCCGAACCACCGCCACCTTGAGCATCAGCAGCTCTCTGTGATTCCGGTAAACCCCTTCTCCCTCTCCCGCGCAACCTAGAACGCCAGCTCCGCCACTGAAAGAGGCGCCGCCTCCTGTCGCCGCCACTAGCACCGCCACTAGATGGTCAGGCTACTCAGGATCGTTAGATCCAGATCGTGCGGATAGGATAGAACCCGAGCGAAGCGGTAAGATTAGATATGAGCCGCGCGATTAAGTTAGATCTAGCGGCTCAGAAGCGTGATCCGATGCGAAACGGTACGTGCCAATCAGAGCGTGACGCGTGGCTAGGGTTAGATTTAAAACTGGATTTTGAATCTGATTTATGTTCAAATTTGATTTGGCTATAACTTTTGATCCCCACGTTAGAATTTGACAAATTTTATGCCGTTGGAATCAGGAGAGCAAGCTCTTTCAGAATATGCAATGTGTTTAAAGTTTTGCTTCTGTTAAAAAGGATTTATTTGCAGAAACATGTGTAGGGCTTATTTGATTATATGAATTGTTTAGAAATTGTTTTAAGGGTTAAATAAATATTGTTTGGCAAGTTTTTGACTTGTTTAGGATTCATTACTATGCACTTGCTTGGTTGAGTTTTAAAAATCATCACTTAGCATTTTGCATGCATGCATATATTTTTGTTTGCATATGTTTTGTGTGTAATTTGTTGCTACCAATCTTTGTGTAGATTTTGGTGCTAGTGATTGTGAGGAGTGCTACTCTCCCAACTACCAAGGCAAGTGGTACTTCATGAATAATTTATCCTATGTTTTCTACTAAGCATTAGAAATATTTTGTTAGACTTGCATGCTATATTTTGCTTATATGCCATGATGGGAAATCCTAGTAGTTGTAGAATTGCTAAGGAATTTCTAAGTTAAGTTACTATCTATGCCATGCTTAGCCTAGCTAGTAGCAAACAAGGGTTGGTGAAAATATACATGCTATGATGAAAATATTTCTAAGTATTAGGACTTGTGTTTTACCTAATAAAACAACTAAGTTAATGAAACACCTGGGTGGAATGGAAGGTTTGGTTTATGTTGAGTGGTTACACAAGGCCCATTTTTATGGTTTACGTTGTATATCTCACTTGTGGTAAGCCACCCAGGAACAAAGAGATTTTAGAGGCCAAGTGTTAAGAAGCTTCTAGTGCAGCCACTTGGCAATATGGGCTCTGCCTGGACCATATAGGTTGCTAGAACTTAGCCATTTGGACAGTTGGTGGTATTGGGAATGATAGGTTGGAGCGCGTCCATTTGGTCTAAGGAAAGGCTTCTGAAAGGTCCTGTCTTGGTGAAACCAAGTCTGGTGGGGAAAGTGCACAACCTCTGCAGATGGAAAAATCTAAGTACTTAGCCAAGTCCATGGCAATGGACAACTTGAGCATCAAGACATGGAAGCTATGAATGAATCTCCTCATCCCAATTTCTAAGTAAAAATTTGTGGGTGAACAAGGGTGAAGGACCTCAATGTCTATTGGTGGTTCCTTGGGAAAACGTTTTGATAAAGAAAAACTTAGTGATTTCAACTAATAGGAAAAACCTATTTTGAGCAAAGCAAGCCAAGCTACACTTAGCCAAATTGCATATAGTATTTAGTCCACTTAAAATTTACTAAGGTATCACTTGCCAATACTATTCCAAATTATTGACCCACTGTGGCTGTAACTTGTGATGTTGCAGGTTACTCCGATGAGGATTAGGTGTCATGAGTCTACACTCAACATGTTTGCCTGTGGCACATGAAGATGAATACTTTTATTTATTTAATTATTCAAACTCTTGTATTAGGTCTATGGCCTTGGAGTTGTAAAGACTATGTTTATCTCTGGAATGGATGTAATAAATGACCTTTGTATCTGTGTACTTCATCTTAAACTATGGATGCTAGCAATGATCCAGGGACTAGCATTGCAATCACAGGGATCCTTTTCCTTTATAAAGGAGGGATCTTACATGAGTCTTAGAAATGGTTCTTACTAAGGACGAACACTTCATTACTTGATATTTAGTGAGAGGGATCATCTTATAATGGTACCGTCGCAATCTAAGCAATACAAGATGCATAAAAAGGATTAACATCACATGTAATTCATAATATGTGATATGATATGGCCTTTATTCTTGTGCCTTTGATCTCCATATCCAAAGCACTAACATAATATCCATCATCACCGGCGTATCATCAAGGTCAATGGCGCTGCTTGACGGTTTTCCTCCATCAACAACAACTATTACAACTACTTTCATGAATAGACACACATGTCTTAAATGAAATTTAAAGACAACCATAAGGCTCCTGCTGGTTGCCAACTTTCAATAAGGATCATTGCATACATCATATATAATCACAATCATGGCCATATCACATCACAACATAAGCCCTGGAAAAACAAGTTAGATGCCTCTAATTTTCTTTGCATGTTTTACGTTGCTGGGGCTTTAAAGACAACCATAAGGCTCCTGCTGGTTGCCAACTTACAATAAGGATCATTGCATACATCATATATAATCACAATCATGGCCATATCACATCACAACATAATCCCTACAAAAACAAGTTAGAACCGTTCTAACTTACGAACATGAACCACAACATTGATACAAGTATTGTTAAGTGCCTGTTGTAAATTGAATCTTCACTATGGTGGGAGAGACAGACACCCACAAAGCCACTTGTACAATGCAAGTTGCATGTTGAGCATGGAGAAAGTCTCATGTACAATGACATGTAAGGTTAGACCTGGCCGCTTCATCCCACCATCCAAGAAGATGCAAAGTACACAAAAAGCAAGCAACAACAAAAGAATCAACGCCCACAAAACCATTGTGTTCTACTCATGCAACAGATTTACGCATAGAGTCGGCTCTAATACCACTGCTGATGTTTGTAGCATGGAAAACAAAAAAATTCTATCGCATGAACACATGAAACCAAGATCCAATCTATGGCAAAGCCAAGGTATAATCTACGATATCGGTGCATCGAGATTATAGAGAACTTACCCTCGTAGATCCAAAGAGTTTAACGAGATCAGATTCTCGTGGTTGATGTAGTCAATCACTTTCCGATCTCAAGATCGTTTAGACAATCCTTCTGGTGCCATGTTCCGGCAGTGCTTACGCAGTCGGTCACCCGTTCGGTACTCGATGAAGACCTTCCTCTCCCTTTTTCCAGCAGGCAGCGGAGGTTGTAGATCTCCTCATGATTCCAGCAGCACGACGGTGTGGTGGTGGAGGTGGAGGAGTAGATCCTGCAGGGCTTTGCCTAAGCCGAAGCAGGTATGGTGGAGGAAAGAGAGGGCCTCAACGGCTAGGGTTTAGGCGCCGAGAAGAGGTATGTCGGCGAATTGGAGAGCTAGGGCGCTGGCGGCTTGTGATCAAGAGGCGGCGACCTATGGTTTTTGGGGTGAGCTGTAGGGGCGCCCTACCCCTCCTTATATAGGGGGGAGAGGCGGCAAGGGGAGGCCAAGTCCTCCCCCAACTTCCTCTTGGCCGGCGGCTTGGGGAGGGACAGGGAAACATCTACCTTCTAGGTTTCCTTTCCTCCCTCCACTAGGACTTTGACTTTTCAAATTGGGATTTGACTTTTCAAACTAGAGTTTGACTATTCAAACTAGAGTTTGATTCCCACTTCCTAGTCATGGCCGACTTGACCTGGGGCATGATGCCTCCACCCCCTCTTGGGTATGGCGCATCCATGTGCCCCACCTCCGGGGTGGTGGACCTTCTAGAACTTTCTAGAAGCTTCCATGAAAACACCAAAAAAAATTCTAAACCCCATAATTGGACTTTCCTTATATGAAAATTATTATCCGGACCATTCTAGATCTCCTCATGATGTCCTGGATCCAATCCCATACTTCGAACAACATTCGGTCTCCAACTCATATTCCATATCTGCTAAACAACATCGAATCCTTAAGTGTGCCTCCCTATGGTTCATGTACTATGAAAACATGATCGAGACACCTCTCCGATCAATAACCATCAGAGGAATCTAGAAATCCATTATGGATCCACATATTTCTATGATGACTTAGTGATCAAACTGAACCATTTGTCTTGCGATACTTTACTTACTCGAGGTTTGATCAATGGTATATCTATACCTAGTTCAACCTCCGTGATATGACATCCTTTCTAACCTAGTCACATGCTTGCAAGCCAATTGGATGGCATTCCACCGGGAGGTCCCACTTTTGATCCATGTGCCTCAACAAATACTTTGAGAATACTCAATGCCACCTTGATAACCACCCAGTTATGAAGTGGTGTTTGATGTCATCAAACTATCCATCTGGTGATGGTGATTAACATGACCTCATGGTCGAAGGATTTAGGTTACTATGTATTTGAAAGCTTATAGCAAACAAACTATTAATGACTTGATCTTATGCTACGCTTAACTATAGGAGTGTGTCCATCACATCATTCTTCTAATGATATGACCTTGTTATTAATAACATCCAATGTTCATGACCAGGAAACCATGATCATCTATTAATCAACAAGCTAGTTTAACAAGAGGATTACTAGGGACTCTTTTATGTTTACAAAACACATAAGTATTAATGTTTCCTGTGAATACAATTATAGCATGGGATGTAAACATTTATCATAAACATAAAGATATGATAATAACCATTTTAATATTTCCTCTTGGGCATATCTCCAACACCCTTCCGGGTGGTGCACGTCGCAAGGCCAGGTGCATTCCACCCGGAGACAGAGGAAGGAGTCCAATCCCCAGCACCGATAACATCCAGCACCGCCGCAAGTTATACCCATGAGCCTTGATCACGGTGGCATCAGTAATGATTAACCCCTGCTCTCCTTTTGGACAATATGGAAACTCAAGAACGATTTCTCGTGTTCTGGTATTTTTCCCATGGTTTCCTAGTTTCCATCTTCGTTTCTTCTATGGTGCTACTTCCTTTTGTGCACTGCGTGAACGCGGGCTAGGCATGGTGTCTATCACCGGAGTCACCTTCAGCCAATGCTGGAACCTAAGGCATTGAGCTCTAAACTTGCGGAATAGCTCTAGGATAAGTCACATCACCCATGGGTCCCGGTGCTTGGTAATCCTCATTCGGCACACAAAGGAAGAGCATACACCATGCGGAACCTACGTTTGCCTCTTCGAGGGACTATATATGGAAAGTACACGTCCTACGATCACCTCTCCGAGGGACTTACGAGACGGATTTGAATGTATAGAGCCTATGGTCACCTCCTCGAGTGTCTTACGAGACATGTACAAGCATAAGTGTCCTTCTCCCTGAGAAGCTAGCGCGGCGACCCTTGAGACTACCCCTCAAGCGACATGCAGAACCTACAGTTGCCTCTCCGAGGGACTATACAATGAAAGTATGCATCTTATGGTCATCTCTCTGAGGGACTAACGGGATGGAATTGAATGTACAGAGCTTACGGTCACCACTTCGAGGGGCTTACAGGATAGGTACAAGCCTAAGTGACCTTCTCCCTAAGAAGCTAGAGCGGTGACCCTTGAAACTACCCCTCAAGCGACGTGCGGAACCTGCGGCTACCCATCTTCTAGGAAGGCCTACAGGGGAAGTACGTGCCCTACGGTCTCCTCTTCAGGGGACTTACGGGGCAGATTCAGATGCAGGTGCGGTAGATCACCTCCTCGAGGGATCTACGAGAAAAAGCACAACCACTCCTCGGGAGGGCAGGAAGACAATGCTAAAAGAGCAGGCGGTTAAAGCACAAGTACAGGGAAAGTACCCTTACAAGTATTGGCAGAAATAAAGGTGGCAAGTTCTACAACGCCCAACAGGCGTCACACGGGCAGGGAATCAGGTCACCCAGCGGTGCCTCCTGAGCTCACCTCTTCAAGATCTCCCCCTTCGACTGCAACATTGCCTAAGCTAGCAAGCTGCAACTCCTCCTTGCCGCACATAACGGGCGGAAACATCTTGACCAGTAGGTCAATGAGTGGGGTGACGCATACTCCGAGGGCTGGCACGCCCTCCGAACGTCATTTGGCCAGGGAATAATCAAGGTCAGGGGAAAGCTGCAAGAGGTTGGTGAAGAGGGACTTCCCGACAACACTTAGCATGTCCTTGCACTCAAAGGAGATGAACTCATCCATGCCCTCTGCGTCCGCAGTCAGGGGATTCAGAACCCTGTGTGTAAGCTCTAGGAATGACTCGACCTCGCAGCCAGCGCGAAGTCCTGGTGCAGCAAAGTCCTTTAACCATAGCAGCGGGAGGACGGCGGCGCCCTATTCGGCGAAAGCGGAGAAAGACATACAGTTAGCCTCCAGCGCTTCACAACCTAGTCGCGCCTCCTCTTCGCGAGCCCGAGATGTTAAGTGGGCGGCCTCCTGCAGGGAGTCAACCTTGCGTTGGAGGTCCTCGACATCCCGAAGCGAGCCCTCTCGAGCCTTCTCCTCGGACTGGAGAGCCTTGTGAAGCTTCTGACTCTCCCCTGCTCTTTGGCGAGGGACCCCTGGGCTTCCGATAGCTTTGTGCGGGCCTCTATAACCTGGGCCTCGAACTCCACCCTGTGCTGGGCGAAGGCCGCCTCTCGATCAGAAACACCACCCTCGCGAGCGTCCAGCGGCCCCTGAACCCTCGAGGCCTGAGCTTCAGCGTCCGCAATGATCTTATCTAGACACATGGTGGCATCACGAACCTCGCCCTTGATGCAAAGGCGGGCCTTCACCAGTTCCAACCTGACCGCTTCTCGGTCCAGGACTAGATGATAGTCTTCATCAACGGTGGCCACTAGGAACCAGTCTAGTCCTGCATGAGCATTTGTGACGAGCTGGCCTAGGAGCCTGACCCAGGAGGTATATGTCAGATCCACCGCTACCAGATCCAGGGGCTCATCATCCCTCCCGGCGTCAGAAGCCTCCTCGTGGGCCACCATTTGGCGTTAGGAAGACGAGGGAGTCAGCCCGAGGGGCATACGACCTAATGGATCAGAGACAACGGCCACCTGTGGGTCGCCCAGGAGAAGGTTAGGATCGCCCCCTATGGGCGGCGGTGGCCATGCCCCTAGAGGCCCGGGGGCTATGTGTAAACTCATCGCCACCTCGACCACCTGGGTCACGCCCTCGGACAAAAGGGCAGCCTCCTGAGGGCCACCAAGGATCATGGATTCCCTTGCCACAGCCTCCTCACTGGCCGGAACCACCAGAGGAGGAGGAGTAGAAGGCGCAGGGGTCAAGGAACCCTCAGCCCCCTCCTCGGGCGTGTCTAGGAGAGCCGAGACCTCCGTAGTGTTGGGGATATGCTAAATGGTATCACCATTGCATGTCTCTAATCCGGATAACCCGGGTGGCCCATAGTCGGTAGCAAGGCCTATGGACTGCTGTGCGACCCAGTTAGATGGATCCAGAAGGGAGGCCCATGCCGGATAAGGGAAGGATACATGGAGTCACCAGCGTAACCAAAGCCTTGGACTGCAAGACACGTTAGACTAGTTGTAAACTGTGTAGGACTTTGTAAACTGTCCGGCTAGGACTTTACCTCTAACCCTAGGATCTGGCGACTATATAAAACGGACCTAGAGGAGCCCTTAGGCCATAGAACAACGCATATCGCGCACATCAAACTGATCCCTGCGTATTTCCATTATAGTGATTTATAGCAGGAGTAGGATTCCGCCACCGTCGTGGGATCTGAACCTGGGTAAGATGCCTTACCCCACGTCTCTAAACACACACTGTGAGGACCCCTCCATGACGTACTCGTCGGCAATACCACGACAGTTGGCGCCCCCCATGGGGCAAGAGGCACTTCAGGATCTATAACGGGCGAGGTCAAAGCTCTTCACGGGAATCGGCGAAACCATAGCCATCGGCCGTGTTACCTTCTCTGGAAAAATTCTGATCGTCCCTCCCGACGAGTTCTGGATCCCGGCGAAGACGAACCCTACCCGCTGCTCGATCATCCCAATCGGGGACATCCACCTGTTCATCGGTGAAACTGACTCGGGCACTAGCTCCCTGGAAGTCGGAGGATCGTCAAGGCCCGCAGGGACCGCCTATGGGCAGGATACGTTCGCGGAAGAATCGAAGTTTGATCTCTCTTTGGAGTTTGCCAGCTTAGATCGGAAAAATTCAAGGCCCACCCAAACCGCCCATGTCCAGGATATAATGGTGAAAGATCACTTCAAATCCGCCGGCTTCGCCCATGCATCTGGAAAGCAGAGATCACAGTTCTTCGGCATGGTGACTATCTTTGACCTGGCGCGTTGCATCCAGAGAGAGGATGAAATCCCCCGCGATTACCTCACCATATGGCTCCATATACGGGCCGATCTGGAACACTACCATAGTGATGATGCTATTTATCATTTCGTGGAAGGACTGGATCGCGGCACACTTCTCTGGCATACACTAAGGCGGTAACAGGCTGCAGGCCTCCTCACCTTCGAGATCATGATCAACACCGTCAACAACTACTTGGCCGCTGAAGGGGCTTCTCAGGTTGAGATCGTGGCCATACCCGGGTCACCGCCGCCACAGCCTCTGTCGCCACCGCCTCCAGTCAATGCCCCTGCAGCCTCAGTATCTTCTTCCGTCATCGAGGAAGCCCCTGCACCCTCTGACTCTATTTTGGACGCGCTCTATGCCAACATCTTCATGGACTCGGAGAAGATGGATATAAACCCGGAGGAAGTCAATTGTGCTATTTAGGAGGTGGAGGAGGACATCAGCGTGAGGAGCAGGCCAACCAGTCCATCACATCCCGAGAGGTGTTCGTCGACATTGGGAGTGTGATGGAGGAAGACCAACCCGGACAAGCTCCGCCTAAACCACTGGATAAGGGGAAGGGACCAGCTGATGTTGTGGACAATGATCGCGCAAAGGCCATGCCCGCTCCACCTAACCTAGCGTAGCACCCGCAAGAACCCAACATCAGTCCGAGTAACCCCGACACCACAAATCCGCCGCCTCCAACATCTACGTCTACGGCCGCCCAAGTCACTCCAGCTGATAGAGTGATGTACAACAATTTTATCGTTGAGCCCATGACCGTGGCTCATATACGGAACGTAGTCCAGCTTGAAGAGAAGCGCCAGCAGCTCCTGGAGGAAGCAGAGGCCATCGTGGAGCCGGCCGCCGAGCTAGATCAAGATCTGGGCAAGGCGCAAAAATCAATCGAGAAAGCTAGAGCCATGGAGGCCGAGTACAAGACTTTTCTCAAGCAACAGAAGGCTAGGAAAGCTCCGGCTCGCATTATCAACAATCCTAGTGTACGGCGCAACCTAGGATGGGCTCCCACGAAACCGCCACATGCGAAGCCATACATTGATAGCGAGGGTAGGCAGGTCATGCCCACTCCTATCCTGCACTTAGCCGTCGCCAAGAGCCTACTGGAGCAGGATAGATCACCCGCAGCTGTGGAATAGGTATATGACCTTGTAGCAAAGGTGGTCAAATAGCAGGAAAAGGCCACCTCTCAGAGGCTTGAGTCTAACCTAGCATATTGCCAGTCTAGCAATCCTAGGACGCCAAGGGAGAGATCTCATGACGTCGGGTCCTAGACGGGTTCATCAGAACGAAGACGGAGGGATGCACGCAACAGGAAGGATGCTATCCCCATATCCTCTTACCACAGAGGCAAGGCTCATCCTCGTCGCCCATCTCATTCGCCCGATCTCCCCGACATCATGAAGACCTAAAGGCTCACCACCGTACGAGCATGTCTCCGCCAAGACACCCTCAGGGTGGCATCGTCATTCGCAACAATGTGGAGCGACCCCATCACGGTGGAGAGCGCAACGGAAACCAAGGACACAAGAGCAGGTCACGCCATGACCCTCCACGTCCTACAAGCAACCGCGATAGATGCAAGGCATCGCAGGAGGGTAACAACAAGAAGGCTAACCCACCGCCACCTCCACCTCCATCGCCACCTAGCAGCCAACATGGCGAAGGAGGCCCGCGTCGTTCACGCAGCCCATCCCCTGATGGCAAGAAGAAAACATCAAGCCTGGAGCCATACGATGCACGCTCACGGCTGGACAAGATTCACGAGGCCCTGGAAGGACAGTAACTGAGACCACGTTGCTTTGGACCCATAATACGGACCGAAACTTACCCTAAGAGTTTCCGGAAAGACAAGATGATCAACCCCTATGACAGCACCACCAAACCAGCTACGTGGTTGCACGATTACGACAACACGATGGAGATAGCCGGGGGAAACCCCAACGTTGTCGTCAAGTACCTCCCACTGACATTGCCGCCAATGGATTGATGACTTGCCGGAAAAGTCCATATGCCATTGGTTGGACATGAAAGAAGCGTTCACCAAAAATTTGCGGGTACATAAAGCGTCCCTACACTATTGGAAATCTACAGTGGTGTGTGCAAGAGAAAGGCGAAGCATCTCGAGCCTACCTCTCCCGCTGGATGGATATGAAAAATTCCTACGCAGGAGGGCACGATCAGACCGCTATGGCTACCTACATTGACAACTTGGAAAAGGGTACATTGCTCCGACATAAGTTGAAGCGCCTGCAGGACAATCACAGGCTAGATCTCAACTAGATGATCTCGCTCGCTACTGAGTTCACGGCTGCCGACGATGATGCTCGCGGCTCCTTGCGGGCAATTTCCATCCCAACCCATGCCAAGAGGAATAACATCACCAAGCGGCAGAGTTCGCAAGAAGAAAAGCCAGCCTCCGACATGGTCGCAATGACGTTTGTAGGAAGAGGTGATGGTAGATAGCATGGCCATGGCCATGGAAGGGTGCTGGTCGTGCGCATCAGCGAGGTAGTGAAACTAACCCAACAGCTCCCCGTGTTCCCCAAATGTACGAGGAGTACCGTGATATGCCATGCCTTGTACACCTCGACGGCAGCGGCAAAGCTACTCACACCAGTCGCCACTGCAAGTTGGTCAACGACCTCAACAAAGACCCAGAGTCCGGCTACAAAAAAAGCTGGAAGAACCGACTGCGAGGCAAGGGCAAAGGAAAGAAGAAGGACGAGGAGTCCAAGGATTCAAGTGACGTGGACGAGGACGTTGACCCCAAGAACACCGACAAGGGCGATGGAAAAGGCAAGAACCCCTTCGAGAAGAAGGCCCCCGTCTACCACACTTTTCTTGGCAACCCAACTGTCCGGGCATAGAGAACCTCGCTGAGGATACTGATGGCCACCCTACCCCCAGTTCCCCAATACCTGCGTTGGTCGGAAGTTTCAATTACTTGGGATAGGAAGGATCACCCAGACCTCATCCCAACGGAGAACCAATACTCCATGGTCATCAACCCTTTGATTGACGGCAATGAGTTCACCAAATGCATGATGGACAGTGGAAGCAGCATCAATATCCTATACCTGGACACACTGCACAAGATGATATTGATGGAGACCAACCTAAGGTGGACCAGCACCATGTTCCATGGCATAGTCCCTGGTCGGGAGGCTCGGTCCCTTGGGTGCATCACGCATGACCTTTGAAGTGGTCCCCTTCAATAGCGTGTACCACGTCATATTCGGATGCGACATCTTCCATGCCTTCATGGCCAAGCCATGCTTCATCTACAACAAGGTCAAGATACCTAGACCAAACAGTGTCATTATCGTATCCGGAAGCTTTTCAAAAGCAAGGGACTGCGACAATGGAGAAGCACCCTTCGCAGAAGCTGTCTTCTATAGAGAAGAATTCAAGGAGATCCAGAGCAAGTTCGATGCCTCGAAGATGCTGTCATCGAACAAGCAGATTTTTGACTCCGATCTCGGCTTCAAGGCCGCAATCGAAACCAAGTCGGTGGAACTTGTGGTAGGAAATGCCTCCAAGGTCACCGCCATTGGGACGTACCTGGACCCTAAATAGGAAAGTGCTTGTCGAGTTCCTCCGTGAGAATAGGCACATCTTTGCCTGGTAACCTGCCGCCATGAAAGGTGCGCCTATGGAACTTGCTGAGCACAACTTGAATATTGATCCAAAATGCAAACCTGTGAAACAACCTCTACGATGCTTCGAAGATGAGAAGAGACGCGCCATAGGAAAAGAGATATCTAGGTTAATTAAGGCTAGTTTTATCCGAGAAGTCCTTCACACCCGATGGGTGGCCAATCCTGTACTTGTCCCTAAAAAGTGGACCAAAGAATTAAGAATGTGCGTTGATTACACCGGCTTGAACAAAGTGTGTCCGAAGGATCCGTTTGCTTTGCCTCGCATTGACCAAGTCATTGACTCGATGGCTGGCTTGGAAATTCTGTGTTTTTTAGATGCATAGTCAGGATACGACCAGATAAAGATGGGGAAGTTGGACCAATTGGCCACTTCGTTCACCACAACTTACGACACATTTTGCTATGTCACGATGCCCTTTGGGCTGAAAAACACAGGTGCTATGTACCAGCGGACTATGCAGCATTGCCTACACGAGCAAATTGGTCGGAACGTTCACGCCTATGTGGACGATATGGCAGTGATGTATAAAAAGTCAAACGACTTAATCTACGACTTAAAAGAAACCTTTGATAATCTCCGGAAATACAACATGATACTTAACCCAAAGAAGTGTGTCTTCAGGGTTCCAGCCGGCAAATTGTTGGGCTTCATCGTTTCCCAGCATGGAATCGAGGTGCATCCTAAACATAAACCGTCCGACATGCCTGAAGGACATCCAATGGCTCACAGGATGCGTTGCAGTAGTAAGTCGGTTCGTTAGCCGACTTGGAGAGAAGGCTCTACCGCTATACAAGTTGCTGAAGAAGGCGGACAAATTTACATGGACGAACGAAGAAGATGCTATACTTAAGAAGCTAAAGGAGATACTCTCCTCTGCACATCTGCTTGCAGCGCCCGAGCCTATGGAGCCTATGTTAATTTACATGGCGGCCACCAACCGGATAATCAGCATCATCGTCGTGGTTGAGCGAAAAGAACCAACACATGAGTACGGAGTGCAATGACTAGTTTACTATGTAAGCAAGGTCTTGACGGAGTCCAAGCAGCGTTACCCGCACTACCAGAAGATAGCTTATGGAGTGTTCCTTGCTTCTCGGAAGCTAAGGCACTATTTCTAGGAGCACCCTATTATAGTTATGACCTAGGATCCAATGTCCGACATCATCAATAATAGCGACACTACGGGAAGGGTCGCGAAGTGGGGCATTGAACTTGCCGACTTCGAGATCACCTACAAGAGACGTGACGGTATCAAATCATACGTCTTGGCGGAATTCACTGCAGATTGGACGGAGATGCCGGATGCTACCCCCATACCAGAGCCAGAATACTGGGTGATGCACTTTGATGGATCAAAGCTACTCAACAGCTCGGGGGCTGGTGTAATGCTATAATCACCAACAAGGTAAAAGCTACACTACATTCTGCAGATCCACTTTGAGGCTACAAATAACATGGCGGAATATGAAGCACTCATTCATGGACTTCGCTTAGCCAAGGATATTGGCATCAAGCGCATAGTTTGCTGTGGAGATTCCAACTTGGTTGTCCAACAGGTAGCTGACACTTGGAACACGCAGAACCCTATGATGGTGGCATATCGAGACGAAGTAGACGAGATAGCCAAGTGCTTCAAGGGCTACGAAGTCAAGTATGTCAAGAGGGAGGAAAATGAGGCGGCTGATCTATTGTTAAAGCTTGGATCAGGGCGCAAACCAATTTCACGTGGAATTTTTATGGAGCATATACGGACACCATCCATGAAGGAGCAGACCCTGAGAACCCGAATAGAGTTGGCTCTTTTGTTCATACAGTAACAAAAGTCCCTTCGGCTTGGACAAAACCGTTCAGGGAATATCTCGTACACAGAACTTTGCCCATCGACGAGGTTGAAAGTCGGCAAATAGTACGTCGAGCAAAGGGCTATACCATAATCAATGGAAAGCTCTATAAAAGAAGCACCACTGGTGCATACTTAAAGTGTGTTTCCCAGCAAGAAGGTATTGAAATCCTTCATGAGATCCATCTTGGAGATTGCGGGCATCAAGCCGCTCCTCGATCGTTGGTCTCCAAAGCGTTTCGGCAAGGATTCTACTAGTTCAACGCGAGGCGGACACGGACAAGATAGTTGAGACATGCATGGGATGCCAGTACTATGCCTGACAACCACATGTACCAGCTCAAGAATTGCAAACAATACCAATAATTTGGCCGTTTACAGTCTAGGGGCTAGACATGGTTGGTCCGTTTTAGACGGCACCTTGTGGGTTTAGACATCTTCTAGTAGAAATTGATAAATTCACCAAATGGATAGAAGCTAAATCCATTAGAAATATTGATGGGGCAACTGTCCTTAGGTTTGTCCGGGATCTAGTGGTGAGATTTGGTCGCCCACATACCATTATCACCGAGAATGGTAGAAACTTGTCATTCAGAGAAGTGGAATATTATTGTTGGGAGAAGGGCATTCGCCTTGATTTGGATTTTGTGGCACATCCACAGTCCAATGGGCAAGTCGAGCGAGCCAATGGATTAATTCTACAGGGAATCAAGCCACGTCGAGAGGCACCGCTACATAGAGCAGCTGGAGCCTGGGCATAGGAATTATCATTTGTTCTGTGGAGTTTACGAACTACACCCAACAGATCTACTAGCTACACCCCTTATTTCATGGTATATTGAGCAGAAGCCATCCTGTCTTCCGACATCCTTCATGATTCACCAAGAGTTGCCGCCTACGACATCCTTCACGATTCACCAGGCGCCTAGATCTGGACCTTCTCGAGGAAGAGCGTGTATTGGCATGCCAAAGATCTGCCATCTACCAGCAGAAGCTACACAGCTACCATAGTCGCCGAGTTCGGCATCACTCGTTTAAAGAGGGGGATCTAGTGCTCCAACTTAAGCAGAAGAAGTCACACAAATTATCCCCTCCATGGGAAGGACCATTCATCATTAGCAAGGCCCTACTCAATGGATCTTACTACCTCCTTGACAATCGTGAACTAGAGGATAGACCAAACGAGGATCATAAGCGTAAGCGATGTGACCCGGATGATGACTACCCAGAGCTTGATCGGCCATGGAACATAGCACATCTACGTCCTTTTTACACTTAGCATATTTTTTATCTACTGTGTACCTCTTATATGATCAATGAAAAGATCTTTGGTTCACTCATATGCTTGAGTCTTTTACCTCCTTTAATGTTCATTTTTGGATTGTATAAAACCTTTATGCACAAGTTTTGCATTTGCACTTGTGGAAATTCCGCCTAAGGGCGTTAGCATAAGTTTTCTGGTCTACACATTCTTTGTTGTTTTTATGTGGATTTTGGAGCAGTGAATTTTGGCACTCGAAGTCGGCAATTTTGTGCTTAGGTTTGGGCGGTGCCATTGGGCATCATTGCCTGAGCACATAGTTCTGACTGAGGGTGTTCCAACTCACGAAAAGTCA
Source organism: Avena insularis (assembly GCA_023614405.1). Classification (NCBI taxonomy): domain Eukaryota; kingdom Viridiplantae; phylum Streptophyta; class Magnoliopsida; order Poales; family Poaceae; genus Avena; species Avena insularis. The sequence goes on along the minus strand of CM042685.1, from coordinate 86,186,070 downwards.
AGCATAAAACTAGAGTAATGGAGAAGCCAGCACTTGCTTAAAAAATATATACATGCTGGAATTAGTACTTAAGTAGCAGGAAACATATAGCTATTGTTTTGTGCCTTAAGGTTAACCCATAGTTTTCCGCATACATACAAAACATATAGAGGAAACAAATATTACATATTGTTTTCATTCTTCTGGTGCAGGCTTCTTCGAGGTAACGTCATCAGCTGCAGGAGAGCCATCTGGCCCATCACTGAAGTTGGCAGTCTTGAGGGACTCGGAGGAGCTGGACTGGTCGGTGTCAATTACCTCAAGGGGTAAAAGGTGTTTGCATCCACCAACTTGGTGACCCTGGTGTCATAGCCGACAAGCGATGAATAGATGCTCCATGATCGATCTTCTGGCCGTCATCTTCTACATTGGGCAAGCCAGAGGTCACTGTGTCGATGTCAGCATTATCATAATGAGCCTTGACCATAGCCAACGACATCCTTGCACCTTCCCGGGTACATGAAGCTTTCCAGCTTACGATACGCTCGGGGGCTTTGTGCAGGATATCCGAATATTTCATGACGGAGTCCACTACTTTCATGTTGATGTTCAAGGGCTCGACAATCTCTTTTGCTTGGGTGATGGCGGTGCTGATTAAGTTGCCGGCAAGAACCATGCATTCCTTTGGCGGAGGAGGATTATTGGTTAAACCAATAGGAGCTGCATTTCTGGCCAAGTGATTGAGTACATGAGTAAAAAACAACAAAAGTTCAGAGTACCTGGCTTATAGAAGTACAAGATAGAGTATGCTTACCAAAGATGCTATCCTCAGCCTGTTGGAGAATCTTCGCCATGGAGTCCAGTTCTTGATAGGGGGTCTTGTAAGCGTCAAGGTTGCGAGTATTCTGCTCAGTGGTAGCTTTGTTCTGTTCCTTGAGGATTGCAATTTCCTCCTTCAGATGGTTGATCACCGTGTTAGCAGATTCTTGCATGACAGCCATAGACTTTTCATTCATCTTCAGCATGTCGTCTCTCTCCTGCTTTAGGATTTTTTTTTCGCTATCTAGCTCTTCTATGTTCTTGGATTGCTCGATAATGTCCTTCACCTTGGAAATAGATTCTGCATGTCAGAGAAATGACAAGGCGCAATGAGTAGTCGGAAGTTAATGTCACAAGACCAAGATTGAGTGCGAAATTGAAAATAAAAACAAAATCTTACTCTTGGTGATTTGATCCTTCAAGAAGGCAGTTTTACCCTTTTCAGCTTCGAGATCAGCACGCATCTTGTGGAACTTGTTGTTGGCGACATTCCTCCGAGCATTCTCATTCTACAAAACATATTAATGTTACTTAGTCTACTTGGAGCATCTAGCCGTATAAGTATCCGCCTAGAGGCTTGGGGGATACAGTACGATTTTTTAACTCAGCAATATGCTTAGTCTATCTTTAAGCATATAGTCCGAACTAATTCTGTTTCACCTAGAGGCTTGGGGTCTATAGAATTAAAAATTACAAACACTGCGTATGCTACTCTAAAAGTATCCAGTCAGAATAATTCATTCAAACTACATACTTGGGGGATACAGTGAAAGTTTCTAGCTTAGTCACTCTTAGAGCATTCAGACCTAAAGACCTATGGTTTTCCGTCTAAATCCTTGGGGGCTACAGTGGGATACTACATATGAAATGCAAAAGGCATATAAAACTTAAAAGTGCAATGATCTTGAGGTTGCTGGAGATTTCGGTCAATATCTTGCTAAAAGAAAGACTGTTAACGCGCAATATCTCCGCCTGCTTGAGCAGCTCCTCAAGGCCACACGTGGGAGAAGTCGGTGTTATACCAGGAGCCAGAGCTGAGCTACTCGGTGTAAGAACTGGGTAGACGATCTTTGGGAGCTCTGCTGGTGTCTTGGGTGCAATGGCTCCACCTATGGCAGAAGTTCCGCCTTCCACCATTGCCTTACCGCTATCAATGGCATCCTTAGCCGAAACTTTAGCCACTTTAGAGGACGTGATCTCCTATGTCGCCTACTCTCCGACAACATGGGGATCCGCGGCAACGTCTGGGACCTCCTGAGAAGGAGTTGGGTCCACTTCCATGGTGGAAGGTTCAAATGTTACCTTTGCTAGAGAACTTGTCAGTGCGGTAGCAGGCTGGACGCTTAGAGTCATAGGGGCGATGGCGGGAGATGCTTGGTTAAACATTGCAATGATGTTTTTAGAAGCCCCCGATGTTTTGGAGGTCTTCTTCAAACTCATACTGGCCTTCTTCTTGAAACGTACAAAAAGTATAAGTACAGGAATAAGACGAGCAAGAGACAATGTCAGATGTTAAGAAGCTTACACAATGGTTGGTGCCTTGGTTAACGGGATACCAGTAATTCTTCCTTGCTCCACCTCTAGGGAGGCGGTGGATCTCTTGGAGGCTCCACCCTCCGTCTTCTTTTTCTTGGCTCCGTCGATAGCGTCAGAGGTGGAGCTCTTCCGCTTTCACGCCAATGGGACATCATCGTCGGACACGACGGTGACTTCATCTTGGGATCGTAGACTTGGGAAGCCATGGTACCTTCATATAGATTCTTCAGCTGTTAAGTGAATCCCAAAGTGTTAGACGCAAAGGTTAAGGCAAGGCGGAAGAACTAGAGTATATGTCATACACGGAAAAATAAATAAGTACCTCTGGGCACGTGCCGCCCTAAAACATGTCATAGGTGATGGTGAAGCCATGCTTCCTGTCCTTCACCTTGACTATGTCTTTGAGGCGAATCTTGACGGAGTCACTCGAAAAGTTGTCCTCGGAGATGCTGAGGCTATCCTTCCTATCCTTGGAATATTCGTAGCTTCACGCGGTGCTGCAGAGGCTAAATCCGCCTGATGAATCAGCACATGGCTAGGTCCAACCCAGTCAGACCAGTCTCTACGAGACAGTCTATACGCCTTACGACGCGAGATGTTTCGTCGTTGGAGGGGAGGAGGGCTTGGGATCTCCATGTCGGGGCTTCAGCGGCAGCTCCATCGACAAAGTCCTGGTACATTTTTTCTCGGCCAGCTAGAGGAATGTCTGGGCCGTACAAATACATCATCTTCCAGTTCTTGCAGGATTCATGGCCAACGATGTCGAGGAACCGTCAGCCAGGCCGGACCTTGAAGCTAATGGTTCCACAATTCCTAAGCTCCTCCTTGCTCACTCCGTCTTCCCTCTTGACGGTGAAGAAGTAGATAAACAAATCTAACCTAGGCTTGATCCCTAGGTAACCCTCATAGAGCGCCGCGTAATTGCTAAGCTTGAGGATTCTATTCGGGGATAGGTTCTGAGGTTCAATCCGGTAATGGCTAAGGACTTCTATGAAGAAGTCAGAGATTGGGAGGGAGACGCTGCACACTAGTTGGGCTTTGAGGTATACATTTTCTCTGGCTAGGGGAGAAGGGACGACCTCGCCGGCCGGCATCACCCACCAGACCAGACCCTCCGTCGTGGGGAGGTAACCATCGGCAAGGATCTCTTTGAGATCGTTCTCGGTGAAATCCGAGCCACGCCATTCCCCCTTGTGGGAATCAGCCTCCTCTTCCAGCAATTCCGGCCCCACTAGAATATGTTCGCCACTGGTGGATTCCACCACCCCGGTACGCGGCACCACCACGCCCTCTGGTGGGACGTGGACAGAGGTCATCGGCTTAGCCGTGGCCTCGCCCAACGCCGCCATGGATGGAGTAGTGTTGCTGCTAGCCATTGGTGAAGAGGGAGAGTGGCTGTGAGATTGGAAGAAAAGTTAGGGTTTTTCCTCTGTGCAGGTGGAGAGCTCGAGGAGACTTTGGCTAGAGGAATAAGACAATGCGAGGAAGAATGGGGTGAAAAGATAAAAATCACCACGGTTACAATATATAGTACTCGGCATCACGATTCATGCAAGTTGATCAAATGCTTGGTGCGTGGACATCGCATGTGCAAACATGCGTGGAAATTTCGCCATGTTACCACTGCCGCCACCAATGTTTCGTATCCTTCACGCGGGAAAAACGGCTATGATTACGTTCTATGCATGTGTGAGTTATGAGGCGTCGCAGACCTATGGTCTACGTCACTCTACTGGAATAGGTAGGTGAACCATCCCATCTTAAGACGGAGAACATGTTGTCCAACTTACATGTTGAACATGGAGAACATCGCAGGGTTCTTGGGAGGACTACAAGATATTGCTTGACAATTTGCCGACATCTATCTATACAGAGCATCCAAATTAAAGAGGCAAGACGGTGCAAGATCTCGGAGTTCTCTGGGGGCTACTGTTGGGGATATGATGAATGGGTATCACCATTGCATGTCTCTAATTCGGATAACCCGGGTGGCCCATAGTCGGTAGCAAGGCCTATGGCCTACTGGGCGGCCCAGTTAAATGTATCCAGAAGGGAGGCCCATGCCGGATAAAGGAAGGCTAGTTGTAAACTGTGTAGGACTCTGTAACCTCTCCAGCTAGTACTTTCCCTGTAACCCTAGGATCTGGTGACTATATAAGCCAGACCTAGAGTAACCTTTAGGGCATAGAACAAATCATATCACGCCCAACGAACCGATCCCTGTAACTCGGCGTATTGCCATTATAGTGATTTATAGCAGGAGTAGAATTCCGCCACCATCGTGGGATCTGAACCTGGGTATGCTGTGTTACCTCGTACCCGCCAACCTTCCGCCTTACCCCGCGTCTCTAAACGCGAAATGTGAGGACCCCTCCATGGCGTACTCGTCGGTAATACCATGACACGAAGGATGATACAAGGGGAGGATCACCAGATGGACCATCTTGCCGGATGTTCGCTTCGACCGTCGTTGCTTCTTCGGGGAATCCTTGTTGCCAGAATACAACCAGTAAGAAAAGGTCAGATGTGTGGTGGAGCAAAGGGTATCAGGCACCGACTTTCCTGGAAGCAACCCTCCTCACGAGCATATTTCCCTCGAGCCGCCTTGGAGGGTCGGCTTCATCCGAGGAGCTTCCAGCCCACGCGGCTCCCAATCAAGGCATCCCGAGGACAGGATGCCCCACTCATCAAACTAGTGGAGCGTGGCAAGGATCAACGCCTTGCGAGGATCAAGGTAGAGGGGCCAAACCCCCTTAGGAAGCTCAGCGGCGGTGGAGGTGTGTAGACGCTCGTGTATCAAGCCCGCGACCTCTGGGTCGTCGGTAAAACCATCCCCTAGAGTCAGGTGATCCCACGCGACAAAATCCCATAAGTCTTTGACGTGCTTCTGTAGCGGAGCAATCCTAAGGAGAAGTTACTCCATGGCCACCAAAGGGCCCATCAAGTTGGACGAGTTGAGATCCTTAATGTGCGATATTAGGGTGTCGACCTTGTCTCCCTCCAGACTCATCGTGGACCAGCTGCGGATACTATCCTTCTCGGCCAAGGCAGTTGGGGGCAAGAGACGGGGGCTATCATCTTGCACATCCATCAGGAGCCAGCGGTTCCAGAAGTCGTCCACACGTTTTGACCAGCCCATCTGGAAGCCAAAGGCCCCCTCCTTCAGAAAGGAGGCGCACACAACTATCCGCGAAGTGGAGGTTAGGCGGAGAACATACATGTGGCGCAACAGCGCCATGGACGTCTTCACCCCCACAAACATCTCGCACCAACACGCGAAGATGGCGAGAATGGTGATGGAGTTGGGCTGTAGGTGAAGTGCGCAAATCTGGTAGTTCTCAAGCACCACCATGAAGAAGGGGAGAATGGGTGTACTAACCCCGCTATGACGGTGTGGTAGAAAAACAGGTGCACGAACCCGGCAAGGCCGAACGGATCTATCGATCCCGGCCACACCCGGGTCTCTCCCCACTGGTTACAGATCGAGGCGAGGTGCGAATGGCATTGGTCTTGTTGGTGGAAGGAATCAGCGCCTCCCTTAACTCCTCCTCCTCCCTTTCCTCGACTTGGGAGGGAACAACATGAGGCATTTTCCCCTTCGCGAAGGCTAAGGCTCCCCGGTGAGGCATCCGTGTGGTGGGCGGGAGCAGACGCACTTAGGGAAGAACTCGAAGGAGAAGGTGGTTGGTGCAAGGAAAGAGAAGTATGAGTCTCGCACTACTACGAAAACGGCTATAGGTAATCCATACATCTGTGGCGCACATGCTGAAGGTACCCCACGGGTAAAATAGTTGTGGCGCGCTGCCTACAGGTGTCCTACGGCTAGCAGTCGTAAGCGTGGCACACATGGGAGTGGTGCGCCACGACTATGTGTGGGCCAGGTCACAGGTGGCCACAAACCACACATCCGTATCGCACTAGGTCAGGGTGCGCTCCGGGTATGAAACTTAGTAGTAGAGCACATGATCTAGTGCGCTACGGATGTGTGGGTTGTGGTCTGATGGGAAAACTTAGTTGTAGGGCACCCTGTCCTAGTGTCCTAGGGCTAAGTACCCTGCACCAACTCCACCCCCCCCCCCCCCCCCCCGTGGATTGCCTTTTTAGGCTTTGCAAAAAATAAAAGAAAATGATAAATGTTGGGATATGCCCTAGAGGCAATCATGTATGATGATATTTATCATTGTATTCATAAAGATATTATGTTTTCCTTGTATAAACATCTGATAAACATGCCCTAGAGGCAATCATGTATGATGATATTTATCATTGTATTCATAAAGATATTAAGTTTTCCTTGTATAAACATCTGATAAACATGCCCTAGAGGCAATCATGTATGATGATATTTATCATTGTATTCATAAAGATATTAAGTTTTCCTTGTATAAACATCTGATGTTTATCATTGAATATGGGATTCGGTTGTGGAACTATACATTCATGTTGTTTGTACTAAATATCCTTGGTTATCGAGGTTGTGCTAGACACACAACTTAGACCAATGTGAAAGTCGGCTTGATGACTCGGTTCCACTTGTCATGGGCATGGAGATGCCATTCTGACTTGCATAGATTTGGCTAAAGAGTTTAGCGAGTTGGATTGACCCATATTGAGGTACAACGAACAAGTTGTCATTTGTATATCTCAATCAATGTAATCCTTAGACCTGCAGTGTCCGAGTTGAGGATCACCGACTTAGGTTCTATCAAACGCTGATTCGTAACTGGGAAGTTATAAAGGCAGAGTTTGGATCGACTGAGAATCAAGCTGCGTGATGTGAATAACCAAGATGGGATTTTTGCCCCTCCACTTGGAGAGATATTCTCTGGGCCCTCTCGGATGATATGATTCGGAAAGCATGGCCATGCACGACTCGGTTAAGTGTTAACCGAGGCGGTCAACTAAGAGTTAGTCGGGTGAATCACTTATCTCGGATCGAGTAGAGAGTCAGATTATTTAAAGGATGACAAATATTCATCTATAGTCTAACAAGGTATATCGTGAGGCAAAAGGGACTCAGGCGCAAGTCGCATTGGAAAGGAAAGTCGACATGACTCTTTGGTACTTGGGAGTCGACACTTTCTCCTAGGAGCCACTACCGACTAATCGATCGAGAGTCGGAATCTAATCGTGTCCAAGCAGCCATGAGCCTGCGGGGTCGCACACTTAAGAGCGGGAGCAAGTTCGGACTGGATCTAAACCGGAAATCTGGTTGGGTTGGACCTGAGCCAGATTTGGACTAAGTCAGTGAGTCGGACTCACGGTGACCAGTATTATATGGGCTTTAGTGACTGGGCCACTAGAGTGGAGCCCACGTTCACTCCCTATATATAGTGGAGCACAGTAAGCCAAAAGGTTAATCATTGATCGGTAAGGTTGTCCCTTGAGTTGAAAACCCTAGCTCCACGACAGTCCTGCCGACGTACCGAACCTAGCAGTTTTACCACTGGTGCTCCTCCTTGTACGTGTGGATACCAGAAGAGGTGTTGTACGATCAGCACCAGGACGATCGGATCGCAAAGGAGTGCACTGCATCAACTAAAGAGCTTCATCAGTAATCCGCAATTGCGCGTCTAGTGGTAAACCTCGTGGCCTTCTACCTCAGCTGGATCTTGGGATCACCACGATTAGAGGGAAAAAGTTTTGTTTTATCTCTACGTGGCCCAACAGTGGCATCAGAGAGATATCTTCTTGTTTTAGGCTCGAGATCTCGCATATGTGATATGCTGTTGGCTGTAGATGAGATCTACATGCTGTTTTGGTGGTCGATCTATGAGATAGATCGATTTTGTACGATGTTTATTGGATCAACTGTACTCGGGGAATGCTAGATCTGATTTTCGTGATCATATTGTTGAGGTCGTGGAACGACATACCCCTACCGGTCGGGTTCACCATCGGGGTATACTGTGACACGTAAATCCAGATGCGGTGATCAAAGATCAAAGAGTTTGATCGAATCGGAACAATGGTCAGAATCCATGTCCGTATCATAGATGAGATCTACGTTTTTGAAAAAAATCCATGTCTGGGAGCACCGGCTTCGCCCTGTCGTAGCGCCTTAGATGTCGTTGCAAGTTTCACAATGCCGGTAGATAGCGTATCTATGCATAACTTGTTTTTTAGGAAGTTGTGAATGGTATGGTTCATGTGCATTTGATGTATGTGTGTAATCCATATGTGATCTACGAATCATGGTTTTGTCAGCCGGCTGGAGCCTAGGTGCTGTCATTTTATTGTATGATGACCTATATGTCGAATTCTCTATGTAATTTACTTTACTAAGCTATTGTAGCTATTTGGAGAATTCGGAAGACGTGCAAGTCGATGTACAAATCAGCGATATGGTGTAAGACGGCAAGTGACAAGTGTTGCCACGAGTCAGATTACAGGCTTTTGTGGATATGGAGATCGCCATGAAGAGAGCCATACCATTTCACATTATAATTAATTTATTTTGTGTTATTGATATGTCTCTGTTTTACCTCTATTATATTGTCGGTAAAATTTAATCCCTCAAAGAAGGTCTAGTCAGTTTTCCTGCCAGTTTTTGTACCATCACAAGTCAGACATTTTTGGTAGCGGGCTCATAAAATTGAGGTGCTGCCAATTCTTTCTGACTAGGTGGGTTCGAGTCGGACTCTTACTGTAGAAACACTCGGTAAGCTAGACGGGTTTATCACAATGGTTGTGCGGCTTGGGGAAAAGTCGGATGGGAGCCGAGGCATGTGATGCCACCCGTCCAACAGGAGTCGTATGAGATACGATTGACAAGGAGTTGTCTACGTAGATAACTTGGCGGCTAGCGGTGATGCTAAAGCTCACTAGCCAGCTTGCTTATTTAGGATCCTGAATCACTAAGTAACCATCGGAGGGGTGTTGGTTCTAGTGGGAGCATAAAATATTAAAGTGTTTAATATACTTTCTCTTTTATGAATACATGTCTTAAGTGTTTTGCATATTTTATGTTGTAGATCATGGCACCAAGTAGCAGTCACTCTCAGATATCCGGTTTTGTGTTGAGAACCATTCTTGAGAAAGATAAACTGAACGACACTAATTTTACCAACTGGTATCGAAATCTAAGAATTGTTCTCAAACAAGAAAAGGAGAACCATGTCCTAGAAAACCCACTTCCAGATGAGCCGAATGAGAATATGACTGTCGCTGCCACCAATGCCTACAGTCGGGCTAAGGATGAGTCCACGGATATTAGCTGTCTTATGCTTGCTCACATGGAACCGGACTTGCAAAAGCAGTTCGAGAATGTTGAGGCCTACGATATGATCGAAAGCCTCAAAAATATGTTCTAGTCTCAAGCGAAGACTGAGAGGTATCAAGTCTCTCAGGCTTTGCTGAGTTGCAAGCTTAAGGATGGTGATCCACTAAGTCCACATGTGATCAAAATAGTTGGTTACGTGCAGTCTCTGGAGAGGCTTGGCTACCCCATTAGCGAAGAGCTCGCTACAGATATAATTATGAACTCTCTTCCTAGTGAATATGGGCAGTTCATTTCGAACTACCACATACATGGTATGGATACGAAGCTCATTGAATTTCGTGGGATGCTCAAGTAGGCAGAGGCGGATCTCAAAAAGGGCACTAGTCAAGTGTTGATGGTACAAAATAAGGCTAAGTTTAAGAAGAGTTCTTGGACTAAGAAGAAGGCTAGGACCCGATCCCAAGTGCTTCCTCGGGGACTAAGTCATCTCCTTCAGCTGGATCCACTTGCTTCTATTGCAAGGCGGATGGCCACTGAAGAGGAATTGCAGCAACTACTTGGCTGACAAAGCCAAGAGTGGAGGTATGAATTCCGACTCAAGTACACTTGTTTGCAATGTTATAGACATTTATCTTGCTGATGCACCTAATAGTTCTTGGCTATATGATACCGGATCAGTTATTCGCATATGCAACTCATTGCAGGGACTGGTAAGGACTAGGAGCGTAGCAATAGGCGAGGTTGATATTCGAGTCAGCAACAAAGCAAGAGTTGATGCATTGGGAGTCGGCACGATGCAACTTCATTTACCTTACAGATTCATTATGGAATTGAATAATTGTTATTATGTTCTAGTGCTTAGTCGAAACATTATTTCTGCTTCATGTTTGATGAGGCAAGGCTATGAGTTGAATATCAAGAATAATGGTTGTTCTTTATATTTGAATGATATGTTTCACGGCTTTGCACCCGTCCAGGACGGGTTATTTATTTTGAATCTTGATGGTGAGTCGGTTTATAACATAAATGTTAAAAGGTTGAAACCAAATGATTGGAATATGACTTACTTTTGGCACTGTCGACTTGGTAATATAAGTTGGAAACGCATGAAGAAGCTATATGATGATGGAATCCTAACTTCGTTCAACTTGGAGTCGTTCGAGACATGCGAATCTTGCCTACTCGGCAAAATGACCAAGACACCTTTTGCAAAGAGTTGTGAAAGGGCATCCGACTTGTTGGGACTAGTACATAGTGATGTATGTGGACCAATGAGCACGACAGCTAGGGGTGGTTATGAGTACTTCATTACCTTCACTGATGATTTGAGTAGGTATGAATATATCTACTTGATGAAACATAAGTCGGAAGCCTTTAAAAAGTTCAAAGAATTCCAGAATGAAGCACAGAATCAACTCGGCAAGAAAATAAAGTTTCTTCGGTCGGACCGAGGAGGCGAGTACATGAGCCATGAGTTTGATGACCATCTGAAGAGTTGTGGAATAGTTCCTCAACTTACTCCGCCAGGAACGCTGCAAAGAAATGGTGTTTCGGAAAGGAGGAATCGGACCTTGTTAGACATGGTACGATCAATGATCAGTCGGACAGATCTGCCTTTATCATTTTGGGGGTAATTGTCTAGAAATAGCGGCGTTCACACTAAACAGAGTACCATCAAAGTCGGTAGAGAAGACACCGCATGAGATATGGACAGGCAAAAAGCCGAGTTTGTCTTTTCTTAAGATTTGGGGTTGTGAAGCATTTGTCAAGCGACTTCAGTCGGACAAGCTTATGGCCAGGTCAGATAAGTGTATTTTCATGGGGTATCCGAGGGAAACCTTGGGTTACTACTTCTACAAACGAGAAGAAGGCAAATTGTTTTTTGCTCGGAACGGTATCTTCATTGAGAAAGAGTTTCTTAGTCGGGGAGACAGTGGGAGAACGGTGCAGCTCGAAGAAATTCGAGAGGAACTGGCTAGTAGCGAGTTGGCTAAAACCTTGGAGGTTGACCCAGTCATGGTAGCTGAGCCGGTAGCGGCACCTGTACTACAAAGATCGGCAAGATTGCGAAGTGTTCGTGATGTGTTACTGTTAGACAATGATGAGCCGGAAAATTATTCGAAAGAGATGGTGGGATCTGATTCCGAGTCATGGATTGCAGCCATGAGATCCGAGTTAAAGTCCAGTGCAAATGGGTCTTTAAGAAGAAAACTGATATGGATGGAAATGTTTCCATCTATAAAGCACGTCTTGTCGCGAAGGGGTTCCGACGATTTCAAGGACTTGATTACGACGAGACTTTCTCGCTTGTAGTGATGCTTAAATCAGTTCGGATCATGTTAGCTATAGTAGCCTATTTCAACTATGAGATATGGCAGATGGATGTCAAAATGTCTTTCCTTAACGGAAATTTAACCGAGGACGTGTATATGATACAGCCCGAGGGTTTTGTCGATCTGACTAATGTTGACAAAGTGTGAAAACTTCAGAAATCCATTTATGGGTTCAAGCAAGTATCTCGAAGTTGGAATATTCTCTTTGATGAGGTAGTCAAATCATTTGGCTTCATCAAGAGTGATCATGATTCTTGTTTATACAAGAAGTTTAGTGGGAGCAAAGTAACCTTTAGAATCTTATATGTTGATGACATATTATTGATTGGAAATGATGTCCAGATGTTGCAAGAAACCAAGGAATCATTGGAAAACAGTTTATCAATGAAAGACTTGGGTGAGGCAACATATATTCTCGTAGTCCGGATCTATAGAGATAGATCAAGAAGGCTCATTGGATTGAGTCAGAGTACTTATTTGGACAAAGTGTGGAAGAAGTTCAACATGTAATCGTCTAAGAAGGGGTTCTTATAGATGTACCATGGTGTAAAACTTAGCAAGACTCAGTGTCCTTCGACAACTGATCAACGAAGTCGGATGAGTGTGATTCCATATGATTCTGTAGTCGGATCCATCATGTATGCCATGATTTGTACTAGGCCGGATATTTCCTATGCTCTAAGTGTTGTGAGCAGATACCAGGCTTATCCTGGAGAAATCCACTAGACAGCGGCTAAAAATATCCTAAAGTACTTGAGAAGGACTAAGGATATGTTTTTGGTTTATGGTGGTGAAGATGAACTCAGTGTAAAGGGTTACAAGCATTTGAGTTATCTTACCGACTCTGATGATTCTCGTTCCCAATCTAGAAACGTGTTTATTATAAACGGAGGTGCTGTGAGCTGGAAGATTTCCAAGCAAGAGACTGTGTGTGCATCTACAACAGAGGCTGAGTATATTGCCGCCTCAGAGGCAGTAAATGAAGCTGTTTGGATGAGGAATTTCCTCATGGATCTTGGTGTGGTTCAGGGATCGTCCAATCCGTTATACGTGTATTGTGACAACAATGGTGCTATTGCACAAGCCAAGGAACCTAGACAACACCAGAAGAACAAGCACATACTCATGCGGTACCACCTGATTCGCCAGTTCGTGGATCAGGGTGATATCAAGTTAAGCAAGGTACATACAGATGCAAATATTGCGGATCCGTTGACAAAGCCGTTACCACAGTCGAAGCATGAGGCGCACCTGAGAGCCATGGGCATTAGATGCTTAGAAATGTGATGTCGGAAGATTGACTCTAGTGGAAGTAGGAGACTATTGGGAATATGCCCTAGAGGCAATCATCTATGATGATATTTCCCATTGTATTCATAAAGAGATTAAGTTGTCCTTGTATAAACATCTGATGTGTATCATTGAATATGGGATTTAGTTGTGGAACTATACATTCATGTTCTTTATACTAAATATCCTTGGTCATCGAGGTTGTGCTGGACACACAACTTAAACCAATGTGAAAGTCGGCTTGATGACTCGGTTCCACTTGTCATGGGCATGGAGATGCCATTCCGACTTGCATAGATTTGGCTAGAGAGTTTAGCGAGTCCGATTGACCCATATTGAGGTACAACAAACAAGTTGTCATTTGTATATCTCAATCAATGTAATCCTTAGACCTGAGGTTATTGCATAGTCCGAGTTGAGGATCACCGACTTAGGTTCTGCCAAACGCTGATCCGTAACTGGGCAGTTATAAAGGCAGATTTCGGGTCAACTGAGAATCAAGCTACGTGATGTGAATAACCAAGATGGGATTTTTGCCCCTCCACTTGGAGAGATATTCTTTGGGCCCTCTCGGATGATATGATTCTAAAAGCATGGCCATGCATGACTCGGTTAAGTGTTAACTGAGGTGGTCGACTAAGAGTTAGTCGGGTGAATCACTTATCTCGGATCGATAAGAGAGTCAAACTATTTAAGGGATGAAAAATATTCGCCTATAGTCTGACAAGGTATATTGTGAGGCAAAAGGGACTCGAATGCAAGTCGCATTAGAAAGGCAAGCCGACATTACTCTTTGGTACTTGGGAGTCGACACGTTCTCCTAGGATCCACTACCGACTGATCGATCGAGAGTCGGACTCTAATCTTGTCCAAGTAGCCATGAGCCTGCGGAGTCACACACTTAAGAGCGGAAGCAAGTTCAGATTGGATCTAAACCGGAAATATGGTTGGGTTGGACCTGAGCCGGATTTGGACTGAATAAGTGAGTTGGACTCACGGTGACCAGTATTATATGGGGTTTAGTGAATGGGCCATGAGAGTGGAGCCCATGTTCACTTCCTATATATAGTGGAGCACAATAACCCAAAAGGTTATTTGTTGTTCGGTAAGGTTATTCCATGAGTTGGAAACCCTAGCTCCACGGCAGTCCTGCCGACGTACCAAACCTAGCAGTTCGCCGCCGGTGCTCCTCCTTGTATGCGTGGATACCAGCAGAGGTGTTGTACGATCAGCACCAGGATGATCGGATCGCAAAGGACTGCACCGCATCAACTGACGCGCTTCATCAGTAATCCGCAACTGCGCGTCTAGTGGTAAACCTCGTGGCCTTGTACCTCTGTTGGATCTTGGGATCACCACGATTAGAGGGAAAAAGTTTTGTTTTATCTCTACGTGGCCCAACAATAAACACTTCAAAAAATAAAATCCTTTCATACTTACGCAGGTAATGTGGTATAGTTTCTAGGAAAATTAACAAAGGTGAATTTCGACTTTTTCTGCAAAAAAAAGGTCATGGCACGGTAAAATGGGCATAACTTTTGCATACGATGTAAAAAAAACGTATAATATACCAAAATGACCAGAACGAGATTCCGCATCCGCTCGTAGTGACCTTTGGTCGTTTAGCGATTTTTTAGATTTTCTAAATTCGAAAAGAGTAAAAATTTACGGTTAAGAGACCATTTTTCCTGCAGAAAAAAATAGAGAGCAACTTACCTGTAGCGCACCACCCCTAGTGCGCCACGACTAAGTTGGGCGGGATTCGAAATTCGAATCACCACCCCGCCCACCTACCCTCTACTTTTCCCTCCCCCTTCTCTCCTTTTCCTTTTCCTCCCTTTTCCTTTTCCTCCCTTCTCCTTTTCCTCCTCCTCCTCCTTCTTTTCCTTATCCTCCTTCTCCTTTTCCTCCTCCTCCTTCTCCTTCTCCTCCTCCTCCTCCTCCTCCTTCTCCTTCTCCTCCTTGAAGTGACGATGGCGACGGAGGGCTCCTTCTTCTTCTCGTCATCCTTGTAGTGACGATGACAGGCTCCTTCTCCTCCACCTCCTCCTCCTTGCACCGACGACAGCGGGCTCCTTCTCCTCCTCCTCCTTGAAGTGACGACGATAGCGAGCTATCTGACAAGGCAACGGTGATGACGATGACCACTCCGACGAGGCAATGGCGACGGCCCACATCGACGAGCGACGCTTGCACCGACGAGCGACGCCCGCACCGACGAGCGACGAAAGAGGGGGCAGCGAGATCCAAATCTCCCTCTCTTTTTTGAATTTTGAAATTTGTATCCATGGCGCACAGCACCCAGTACATCATGGATAGCTTTTCATACGCGTGGTGGACATCACCTAGTGTGCCACGGTTATCTTTTCATACGCGTGGCGCACCACCTAGTGCGACATGGCCAAAAATTAGCTGTAGCGCGCGCTTTGTGGCGCACCCCTAGTGAGCCATGGATGGCCAAAACAGGTGCGCCACGAATTAGCTTATTCCTAGTAGTGTCTTCGTGTGCAGGGAAGCTACCAATTATACGCCAAGATCCGATACAGGCAGATGTGACTATCCAAAAGAGGCGCCCGTGATCCTGAAGAAGCACGCATCCGGCGCGGAGCCAGTTTTCAATATGTACGTTGAACCCTTCATCACCAAGTATGAGACGTGCTGGTCCAACTGCCCGGGGCTACTGTTGGATAATTCGCACTAGGGGTGCCCCGATCGGTCCACAACTGGATTGCCCGTCCACGACCGGTCATGCCTCACGAGGGGGGAAGGCGACCGCTCTCACGAGGTCTGCCATGCGAGGTCACCTTTGGAGGGTCGGGGCGAGAAGACCACTCACACGTGAGAGGCTGTTCCACGAGGTAGACAAAAAGTCCTGCCACGATATTTGTGGCATCCCGCAAAACCACTACTAGAAAATCGCGTTGAATTTGTGCATTGCATCGGCATCCTCATATGTTGTTTGTCTAAAACTATTTTTGCAAAGCCCGATTTGTTTTCCAAACGCCCCATCTTAATTCAAATGCAAAGCCCGGTCTCCGGATTATTTTTGTTTGAGTGCTATGGGTTTGCAAACGGTGTTAATAAAACAAATAAAAGTTATATTATTTTAGTGGGGGCAGTCGAACGGGCCGACCGACCCGAACGACCACCCCCAGAAACTAAATCGGCCCACCCCAAACACCCCAACAAATCCTACAGCTACCTAAAACTCTACCCACCCCTCTGGCCACCTCACCCGGACCAATCCTAGGCCGCCACGTCACCCTGCCCAACCCCCCAGCTAATCATGTGCTGCCACCTACCCAGCCAACCCCCTCTCTCTCCTCTCTCTCTCTCCAGCTCACACCCCATCCCTCTGTCCCACGCACTCACACCTGCCAGCCGCCCCAGCCACCTTTTCCACCCCGCGGGCCCCGCCACCTGGCCCACCCCCCTGGCCCGCGTGTCCCGCTCCCCCCCTGTCCCGCACGCGCTCTCCTCTCCTCCCTCCACCCGACCCCGCGCGCGACCGCCTCTCCCCTCTCCGTGGCGGACCACCCCCCCATGGCGGCCCGTCCCCGCTGCCGTGGGCACCACGACCCCGAGCTGCGGCCCCCTCCTCTCCGGACGATGCCCCCCGCTTGGCCCCTCGCCACCTCCCGTCGGCCCGCTCACCTCCTCCAGGCGCCTTCCTCCCCGGCCGCCTGCAGCGCCTCGGCGCCTCGCCGCCGGAGCTCCACTCCTCCCGAGCCGGCCTGCGCCTCATGCCACCTCCTCGTCCGCCTGCGTTCTCCGCTCAGCCCGGCCTCGCCCGCCGTCCTCGACGTGCCGCCGCCAGTACCTCGCCGTCCTCCGCGTCGCTGCCGCGCATCCGCCAGGTTCGACCTCCCATGGAAGAGCTTCGCCGACCGCGTCCTCGCCTCGCCGCCTCTGCGTCTCCGCCGGGCCAGCGTTCTGCGTCGCCTCCCCAAGCCAGCGTCACCTCCCTTGCAGCGGTGCCCTGTCCTCGTCGCTGCGTCGGCGCATGCGAGCCGTCCGCGGTTCCCTTCAGAAGCTTCTGCGTGTGTAAGAGGTGTGAGAGCATGCTTGTCTGTTTTGGTCCAGTCTCGGTGTGCTAGCATCGCGAGACCGTTCCCGAACCCGATGGCGCCCGAGGAACCAACGACAAGACCGGCCGAGACGCTAAGTTGTACAAGGACCACCGACAACGAACCCGTCGGTACCTCGAGATCTTCCTCGCGGCGTCTGAAGACCCGAACCCTGTCGAATCCCTCCCGGTGAACGCCAAGATCGCCTCGCGGACGCCATGACCTCCTTCAAGGATCCGATGGCCGAGACCCTGAAGACCGATCTAGAACGCCAAGGCCTTCGCATGGAGTCGGCAAGATCATCCGGAAACACCAAGATCAACTGCGCGGGCCCGACAAGATCGACACCAACCGGGGCGAATCCGATGCCCCGACGCCGAACCAAGACCTCCTCCGGGCAGCAAGATCTACCTCCGTTGTCCGAGGCGATCCCGCCGAGGCGAACCCCAGATCCGGACCACAGACCGACCGAACCCCGGAACCCCAAGCTCGCCGAACCCTAATGTGAACCCCTTCCCGAAACCCTATTTTATAATATAATACAACTTGTCGCATATTAAATGTTCATGCATGCATATTGTCATGTGGTTTGGGGGCCTTATGCCGATTCACCTCATAATTAAATATGGGGCCCATATGCGGGCAAATCTAGTCTCATATCGGCCTCATTCAAATTGGTGTAGCGAACCCGGTACTATCTCTTGCCATGTTAATACAACATTTAAATTGCGGGGGTTCTAAATAACTTGAACCATCTAATTAATTGCCGGGACCCCGGTTCCGCTTAATATGACCTAATTGCATCGCATCCTTGCCATGTCATGCATCATACATGCATCATGCCCGATCTTTTGCCGTAGTATTAAATATTGCATCCGGTGTTTCTTCTAGTGTTTTGCTTCTTCGCGGATAAGGCCGTTGAGTTGATGTGAGCTTCGCCCCGATCTTCGGTTGAACCTTCGACAATGTTTTCAGGCGAGCATCTCCCCCTTTCTACCTATCTTACGTTTATAGTATTTATTCCCTCCTGTTGATCTTTGCTATCTGTGTTGCGATGCTCTAGTTTTCGTACCCGTGATATCCCTTGCAGCCATATATAGCCTTGGACACATCCTATTACCTGTTGTTTGGTAGATAGTTGGACTTGCGCGTCGTAGTCGCTTGCTCAAGTGTTGTTGCGTGTCGTCAAGTACCACAGCTGTTGGAGAAGTGCCGCATGTTCAATGTGGGAGATGATCTTGGTTTACTTATCGTTCACTTTAATTACTGTTTAACAACTAAAATTGAATTAAGCAGAGGCACCGGTGGGTGATAGGTAAGATTTGGTTTCCGACCGCCCACTTGTGTCCGTGGGACCGAGTTCTTGACACCTGTTCCGAGATCGAGCGCGCTAACCACAGTTGGGGAGATATGGGCCCCCCATTGATTATTACCTGATTTCAAAGTATTGTACTGGGGGCCACAAACTAGTTTGAGGTTTTATTTACTATCCTGTACTTATGCCATGTTTACCGCTTTATTTACGATTGTGTGAGGAGCACGCTGTACTGTTTAGGATCAGGCCACGTTTCGCGGTGTCGACAGTCCCCGTTTGGGGATTTGCTGTCGTTCACGACCGTTGCCCAAACCCGGTCCGTCTCGGAGACCGGCCGACCGTTCGGGTGCGGGTGTCGACTTGGTGGGGTGGCCCACGCATTGCTGCTTTGGAGTGCTGGGCGTCGTGACTTAGGCCCCGACATACCGATGGGTGTATGTTAATTGATCTCGGCAAAAGGGTCAAGTGACTGTGGATACTTTGGTGCACCCTCAGGTTTAATCTTTTCGAGAAGCCGTGTCCGCGGTTATGGACGACTTGGAGCACAGTGCTTGATCATAGACAACTATAACTAAAGTTTATTGTTATAAATTGACTTGTATCCGTTATGACTAGTAATCAGCTTCACTACAACGGAATGGCTAAATAAAAGTACCAACAACTGCTGGGTTTTGGGATATCTCATGCTATCGTATATTTGACTAGTAAGTGTCGCAACCACAACGGAATGGTTAAATAAAAGTGCCCACTGTTTAATTTATCAGGATGATTATCTAAACCTGACTAGTAAAGTGCCGCAACTATAACTGAATAAGTAAAACTGCCAACTGTGTGAGTTCCTCGGTTGACTTCCTCGTTTGGTCTCGAGGGGGAAACGCCAGGATGGGATTGTTTGGTGTTAGTATCAGGCTGGTTCCGGATAGGTCTTTCTTACCCCTCTCTGATAGTCGCCAGTTTGTATCGAGTCTCTATAGGTTGTTTAGTGCATGCTGCCGCTGCCGCTTCAGTCCACCATACCTATGTAGGCGAGGACCGCCGAATTCTAGTCTCGCCGTGTACTGGCCTCAGTACTGACGCTCCTCTTTTTCCTTTGCCCTTTGCCGGCACCCCTTTTGTTTAAGCAGGTTTGAGATCGACGCCGTTAGCAGGGTTACCCTTCCGGCTTGGCCTGGGCAGGGTTATGGACGCCATTGGTTATTCTTCAGGGCTCTTAGCCCCATTTGCATCTTGTCCGTAGCTGGACGCTCTATCGTTTTCAAGGTGATTTGGATCTTTGTACTGTATATCTGTATTCTTGACTCATGGAGTCGTGTTGTATATATCTGTTCTGTGGGTCCCATCGAGGACTGTTGTGTAATGTTATTACTTCGTTTTCCACCCGCACGCAAGTGCCTGGTGGGCACCTTTGAATCGTTTCTATGCGGGTTTGGCGGGTTTCGCTAAAACTTGCATAGGGCCGATTCTGAGGGTGTTACAGAGTGGTATCAGAGCTCAGCAGTTGCGATACCCCACAAGTCCAGCCTGTAGGATAACCTAGCTAACGGCCGAAGTAGAGTGTCAAAACTATTTTTGAAAATCGGTTGGATAGTTCTGGTTAGGTCTGATTTTATTCCTTACCCCTCTGCTATTCTCCTCTTACCTCTACGTGTTTTGAATCCGCTCTCTTCTCTCTCTTCGAGTCCAGGATTTCTCGTGGTTGGGTTCCGTCGTACCTTCAGGGTTTCGCTTCCTCCTTTGTTAACGGTGTTCTGCCATCCGGTGTTCATGCTATCAGAGGAATCCTTCATCTGTTGGATCTTTCTTTGTTCCTTGTTTGTGCCTTCCGGTGTTTTCCGACGCGACGACATCCTCTAAGCCAGATCCGATGCAGAGTCTGCATCACTCCTTTGTTTCCGAACCTCGCTTGTCGAGATCTTCAGTCTGAATCCTGAGGGTTGGTTGCATAATCTGTCTGTTCGTGTACATAGTAATGCTTTGAGTGCGGGATGGAGTCGCGACCATACCACTACTCTTATCATTTGCTTTGTATATAGACTGGTGGATCGATGCAATTCTTACTCCTTCCATGAAAGTTAGAGGTGGCCTTGCCTTTGACTTCGTCCGTTGTTTATCCGGAGTGCTCTCTCGACGATCAGGGACAACGACCTCTTGTTAGTGGTGTCGCGAGGATCTACACGAAGCGAGAAGACGCAGATCGCCGACCTTCCTTCCGGTACCATGAGGCGGATCTCGAGGGCGAGATCCATTGTTAGTGGTGTCGAATTGTGGCATCCCGCAAAACCACTACTAGAAAATCGCGTTGAATTTGTGCATTGCATCGGCATCCTCATATGTTGTTTGTCTAAAACTATTTTTGCAAAGCCCGATTTGTTTTCCAAACGCCCCATCTTAATTCAAATGCAAAGCCCGGTCTCCGGATTATTTTTGTTTGAGTGCTATCGGTTTGCAAACGGTGTTAATAAAACAAATAAAAGTTATATTATTTTAGTGGGGGCAGTCGAACGGGCCGACCGACCCGAATGACCACCCCCAGAAACTAAATCGGCCCACCCCAAACACCCCAACAAATCCTACAGCTACCTAAAACTCTACCCACCCCTCTGGCCACCTCACCCGGACCAATCCTAGGCCGCCACGTCACCCTGCCCAACCCCCCAGCTAATCATGTGCTGCCACCTACCCAACCTCTCTCTCCTCTCTCTCTCCAGCTCACCCCATCCCTCTGTCCCCACGCCTCACACCTGCCAAACCACCTTTTCCACCCATGGGCCCCGCCACCTGGCCCACCCCCCCGCCCGCGTGTCCCGCTCCCCCCCTGTCCCGCACGCGCTCTCCTCTCCTCCCTCCACCCGACCCCGCGCGCGACCGCCTCTCCCCTCTCCGGCGCCGGACCACCCCCCCCCCCCGCCGGCGACCCCGTCCCCGCTGCCCGTGGGCCGCGCAGCCACGACCCCGAGCTGCGGCCCCCTCCTCTCCGGACGACGCCCCTGCTCGCCTCCGTCCCTTGAGCTCCACCGGCGGCCCCTCGCCACCTCCCCCTGCCCGGCTCACCTCCTCATGGCGCCTTCCTCCCGGCCGCCTGCAGCGCCTCGGCGCCTCGCCGCCCGAGATCCACTCCTCCCGAGCCGCTGCGCCTCGCAGCCACCTCCTCGTCCGCGTTCTCCGCTCCGGCCGGCCTCGCGCCCGTCCTCGACGTCCGCCGCCTACCTCTCGCCGTCCTCCCACGTCGCTGCACGCATCCGCCTTTCGACCTCCCAGCGGAAGAGCTCGCCGACCGCGTCCTCGCTCGCCTCTCTGCGTCTCCGGCCGCCCGGGCCAGCGTCCTGCCGCGTCGCCTCCCCAGCGCGTCACCTCTGCTAAATCTCGCCAGCCTCCGCGACCTCCCTTGCAGCCGGTGCCCCTGTCCTGCGTCGCTGCGTCGGCGATGCGAAACCGTCCGGTTCCCTTCAGAGCTTCCTGCGTGTGTAAGAGGTGTGAGCACATGCTTGTCTCTGTTTTGGTCCAGTCTCGGTGTGCTAGCATCGCGAGACCGTTCCCGAACCCGATGGCGCCCGAGGAACCAACGACAAGACCGGCCGAGACGCTAAGTTGTACAAGGACCACCGACAACGAACCCGCCGGTACCTCGAGATCTTCCTCGCGGCGTCTGAAGACCCGAACCCTGTCGAATCCCTCCCGGTGAACGCCAAGATCGCCTCGCGGACGCCATGACCTCCTTCAAGGATCCGATGGCCGAGACCCTGAAGACCGATCTAGAACGCCAAGGCCTTCGCATGGAGTCGGCAAGATCATCCGGAAACACCAAGATCAACTGCGCGGGCCCGACAAGATCGACACCAACCGGGGCGAATCCGATGCCCCGACGCCGAACCAAGACCTCCTCCCGGAACGCCAAGATCTACCTCCGTTGTCCGAGGACGATCCCGCCGAGGCCGAACCCCAGATCCGGACCCTGAGACCGACCCCGAACCCCGGAACCCCAAGCTCGCCGAACCCTAATGTGAACCCCTTCCCGAAACCCTATTTTATAATATAATACAACTTGTCGCATATTAAATGTTCATGCATGCATATTGTCATGTGGTTTGGGGGCCTTATGCCGATTCACCTCATAATTAAATATGGGGCCCATATGCGGGCAAATCTAGTCTCATATCGGCCTCATTCAAATTGGTGTAGCGAACCCGGTACTATCTCTTGCCATGTTAATACAACATTTAAATTGCGGGGGTTCTAAATAACTTGAACCATCTAATTAATTGCCGGGACCCCGGTTCCGCTTAATATGACCTAATTGCATCGCATCCTTGCCATGTCATGCATCATACATGCATCATGCCCGATCTTTTGCCGTAGTATTAAATATTGCATCCGGTGTTTCTTCTAGTGTTTTGCTTCTTCGCGGATAAGGCCGTTGAGTTGATGTGAGCTTCGCCCCGATCTTCGGTTGAACCTTCGACAATGTTTTCAGGCGAGCATCTCCCCCTTTCTACCTATCTTACGTTTATAGTATTTATTCCCTCCTGTTGATCTTTGCTATCTGTGTTGCGATGCTCTAGTTTTCGTACCCGTGATATCCCTTGCAGCCATATATAGCCTTGGACACATCCTATTACCTGTTGTTTGGTAGATAGTTGGACTTGCGCGTCGTAGTCGCTTGCTCAAGTGTTGTTGCGTGTCGTCAAGTACCACAGCTGTTGGAGAAGTGCCGCATGTTCAATGTGGGAGATGATCTTGGTTTACTTATCGTTCACTTTAATTACTGTTTAACAACTAAAATTGAATTAAGCAGAGGCACCGGTGGGTGATAGGTAAGATTTGGTTTCCGATCACCACTTGTGTCCGTGGGACCCAGTTCTTGACACACGTTAGAGATCGGCCGCTAACCACAGTTGGGGAGATATGGGCCCCCCATTGATTATTACCTGATTTCAAAGTATTGTACTGGGGGCCACAAACTAGTTTGAGGTTTTATTTACTATCCTGTACTTATGCCATGTTTACCGCTTTATTTACGA
The DNA here is from genome assembly GCA_023614405.1 of Avena insularis. Classification (NCBI taxonomy): domain Eukaryota; kingdom Viridiplantae; phylum Streptophyta; class Magnoliopsida; order Poales; family Poaceae; genus Avena; species Avena insularis. The sequence goes on along the minus strand of CM042685.1, from coordinate 86,162,491 downwards.
TTGTGTGAGGAGCACGCTGTACTGTTTAGGATCAGGCCACGTTTCGCGGTGTCGACAGTCCCCGTTTGGGGATTTGCTGTCGTTCACAGCCGTTTGCCCAAACCCCAGTCCGTCTCGGAGACCGGCCGACTTCGTTGCGGGTGTCGACTTGGTGGGGTGGCCCGTGCACTTGCTTTAGTGCAGGAACGTCGTGACTTAGGCCCCGCCGACATACCGATGGGTGTATGTTAAGCGATCCGCAAAAGGGTCGAAGTGACTGTGGATACTTTGGTGCACCCCTGCAGGGTTTAATCTTTTCGAGAAGCCGTGTCCGCGGTTATGGACGACTTGGAGCACAGTGCTTGATCATAGACAACTATAACTAAAGTTTATTGTTATAAATTGACTTGTATCCGTTATGACTAGTAATCAGCTTCACTACAACGGAATGGCTAAATAAAAGTACCAACAACTGCTGGGTTTTGGGATATCTCATGCTATCGTATATTTGACTAGTAAGTGTCGCAACCACAACGGAATGGTTAAATAAAAGTGCCCACTGTTTAATTTATCAGGATGATTATCTAAACCTGACTAGTAAAGTGCCGCAACTATAACTGAATAAGTAAAACTGCCAACTGTGTGAGTTCCTCGGTTGACTTCCTCGTTTGGTCTCGAGGGGGAATGCCAGGATGGGATTGTTTGGTGTTAGTATCAGGCTGGTTCCGGATAGGTCTTTCTTACCCCTCTCTGATAGTCGCCAGTTTGTATCGAGTCTCTATAGGTTGTTTAGTGCATCTGCGCTGCCTCTTGATCCACCATACCTATGTGGCGAGGGCCAATTCTAGTCTCGCAGTCTTGGCCTCGATCGACGCTCCTCTTTTTCCTTTGCCCTTTGCCGGCACCCCTTTTGTTTAAGCAGGTTTGGGATCGACGCCGTTAGCAGGGTTACCCTTCCGGCTTGGCCTGGGCAGGGTTATGGACGCCATTGGTTATTCTTCAGGGCTCTTAGCCCCATTTGCATCTTGTCCGTAGCTGGACGCTCTATCGTTTTCAAGGTGATTTGGATCTTTGTACTGTATATCTGTATTCTTGACTCATGGAGTCGTGTTGTATATATCTGTTCTGTGGGTCCCATCGAGGACTGTTGTGTAATGTTATTACTTCGTTTTCCACCCGCACGCAAGTGCCTGGTGGGCACCTTTGAATCGTTTCTATGCGGGTTTGGCGGGTTTCGCTAAAACTTGCATAGGGCCGATTCTGAGGGTGTTACAATATTGGATGTTGTCCCTAAAGTTGTCTCTAATAGTCTACTCAAAAGGTGGACGCATCAGGACACCAGATGACCAAAGCCAGGAGTACGGAGTGGAGCACGGCGAGCTAGACCAAGTCTATAGAAAGTAGTCTCCCAGACCGGGATCTTGAGGAGTGGCACTGTGTACGCCCTTCCTGCCCAAAGGCTGGGGGAAGTGGTCCGACGATGCCCTGTATAAGGGACCCTTCTCTTACATTATAAAGGATCGATCCCCTGCGATCTAAACCCTAGGACACCAACCACCATTGTACCCTCACGAAGCCAGGAGAGCAATACAACAAAGCAGGAGTAGGGGATTTACCTCCTCAAGAGGGTCCCGAACCTGGGTAAAAATGGCGTGTCACCTCTCTGTAGTGGTTCTTGCTCCGTTGTCGCCTCCGTCACCGAGGTTACTTGAGAACACATGTTCAGCCCCATGTTGAACCAAGGGATCATTGGACCCTAGTTCCTTCATGGGACAAACCTCTGATAGGTTGCACCATCACTCTGTCTTTTGGGGTTGCACAGAAAAGATAGACGATTGAGAAGCCATCGCAAAAAGCTGAACAATGCGAGGGAATGAGAAATCTAGAGACTCACCCTGAAGAGTTGGGGCGCGCAATGGAGAAGGAGCCCCAACACCACCTCTAGACTATGCCACATGGGAGGCAGGGATGGCGCGAACTTGCCTGCTTGGGGGAGGGAGTCAGAAGAACCCCCTCGAGGCCGCTTCTAGGTCACCCTACAGCGAGAGTTGTAAGTGCCCAATTGTCAGGTAAATAATGTTCTCATGAAGAATTTGTGCATAATGCAAGATCAACGGTTGACTTACCCAGAGGAGCCAAGGTTAATTTCAAAGATCGTCGGGCAATGTAATGAAGGCGTTCTTGTTCCTGCCGACCCGGTAGCATGACCTTGAAGAGGCTCGTCGCGCGGCGGGTGGGGAAGCCCCCGAGGCATGTCTCCCTATAGGGAAGGGGCTTTCCTTCCCTAAAAGGCGGAAAAGGCCCGTACATTCTGGGCACGTTCGCTCCAGATCGGGGAGGTGTTGCCACTCGCTGACAGCGAGCAGCTAGAGGAATGTTGTCCTCTTCATCTTCATTGTCCAGGACCATCACCGGTAGCTTTGGAACCATGGGATTCTTGCCCTTTGGGTACTCCTCTAGCGATGTTTGCCGCTGTAAGCGCCATCGGGGGGGCAATGGTAGGAGGGGTGGCGCTTCCCCTGGCACTACCTCCACCTACTCCCGAGCTTCTTTCCCTTTGACGCTTCAACTGGAACCATCACTCCTGGCTCCGAAGAATCCACTGGATCCCGATTGATAGCGACAACAGCACTCTCCCACCGGGAATCGACTCCCCATTTGTTTTTTAATATGTATTTTAGGGGAGTCCCCCACAGCCGTTGATTAGAAAAGAGTAACTAGAGGTCTTATGTACCTGCTAAAGAAAGCTAGAAAAATTAAAAAACTAAAAAATAACTACTACACAAAAAAGACTAGATCACAGTAGATTGTCTATCTAGGAAGCCAAAACTAGGATAGTCTTCTTTTTGACTCTCGGGATAATACTTTTTTTACTCTATACTTTAAAAGTGATACATCACTAACAAACCCTGACTTCCACGATCTAAAGGATGGCCTGATTCCCTTGAAAAATTTGTCAATTCTCTGTTTCCAAATGTTCTAGCATGCAAGGATAGCAATCTCAATAAAACATGGACCTTGGAATCTCTACTTTGCCTGCTTCAACATCTCTGGTCCTAAGCCTGAACCCCATGATAGTTTTAATTAAGCCCAAATTCTTATACTGAAATTGCATTCGAAAAATAGATGTGACCAGTCTTCCAGAATATGGCAAGGCAGAGGACATAATTATGGTTATCAGAAACATTCCAATGCCTTCTGAGTAACATTTCTCTAGTACTATTGTGTTCATGAATTATTAGCCAAGCAAAAAACTTGTGCTTGGATGTGCATTTACTTTTCCAAATACATTGTGAGGGAAAGTGGCTTGGGATGTGTTGGAAATACATCTTGTACATAGTACTGACAATATAATCCCCTGTTTTTGTATGCACATTTTTCCATTCATCAGTCTTATTAGGATCAAGAGTGACATCAGTTAGCTTTTGTTGTAGTCTGAGTAATTCATCATTGGCTTCAGTAGATATTGGCAAGTGAAAAGCTTATGACAGCTGACTAAGTGAAATTACTTGTTGTAAGGAACAATGTTTATAAATCACATAAGAGAATAAGTGAGGATATGTTATGTTGAGTGGTTGTCTATTCCAATTATCTAGCCAAAAAAACAATGTAGTGCCTATCCCACTGAGCAACTAGAAATTGATTGATATTCCTCATGCGAACTCATCATATTGCGCCACCAGAAGGAACCACAAATAGTGTTAGTATGGGGTACCATTTCATGATAGTAGGTGTTCTAGACCAACTTTACCCAAGGCAGATCAACATTATTATAAATGTTGTGGACATGTTTCAGAAGAAGGCACTTATTTTGTATTTGTAAATTGATAATGCCTAAACCTCCCTTACCTTTTAGTTTAGAAAACATTTCCCATGAGGCCATAGAATGTGCTTTGTCGTCATCCTTCTTCTTCCTCCATAAACAATACCTTCTTTCCCTGTTTAAAACTTCTATAATACCTTTTGGAATGCTTAGATAACTTAGGTAATGCAAATGTAAAGAAGACATAACTGAATTCACCAAAACTAGCCTATCTCCATAAGATAGAAAAGAGGCTACTATGTCAATCAAGGGAGAGAGAACTTTTTTTTGGTTTTGTAATTCCGATGGGTAAGCCAAGATAAGTAAGTGGCATTTTAGTTGTAGTACAACCAATCTCAAAAGCAAGGGATGCATCATCGTTATGACTTAGATTTATGTGTACCAAGGAGGATTTATCATAATTAACTTTCAGTCAAGTGAATGGTATATATTCCTCAAGTATTTGCCATAGAATGTTTAATTGTTGCGTGTCACCTTGCATGATGATAATAGTATCATCTGCATATTGGACAATAGGGAAGTCATTGGTGCCTCTATTGGGAATTGGAGCCACTAGCCTCCCCTATCTGAAAGCATTATTGACAAAACTCTGCAATAGATCTCCTCCAAGTACATATAGAAGAGGAGAGAGAGGGTCACCTTGCCTGACTCCACGCTTACATATAAAGTTTCTTTGAGGTACCCCATTAAAAAGAATTGTTGAAGAACCAGATACCAATATTTCTTTGACCCATCCAATGTACACTTAATCAAAACCCTCACATTTCAAAATTATAGTTATTGCTTCATGTTCAATTGTATCAAAGCCCTTTTCAAAATCCAATTTTATTACCACTATTTTTTTCTTTGAAACATGGCATTGCTGTAAATATTCAAAATTCCTCCCCAAAAAGTCTTGAATTGTTCTGCATTTGATGAATCCATATTGATTCTCATGTATACACCTTTTAATTTGCTTTTATAATCTCTTTGCATCCAATTTTGTTAGGAACTTGAGCCAGGTGTTTGTAAGGGAGATAGGTCTGAAATCATTAGCATATTTAGGAGTGTTTTTCTTTGGGACCAATGTTATAAGGAACCGTTAATACTAGCTAGGGGAGTTAAAGACATGTGGAAATCATGGCATAATTGAGTAAAGTAATTCTTAATGATATGCCAACATTTCTTGACAAACATGCCATTAAAACCATCAGGTCCTGGAGCTTTATCAGTCTTCATATATTTGCTAAAATCCTCAAAGAGACTATTCAAATCATCTATTTTTTAGATAAAATAAGTTACATCTGGCCTGTTTTCAACAGCAACTAAAACACCCATTCTATTTTTATAACATTTCCATAAAGCCTATTCTTTGTCCTTATGATATAGCATAATTTTCATCTTCATATTTATTTTGATTTATAACATTATGCCTGTACCTTTCAGTAGCCTTGGCATGAAAATATTTAGTATTTTCCCCTCAAAACTTGACCCACCTGATTGTATAACTATCCTTCCAGTTGATGAACTGAGTATTAAGTAACTTCATCAGATGCAGCTTAACAATATTCCTGAAGTTAAACTCAGGTGTGCTCAAGGATCTCCGATCCTAAATCTCATCCAACTCAAACATAACTTTACTGCATTTTTCAACAAGAATTTTGATATGTTATAATCTTTTCCCCACTTCTTCAAAGCATATCTGAAGTTTTTGAAATTTGAAGTAATGACATTAGCAATAGGTCCCTGCGTGACTGTCTGCTTCCAAGCTTGTTCCACTACATGGAAAAAAGCGAGGCTGTTCAATCCAAATATTCTCAATCTAAATTTTTTTGCTCTTCAAATTGTAGTGGAAATGCTAACCACACAAGGTCCATGATCAGATGTTGATTTTGATAAAGGGTTGACCATTGTGTTAGTATATTTTAAAGTCAATTCAGATGTTTTAAAAAACCTGTCCAATTGTTTTAACAGAGGATTTGCTTGCATATTTGACCAGGTGAAATTCCTTCCTTTTAATGGTAGTTCCAACAAACCAAGGTGACTAATAATTCTTTTGAAAAGGAAGATGCCATTGAAATCTGTACCATCATTTTTCTATTATCTATTGACCTTATAAAGTTAAAATCCCCTAGATGTAGCCATTTTTCATTATTTGGGATGTTTAGATCATATAGCCATTCCAAAAAAGATCTCTCTCTAGTCCGCTACATGGCCCATAGACATTTACAAGTGTCCAAGTATCCGAGTTATGAGCTAAAGCAAACTGGATTTTAATTGATCAATTTGTTGCTTCCATTAGAGAGCCAACAAAAGTTGAGTTGTTCCATAAAACTATTAAGCCACTTGATGCACCAATAGAGGGAACAAACACAAACCGATCAAATCTTTTCGGATAGAAAATTTTAATAAAAGAGTGGTCAAAATCTTCACATTTTCTCTCTTGAAGACAGACAAATGAGCAGTGGATTTCATTGATTTTGTTATATACAGCCAATCTTTTGATTTTATCATTTAATCTCAAACATTCTAGCAAAGTACCAACCAATCATGATTAAAAGAAGAAAAACTATCCATGAGAAAACATTTTCAAATTCCATCATCCTAGCATGCATTGCAGACCACAAGCAGGAAATAAACACCAGCTTCAGAGAACTGTGATACCGAAATACATTGTTATAATTATAAACTGCCATAGTCATCAGTTCCACACACAAACCAAATAACAGTGAAGACCATAGTACACCAAAAGACCAAGTGAAAAATAACAACACCTCGGTATAGAATAACACAATAGGATAGATATCTATAGCCTCAGACAGCAGGCTGTAACACCCCAGTTTTAGCTAATACTTAATTAGGGTTTGATTGTGCATTGCATGAGCATCATATCTGAAAAATGCATGCAAAAGGAAATAAAGAAAACCCTAAAACCCTAATCTTCTCCCTCTCTTTGAAATAATTCAAATATTTTGAATTTTGAAAATTACCAAAACATTGGAGCCCAAATTGACTAAAAGGGCCCCAACAATATTTTATACATTTCATAAAAGTCCCTGGTATTTTTTGAAATATTCAAAACAGAATTTGAAATGAAAATATAAACAGAAAATACAACAGAAAAAGAAAAGGTTTTGCTAAAAAAAATAAGCAACCCAGCGCCTCCAGGCCGCAGCCCAGCAACCCCTTCCCTCTCTCCCTTTTCCCGCGGACCACTCTGGCCCATTCGCAGCCCAGCTCCCGGCCCAGTACTGCTTCAGCATTCCTTTCCTTTTCTTCTACCTCGTGATAGAAGGACGACGGTGATGAAGCTTCTGCCTGTCGATGCCGGCGCCATCCCCGCCTCGCCGTGATGCCTGCTATGAGGAGATGCGCGCTACCGTCTTAGAGGACGTCTACAAGTACCCATGTACCGCGGAGACCAACCCTAGCTTGCTCACTTATCCAAATCCCCCTCTGGATGCAGCCCTAGCTCGTCGGAGCTCTAGGGCGCCGTTGTTCTAGAGCACCCCGAGCGTCGCTAGGTACACCACGGTGACCGTCTTGCTCGCCTCGTTCTTTTGCCCCTAGCGGAGAAGGATGGCGTGGTCTGGGTTGTTCCAATCGAGACCTCGGTCTCCGACAAACTCCGCCCCCGTTCTCGCCGATTCCGGCCTCCGCGTGCCTCGTCGTCGCCCCCGTTCGATTCGTGGTGAGCCTCTGGTCCGCAAGGACCCTCTCACTCTTCCTCTCGCGCTCTATGCTGCCTTGCCGACGAACACCGCCGCCGCTTGCTGTCATACATCGTTGTTGTCGAAAGCTCCGGCAGCCTGTAGCCGATCGCCCGTGATGCGCTCTTTCGATCTAGCTATGCCGCGTATCCTCGCGAGCCCCCTGCCGCCGTCCCCATCGACCACCTGGGAGCAATCCCCGCGATGACGTCATGCCAACGTCTCCGTGACATCAGCAGTGCACGGTCAAGCCTAGTCAAACCGGCCTGGGTCCCACCCTGCCCACGTGGAGGATGAGTTGGTCTAGGGACCATCTATCTGTCTTTGCGGCTAGCTGTTGCTGCGGTGTAAAAAGTCTAACAAGTTGTTTAATAATTTCAGAAATGGTTTAATAAATACATAAATTGTTATAATCTTGTAAAATTCATAACTTATTATTTATAAGTCAGAAAATATGTATAATATACCAAAATGATCAGAAAAATGAGATCTATCTAATTAAGATATAATCATGCATCGTTCAACAACTTAAATGACAAGTATAATTAGAACAACATAGTAACCCCTCTCATATGTTTACGGAGTTTCCCCTAGTTAGGGTTTTCACCCCCTCGGAAACCTGATTAAATTGTCAAGCATGCTATAGGGTTTCATTCCAATGCAATTTAACTTGTCATATCATCATCCTTGCTTGATCATTGCATAGATGCCATGTGTTGAATGTTTCCCCTTTCTTTCCGGTGATTTGGTTCTTCCCGGTAGAATACGATATCGAGATCAAGATCAAAGACCAAGATCAAGACCGTCGAAGATCCAAGATCGATGGATAATACTTGACCAACTGTAATAAAGTCAAGTACAAGGATTCCAAAGATCTATTCATCTATTATCATCTGGGAAAGGCAAGCATAGCCCCACCATGATATCATCCTATGATTTTGAAAGCATTTCAATTCCCGACATGATGCATATGATTCTACTGTGGTCTTTTATCGATAGATAGAGTATCCTATCTATTGCATTACTCCCTTTGATCTTATATTACCTGATCCACTGCTCCTAGCATAACTAGGTTTGGCCTATGTGCACTGCTAGAGCTTATATTGTGTCTTGCTTAACCATGCATAGCTGTTGAGTCTGGTCCATCCAAATGATGTATCAGATGCAGAGAATCTAGTATGACAGGAGAACGTGATGAGATGAGATCAGTGATATGAGATTAAACATGCTAAGGCTTGTATGGGAGGCCACGGTGGGATGTGTTTTTTATAGTTCCATGCTCGCCACCACTAGGAACTGAGTCCTTGCCTTTGGAACCAAGACGAGCGTATAGCCACACGGGGCCTGGACAACCTCATGAGCAACTAACTTGCCTAGTAGATTCCATGAGTCACATAGTTCGGGCGTTCCATTCGACATATGCATTGAAAACATTTTCGAAAGAGGGGGTGAAGGAGGTGCATTCATAACAGGTAGGGAAGCGTGGACCGGGTTGCTTGGGGTTAATGGTGCCCCTGGTAAACCAACCTCGCCTCACATCTTTAAGTACCGGCTTTGGGATTTGACCAGATACGGCGGAACCATACTTATTGCGTGACTCATGGTCTCGACGAAAGCAAGGTAAAGGTCGTGTCTAACCACCCTCTGCCGGCCTTCCAAGGAAGAGGGCTAATCATTGTGGCATTAAGAGAAGGTTAGTATGTGTGGGTAAAGTTGTACACCCCTGTAGGGTTAAACCTTTTCGAAAAGCCGTGTTCACGTTTATGAATGACTTGGTGACCAGATTTTAAGATCATATAGAACTTTAACCTAATCATAAAACTTGGCAAATCAACGTGTGCTTAAGGATGCTTCCTCATGGGTACGAGGGGGTGATCCTAGTTGGTAAATGATGATGATTTGGTGGATATCAAAAGATGATAAATATTTCGGAGATGTCGCTCTCTTATACCCTTTTAAAATACTCGTACTAGACGAGCTTCTTCTCTCCCTTGTTTTATAAACAAAAGTGGCTTTATGCAAAACAACTCCCCCAGCCATAAGTCTTGCGGAGTACACCCTGTACTCACCCTTGATTTGTTGATACTTTTGGTAGAGTAAGTGTTCACATGAAGACGAGTTCCGTACTACATCGACATCGACGAGTATCTTGGGGTTCCCGGCCGACATCCTGGAATCTATGGGCTGGGATGTCATCGTTATGCTTCAGGCCACTTAGGCCATTTGTTAAGTTTGATATACTTAATAGCATAATTTGCCTCCCGTTGATTGATGTTTTTGGTCAGTGACCTCTGCTTGTAATAATTTAGTTCTTTGCTCAGTTATGAGCTCGCTGTAATAAATTCTGTGTCATAGGGTCACTATTGTGTTATCGATTCTTCACTGGATATCCTCGAGCTCAAGGTTACGCTTATGTCAAACGGAGGTCTAGGATTTGTTTAGCCCTGATCCCGGGTGTGTCACACAGGCCACACAGAATAAGATTAACATCCATCATCATTGGGAGCCTTCTTGGACTTAGTGGAAGAAGGACCAGCCATAAGCTTGTCCTCAGAGAGATCTTCTAGGGGAATCTCAAAATCTTTGCCTGTCCTTTGGATAACATGAATGGGGATAAAAGGTGTTGCAGACTCCTCTACTGGCTTGGCAGATTTTGACTTCTTTCTTGGCCTTGGAGTTTCACTTCCCATGCTTGCTTTAAAACCAACATCTCTAGTAGATTTTCTAGCACTTCTCCTTACTAGAGCCTTCATTTTTTTACTATCATCTTGTCCCACAAATAGACGTTTGTTGTGTCCAATTTTTACAATTTTTGTAGATCTTCTTGTTACTCTAGTTGTCAATGGTGGGGAGGCCTTATTTTTCTTCCTAGGAATAGTGATTGGCGAAGCTGCAAAGACTGGGGCAGTGACTTGTTAACCACTGTACTCTTAAAAAGTGAGCCTTCTAGCATCTGACCTCTACTTAATATTCACTTTGGTAACATTTTTTTCATGGTCCCATATGACAGAGAATTCATATGGGGTGTTGAAAGAAAGGGACCAATCTCTCTTAGCCAATAGAGATTTAAAAGGCTGAGCCATAGGCAACCTATTAGGGACAATAGCATTGCAGTACCGTGGAATCATACACTACAACAATTTGTCAATTTCCGTGCTGGGAGGGATCGCAGGTCCATAAGAAGTTGGCAGTAACATACTCTCCATAGGAATAATCCTTAGTTGATTGACTATAAACTGATTATGTGCATGCACATTGCCATTGTTGAAGGAACCACCTGAATCATCAGATCCATCAGTAACAATTGAGTCATCAACCTGTTCCACCTCCTGCTCCAGTTGTGCTGCATTATCCGAAGCCTGATGCGGCAAGTCTTCCTGCATATCTTGCTGCTCAAGTTAAAAGTGATTTCCTTGAGCATGTGGATCCAGTGGCTCATGGTTCTAGTTCCATCCAATTTCAGGATATTGTGGAAGAACAAAATTGTTTGTACCCATATGCATATGGACAGGCATTGGATATGGGTTTCCATCCATGGGCATTTGTCCTCGTCATTAGGCAGAGAATTAGCAAAGTGAGTTGTCAAAATATGACAAACTGCAGTTCATCCTTCCCCTACTGCACCTACAGAAGCATAGTTGCCAAAAACAACATCCTTAGGAACTCTAGTAAAAGATGGGTAAGATGCATATACCATGGTTCTTTCAAGTACATTTGGGTTTTGGTGGCAATGTAGAAACTTGCCAAAGGTGCCAATAGCATTAGATATATCATAATCGTTTTTGTAGTCAAGTCGTAGACCAGGGAACATTAAACACCTAGTACTGAAACCCACCTCATCTCTATGATTTTTTCTATTATTATGTGTCAAGAAATGAACAAAGGTTCCATTCTGAAGCTAATATTGAGCATGTTCAATTAATATCGATCTGGCTGCCTGACTCGGCGAAACAAAGAGGCCAACGCCAAACAACCAAGGCTGGACATCCTCTACAGCACGGTGCAACTAATGAATTTATAAAATCCATGACATGCTGTCTCTAGAGAGATTCATGTTGATGCGGAGGGGGAGGCATAAGCTCAGCAATGCAGATGTGATCATGTTAATGCGGGTGCATCACCGAGGGGGTGTAGAAAGTACTTGGAAGGCAGGTTGGTCCACCATCGATGATGTGATGCCCTTCAGGAATCCACCTAGTTGGATCAAGTGGAAAGTTCGTCAATGGTAGCGAGACAATCACTGGCGGAAGATTAGAGCTAGGTTTATTTTTGCAAACACAATGTGGCCGTAGTGGAGAACGAGCAGGGCATGGAGGATTGTGGAGATAAAGAGTCCAGGTACTGTTCAACCTTGTCTGTATTAGAATCCTTGTCCAGGTTAGTAGAAGCTCCATGTGCGAGTACAATTTTTTTGGGAACCCACCGTTTACCAAATTGGCTCTTGGAATTCAGACGGTCCTTCTTGATATGACCATATCGAAAATAGGCCCGACACCTGATTTTATTGGTACATTCAGAAGTGTCATGACCCATGCTTAGACATTTGCCACATTTTAAAATTTATAAAACATATCATCAAACATTTTTTCAAAATCCTCATCCTCATTCAAAATAGAACCATCAGTGCCAGAAGAGGATCCAACATTGTACTTTGAAGATTATCCAAGCTCAAAAGAAGAAATAGTTCCAAATTTTACCTTGGACTTGGACACTTGTAAATTGGTTGGTAGAAGGACACCAACTTTTTTTCTAATTTGAGGACAATCATATCTATCTTGAAAATAAGAGATCACTTCTTCTTTGGTAGTTGGGAATTCATTTCCCTCACAAGCTTCATAGTGCTCAACCATAGAAAAAGATAGACTTTTTTCATTTATTGGCTATGGTGTCTGATTTTTGACTATCAGATACTTGAAATGGTAGGCTTTTTCTTTAGAGCATTCAAAGAATGATCAATCCTTTTCTTGTTAGGACTAATTAAAGTCCATTCCTTCTTGCATTCTTTTTGCCATTCCTTAAATTCTTTACGCCATAAAGGGCCTCCATTACTCCAAAGGTGAAAGTTAGATTTAAACTCCTAACAAGAATAATTACGTAGTGCATATATCAAGAAACCAACATATTTAGAAGCCACAGAAAACCTGAAAACCCTATCAAAGATTTGAATGACTGTGAGCTCTTGCCTCAGGCCACCGATGCAAGATTCCAAAGCATGACTGATAGAATTTTCATCCAGTTTAAATTTTGAGCGACCAAAGGAGATCACCATCAAGAAATGATTGGATTTCCCTAAAGGGTGAACTGTTGATCCAAATTTGAATTTCAATTCCCTCTGAAACCATCCTAAAGATAAATCCAAATAAAATAAAATAGGTTCATTTGAAATCCCATCTGGAGTAGACTCCCCATTCGTTGCAGATGGGCATCCTCGTCATGATCACGTCCACATCATGATGAAGGTGCAGGGGATGCACTGGTGGAGGATGCACCACATCCCTCCCCAGTTGTGTATGCGTGACTGTAACACCGCGGTTCTGAAAAGACCGTGTCTTCTATGTGACATGCCAATCCCTGGATCGGTTCATTGGCCCATAATAGAATAAGATGAATAACATAGCAAAATTATCTGTGTACCATGAATAACGAAGATCCAGAGTAGCATTATTACAATAAAAGCTTAGCTCAAGGCTAGCTCAAATTATTCAGGTAGCAACATAAATAAAGCAAATCCTCCATTCTTCAAATTGCCCACAAGTGAACAAGTGCCGAGTGGAGTACCGTGGCCTATATCGATTACTCAGAATCGGAATAACCTGCAACATGAAACGTAGCAGCCCCGAAGGGTCAATACATGGAATGTATGGCAAGTAGAGCTAGTAATGGAGACAATAGAACTAACATCTACATGCATATTTGGCAAGTGGAGCTGTGTCTGGCTTGCATTTGCAAATACCTTTTTGTCCTACTTTCATAAACAGTTTTTGATTTTCTTTGAAAAGATCCCAATTAAGTTAACCCAACAACATTAAAACAATTAAGAAATTGGAATGAGCGAGAAACATGTCATGGAATCAATATCAAGCAACTCAGATGTCCATAACCGGCGACACGGCTAATCGATTAGATTATACACCCTGCAGGGGTTAGTACACTTTACCCATGTGACTTGGCCAGCCCAGCTCGTACCATCACTCTCATTTTGGGTGATGATAGGGAGAAGTCCAGGAAGAGACTGTTCGGGAAGTAGCTCCCCAATCCCGACGCGCACCGGTCCAACCTACCAAAATTCTACATCTCTAGATACGCGGGTTCAGGTCACCACAACCTACTAAGTCCAACCAACCGCCCATTCCATTATTGGCACATGGTTGTACATGTAAGCTACACAATAAAGAAGCCAATCAATTTCTCTCGATACCTGGGTGCCTTTTCGTAATGAAACCACCAAAAATTATCAATACCATCACACCCAGGAGATTCATTGATTAAGTTGTTTTAGTTTTCACAAACCAATACTTTTAGAAACAAGTCTCAATGATGTAACCCAGCCCTCGTTCAACATAGAATGGCTAAGCACATCTACTAACGGTGGTTCATCTACAAGGAAAGCCCTACCACATAATAGGACATAGCATAGCGATAGTATCATCCTACACATGCAACTACAAAATACACGACAATGCATTGAAAATAGTAGGACGATATCATGAACAAAGTAGCATCTACTTGCCTTGGTTGTAGCGGTCGGAAGAAAAATCCACACACGAGCAAGCGTTGCACTCGTCACAATCTACACGATACAATTGCAATCATAAACAAACAATCCACAAGCATATGCAATAGATATGATGCATGAAGGTATGCAAGGCAAGTGAATTGGTGTTACAGCTGCACCACATAATCCTATTCAATAATACTAATGATTGCATGCATGGAAAATAGTTTTAGCGCTAGGAAAACTATTACGCAAAAAGTAATACCCAAAACTAGAGCTAGAATTCGAATAATTCACTATCGGTAGTATATTGTTTGTAAAATCTTGGGAAAATTCTACCGCATAGGCATCGCTGATTAGAAACAGTACCAACTGGAATTACTCAAAAAGGAATTATAAAACTCCTCGAGTAATTAAAACACTACAGAAAGCCACTAGACAGTTTCTGCATAAGTTTTTACTGTAGTCCTATCTTTCTAATTCACGGTGAGATTCCGCTTGTTCCACTGAATCCAGGGACATATCATACGCGATTTTTGGAGCTACGGATCTTTTTCTACGAATATATTACTCTGAAAAGGCCACTAAATAGATTGATTAAACTGTACCAAACCTTGCTGCAAATGTCTGAACCAAAGGTACAGCGAGATTCTACACGACTCACTGAATCTACACATATTTTATTTGCAATTTTTGGCCAAGCGGTTTAATTTCTACACAATTTACAAGGTTCTACCGAAATCTGCCAACTAAATCGATTAACGAAAATAACCAGTCAACTGTGTCTGTTGACTGGTCAACGCGTCTGCTGACTGGGCGCTGACTAGGCGTCTGACTAGTCAATGCCTGAGTCTGACCGGTCAACGACTGATCTGAACCACTGATCTGAGATCTAACGGTGGCTGCAGGCTTACCGGAGACAAACGGCGAAACGAACTCCGAACGGTGCGGCGATCGGTTCCAGCGACGACGGTTACCTGCGCGGTAGGGGAAACGATCAGCGCACGGGTCAAGGTTATCAATGGACGGCGCGGCGTCGACGTGCGGCATGCAGCACGAGGCGGCGGCGTAAGGCGCATTGACGCTTGTGGCAGGCGCTTCGCGTGTGTCTTGTAGCGTCTGGCGGCGCAGCGCGGCAGCGGCAGCAGCAGCTAGCGGCGCACGCAGCAGCAGCGCAGCAGCGCGGCGCGCGGATGGCGAGGCAGCGAGGCGGCGGCTGGCGCGGCTCGGCGGCAGGCGCGGCGCAGTGGGCTGCGGGGCGTGGCGCGGGCGGCGACCGCGGGAAGAGGGCGGCGCGGCGGCGCGGAAAACGAGGAGGCGGGGCGGCGGTCGCGCGGGTACCTGGGGGCTCGGGGGCGAGGGGCGACGGCGGAGGGGTCTTGGAGGCCGGCGGCGGCGTGGAGGAGAGGCAGCGCTGGCGCGGGTTTCGAGGAGGAGGCGGCGAGGCGGGGCGATCCCGAGGCGCAGGCGCGATCTACGAGGCGGCAGGGTCGGTGGGCACGGAGTCCAAGGCAGCGGCGGCTGCCCTTTTGTGGGGCACCCTTGCGGGTCCTAATTCGATTCGAAGGTTGATTGATTTAACGAAAAATCGGCCCGATTTTCGGCCTGTTTTCCTATCCTTCAAAAGAACGGCGATAACTTCTCCGTATGAGCTCCGATTCGGGCGATTCTCGCTCCTACGGTTTTGTAAATTCGAGGGGAACAATCTAGGGTCAATGGTTGAGTGAAACCACTAGGCTACAAGGGTGGCAACACTAGTTCTTCTAATGCCTCCCGCAGGAGCCTCGTAGAAGAATAGAAAATGGGTTTTGAAAATAGCGTTTCGCCGATTATTTTCAATCGACGGTTTTGAATGGAAAAGCATGATGCAATGATATGAATGTTATGCAGAACCAAATCTAAAATTTGGGATGTGACAAGACTAACCCCCTTAAGATGAATCTCGTCCTCGAGATTCGGCGCGGCTAGCAAATAGGTGTGGGTAGTCCTCTCGGATGTCATCCTCACGCTCCCAAGTGGCTTCCTCTTCGGTGTGGTGGCGCCACTGTACCTTGAAAAACTTGATTGTCTTGGTACGGGTAGTCCTTTCTGCTGTCTCCAGAATCTTGACCGGTTTCTCCTCATAGGTCAAGTCATTCTCATGCTGAACCTCCTCTAGCGGTACAGTGTCTCTCAATGGTGTATCCACCATCTCCGGATGGCACTTCTTCAGCTGGGATACGTGGAACACATTGTGAACAGTAGACAAGGCTTCTGGCAACTCCAACTGATAAGCAACTTCTCCTTTGCGTGATAAGACTCGATACGGTCCAATAAACCGAGGTGCCAGCTTACCCTTAATTCCAAATCTCTTGATTCCACGAAGTGGCGACACTCTGAGGTATGCTCTATCACCTATCTCATACACCACTTCCTTGCGCTTGGCGTCAGCGTAGCTCTTCTGCCTTGATTGTGCTACCTTCAGCCTGTCCCTAATCAAGGCGACCTTCTCCTCAGCATCCTTGATCAAATCAGGCCCAAACAACTGGCGTTCTCCTACTCCATCCCATAGCAATGGTGTCCGGCACCGTTTCCCATATAGCACATCGAACGGTGACATCTTGATGCTGGTTTGATAGCTGTTGTTGTAGGAAAACTCCGCATACGGCAAATTCTCATCCCAACTAGATCCATGAGCCAAAGCGCAAGCTCTCAGCATGTCCTCCAAAATCTGATTCACCCTCTCGGTCTGTCCATCAGTCTGTGGGTGAAACGCTGTGCTAAACTCCAATCTAGTACCAAGTGACTCGTGCAGCTGGCGCCAGAAGTGTGAGGTAAATTGGGTGCCTCTATCAGATACGATACTCTTGGGAACTCCATGTAGGCACACAATCCTGTCCATGTAAATCTTGGCCAACTTTGCACTCGTGTAGGTTGTCTTTACCGGTATAAAGTGGGCTACCTTAGTCAAATGGTCGACCACTACCCAAATGCAGTCATAACCTGACCTGGTCCTGGGCAATCCTGTGATAAAGTCCATTCCCACTCTATCCCACTGCCAATCCGGCACGGGCAATGGCTGTAGCAATCCCTCGGCTTACGGTGTTACGCCTTCACTCTGCACACATCACATAAGGCAATGTGCTTGGCGATATCTCCCTTCATGTTGTTCCACCAGAATCTGCTCTTCAAATCCATATACATCTTTGTGTTGCCCGGATGTATGGAGTATGGCGAGTTATGAGCCTTCTGCAGAATCAACTCCCTTATCTCCGGGCACACACAAACGATCTCCATACCACAAGGTACCATGCTCATCCTCGCGAATATCCTTTTCCCGATTCTCCTTCATCTTTTCTTTTATCTCCTCTATTTCCTTGTCTCCTACCTGAGCCTTCATGATTCTGTCCTGTAGCGTTGGTTGGACTTCCATTATTGCCAAGTATCCTTTAGATACTACCTCCAGTCTAAGGTCCTTGAATTGCTTGCACAAATCCTCAGGCAATTCACCAATTGTCAATCCATTGGCATAAACCTTCCGGCTCAGAGCATCTGCTACCACATTGGCCTTTCCTGGGTGGTATTGTAGATTCATATCATAGTCCTTGATAAGTTCCAACCATCTCCTTTGCCTCATGTTCAGTTCCTTCTACGTGAATATGTACTTCAGGCTCTTGTGGTCGGTGTACACATCACAGTGTTTTCCCATTAAGTAATGCCTCCATACCTTGAGCGCATGAACCACTGACGCTAACTCCAAGTCGTGTGTGGGGTAATTTCGCTCATGGTGCTTGAGTTGTCGCGAGGCATATGACACTACTCTCCCATCTTGCATCAGCACACTCCCAAGTCCCTGTCGAGAAGCGTCACAGTACACTTGGAAATCCTTCTGAAGATCTGGTAAACATAGAACAGGCGCAGTCACTAGTCGACGCTTCAGTTCCTGAAAGCCGGCTTCACATACGTCTGACCATTCAAACTTCCTCTCCTTCTTCAGAAGTTCAGTCATCGGCTTAGCAATCTTGGAAAAGTTTTCAATGAACCTCCTGTAATATCCAAAGAAGTCCCAAAAGCTTGAATCTCCCGCATTCTTGGGTGCTTCCCACTCAGTCACTGCAGTCACTTTGCTTGGATCAACAACGACTCCTTCTCCTGACACTACGTGTCCAAGAAACCCAACGGTGTTAAGCCAGAATTCACACTAGCTGAATTTGGCATACAGCTGGTGTTCCATCAGTTTCTCCATAATCAGTCGCAGATGCTTTTCATGCTCAGCATCATCCTTGGAATATATCAGTATGTCATCAATAAACACCACCACGAACTTGTCCAAGTACTCCATAAATACCTTGTTCATCATGGTCATGAAATATGCCGGGGCATTCGTTAGTCCAAAAGACATAA
The DNA here is from genome assembly GCA_023614405.1 of Avena insularis. NCBI lineage: Eukaryota > Viridiplantae > Streptophyta > Magnoliopsida > Poales > Poaceae > Avena > Avena insularis. The sequence continues at coordinate 86,143,902 of CM042685.1, read as the reverse complement.
CCGTATATTCATATAGACCATACCTAGTGGTGAAGGCGGTTTTCGGTATGTCCTCCTCCCGGATTTTCAATTGAAAGTAACCTGATCGCAGATCGATCTTGCTGAACAACTTCGCTCCTTCCAGTTGATCAAACAAATCATTTATGTTCGGCAGAGGGTACTTGTTCTTGATGGTTACTTCATTCAGCGAGCGATAGTCCACTACTAATCTCTTGCTGCTGTCTTTCTTCTCCACAAACAGAACAGGTGCACCCCATGACGACGAACAGGTACACATATTTTATTTGCAATTTTTGGCCAAGCGGTTTAATTTCTACACAATTTACAAGGTTCTACCGAAATCTGCCAACTAAATCGATTAACGAAAATAACCAAATCAAGCGTTCATTGATGGTCAACGCTCATCGACCGGGCCGATCAAGGCGTCTGACTAGTCAATGCCTGAGTCTGACCGGTCAACGAATGATCTGAACCACTGATCTGAGATCTAACGGTGGCTGCAGGCTTACCGGAGACAAACGGCGAAACGAACTCCGGACGGTGCGGCGATCGGTTCCGGCGACGACGATTACCTGCGCGGTAGGGGAAACAATCAGCGCACGGATCAGCGATCGGTTACACGCGGTGACGTCGTACGCAGCACGTGGCGGCATAAGACGACGCGTCGCTGGCAAAGCGCTGTGGCGCAGGCGTTGGCGGCGGCAGCGGCAGCGGCAGCAGCAGCTAGAGGCGCACGTAGCAGCAGCGCGGCGCGCGGATGGCGAGGCAGCGAGGCTGCGGCTGGCGCGGTTCGGTGGCAGGCGCGGCGCAGCGGGCTGCGGGGCGTGGCGCGGGCGGCGACCGCGGGAAGAGGACGACGCAAAAAACGAGGAGGTGGGGCGGCGGTCGCGCGGGTCCCTGGGGGCGAGGGGTTGAGGGGCGACGGCGGCGGGGTCTTGGCGGCCGGCGGCGGCGTGGAGGAGAGGCGGCACTGGCGCGGGTTTCGAGGAGGAGGCGGCGAGGCGGGGCGATCCTGAGGCGCGCGATCCCACGAGGCGCGGGTCGGTGGGCATGGAGTCCAAGGCAGCGCCGGCTGCCCTTTTGTGGGGCCCCCTTGCGGGTCCTAATCCGATTCGGCGTGAAGTTGGACACGAACTCGGAAAATCGGCCCGATTTTTGGCCCATTTTCCTATCCTTCAAAAGAACGGTGATAACTTCTCCGTACGAGCTCCGATTCGGGCGATTCTTGCTCCTACGGTTTTGTAAATTCGAGGGGAACAATCTAGGGTCAATGGTTTAGCGAAACCACTAGGATACAAGGGTGGCAACACTAGTTCTTCTAATGCCTCCTGCAGGAGCCTCGTAGAAGAATAGAAAATGGGTTTTGAAAATAGCGTTTCGCCGATTCTTTTCAATCGACGGTTTTGAATGGAAAAGCATGATGCAATGATATGAATGTTATGCAGAACCAAATCTAAAATTTGGGATGTGACAGTGACCTAGCAGGCTTCCTCGCGGCTGAGGTCAGAGCTGTTACCAATGCCTAAGCGCATCTTGTCATCATCGCCGGAGAATTCCCATGTCAGGCGTGCTCATCCCCTGAGCGGTGCAACAATGCTATGAAGACAAGACAACACCACATGGGAGGAGTCAAGGCCGGCGTCCGTTAGTTCTTGAATTTGGAGAATAGTCCAGGCCGACATCATAGTTCTTGTATCCATGTCCATGGTGTTCCAGTCATCCCGGGGGAGCGGGCGAGAAGTCGAAACTTACAAGATGTCCTTCGCATTTTCCACCTAGGCGTAGCACCAACCCGCGCGGAAGAGGGGATAGTCATGCCCTTGGATCTCTATGTACCGGTAGACAAACTCTTCACGGCGCCTGAAAACTACTAAGTTAGACGGCACCTGCTCGAGCACTAGCTCGGGGTAGAAATAATGGCGAAAGAGTTCGAGCAATGGAAACACGCCGATAAAGAACTCGCAAAACCATTCGAAGATGGCGAGCAATATGACGGCGGAAGGATGAAGATGCGCTAGGTGCAGGTCGTATGCAAGCAGAATTGTATGGAGGAAGGGCAAGATCGGCGAAACAACACCGGCGAGCAGGAACATAGTGAAGATGGGACAAGGTGCTCTGAATCCTTCTCCTCTTCTGGTAGATCAGCAGCGAGCAGATCCGTGGCGCCATGCTCGTTGCGCGATGATGCCACGAAGGTATCCCATGGCTCCAGATCCTTGGCCTTCAGGCCTAAAGGAAGAAAGGCCTCAGTGGTGCACCCATCCGTGGCACTCTGCTATCGGCTGGTGGTCTCCTGGGCTTTCATGTTCTTCCTCTAAGTCATGGAAATGTCCAGAAGGTTTGAAGCGAGGAGGAAGTGACACAAGGAGGTGGTGCAATTGTGGGGAGCGGGGTCTCTCCCTGCAATTGCACCCCTTTATGAGACCCGGCCGCCAGCGGCAGGCAGGCACGATGCGACGTGGGAGACAGAATGCCCCGCTTCCCTCGTAGTTATTCCTTTCGTGTAGGAACCGAAGTGGACGTAGTCAATGTGGGATAGCGCGGAAGCCAAGGCATGGCTCGGCGGTCCCGCATCCACTTGAGTGCGTGATCATGCGCACGTCAGCTCTATGAAGATGGAAAAGCATATCGTCTAGTCTTGTCGTGCTTCCCGCAACGTGGACTGGGACCACACGCCATTGAAGGGCGAAGCCCGACAACGGCCTCTTCATCGAACTACGACCAGCGTTGCAAGTTGGCGGCCCTCGCCCGAGGGCTTCTGTTGGCGTAATGGGATCAGGGGTCCCTCGCATTGTGCCATAGTGCGTGGAACATGACCCACCGGTTAGCGGCTCAGTAGACGAGTGGCCTTCCAACAAGGCCATCGCCAAGCCATGAGCACCGTGTGCTCGACACAGGTATGGTTTTGATATGATGAAGTCTATGGAGAATAAGTGTTAGTTGTGGTGTAGGTACCTATGGGTAAGACAAGCACTACGAGACAAGCTTCGGTGCTCCAGCCGGGCATGGACAAGGAGGAAAAGACAATGATGATGCGAGGCGGTCCAACCTCTCCTTCCAGGGGCTACCCCGGAAGGATTGTAAGGGCCCGATCGAAGATGGCCAGGCTAATCAGTGGCCTCGACTATGCCTCGGGAGGAGCATGGGAGCACTTCTCATACAGGCACGACCCGGGAACCGGAGGCAACTGAGACTAACAGAACACGTCAGGCCTAGCCTTGGGAATTGCGATGTGCCAGTACTGATGGATGTTATCATGGCGCTGTGACCACTACAATGCGTCACCAATAGGAGTGACAACTCGGAGCCTAAGCTGTCACTCGACCTTCAATTCCACCTGTGCACCACCCCTATCCATCCATTGGTCATAGGTGCTGCCCGCCTGCCTGAAGACCGTGTGGCACACCGCGATTGCCCCCAGGAACGCCCTTGTTGGTTCTCCATGCTGGCCTTTGTGGTGACCCCTTGGAGTAGAAAAGGAGGCACTTGGCCATTGAGAAAGGGGGTTCGAAGGCCAGGAGGAAATTTAGGGTTTCTTAGAGGGAATGTTGAGGGTAGAGCTTCGGTTGAGTAGCTAGCGAGAGTGAAAGAGAGAGGGAGAACCCTTCTCCATGTTAGCGAGAAGGAAGAAAAGATATAGATAGAGTGAGAGGAGAAATAAAGAGGAAGCCCGGGGAGTGTAGGCGCTAAGCTAGAAAGCATCTCCCCGGCACCAGAGAGATCACCATCTTCTACTTCAACCCACCCGAGATAATACACCAAAGCAGGACATAGGGTTGTTAGCCGAAGGGCAGCCCGAAAATGGGTACAAAATGACTGTCTGTGCTTTGTGTGTGATGTGTGATCGAATTAGTAGGTTCCTTCATCGCCGTTGAGGTCGAAATGCCTTCATGTCCACTACCGAACATATAGGGGATTCCTAGCATCCTCGATGTCTGCATTGGCGAGACGCGACAGTCCGCCTATTTGCGCTCAATCTGGTGATGAAGAGCAAAAGAGAGAAAACCTCGTACATCACGATAGTGGATACCTAGTACATGCGTGACCGCCATTTGGCAAAAGGATCAGAAACGTGGACCATGGCAACGACGTACCTCCAAAAGTTCATCGTGGACAACAAGAGAACGAACACACTTCTTTTGCCTTTCTTTCCTGACTAAGTACACACCCGCTCGCCGCCTTAACTTACGCTTTCTTATAGATTTATTCCTTTGCCATTTTCCAAAATCTTGTTGTGCAGAGAAATATGTTGCACACTCATCGTCATTTCCATGAATATTTTGCTAGCAATTTATTTTGACTCGACGAGTAAGACGAAGAAGAAATACTACACCAGAATAAGGGGTGTTCTGAATGACGCTCTTGAGGGCTAAGCGAAAAAGGGGTGCCCCTTCGCCAACAAGGTGGAATGTTTCAAGGATGCCAAAAACATGTTCAAGCATGTGCTCGAGTTCCATTGCGTCAAGCATCCGACTACTGGTGGTAGCGCCAAGGAGGCCTTCTATGTCATGCATCACCCTTAAGGGTTTGTCAGGGATTGCCAGAACCTAACGCTGCCATCTAGTCTTTGAGGATGGGCCGAACAATTGGTGCAATCTGACAATGATGATATTAGAGAAGACTTCCATTGCATCCAGATTAAGTTGTCAGAAATCATCTTGGAAGATGTCAACGTAAAGGGATGGGCCCTAAAACACAATAGAGGGTTGACAAAGAGGGAGATCAAAGATTGCCTATGTAAGAAGGGTGACACGAGGACGTGGATGATGAAGGAGGGCTATCTACCAGTCCTAAAGCCAAGTGAGAAGACTTCTTCATTATCGATCTATGTGCCTAGCATTATCGAGTGTGTGCATTGATGGATGCATGTAGTGTTGTGTCATAAACTTTACTACTATGGTCCTATGTCATAAAATTTACTATTGTGGCCATTGTCATCGAACTTCTATATTTGTGATCGATATGCTATCTTTTATGTTTATGAATCTTTTGCTTTAATTTCTGTGAACTTAGATGCATGTGAACCCTTTAGTTCTTTATGTTGCATGATTTACTAATATTCCTTGTCTATAGAGATGACGATGTGGTACGTCGTGTACAAGGGTTGGGTTCTAGGAGTCTACGATGAGTGGGAGGATTGTCAGAAAAAGATGAACAAGTTCAGCGGCAATAGCTACAAAGGATACACGACTAGAGAGGAGGCGGTATCCAAGTGGAGGAACCACATGTGGAAGGATAACCGAATGAAGATATTGCTCGTTCTCCTGTTCTTGCTCACTGTCATCATAGTTGTATTCTATTTGATCCTAGTGTAGGCGGTGACCACTTCATTTGTGATGTGAGATGATGAACTTTGTACCAACACTTGTGTAATAATTTTCCAGTTGTCACTACATATGTATCACGATTGGGCTATAAGTAATGTGATGAAACTATATTCATGTTTGTATTATGTTTGTTTTCATATACTATGTGAAATGTACTATTTCTACCGCTCTCTATAAATCATGTATAAACCATGTATAATTCCTGTAATATACCTGATTTTGTACCAGTACAACTTTTTTTTGAATACCCGTATAATAATCTGTGGCGCATGCAAATATCTTCCTGTGGCGCATCTGCTTTCTGTGGCGCATATCGAGAAATGCAACATTGAATCTATTACTATGGCGCATGGCCCGAGATGCGCCACAACATTTTGAGAATTCGGTGGCGCATATTGATATGCATCACAACAGTTTGAGAATTCTGTGGCACATATTGATATGCGCCATAGAATTATAACTTTAGTGGCATGCAATCAGTGGCACATATGATATGCGCCATATAAGTCCAAAATCCGTGCACCACAGATAGCTATTTTACTAGTAGTGGATGTATTATACCGGGTAAAGGCTTGGCTCCTCCAAGTCCTTGTCCATTTGTAGCAACAAGTACCACCCCTTTGATGACACCTACTTGACCCTAGTATTGTAAGATAACACCATACCCCTTGGAGACCCCTTTTTGGCCAAAACAATAACTATAGGTTGGGAAGACCCCGAATTTTTTTTACCAAAAATGTTTTATAAGAAAATCTTTGTGAGGTTTGACCTTCCAAGAGAAATTTGAGAAAGGAAAAAGGGTTTTGTTTTACCAATGGTATTGATGAGGAGACTAAGGAAAAAAAGGTTTGCAAAAACGCACCCGTTTCTTTGCAGTTTGCTAGAACAATTAACCTATGAAACCACATTACTCCTATATGGGAAGGGTATTAACTTGAAGTTTGTCTACTCTGGTATGGTATTCCTTGCAACTACTTATAAGGGATCACATCTCTCGAATCTCGGGTTTCCTTTACAAAATGGGTCATTTATTATAGCAATGACCTGGAGGAGATGCGAGTCGCCCTTCTTGGCAGCCGGACAATACTATGAGCCTCACATTGAAAGTACACACTCCATTGGTATGTTGGTACCCGATGTCGCGGTATTGAGAGGAACAACTGGTAGGGTAGGGCCTATGCTAGAGTGGCAACCGTATAGTCTTGATCAGTTACTTGACCACAATCTATATGGGACCAGGGCAGGGTACCTGGATGGTTTGGGTAAAGTGTATAACCTCTGTAGAGTTTAAATCTATTTGAATGGCGGTATCCACAACCATGGACGGTTGGGAAGGTTGCTGTAGAGCAGTGCTAGTTTTGATTTATAAAAAGGATTTCAGAAAAGAATAAGTTCTCTTAAAAGGGTGGTCCGGAGAACCATAGAGGAAGTGAAGATGAAAAGCCTGGTCAAGTGAGGACCGAGGAGATGAAATAGGGTGACCCAATTCTAGTGCTTTCCAAAACTTTACAAATGTTTCCAAAATGTTTTACAAAAGTTTTCAACAAAGATGTAGACATGCTATATCTACAAGAGAAACTACTTTAGAAAAGACCCTCTTGTGGAGCTCTCCTAATACCACAGCCATATTGCACATCCTATTTGTTATTCTCTTAATATCGTTTACGAGTACATTCAAAGTACTCACTAGCATTGTCCTGGGTATTTACTTGGCCAGATTTTGAGAAGAAGGTGACATGGACGACTATGTGATCTAGACATTCTCCCAGTCAGCTTCCTGCAGGGTTAAGGCATTGCTCGGTATCAACACAGTATTTAAGTTCTGCTGATAATGACTGATGTAGCCATAATGGGAATTGAGGTATGTCTTGTATCTGCTTAAGTAATTGATGTTTACTTTGATACTTGTCGGTTATGTGCCAAGACTGATCACGGGATCGTGGTGATATGCCTAACGGGGATTTTTGGAGGACTAATCTAGGGGCCCCACACTCCCAAAAAGTAATAGTGCCTTTAGGAAAAGATAGCAACCAATTGTTTGCCTTTAGTGTAAGTGAGGTAGTAAATAAGCGTAGCTTGACCACCTTGGGGTCAACATATTCTATGCACATCATATCACATATCTTAGTAAATGTGTCTAAGTGCAAACTTGAATCCTTATAAGCTGAGCCTCTAAATTTATTTCGCTGAACCAAACTTACAAAATTAGGCCTTATTTCATAGTTCTCCGCTGTGATAGGGGGCTGAGTGATAGGTGTACGCATAAAATCTTCATTAGGGATAGCATATTTCCCAAACTTATTTTGTGCCATAGTACTAATTTTGTTTTTTTTAATAACATACACAACAAAACAATTCACTATTTTTTGGGGTTTTCGATTGATGACAACAACTAAACTAACTAGACTTCTCTCTGTGCCCCACGGGGCGCGCCTGTGAGGCGAACAACTGTATTTCATCCCGGTTACGCAGATCCTCTTATTACATAGTCAAAGTCCATCGCTGTTATTGTTAGGCATACCGCTTAATGGAAAATTCGTGGATAGAGATAGTGCGCATGTTATCCATCCGTGAGGCAAAGTTGCAGCATGGGCAACACATGAAAAATATATATGAATGGGTGATTAGATGCATTTGTTTTTATAGCCATCCCAACACCCTATCAAATAGTCGCAGCATAGGAGTACTTAATTTGCATGAAGTGTGCTCTCCAGTATTTTCTTGTCACGCCAATGACTATACCATTATGACAGAAGATTAGGTCACGATCATAAGAAAAAGAGAAGGCATCAAGGTGATGAGGTTATAGGTGATGCGTTCTACGGGGGATGCCGTGTATAGAACTCCAAAACATTAAAAACTCATTCATAACAATTTTTCTGGATTTTTTGAGTCATTTTTCTGTTTCATGTCATCTACGGTTACTATAGCATCCCACTTTTAGTACCCTGATTAGTTGTCCAGGATGAAAAATCAGGGAGAACAAAAACATTTTATTGCTTAATGATGCAGTGGTTGTTTGCGTGTTGTTCTTATGCAACTGAATGCGTAGCAGATCATATACTCCTTACTTCACCTTCAGTTGACAAAAGCTATTTAACAAAAGAGATACCTTGGATTATTTTACATATTCTAAAATGTTCTGGCAACTCAAAACCTGAGCCAAGATGCCCTTACAAACACCAATTATTTTCCTATCATCTATGAAGAAAATTATGGAGATCTATAAGATATAATCTCCTTATGCTTTCAAGATAGAACGTTCAACTAGTCTTACCTCTAGGTTTTCCAAACCGTTTATAAAACTTTGAACACAACTCTTGGTAGGAGTACCAAGTGACTCTTACCTTCTCCAAAGCTCCAACCTTTCTAAAATACTTCCCTATATCTCAATCCAAGCTTGCTGGTATCCATAGTAGTAGTTGAGAGATTGTTTGACAAGATGAGTTGCTTTAATCTCCTGTTTGTGTTGATTCCTTAGGAAGTAGAGAGATCTATCCTAGGATCTCATCCTCTAGTATCAAACCATTTCATGTTTTACAAACCTTAATCAAGTTTCCCATGTTTGATATGATCTCTAGTCACTAGATTGACCATCTTATCTATTAACCTGATCAATGTAGAGTAATTCTCTTCTAGTAACCTCTAAGTCAATAAAGAACAACTATAAGCATGGATCCCTTATGCTCAATATACACTTCAAATTCATCCAACTGATGAAGAGTTTGGAACCTTGCATCCTCTCAAAATCCATCCGTCTTGTATCCTAGTAAAAACCCCAAATCTGTCAAAATATGACCAAGTCTGAAACTATTATCAATATCACATCTTTGAGTTCCTGCCTTTCTCAACCGTTGGGAATTTTTTGAAATGCACTTGAAACATCTTTTAAACCATCCTATGGACTTCTAAATCCGACTCTTTCCCTTGGCTTGATCATATTTTATAAAATTGTTCTTGATGGTTTTGCAGGCAAAAAAAATAATCTTTCTCTACCAATCTAATCATTATGCCTACTTTATTGACTAACTCTTTGTATGGTTGTGAACTAGTAACCATTTTCTATCAACCCACACTTACAATGTTTCAATTGGAGTGTTGTTCTTCTTAAACCATCATGGTTTTCGCAGCAAAATAATGATCTGCCTTGATACAATTATTTTCAACAAATTTTGGCATCAATTCTAGAATTCCTCAAAAATGATCAGGCTCAACTCTAGGTACCATGGTGATCTACATAAGTTTTTCTATCTATCCATCTAGCCAATGGTCCAAGGGGAGCTCTGACCTCCTTAATACATAAGGTTTTAATGGTATAAAAATATTAGTGCCTGAGATCCTTTATTTCTTGTTTTCTTCCAAAATCAAGATTTATTTTCAAAACCCAGGATTGCAAATGATATATACACTATGTGGAAATTATCTACCTTAGAGATAAAAATTTACCAAATGTTTTATACAATTATCTTGGCACAAAAAATATTTATTTCTTTTATTTTACAAAAACCTCAAAACTCCCCTATAAAAGAAAGTTAGATTTTCTCCAAAACACTTTTCAAACATTAGGCACTTCTGAGGCCTACATTTTGATTCCTATCTTCCCATTTCAAAAATAAATATTTTCAAAAGGTTTTATTATTTATTTTTTTGCCTATTTCCTTAAATGGCAGAAATGAGAAAATAAATACTTGAAAAAGTTTTGTTCTTCAATAAATCATGGAAAATTGCTCCAATGTGTGAATTCATTTTTGGGACCATCTCAAACCTAAAGCCCTCCTTGTCCATTTCAAAAATATCAAATTAAATTTTTAAAACCATTTTAACACCTTTTGAATACTTGATATAAGAACAATCAAAAGTCATCTAATAAATCCCAAATAATTCCCTAGAGTATACCTGAACCATACCCACCTACCAGCATCATTACCTCACCTTGCCATGATCAAAATTAAGAATCCCTCTTAATGATCATCATTATCAAAACTTTAGAAATGTTTCAAAACTATAATCTAAACCCCATCCAACCACCATCAATTATCATTGTTTACCACTCCAGCCTCCACCTCTCTGGTCTGGTGGAGCTACACTGTAGCATAGCACCGTAGTTTATCCCTTGCCCTTGACTTATATGTTTCAAGGAGAAGAAAAGTGTTAGACAAGAAAAACCTTGACATTTAATATTCTGCTATAGCACCACCACTCCTCTGTCCCCTCTGCATGACCAGAGGCCCCTCTCACACTTTCCACTGCCCCTCCTGCCTTATCCCTGGCCAGCACCCTCTCCTATCTCCTCTCATGGACAAAGTCCACCCTAGACCACCCCTACTTCAGTTTATAATGGAAAAAGCCTCTACCTTCCCACAATTGTCATTCTACTCTCCCACTCCCTCTATTCCTCTTCGAGCTCCAGAGCTAGCCCCTGCTCTGTATCACCATGGAAAGGAAGACACCTCCCTTCGGTCTTCATGGAAGAAGGAGACCATATTGTTGCCCCATGGCCCTTCTCTCTCTGGTTTCGGTCTTAGTGAGATCTCCTAGTCTACCTCTATCTAACCCCTCCTTCCTATATTCACAAGGCATCCCCAAGCGTTCTCCTGGAAGAGCTCCAGCTACCACCTCCACGGGTACACCCATGCAAGCAACCCCCTGAAGCTAAACCGTATCGTCCCGCGCCTCACTAGAACCATGGCGGAGTCCCGCGTCTCCTCCGCAACTCCCCCATCAACTTCTATGCCTCTAGGTGAGATCCCCGTACTCCCCGAGTTTCCTCTATGTTTTCTTCCTTGGTGCCCCGACACCAGAAGGAAGACGGCGGCTAGCCATCGATGCCGCTCTAATCGAACGACTGATGAGCCCCGGTACCGCTTCGCCTCTCCACGCGGGCTGACAGGCGGGCCCCCTCCCCGGACATTTGAACCCCGCGCTCCCGGTCCTAGGCACACTCGGGTGGGACAAATTCTCCCACGACGGCCCATCTTCCTCTGAGTTATAGTGTTGGGGATATGCTAAATGGGTATCACCATAGCATGTCTCTAATATGGATAACCCGGGTGGCCCATAGTTGGTAGCAAGGCCCATGGCCTGCTGGGCGGCCCAGTTAGAAGGATCTAGAAGGGAGGCCCATGTCAGATAAAGGAAGGCTACGGAGGAGTCACCAGCGTACCCGGAGCCTTAGAGTGCAAGACACGTTAGACTAGTTGTGTACCATGTAGGACTCTATAACCAGTCCGGCTAGGACTTTTCCTGTAACCCTAGGATCTGGCGACTATATAAGCCGGACATGTGGGAGCCTTAGGGATAATCTCAACTCATATCGCGCACAGTGAACCAATCCCTATAACTCGGCGTATTGCCATTAGAGTGATTTATAGCAGGAGTAGAATCCCGCCACCATCATGGGATCTAAACCTGGGTAAGCTGTGTTACCTCATACCCGCCAACCTTCTGCCTTACCTCATGTCTCTAAACACGCTCTATGAGGACCCCTCCATGGCGTACTCGTCGGCAATACCACGACAGTTGGCGCCACCGTGGGGCAAGAGGCGCTTCAGGTTCTTCAACGGGCGAGGTCCAAGCTCTTCGCGGGAATCGGCGAAACCATAGCTATCGGCCATGTTCTCTTCTCCGGCAACGTTCCGATCGTCCCCTTGACGAGTTTTGGATCCCGGTGAAGACGAACCCCACCCACTGCTCGATCGTTCCAATCGGGGACATCCATCTCTTCATCGGCGAAACTGACTCGGGCACTAGTTCCCTGGAAGTCCTGCAGAGACCTCCTATGGGCAAGTCATGTTCACGGAAGGATTGAAGTCGGATCTCTCTTCGGAGTTTTCCGATATAGATAGGAAAAATTCAAGACCCACCCAAACCGCCCTTGTGCAGAATATAATGGTGGAAGATCGCTGCAAGTCCGCCGGCTTCGCCCGTGCATCTGGACAGCAGAGATCCAAGTTTGTCGGCGTGGTGACTATCTTTGATCTGTCACGTTGCGTTCAGAGAGAGGGTGAAAACCCCCACGATTACCAGGCAAGGTGGCTCCATATACGGGCCGATCTGGAACATTACCCCAATGATGATGCCATGTATCACTTTGTGGAAGGACTAGACCACGGTACACTTCTCCGACATACTCTAAGGTGGATGCAGGCTTCAGGACGCCTCACTTTGAAGGCACGGTGAACACCGTCAACAACTTCGCGGCCGCTGATGCAGAAGCTCAGGCAGCGCTCGTGGTCGTACCCGACGCCTCTCCGCCTCAGCAACCACCACCTCCAATCATCGTCGCTGCAGATGCACCACCGCCTCCAGTCATCGTCCCAGCTGCCGCACCACCACCACCCATCATCGAGGAGGCCCCGGCACCCTCCGACTCCATTTTGGACACGCCCTATGCCGACATCAGCGCTGACTCGAAGGAGATAGACTTCAGCCCGGAGGAACTCGACTCTGCTATGCAAGAGATGGAGGAGGATATCCGACGCGGCGAGCAGGCCGACAAGGCCATCACATCCCGAGATGTGTTTGTCGCCATTGGGAGTGTGATGGAGGAAAATCAACCCGGACAAGCTCCTCCTACAGCGCTGGACAAGGGGAAGGGACCACCTATTGCTGCCGACAATGATCGCGCAAAGGCCATGACCCCTCCGCCTAACCCAGTGCAGCAGCCGCAGGAACTCATTGTCGGTCCGAGTAACAACAACACCGCAAACCCGCCGCCTCCGGCATCTACGTCTGCGGCTGCCCAAATCACTCCAGCGGATAGAGTGATGTACTGCAATTTGCTCGTCGAGCCCATGATTGTGGTTCATATACGGAACGTAGTCCATCTTGACGAGAAGCGCCAGCAGCTACTGGAGGAAGCACATGCCATCGCGGAGCAAGGCGCAAAGCTAGATCAAGATCTGGCCAAGGCGCAGAAGTCAATCAAGAAAGCTAGATCAATGTAGTCCGAGTACAAGACTCTTCTCAAGCAGCAGAAGGCTAGGAAAGCTCCGGCTCGCATCATCAATGATCCTGGTGTACGATGCAACCTAGTATGGGATCCACCGAAGCTGCCACAAGCCAAGCCATACATTGCCAGTGAGGGCAGGCAGGTCATGCCCACTCCTATCTTAAACTTAGCCATCGCCAAGACCCTTCTGGAGCAGGATAGATCACCCGCAGCCGTGGAACAGGTCTATGACCTTGTAGCGAAGGAGGTCAAACAACAGGAAAAAGGCCACCTCTCAGAGTCTTGAGTCTGACCCAGCATATTGCCAGTCTAGTAACCCTAAGCCGCCAGGGGACAGATCTCCTCAGGATGTCAGGTCATAGACGGGTTCATCAGAATGAAGACGGAGGGATGCATGCAACAGGAAGGACACCATCCCCATATCCTCCAACCACGGAGGAAAGGCTCATCCACGTCGCCCATCTCCACCGCCCCGGTCTTCCCGACATCGCGAAGACCCCAAGGCTCACCATCGCACAAACATGCATCCACCCAGGCAAAGAGGCATCGTCATCTGCGACAATGCGGACAAGCCCCATCACGATGGAGAGCGCAACCAAGGACACAAGAGCAGGTCGTGCCATGACCCTCCGCGTCCGATAATCAACCGCGACAAGCGCGAGGCGTTGCAGGAGGGTAACAACAAGAAAGCTAACCCACCACCACCTTCGCCTCCATCTCCACCTAGCAGCCACCATTGCGGAGGGGCCCGCGTCGTTCACGCAGCCCATCCCCTCACGGCAAGAAGAAAAAAGCAATCCTGGAGCCATACGATGCACAAGATTCACGAGGCCCCGGAAGGACAATACTTGGGACCATGTTGCTTTGGACCTGTAATACATACCGCAACTTACCCCAGGGGTTTTCGGATTGATAAGACGATCAAGCCCTATGATGGCACCGCCAAACCAGCTACGTGGTTGCAGGACTACGGCAATGCGGTGGAGATCCCCGGAGGTAACCCCAATGTTGCCGTCAAGTACCTCCCACTGATGCTGACGGGAATGGCCCACCAATGGATTGATGACTTGCCGGAGAAGTCATCTGAAACTAGTTGTACATGCAAGAATCGTTCACCAAGAACTTCGAGGGTACGTATAAGCGTCCCTGCACTGTTGGCGATCTACAGTGGTGCGTGCAAGAGAAAGATAAGTCATCTCGCTCCTACCTCTCTCGCTGGATAGATATGAAGAATTCCTGCGCATGAGTGCATGCTCAAACCGCCATGTCCGCCTTCATCGATGGGTTGGATAAAGGTACGTTGCTCTGACATAATTTGAAGCGCCTACATGACAATCACATGCTCAATCTCAACCAGATGATCCAGCTGGCCAGTGAGTTCACGGCTGTCGACGACGATGCTCGTGGCTCCTTGACGGCAACTGTCATTCCAACCCAAGCTACGATGAACAACAAAACCAAGTGGAAGAACCCGCCAGAAGAAAAGCAAACCTCCGACATGGTCGCCATGACATTTGCAGGACGAGGTGATGGCGGACAGCATGGCCAAGGACAGGGGGCTGGTCGTGGGCAGCAGCGGGGTAGTGAAACTACCACTCAGCGCTCCGTGTTCCCCAGACGTACTAGGAGTACCGTGATATGCCATGCCTTGTTCACCTTGATGCCAACGGTAAGGCCACTCACACCAATCTCCATTGTAAGTTCATCAACGACCTAAAGGAGGACCCAGAGTCCGGTTACAAGCGAAGCCGGAAGAACAGACCATGAGGCAAAGGAAGAGGAGTCCAAGGATTCAAGTGATTGGATGAGGATGTTGACCCCAAGCACGCAGCAAAGGGACGAAGAAGGAAGAGGAGTCCAAGGATTCAAGTGACATGGAAGAGGAGTCCAAGGATTCAAGGGTGATTGAATGGTCAAGAACCCCTTCGAGAAGAAGGCTGCCGTCTACCACACTTTCCTTGGCACCCCTAATGTCCGGCAATAGAAAACATGCATGAGGATACTGATGGCCAGCCTGCCCCCAGTTCCCCATTACCTGTGCTGGTCGAAGATTCCAATCACTTGGGATAGGAAGGATCACCCAGACCTCATCCCTACGGAGAACCAATACGCCATGGTCATCAACCCCCTGATTAATGGCAACGAGTTCACCAGATGCATGGTGGACAGTGGAAGCAGCATCAACATCATGTACCTGGATACGCTTCATAAGATGAACTTGACGGAGTCAAACCTAAGGCGGACCAGAACCTTGTTCCATGGCGTAGTTCCTGACCGGGAGGCTCGGTCCCTTGGGTGCATCACGCTTCAGGTCGCTTTTGGTGATGTTAATAATTACCACCAAGAATGCATGACCTTTGAAGTGGTCCCCTTCAAGAGCGTGTACCACGTCATTTTCGAACGCGACATCTTCCACGCCTTCATGGCCAAGCCATGCTTCGTCTACAACAAGCTCAAGATACCTGGACCAAACGACATCATCACTGTATCCGGAAGCTTTACCAAGACAAGGGACTGCGAGCTTGGAGAAGCAGCCTTTGCAGAAGCTGTCCTCTACAGCGAAGAATTCAAGGAGATCTAGAGCAAGGTCGATGCCACGGAGATGCCGACATCAAATAAGCAGATTTTTGACTCTGATCCCACCTTCAAGGCCACCATCGAGACCAAGCCGGTGGAACTTGAGGTAGGCAATGCCTCCAAGACCACCGCCATTTGGATGAACCTGAACCCTAAATAGTAAAGTGCGCTGGTCGAGTTCCTCCATGAGAATAGGGACATCTTTGCATTGAAACCTGCCGACATGAAAGGTGTATCTTGGGAACTTTCCGAGCACAGCTTGAATATTGATCCAAAATGCAAACCGGTGAAACAACCTCTACGACGCTTCGGAGACGAGAAGAGACGCGCCATAGGCAAATAGATAGCTAGGTTACTTAAGGCTAGTTTTATCCGAGAAGTCATTCACAACCGATGGGTGGCCAATCCAGTACTTGTCCCCCAAAAGGGAATGAAATAATTAAGAATGTGCGTTTATTACACCGGCTTGAACAAAGCGTGTCCCAAAGATCTGTTTGCTTTGCCTCGCATTGACAAAGTCATTGACTCGACGGCTGGCTTAGAACTTTTGTGTTTTCTCGACGCATACTCAGGATACCAATAGATAAAGATGAGGAAGTCGGAACAATTGGCCATTTCATTCACCACACCTTACGACATGTTTTGCTATGTCACGATGCCCTTTGGGCTGAAAAACGCAGGTGCTACATACCAGCTGACTATGCAGCATTTCCTACACGATCAAATTGGTCGGAACGTTCACGCCTATGTGCATGATATAGAGGTGATGTCTAAAAAGTCGAATGACTTAATCTCCGACTTAAAAGAAACCTTTGATAATCTCCGGAAATAAAACATGATGCTTAACCCAAAGAAGTGCGTCTTCGGGGTTCCAGCCGGCAAATTGTTGGGCTTCATCGTTTCCCAGCGTGGAATCAAGGTCAACCCGAAAAAGATCAAGGCCATCATAAACATAAATCGTCCGACATGCACGAAGGACGCCTGACATGCATTACAGTGATAAGCAGTAGTTCGTCAGCCGACTTGGAGAAAAGGCTCTGCCGATGTACAAGTTGCTGAAGAAGGCGGAAAATTTACATGGACGGACGAAGCAGATGCTGCACTCAAGAAGCTAAAGGAGATACTTTCCTCGGCACCAATACTTGCAGCACCCGAGCCTTTGGAGCCTATGTTGATCTACATGGCGGCCACCAACCGGTTAATCAGCATCGTCGTCATGGTAGAGTGAAAAGAACCAGGGCATGAGTATGGAGTTCAATGTCTAGTTTACTATGTAAGCGAAGTCTTGACAGAGTCCAAGCAGCGTTACCCGCACTACCAGAAGCTAGCTTATGGAGTGTTCCTTGCTTCTCGGAAGCTAAGGCACTACTTCCAGGAGCACCCTATCACAGTTGTGAGCAAAGCTCCACTATCCGACATCATCAATAACAGCGACGCTATAGGAAGGGTTGCGAAGTGGGGCATCGAGCTTGCCGCCTTCAAGATCACCTATAAGAGACGCAACTTTATCAAATCATAGGTCTTGGTGGATTTCATCGCAGATTGGACGGAGATGCCAGATTCTACCCCTGTACCAGAGCCAGAATTCTAGGTGATGCACTTTGACGGATCAAAGCTACTCAACGGCTCGGGGGCTGGTGTACTGCTACAGTCACCAACAGGAGAAAAGCTACACTACGTTATGCAGATCGACTTCGAGGCTACAAATAACATGGCGGAATATGAAGCACTCATTCACGGACTTCGCGTAGCCAAGGATATTGGCATCAAGCACATAGTTTGCTGTGGAGATCCCGACTTGGTTGCCCAGCAGGTGGCTGGCACCAGGAATGCGCGGAACCCTATGATGGTGGCATATCGAGACGAAGTGGACGATATAGACAAGAGCTTCTTGGGCTATGAAGTCAAGTATGTCCCCATGGATGAAAATGACGCGGCTGATCTGCTGTCAAAGCTTGGATCAGGGTGCAAACAAATTCCGCCTAGCATTTTTCTGGAGCATCTACGGACACCATCCGTGAAGGGAGCGGACCTCGAGAACCCGGACAGAGTTGACTCTTTTGTTCACACAGTGACAAAGGTCCCTCCGGCTTGCAAAAAAACGTTCATGGAGTATCTCGTCCACGGAAATTTGCCCATCGACGAGGTCGAAAGTCCGCAAATAGTACGTCGAGCAAAGGGCTATACCATAATCAATGAATATCTCTATAAAAGAAGCACCACTAGTGTATACCTCAAGTGTGTTTCCCAGCAAGAGGGTATTGAAATCCTTTCATGAGATCCATCTCGGAGATTGCGGGCATCACGCCGCTCCTTGATCGTTGGTCTCCAAAGCCTTTCGACATTGACTCTACTGGCTGACCCTGAAGGTGGATGCCGACAAGCTGGTGGAGATATGCATGAGATGCCAGTACTATGCCCGACAACCACATGTTCTAGGTCAAGAATTGCGAACAATGTGGGTTGACGCATCTGCTAGTATCAGTTGATAAATTCACCAAATGGATAAAAGCTAAACCCATTAAAAAGATTGATGGGGCAACTGCCCTTAGGTTTGTTCGGGATCTAGTGGTGAGATTTGGTCTCCCACATAGCATTATCACCGACAATGGCAACAACTTGTCACTCAGACAGGTGGAAGCCGATTGTTGGGAGAAGGGCATCCGACTTGACTTAGCATCTGTGGCACATCCACAGTCTAATGGGCAAGTTGAGCGAGCCAATGGATTAATTCTGCAGGGAATCAAGCCATGTCTCGAGGCACTGCTACATAGAGCAGCTGGAGCCTGGGCGGAGGAATTACCAAATGTTCTGTGGAGTTTACGAACTACACCCAACAGATCTACCGGCTACACCCCTTATTTCATGGTATATGGAGCAGAAGCCATCCTACCTTCCGACATCCTTCACGATTCACCAAGACTTGCCGCCTACGATGAAGATGAAGTTGAAGAATCCAAGTGCCTAGGTATGGACCTTCTTGAGGAAGAGCGCGTATTGGCATGTCAAAGATCCGCCATCTACCTGCAAAAGCTACACAGCTACCATAGTTGCCGCGTTCGGCATCACTCATTTAAAGAGAGGGATCTGGTGCTCTAACTTAAGAGGTAGAAGCCACACAAATTATCCCTGCCATGGGAAGGACCGTTCATCATAAGCAACACACTATTCAATGGGTCTTACTACCTCATTGACAATCATGAACTTGAGGATAAACGTAACAATGATCATAAGTGTAAGCGACGTGACCCGAATGATGACTACCCAGAGCTTGATCAGCCATGGAACATAGCACATCTACATCCTTTTTACACTTAGCATATTTTTTATCTACTCTGTACCTCTTATATGATTAATGAAATAAAGCTCTTTGGTTCACTCATATTTTTTGAGTCTTTTACCTCCTTTAGTGTTCATTTTTGGATCGTATAAAACCTTTATGCGCAAGTTGTGCATTTGCACTTGTAAAAATTCTGCCTACGGGCGTTAGCTTAAGTTTTCTGGTCTACACGTTCTTTCTTGTTTTTATGTGGATTCTGGAGTAGTGACTTTTGGCACTCGAAGTTGGCGATTTTGTGCTTAGGTTTTTTGACGATACCATTGGGCATCATCGCCTAAGCGTATGGTTCCTACTACGAGTCTTCCGACTCACAAAAAGCCAAGCATAAAAGCCAAAGTAATGGATAAGCCAGCACGTCCTTAAAAAATATATACATGTTGGAACTAGTACTTAAGTAGCAGGAAACAAACAACTAATGTTTTTCGCCTTAAGATTAAAACCATAGTTTTTTCCGCATACATACATCCAGAGGAAATAAATAGTACAAAGGGTTTTTCATTCCTTTGGCGCATGAGACTTTGAGGCAGCATCGCCGGCGGCAGGAGAGTCATCTCGATCATCTTTAAAGTCGGTGGTCTTGAGGGACTCGGAGGATCTAGGGTGGTCGCCATCAATGATCTCAAGAGGCACAAAGGAGTTTGGATCGACCAACTCGGTGACCCTGGTGTCGTATCCAGCGAGCGATGCCCAGATTGCTTTGTGATCAATCTTCTGGCCGTCACCGTCTATGTCGCGCAGACCTGAGGTCACCGTGTCGATGTCGGCATTCTCGTAGTAGTCCTTGACCATCGCCAGTGACATTCTTGCAGCAGCCCGAGTACATGAAGCTTTCCATCTTACGATACACTCGGGGGCTTGGCGTAGAATCTCCGAGTATTTCATGACGGAGTCCACCGCCTTGATGTTGATGTTTAGGGGTTTGACAATCTCTTTGGCTTGCTTGATGGCGGTACTGATGAAGTTGCCGGCAAGGACCATGCATTCCTTTGGCGGAGGAGGCGTATTGGTTCAACCAATAGGAGCTGCATTTTCGGCCAAGCAATGTAGTACATGAGTTCAAATAAACATAAAGTTCATAATACCTGGCTTACAGAAGTACAAGACTGAGAGTGCTTACCAAAGATGCTTGCCTCAGCTTGTTGGAGCGTCTCCTCCATGGAGTCCTGTTCTTGTCGGAGGACCTTGTAAGCCTCAAGGTTGCGTTTATTCTGCTCTTAGGCAGCTTTCTTCTGCTCCTTCAGGATCACAATTTCCTCCTTCATTCGGTTGATCTCCGTGTTGGCAGACTCCTGCACGGCCTTCATGGACGCTTCATGCATCTTCAGAGTGTCATCCCTCTCCTGCTTAAGGATCTTGTTCTCTCTATCCCGCAATTCTATGTGCTTGGATTGCTCGACAATGTCTTTCGCCTTGGCAATAGCTTCTGCATGCCGGAGAAATAACAGCGCACAATGATTAATCTGAGAGTGATGGCACAAGACCAAGTTTGAGTGCAAAATTGAAAAGAAAAACAGACTCTTGCTCTTGGTGATTTGATCCTTCAAGAAGGCAGTTTTACCCTTTTCAGCTTCCAGGTCAGCGTGCATCTTGTGGAACTTCTCGTTGGCGACGCCTGTCTGAGCATTCTCATTCTATGGAAAAAAAAAGTTATTTAGTCTCCTTGGAGCATCTAGTCGGATAACTATCTATCTAGAGGCTTGGGGGCAAGAGTGAGAGTTTTTAACTTGGCAAAATGCTTAGTCTTTCTTTAAACATCTAGTCGAACTAATTATGTTTCAACTAGAGGATTGGGGGCTACAGTATTGAAATTTACAACCACTGTGTATGCTACTCTAAAAGTATCTAGTCAGAATAATTCATTCAAATTACATACTTGGGGGCTACAGTGCGAAGGTTTCTAGCTTAGTCACTCTTAGAGCATTCAGACACAACGTCCTATGGTTTTCCGTCTAGATCCTCGGGGGCTACTGTGGGATACTACATATGAAATGCAAAAGGAATACAGAACGTACAAGTGCAATGATCTTGAGGTTGGTGGCGCTCTCGGGCAAGTATCTTGCTGAAGGCAAGGCTGTTTCCATGAAGGATATCGGCCTGCTTGAGAAACTCCTCAAGGCCACATGTCGGAGAAGTCGACGCAGCACTAGGAACCAGAGTTGATCTACTTGGTGTAAGAACCGGGTAGACGATCTCTGGAAACTCTGTTGATGTCCTGGGTGCAGTGGTGCCGCCTACGGCAGAAGTTCCACCTTCCACCATCGCCTTACCGCTACCAGTGGCATCCTTAGCAGGAGCTTCATCCACTTTGGATGTGGTGCTTTCTTGTGTCGCCTTCTCGACGACAATAGCAAGTTCCACGACAAGACCTAGGTCAACTTCCATGGCGGAAGGTTCAAATGTTACCTTAGCTGGAGAGCTTGTTGGTGCGACAACATGCTGGACGCTGGGAGTTGTAGGGGCGATGGCGGGAGATGCTTGGTGAAACATATCTTTGATGTTTTTAGAAGACCCCGATGTTTAGGAGGTCTTCTTCAAACTCATACTGGCCTTCTTCCTGAAACATGCAAAACTATAAGTACAGGAACAAGACGAGCAAAGAGACAATGTAGGTTGTTAAGAAGCTTACACAACGGTTGGTGCTTTGGTCAACGGAATACCAATCATTCTTCTTTTCTCCACCTCCAGGTAGGCGTTGGACTTCATGGAGGCTCCACCCTCCGTCTTATTTTTCTTGCCTCCATCGTCAGCATCAGAGGTGGATCTCTTCCACTTTCTCGCCAACGGAACATCGTCGTCGGACACGATGGTGAATTCCTTCATCTTGGGGTCATAGACCTAGGCAGCCATGTTACCCTCATCTAGTTCCTTCAGTTCTTAAGTGAATCCCAAAGTGTTAGAAGCAATGGTAATGGCTAGACGGAAGAACTGGAGTATATGTCATACGCGGGAAATAAACAAGTACCTCTAGGCACGTGCCACCCTCGAACATGTCGTAGGTGATGGTGAAGCCACTGTAGAGGTCCCAACCTTTAATAAGGTAGAGATCCCTGTGTTTACAAAGCTAGTCCCTTGATCAATAGCTAGCATCCACAGTTAAGATGTAATATCAAGAAAAAAGGTCATAATACAACTTTATAACCAGGAATAAAATAATTCATTATATCTTACATAGCTCATTTGGCTATCTCATTACAATGCAGCAGAAATAACTATAGCATGGAGTCCTTCATCTTCAAAGTGCCACAGGCAATCATGTTGGCTGTAGACTTGTAATCCTATTCAACACACTTCTCTAACATCAAACAAACCTACAACATAATAAGTTATAGCCCTAAGGGTTAATACATTTGAATTGTATTGGCAAGTGATACTATGGTATAGTAGTGGTATCTATCATCCATATGCATTTGGCTAAGTGGAGATTAGGCTTGCTTTTCTCAAAATAGATTTTCCTTATATTTTGAAAACACTAAGTTTTTATTTGTCAAAATCACCCAAGGCATCTACCAATAGAAATTTTTGATCCTTTAACCCTTGTTCAACCACAAGTTTTTAACTTAGAACTTGGGGTGAGGAGCTCCGTGATAGCTTCCATGTCTTGATGCTCAAATTGTCCATTGCCGGGGACACGACTAAGTACTTGGATTTTACTCTGTTGAGAGGTGGTGCACTTTCCCCACAAGACTCGACATGCATCGAGACAAGATCTTTCAGAAGCCTTCCCTTAGACCAAAATGGACGCGCTCCAAACCTGTCACCCCTACCACCAACTATCCACCTGGCTAAGTTATTGCAACCTATATGATCCAGGCAGACCCCATAATGCCAAGTGGCTCCACTTGAAGCTTCTCAACATTTAACATCTCAAATCTCTTTGTTCCTGGTGGCTTTCCACAAGTGAGATACACTATGGTAGGCCATAAATATGGGGCCCTGTGTAACCACTCAACATAACCCATTCACACCATTCCACCTAGGTGATTCATTCACATAGTTGTTTTATTAGACAAAACACAAGTCATTGACTTAGAAATATTTCATAGCATGAATATAATCCACCCTTGTTTTCTACTAGCTAAGCTAAGCATGATAGTAGTAGGGATCTTAACTTAGGGAAAATTCTACTAAGGAATCATCTACTAGGATTTCCCAAGGCATAGCATACTTAGTAAAAATTCCATGCAAGTCCTACACAAAATATCACTAATGGTGAAAATAATGGGACAAAAGTATGAAGCACCACTTTCCTTTTTGGTAGAGAATATATGTTCACCCTTGATCTTGCAAATGTCACACTCTTCAAATTTCACTATAATTCAATCAAGGCACAAATTCAATATAGCATTCAAACAATTCATCACCTAAAACAATAAAAACAAAGCAATGAATGCAAGCATGCAAAAATGTTGTTTTATTTGGAAAGGTGGTTTCTAATAGGCTATAAACATTTTAAAACACCTATTTGTCATTTATAAAAGTGGCAAGGTCATTTGAAAGTAAGTTAGTGAAAATGGACATTTAAATCATTTTTTGTTTTGTTAGAAAATGATTTAAATCAAAGTAATAATTTCTAATGTTTGCCAAATATATTTTTAAACACAAATGTTAGTGTTTATGGTCAAAGTGTTTAATATTAAATCATTTGCCAAAGGTTTCACCTAAAAACCATTTTAAATCAAAGCAACATTTTATTTTGCTAGAAATGCCTTCAAACAAAGTAATAATTTTCTAGGGTTCACCAAATATAATTTTAAAAACAAAACTTGGTGTTTAGGGTCAGAGAGTTTAAATCAAATCATTTTCCAAAGGTTTTACTCAAAAAGCATTTTTAGAACACATTCAACATTTTTATTTAACTAGAAATTATTTTATTCAAACATTTATTCCTTAGCAATACAAAACATACTTTTAAATATACAAGTTGGTTTTTATGACCAGTAGGTTCAAAACAAACCATTTAAAAAATGTTTTACCCTAAAATCGTTTCTAGAATAAATTTTATACATAAAATAGGCCTACACATGTTTCTGTAAAAACAACCATTTTTATTGAATCAATTCACTAAACAAAAGGGCATGGTTGGAAAGTATTATTTTTGCTGATTCCATTGATATAAAATTTGTAAAATTTGGACGTGTAGATTTAAAGTTATGAATTTTACAAAATCATACATCTAATAGAACATTTCTGTTTTTAAAACCAAAGATAGGGCTACGTGTCATATTCCTATTGGACGGTACCGCTTTGTCTGGATCAAGCATTCCAGACCGCAGGATTAAAAGGAATCTGTGCGGCTCAGATCATCGCATACCCCTTCGTTAAGTCATTCTATCTACGCCACAGGATAAATATCTAACGGCTCATAAGCGAGTGACCAAAGTCTGGCGACGCATGGAGACAGCGAGCGGCGGCGGCGCGTCGGGTGGTGATGGTCCGGATATTCTAGGGTATCAGGGGGTGGTTGCAGTAGCTTACCAGGTCCGCGAGGTCACGACGATGCTCAACATGGTCGTTGTCGACGGTGGGGTGCACGGGCGTGACGACAATCTCTCACCGGAGTTGCGCCTGACGTCGGGCATGTTCGATTGTTGACGGAGGCAAGGCTGCAAGGCACGACAAGACAGTCCAGAGGTAGTATTAAGCGCGTGAGAGAACGACGAGTGTAGGAGTGTCATTGAGGGGGAGAGGGGCGGTTGGGTCTCACCGGGAGAAGTCGTCGGAGTGGATGCAGACTATGGCGACGCTCAGACGAGGAAGAAGACGACCTTGTGGAGCATGCGCGGGCGACTGGGTGGTACTGGGAGATGTGTAGGGAGGTGGGGACCAGGATCGTGGGAACTGGGAGGCAAGGGGAGGTCGGACATCGTCAGAATTCGCCGGAAAGTCTCGTTAGGGCAACGAGGTTGCAAGCAGAAATCCAGGCAGCCTGGAGGCAGAGAGGGGACGGCGTTTGGGGGGAAATGGAGAGAAGGGGGGAGATTTAACGCGCGTGGTCGTGGTGAGGATTTAGCGTGGCATTGATGCGTATTCATGCCGGCATTCAACGGCAGTAAACGGCCGGGAGGGGTGAGGTCAGCGGGCGGGTGAGGGAGACGATGACCTGGCGGTGGGGCAATGTCGTCAGTGATTGAGAGGGAAATCGGTGGGGTCAGGCGATCAGTGGCTACGCGGGTGCGGTTCTGAGTGAGAAAGAAAACGGTTCGGGGGAGGAGAGAGGTGGGCTGGTTGGGCCTAGTTGGGCCAGGTTGGGCTGGGCTGGTTCTTTCCCTTTTTTTATTCTCTTTGTTTTTCTTTTTCCATTTTGATTTTCTGTTTTGAATTCAAACTATCATTTAAATTTAGATTTAATTCTCAAATATTTTCCAAATATTCAGTATGTTTTAATACTGTTTTAAACATGTATTTAAAGTCCATTTTAAAATAATTTTCCCTTATTCCTTTATGGTTTACTAATTAATTAATTTAGACACTTGTCTTTATTCCAATAAAATCAAATATGTTTTTAACCCCATATAAATTTTATTCAAATAATTCTTTTAAGTTAATTAGATAACTTTTTAATCGACTTTGGTAAATTCCCATTTATTATTTTCTCATGATTTAATTAATTATTTACCTAAGGGACTTTGTCTTTATTAAATATAATTAGAATATGGCTTAATCCTATAAACTTTTATTTGATTATTCTTTATCCCTTTATTTTATTTGGATTATCTTTATTTCATTTGGTTATGGATTTAACTCAAGATTTAAATTATCTTCCAAATAATTTTCTTGGGATTTATTATTTAGGCAAATTGTCTTTATTTAAATAAAATTGAATATTGTTCAATCCTTATGATTTTATTTTAATAATCTTTTACCCTTATTTATTATTCAATAATCCTTCATTTGTTAAGGATTTGGCCAAGATTTAATTTGGGCTTTAAATATTCCTTATTTATTTATTTCTTTCTTTGCCTTACAAAATCCATATCTTTTTATTCATAGATCCAAAATTGGTGATTCCAATTTGTATAATTTTATTTAATATTTGTTTATCTATTTAAATCTCTTTAGGATTATTTTGCTCACAATTTGGTATGTATTTTATATAGGAGCTTTATTAGCTTTGGAAATTAATTCCTTTTATCTTATTAAATTCATAAGTTTTTATCCATGGTTCCAAATTAAATTAAATCATTTTCTATGGTTTTATAATATTTTTATTTATCATTATTGATCATTTTAAAATGTTTGTTGCTAAATTTTGTATGGATCAAATCCATAGTCTTAGAAAGATCTTGGAAATGATTTATTCCATTAGGGTTTTTGGGATTTAACTTTTCCAAGTGTTTAAATTTCAAGATTCATTCTTTGATGAATGAATTTCACTTGATTTGAATTTTGTTGGATTCCATTTTATTCAAAGTTTTTTCAAGATGGGTTTTGATGTTTCCTTTTGGAATCAAAAAGTTTCTTTTCACCCTAAATTTCAACAATTATTTATTTATTTTGTTTATTTATTTATTTATTTTTCACATGTCAAAATTTGGAAAATTTTGGGATGTGATAGCCACGCTTCCTGTCTTTCACTTTGAAGATGTGCTTGAGGCGGAGCTTGATGGAGTCACTCGAGAAGTTGTCCTCGGAGATGCGGAGGCTATCCTTCCTATCCTTGGTATACTGGTGCATCAGCTTCACGCGGTGCTGTAGAGGCTAGATCCACCTAATGAACCAGCACATGGCTAGGTCCAACCCGGTAAGACCCGTGTCTACGAACCACTTGATCCGCCTAATAGAGCGGGAGGCTTCATCATCAGAGGGAAGGAGGGCTTGGGATCTCCATGTCGAGGCTTCAGCGGCAGCCCCGTCGACAAAGTCTGGGTACGTTCCTTCTCGGCCAGCCAAAGGGATGTCTGGCCCGTAGAAGTACGTCCTCTGCCAGTTTTTGTAGGACTCGTGGCCTAAAATGTAGGGGAACCGCCGGCCAGGCCAGATCTTGAAGCTAATGGTTCCACAATTTCTAAGGTCGTCCTTGCCCTTGTCGGCTTCCCTCTTGACGGTAAAGAAATATAAAAACAGATCTAACCTAGGCCTAATTGCTAGGTAGCCCTCACAGAGCGCCGCGTAGTTGCTAAGCGCGAGGATGCTATTCGGAGAAAGGTTCTAAGGTTGAACCCGGTAGTGACTAAGGACTTCTATCAAGAAGTCGGAGATTGGGAGGGAGACACCCCGTACCAGTTGGGCTTTGAGGTACACCTTTTCTCCGGCTTGGGGAGAAGGGATACCCTCACCGGCCGGCACCGCCCGCCAGACTAGCCCCTCCGTCGTGGGGAGGTACCCCTCGGCGAGCATCTCCTTGAGATTGCTCTCGGTGATATCGTAGCCACGCCACTCTCCCTTGTGAGAGTCGCCCTCCTCCTCTAGTGATTCCAGCCCCGCTGGAATTTGGTCGCCGCTGGTGGATTCGACCACCGTGGTGTGTGGTAGAACCAAGCCCTATAGGGGCACATGAACTGAGCCCGCCGGCTTGGCCGCAACATCGCTCGTTGCCACCATGGATGGGGTGGCGCTTCTTCTTGCCATTGGTGTAGGGAGGAAGGTGACTATGGGATTGGGAAAATCTATGGTTTTTATCGGTGCGCGCGGAGAGCTCGGGGAGGCATTTCCGAAGGAAGAAGACGACGCGAGGAAGAATGCGGTGAAAGGATAGAAATTACCATAATTATAATTTATAGTACTCGGCATCAAGATTCGTGCAAGTTGATCGAATGATTGCTGCGTGGACAGCGCGTGCGTAGAAATTTCGCCACATTCCCACCGCCGCCGCCAACGTTTCGCATCCTTCGCGCGGGAAAAATGTCTATCATTATGTTATATGCATGTGTAAGTTACGAGGCATTGCTGACCAATGGTCTATGACGCTCTACTGACATAGGCAGGTGAACCATCCCATCTGAAGATTCTAGCATGGATGGATCCTGTCTGGCTACGAGAAGAGTACGATGGAAGATTCAACTGTTCTCCAACTTACATTTTGAAGACGGAGATCATTGCAGGGTTCTTTGGAGGACTACAAGATATTGCTTGACGATTTGCTGACATTCATCTGGACGGAGCATTCAACCTAAAGAGGCAAGACGACGCATCAGAGTTCTCCGGGGGCTACTGTTGGGGATATGCTAAATGGGTATCACCATAGCATGTCTTTAATCCAGATAACCCAAGTGGCCCACAGTTGGTAGCAAGGCCCATGGCCTGCTAGGTGGCCCGGTTAGATGGATCCAGAGGGAAGGTCCATGCTGGATAAAGGAAGGCTACGGAGGAGTCACCAGCGTACCCGGAGCCTTGGAGTGCAAGACACGTTAGACTAGTTGTGTACTGTGTAGGACTGTATAACCTGTCTGGCTAGGACTTTGCCTGTAACCCAAGGATATGGCGACTATATAAGCCGGACCTATGGGAGCCTTAGGGATAACCTCAACTCATATCGCGCACAGCGAACCGATCCCTGTAACTCGGCATATTGCCATTATAGTGATTTATAGCAGGAGTAGGATCCCGCCACCGTCGTGGGATCTGTACCTGGGTAAGCTGTGTTACCTCATACCCGACAACCTTCCGCCTTACCCCATGTCTCTAAACACGCTTTGTGAGGACCCCTCCATGGCATACTCGTCGGCAATACCACGACAACCACCGCCACTGCCTCCAGTCAACGTCCCCGCTGACTGAGCATCGTCCTCCATCATCGAGGAAGCCCCCGCACCCTCCGACTCGGATTTGGATGTTCTCTACACCGACATCAGGGTGGACTCAGAGGAGATGGACATCAACCCGGAGGACCTCGACTTTGCTATGCAGGAGATGGATGAAGATATCAAGCGTAAGAAGAAGGCCGATAAGGGCATCACGTCCCGAGAGGTGTTCATTGCCATTCGGAGCATGATGGAAGAAGACCAACCTGGACAAGCTCCGCCTAAGCCGCTGGACAAGGGAAAGGGACCAGCCGATGCTTCCAACAATGATCGTGCAAAGGCCATGCCCCCTCTGCCTAACCCAGCACAACAGACGTAGGAACTCAACATCGGTCCGAGTAATCCCAACACCGCAAATCCACCGCCTCCAGCATCTACATCTGCGGCCGCCCAAATCACTGCAGCTGATAGAGTGATGTATGGAAATTTGCTCATCGAGCCCCTGACTGTGGCCCATATATGGAATGTAGTACATCTTGATGAGAAGCGCCGGCAGCTACTGGAGGAAGCGCAAGCCATCACGGAGAAAGGTGCAAAGCAAGATCGAGATATGGCCAAGGCGCAAAAATCAATCGAGGTAGCTAGATCCATGGAGGCCGAGTACAAGAGTCTGCTCAAGCATCAGAAGGCTAGGAAAGCTCCAGCTCACATTGTCAACGACCCTAGTATATGGCGCAACCTAGGATGGGCTCCCTCGAAGATCGAGATATGGCCACCACAAGCTAATACATTGACAGTGAGGGCAGGCAGGTCATGCCCACACCTATTCTCAACTTAGCCATCGCCAATACCCTACTGGAGCAGGATAGATCACCCGTAGCTATGGAACAGGTCTATGACCTTGTATCCAAGGCTATCAAATAGCCGGAAAATTCCACCTCTCAAAGGCTTGAGTCTAATCCAGCATATTGCCAGTCTAGCAATCCTAGGCCACCAAGGGAAAGATCTCCTCACGATATCGGGTCCCAGACAGGTTCATCAGACCAAGGAGGAAAGGCTCATCCTCGTCACCCATGTCCATCGCCCCGGTCCCCCCGACATCACAAAGAACCAAGAGCTCACCATCGTACAAGCATGCCTCCACCAAGATGCCCTCAGGGCGGCATCATCATTCGCGATAACATGGAGCAGCATCATCATGGCGGCGAGCGCAATGGCAATCAAGGATGTAAGAGCAGGTCACACCATGACCCTCCGCGTCCGACAAGCAACCGCGATAGACGTGAGGAGTGGCAGGAGGGTAACAGCAATAAAGCAAACCCACTGCCGCCTCCGCGTCCATTGCCACCTATCAGCCACCATGGTGGAGGAGGGTCGCGTCTCTCACGAAGCCCTTCCCCCGAGGGCAAGAAGAAAAAGAAAGCCCGGAGCCATACGGTGCACGTTCACGCCTGGACAAGATTCACGAGGCCCAAGAAGGACAATACCTAGGACGATGTTTCTTTGGACCTATGATATGGACCGCAACTTACCCCAAGGGTTTCCGGATAGACAAGATAATCAAGCCCTATGACGGCACAGCCAAGCCAGCTACGTGGTTGCAGGATTACGGCAACACGGTTGAGATTGCCAGGGGAAACCCCAACGTTGCTGTCAAGTCCCTCCCACTAATATTGACGGGCACAGCCCACCAATGGATTGATGACTTGCCGGAAAAGTCCAAATGCAACTGGTTGGACATGCAAGAAGCATTCACCAAAAACTTTCTGGGTATGTACAAACATCCCTATGATGACCCACAAGTATAGGGGTGTATCGTAGTACTTTTGATAAATATGAGTGTCGATCCCAACGAGGAGCAGAAGGTGTTTACTAGTGGTTTGGATCAGGTATTCTCTATAAATACTTAGCAAACAGATTTTTAGGGTTTTTTGATAATGCAAAGAAATAAAGTGTAAGTAAATAAAAGACAATAATAGTAATTGCAGCAAGTGGGCCAATCATTTCTTCAGCAAAGGACAAGCCGGTTGTACTACTTATTAGGACCAAACATTCTCGAGGACACATGGGAATACTGTCAAGTGCTTTCTCTTCATATAGTTGATTAATCTTCTTTGGTTGGACAAGTATTGTGCGGGTGAACGTATGCTAATGTACTAACCCTAATTGGACTAATACATACTTGTGATTATAACCCTTGAAAGAATCCACAATTACAAGAAAGTAATTAAGATAAAAACATAACCACAACATTAAACACTGAGATCCTACACTCCCTTGTGCAAAGATTTCCTAACGGGGGTTCAGTTTTCTGTCACTACGGCTATCCCATAATTAGTAGCCAAATACACAATGCATTCCCCTAGGCCCATAAATGGTTAAGTATCATGTAGTTGACGTTTAACACCACTATAAGAATAACACCACAACTTAAATATCAAACCATTGAATATTTCCCCTTCCCTAGGGGGGCCCGTGCCAAGGGGTGGTTTGGGCCCCCTCTATCCCATCTCCACTTCCCCTTCTGTCTTACTTCGTCTTCTGGAAAAATAGGGACTTCCATATATTTTCAGTGAATTTTCTGATCTTCGCGAATATTGCATCTAGACACCGCTTTTTCCATCAGAATCTTGACTCCGCAAGTTCATCCTCCAAAAGTCATCCAACATTCAAAATAGATGATATAACATAAATATCACCTCTTAATATGAAATATATCAATGAATAACAGCAAATTATGATATAAAATAGTGATGCAAAACGGACGTATCAACTCCCCCCAAGCTTAGACCTTGCTTGTCCCCAAGCGAAAACTGAGCTCAATAAACATGACCACAGGTTTATGGAGTGAAGTGTTGATATAAATAATACGGACAAGAAGCATCACATTCACCAATACCCAAATCATAATAGAAAACAACTCACCATTATATAACTTAACTTGAAATGAGTATGGGAGTCACAATAAAGATGCATAAAGACAATCATAATTGGTAATGGCAAACTTTGTTCTTGGTCAGAGAATAGTTGAAAAATCATACTTGGTTTTCAAGCAAAGCTTTTGTAATGAAGTTTATAATAGGAAACTTTTGCTCAAACATAAAAGGCTTTTCACAACAATAGCTTTCAAAGTAATATTCATTCAGATAAGAGCAATGTGCAAAACAAGGAACATAAGAAACAAGATTGAAAAAATCATCATATGAATGAAATCACAACAACTCAAATGCTTGCTGGAGATAGAAAGGAAAAGGTTTACTGACTCAACTAAGAAGTAAAATATAGACCCTTCGTAGAGGAAAGCAGGGATTTCAAGTTTCATAAAGAGCTTACAAAATATTATGGTACTTACTAGCTTTGAGCTCTCATTGCCCCTATCATAAGAATCTGAAGGTGATTAAGGTTAAAGTGAACAAATATGAAGTATATGCTTGAAAAATCATAAGTTGGTAATCTCATGTCCCTTGATTACGAGGCTCGTTCCTCATGCTACACAACTTTAGTCACAAGCAAGTTCTTGTCATTGTAAGTATATGTGTATCATAGAGAACCGCCAACAGGGTACCCCTTGCCCCATGATACATGAGCTACCCCATATAAAAATGAAAAGGCAACAGACAGTGAGACTCTCAGTGATCTTTTTATTTCCTATTTGCATAGATTTTTATTGAGGATGCTTCACATATTGCTCACTATGGTTATGCTGCAAGTTTCCACCATGATTAGGCATGGCTTGGGTTATCCGCCCAGGCGTTTCTCTGACACATATACATAACTCCATGGACTTACAAGATCCCCTTTTATTTGACACCGCCGACATCCGTAAACAAAAGATCATAATATCAACTGGGTAGATATTTACAGGTGTTGAAAGTGTTCCCCATGACAACATGGTTCTTCTAATTCCCAACTTATAAGTGCAAGCATATACAACTTATAAGTGCAAGCATATACAACACAATGGTTCAAGTTTATTAAGGTCAGGAAAATAAGGTGTGCCATCAAGTTTTTGAGAGCTTTACTAACTAGTTTTCACATAACAAAAAAGAATTTTTAACTTGCAAGATAGATAAAACTTGAGAATTTACTTGGAATAGAAATAATGCTAATAGGTAGATATGGTGGACACAAATGGCAAGGGTTTTAGTTCAAGGATTGGATGCATGAGACGCGTTCCCTCTCAGTACAGGTTTTGTCAACACCCGGATTTTTAATCACAGATGCCTGTTATGCCGTACATCGCAATCCCAGGATTACCATTTTTGCGAGACATAACAGATTGGGTATCACAGTACATCATCCATTACAAACCATACATAAGGTCTTACACAAATAAAGGATCTCATGATCCAGTCTTAATACAAATCAAGCAGTGGAATAAAGTAATGATAACAATAGCATGGGCGAAGCTCCATCTTCATAGTCACAGGAAATGCTGATGATGGGAGATGATCCTAGTGGTCATAACCTTCCTGCTGTCCGTCGTCCTGGTAGTCCTCTTCATAGTATGGCCACGGGAATAGCCAGGGACAAAGCCATGAGTACTCTTTAAGTACTCGCAAACTAATACTAACAAGTGAGATGGTTTTGGGTAGGAAGTACTAAGCTCTAACTTATTTTGAAAAAGGCCAGATTTATCTCTACTGAGTTCAGAAGAAAAGAAAGCTAGTTGAAAGTTTTAGAAAACCTAAGTGGGAACCTGAATTTCATATCACAACCCTGTTGTGGTCAAGTCAAAATTACGATTCATTTCATAAGTCATTTTGAAAACATCTGATGACAGAACAGTATGGCCACTCCAACTGTCCATAACCGCGGACACTGCTATTCGAATAGTTTGACACTCGGCAGAGGTGGTACACTTTCACCACAACATTCGATACATCCTTTAGGAACAATCCTGAATTCACCATACTCAGTATGCAGATAATCAATCCTAACCTTTCAATTACACGCCCTAGTATAGGCACCTCTCCTATGAGTTTGGCCTCCCAACCATGACCAACTGTCATCATGGGAACTGCACAGGTGGACAATCTTCACAAGGTAGCCTCACATTAAACCTTGTCCGCAAGGGAACCCATACTAAGGTATATAAATTTCCAGTCAAGCCCTACCCAAATTTCGGGTATTGAGGTTGACGGTAAAATTGGAATGGTATCGCATCCAGACAACCCTGAGTTTTATAAAGGGCTAAGGCTCATGCCTTAACATTTTCATCACCAAAATCATCTGGTGTTCAAGAACATATGTCAAAAAATTTCAGTAGAATGACTCATCATTCTAAGGTTTTCATAACCATTTTCACCAAGTATTCCCATCTATAGTGGTCATGTTTTATGTTTAGCCTTAGCATCTAATAGTGGGGGTAAACACTAATGAGGGATGGTAAACAAGTGTATCTTATCTACTTTCAATCTCATGCCAAGGGCTGTGACCTATCGTCTCCGTCGGGCAATGCCGACGAGACAGAACCCTAGCGCGGCCAGTGGGGGTCTACAGGGGATCATAGGGGCTCAGGCGAGGGTCGGCGACGGGGGAAAACAACGAAGTCGATGTCGGTGAACCTCCTGGTTCCGGCGTCTTATCTTGGGGAGGCTCCAATCGCTGGCTCCTTTCTTCCTCCTCCTCGGCAGACTCTGGCCAAATTCCGGCGACCTGCTGCTGCCTTGCTCCGGGGGTGATGTGGGGTGCTTCTGAGAGAGAGAGGGGAGTGTGTTGGTGTGAAGAATTCGAGCGGGGTGGCCTCTATTTATAGTGCCCGAAGGGGACCGAAGGGCGTGGGTGGAGCTCGTCAGTGTCGTCGGCACAGTGGGCTAACGGCATGGGCGACGATAGGGGGAAGTGTTGTGCTCCCTGGCGAAGCTCAACGGCGTGGAACGGTGCGAGATGGTCAGAATGTTGCGGTGCCCTAGGCGGGTCCGACGGAAAGTTTTATGGCGCACGGGCTCTCCTGGTCGCGCGGCGACGAACGGGCGTGTCTGCGGGGTTGCTGGGTGGTGGTGATCACGCTTGCATGAGGCGAGGGCGGCGCATGTTCTGTTGGTGAGTGTCGAGGGTGGCGCTCTGGCGTGCTCTCAGCATGGTGCAGAGGCATAGGGAGTGGCGTGTCTAGAGTTGTCCAGTGGCTTGCTGTTCGTTGGCATTGGACAGGTGGTGGTGGTGGACGGTGGCGATTGTCCCAGACATGGTTGGCGAGGCTAGAGCTTCTCCTAGCTTGCTGTCGATAGTGAGGTGGCAAGGTGATGCTCGGCCTGCTCACCATAGATGGTAATGTCAAGCTCATAGTGGTGCTAGAGCTTTCTAACTAAGCTAGATGATCTACTAAATGTCTGCTATGAGCTAGAGAGGGGAGAAGTTAGGCCAAATCACTGCTCACAATAGTGTTTGATGTTTGTTTGATTTGTGTTTGCAAGGTGTTTGATGAAATGGCCGAAAGAGATTCAAATTTGAATTTTTGGTTCAAACTTGGTGGGTGTACTAGTTACATACGCATTAGTCTCTGGTTAGTGGGAAAGGTCAAGGGGAATTGGTTTGGTTGGTTTTTGAGAATTGGGTGATCTTCCCATATGTTAAAGATTCAATTTTAAATTGTCATTTGAATCAAGTTGCCAAATGTTTCTGTAAGTTTGATACGTTGGCTTTGGTTCAATTTTACTTGGTCTAGCAAGGGGTGAAAAGAAATGGAAATGTTTCTGTTTGAAATCTAGGACTAGGAACACTCAAAGTTGCCTAGTGATCAAGATTGGCAAAAATGACCATTTGCTTTATTTTGTTTGTTTATGATTTTCGCTTGATTTTTTTCTGCTTGGAAATGATTTAGATGATGTTGTTTTCATCTTTAAACCATTCCTTGCTATTTAGATCAATCACACAAGTCCATTCATGCATTCATACAATCATCACATACACGCATGCATTCATATGATGTTAATTAGCAAAAATTTATGCTAACCCTAATTTTGGTGATCGGAATTGGATAATAATTGTTCAATATTTTTGGGATGTTACAAACCTTCGCTCCTTAAACAAAATCTTGTCCCGAGATTTGAGAAAGAAGAAAGAAGAAAACTAGGATTTAAAAAGATCGAGAAACTCCGCCTTGATGTAATCTTCTTGTTCCCAGGTAGCTTCTTCTTCAGTGTGGTTACTCCACTGAACCTTGAGAAACTTGATGCTCTGGGTCCTGGTGGTTCTGAAAGCTTCCTCCAAAATACGAATGGGTACTTAGGGATATGTTAGGTCATCGTTGATCTCTATGGTGTGGTGATCAATGTTCTTGAAAACTTCAGTCTTCTCTGGGACTTCAAGGCATTTGCGAAGTAACGATATATGGAACACATTATGCACGACTGACATCTCCTCTAGCAGTACCAGTTGATACGATACTTCTCCTCGATGATTCAGAATTTTGAAGGGTCCGATATATCTGGGGGTTAACTTTCCTTTGAGCTGGAAATGCTGCATTCCTTTCAAAGGCGACACTTTGAGATACACAAAATCTCCGATATTGAAAGCGAGGTATCGATGTCTCTTGTCGGCATAACTCTTATGTCTTGACTGGGCGGTCTTGAGGTGCTCACGGATCTTGTGAACTTTCTGTTCTGCTTCTCATAGGATGTCTGGTCCGAAAATCTGACTCTCTCCTACTTCCGACCAATTTAAAGGGGTATGACACTTCCTTCCATACATGAACTCGGATGGGGCCATTTGAAAACTAGCTTGATAACTGTTGTTGTACGAAAATTCTGCGAAAGGTAGACAATCATCCCATTTAGATCCATACTCTAGAACACAGGAGCTCAACATATCTTCGAGTATTTGATTTACTCGCTCTGTTTGTCCATCTGTCTGAGGGTGATACGCTGTGCTAAAATCCAATCTCGTTCCCAATCCTTCTTGGACTTTCTTCTAGAATCTCGAGGTAAACTGAGTTCCTCGATCTGACACAATGTTCTTGGGGACTCCGTGTAGACTAACGATTATAGTGATGTACAACTCCGCTAGCTTCAAACTTTGGTAGGTGGTCTTGACTGGTAGGAAATGAGATACCTTGGACAGTCTATCAACTATGACCCAAATAGAGTCATTTCCCCTACTAGAAGTAGGCAATCTGGTGATACAATCTATTCCAACTGAATCCCATTTCCATTCCGGAATCTGTAAGGGTTGCAAGAGTCATGCGGGTCTCTGATGTTCCGCCCTTGACTCTTTGAAAAATATCAAACTTGGATATATAGCTTCAGATTTCTCTCTTCATCTTATGCCACCAAAATTGTTCCTTCAAATCCTGATACATCTTTGTTCCTCCGGGTTGGATAGAATAAAGAGTATCATGGGCCTCTTTCAAAATAGTTTCCTTCACCTCTGAATCTGCTGGTACACAGAGACGTCATTTGTACCACAACACTCCTTCATCTTCGGTGAATCTAGGTTCTTTTCCTATACCGATACGACGTTTGGTTCCGTCGATACTAGCATTTCCTTTCTGCGCCTCCTTGATCTGACTGATCACAGTGGGTTGAAGTTCTATACTAGCCAAAAATCCTTCACTTACTAATTCCATTCAATAATATTCCATATCCTTGTGCAAACTTGGTTGTTCCTTTAGAATCATGGAGTTCTAGCGGCACGGCAATCTGCTAAGGGCATCTGCTACCACATTGGCTTTACCGGGGTGATAGTGCATGTCCAGATCATAGTCCTTGATTAG
The DNA here is from genome assembly GCA_023614405.1 of Avena insularis. Classification (NCBI taxonomy): domain Eukaryota; kingdom Viridiplantae; phylum Streptophyta; class Magnoliopsida; order Poales; family Poaceae; genus Avena; species Avena insularis. The sequence continues at coordinate 86,106,314 of CM042685.1, read as the reverse complement.
CTCTATCCATCTCCTCTGCCTCATATTCAACTCCTTCTGAGTGAATATATACTTCCAGCTCTTGTGATCTGAATAAATCTCGCAACGATTTCCCATCAGGTAGTCCCTCCATGTTTTCAGGGCTAGAACTACGGCTTCTAGTTCAAGGACATGAGTAGGATAGTTTTGCTCATGTTGCTTCAGTTGTCGGGATAGATAAGATATAACTTTTCCTTCTTGCATTAACACACATCCGAGAACGATCTTGGATGCGTCACAATACACATCAAAATGCTTCGTGATATCCGGCCTGATCAAGATTGGGGCTGAATTCAATCTCCTCTTGAGTTCTTGAAAACTCGCTTCACACTTGTCCATCCATTCAAACTTCTTGTCCTTCTACAACAATTGGGTCATGGGTCTTGCGATACTTGAAAATCCTTCTACAAACTTGCGATAATATCCCGCCAATCCGAGAAATGCACGAACTTGGGTTTGAGTGGTTGGGGCTTGGCAATCTTCAACATCCTTCACCTTTGCAGGGTCAACGGCAATTCCTCCGGCTGATACGATATGGCCGAGGAATCCTACCTCGTGTAACCAGAATTCACATTTGCTAAACTTGGCATACAACTGATGCTCCCTAAGGGTTCCAAGGAGGGTCCTTAGGTGTAGCTCATGTTCTTCTTCTAATTTGGAATAGATCAGAATGTCATCGATGATAACAACGACAAACTTATCCAGGAAGTCCATAAAAATCTTATTCATGAGGTTCATGAAATAAGCGTGGGTATTAGTTAATCCAAAAGACATGACAGTATACTCGTATAATCCATATCTGGTGGTAAAGGCAGTCTTTGGAATATCCTCTGCGCGAATCTTGAGTTGATGATAACCAGTTGTAAGATCAATCTTAGAAAACACTTTGGCACCGGTCAACTAGTCAAACAGATCCTCTATCTTTGGCAGTGGATACTTGTTCTTGATGGTAACATCATTCAGCTTTCGATAATCCGTACACAAACGATTACCTCCATATTTATTGTCCACAAATAAAACAGGTGATCTCCATGGTGACGCACTTGGTTGGATCAATCCTAACTCCAGCATAGCATCCAGTTGCTTCTTCAGCTCCACTAGTTCAGATGGATTCATGCTATACGGTCTCTGGGCTATGGGTCCAGTTCCAGGGATGAACTGCTTCCTCCGCAAGGCATCTGAAGATTGAGATAGATCATGAGAAAAGAGGGAAATTTCTAAGGTTCGGGGTTTTGGTGTTTGAAAAAATTTCAAAGTTTGACTCGGATTTTTCTAGGAACTTGCTTTTCAATCATTCATTCATTCATAGCACACGATACAACACACACCACAACAAAGGAAAACAGATGGTTTTAAGAACCATTCTAGGAAACTACGATACAACGGGACCGAATACAACTCCCTAACGCTAGTGCTCAAGTGCTAGTACTACTCGGAGTTGATGTCCTCATCATCCTCATCATCATCATCATCAATGAAGGCGAAGTCATCCTCATCGGTGAAGAAGTCCATGGCCTGATCCTCCAGAAAAGTCGTCATCATCACTGAGATAGGAGTAGGGGTCTCAACGAAGGTCTTCCCCTGCATTCTCCCTCTCCTCCAGCTGAATGTCTCTCCCGTGGACAGTCTCCTCTAACTCTGTGATCCTATGGCGGAGACGGGCAATGATGCGCTCCTTCTTGTCGAGCTGACGGCGACGAGACTGGCGATCCTTCACTAGCATGGCAATGGTCTGATCCTTCTTGGCGGCAATGGCGTACTTTTGATTGGTGTAGGAGCGGGCATTGTCTAAATCCTTCTGACGGTCATACATCATGAAGCTGAGGTGGTCCAACTGAGTCTTCAGCTCATGGTGATATGGGGACTCCAGTGGCTGTCCCATAACATCACGCCTTGGATAGAACTCAAAGCGGGTACCCTTGATCTGATTGATACTCTGTCCACATAGACGGGCAAGAGCTTCGTGCATGGCCCTGGCAAGTCCATCGAGACAGTTGTTATCTCTCAAGGTTAACTGAATTCCCTCGAAGGTGGGGGCTTTGATCTTTCCTCGGGGACTTGCAACAACTAGCTATTGCAACTCCTCTCATTCCTGATCGTTGAGCTGAGCTCCAAAGAACTCGGTTTGTGGCGCTCCAGCATTTCCAACAGCTGGTCCAAGTCACGCTCAAAGATGAGATCTCCTCCATTCCCTAACTGATAGAACTTGCTATACTTCACGTCCGTCTATAAGAGTATAGGATGAGTAAGTTAGTAGAGTGATCAAGTGTGTCAAATTTTATGTAAGTTTGCAAGAATGTTTTTTGAGGAACATGACTTTTTATGAAAGAGTCTAAGTGATAAGAATGAGAATAAGTTTTTATAAATACTCACTTCCTTGGTTTTGAAACTAAGTTTTTGATTCAAACGTCCATTCTAAACTAGGGTCTCCTATGGTCAGGATGGCTCTGATACCAACTTGTCAACACCCGGATTTTTAATCCCAGATGCATGTTATGTCGTACATCGCAATCCCAGGATTACCATTTTTGTGAGACATAACAGATTGGATATCACAGTACATCATCCATTACAAACCATACATAAGGTCTTACACAAATAAAGGATCTCATGATCCAGTCTTAATACAAATCAAGCAGCGGAATAACGTAATGATAACGATAGGATAGGCGAAGCTCCATCTTTGTAGTCACAGGCAATGCTGACGATGGCAGATGATCCTAGTGGTCGTAACCTTCCTGCTGTCTGTCCTCCTGGTAGTCCTCTTCATAGTCTGGCCACGGGAATAGCCAGGGAAAAATCCATGAGTACTCTTTAAGTACTCGCAAATTAATACTAACAAGTGAGATGGTTTTGGGTATGAAGTACTAAGCTTTGGGTTATTTTGCAAAAAAACAGATTTATCTCTACTGAGTTCAGAAGCAAAGAAAGCTGGTTGAATATTTTATAACACCTAAGTGGGAACCTGAATTTCATATCACAACCTTGTTGTGGTCAAGTCAAAATTATGATTCATTTCATAAGTCATTTTGAAAACATCTGATGATGGAACAATATGGCCACTCCAACTATCCATAACCGCAGATGCGACTATTCGAATAGTTTGACACTCTACAGAGGTGGTACACTTTCACAACAACATTTGATACATCCGTCAGGAACAATCCTGAATTCACCATACTCAGAATGCGGATAATCAATCCCAACCTTTCAATTACACACCCTAGTATAGGCACCTCTCCTATGAGTTTGGCCTCCCAACCATGACCAACTGTCATCTTGGGAACTGCACAAGTGTACAATCTTCACAAGGTAGCCTCAGCTCAAACCTTGGCCGCAAGGGAACCCATACTAAGGTATATAAATTTCCAGTCAAGCCCTACCCAATTTTCGGGTATTGTGATTGTACGGTAAAATTGGAATGGTATCGCATCCAGACAACCATCAGGTTTATAAAGGGCTAAGGCTCATGCCTTAACATTTTCATCATCAAAATCATCCGGTGTTTAAGAAGATATGTCAAAACATTTCAGTAGAATGACTCATCATTCTAAGGTTTTCATAACCATTTTCACCAAGTATTCCCATCTAAAGTGGTCAAGTTTTAAGTTTAGACCTAGCATCTAATAGTGGGGGTAAACACTAATTAGGGGTGGTAAACAAGTGTATCTTATCTTATTTCAATCTCATGCTTCAGGATGACATCAAGATTTATCTAACTTATGCTACCTTTAATAAACTTTCTAAGTTCTACAATTTACTAGGTAACATTAAATAGAAAGCTTTGATAAAGAAATAAAATAACTAAGCTTGCAAATAAAACTCGGATTGGGTATCAAGTGGTGTAAGCTTGCATGTAAAACTTGCATGGTTTAGCTTAGCTTGCTAAGATAGTAGTAGAAGCTTGCAAGGATTTGCTTGCTAAGTTGCAAGTGTTAGCTTGCCTTATGCAGAGCAGTGGTTGAAGTTCTCCTCGGCTTCTTCCTCGTAGTATTCTCCTTCCTCCTCGTATCCTTGGTCGGTACTAGCGTCTATAAATGAATACGAGGTACACAATCACCAAACAATACTTAACTACTTCTATTTATCACACCAAGGTTTTCATTAGATCATCTAGGTTCATCACAAGCATTACAATCATCCAAGTACTTTCTTATTTATTTTATTTTAGAAAAGTAATTTCTACTCATTGAAAAACTAATTAAGATTTAATATTCTCCAACTAAAACATGGGAGCATGTTGACAGCGCACAGCGCGCGCGGGAGTGAGTTTAAGTGGGTTTCCCCACCAGTCAGCGAGACAGGGGGTGCGAAGCGGTACGGGGTGATCTAGACCGCACGATCAAACTTGAATCCAACGGCTGTGCCCTATCGTCTCCGTCGGGCAACACCGGCGAGAAAGAACCCTAGTGCTGCCAGTCGAGGGTCGGCGACAGGGGCGAACGACGAAGTCGACGACGGCAAACCTCCTAGTACCGGCGGCTTCTCCTGGGGTGGCTCCAATCGCTGGCTCCTTTCTTCCTCCTCTGCGGCAAACTCCGGCCAAATTCAGGCGACCTGCTGCTCGCGTTGATCCGGGGGTGATGTGGGGTGCTTTTGAGAGAGAGGGGAGTGTGTTCGTGTGAAGAATTCGAGCAGGGGTGGCCTCTCTTTATAGTGCCAGAAGGGGACCAAAGGGCGTGGGTGGAGCTCGTTGGTGTCGTCAGCATAGTGGGCTAATGGCATGGGCGATGATAGGGGCGGTGCTTTCATCGCCGTCGAAGCTCAACGGCGTGGTTACGCAGCGTGAGATGGTGCGAGACAATCGGAATGTTGCGGTGCTCTGGGCGGGTTCAACAGAAATTTTTATGGCGCACGGGCTCTCCTGGTCGCGTGGCGACGAACAGGCATGTCCGCGGGGTTGCTGGGGTGGTGGTGATCATGCTTGCACGCGGCGAGGGCGGCGCATGGTCTGTGTGTGAGTGTCGAGCGTGGCGCTCTGGCGTGCTCTAGGCATGGTGCAGAGGCATAGGGCGCGACGTGTCTAGAGTGGTCCAATGGCTTGCTGCTCGTTGCCATTGGACAGGGGGTGGCGGTGGACAGTGTTGAGTGTCCCAGACATGGTTGGCGAGGCTAGATCTTCTCCTAGCTTGTTGTCGACAGTGGCGTGGCAAGGTGAGGCTCGGCTTGCTCACCATTGATGGTAATGGCAAGCTCACAGTGGTGCTAGAGCCTGCTAACTAAGCTAGATGATCTACTAAATGTCTGCTGTGAGCTAGAGAGGGGACAAGTTAGGCCAAATATCTGATCACAGTAGTGTTTGATGTTTGTTTGATTTGTGTTTGACGGGTGTTTGATGAAATGGCCGAAAGAGATTCAAATTTGAATTTTTGGTTCAAAATTGGTGGGTGTACTAGTTACATACTCAGTAGTCTCTGGATAGTTGGAAAGGTCAAGGGTAATTGGTTTGGTTGGTTTTTGAGAATTGAGTGACCTTCCCATATGTTAAAGATTCAATTTTAAATTGTCATTTCAATCAAGTTGCCAAATGTTTCTGTAAGTTTGAAAGGTGGGATTTGGTTCACTTTTACTTGGTATAGCAAGGGGTGAAAAGAAATGGAAATGTTTCTGTTTGAAATCTGGGCCTAGGAACACTCAAAGTGGCCTAGTGAGCAAGATTGGCAAAAATGACCATTTGCTTTATTTGATTTGTTTTTGATTTTCTCTTGATTTGTTTTTGCTTGGAAATGATTTAGATCATGTTGTTTTCATCTTTAAACCATTCCTTGCTATTTAGATCAATCACACAAGTCCATTCATGCATTCATACAATCATCACATACACACATGCATTCATATGATGTTAATTAATAAAAGTTTTTGTTAACCCTAATTTTGGTGATTGGAATTGGCTAATCATTGTTCAATATTTTTGGGATGTTACAGGTTTTTGGCTAGCAAGGCTGGGTAGCAAGCATAAGAGTTGAAGGAAACAAGCAAACATACAAGTGATAGAAAAAATAGGCAATCTTCCTTGGAAGCACAAAGGATCTTAACTAAATAATACTAAGCTTATGATCCAATCAAGAAAGAAAGAAAAAATATAATATATACTAGTACTTTTCTATTTTTTCCTTTCAAGCCTCAAAAAGTGTTGCTACTGACCAAAGCTAGGTTTCCAAAACCGACTAGATTAACTTGATGCTCCCAAAGTGATACCAATACTAACAACAAGATCAATCATATAACAAAAATTGCAAACTAAAATAAGATGTGCAAAAAGTAAATGATGAAACTTCTCATTAATATTCCATAACGGCACTCACACCAAGGGATACATAGATAACCAACTAGAGGAGAGATACTTCCACAATGCAAACATATTATATGATAACTTCTCTATTGAAGATATGACTCTACTAAAAAAGTAAAAAGATGGAAGATAATGATGTGATACCGTGGCACTCCCCCAAGCTTGGAACAAACCAAGGGGATGCCAAAACCTGATGATGAATTATTCCTTGGGTGGTGGTGGTGTTCTCTTGTCCTCATCAAACTTCAAAGTTAAAGGCTCCCCATCCACAATGGATGTCTTGGTTTCCAATATCCTAAAACTAGCAGCAGAACTTATGCGTTTAAACCTAGCCTCATACTCATAGTTTTGATTCTGCACGTCGTAGAGCTGTGCTTGTAATTGGTTGGTGGTCTGATGGAGCGATAGGATATCATCCCAAAGCTTGGAATTCTCCTTCTTGTGCTCTGCAATGAGTTCTGAACTTATCTTATGGATGACGTCCACTTCACGTTCCACCATCTTCTTGTACCTAAAAAATTCTTGCTCCAATTCTTCCATCCTATCTTCTAGACTGCCTTCTCCTTTAGGGCCCTGAACTTCTTTTATCTGTACCTTCCCATCCTTTATTAACAACTCCTTGGGGTGGATCTTCAACTCATACATATACGGGTTGATGATGTCCACGGAGGAATCCTCCTTGGGTGATCCAGAGGAATTACATTGTGGCTCCAAAACTGAGAATCTGCCTGACAGAAACAGATCAAAACAAAAACACGACAAGAACACGATATACAGACCTCGGGGGGTCCGGGTGATTATATATTACGAAGTTTTACGGCATAAGGAAGGTAGTGGGCGAAAACGGGATGGAGACAGGCTCCAGGGTTTTCACACCCCCTGGTGGCGTGGCCAGGTGGGCCCGCGCGACGGGGTGGTGTGAGCCACCCGGGCTCCGTTTCCTTCCCTCTTTCGACTCGTTATCTTCCATATGAAATAAACACTATAAAAATATAAATTGGAAAGTTTTTCACGAACCTTTTCTTACCAGAATTGTTACCTATTCGAAAACGGGCTCTGCAGGTTCCTGAATTTGGTCTTTAATAAATTCTCTCGAAATCAGCACTTGAACAATATCAATATCTTCATTATAAGAATCTCTAGAAATATAATGTTTGAGCCTTTGACCATTCTTTATCTCTCTACATCATTCTCTCCCAACTTTTGAAAATCTCTTTCATACAAAGCTTCACACGATCTTCATCAGCAACATTAGTGTATGCAAGATAAAGAACCCTTGGGTTCAATTTCAAATGAAGTCCATCAAAACATAAGCTACTGTACAAACACCTTTCAAAATCCCTACATGAATTTCAGAGGAAATCGATTTAAGAGGCAAATGAAAATAATGACAGAAATCTGTCAAAACAGACCAATAGGTAAAGATTGATTTTTTAGAGAATCTTCTATTGCTCAAATAAAAAATTGCAAAACTAATGAAAGTAGTATAAAAACTTTGGGCATATTCACAGAAAATTACAGCTTAATCCGATGTACTGGTATTTTTCAAGAATTTTTACAGTGAAGCACAAAAATCTGTTCTCTCACAACAACTTCTCCACAACTCACCTCCTTTTCAAAAGAGCTAGTCTTGACACAAAAACAAAACAAATAGGATAAGGAGTAGTTATTAAAGAGGCAATAACTTCCAATAATTAAAGAAACAAAAAAAACTGAAAAATAAAAATAAAATGGGTTATCTCCCAAAAGCTCTTTCTTTATAGCCATTAAGATGGGCATGATAATTTCAATGATGCTCACATAGGAGATATGGATTTGAAGAGAATGAGAGCATCAAGAAGCTAATATCCAACACATTTAAGTCTAACCCACTTCCTATGCAAAGGAATTTTGTAAGAAAACAAATTATTGAAATAAGAGGCTACTAGCATAGGAAGACAAACAAGTGCAACTTGAAAACTTTCAACATAAAGCGGGGAAACTTAACATTATTGAGATGCATAGAACCATGTTTACCTCTCTCATAATAACTTTCAGTAGCACTATGAATAAATTTAACAATATAACTGTCACAAGAAACACTCTTATCATCAGAATGAGCATACTTAAAATCATCAAATAGAGGTTTAAGGTCAAAAACTGGATCAATAGAAGCAAGTTGTTCAACTCTAAAATCCTCATTAGGTAATTAATTTTCATTAGGATCTTTTGGAAAAATTAAACTCATAAGATTCTCCATCAAACTTAGTTAAAATTTTATCATTCTTACAATCTATAATAGCTCCATAAGTGTTTAAGAAAGGTCTACCAAAAATGATAGGACATGTTTTACTAGCTGCTGAACCAAGTACTGGAAAATCAGCAGGATATTTAATATTACCACAAAGAACTTCCACGTCTCTTATAATACCAATTGGACAGACAGTCTCTCTATTATCAAGGTGAATAACCACATCAATGTCTTCAAGTTCACAAGGACCAATTTCATGCATAATTTCTTTGTAAAGCTCGTAAGAAATAACACTAGAACTTGCACCAATATCACATAAACCATAATAGCAATGATCACCAATCCTAACAGAAAGCACAAGGACACTAGCTCTCCTAGTTTTACTAGGATGTGAAACAATGTTAGAAGCATCTTCACAAAAGATAATGTGCCCATATTCTACATTTTCAGTGACAAGCTCTTTAAGAATTGCTACTGCAGGTTCAACACTTATTTGTTCATCAGGTTCCATAGCTTTCTTTGTACTTTTGTTAACCACATTAGCTATAATAGAATGTTTATTTACCTTAGAAGGAAAAGGCATTTTATCAATATAAGGTTCAGGCAAGATGCGATCAACAGTACAAACTTCAGTATTTCTAGTAGGAACATGATTAACAATATCTTTATAAGGTGCATGGTACTTGTTCCACTCCTTTTGGGGAATTTCAATATAAGAGGCAAAGGCCTTAAAACAATTTGCAATACTTTGAGAATCAAGACCATACTCATTACTAATATTATGAAAGTCATTAGTTCCCATAAAAGATTTAATGCATTTATAATCATAATTTATACCTGACTTTCTTCCTTTGTCATTCTCCCATGCTTCAATATTTTATTGAATACGGCCTAGAAGATCCCATTTAGCTTCTTCTTTCATACGTTTAAATGATCTAGCACAAGAAGCATCTAATAAATCCTTATCATGAAAAGAAAGCCTTGCATAAAAGTTATTAATAATATTATTACTAGGGTGCTCATGAATAGGACATTTGAGCATTAATAACTTCAATCTCCCCAAGCTTGGGCTTTACTCTCTTCATCACGAGGCCGAAAGTTATATATTTGATTCCGGTCTTTATGGATCTCACTAGGAGGATAGAATTTAGAATAAAAGAGAGGTACAATTTCCTCTGATTCCATAGATTGTCCATTCTTCACCAGCTTATACCATTCTTCATCTCTTCCTTTCAATGATATAGAGAGTAACTTTTTCTTAACTTGTTCTGTTGTGATACCTGCACACTTAAACAACCCGTATAATTGATGGATAAAAAGCAAGTGATCACCAGGATGGACAGTACCATCCCCAAAATAATAGTTATCTATAACACGATCAACAATTTTTGTATGTATCTTAAAAGGATCTATTTTAGCAGGTGGTTCATCTACTACCCAAGCAGTGCTAGTAGCTTTCCCAAATAGGAAACCAAGTGGATTATCCATATTGGAAAAAAATTAGCAAATATAAATAAAAACAATACTCACAGTAGAGATTTCCTTTACCAGTTCCAGTCTTCAATAGCGCTTCACTCAACGGCGCCAGAAAATAGTCTTGATGACCTACAAGTATAGGGAGTGTATCGTAGTACTTTTGATAAATAGGAGTGTCGATCCCAACGAGGAGCAGAAGGTGTTGACTAGTGGTTTGGATCAAGAATTCTCTCTAAATACTTAGCAAATAGATTTTTAGGGGTTTTTGATAATGCAAAGAAATAAAGTGCGAGTAAATAAAAGACAATAATAGTAATTGCAGCAAGTGGCCCAATCCTTTCTTCAGCAAAGGACAAGCCGGTTGTACTACTTACGAGGACCAAACGTTCTCGAGGACACATGGGAATGCTGTCAAGAGATTTCTCTTCATATAGTTGATTAATCTTCTTTGGTTGGACAAGTGTTGTGCGGGTGAACCTATGCTAATGTACTGACCTTACTTGGACTAATACATACTTGTGATTATACCCCTTGCAACCGTCCGCAACTACAAGAAAGTAATTAATATAAAAACCTAACCACATCATTGAACTCTGAGATCCTACACTCCCTTGTGCCAAGGTTTCCTAACGGGGGTTCATGTTTCTGTCACTGGCAACCCGGCAATTATTATCCAAATACACAATGCATTCCCCTAGGCCCATAAATGGTGAAGTATCATGTAGTTGACGTACATATGACACCACTAAAAGAATAACACCACAACTTAAATATCAAACCATTGAATATTTCTTCAACACAATTCCACTACTAACAACATGACTTCTCCCATGTCCTCAAGAACTAAACGAACTACTCACGACACATCATATGGATCAAGATCAGAGATGATATAATGATAAGTAACAATCTGAACATAAACAATAATTCAATGGTTCCACTCAAAAGCATTAACTACAAAAGTAATCAACACCGAGAAAGTTTCCCCTAAGAACTATGCAAGATTCAACCCAATTGTTACATCGGGATGTAGTGGTGGTGATGGTGCTGGTGGAGATGATGATGATGATCCCGATGAAGTATAGCTTGATGTCGGTGTTGATGGCGATGATCTCCCCTCTACGGGAAGGAATTTTCCCGGAAGATTTCTACCTGTCGAAGAGCTCTTTCTCTCTTTAGTTTCCACCCCGCAGAGGCGGCGGAATATTTCTATGGTCGCTCCACTAGTCTTAGGGTTTCGGGGGATGATATAGGAGAAAGGGTGACGCTAGAGGTGGGCCAGGGTGGCCACACCACCTGGTGGCGTAGCCTAGGGGGGCCGCGCCAGGGGGTGGTGTGGGCCCCCTGTGGCCCATCTCCACTTCCCCTTCTGGCTTTCTTCGTCTTTTGGAAAAATAGGGACTTCCATATATTTTTTCTGGAATTTTCTGATCTTCGCGAATATTGCATCTAGACATCGCTTTTTCTGTCAGAATCCTGACTCCGGTAGTTCATCCTCCAAAATTCATCCAACATGAAAAATAGATGAAATAACATAAGTATCACCTCTTAATATGAAATATATCAATAAATAATAGAAAATTGTGATCTAAAATACTGATGCAAAATGGACGTATCACCCTGCACTGTTGGCGATCTACAGCGGTGCGTGCAAGAGAAAGACGAGACATCTTGGGCTTACCTCTCCTACTAGATATATATGAAAAAATCCTGCACAGGAGTGCATGATCAGACCGCTATGGCCGCCTACATTGATGGTTTTGAAAAAGGTATGTTGATCCGACATAAGTTGAGGCGCCTGTAGGACAATCACATGCTAGATCTCAGTCAGATGATCTCATTGGCAAGTGAGTTCACGACTGCCGCCGCCGATGCTCCCGGCTCCTTGCCGGCAATTGCCATGCCAACCCAAGCTAAGAGGAGCAATAGAACCAAGAGGAAGAATATGCCAGAAGAAAAGCCAACCTCCGACTTGGTCGCAACGACGTTTGCAGCGAGAGGTGATGGCGGACAGCGTGGCCGAGGACGGGGAGCTGGCCGTGGGCAGCAGCGTGGTAGTGAAACTACCCCGGCAGCGCCCCGCATTCCATAAACGTACGAGGAATACCGTGATATGCTATGCCTTGTACACATCGATGTCAATGGCAAAGCCGCCCACACCCATCGCCATTGCTAGTTCGTCAATGATCTGAAAGAAGACCCGGATTCCGGCTATAAATGAAGCCGGAAGAACCAACCACGAGGCAAGGGAAAAGGGAAGAAGAAGGAAGAAGAGTCCAAGGATTCAAGCGAAATGGACGATGACGTTGACCCCAAGCACGCCGACAAGGGCAATAGAAAAGGCAAGAACCCCTTTGAGAAGAAGGCTCCCGTCTACCACACTTTCCTTGGAACTCCAACAGTCCGGGCACAGAAAACCTCACTCAGGAGACTAATGGCCATCCTACCCCCAGTTCACCAATACCTGGGCTGGACGGAAGTTCCAATCACTTGGGATAGGAAGGATCACCCAAACCTCATTCCAGAGGAGAACCAATACGCCATGGTCATTAGCCCCTTGATTGATGGCAACGAGTTCACCAAGTGCATGGTGGATAGCAAAAGCAGCATCAACATTATGTACCTGGATACACTGCACAAGATGAACTTGATGGAGACCAACCTAAGGCGGACCAGCACCATATTCCATGGCGTAGTTCCTGGTGGGGAGGCTCGGTCCCTTGGGTGTGTCACACTTCTGGTCGCTTTTGGAGATGTTAACAATTACCGCCAAGAGCAATGACCTTTGAAGTGATCCCCTTCAAGAGCATGTACCATGTCATATTTGGACGAGACATCTTCCACTCCTTTATGGCTAAGCCATGCTTCGTATACAACAAGCTCAAGATACTCGGACCAAACAATGTCATCACCATATCCAGAAGCTTTTCAAATTCAAGGGACTGCAAGATTGGAGAAGTAGCCTCTGCATAAGCTGTCCTCTACAGTGTAGAATTCAAGGAGATCCTGAGCAAGGTCGATGCCTCGGCATCGAAGAAGCAGATTTCTGACTCTGATCCCACTTTCAAGGCCGCCATCAAAACCAAGTCGGTGGAACTTGTGGTAGGTGATGCCTCCAAGGTCACCGCCATTGGGATGAACCTGGACCATAAATAGGAAAGCGCGTTCGTCGAGTTCCTCCATGAGAATAGTGACATCTTTGCCTGGCACCCTGCCAACATGAAAGGTGTACCTAGGTAACTTGCCGAGCACATCTTGAATATTGATCCAAAATGCAAACCGGTGAAATAACCTCTACGACGCTTCGGAGATGAGAAGAGACACGCAATAGGCAAAGAGATAACTAGGTTACTTAAGGCTAGTTTTATCCGAGAAGTCCTTCACACCCGATGGGTGGCGAATCCAGTACTTATCCCCCAAAAGGTAACCAAATAATTAAGAATGTGTGTTGATTCCACCGGATGGAACAAAGCATGTCCGAAGGATCCGTTTTCTTTGCCTCACATTGACCAAGTCATTGACTCGATGGCTGGCTTGGAACTTTTGTGTTTTCTAGATGCATACTCGGGATACCACCAGATAAAGATGAGGAAGTTGGACCAATTGGCCACTTTGTTCACCACACCTTACGACATGTTTTGATATGTCACAATGTCCTTTGGGCTAAAAAAACACGGGTTCTACGTACCAGTGGACTATGCAGCGTTGCCTACACGACCAAATTGGTCGAAATGTTCACGCCTATGTGGATGATATCGCGGTGATATCTAAAAAGTCAAATGACTTAATCCGACTTAAAGGAAACCTTTGATAATCTCTAGAAATATAACATGATGTTTAACCCAAAGAACTGCGTCCTTGGGGTTACAGTCGGCAAATTGTTGGGCTTCATCATTTCCCATCATGGAATCGAGGTCAACCCGGAGCAAATCAATGCCATCCTAAACATTAATCGTCCGACATGCCTGAAGGACATCCAATGGCTCACGGGTTGCGTTGCAGCAGTAAGACGGTTCGTCAACCTACTTGGAGAGAAGGCTCTGCCGCTATATAAGTTGATGAAGAAGGCATGCAAATTTGTATGGATGGACGAATAAGATGATGCGCATAAGGAGCTAAAAGGGATACTCTCTTCAGCACCTGTACTCGCAGCACACGAGCCAATAGAGCCTATGTTGATTTACATGGCGGGCACCAACCGGGTTATCAGCATCATCGTCGTGGTGGAGCGGAAAGAACCAACGCATGAGTACGGAGTACAACGACCAGTTTACTATGTAAGCGAGGTCTTCTCAGAGTCCAAGCAGCGGTACCGCACTACCAAAAGCTAGATTATGGAGTGTTCCTTGCTTCTCGGAAGCTAAGGCACTACTTCCAGGAGCACCCTATCACAGTTGTGAGCAATGCTCCACTGTCCGACATCATCAACAACAACGACTCTATGGGATGGGTTGTGAAGTGGGGCATTGAGCTTGCCGCCTTCGAGATCACATAAAATATAAGACTTGGCGGATTTAATGCAGATTTGATGGAGATGCCAGATGCTACCCCTGTACCAGAGCCTACTCAATGGCTCGAGGGCTGGTGTACTTCTATAGTCACCAACAGGGGAAAAACTACATTATGTTTTGCAGATCTAGTTTGAGGCTACAAACAACATGGAGGAATATGAAGCACTCATTCACGGACTTGGTGTAGCCAAGGATATTGGCATGAAGCACATAGTTTGCTGTGGAGATTCTGACTTGGTTGCCCTGCAGGTGGCTGCCGTGGAACCCTATGATGGAGGCATATCAAGATGGCGGAATGCGCGGAACCCTATGATGGCAGCATCCTATGATGGCGGCATATCGTGATGAAGTAGACGAGATAGCCAAGTGCTTCGAAGGCTACGCAGTAAAGTATGTCAAAAGGGACGAAAATGAGGCGGCTGATCTACTGTCAAAGCTTGGATCAGGGTGCAAACCAATTCCTCCTGGTGTTTTTTGGATCATCTATGGACCCCATACATGAAGGCAGCAGACCTCGAGAACCCGGATATAGTAGACCCATTTGTTCATACAGTAACAAAGGTCTCGCTGGCTTGGACAAAACCGATCATGGAATATCTCGTACACGGAACTTTGCCCATCGACGAGGTCGAAAGTCGACAAATAGTATGTCGAGCAAAGGGCTATACCATAATCAATGCGCAGCTCTACAAAAGAAGTACCACTGGTGTATAGCTGAAGTGTGTCTCCCAGCAGGAAGGTATTGAAATCCGTCGTGAGATCCATCTTGCAGATTGCGGGCATCACACCGCTCCTCGATCATTGGTCTCTAAAGCCTTCCGGCAAGGATTCTACTGGTTGACCGTGAAGGCGGACGCCGACAAGCTAGCTGAGACATGCATAGGATGCTAGTATTACGCCCGACAACCACATGTACCAGCTCAAGAATTGTGAACCATAACAATAACTTGGTCGTTTGCATTCTGGGGGATTGACATGGTTGGTCCATTACAGGAGACACCTTGTGGGTTTACACATCTGGTAGTAGCAGTTGATAAATTCACAAAATGGATAGAAGCAAAACCCATTAGAAAGCTTGATGGGGCAACTAGCCTTAGGTTTGTCCGGGATCTAGTGGTGAGATTTGGTCTCCCACATAGCATTATCACCGACAATGGTAGCAACTTATCACTTAGAGAAGTGGAAGCTTATTGTTGGGAGAAGGGCATCTGACTTGATTTGGCATCTGTGGGACATGCACAATCCAATGGACAAGTTGAGAGAGCCAATGGATTAATTTTGTAGGGAATAAAGCCACGTCTAGAAGCACGGCTAAATAGAGCAGCTGGACCTTGGCGGAGGAATTACCATCTGTTTTGTGGAGTTTACGAACTACTCCCAACAGATCTAGTGGCTACACCCCTTATTTCATGGTATATGGAGAATAAGAAATTCTACCTTCCGACATCCTTCACGATTCACCAAGAGTTGCTACCTATTACGAGGATGATGCTGGAGAATCTAGGCGCCTAGATGTAGACCTTCTCGAGGAAGAGCGTGTATTGGCATGCCAAAGATCCACCATCTACCAGCAGAAGCTACACAACTAACATAGTCACCATGTTTGGCATCGCTCATTCAAAGAGGGGCACCTGGTGCTCCGACTTAAGCAGAAGAAGTCACACAAACTATCCCCACCATGGGAAGGACAGTTCATAATAAGCAAGGTGCTACTCAATGATTCCTATTACCTCGTTGACAATCATTAACTAGAGGACAGGCCAAACGAGCATCATAAGCGTAAGCGACATGACCCGGATGATGACTACCCGGAGCTTGATCGGCCATGGAACATAGCATAGCTACGTCCTTTCTACACTTAGCATATTTTACTATCTACTATGTATCTCTTATATGATCAATGGAATAAAGTTCCTTGGTTCATTCATATGCTTGATTCTTTTACCTCCTTTAGTGTTCATTTTTGGAACGTATAAACCCTTTAGGCACAAGTTTTGCATTTTCACTTGTGAAAATTACGCCTATGGGAGTTATCTTAAGTTTTATGGTCTAGACATTCTTTGTTGTTTTTAGGTGGATTCTGGAGTAATGACTTTCGGCAATCGAACTCGGCGATTTTGTGCGTATGTTTTTGACGGTGCCATTGGGTATCATCACCTAAAGACATAGTTCTGACTAAGGGTCTTCCGACTCACGAAAAGTCAACCATAAAAACCAGAGTAATGGATAAGCCAACACTTGCTTAAAAAATATATACATTCTGGATTAAGTTCTTAAGCAGTAGGAAGCTCATAGCCATAGTTTCCCGCCTTAAGATAAACCCATTGTTTTTCGCATACATATAAGCATCGAGAGGTGACAAATATTACATAGTGTTTTTTCATTCCTCTGGTGCAGGAGACTTCGAGGTAGCGCCGTTGGACGCAGGAGAGCCATCTTGCCCATCAGTAAAGTCGGCAGTCTTGATGGACTCAAAGGAGCTAGCTTGGTCGGCATCGATCACCTCAAGTTCACGAAGGTGTTTGCATCAACCAACTGGACGACCCTGCTGTCGTATTCCGCGAGCAAAGACCAGATAGCACCATGATCAATCTTCTTTCTGTCATTGTCTATGTCCGGCAGGCTAGAGGTCACCGTGTCGATGTTGGCATCATCGTAGTGAGCCTTGACCATAGCCAAAGCCATCATAGCGCCATCCTGGGTACATGAAGCTATCCAGCTGATGATATGCTCGGGGGCTTGGCGTAGGATCTCCGAGTACTTCATGACAGAGTCCACTGCCTTAATATTGATGACTAAGGGCTTAGCGATCTATTTTGCTTGGGTGATTGCGGTGCTGATGAAGTTGCTGGCAAGAACCATGCATTCCTTTGGCGGAGGAGGATTATTGGTCAAATCAATAGGAGCTGCATTTTTGACCAAAGTATTTGAGTACACGAGTTCAACACAATAAGTTCAGAGTACTTGGCTTACAGGAGTACAAGACGGAGAATGCTTACCAAAGTTGTATCCTCAGCTTGTTGGAGAGTCTCCGCCATAGAGTCATGTTCCTTTTCGAGGGACTTGTAAGCCTCAAGGTTCCGAGTATTTTGATCGGCAATAGCTTTGTTCTGCTCCTTGACGATTGCAATTTCCTCCTTAAGCTAGTTAATTTCTTTGTTTGCGGATTCTTGCACGGAAGCCATGGAATCTTCATGCATCTTCAATGAGTCAGCCCTTTCCTGCTTCAGGATCTTGTTTTTGCTATCCAGCTCTTATATGTGCTTTGATTGCTCAACAATGTCCTTGCTCTTGGCACAAGGACAAGTTGAGTGCAAAATTGAAAATAAAAATAGACTCTTGCTCTTGGTGATTTGATCCTTCAAGAAGGCAGTTTTACCCTTTTCAGCTTCAAGGTCCGCACGCTTCTTGTGGAACTTGTCGTTGGCGGCATTCCTCCCAGTATTCTCATTCTGCAAAAAGAGCAAAGTTACTTAGTCTACTTAGAGCATCTAGCTGGATAAGTATCTGCCTAGAGGCTTGGGGGCTAAAATACGAGTTTTTAACTCAATGTTATGCTTAGTCTTTCTTTAAGCATCTAGTAGGAACTAATTCTGTTTCAACTAGAGGCTTGGGGGCTACAGTATTGAAATTTACAAACACTACATATGCTACTCTAAAAGTATCTAGTCAGAATGATTTATTCAAACTAAATACCTGGCGGCTACAGTGCAAAGTTTCTAGCTTAGTCACTCTTAGAGCATTCAGACCAAAAGACCTATGGTTTTCCGGCTAAATCCTCGGGGGTTACAGTGGGATACTACATATGAAATGAAAAAGGCATGCAAAAATTACAAGTGCGATGATCTTGAGGTTGCTGGCACTCTCAGAGAATATCTTGCTAAAAGCAAGCGTGTTTACACGAACAATCTCCGCATATTTGAGCAACTCCTGAAGGCCACATGTAGGAGAAGTCGGCGCTGCACCAGGAGCCAGAGTTGAGCTACTCGGTGTGATCACCAGGTAGACTATCTTGGGAAGCTCCGTTGTCGTCTTGGGTGTAACGGCTCTGCCTACGGCAGACGTTCCGCCTTCCACCACCGCCTTACCGCTACCAGTGGCATCCTTAGTCGGAGCTTTATCCACTTTGGAGAATGTGCAATCTTGTGTTGCCTGTTCGCCAGCAACGTGGGGCTCCACGATAGCAACGTGTCCCCTGAGAAGGAGTTGGGTCCACTTCCATGGCGGAAGGTTTAGATGCTACCTTAGCCGGAGAACTAGTTGGTACGGCAGAGGGTTGGACGCTCGGACTAGGAGGGGCGATGGTGGGAGACGCTTGGAAAAACATTTCTTTGATGTTTCTAGAAGCCCCCGATGTTTTGGAGGTCTTCTTTAAACTCACACTATCCTTCTTCTGGAAACGTACAAAATTATAAGTACAGGAGTAAGATGAGCAAGAGACAATGTCGGATGATCAGAAGCTTACACAACGGTTAGTGCCTTGGTCAACAGGATGCCAGTCATTCTTCTTTTATCCACCTCCATGGAGTCGGTGGATCTCTTGGAGGCTCCACCCTCCGTCTTCTTCTTCTTGCCTCCGTCGGCAGCGTCAGAGGTGGAGCTCTTCTGCTTTCGCGCCAACGGAACCTAGTCGTCCGACACAACAGTGACATCCTTCATCTTGGGGTCATAGACTTGGGCAGCCATGCTACCTTCGTCCATATTCCCAAGTTGTTAAGTGAATCACTAAGTGTTATATGCAAAGGTATGTGCATTGAAGAACTGGAGTATATGGCATACATGAAAAATAAACGAGTACCTCTCGGAACGTGCCTCCCTCGAACATGTCGTAGATGATGGTGAAGCCACGCTCCCGATCCTTCACCTTGACTATGTTCTTGAGGCGAACCTTGGCGGAGTCACTAGAGAAGTTGTCCTCGGAGATCCGGAGGATATCTTTTCTATCCTTGGTGTACTGGTGCATAAGATTCACACGGTTCTACAGAGGCTGGATCCTCCTGATGAACCAGCACATGGCTAGGTCCAACCCAGTCAGACCCGTCTCAACGAACCAGTCAATCTGCCTTACAACACGAGAGGCTTCGTCATCGGAGGGGAGGAGGGCTTGGGATCTCCATGTCGGGGCTTCAGCGGCGGCCCCGTCGACAAAGTCCGGGTACGTTGTTTCCTGGCCATCCGGAGGAATATCTGTGCCGTAGAAATACTTCCTCTGCCAATTCTTGCAGGATTCGTGACCTACAATGTCAAGGAACCACCAGCCAGGCCGGATCTTGAAACTAATGGTTCTGTAGTTCTTGAAATCCTCCTTGCTCACTCCGTCTTCCCTCTTCACGGTGAAGAAATAAATAAACAGATATAACCTATGCCTAATTCCTAGGTAACCCTCGCACAGCACCGTATAGTTGCTAAGCGCGAGGATGCTATTAGGAGAAAGGTTCAGAGGTTGAACCTGGAAGTGTTGGAGGACTTGGATGAAGAAGTCGAAGATTGGGAGGGAGACGCCGCACACAAACTGAGCCTTGAGGTATACCTTTTCTCCGACTAGGGGAGAAGGGACGACCTCGCCGGTCGTTTCCGCCCACCAGATCATGCCTTCCGTCGCAGGGCCCTTTAGCGAGCATTTCCTTGATGTGGCTCTTGGAGATATCCAAGTCGCGCCACTCTCCTTTGCGGGAATCAGCCTCCTCCTCCAGTGGTTGTAGCCCCGCTGGAATTTGGTCGCCGCCGGTGGATTCGACTAGTGCGGATTGCGGCACCACCACGCCCTCCGGGGGGACATGAACAGCGCCTGATGACTTGGCTATGGCCTCGCCCGACGCCACCATCAATGGGGCACTGCTGCTACTAGGCATTGGAGCTGAAGGGAGGTGACTGTGAGTTGGAGAAAGGCTAGGGTTTTCTCTGTGCACGCGAGGAGCTCGAGGAGAGTCTTGGCTAGAGGAAGAAGATGATACGAGGAAGAACAAGGTGAAAAGATAAAATCCACCATAGTTATAATATATGGTACTCGGCGTCAAGATTCATGCAAGTTGATCCAATGATTGCTGCATGGACAACGCGTGTGCTAGCGTGCGCGGAAATTTGGCCATGTTCCGACTGCCGCCGCCAAGGTTTTGTATCCTTCGCGCAGAAAAATGGCTATGATTATGTTCTCTACATGTGTGAGTTACGAGGCATCGCTGACCTATGGTCTATGTCAATCTAATGACATGGGCAGGTGAACGATCCCATCTTAAGATTTTGGCATGGATGGATCCCGTCTGGCTACGAGAAAAAGTACGATGGAAAGCTTAGTGATTCTCCGACTTACATATCAAAGATGGAGAATATCGTTAGGTTCCAGGGAGGACTACAAGATATTGCTTGATGATTTGCCAAAATTCACCTAGACGGAGCATTCAACGTGAAGAGGCAAGACGGTGCAAGATCTCGGAGTTATCCCGGGGCTACTGTTGGGGATATGCTAAATGGGTATCACCATTGCATGTATCTAATCCGGATAACCCAGGTGGCCCATAGTTGGTAGCAGGGCCTATGGCCTGCTAGGAGGCCTAGTTAGATGGATCCAGAAGGGAAGCCCATGCCAGATGAAGGAAGGCTACGGTGGAGTCATCAACATACCTGGAGCCTTGGAGTGCAAGACACGTTAGACTAGTTGTATACCATGTAGGACTCTGTAACCTGTCTGGCTAGGACTTTTCCTGTAACCCTAGGATCTGGTGTCTATATAAGCCGGACATAGAGGAGCCTTTAGGGAAACAATCAGATAACTCAACTCATATCACGCATAGCGAAATGATCCCTATAACCCGGCGTATTTCCGTTATAGTGATTTATAGCAGGAGTAGGATTCCGCCACCGTCGTGTGATCTGAACCTGGGTAAGCTGTGTCATCTTGTACCCACCAACCTTCCGCCTTACCCCATGTCTCTAAACACGCATTGTGAGGACCCCTCCATGGCCTACTCATCGGAAATACCACTATAGACATGGCTATTCGAATAGATTATAACCTGAAAATTTTGTGCACTTTACCCACAATAATAAATACATCCGTCGGGTTACAACCACGGCCCGCTAGACACGGTAAATGGGGGTTCGTATTAGCAAAAATAACCTTTCATTTGTCATCCCTGGCTATGGCGGCTTTTCCTTTTGGGTTTGTTCTCCCCAGCAACGAGTATGTGGCACGACGACCATAGTCCTTCCTCCCATACACATGTATACCCAAGCCGTAGAACATTCCCTCTCTTTCCCATTGTTTCGATAAAGGCATAGGACATTCCTTCTCTTTATCTTTCTCGACTTCCTCCTTCTCTATTCATATTTATTTTGTAAAGTATCCACTCCAAACGACACCTCTTTCCAAGGGTTTTATTTTGAAAACTTTGTAGTATGGTAAAACCCAAAATACTTTTATCGTCGAAATCCGTAGTTTCCAAAGAGGGAAGATGCTAAGCATCTTAGCCTCGATCTATAGGATAAGTATGGGTGTCAACAAGGGTAAGTGTCCATCATAACTTGAAGGAGCCAAGATACTCGTGTACTTTATTTGAAACAAACCATGCTAGTACAATGCATTTCATAAACATGATACAAACAATTGATAAACAGAGTAGGACAATATAGGAGTTCAAGAATGGTGGCTTGCCTGTGACTAGCGAGATGTCCCTGAGTTCTTTAGAAAACCAGAATACCACTAATAAAAATATAATAATCCGCTACTTCCTTGTTCTCGATGACACACAATCGCCACTATTGCCGTTATCGAGAAAACATGCAAACAAATAATAACACATTCAACACAATTCATACAAGCATCAATACAAAACAATGAACAATATAAGATTACAATTTAGTAGGGTTTAGGAAGAATGTAGTAAGAAGATTTGGAATGTGTCTTGGAAGCATGTGAATGAATTTTCAATATGAGTTATAGTCTAGAAACTCCTAAGGGAGGGGTTTTGGACCAAGGACATGTTATGTATGATACCATGGTATAAAAATGATACCATCAGATAGGTTTTGATAAACTGAAACAACAAAAGTGGTTTCACTATTTTATCAATTTTCATTGATTTATAATGAATTTTCAAGTGAATAAAACTCTAGGTTTAGAAAAGTTCTGGAGTTCCAAAACTTTTTTCCTTGGAGTATTAAGTAGGGTTTGATGTACTGATTCACTGGAAGTTTGAATCTATTAAAAATATTTAACAGAATGCCCTCAGGAATATCCCAAAGACAATTCAGGATGGTATTTGTCTTCTTAACCAGATTTAAGATATAGGATATTTTGATATGAATCCAAAGGCACACGTTAGTTATTTAGAATACCATTCTATATAAATTGGTATCGCCCCTTTTGGATTTATAGAACTATTGTGGTGATTTTATTAGTGAATAATCTATGCATAGAAACGTTTAATTTACCAAAATGCAAACAGAGCTCAATAAATATTGGGCTCCTGTAGTTTGAAGGATATAGGTATAAATTTCTAATGGGAGTTGGAATTAGGTAACTACCCTTTTTGAGTTGACCTAGATAATTCCCAAAAGGTTGAATTGGCATATTTTTTTATTTTTACCAAGGGCATTTTAGGAAGCAATTTAATATAGGGCCAGGGTGACATGATAGCTATGTCCAATATCTTGCAGTA
Source organism: Avena insularis (assembly GCA_023614405.1). Classification (NCBI taxonomy): domain Eukaryota; kingdom Viridiplantae; phylum Streptophyta; class Magnoliopsida; order Poales; family Poaceae; genus Avena; species Avena insularis. The sequence continues at coordinate 86,083,130 of CM042685.1, read as the reverse complement.
CAAAAAGGGTTTAGTTTAGATGGAGTTGTCAAACTCACAGAAACAATTCATCAGTGAAATGGATACATTTTGGTAGTTGGTTTATTATAAATTCTTTGAATAAATCTTGGGAGATCTAGGGCTACTCCATGTTCTATAAAACATGTAGGTATCTGCTAAAAATATTTCCTGGCCGTATTTGTATAATTTTCATTTTATTACCGATTTAAACTAGGATGCATAATTTCTAGATTTGGAAATGAAATACAAAAGAAAAGGGGGAAAGGGATCAATTGGACAGATCTGGGGGATACTGGGCCGCATTAGCCAGATCCGGAGCGGGCCGGCCCATCTTGGCGCCACAGCAAGTAGGGTCGACATAGTTCAATCGGTGGGGGCTTGGCCCGCCTGTCAGCGAGGGGTGTGAGGCGAAGGGGTATGGGTGGACGTGTGTCGTCCGATTAAATAGGACGGATGGCCCTGGGTCGTCTTCTTTGCTGCGATGTGAAGGACGAAGAGGAAACCCTAGCTCCCACCGGAGATGGATGGGGAGATCACCAGGGGATGCAACGACAGATGGGGAGGGTCCAGGGAGGTGCGGCGGTTGGCGACAAGTCCATAGAAGGGCGGCGAGGTAGGGTTCGATGCGGAGACCTTGCTTGCGCGAATACGCCCGTGTGGTGCCCTCGGGAGCTCGCCGAAACACTTCCTCGGGTGCCTGCACGTCTGTAAGAAGGGAAGGTTTAAGTAGATCTGGTCTCGAGGAAGGCATACAAGCAGAAATAAGGAGTGGGGGAGGTTGGGTGGCCCTGCAAACCTGCTCGCAAGTTTGAACCGGAGAGGGTTTCTCCTCATCCTCTCGAGTAGCCGAGGGGGGTGGAACTGCTAGGCCATTGGGGGAGGGTAGTACAGAGGTAGGAGAGTGTTCTAGCAGCAGGGGAGGGGTTCGGGGTGGTAGGAGACGAGCTCTAAAATGGCCGAGAAAGATAGCTTTCTCTCTCCCTCTAGCCAGAACATAGGACAGGAGTGGGAGGGGAGCTCGGGGAGATGAGTGAGAGTGAGAGGGGGATGAGGGGAAGGGGAGAGTATTGAGGGCATCAAGCCCCTTTTATTGTGAGATAAATATTTATGGGTGGAAATGTCCATTTTGGACATGGGAGTGGGGTAGGGTTTGCTTGGACTAGTGCCAGGTGGAAGAGATGAGGGATATGTGGTGTTCTGGGACGAGTGCGGGGAGAGAGAGGGTGGGATGGTTACTACAAGTAAGTAAATGAGAAATATATGGGCATCTATATCTCTCTCCCTCTCCCCAAGCATAAGGGACAAATGAGGGAAGTGCTACAGTGGTGGTCCACCAGGTTGTGTCCTGGTACTGAGGAGAAGTGGTGGTGAAGTGTTGTGGAGGGTTTTAGCTAATGGTTTTGCAAGATGGTTAGATTTGGAAATGACAATGATTATGAGGAAAATTCAGGTAGTTTTTTAATTTCAATATGGGGTAGTGATGCTAATAGATGGTTGAGGTCAATATACACCATAGGAAATTATTTAAGAATTTTCGGACTATTTTAGAACACCATTTTGTCTATTATTTAAGGGATTTCTATTTTTGTGCCCTTGGTTCCTTAGTTGTACTAAGTTTTCTCCAGCTGCTTAAATTTTTCTCACTTTTCCCCTCGCCATGTTAAGAAACCCTCACGGGCACTCGCATGCACTCGGATGGAGGGATGCTGTCAGGTCAAAGGCTTGACCGTTACATGCTGACTGGTGGGACCGCGTTGGGTGGGTCGGGCGTTGAGCGTTACGGTATGAGGCCTCGACCGTTACATGCCTGACCGGTGGGGACGCGTTGGGATGGGTCCTGCATACATGGTGAAGGGTGGGACCACGTTGGGACAGGTCTTGCATACGTGGTGAAGAGTGGGGCCGCATGGAGACACGTCGAACTGTCCATTCTCGCTCAACCAAAGAATTCACTTCCCCCCGAGCATGGAACAACTCCCACACGGCCGCTCCGCTGCCCCGCCGTTGTGCCCTCCTACCTTATGTCGTCCTCGGCCCTAGAGCCTCCCCCTCCCCCTAGCCATGGAGCCCACTCCACCTTCGGCTCTACTCCCGCCCTTGATAGATCTACCCCTTTCGCGGAACAGTATGCAACGCCGGCTGGTGCACCGTCCATCCCCGTCGAGCACGGAGAAGATTGGGTGGAATCGTAGGGATCTAATGCATGGATTCTATCTGGGTAAGCATCGTTTCTCTTTCATGGGTTGATTATTGGCAGTATTTGAACACGAATCGCTGGTGCTCAACTAACTGCCTTGCTTTTCGAATAGGATTGATCTAGTGCTAGCGTAATTCATGGTTGTGAACATTATATCTCTGGATTTTACTTCCCAGTGGTGGTTCCAACCTCCATAACTCTCAGAGATAGATAAAATCTCCCTAAAATCTTTTGTAAATTCCCCTGGAGCTGTGGTGATTCAGTTGGTTTGCAAGAGTGTTTATAATTATGAAACTCTTGCATGGTCTGGAACTATATTTGACACCACTCTCGCATGGTTAGCGATTCACTTTCAAAATAAAAAATTATACAACTCTGAATGTACAAGAGTGTTTATAATTGACACTACGCTTGAACACTTTCAAATTAAAAAAATATACAACTCTAAATGTACAAGAGTGTTTATAATTGACACAACTCTTGAATACTTTAAAATTTAAAAAAATTATACAACTCTTAATGTAAAAGCGTGTTTATAATTGACACAACTCTTGAACACTTTCAAATTGAAAAAATCATACAACTCTTAATGTAAAAGAGTGTTTATAATTGACACTACTCTTGAACACTTTCAAATTAAAAAAAAATCATACAACTCTTAATGTAAAAGAGTGTTTATAATTGACACCACTCTTGAACACTTTCAAATTAAAAAAAAGCATACAACTCTTACTGTAAAAGACTATTTATAATTGACACTACTCTTTAACACTTTCAAATTTTAAAAAATACAACTCTTAATGTAAAAGAGTGTTTATAATTGACACTACTCTTGAACACTTTCAAATTAAAAAAACATATACAACTCCTAATGTAAAAGAGTGTTTATAATTGACAATACTATTGAACACTTTCAAATCGAAAAATTATACAACTCTTAATGCAAAAGAAAAGGGTGTTTACCATTGTTATAGTATGAAAAGTGATCCCTAAACTTGCGTATATGAAAATTATAACCTTCGAACACTATGAAATCTCACTTAATACGTGATAATGGTTTAATGCATAAACTTGCATATGGCAAAAATTATACACCTTTGAACTCTTTGAAATTGCACTTAGGACATAAAGTGAAATATAATGCAAAAATTATACACCTTTGAACACTTTCCCTTCAAATTATATTCAAAATCATTTGTTTATGGAGTTAAAGCATCAGTGGCAAACTCGTTATTTTGCATGGATAGAGGGTGCCCCCGATAGATACAGGGGTTATCCGATCCGCTAGATCATAGAGGATCAATCAGAGGATCAACGGTTGGTTGGTACCATCCATGTGACAAATGTCTTGACCAATCAGAGCGTAGCAGCCAAGATGAGCAAAGGTGTGAGACTTTGTCACTAAGAGGGAGGGGAAATCTGAGTAGAACTTAAAAACCAAGGGAAAAACTGACAAGGGGGTTCAAATATAAAACAAAAAGAGATTTAAAAAATGGAAAATGCTTCTTTTATACAATAAAATACATATTGCCATACACCCAACTATTTGCAATTCAAATATACATAAGTTTGACAATTATTGCCTCATTTAGACAAATTATGTTTTGGGGAGGGATGTTTTGGGGAGAGGCTTGATTAGAAAGCCATGAAGCTTCATAGATAGTAGGTGATTTGAGAAGTGGTGATTTAGGTTAAAACTTGATTTATATACATTTCTTATGGTTGAAGGTCACATAATAAGACTCCTTGGGTAGATGCCACTATGTTTTAATCTTTTTGAATTTGTTGTGCATAAAATGACTCAACTAGCTAGCTAAAACCCATTCATTGACTCTCTGTTGACCGGCCATCGGAGGGTAAAAGTGAGTATATTGCACACGACAGTGTTAGTACGGGAGGGCAAACCTGAGTACAGCCAAACTGCCAGTGCTACACTCGAGGGTATAATTGAGCACAACTAAGTGGCCAAGGTTAGACATAAGGGGGAAAACGTGACGCACGGTATGCGTGTCGCGGTGCATAGGGCGGTAGTGGACGTGTGTGGCCATGCACGGTGCAGTAGCGCACGCGGTTACGCGGTGCATGGTGGTGCAATGAAATGTCTCCTCCCTTCACCTGTATAGATGCCTCCTCACTCTCACTCATCACCGATGCGTGTTGACGCCGCGTTGGGAAACGCCAAGAGCAAGGTATGATGCAGCATAGCAGCAAGTTTTCCGTCAGTACGAAACCGAGGTTATCGAACCAGTAGGAGGAAGGACACGTCTCAAAGGTTTTGCAAGCAACACGGAAAACCTGCACAACACAAACTCAAGACTTTGCCCCAACTAACAGTGAGGTTGTCAATCTCACCGGTTGCTATAACAAAGGATTAACTGTATGGTGTGGAAGGTGATGATGGTTTGCAGCAATTAAACAGTAAAAGTGGAAGATGTATCAATGGTAAAGATTGGACCAGGGTCCGTAGTTCACTAGAGGTTTTCTCCTTAGATAAACAAACATAGCATGCTGGGCAAAAAAATTACAGAAGGGCAATTGTTAGGACTGAGCAAGGCATAACAATGAAATACTAGACAAAAAGATCCTATGATATTAGATTGGGAAATACAACGAGATACATAGACCGCCATCCAACTGCATCTATGAATATAAGTCCACCTTTGGGTTATCATCCGAACCCCCTCCATTATTAAGTTGCATGCAACAGACAACTGCTTTAAGAAAATTGTGTAAGGTAAACAATCCACTTGTTCCATGAACAAGAGACTGTTGTTTTCTCCCTAATGGCAATAGAACATCTATAACCGTAGAGATTTATGTCACTTCCCTTGATTAAGTAGAGGCATGAACCCAATATCGATCATAAATACCCCCTCTTGGAGTCACTAACAACAACTTGGCCAAGATATCTACTAACAACGGAGAGCATGCAAGATCACAAACAACACAGACATGATAGAATCAATAAGACAAAACCATTAATCAATCTGACATAGTAATCTAAATATCCATCGGATCCCCGCAAACACAACATGCATGATTACAAATAGATAAGATTTTGATCATGAACGGAGCTCACAAGATCTAGAGATGAAAGCAAAAGGAGGAGATACAACCATCTAGCTACTACTTGGACCCGCAGTCCAAGGTGGAACTACTCATGCTTCATACTGGAGGCTGGCATGATGAAGAAGAAGGCCTCCGGGATGATCTCCCCTCTGGCAGGGTACCGGGAAGAGCTTCAGATCCCCCGATCTAGGGATGATGGTGGCGGCTATAGACGGTTCCATGGGATTTTGATCGGGTACTTAGGGTTTAGGCATCGGGGGCTTCTTATAGGCGAAGAGGAGAGGCAGGGGGCCACCAGGGCGGCTACACCCCCTAGGCGCGGGGTGCGCCCACCCGCGCGACCATGGGGTGTTGCCGCCTGGTGAGTCTCATCCGTCTTGTTTTCCGGCTTCGTCTTCCCCATAGCAAAATATTGACTTTGGCTTTTGTCCCGTCCAATTCCGAGAATATTGATTTTCTGCCTTTCTGGAACCAAAAACAGAAGAAAACAGTCAACTGGCACTGTGGCATATTGTTAATAGGTTAGTACCAGAAAACATATAAAACACCTCAAAGTGTGTACAAAGCAAAGCAAAGTAGATACTAAACAAGCATGGAACACCAAAAATTATAGATACGTTTCCGATGTATCAATCACTCACTCGCTCACTCACTCACGCAACCATCTCCACTGTCCCATCACCTTTTGCAAACCCCCAAGAAAACCCCAACCATGCCGACGATGGAGAAGTACGGCGTGGTGGCCATCATCGCCTCTAAGGCGGCCGACGAGGATGCCCCCTCCCTGTACTGGCCCCCGTCGAGGCATTGAAGGCAGCCTCCATCCCCGTCGAGACCCCCGTCCCCACTTCCGCTGTAGCCGCCGGCGAGGAGGCCCCCGTCCCTGTACATGCCCACGCCATTCTCCTGCAGATCCTGCACGGCTGAGACCCCTACAGGACAACGATTACATCAGGCCGGAGAACCCCTTCGACACCAACTTAGACGACCCATGGTTGGATGTAACTAGGGTTTTCTCCCCTTCCTTTGTTCTTCCCCCATTCCCGTTGTTGAATGCTAGATCGTGTGTTTTTAGGGCTCGGCTAATCGGTTAATGCTAGGTATTTTTACAGTAGCTAATCCTCTTGTGTTAGATCTCGTATTTCGATGAATGCCCCTAGTTGGGATCAGTACTACCACTGATCTATAGTTGGGATCGGTACTAGCACCGATCTATAGTTCGGATCAGTACTAGCACCGATCTGTAGTTGGGATCATTATTCGATTTGGTTTGAGATTTGGGGATTGGAGAATAATCAGGGGATCTCAATCGGTTAATTTATGCAAGTAATCAATCCCGATAATCACGGTATCTCAATCATGTCCTTATTGCATGCTACTATTTTATGTAATAGGTGGATAGCAGCGATGTCTGCAACGATGATGAGTCCATGGACACCAAGACTCGTCAAGTGCTGAGGAAGATGAAGTCCAGATAGTTCAACGGCTTCTTCACCAGCGACGTCTAGAGGTGGCCCTTCTGCACCAGGAGCCTTGCCACCGACTTCAACTCCCTCGTGATGCATGCCGAGGACGTGAAGACCTGCGGCCCGTCAAAGAGAGCCAACGCCTTCAGAGACCTGCAACCTCCAGAAGGTGCCATCGAGGAGGGCGCATGCCCCCGATCAAGCCCAAGGCACCCAAGGTCAAGGGACTGGGCAGCAGGAAGTGGAGGAAGCGCCACAGGGAGGAGGCGGAGGACCTCCTAGCGCAGGCCATGAGGGGCCATTGATCCTGTGGTGATGCTGCTGCTGTAAAGAACCTTCTTTTGTTTTGTTGTCTGTGTTGAACTTGTAAGCTACTGCTGCTGAGCAGCCTAATTGTCAAAACTGGTTTAAGTATCATACTATATAATCCTTTATTAGCTGCTTTATCTACATCTGCTGTATTCATCTACATATTTATGATGCTGGTTAGATTTTCTGCCAGATTGGGAAAATACGAGGGCCAAAAGGAACCATGAATGAAGATAGAAGCTGCTCTAGATTAGCTTCCTTTGGGAAAAAATAACAAATGTTAGCGACATAAAGGGGAAAAGGCACTCTTAAAAAGGTCAATCATAAAAATAACAAAAAATACATCTTCCAATTTAGGCGACAGGGCGCACGTAACTACCATACGCGCCCCACATGGTCCCACACCACATCCCCAAAACGCGTTCCCAACAAGCCGGCCCCACACCATGGAGGGTCCTACTACAGGACCCGACTGAACATGGCCCCACCTATCATCACGTAATAGGGTTGGGTCCTACTTGTCATCACGTAACGGCGAGGGTCCACTACGGGACCCACCTGAATACGACCCCACTTGTCAGCACGTAATAGCGGGGGTCCAGTAACGACACCCGACGGAGAGCGAGTTTCAGACCGATGTGATAGTTCCATAATAGGAGCTAGACAAAAGTGAGGAAAAACTAAGCGACTGGGGAAAAGTGAGTACTGCTAACGAACCAGGGGCATGAAAATAGAAATCCCATTATTTAAATAGTGCATAGACTATTTTATTGAATTTATATCGAAGATTTGAATTGTACAACTTGATATTTTGGTGTCAGATGGTCCTAATTACAATGTCACACATTGGGAAATTTTCTTGGAATTTATTGAGATGTAGAAGTATTTATAAGGGATTATTTCTTGTTTCTGCCATTTAAGAAAAAGAGAAAAAGAAATAATACATCATCTCAAAAATATTTAATTTTGAGTTGGGAACATGTAATATGATATATAGGCATCATAGGTGCCTTAAGTTGTCAAAGTAGTTTGGAGAAAAACAAAAGTGCCTTTATGGAAAAGGTTGTTGATGATTTTGTCAAAAATGGAAATTAAATAGTTTTAGGTTCCAAATAATTATGGGAATTATTTGGAAAATGATTATATATAATATGGATGATGTCAACATGAAGTACCATCATAACCAACCTTGGGTTTTGGACAACAAGATGGATTTTGGAAGAAGACGAGGGTTAGACGATCTAGAGCATTGATATTTTTATACCACCTAAACGTGGTTGGATGAGGGAGCTCGGAGATCACTTTGGTACAAGGGATGGATGGATAGAAAAAGTCATATAGATGATCACGATGCCAAGATTAGGGGTTGGGTGTAATTGAGGTGACCTAGAAGTGAGGGCAAACTTTGTTGAAAATAAGGTTGCCATAGCAGATGCATCATGATGCCTCATAAACCTTGTGGGTTTTAGAAGCACAAGGCTTCAATGGAAAAAGGGAACAGGGGATTGGTAGAACATGGCTAGTAGATCATAACCATGCAAAGAGTTGGTAAAGGGAAGGTAGCATAAGGATGTTAGCTTCTTCCAAAGTAGGAAATATGACAAGATTTGCAGAAAAGATTACTTTTTGACTATAAAACCATTATGGATGAGTGGGTACTAGAACGGTTTAGCCAAGGGAAAGAGTGATATTCGGTAGTACTGATGATCTACTCAAATATGGTTCAAGTACATTCTCAATAATGCACATAGGTTGGAGTAGGTGGAGTCCCAAAGATTGAATTCAGATAAGGATTCCAGACTTAACCAATTTTGGCAGATTGGTGTATTTGTACAAGTATGAAGGAGAGAAGGATTTGTAGAGAAAACAAGGGTCCATCCTTCTCATCAAGTGGTTGAGTTGGAAGTATAGGTTGAGTAGAGGGGTGATGCGTGCACCCAGTGTTGACGTGGGACACTTCGTTGGAACCCCAAGAGCAAGGTGTGATGAGCACAACAGCAAGTTTCCTCAGTAGAGACCGAGGTTATCGAAACTGAAGGAGGAAGGAAACGTCTCGAAGGTGTTGCAAGCAACATGGATACCTGCACAACAAAAACTCAAGACTTTGTCCCAACAAATCAGTGAGGTTGTCAAGCTCACCGGTTTGCTGTAACAAAGAATTAAACGTATGGTGTGGAAGGTAATGGTTTGTAGCAAGTAAACAAGTAACAGTGGAAGATGTATCAATGGTAAATATTGGACCTGGGTTCATAGTTCATTAGAGGTGCTCTCCTTAGATAAACAACCTGGCATGAAGGGTAAACAAATTATAGCAGGGCAATTGACAGGAACTGAGCAAGGCATAACAATGCAATACTAGTCAGAAATATCCCATGAGATTTGATTGGGCAATACAACAAGATACATAGACCGCCATCCAATTGCATCTATGAGTAGAAGTCCATCTTCAGGTTATCATCCGAACCCCCTCCAGTATTAAGTTGCAAGCAACAGACAACTGCTTTAAGCAAAGTGTGTAAGGTAAATAATCCACATATTCCATGAACAAGAGACCGTTGTTTTCTCCCTAGTAGAAACAACACATCTACAACCAAAGAGATTATTGTAACTTCCCTTGGGAACTAGAGGCATGAACCCACTATCGAGCATAAATACCCCCTCTTGGAGTCACTAGCAACTACTTGGCCAAGATAGCAACTAACAATGGAGAGCATGCAAGATCATAAACAACACAGACATGATAGAATCATAAAGACAAAACCATTAATCAAACCAACATAATAATCTCAATATCCATCGGATCCCCGCAAACACAACATACATGATTACAAATAGATTAGATCTTGATCATGAACGGAGCTCACAAGATCTATTCATGAAAGCACAAAAGAGGAGATACAACCATATAGCTACTACATGGACCCATAGTCCAAGGTGGAACTACTCATGCATCATACCAAAGAGAATGCCTCCAGGATGATCTCCCCTGCGGCAGGCTATCGGGAAGAACTTCAGATCCCCCCCCGATCAAGGGACAATGGTGGTGGAGGCTACAGATGGTTTTGTGGAGATTTGATCGGGTGCTTAGCTTTTCTGCATCGGGGTTTCTTATGGACGAAGGGGGAGGCCGAGGCGGTGAATAGGGGACACACACCCCTCCCAGGCGCGGGGAAGGGCCCACCCGCGCCTAGGGTGGGTCTGGCCGTCCTTGCCGGCCTCTCCGGCTCCCCTCTGGATTTCTTGTTCCCCACGGAAAGTAATTGACTTTGACATTTGTCCCATCCAATTCCGATAATATTTCTTTACTAACTTTTCTAAAACCAAAAATAGAAGAAAATAGGCATCTGGCACTGTTGCATCTTGTTAGTAGGTTAGTACCGGAAAACATGTAAAAAGCACCTCAGAGTGTAGACAAGGCAAAGCAAAGTAGATACTAATCAAGCATGGAGCATCAAAAATTATAGATACGTTTCCAACGTATCAGCATCCCCAAGCTTAACTCCTGCTCGTCCTCGAATAGGTAAGTGATAAAAGAATAATTTTTGAGGTGACATGCACCCTCACAACAAAGATCCAACCATTTGCATGCATTGAAAGCTGGGATCAAAGAACTCTAAACATGTGCATGAAATATGGAGTTCTAACAATAGGACATAGTAACTATGCATGCAACATGAAAGGCTACAAACAAAGATCATGAATAACATGCACTGAAAAATGTTTGTTTGTTTCACATATAGAACACATGGCATAGTGGCAATCAGCTTGTCCCTCAGCAAATAGATGCATAGGGCACCTTCAAAGTTGACAAGGGTGACTAGAAAAAAATATCACAAGAACAAGTAATATCACAATATGCATCAATCAATAAGATTTGGAACACTGCACATAGAGTGACAACGATGCTCTCTTAATGGTGCCTAAAGGTAGAAGGTGGAGACTCAATAGTGGTGGAAGAAAGGCCTTTTTTGTAAAGGAAGCAGGGATTACAAGTTTCAAAAAGAGCTTCCAAAGATTATGGTACTTGTTAGCTTTCGGCCCTCATTTCCCCTATCATAAGCATCTTGAAGTGATTAAGGTTAAAGTGGCAAAGATGGAGTATATGCTTGACGAAGTATAAGTTGGCAATCTCAAGTCCCTTGAATACGAGGGCCACACCTCATGCATACTCAACTTTGTACATAGGTAAGTTCTTGTCATTGTAAGTATTTGCATATCATTGAGAACCGCCAACGGGTACCCCTTGCACATGGTATAGGAGCTTTCCTATAACCAAAATGACAAGGCAAGCAGACAATGAGCATCTTAGCAATCTTTTTATTTACCATATGCATATCTTTTTATTGAGGATGCTTCATAGATAGATCATTATGGTGATGCTGAAAGTTTCCACCATGATTAGGCATGGCTTAGGCTAGCGGACCAGGCGTTTCCCTAACACAGGATACAAACTCCATGGACTTACAAGTTCCCTCTTTATTTCACAATGGTGACATCCATAGATAAAAGAGCATGATATCAACTGAGTACAAAGTACAAGTGCAATGTTGAAAACGTTCCCCGTGATAGCACGATTCTGTTAATTCCAATGTATAAGTGCAAGCATATACAACAAAGTTGTCACAATGGTTCAAGTTTATTAGGGGCAAAGAATATAAAGTGTGCCATCAAGTTTGTGAGGGCTTTAATCACTAAGTTTTAACATAACAAAATAGTTTTTAATTGGAAGATAGTTGAAAATAAGAATATACTTGGAATGGTGTAACACACCATGCATAGGAGTTTATAGTGGACATTTTGCAAAAACTTGGTTTCTTGGGAGTTGTAAGCATGAGTAGAACTTACTCATACAAGTGGAGGCTAGCAAAATACTGGGAGCAATCAACTAAGAGAGCAATAATGGCCATAATCATGCAGAGCAACAAAGCATACTAATGAAAGCAAAGAGTGGTACTACAAGTCAAGGACTAAATTATCATAGAGGCTACGGTGACTTGTCATAGTCATAAAATGGTGTGATCATGTTCCAAGTCAACCAAAGCAAAACATCAAAGGAGAATACCACAATACTATGCTTTTGCATGCTAAAACAACGCATAATTTCTTCAAGGCACACTAACCAATCCCAATTGTTTGGAACAAGACATGCTACAGAAATAATCACTAAGCATAAGGTCAAAACAACACCTAGCATGTCATGCTAAAGTCTAAGTCACAGTCAATGCATGCTCCTCTTGCACTTCAAGCAAAAACTTACTACTCCTTTCCAACACCAAGCAACTTATTTGCAAAACAATACAGCGAGAACAGGGGTCCAAACTTATTTATTCAAGCAAACTAAACAAACTAAGCAAGGCAAACGAAAGATAAGAAGCTCCAAGAACAACACAACTATGGATGAAACAATAAAAACGAAGTGTTTATACAGACCTGAGCTTTTTATTGATGAAGAAGGGGATGCCTTGGGCATCCCCAAGCTTTGACGCTTGTACCTCTTGAATATTTCTTGGAGTAACACCATGGTGGCATCACCAAGCTTGAGCTTTTGTTCATTCTTCATCTCATTGCATCATTCTCTCTTTACACCCGAAATTGTTCCTTCATACAAAATTTCACACAATCTTCATTAGCAACATTAGTGTATTCAAAAGATATTAGACATCTGGCAAAGCTTTGAAACAGCAAGGCTTTTCACTAAATACACAAGCTACTGTAGTACCTCCTTCAAATAGCTCAATTCACCTAAACAGAACTGAAAAAGGAATCAATAAGAAGCAAATGCAAATAATGGCAGAAATCTGTCAAAACTGACCAGGAGGTAGAAATCGATTTTTTGAACATCTTCTGTTGCTCAAATCAAAAAGTGTTGAACTAACAAAAGTTAGCTAACATACTGGGGGATTTATTCGTCAATTTTGAGCTCAATTTGAGTTACAGAGACTCCTCACAATTTTTTTTGTGGAGGACAGAAATCTGTTTCGGGACAGCAACTCCCCAAATCTTACTTCCCTCTCATTAGAGGTCATTCTTGGCACAAAAAACAAAAAAAAGGATAAGGAGAGGTCATTACAGAAGTAATAACTTCGAAGACTCAAGGAAACTCTTGGGTTATCTCCCAACAAGTAGTTTTCTTTAACGCCTTTAAGTTAGGCACAAGAAGCAAGAAGAATCAAGTATTTTCAAAACCTTTCTTTCAAAGGAGGAGAAAAAAGCAACTTCTCTCTCCTCATAGGGAAGTGTTCAATACCTTTTTTGACTGGAAAATGATATTTAATGGTGCCTTCTTTCATATCAATGATGGCACCAACTGTTCTAAGAAAAGGCCTTCCCGAAGTAATAGGACAAGAACCATTGTATTCAACATCCAAAACATAGAAATCAACAGGGACATAAGCATTGTTAACCATAATGAGAACATCATTAATAATCCCCATGAGTTTATTCTTAGCATTATCATTGAGTGGGACATATAAATAATAATCTTCCAATGGTGGCAAATCAAGCATTTAATAAATCTTCCTAGGCATAATAGAGACATTAGAACCAAGATCACATGAAGCTTTGAGATCAAAGTCATTCACTTGCATATTAATAATGGGTTCCCAACTATCTTCTACTTTCCTAGGAATAGAAGCTTTGAGTTTTAGCTTATCTTCCTTAATTTTCACAACAGCATTTGTAATATGTTTAGTGAAAGCAACATGCATATCACTAGCATCAGGACTTCTAGCAAGCTTTTGCAAGAACATAATCACTTCAGAAATATTGCAACCATCAATATCAAAGTCAAACTTAGCATCACTAGTAGTAGGCTCAATAGTCTTAGGCATAGTAGGAGGAGGAATAGGGACTATTTGTGGTTTAGTGGTGATGGTGCACACACTATTGTTCCTATCAATTTCATCTTCCCTTTCCCACCTAGCATGAAATTGAGCTAACAACCTAACATTTTCATCAATAGTAACTTGTATGGCATGAGCAGTAGTAAAGGTGTTTTCCATAGTTTTAGGTTTAGCAGCCATTTTATTATTCAAGGAAGACTGAGCTTCAGACAAAGAGGATATATTTTTCTCAATAGTTAAAAGCTTTTCCTCTATAGTCTTATTGAAAGTGGTTTGTTTACTAATAAAGTCATTGAGCATGACTTCAAGTTCAGAGGGGGCACTTCTAGCATTATTGTAAGAGCTTCCATAGGAATTGCCATTATTAGGAGGATAAGGACTATAATTGTTGTTGCTACCAAAATTATTCCTATAGGCATTGTTGTTGAAATTTTTGTTTCTAATGAAGTTCACTTCAACTTGCTCTTCCTGAGCAACCAAAGAGGCTAAGGGAACACTATTGGGATCTAAAGGAGCTTCCCCATTAACAAGAATAGCCATAATAACATCAATCTTTTCACTCAAAGAGGAAGTTTCCTCAACAAAATTTACCTTCTTACTATGTGGCGCTCTTTCAACACGCCATTCAGAGTAGTTAACCATCATATTAACAAGGAGCCTTGTTGTAGCACCCAAAGTGAGGCCCATAAAAGTACCTCCAGTAGCTGAATCCAACAGATTTCTTGAGGATAAGTTCAAACCTGCATAAAAAGTATGGATAATCATCCAAGCAGTGAGTCCATGAGTAGGGCAATTCTTAACCAAAGATTTCATTCTTTCCCAAACTGGAGCAACATGTTCACTATCAAGTTGTTTAAATTTCATAATGTCACTTATCATAGATATAATCTTAGCAGGAGGATAGTACTTTCCAATAAAAGCATCTTTGCACTTAGTCCAAGAATCAATACTATTTTTAGGCAAAGAAAGCAACCATTCTTTAGCTTTTCCCCTCAAGGAGAAAGGAAAAATCTTGAGCTTAATAATATCTACATCCTTATACGTTTGCATATCACAAAGTTCAACAAAGCTATTGAGATGGGCAGCAGGATCATCAGATCCTACACCAGAAAATTTCTCTCTCATCACAAGGTTCAACAAAGCAGGCTTAATTTCATAAAAGGTAGCATCAGGAGTAGGTGGAGCAATAGGAGTGCTTAGGAAATCATTGTTGTTGGTGCGAGTTAAGTCACACAACGTGGTGTTCTCATCAGAGTTCATTTTGGCAAAGGTGGGAAAGCCAAAAACAACAGTAGCTATAGCAGGAACTAATTTTTTCGTGTTTTTGAATAAAGCAAGCAAACCAAACTAGACTATTTTTTTGGGTTTTTTTTAAAAGAGGCAAAAAAACCAAGCAAAAGGAACAAAGAAAACTAAAAACAAAGTAAAGAGAAAGGAAGTGAAGGACTCCCCTTGTGAAGACATCCTTAGCCTCCCGGCAATGGCGCCAGAAATCTTGATGCGTGCACGGAGTGTTTACGTGGGACACTTCGTTGGAACCCCAAGAGCAAGGTGGGAATATTTTATCATTCACCACACTTTACTTCAGAAATTTATTATTTGCCACATTGACCACCACATGTTAGTGACACATGGTGTGGCAATAATAAAACTGAAAAGTACAGTGTGGAAAATTATAAAATCCACACTATGGAGGCAAGGTGTGATGAGCACAACAACAAGTTTCCCTTAGTAGATACCGAGGTTATCGAACCTGAAGGAGGAAGGAAACGTCTCAAAGGTGTTGCAAGCAACATGGAGACTTGCACAACACAAACTCAAGACTTTGTCCCAACGAATCAGTGAGGTTGTCAAGCTCACCGGTTTGCTGTAACAAAGGATTAAACGTATGGTGTGGAAGTTAATTGTTTGCAGCAAGTAAACAAGTAACAGTGGAAGATGTATCAATGGTAAAGATTGGAACGGGGTCCATAGTTCACTAGAGGTTCTCTCCTTAGATAAACAACATGGCATGAAGGGTAAACAAATTATAGCATGGCAATTGACAGGAACTGAGCAAGGCATAACAATGCAATACTTTTCAGAAAGATCCCATGATATTTGATTGGGCAATACAACGAGATACATAGACCGCCATCCAACTGCATCTATTAAGTTGCAAGCAACAGACAACTGCTTTAAGCTGGGATCAAAGACAACCCCCCTCAGGTTATCATCCGAACCCCCTCCAGTATTAAGTTGCAAGCAACAGACAACTGCTTTAAGCAAAGTGTGTAAGGTAAACAATCCACATGTTCCATGAACAAGACACCGTTGTTTTATCCCTAGTAGAAACAACACATCTACAACCGAAGAGATTATTGTCACTTCCCTTGGAAACTAGAGGCATGAACCCACTATCGAGCATAAATACCCCCTCTTGGAGTCACTAGCAACTACTTGGCCAATATAGCTACTAACAACGGAGAGCATGCAAGATCACAAACAACACAGACATGATAGAATCATAAAGACAAAACCATTAACATAATAATCTCAATATCCATCGGATCCCCGCAAACACAACATCCATGATTACAAATAGATTAGATCTTGATCATGAATGGAGCTCACAAGATCTATACATGAAAGCACAAAGGAGAAGATACAACCATCTAGCTACTACATGGACCCATAGTCCAAGGTGGAACTACTCACGCATCATACCAGAGAGAAGGCCTCCGGGATGATCTCCCCTACAGAAGGGTGCCGGGAAGAACTTCAGATCCCCCCACCTATCTAGGGACGATGGTGGCGGCGGCTACATACGGTTTTGTGGAGATTTGATTCGGTACTTAGCGTTTTTGTATCGGGGGATTCTTATAGGCCAAGGGGGAGGTCGAGGCGGAGGCCAGGGGCCGCACACCCCTCCCAGGCGCGGGGCAAGGCCCACCCGCACCTAGGGTGGGTCTGGCCGCCCTGGCCGCCCTCTCCGGCTCCCCTCTGGACTTCTTGTTCCCCACAGAAAGTAATTTACTTTGACGTTTGTCCCATACAATTCCGAGAATATTTCTTTACTAACTTTTATGAAACCAAAAATAGCAAAAAACAGGCATCTGGCATTGTTGCAACTTGTTAGTAGGTTAGTACTAGAAAACATCTAAAAAGCATCTCAAAGTGTAGACAAGGCAAAGCAAAGTAGATACTAAACAAGCATGGAGCATCAAAAATTATAGATACGTTTCCAACATTCAAGGGGATTCATTCTAGTAGTTGGTCTTTGATGAGTTGGATTCTAATAGCAAGGATTAGCTCTGGATTGATCTGGTTGAGTAGATTTGGTGGTCACTTTAGGGGCGTAGGATAGATCCAGCTTAGGAGGCTTGGTTTAAGATTTTGGGATCTTAACCATTGGTGTGATCCTAAGTGATGAGCTACTAGATTATCTCACTCTAGTTCCTAAGCAAACAAAGCAATCAGCAAATAAAGGAAAAACATCAGACATCAGATCAAGGCAATTCATCTTGCCAAATTATCCAGCTACTACTAAGGTTACCATAAAGCCTAGCTTGAGGCAAGCATGGGTGTTTGGAAGAGGTTTTTATTTGTAGTAAGATAAGGTCCTCTAGTTAGTTCTACCAAGAGATAGAACGACGAGGTTTTAGAAAAGGTTTTGTAAACCTAGATATAAGAGTAGTTGAAGGTTTTGTCTTGAAAACATAAGGAGATTATTTATAGATCTCCATAGTTTTGTTAATAGAAACTAGTAAAGCATTTTGTTGTATCAAAGTCATATTGGCTCCAGTTTTAATTGTCAGAACATTTGAGAATATGAAGGATGAGCCAAGATATCTCTTTTGTAAAATAGTTTTTGTCAACTAGTGTTGAGGTAAGGAGTATATCATCTAATACAC
This sequence comes from Avena insularis, assembly GCA_023614405.1. Classification (NCBI taxonomy): domain Eukaryota; kingdom Viridiplantae; phylum Streptophyta; class Magnoliopsida; order Poales; family Poaceae; genus Avena; species Avena insularis. Next base: position 86,065,354 of record CM042685.1, on the reverse strand, counting down.
AAGCATTGGTATAAGCACAAGCAACAATCAACAAAAAATGCAGCACTTTAACAAGAAGAAGTTTTTGCTCCCCAAGTGTTTTAGTTTAAGCTATTGGAAAAGACACGGTCTTTTCCCCTCAGGATGATTCTATTGTAGAATAGAGTCTTCTTCGAGAGGCGAGACAGTGAGTTGAGCCTTATTCGGTCATTTATTGCTGAGGTTAGCTTTTTTGCCTTCTTGGTCTTGATATGCCGGGAATGTTGGTGGGACGGTCGACCTAGAATGGGGGGATTTCCCGTAGTATCTTCTGATTATGGAGGAGTGCCGATTATTGTCCTCTCATGGGTTTCACGCTCTTAGTTTAAGCTAGGATCATCTCTTAGCAACGACTAGGAGTCGACCCTCTTGGGGTTATTCTGGTTTTGTGGGAAAGACACAGTCTTTCCCCCTTAGAACAAGACTAAGGGTGCTTGGTGATGTCGCTGACCTTCTTTATTGGAATTGTAGGATGGAGTTGGAGGAATGTTGCTCATGTTGTTCGGAATTGTAGGATTGAGCTGGTTAGAGTTGTAGCTAGTTGGGAGGATGTCGGTTTTTGGGTGGCGGCCGCGGAAAGCGGTCCTATAGGATGGCGGCGTTCCGGTTTCAGTCTAATGCAACGCATTGGGTAAAGCACGAAAGAGGGAACCTTAGGCTAGAAGATTAGCAAACGGGGTTCCTTCATAAATTAATATGTCTGCCCCGGCTAGCAGCAAGGATATTTAGGGCATTACAAAATAGGTATGTGCTTCAAGGCGTCTGAGCACTTAGAGTTTTACAAAACAGGTTCAGGGACGATACATATATCTACACCAATCTTGCCGGGTGAGTTGTGGGGGGGGGGGGAGTGACTACTCTAGGGGATCTTCTTGAATCTTGTTGCCATTTTGGGATTTTTAGCTCGTCAGAAGTGGAGGTAAGGGTCATGTATTTTTCCGGTGGCTGCCTCGACGGGTGGATCTTCCGAAGATTGGTGATGAGGTCTATCTTATGTTCCTCTGACGACTCTCAGGGTGGTAATTTTTTGAGATCAACCACATATTTCATTAATTGAAAATCAAGTTACATTAATCCACACATGTGGACACGAAAAGACAGACCAGGATAAAATGATTATCCTGAAAACACTGTAGATAAAAGACTAAGAGATCAAGAAATACAAAATGACCCCTAGGTTTTACTACAGCCACCGAATCTAGCGGCCTCCGCCAAACTCTAGCGCTGCCAAGATGAACGCTGAAAGAGACATTGAGCCTCAACCATTGCTAGATCCAAAAAAGCACCATTTCCAATGAGGCTTTGTGAGTCAATGAACATGCCTACTGCACGCAGCGAGGCACATATCGTTGTGGCACGTCAAATATGGGACGTCCCCATGTTGTCTTGGACCAAGATCCGTTGCCTCCCGTCGATGAAGTTGAAGGTGAAAGGCAGATCCACAACCTTTGGACCAACATCCTTGCTCCAGAGAAACCACCACGTCTCGGCCGCTAGAGCAATCGCGGATAACAACGAGCGCCAGCGACACAACGAGAAACAGATCTCGCTAGATCTAAAGAACAACGAGAAGACCAGGCTGCCGATCTGAAAGACCAAACAGCAAACGTTTCCATCACCTCCGAGGCTCAACCATGAAGATCAGCGTCGGTGTGGGAGTAGATATGAGGCACATTTATTCGTTCGGGCGCCACTCCCACCACCCTAACGATGCACCACGACAAAAATACCCTAACCCTAACTACTAGACAGAGGAACAAGGTTCCCCCTCCCTCCAGCCGCCGAAGAGGCAAGCGGAGAGAGAGGGACTAGTCCGATCACCGGCTGAGATACTGATATCTAGTTAGTTCTCAATCGATACGGGAGCCTCTCGAGGTGGTATTTGGGGTAGGTCCTAGGATTAAAGACCTTCCTGAGATTTCTTCTAGTAGGTGATCTTCTGGATTTGAGTGGAAATACGCATTCTTTCCACCTTATAATTTTACTTAGGGTCATCGAGGCTGGGGTAGATCCTTCGTCTTGGATCATTGGCGTGATGCTTGAATTGAGACCTTCGGGTGACGACTTATGGCGACTACCTTGCTGGGGTGGTTACCTAATGAAGCCGTAAGGGTTAAATCTAGGTAGGTTTAGTGGTTAGCGACACTTCTTCTGGGTCTTTTGTTGTGGTGGAGGCATGGTAGCTTCGGAGAGGTTGTCTTTGCTTGAACTCCTTGTGTTGCTTCAGTGCGATGACGGAGTAGAATCGTTGTCTTAGCGCATCCTTATCTTCAGGTTTTTGGGGCATTTGTTTTATGGAGAGTACTTCACGTGGGTTCGGTAGAGGGTTGAATAGGATCGTCGTTCTTTTGGGGGCGGTTAGAACTAGGCACGAAATGGGATTGTCTTAGATTTCTTCATGTGGCCATCCTGCTGAGGAGAGGTTCCGGATTACGGGGTTAGGGGCATGGGTGTCGGGATACACCAACAAGTTGGTCTAAGCCTTAGGGTCGAATAATACTAGGAACATAGGAAACACATTCCAAACATCATACCAACAAATGACAAGCAAGCCAGGTGTACCATAGGTACCAAGGGGTGATTACACGCCATAAGGAGATTCCTATGCTGAGGATACTTTTCCTAAGTACGGAGGTTAAGCAAGAGTTTGACATCGGTCTTTCCCTCGGGGTTGTCGGTGGTGCCATAGTTGATCTCTTGAGTGAAGGACTTTGTGGGTAGGGTGATTTTGCAGTTTCTGTCCTCGGGGGTAACTCCTTTTTGGTTTTCTTGTCTATGCTACTTTGTATCTCGGGATTTCCGTCTTCATGGTGTCAAAGTATGACTTGTTTTGGAAAACTGAACGTTTGAGGTACAACGAGATATGAATAAGTCATTTACAAAAAGTTTAAATTAGAGAAGATAAGACATGAAATATTTCAAAAATATTTTAAGAAAGTAGTTTTCTAAAGTCGGTTTTTCAGAAATAGGGGTTATCCTGTCTAACGTCCATGTTAACTAAGGTCTCCTAAAGTCAGGCTGGCTCTGATACCAAGTCTGTGGGTCCCTGGATTTATGGTCTGAGAATCCCCATTATGCCTGCAAATCACGTTCCCATGATCAGTGAGCCATGAGCATAACCGACTAGTACCATTACATCATCCATAAGTAGTGAGTACAAAACTTAAAGTATTGCCATTATGGCGATTACGGCATTAATAGCGGACGTATTCAAGCGCAGAGCCCATGTCATGCCTTAACCTACAAGCGACTAACTGGGAAGATGGCCTAGCTCGCATAGACGTCAGCATCTCCATCATTCCTTAGCATCTGCAATCTGGCCAAGTAAATAGCCAGGGACAAAGCCGTGAGTACTTCTGAAGGTACTCGCAAGGTCATCGATATAAGGTAAGCAAGATAATGCGTATTTGACTGTGGCGAGATAGCTCTACTCTATAGTTGCTTTTGAAAAGTCTAATTGGATATAGCCATATCCCTTTTGAAAACCTTTGTAAAACATTTTTATAGTAATACCCTTTTTAATGACTCTTGGACCATTCAAGGTGAAAATCAAACCTTTTAATCATGTTACCTGGTGACCAAATCACATCCTTGTTATCTTCCCAAGACCATCCCAAGGTTACTCCTAGCAATGAACTTTCCAAACGTCTTTAACCGTGGACACGGCTATTCGAATAGATTATACTCTGCAGAGTTTGTGCACTTTACCCTTCAATACATCCATCGGGTTACAACTACGGCCAGCTACACACGGTAAACCAGGGTTTATATAATGAAACCTAACATTTCAGTTGTCATCCCTAGCAATGGCGTTTTTTCATTCTAGGTTTATTCTCCCTGGCAACGAGTATGTGGCACGACGACCATAGTCCTTCCTCCCGTACACACGTATACCCAAGCCACGACTTGGCCTGTACCTTAAATTGTGACTTACTCCCTTCCGTATAAACATTGCATTCCTTCCACTGGAGACCCAATTGTTGCACCGATACCTTGTCCAAGACAGCCAGGATTTTAGGGGATTTCTCCCCTTTAGCGATTACGAGCAGCCCTAGCTAAAAACAGCAAACTACGAGCTAAGGCCCAGCGACTGGGTAGTATGGTTGCACGGATAAATTGATTCGGTAAAGGCATAAAACATCCCTTCTCTTTCTCTTGATCGACTTCCTCCTTCTCCTATTCATATTTTATTTTGTAAAACATCAGTGGGACCTCGGATTTACGGTTCGAGAATCCCCGTTATGCATGCAATTCACGTTCCTATGATCAGTGAGCCATGAGAATAACCGACTAGTATCATCACATCATCCATAAGTAGTGAGTAGAAAACTTACAATATTGCCATTATGGGGATTACAACATTAATAGCGGAAGTATTCAAGCACAGATCCCATGTCATGTCTTAACCTACATGCGACTGACTGGGAAGACGGTATAGCTCGCATAGACATCAGCATCTCCATCATTCCATAGCATCTGCAATCTGGCCAAGTAAATAGGAAGGGAAAAAGGCATGATTACTTCTGAAGGTACTCGCAAAACCACCGAGATAAGGTAAACTAGATAATGTGTATTGGGTTGTGGCGAGATAGCTCTACTCTATAGTTTCTTTTTGAAAGTCTAAACTGGCATATCTATATCTTTGTTGAAAAGGAGTTTTTGAAAACATGCCTCCTTTTTGGAGATTTGGATATAGCCATATCCCTTTTGAAAACCTATGTAAAACATTTTTATAGTAAAACCCTTTTTAAAGCCTCTTGGACCATTCAAGGTCAAAATAAAACCTTTTACTTAGGTTACCTTGTGACCAAGTTACATCCTTGTTATCTTCCCAAGACCATCCCAAGGGTACTCCTAGAATTCACCTTTCCAACCGTCCTGGACCGTGGACACGCCTATTCGAATAGATTATACTCTGCAAAGTTTGTGCACTTTACCCACAAGAATCAATACATCCACCAGGTTACAACCACAACCCTCTACACATGGTAAACGGGGGTTCCGATAATCAAACCAAACCTTTCATTCGTCATCCCTAGCAATGAAGGATTTTCATTTTGGGGTGTTCTCCCCGGAAACGAGTATGTGGCATGACATCTATAGTCCTTCCTCCCATACACACGTATAACCAAGCCACAGCTTGTCCTATACCTTAAATTTTGACTTACTCCCTTTCGTACAAACATTGCATATCGTCCGCGAGAGACCCAATTGTTGTACTTGTACCTTGTCCAAGATTTTCTGGATTTCGGGGGATTTCTCCCCTTTAGCGAGCATGAGCAGCCTTGGCTAAAAACAATAAACTGCGAGATAAGCCCCAGCGACAGGGGTAGTGTGGTTACATGGATAAATTATTTCGGCAAAGGCGTAGAACATCCCTTCTATTTCTATTGCTCGACTTCCTCCTTCTCCTATTCATATTTTCTTTACTAAAACACCCACTCGAAAACGATGCCTCTTTCCAAGGGTTTTATTTTGAAAAATTTGTAGTAGGGTAAAACCCAAAATAGTTTTATCATCGAAATCCGTAATTTCCAAAGAGGGAAGATGCTAAGCATCTTAGCCTCGATCTAAAGAGTAATGATGCGTCTCAACAAGGGAAAGTGTCCTTGTGGACACTCCATCATAACTTGGAGGAGCCAAACTAATCGCATACTTCATTTTAAACAAACCATGCTAGTACAATGCATTTCATAAACATGATACAAAACAATTGATAAATAGAGTAGGACAATATAGGAGTTCAGCATTGGCGGCTTGACTATGACCAGCGAGATGTCCCTAACTTCTGTAGAAAACCATAATACCACTAATAATAATATAATAATCAGCTGCTTCCTTCTTCGCGATGTCACACAATCGCCACTATCGCTGTTATCGAGCAAACATGCAAATAAAAAATAGCACATTAACACAAGGCATACAAGCATAAATACAAAACAATGAACAATACAGGCTTACAATTCAGTAGGGTTTAGGAAGAATGGAGTTAGAATATTTGAAATGTGTCTTGGAAGCATGTGAAGGAATTTGCAATATGAGTTATAGTCTAGAAACTCCTAATTGAGGGGTTTTGGACCAAAGACATGTTATGTATGATAAAATGGTCTAAAAATGAAACCATCAGATAGGTTTTGATAAAATGAAACAAAAAAGTGGTTTCACTACTTTATCAATCGCCATTCATTTATAATGAATTTTCAAGTGAATAAAACTCTAGTTTTAGGAAATAGTTCACCATAAACGTTTTGGAGTTCCAAAAATTATTTCCTTAGAGGATTAAGTATGGTTTGATGGACTGATTCACTGGAAGTTGGAATCAAATCCAAATTTTTACCAGAATGCCCTCGGTAATATACCAAAGATAGTTCTGTATGGTATTTATCTTTTTAACCAGATTTAATCTATAGGATCTTCTGATATGAATCCAAAGTAAAATGTTAGGTATTTAGAATACCCTTTTGTAGAAATGGGAATCACCCCTTTTAGATTTAGAAAAATACTATGGTGAATTTATTAGTGAAAAATCTATGCGCATAAATGTTTAATTCACCAAAATGCAAAAAGAGCTCAATAAATATTGGGCTCCTAGGTTTGAAGGATATAGGTTTGAATGTCTACTTGGAGTTGGAATTAGGTCAGTACCTCACATGGATATACCCTACAGGTGCCTTACATTAGTATACCCGGTCCAGCCCAGGGAAGGCCCACGTGAAGACTTGTTGTCCAAGAAGATTTCGGGTGGCCCAAGCCCATTACAAGTTCGACTCCTTGGAGGACACGTCTAGCTATAGATATAATTTCAAAGGGTTCAATCCTAATTTTTTAACCGACTCGAGCTACCCCCGGGCGCTGTCCTATCTATATAAGGGCCAGGAGGGCACGGTGAGAAGGAACAACTCACCTCATAAACACACACACATCTCACGCCAGATCGCATCTGGGCACCCCTGTAACCTTCGGTTCCGCCATAATCAAGAACAAACAAGTAGGAGTAGGGTTTTCCCTCTAGGGGCATGAACCTAGGTAAACCTCCTGTCCCTGTGTTGCTTGCCTGTTAACCATATCGCGACTTCCAGCATCCCCATCTTCTCCAAAACACATGTCCATAACCATGGGCATTAACGAGTCGAACCCTCGTCAATTGACACCGTCTATGGGAACTGGGGACGTTGATTGTGATGTCGTAACGGTCCCATCTAGAGCGATCTATGATTCCTCGGCGATGGATAATCACATCCTCTTTGGCGCCTTAGACTTCACTGCCCACGCGAAAATATTTTGAGTCTGTAGGCGATAGAATCGAGATGCTGTTCGGGAGCTTCTGCTTCCAGGTGGGGAAGACCGGCACCCTCCTCCTCCTAGAGTGGGTGCCACTTCCATCAATCAGGCCTGCTTCATGGGTCCCACCCATCGACGCCTCGCGCACGACGTCGCTGACAGGCGATTCGGATGACAGCAGCAGCTGCAACTTCGATCTGTGCGACCCCCTTCGGATGAAGGAACCTATGGTTCGGGATCTAAAAGCTGCGGAAGCATCGACCCTCTCCATGAGTGTTACCTGTGTGCCGTCATCCATGGCGGAGAGGTCAACAATGGAGCCGATCCACCACTGGATCACACCCCCAATTCCCCTCCCAACCCTCAGGTCAAGAACAGAGGAAACAGGGTGAACCCGTCAAATAGGGGCGATCGAGGCACTGAAGGCATAAATTGTGCCCACAACGAAATCCACCTCAATGAAGTGGGTTGGGAGATTGCACATGAGGCCATACGGGGCAATCACATCTTACCTGTTGATGCCTTGATACATCGTAAACGTATCTATAATTTTTGATGTTCCATGCTTGTTTAGTATCAACTTTTCTATGCTTCGTCTACACTTTGAGGTATTTTTATACATTTTCTGGGACAATCTATTAAAAAGATGCCGCAGTGCCAGATGCATGTTATCTGTTGTTTTATGTTTCAGAAAATCTAGCAAGGAAATATTGTCGGAATTGTACGGGACAAAAGCCAAAGTCAATATTTTACCGAAGAGAACACAAAGTCCAGAGGGGAGACGAAGTTGGGCCACGAGGCCGGCACAACCTAGGGCGACGCGGCCTGGGGGCGCCAACACTAGGTGTGGGCGCCTCGGGCTGCCCCCTACCTCAACTCTTCGCCTATAAAGTCACCCTAACGCAGAAAACCTAAGCACCCGATCAGATCTCCACGAAACAGTCTGTAGCCTCCGCCACCATCGTCCCTAGATCGGGGGATCTGAAGCTCTTCCCGGCACCCTGCCAGAGGGGAGAGATCATCCTGGAGGCCTTCTTCATCACCATGATAGCCTCTGGTACGATGCGTGAGTAGTTCACCCTTGGACTATGGGTCCATATAGTTGCTATATGGTTATTTATGTTCCTTTTTGCTACCATGTTTAGATCTTGTGAGCTCCGTTCATGATCAAGATCATCTATTTGTAATCATACATGTTGTGTTTGCGGGGATCCGCTGGATATTGACATACTATGTCAGATTGATTATTGATTCTACCATGTCAGATTGATTATTTATTCTATCATGCATGTGTTGTCTATGATCTTGCATGCACTCCGTTGCTAGTAGCTATCTTGGCCAATTAGATACCTGTGACTCCAAGAGGGGGTATTTATGCTCAATAGTAGGTTCATGCCTCTAGTAATCTGGGGAAGTGATAGAAATCTCTAAGGTTGTAGATGTGCTGTTGCCACTAGGGAGAAAACAACAATCTTTTGTTCATGGAACAATTGTATTGTTTACTTTAAACACATTGCTTAATTCAATTATCCGTTTCTTGCAACTTAATACTGGAAGGGGTTCAGATGATAACCAGAAGGTAGATTATTAGTCATAGATGCAGTTGGATTATGATATATGTATATTGTTGTAATGTATAATCAAATCTCGTAGGAGTCATGATGTCTATTATGTGCATTCTTATGCTTTCTCAACCTGTCAATAGACCCGTTGTAATTTCTTCACCCAGCATGTTATCTAACTTAAGGAGAACACCTCTAGTGAACTGTGGCCCCAGTCCAATCTTTACCATTGATACATCATCTACTGTTACTATTTACTTTCTACAACCAACTATTACCGTCCACACTATATGTTTAATCCTTTCTTTTTAGCAAACTAGTGAGATTTAAAAACTCGCTGTAAGTTGGGGCAAAGTCTTGAGTTTGTGTTTGCATGATTCCAAGTTGTTAGCAACACCTTGGAGTTGTTTCCTTGCTCCTACTGGTTCGATAACTTTGGTTTCATAACTGAGGGAAGACTTGTTGTTGTGCTCATCACACCTTGCTCTTGGTGTCTCCCGAAGAGGCTCTACCGTCAAACGAGCCGCATCAAGATTTTGTCGCTATGCATGATTATGGCCATTATTGCTCTACTCATGCATCCAACTCCCAAGAAACCAAGTTATTCCAAAGAGTCCACACTAAATTCCTATGCATGGTGTGTTACACCATTCCAAGTATATTCTTGTTTTATATATCTTCCAAATTAAACTTGTTATGAGAAAATTAGTGATTAAAGTTCTCACAAACTTGATGGCACACTTTATTTTTCTTGCCCCTAATAAACTTGAACCATTGTGTCATCTATGTTGTATACGATTGCACTTATAAGTTGGTAATTAGCAGAACCATGCTGTCATGGGGAACGCTTTCAAGACCTGTACATATTACCTAGTTGATATCATGATCTTTTCTTTATGGATGTCGGTAGTGTGAAATAAAAGGGGAGCTTGTAAGTTCATGGAGTATTATATATGTGTGAGAGAAACGCCTAGGCCGCTAGCCTAAGCCATGCCTAATCATGGTGGAAACTTGCAGCATCACCATAGTGAGCAATCCTCATGGTAAAAGGATCATGGTGGAAGCACCCTCAGAAAAATATGAAAAAAAAGAGCGAAAAAAATTATATGCACCATGCTCATGGTAAAAGGATCGCTGAGATGATCACTGTATGTTGCCTTGTCATTTTGATATAGGATAGCTCCTGTGTCATGGGTCAAGGGGTACCTCGTTGGCGGTTCTCTATGATACACATATACTTACAATGACAAGAACTTGCTTGTGACTAAAGTTGAGTAGCATGAGGAACGACCCTCGTACTCAAGGGACATGAGATTGCCAACTTATGATTTGTCAAGCATATAGTCCATATTTGTTTCACTTTAACCTTAATAATTTCAAGATGCTTATGATAGGGGCAATGAGAGCTGAAAGATAATAAGTACCATAATTTTTGGAAGCTCTTTATGAAACTTGAAATCCCTGCTTCCGTGTGAAGAGCTTATCTTCCTACTTTTATATTGAGTCTCCACCTTCTTTCTTTATGCACCAATTAAGAGATCATAGTTGTCATTCTTAGTTCTATGTGCATTGTCCCAAAACTTATTGTTTGATTCATAATGTTGATATTGCTTGTTCTTGAACTATTTGTATATAGTCACCCTTTGGAACTTTGAAGGTGTCCTATGCATTTATGTTTTGCTACTCCATGAGGGACAAGCTGAATACCACTATGCTGTGTTTTCTTTATGTGAATCAAACAAACGTCTCTTAATGCATTGTTATTCATGATACTTTTTTGTATGTTTTCATGTTGCAACATAGTTGCTATGCCTTATTGTTAGAATTACATCTTTCATCCTCATGTTTAGAGTACTTTGATCCCAGCTTTCAATGCTTTGCAAATGGTTTGATAAAGATTGTGATGGTGCATGTCACCTTAAAAAAAATTCTTTTTATCACTTACCTACTCGAGGACGAGCAGGAGTTAAGCTTGGGGATACTTGATACATCGTAAATGTATCTATAATTTTTGATGTTCCATGCTTGTTTAGTATCAACTTTGCTATGCTTTGTCTACACTATGAGGTATTTTTATACATTTTCTAGGACTAACCTATTAACAAGATGCTGCAGCGCCACTTGCCTGTTTTCTGCTGTTTTTGGTTTCAGAAAAGCTAGTAAGAAAATATTCTTGTAATTGGACGGGACAAAAGACAAAGTCAATATTTTACCTAAGAGAACACAAAGTCTGGAGGGGAGATGAAGTGGGGCCACGAGGCCTCCACACCCTAGGGCGGCGCGGCCTGGGGGCGTGCAAACCCTAGGTGTGGGTGCCTCGGGCGGCCCCCTTCCTTTCCTCTTCGCCTATAATGTCACCCCGATGCAGAAACCCTAAGAACCCGATCAGATCTCCATGAAATAGTTTGTATCCACCGCAACCATCGTCCCTAGATCGGGGGGATCTAAAGCTCTTCCCGGCACCCTGCCGGAGGGGAGAGATCATCCTGGAGGCCTTCTTCATCACCATGCCAACCTCCGGTATGATGCGTGAGTAGCAAGATGGTTGTTTCTCCTCCTTTGTGTTATCATGTTTAGATCTTGTGAGCTTCGTTCATGATCAAGATCATCTATTTTTAATCATACATGTTGTGTTTGCGGGGTTTCCATGGATATTTAGATACTATGTCAGATTGATTATTGATTCTATCATGGCATATTGATTATTGATTCTATCATGTCTGTGTTGTTTGTGATCTTGCATGCTCTCTGTTGCTAATAGCTATCTTGGCCAAGTAGATGCTTGTGACTCCAAGAGGGAGTATTTATGCTTGATAGTAGGTTCATGCCTCTAGTAATCTGGGGAAGTGATATAAATCTCTAAGGTTGTAGAAGTGTTGTTGCTACTAGGGAGAAAACAACAATCTTTTATTCATGGAACAACTGTATTGTTTACTTTACACACATTTCTTAATGCAGTTATCCGTTTCTTGCAACTTAATACTGCAAGGGGTTTAGATGATAACCTGAAGGTGGATTATTAGTCATAGATGCAGTTGGATTACGGTCTATGTATATGTTGTAATGCCCAATCAAATCTCATAGGAGTCATGATGTCTAGTATTTGCATTGTTATGCTTTCTCAACCTGTCAATAGCCCCGTTGTAATTTGTTCACCCAGCATGTTATCTATCTTAAGGAGAACACCTCTAGTGAACTTTGGACCCCAGTCCAATCTTTACCATTGATACATCATCTATTGTTACTGTTTACTTTCTACAAGAAACTATTACCTTCCACACTATATGTTTAATCCTTTGTTTTCAGCAAACTAGTGAGATTGACAACCTCACTGTAAGTTGGGGAAATGTCTTGTAGTTTGTGTTGTGCAGGATTCCAAGTTGTTACCAACACCTTATAGTTGTTTCCTTGCTCCTACTTGTTCGATAACTTTAGTTTCATAACTGAGGGAAGACTTGCTATTGTGCTCATCACACCTTGATCTTGGGGTCTCCCAACGAGGCTCTACAGTCAACCGAGCCGTATCATGCCTCCCGCGACATGTTGATGGCCTATCATTGGCTCCTCATCGAGGAACACAATTGACAGGTCAATCTATAAGGCGACCTCAAAAAATGCAAGAGGGCAGCTGACGAATCAAGCATGTGGCAAGCTGCACTCTCCGTCACTGGGGCACCTCTTCACACGGTAAAGACGCCCGCAAGTACCGCTCTCGCCTGGAGCGCATGGACCCCACCGCACGTTGCGAGGTCACCAAGGCACTCGACACATCCTTCATGACGATGGACTATCAAGGGAACATCATGCCGAAAATGCCGCAGGCTGCGATCATGGCGGCCACCACCTATCTCGCGTGCAACCCGCCACCAGCGGGAGACCCGAAAAACACAATCCATAAGTCTGCACTTACAGGCCTCGGACTCGTCGGAGCTGCACTCCACGACGAAACACCTGCAAAGCCGAAGAAAAGGCCACGGTGAGGTTCACTCGAAACCACACACCCTCATCCGAGGAAGAAGAGCATGACCTACCTCAACACCGTCGGAGCCCACGACGCCGCAGGAGCAACTATGATGCTCGTAGTGAGCTCACACAGCGCAAGACCAACAAATCGCGTGCTCAACTGAGTCCGAAGAGGACGGATGAGAGTTGTGCGAGGCCAGATGCTTTGGCAGGTCCGTTTAGCAATCACGGATGCCGAAGAACTTCAAGATCCCTTCAGACAACCTGAAGTTTGATTGTGCGAAGGAGCCAAATACCTGGCTCGACGATCATCTATCGTTGGTCAAGCTCCACTACAGGAACAAAAACACCGCCCTGCAATGCCTCCATTTGCAGCTGATAGGCGCAGCCAGGGTCTGGCTAAGCAGCCTCCCCTCCAGCACCATTCGAAGCTGGGACGAGCTGGCGAATAGATTCTTCCACAACTTCAAAGGAACTAGTAAGAGGCCAGCCTCAATCGAAGAGTTGCGGGCCTGCACCCAACGGACCAACGAGTCCATCCGCTCATACATCCTTCGCTGGTCTGCCATTAAGAACACCACCGCGAACATCTCTGGGGAGAGGGCAATCGATGCCTTCAAGGACGGCGTCAGGCGCCGTGAATTTAAGGAGGAGCTCGGGCGCATCAAGCCCAAAACCCTCAATCACCTAATGGATATCGTCAACCGTTGGGAAGATGGCGAGGATGCCGTAAACCTAACACATTCGGATGACAAAGACGACTTCGGCCGCAGGCGCGATCGCCGTGGAAAGAGAAGACCGCGCGTCTACGACGATCGTGAGGGAGTCGACATGGTTGCAGCTGGCTATGCTGATCGCCGCGACGAGGGAAACCGCAACAGCGAGTAACACAAGGGTGGGCGACCCACCCAAACATGGCAACATCGCAACCACGACAACAACCATCAGCATCGACAAGCTATTAGGTCCCTGCACCATCCACTTCTACATCGACAAGCAAGATGGTAAGAAGAAGGCCAACTACATGCTCAAGTACTACCGAGAGTTCCAGAAACTCAGCGAGGGCCTCACCCAGATGCGATGCCAGGCGGTGATACCAGGATTCGCACCGACTACAGGAGCCGTAGCTCATGGGGCTACACCACCACCACCAGGAGGACCCTCGCAACCTGCGGCTGCACCAGCGCAGAATAATGGTGCGAACGGATACCCTCCACCAATATGGTCTATGATGATACAGAAGGGGCGCCCAACCAACAGGGTGCAGCAGAAGATCACCCGCCAAGTCAACTTGGCCGTGACCTCCCCACCATCCATACCTGAGTACCTCAGCGGCTCACCCGCGCCAGATACCTCGCCCAGGTCACTCTGTCCTGGTGCTCGAGTCCCATATCAGAGGATTCGAGATGAGCCACGTCTTCATGGACGACGGCAGAGGCATCAACCTGATATTCGCAAGCACACTCGCAGCCATGCAGATCCCGCTATGCATCCTAGAGCCGTTAGACACAACATTCCAAAGCATCGTCCCAGGGAAGGGCATAAACCCCCTAGGCAAGATATGGCTCGATGTCATCTTTTGAAAGCCCGAAAACTTCTGGCGTGAGCGTCTAGAGTTCGAACTGGTGGACTGGACCTCACAGTACCACGCCATCCTCGGGCATGTGGCATTCGCAAGATTCCTAGCAATACCACACTACGCATACCTTCTACTGAAGATGCCAGGACCTAGGGGCGTCATCACCGTCCCAGGAAGCTTCAATAGGTCGGACTACTGCGACAGAGACTTCAACAAAATCTCTCAGTCGTTCGGCATGCAAGACGACCTCACAAGGCGTAAAGAGGTCATAGATAATGGGGCACCCCCAGTCACCAGGAAAAACGCAAGCGATATGTCGTTCGACTCCACAGTCAACACTAAGAAGGTGCAGGTCCACCCAACGGACGCCTCCAAGGCGGTGTTGATCGCCAACGACTTAAGCCTCGCATAGGAAAGCACGCTCGTCAAATTCCTCCGTGAGCGTTGGGAAATTTTTGTCTGGTATCCTACGGACATGCCAGGAGTTCCTAGGGAATTCACCGAGCATGCACTCAATGTGTTTCCAGATGCGAAACCAGTCAAGCAGTCGATGCATCGACTGTCCGAGCCAAGATCTAAAGCCATTGGCATCAAAGTCAACAGACTCCTTGATGACAACTTCATCAGGGATATCAAGGAAAGCGAGTGGCTAGCCAACCCCGTCCTAGTCCCCAAGAAGAACGCAGACATATTGCAAATGTGTGTGGACTTCACATTGCTTAACAAGCATTGTCCCAAGGACCACTTTCCTCTCGCACGGATCGATCAAATCATTGACTCCACTGCGTGATGCGAGAAACTCTCCTTCCTCGATGCCTACTTAGGCTACAATCAAATTAGGCTGAAGGCCTAAGATCGGGAGAAAACAGCATTCATCACGCCATTCGGGGTGTTCTGCTACAACATAATGCCTTTTAGGCTGAAGAACGTAGGCGCTACTTACCGGAGATGCATGTAGGCATGTCTGAAGGAACATATTGGTCACAATATTCAGGTCTATGTCGAAGACATAGTGATCAAGACCAGGGAGGCCAGGACGCCCATCGACAACCTCCATGAAATATTCGACAACCTTGATCGCTACAAGATCAAGCTAAACCCAGACAAGTGCACTTCTGGCGTCCCGTCTGGCCAATTACTCGGGTACTTATCTCTAAGCGTGGCATTGAGGCAAACCCGAAGAAAATTATGGTTATACTAGCCATGGAGAAGCCCAAGAACCTCAAGGGAGTCCAGCGGCTCGCTGGGCGAATCACGGTGCTCAGCAGATTCATCACTCGCATGGGCGAGAAGGCCCTCCCTTTTTATCAGCTACTATGCAAGTCTGACAAATTCGAGTGGATGGCCTAAGGAGATGACATATTTGAGGACCTCAAATGCCTGCTCTCCACATCACCTATCCTGGTTATGCCAAAGGAGATGGATCCTTTGCTGCTATGCATAGAAGCCACGCATCAGGTGGTCAGCACCGCACTCGTGGTCGAACGACCCGAAGATGGCAAGACCCATGGGGTCCAACGCCCAATCTACTACCTCAGCGAGGTACTAACCTCGACAAAGCAAAGGTACCCCCACTACCAGAAGCTTCCCTATGGCGAATTCATGACAGCGCTTTGATTGAGCCACTACTTTTAGGAGCACCAGATCATGGTCATCAACGACTCCTCGCTGTCGAACATCCTAAACAACCCCGAAGCCATGGGGCGAGTAGCCCTGTGGGGCATCGAGTTGTTTCCTCTAGACATCATCTACGAGCGGCACACCGCCATCAAGTCTCAGGTCCTCCCTGATTTCCTTGTACACTAGATGGAACTCTAGCTGCCGGATACCCCGAACATGTCATAGTCCTGGACAATGCACTTCGATGTTTCCAAGCGCGAGGCTAGAGAAGGATCCAGCATCATACTGACGTCCCCTCAAGGGTACACGATGGGGTATGTCCTTTGTATGAAATTTCGCGCATCCAACAACGAGGCCCAATACAAGGCACTCATACACGGCATGAGGATGGCCAAGGTGTGCGGCGGCACACGCCTCGTCATCTTCGGCGACTCCAACCTTGTCGTCTAGCAGATGATGAACGAGTGTGATGCCCATAGCTCTAACATGATCGCATACCGTGTGCTCTATAACTCACTCAAAGGAGACTTCGACGGCTATGAACTTCGGCATGTTGGTAGAGAAAGCAACAAAGAGACCGACAATCTCGCCAACATCGGCTCCACATGCGCCCCAGTGCAACCAAGTGTGTTCCTCAAACAAATATGCGTACCCTTCATTAAGCAAATATGCGTACCCTCCATCAGAAATACATACTTGCCTTTATAGACAAGGATTTTGAGAAATGGGTGAGTAAAGGAAAAGAAATAATTTTAATAATCCAAATAATTGGGAGAATTATTTGGGGATGCTTATATCCCAGGTATATGATGTACACTTGGTGTAGGCATCAAGGTCAACCTAGATTCTTGGAGGATCTAGGCCTTTGTTATTCTGATGCCACCTAAACAGGGACGGACTAGGGCGCTCAGAGCTCACCTTCGTACAAGGGTTATATGGGTGGATAGACCATGTCATGTAGATGATCATGGGAGCAATAGTTGGGCTTGGTTGGATTTTAGGTGGTTTTGAAGTGACAGCAAACTTTATTGAAAATAAGACTGCCATAACAGACACATCAATTAGCCTCCTAAACCATGTGGGTTTAAGAAGCACAAGGCTCTAATGGAAACAAGTGAAGTGGGAGTTGATAGTCCATGGTTAGTAGATCATAACCATGCAAAGAGTTGGTGAAGGGGAGGTGGTATATAGATGTGGGCTTTTGCCAAAGTAGGCAAGATGATAAGGTTTGCAGAACAGATTATTATCTTGACTACAAAACCATCAGGGATGAGTGGGAATTAGAATGTCTTAGCCAAGGGAAAGAGTGAGATTTGGTAGTACTAAATATGTACTACAAGATGGTTCAAGTGCATTCTCAATAATGCACCTAGGTTGGAGGAGGTAGAGCTCCAAAGAGTGAATCTAGATAAGAGATCCAGACAGCCATTTTGGCAGATTTGGTGATCTTGACTAGTGTTCAAGAGGGAAACAATTGAGAGGGTGGCATTCCTTCCCTCAAGTGGTTGATGTGGAGGTATACATTGAAGAGAGGGGTTCCAAACTTGGATTGGGTCTCTACTGAGTTGGAAACCATCCAGAGGATTTATCCTTGGATTGAGATAAGCATGAGATGAGATGATCACTTGAGTGGCTTAGGATAGATCTAGACTTGGATACTTGCTAGGGCCTGATGATCACAAGCCTGGATTGGGTCCTAATGGATGAGCTACTAGATTAGCTCACTCTAGTTCCTAAGCAAACAAGGCAAACAGCAGATCAAGGCAATTTATCAGATAGTAGATCAAGGAAATTCATCAACCAGCAAATCAAGGCAATTCATCATATTACTTATCCAACTAGTACTAAGGTTACCATCAAGCCTAGCTTGAGGTAAGGATGGGTAGGTTGAAAGGGGTTTTGCTTGAAGTAAGATAAGTACCATCTCGGTATCTCTACCAAGATGGAGATGAAAAGGTTTTAATAAAGTTTTGGGGAAAACCTAGGGATAAGAGTAGTTCAAGGTTCTGTCTTGAAAACATAAGGAGAGTATATACATGTCTCCATAGTTTTGGAAATAGAAGCTATTAAAGTATTTGGTTGTGTTAAAGTCATCTTGGCTCAGGTTTTTGAAATTCCAGAACATTTGAGAATATGAAGGATCAGCCAAGACATCTCTTTTGTAAAATAGTTTTTGTAAACTAGTGTTGAGGTGAGGGGTACACAACTAATACATAAACAGTTGCTTGAACACAAGAAAACAAGTAAGCACACATTGCAAGAAAAAGTTTTTGTTCCCCCTGATTTCTGCCTTTTGGACATTGAATCAGGGTTGCTGAAATTGGGATGTTACATCCGTGGCTTGAAGCAGCAACTTTCCTAGCGGTGCTCGAGCCCGCCGCGGCGGAGGAGCTTCTCTTAGTATTGACCATCGAGGAGCGGAGAGCGCGGCGGTGTGAGCAAAGGAAGGAGGAGGGGAAGACACAAAGAATGTCCAGTGCGTAGGAGCTCAAAAAATGGCAGCAATGGTGGAAAACAGAGGAAAGTGGTGAAGGGGTAAACTTATCTGTTTTCCCCACGGTATAAAAAGGTAGAGGATGATGAAGTGGAACCGTCGATGCAGAATCCCTAACGCGTGCCAAGATCTTACTTTCCACATGTCAACACCAGCCTGAACCGTCGCAAGCACACCATCCACTACGCATGGAAATTGAGGAGACGCCATAATTTTAGCCACGATTATGCGTGACTAGTCAAATTCAAGTCAGGCGGTGGGACCCATGATTGTCACGTTGCATCGTCTCTGTTGCCGCAGACATTTGAGCTCACCAATCGTCATCAATGACGTCATCAAAGCAAAGAAAGCAATGGCTCGAAGATTTTGACTGAATATAAAGTACTTACTCGAGTCTACGACTCAACCAACTACTTGGGGGCTACTCCTATCAGGAGCGCTGGATGTGCACCTAAGAAACTACAATGGTAACATCACCTCAAAAAGATCTTCGAGTTCGACGTTGAGTCTGCGACTCCACTACGGACTCGGGGGCTACTCCCATAGGGAGCTCTGATCGCGCATTCAAAAAAATGCGTCTTTTGGACAGATAATTGAAACAAACGCAAATGACTGAACTAAAGTCTCCGCTCGAGTCTACGACTCGAACGGACACTCGGGGATACTCCCATAGGGAGCGCTGGTCGCGCATCCTATGAACTATTCGAGTGAGATCCTTTGGATCAAGTACGATAAAAATCATTTTGGCAACTTTTCCCAAATTAACGCTAAGTGAAAAATAGTCTCCTTGGTCACCCGAAACACCTCCGTGGTGATAAAACTTCGGATGTTGTGTCTACGACATAAAGATAAGCCCTACATATATCATCTGATGGACTGGTAATGCACCAGACTGCGCTCTGCCAGTAAACTCCCGTGTCAATAGGCACGATGAAAATCCTGATGGACGCAGTGGGTATATCACTTGAAAATCACTGGTATTCGACTCCTATAAGACCTCAACGGCCTAAGTCAAATTACACCAACATTTGTTCTGGATTCGAGTCTAGGGACTCAAGTCTGAAGAAGATCGTGTTGTTTTGTCCTATGATAGTTAACTGGACCTGATCCTCGGGTGAGTCAGGCAGACGTATCTATAATCCCTATGAACTAACGTGCTTATTCGTAAAGACAAGTTCGAGTGAGAAGCACCCGAAATATTATAGAGTCTCTAGTCGAATCTACAATTCGACTAAACACTCAGGGGTTACTCACATGGATATACCCTACGAGTGCCTGACATTATTATACCCGGTCCAGCCCAGGGAAGGCCCACATGAAGACTTGCTGTCAAAGAATATTTCGGGTGGCCCAAGCCCATTACAAGTTCGAATCTTTTGAGGACACGTCTAGTTGTAGATAAAATTTCAAAGGGTTTAACCCTAATTTTGTAACGGACTCGACCTACCCCCGGGACCTAGCCTATCTATATAATGGCTAGGAGGGCACGACGAGAAGGGACAACTCACCTCATACACACACCTCACGCCAGATCGTATCTATGCACCCCTGTAACCTCCGGTTCCACCGTAATCATGAACAGACAGGCAGGAGTATGGTTTTCCCTCCGGGGGCCTGAACTGGGTAATCCTTGTGTCCCTGTGTTGCTTGCCTGTTAACCATCTCGCGACTTCCAGTATCCCCATCTTCTCAAAAACCCAAGGGCCAGAGTAGCCAGATCCGGAGCGGGCCAGCCCATCTTGGTGCCACATCACGTGGGGTCGACGCGTTTCAAACGGCCGGGGCTTGGCCCCCTGTCAGCAAGGGGTATGGGTGGACGTGCGCCGTCCGATTAAAATGGGATGGACGGCCCTGGGTCATCGTCTCCGCTGCAACATGAAGGATGGAGAGGAAACCCTAGCTTCCGCCAGAGATGGATGGGGAGATCACCAGGGGACGTGATGGCGGCTGGGATGGTCCAGGGAGGTGCGGAGGTTGGCGACTAGTCCGTAGAGGGGCAGTGAGGCAAGGTTGGACGCCGGGACCTTGCTTCCGGGAAGACGGCCATGTGGCGCCCTCAGGATCTTGTCGGAACACTTCCTCAGGAGTTTGCATGTCGATAAGAAGGAAAGGTTTAGGTAGAACTAGTCTAGAGGAAGGCATACAAGCATAAATAAGGAGTGGGGGAGGTCGAGTGGCCGTGCAAACCTTCTCTCAAGTTCAAACCCGAGAGGGTTTCTTCTGCTCCTCCGGAGCAGTAGGGGGAGGGAGGTGCTGGGACATTGTAGGAGGGGAGTACAGAGGTAGGGGAGTGTTATGGCAGCAGGGGAGGGGTTCAGGGTGGTTGGAGACGAGAAATAGCTCGTGAGCTCTAAAATAGCCCAAAAATCTTGCTTTCTCTTTCTATGGCCGGTATAGAGGAGAAGAGGGGGATGGGAGCTCGAGGGAGCTGAGTGATAGTGAGAGGGGGAATGAGGGGTAGGGGGATAGGGTTGAGGGCCTCAAGCCCCTTTTATTGTGAGAGAAATATCTATGGGTGGAAATGTCCATTTTGGAAATGGGAGTGGGGTAGGGTTTGCTTGGGCTGCTGCCAGGTGGAAGCGATGAGGGGTATGTGGTGGCCTAGGTCGAGTGGGGGCAGGGAGAGGATGGGGTGGTTGCTGCAAGTAAATAAATGAGCAATATATGGGCATCTCTCCCTCTCTCCAAGCATAAGGGACAAAGGAGGGAGGTGCTACATCGTTGCTACAGTGGTGGTCGAACAGGTTGTGTCCTGGTGCTGAGGAAAAGTGGTGGACAAGTTTTGTGGAGGGTTGAAGGGTTTTAGCTAATGGTTTTGCAAGATGGTTAGCTTTGGAAATGATAATGATCATGAAGCAAAGTCAGGTAATTTGTTAATGTCAAGATGGGTTAGTGATGCTGATAGATGGTTGAGGTCAAGATACACCTGAGGGCATTATTTAAGAATTTTCAGAATATTTTATATCCCCATTTGGTCTATTATTTAAACATTGCAGAAACTATTTTATTGAATTCATATGGAAGATTTGAATTGGAAAACTTGATATTTTGGTGTGAGATGGTCCTAATTACCATATCACACATTGCGGAATTTTCTTGGAATTTTCTTGGAATTATTTGTTGTTTCTTACATTTAAGAAAAAGGGCAATAAGAAATAATAAAGCATCTCAAAAATATGTAATTATGAGTTGGGAAGATGTAATATTATATATAGGCATCAGAGCTGCCTTAAGTTGTCAAATTAGTTTGGAGAAAAACAAAAGTGCCTTTTTGGAAAAGGTTGTTGAGGATTTTTCATAAATGGAAATTAAATAGTTTTAGTTTCCAAATAATTATGGGAATTATTTGGCAAATGATTATATCTAAGGTGGATGATGTCAACATGAAGTATCCATCATAACCAACCTTGGGTTTTGGAAAACTAGATGGATTTTGGAAGAAGACAAGTGTTATAGGATCTAGGGCATTGATATTTTTATACCACCTAAGCGTGGTTGGATGAGGGAGCTCATCTTGGTAAAAGGGATGGATGGATAGAACAACTCATATAGCTGATCATGATTCCAAGGGTTGGGCTTGGGTGTAATTGAGGTGATCTAGAAGTGAGGGAAAACTTTGTTGAAAATAAGGCTACCATAGTAGATGCATCATGATGCCCCATAAACCTTGTGGGTTTAAGAAGTAGAAGGCTTAAGTGGAAACAAGGGAAGAGGGGATTGATAGAACATGGATAGAATATCATAACCATGCAAATAGTTGGTCAAGGGGAGGTAGCATAAGGATGTGAGCTTCTGCCAAAATAGGCAAGATGATATGGTTTGAAGAAAAGATTACTTTCTTGACTATAAAACCATCATGGATGAGTGGGTATCAGAATGGTTAGCCAAGGGAAAGAGTGGGATCAAGTAGTACTGATGATGTACTACAAGATATT
Organism: Avena insularis; assembly: GCA_023614405.1. Taxonomy (NCBI): domain Eukaryota; kingdom Viridiplantae; phylum Streptophyta; class Magnoliopsida; order Poales; family Poaceae; genus Avena; species Avena insularis. The sequence goes on along the minus strand of CM042685.1, from coordinate 86,042,902 downwards.
TCAAGTACATTCTCAAGAATGCGGGGCCCCCACTTACTTGGCCCGGGCCTAAGTGAAAGTGAAGTGGTGGGCCTACCCATCCCAACCCGCGGTATGCTGGGATTCGCAAAGAGCAGCACCTTATGATGTTCATGACCAATCGGATCTTGACATACCACTAGGTACCAGAGGAGATCGCTATGATCGTTACTGTATCCGTATCGAAGAGATGCGACAAAGTGTTCAGATCATTGTGCAATGTCCTAATCAAATGCCTAGTGGCATTATCAAAGCCGACTGTAACACCCTCGGATCGGCCATATGCAAGTTTTAGCGATTCCCGCCAAAACCCGGATAGAAGCGATTCAAAGGTGCCCACCAGACACTTGCGTGCGGGTGGCAAATGAAGTAATATCATTACACAGTAGTCCATGATGGAACCCATAAAACATATATATACAACAACGACTCCATGAGTCAAGAATACAGATATACATTACAAAGATCCAAATTCACCATGAAAACAATACAGCATCCGAGTACGGACAAGATGCAAATGGGGCTTAGAGCCCTGAAGAATAAGAAATGGTGTGCATAACCCTTTCCATCCCAAGCCGAAAGGGTAACACTGCTAAAGACGTTGATCTCAAACCTGCTTAAACAAAAGGGGTGCCGACATATGGCAAAGGAAAAAGGAGAGAGGTCAGTACTGAGGCCAGTACACGACCAGTCTTAGAATTCAGCAGTTCTCTCCTACATAGGTATGGTGGGATTAAGTGGCAGCGAAGAAGGCACTAAACAACCTATAGAGACTCGAAACAACTGTCGGCTATCAGAGAGGGATAAGAAAGACCTATTGGGATCCAACATGATACTAACACCAAACATACACATCCTGGCGTTTCCCCCTCGAGACCAAACGCGGAAATCAGACCGTGGAACTCACACCATTGGCAGTTTTATTTCTTCCATTATAGTTGCATCAATTACTAGTCAGATGTAGATAGCCTGGGTCATACTGATATAATAAGCAGTGGGTAGTTCTAATTAACCATTCCGTTGTAGTTGCAATACTTTCTAGTCATATACATATATCATGAGACATCCCAATTCCAGCAGATGTTAGTACTTTTATTTAGCCATTCTGTTATAGTGAAGTTGATTACTATTCATTTCAAAGTCAAATTTATAGCACTACTTTAGTTATAGTTGTCTATGATCGAGATACTTTGCTCCATGTCGTCCATAACCGCAGACATGACTTTTAGAAAGTTTTATCCTACAGGGGGCACAAATAGCAACACACGCACAATCAACCTCGGAAAAACCAAATGAAAACCCAATGAGGCATCACGACAAAGCAATTGCAAGATTCATATAATATTTCAGGGGGCCACCCCCCCTAAGCTACCTTTGACGAAGTTGGCCGGCTCCGAGACGGACCCAGAGGTTTGTGTCAATGGCTGTAAACGACTGGAAAACCGAAAGAGTGACTGGGCTTGTCGCTACCGCTAAACATTCCACTTACCTAAACAGTATAGTACTAAACTCTCTCTACTATCAATAGTAGTAAATAAAGCAGTAACATGGCATAAGCATGGCATAAGTACAGGATAGTAATAAAACCCCAAACTACTTTGTGGCCCCAAGGAATAAGATATGACTCAAGCTCTCGCTAAGGGGATCCATGGTACCACATGCGGATAGTGCGAGTATTCAAGGAACGGGTATCAAGTACTCGGGGTCCTACGGGACACAAGTGGGCGGTTCAAAACCAAATCACATCTATTACCCACCAGTGTCTCTGCATTAGTTATAACTATTCCCAGCAATTTAATATAAGCTGTTATTTAAGTCATGATCATCTCCAACATAAAGCATGAGGCATTTCTCCAAAACTATGGTACTTGATGAAAGAACATTTCATAATCCCTAGTGTTTTGTGTGTTAGATAACAATACCAAGGATTATTTCATGTGTGTTAAAGTGATGCAGACCTTAACATTGAAAAGGAGCTTCAATGTGTTTTTTTGGGGGGAGGGGCGGATAATCCGCCCCTACCGGATAATCCGACCCTCCCCAATCGACAAACGGCGCCAAGGCGCGTCATGCAATATGGGAGGTGGAATATCTCCCGGATTTTATGGCCAAGGCCGGAGTTTTTGCCCAGGCCGGATAATCCTCCCCTCAAGGGCGTCGGATAGTCTGCCCCCAAGAATTTTGCAAAGGTCGCCACAGCGTGTCAAGCAAAGAGGGGGGTGGAATTTCTCCTGGACTTTCTGTCTCTAGGGAGCATTTTTTCCCCAGGGGCGGATAGTCCGCCCCTTGAGGGGGAGGATAATCCTCCCCCTCGAGGATTTTCACCAAGTCAAGCACGACGCGACCCACTATGTGGGGGTGGATTTACCCCGGACATTCCTGCCCTAGGGCGGATTTTCTCCCCATGGCGGATTATCTGCCCCCACTAGGGGAGGATTACCCCAAACAGATCTAACGGACAGTTTTGGGTAGAGGTTATTTATACCCATCATTCCCTTCCTTCCAGAACACTTGGGTCATTCGAAAAATACAAGACCTGCTCCTCAAGTTCTATCCAAGAGATCTCCACCTTCATCCACCCAAAGGCCCCAACCCTTGGGGAATCAAAGGAGGAGGGCTCGATCTTCATCAATAGAAATGAAGCGCTTCACCTCCTCTCCATTCATTTGGAGAACCCTCGATCTAGTATTTCTTGCAAATATCTAGATCCTTGATTTGATTATATTGATAATCCTTGTCCTTGTTGTTGGAGATATGCCCTAGAGGCAATAATAAATATAGTTATTATTATATCTTTGTGTTTATGATAAATGTTTGCATTCATGATATAACAGTATTAAAAGGAAACATTAATACTTGTGTAATTTGTAAACTAAATTATAGTCCCTAGTAAAGCCTCTTCATAATACTAGCTTGTTGGTTAATAGATGATTGTGGTTTCCCTATCATGAACATTGAGATGTTCTTAACAACAAGATCATATCATTAGGAGAATGGTATGATGGACATACTCCTATAAATAAGCGTAGCATAAAGATCAAGTCATTTTAATAGTTCAATTGCTATAAGCTTTCTGATACATAGTAACCTGATTCCTTCGACCATGAGATAATGCTAATCACCATCACTGGAAGGATGCTTTGATGACATCAAACACCACACCGTAACTGGGTGGCTATAAAGGTGGCATTGAGTGTTCGGAAAGTATGGGTTGAGGCACATGGATCAAGAGTGGGATTTGTCCATCCATATGATGGATATATATACTCTGGGCCCTCTCGGTGGAATGTCATCCAATTGGCTTGCAAGCATGTGACTGGCTCACAAGGGATCACATACCACGGGAACAAGAAAAGAGTACTGTAGAGGGAGTGACCCAACCTTTGTTAACATAAGGTGGTGTCCCCTGTGTTTACAATGCTAGTCCCTGGATCAATAGCTAGCATCCACAGTTTAGATGTAATATCAAGAAACAAAGGTCATAATATAACTAGGAATAACATAATTTTATTACATCATTACATAGCTCATTTGGCTATTACAATACATTGCAGCGGAATAAGTATAAGCATGGAGTCCTTCATCTTCAAAGTGCCACAGGCAGACATGTTGGTTGTAGACTTTGTAATCCTAATCAATCAATCTTCTCTAAAACAATCAAACCTGCAACATTACAAGTTACAGCCACAAGGGTCAATACATTTGAATTGTATTGGCAAGTGATACTATGGTAGTATAGTAGAGTCTATCATCTAAATGCATTTGGCTAAGTGGAGTTGAGGCTTGCATTGCTCAAAATAGATTTTCCTTATCATTTTGAAAACACTAAGTTTTTGCTTGACAAAATCATTTTTCTCAATCAAGATTGAAGATCCTTTAACCCTTGTTCAACCACAAGTTTTTAACTTAGAAATTTGAATGATGAGATTCTTGATTGCTTCCATGTCTTGATGCTCAAATTGTCCTTTACCAGGGACATGGCTAAGTACTTAGATTTTACACTCTGCAGAGGTGGTGCACTTTCCCCACAAGACTTGGTTTCCCAAGACAAGATCTTTCAGAAGCCTTCCCTTAGACCAAAATGGACGCGTTCCAACCTATCAAAAACTACCACCCACTGTCCATATGGCTATGTTCTTGCAACCTATATGATCTAGGCAGAGCCCATAATGCCAAGTGGCTACACTTGAAGCTTCTCAACATTTGACATCTCAAATCTCTTTGTTCCTGGGTGGCCATCCACAAGTGAGATACACAAGGTAAACCATAGACATGGGCCTTGTGAACCACTCAACCAAAATCCACCAAGCAATTACCATTCCACCCAGGTTATTCATTAACTTAGTTGTTTTATTAAACAAAACACAAGTCCTCAGACTTAGGAATTTTTCCATAGTGTGAATATATAGTCCACCCATGTTTTCTATTAGCTAGGCTAAGCTTGATAGTTGTAGGAATCTTAACTTAGGAAAAAATTCCTACTAAGGTTTCATCCACTAGGTTTTCCTATAGTAAGGTTTATACTTAGCAAAATTCCATGCAAGTTTTACTTAGAGAAAAACACTAATGCATAGTGAAAGTAATGGGACAAAAAGTATGAAGCATCACTTGCCTTTTTGGTAGAGGGTATAGGTTCACTTCCTTGTCCTTGCAACAATCACACTCTTCAAGTCACTACAAATCAATCAAACAAGGCACAAACTCAATCTACCAATCAAGCAAAACAACACATAAAATCATGAAGTCAAAGTAATGCATGCAAGCATGCCAAGTTTGTTTTTGTTTGAAAAGTGGTTCCTAATGGGTCATAAACATTTGAAAACATCTATTGGTCATTTTGTAAAGTGGCAAAGTCATTTGCAAGAGGTTTCACTTCCTAAACCATTTTCAAAACAAAGTATCATTTTATGTGGTGTAGAAATATTTCTACTAAGGCATTAATCTATAAGGTTCACCAAATTCATTTTCAACTCATAAAACTTGGTGTTTGGGGTTAGAGAGTTTAAAACAAAAACATTTTCCAAAGGTTTTCTTCCAAAACCATTTTTAATAAATAAACCACATTTTTATTTGACTAGAAATGGTTTTAAATCAAAGAATCATTATTTTGTTTTACGAAATTCATTTTTTTGAATCCACAAAGTGTTTCCTAATATTAGTAGGTTCAAATCACACCATTTTCCAAAGATTTTATCCCCAAAATCATTTTTGAACAATTTTTTACATCCTTAACAAGCACACAAATGTTTCTGTAAAAAACAACCATTTTTCCAGAAGCTTTTTACTAAACAAAAGGCATGGTTGGCTAGGGCTTGTCTCACTGATTCCATTGATATAAAATTTGTAAAATTTGGATGTGTGGTTTGAAAGTTACAAGGGTTTCAAAATGGCATCTAAATCTGATTTCAAATTCTATTCTAAATCATCCAGTGACACGCGGCGCGTTCTGATTCGTCCAAAACGGTTCGTGCGGATCAGGCGACGCAGGCCGTTGGATCTAATTGATATCGCGCGGCTCAGGCGTGCTCTTACCGCTTCGCTCTATTCTAATTACAACCGCAGGATTAAAATCTAACGGTGTCAAACTGATTGACCTTACTCGGGCGGCGCTGACGGCGGCTGGTGGCGGCGCAAGGTTAGATGGCGGCGGCGCTGGCGAAGCAGGAAGCGAGAAAGGGAGAGAGTAAGCTCACCGCATTCGCCGAAGTTTGGGGAAGCTCAAGGTGGCACTGGCTGGGGGAGGGACGCACGGGACTGTCCTTAATGGCTCGTCGGAGATGAGCTGGGCTTCGAGCGGTTCAGGGGGTCGTCGAGGGCGAGGATAGGGGGCAACCTAGGACAAACAGGAGACACTGTTAGGTTCGCAAGAGCATGGCGATCATTAACGTGTCCACGGGGAAGAGAGGGGTGGTCGGGTTTACCGGGGAGACGTCGTCGGAGAACGGCAGAAGACGGCGGCGCTCTGTCGTGTTTGTTGTCGGCGTTCTAGAGCACGCACGGACGAGTGGTTGGTGCTGGGAGATGCGTAGGGAGATGGGGATCACGCTCGGGTGGTCGAGGGGGCCAGGCGGTGGCTGGGCTCGCCGGAATCGTCGCGGTTGTTCGTCAGAGACAGGGGGTGGTTGAGCAAAATTCGACAGCCTGGGGGCGTTTCGAGGAGGGGCGACAGAGGGGAAAGAGAGAGGAGTCCCTGGCATTTAATCAGGCATGGTCAATGGCGGGTTTAATCCATCCTTCAACGCCAATTCAAGGGAATTAACACGGTAGTAAACGGCGAGGAACGGTCGACGCGGTGGAGACGATGAATAGGAGGGGTGGGTCCTAGCTGTCTGCGAGAGAGAGAGAGCGTGAGTGTGGGGTCCAGTCGTCAGCGACTTAGCGGTTAAGTTCCTGAGTGAGAAAAGAATGCTTCGGGGAAGAGAGGGGCTGGTACTGGGCCTTGTTGGGCTTGGTCGGCTGGGCTGGTCCAGATCCTATTTTTTTCTGTCTGAAACCTTTTTCTTTTTCCAATACTATTTTTTGTTTTGAATTTCCAAACAATATTCAAACATTCAAACAATTCAAATAATCACCACACTTGCAATGAGTTTTTGGTTCTGTTTATCAACATAAACCAAATCCCAAAATAAAATAATATCTTTATTCTTTTTAGGATCCATTCATTAATTAAATAAAATGGACCTTTAGTTATTTAATCAAGTAGGGTTTGATTTATTGAATAAAATCTCCATTTGAAATCCAAATATTTTCAAAACCATATCAGTAGGTTTTATTTGAAAATAAAAGATATTTGGAAAACTTGTTAAAAATAAAATAACATTTTGTTCTAGGGTCCATTAATAATTAAATAAGATGGACCTCAGTTATTATTTCAAATAGGATTTATTTTATTAAAATATTTATTTTGAAATCTAAAATAAAACCAAAACACTTCAGTAGGTTTTATTTGAGAATATAAAATATTTGGAAAACTTATTTTTAAAATAAATAAATAAGTTTTTGTGTTTATTTAAAATGGGAAAAGCCTTTACTTAAATAAAATTGGATATTAAATCCTTATTATTTTATTTAAATAAACCTTTACTATTTTTATCAAAACAAAATGTTTTTATTTCAAAAAATTGGCCAAGGTTTAATTTGGCTTTATAAAATAATCTTTATTTATAAATCTACCTTTTCTTTTGAAAACCAAATCCTTTTATTGAAAGATCCAAAATAGTAGTTTTAAATATATTTTTTTTATCTTCCTTTATTAAATGTTTATCTTTTTAAATCCCTTTAGGATTTATTTGATCCAAATTGGTTTGAAGATTTCCAATTGGATTCAAAAAGTTTCTTCTCACTCTGAAAATCAAATAAAGTTTTATTTTATCCATTTATTTTTCACATTACAAGATTTGGAAAGTCTTGGGATGTGACAGGCTACCACCCTTAAAATAAATCTCGTCCCGATATTTGGGGAGGCTACGGTTTCAAGTTGGTTCAAAACAACTAGGGTACTACCACCCTTAAAAATTTTCAAACTAAATTACAACTTGGCTTGCTTGGGATCCTGGGGAAACTTCTCTGGGCAACCTTCTGCATAGTGTCCTTTGTTTCCACACCTGACTCATGGGCCAAGGTTGAGATCCTTCATAGACTTGTTTAACTTGTTCTTCATCTTTTCTGGACAATTGTTTACATAGTGGCCTAGTTCCTTGCATTTGAAACACATTACTTGGCTGATATCTTTCTTTTCCTTTGGTATCATTGCCTCTTGTTTGTTTCTTTGATTCTTCTTCTTTTCTGGGCATTCATTGGCATAGTGTCCCATCTCTTTGCAATTGTAACATTGCACTTGAGTAATATCCTCCTTGTTAGGGTTGGGGCATTTCTTCTTCTTCTTTTTGGGTCTCTCCAAAGCTAGGAGTTCTTCTAGTTCATGTTCTTCATAGGTGGGAGATCTTTCTCTCTTCTTGGGGCATTGATCTTCATGCTCCTTGGATGCATGATCCTTGTCTCCACAAGTTTTGTTAGCTTGGGTTCCTTCTAGATTAGCATCTTTGTCATCCTTGTTGTCATTAGCTCTTTGGGAAAAGTTTTCTCCCATGTTGATCATTTGAGTAACCAATCCTTGCAACAATTGGGATTGAAGTTTCAAAATCCTTTGTATGGTTGGGTCTAGTCCATTGTTGTTGGCTAAAAGCTGAGTTGTCTCTTGGCTCAACTGGTTTTGGGTTGCTATAAGTTCTCTCATGTTGTCCTCTTGGTTGTTGTTGTCATCAACTTTGATGTTGGTGTTTGTTGGAGTAGTCATCTGTTTGGGTTAGATGGAGATTAGCATAGGCAAAAGGTTTTCTAAGGAAATAATTCTAATCACACACATCACAAGTCACACAAGCAATGTGCAAGCATTTACAAATAACTTTTCACTCAAACAACAAAGTTCAAGCACATACTTAGGCAACAAAATATTTTTGTTACACCACATAAGTTGGTGAGTTTGTCCTAACTAAAGTATGGTAGTCCATCTATAGGGTTCACTTGTGATCTTTCCATCCTTCTTGGTTGATTCTTCTTTCTACACGAGATCTTGGTTTCCTTTAGGAAAACTCTTGGTCATAAAACTTCAATTAATGTAGGCTCCTTCTAACTTTTGCATTCCCTCAGTCTCTAAATCTTGAGCAAGATTTCCTTGTCTCACTTGTAGTCCTTGGTGATATCCAAGGTTGAGGTCCTTGGTGAACATGCTGAAGATGTTGAAGTCATTAGAGTTGAATGTGTTGGAGAAGTCCTTTGCACATGGTGAAGTCTTGGGCCATGGGGTAGGTTTTTCCATCAGGTTGAAGTAGAAGAGATGTAGAATTGAAACCAAAATGGTTGAGGAAAGGGTTTACAAGTTTGTTTTGTAAATAAGTTTTGGAACAAATACAACTCCTATTTTTCTAAAGGTTTTGTCCAATCCTAGGTTTAAAAATCCTACAGGAAACACAATGCTCTGATACCATCTGTAGAGGGAGTGACCCAACCTTTATTAACATAAGGTGGTGTCCCCTGTGTTTACAATGCTAGTCCCTGGATCAATAGCTAACATCCACAGTTTAGATGTAATATCAAGAAACAAAGGTCATAATATAACTTTATAAGCAGGAATAACATAATTTTATTACATCATTACATAGCTCATTTGGCTATTACAATACATTGCAGCGGAATAACTATAAGCATGGAGTCCTTCATCTTCAAAGTGCCACAGACAGACATGTTGGTTGTAGACTTTGTAATCCTAATCAATCAATCTTCTCTAAAACAATCAAACCTGCAACATTACAAGTTACATCCACAAGGGTCAATACATTTGAATTGTATTGGCAAGTGATACTATGGTAGTATAGTGGAGTCTATCATCTAAATGCATTTGGCTAAGTGGAGTTGAGGCTTGCATTGCTCAAAATAGATTTTCCGTATCATTTTGAAAACACTAAGTTTTTGCTTGACAAAATCATTTTTCTCAATCAAGATTGAAGATCCTTTAACCCTTGTTCAACCACAAGTTTTTAACATAGAAATTTGAATGATGAGATTCTTGATTGCTTCCATGTCTTGATGCTCAAATTGTCCTTTACCAGGGACATGGCTAAGTACTTAGATTTTACACTCTGCAGAGGTGGTGCACTTTCCCCACAAGACTTGGTTTCCCAAGACAAGATCTTTCAGAAGCCTTCCCTTAGACCAAAATGGACGCGTTACAACCTATCAAAAACTACCACCCACTGTCCATATGGCTAAGTCATAATGCCAAGTGGCTGCACTTGAAGCTTCTCAACATTTGACATCTCAAATCTCTTTGTTCCTGGGTGGCCATCCACAAGTGAGATACACAAGGTAAACCATAGACATGGGCCTTGTGAACCACTCAACCAAAATCCACCAACCAATTACCATTCCACCCAGGTGATTCATTAACTTAGTTGTTTTATTAAACAAAACACAAGTCCTCAGACTTAGGAATTTTTCCATAGTGTGAATATATAGTCCACCCATGTTTTCTATTAGCTAGGCTAAGCTTGATAGTTCTAGGAATATTAACTTAGGAAAAATTCCTACTAAGGTTTCATCCACTAGGTTTTCCTCTAGTAAGGTTTATACTTAGCAAAATTCCATGCAAGTTTTACTTAGAGAAAAACACTAATGCATAGTGAAAGTAATGGGACAAAAAGTATGAAGCATCACTTGCCTTTTTGGTGGGTATAGGTTCACTTCCTTGTCCTTGCAACAATCACACTCTTCAAGTCACTACAAATCAATCAAACAAGGCACAAACTCAATCTACCAATCAAGCAAAACAACACATAAAATCATGAAGTCAAAGTAATGCATGCAAGCATGCCAAGCTTTGTTTTTGTTTGAAAAGTGGTTCCTAATGGGTCATAAACATTTGAAAACATCTTTTGGTCATTTTGTAAAGTGGCAAAGTCATTTGCAAGAGGTTTCACTTCCTAAACCATTTTCAAAACAAAGTATCAATTTATGTGGTGTAGAAATATTTCTACTAAGGCATTAATCTATAAGGTTCACCAAATTCATTTTCTACTCATAAAACTTGGTGTTTGGGGTTAGAGAGTTTAAAACAAAAACATTTTCCAAAGGTTTTCTTCCAAAACCATTTTTAATAAATAAACCACATTTTTATTTGACTAGAAATGGTTTTAAATCAAAGAATCATTATTTTGTTTTACGAAATTCATTTTTTTGAATCCACAAAGTGTTTCCTAATGTTAGTAGGTTCAAATCACACCATTTTCCAAAGATTTTATCCCCAAAATCATTTTTGAACAATTTTTTACATCCTTAACAAGCACACAAATGTTTCTGTAAAAAACAACCATTTTTCCAGAAGCTTTATACTAAACAAAAGGCATGGTTGGCTAGGTCTTGTCGCACTGATTCCATTGATATAAAATTTGTAAAATTTGGACGTGTGGTTTGAAAGTTACAAGGGTTTCAAAATGGCATCTAAATCTGATTTCAAATTCTATTCTAAATCATCCAAAGGACACGCTGCGTTCGATTCGTCGAAACGGTTCGTGCGGATCAGGCGACGCAGACGTTGATCTAATTGATATCGCTGCTCAAAGCGTTCTTACCGCATTTATTCTAATTACAACCGCAGGATTAAAATCTAACGGTGTCAAACTGATTGACCTTACTCGGCGTAGTGACGGCCAATGGGCGGTGCAAGGTCGATAAGCGGCGAAGCAGGAAGCAAGAAAGGGAGAGAGTAAGCTCACTGCGTTCGCCGAAGTTTCGGGAAGCTCAAGGTGGCACTGGCTGGCGGAGGGGCGCACAGGACTGTCCTTAATGGCTCGTCGGAGATGAGCTGGGCTTCGGGCGGTTTAGGGGGTCGTCGAGGGCGAGGATAGGGGCACCCTAGGACAAACGGGAGACACTGTTAGGTTCGCGAGAGCATGGAGATCATTAACGTGTCCACAGGGAAGAGAGGGGTGGTCGGGTTTACCGGGGAGACGTCGTCGGAGAACGCCAGAAGACGGCGGCGCTCTGTCGTGTTTGTTGTCGGCGTTCTAGAGCACGCGCGGACGAGTGGTTGGTGCTGGGAGATGCGTAGGGACATGGGGATCACGCTCGGGTGGTCGAGGGGGGCCAGGCGGTGGCTGGGCTCGCCGAAATCGTCGCGGTTGTTCGTCGGAGACAGGGGGTGGTTGAGCAAAATTCGACAGCCTGGGGGCATTTCGAGGAGGGGCGACAGAGGGGAAAGAGAGAGGATTCCCTGGCGTTTAATCAGGCATGGTCAATGGCGGGTTTAATCCATCCTTCAACGCTAATTCAAGGGAATTAACACGGCAGTAAACGGCGAGGAACGGTCGACGCGGTGGAGACGATGAACAGGAGGGGTGGGTCCTAGCTGTCTGCGAGAGAGAGAGCGCGAGTGTGGGGTCCAGTCGTCAGCGACTTAGCGGTTAAGTTCCTGAGTGAGAAAAGAATGCTTCGGGGAAGAGAGGGGCTGGTACCGGGCCTTGTTGGGCTTGGCCGGCTGGGCTGGTCCAGATCCTATTTTTTTCTATCTGAAACCTTTTTCTTTTTCCAATACTATTTTCTGTTTTGAAATTCCAAACAACATTCAAACATTCAAACAATCACCACCCTTGCAATGAGTTTTTGGTTCTGTTTATCAACATAAACCAAATCCCAAAATAAAATAATATCTTTATTCTTTTTAGGATCCATTCATTAATTAAATAAAATGGACCTTTAGTTATTTAATCAAATAGGGTTTGATTTATTTAATAAAATCTCCATTTGAAATCCAAATATTTTCAAAACCATATCAGTAGGTTTTATTTGAAAATAAAAGTTATTTGGAAAACTTGTTAAAAATAAAATAACATTTTGTTCTAGGGTCCATTAATAATTAAATAAGATGGACCTTAGTTATTATTTCAAATAGGATTTATTTTATTAAAATATTTATTTTGAAATCTAAAATAAAACCAAAACACTTCAGTAGGTTTTATTTGAGAATATAAAATATTTGGAAAACTTATTTTTAAAATAAATAAATAAGTTTTTGTGTTTATTTAAAATGGGAAAAGCCTTTACTTAAATAAAATTGGATATTAAATCCTTATTTTTTTATCTTCCTTTATTAAATGTTTATCTTTTTAAATCCCTTTAGGATTTATTTGATCCAAATTGGTTTGAAGATTTCCAATTGGATTCAAAAAGTTTCTTCTCACTCTGAAAATCAAACAAAGTTTTATTTTATCCATTTATTTTTCACATTACAAGATTTGGAAAGTCTTGGGATGTGACAAGTACTTATCAGTAACGAGGTTGAACTAGGTATGCAGAGATACCGACGATCAAAACCTCGGATAAGTAAACTATCATGAGACAAAGGGAAATTGGTATCTTATGTAAGTGGTTCATTCGATCGCAAAGTAATCGTAGAAATATGTGGGAGCCATATGAATTTCTAGATTCATCTATTGGTTATTGATCGGAGAAGTGTCTCGGTCATGTCCGCATAATTCACGAACCGTAGGGAGACACACTTAAGGATTCGATGTTGTTGAGTAGTTATGGAATGATGAGAGACCGAATGTTGTCTGGAGTCTCGGATGGGATCCGGGATATCACGAGGAGATCCGAAATGGTCCGGATAATAAGATTCGTATAAGGAAAGTCCTGTTTCGGAGTTGGGGAATGATTCCGGTGTTTTCACCAGGAATGTTCTAGAAGGGTCTGGAAGGTCCGGCACTCCGGAGGGGAAGGGTACATGAATGTGTCATTACAATATGGAATGGTTGCATCATGTACTAGGTCACTTGGCTGGGCAAAATAAAGATAGAAATCAAATCCAAGTTTGAAAGTCAAACGCCAATGTGAAAAACTCAAACGGCAAGTTTTCTTGGTGGAGGGAGAGTAGGAAACCTAGTTGGGGTGGAAGTCCCCTACCTCCACCCGCCGGCCAAGGAGGCCGAGTTGGGGTAGGACTCCCTGCTCCCAACCGGCCACCCTCCACCTATATAAGGAGGGGTAGGGCGCCCCTACCCCTCACACCCAAAACCCTAGCCTCCGTGTCGCCGGCCACCTCCAAGCCACCGCCTAGGGCCTCCTCTAACTCGGCGAGTTAGGATTTCCCCAAGCCCTAGCCGCCGGCCAAGCCCTCCCCTTGGTGCCCTCTAAACCCTAGATCACCAAGGCCTCTCTCATACTCCACCATACTCGCACCGGCTTAAGGCGAAGCCCTGCGGGATCTCCCCTCTACTTCCGACACCACGCCGTCGTGCTGCCGGAATCGCGAGGAGAGTGCTACAACCTCCACTGCCTGCTGGAACAAGGGAGAGGAAGGTCTTCATCGAGTACCTAACATGTGACCGACTGCAGAAGCGCTGCCGGAACGTAGTGCCAGAAGGATCATCTACGCGATCTTGAGATCGGCAAGAGTACGACTACATCACCCACGAGAATCTGCTCTCGTTAACCGCTTTGGAATCTTCGAGGGTGAGTTCCTCTATCGACTCGTTGCTACAATCTAGTAGATAGATCTTGGCTTGTTTGTTTGCATGCGGTAGAAATTTTTTGTTTTCCATGCTACGAACCCCTACAGTGGTATCAGAGCCGTGTCTATATGTAGATCTATTGCACGAGTAGAACACAATGGTCATTGTGGGCGGTGGTGCTTCTATTATCAATTTCTTTTTGTGTACTTTGCATCTTGCGGTATGATGGGATGAAGCGGCCCGGGCTAACCTTACATGACATCGTTCATGAGACTTGCTCCACGCTCAACATGCAACTTGTATTGCATAGGTGGCTTTGCGGGTGCATGTCTCTCCCATCATAGTATAGATCCAATTTACAACGGGCACTTGATAGTTCAAGCATCAACGTTGTGGTTCTTGTTCGTAAGTTAGATCGACACTTATTGAAAGCCCCAAACCACGTAAAATATGCAAAGAAAATTAGAGGCGTCTAACTTTGTTTTGCAGGGGTGTGCTGTGATGTGATATGGCCATGATTGTGATTATATTTGATGTATGCAATGTTCCTTATTGTAAGTTGGCAACTGGCAGGAGCCATATGGTTGTCTTTAAATTCTGTTAAGACCCGCGTGTCTATTCAAAGTAGTTGTAACAGTTGAAGCTGGTGGACAACAACCATGAAACGGCGCCATTGACCTTGACGCCATACCGGTGATGATGGAGATCATGTTCGTGCTTGAAGATGGAGATCGGAAGCACAAGAAGAAAGGCCATATCATATCACATATTATGAATTGCATGTGATGTTAATCCTTTATGCATCTTGTATTGCTTAGTTAATGACGGTAGCATTATAAGATGATCCCTCAAGCACACAAATTTCAAGTTTTAAAGTGTTCATCCTTAGTAAGCACCGTTGCTAAAGCTCGTTGTTTCGAAGCACCACGTGATAATCAGGTGTGTTAGATTCTGCGAGTGTATACAATGTGAGCAAGACAGATTTGCTCATGCGGAAGCTAAGGTTTGATCTTGACGAGCCTAGCATGTACAGACATGGTCTCGGAACACGGATCACGGAAAGGTAAAGCATGAGTCATATAGTAGATATGATGAAAATGTTGATTGTTCGCCATTGAAGCTACATCAACTCTCGTGATGATCGGTTTTGATGTGGTGGATTTGGTTCGTGTGATCACTAAAACAATGTGAGGGATATTGTTTTGAGTGGGAGTTCACCTAGATTAATTTAACTATTAATTAGAACTCAATTTGTCATAAACTTAGTCTAAACTATTGCAAATATATTGTAGATCAATGGCGGCCCCTACCATCAATTTTAATGCATTCCTCAATGCTGGTAATTTGCAAAGAAAAGTTGAAAAACAGTGGAAGCAAATTCGCGGATTGGTTCCGCAATTTGAGGATTTTCCTCAATGCTTGTAATTTCACCTATGTGCTGGATGCACCGCTAGGTGACCCGCCTGCAACTACTGCTACCGATGAAGTAAAGAATGTTTAACTCACTCGGAAGAATCAGTACTCCACAGTTCAGTGTGCTATCCTGTATGGTTTGGAATCGGAGCTCCAGAAAAGGTTTGAGAACCATGACCCACATGATATTGTCCGTGAACTCAAAATGATATTTGAGGCTCACGCGGCAGTTGATAGTTATGAGGCTTCTGAAAAGTTCTTTAACTGCAAGATGGAAGAGGGCAGCTCCATGAGTGAGCATGTGCTTAAGATGTCTGGGCACGCAAACAAACTCCAAAGTTTGGGTATAGTGATTCCTAATTCTTTGGGGATTCACCGTGTCCTCCAATCACTACCACCAAGTTACAAGAACTTTGTGATGAACTATAATATGCAAAACATGGACAAGATGTTGCCAGAACTCTTCTCCATGTCGAAATCTGCAGAAGTGGAGATCAAGAAAGAGCACCAAGTGTGGTTGGTCAATAAGACCACCAAATTAAAGAGGCAAGTCTAAGCAAAAGGGAAACTTCAAGAAGGGCGGTAAGAAAGTTGCCGCGCTGGCGAAGAAGACCAAGGCTGGGCCTAAGCCTGATACTGAGTGTTTTTACTGCAAGGGAGAAGGTCACTGGAAGCGGAATTTCCCAAAGTACTTGGCGGATTTGAAGAACGGCAACATCAAGAAGAAAGGTATATCCGATATACATGTTATTGATGTGTATCTCACTAGTACTCGTAGTAGTGCCTAGGTATTTGATACTGGTTCGGTTGCTCATATTTGTAACTAGAACAGGTGCTGCAGAATAAACGGAAGCTAGCAAAGAATGAGGTGACGATGCGCGTTGGAAATGGATCAAAGGTTGATGTGATCGCGGTCGGCACGCTACCTCTTCATCTACCATCGGGATTAGTTTTATACTTAAATAATTGTTATTTGGTGCCTGCGTTGAGCATGAACAAAATATCTGGATCATGTTTATTGCGAGACGGTTACTTGTTTAAGTCCGAGAATAATGGTTGTTCGATTTATATGAGTAATATGTTTTATGCACATGAACCTTTGATAGATGGTCTATTCTTATTGAATCTCGATTGTAGTAATACACACATAAATAACATTGAGGATAAACGTTTGAAATTGAGCGATAACACAACCTATATGTGGCATTGTCGTCTTGGTCACATTGGAGTGAAGCGTATGAAGAAACTCCATTCCGATGGACTTTTTGAATCACTTGATTTCGAATCACTTGAAAGATGCGAAGCATGTTTGATGGGTAAAATGACTAAGACTCCATTTTCTGGGATGATGGAGCGAGCTACGGACTTATTGGAAATCATAGATACCGATGTGTGAGGCCCAATGAGTGTAGCATCGTGCGGTGGTTATTGTTATGTTCTTACCTTCACGGATGACTTGAGTAGATATGGTTATATCTATTTCATGAAACATAAGTCCGAAAATTTCGAGAAGTTTAAGGAATTTCAAAGTGAGGTAGAGAATCAACGTAAGAAGAAGATTAAATTTCTACGTTCAGATCGTGGAGGTGAATATCTAAGTTACGAGTTTGGTGAGCATTTAAAGAAATGCGAAATACTTTCACAATTGACACCGCCGGGAACACCACAGTGTAATGGTGTGTCCGAACGTCGTAATCGAACTCTCTTAGATATGGTTCGTTCTATGATGTCACTTACAGATTTACCGCTATCGTTTTGGGGTTATGCGTTAGAAACAGCCGCATTCACTTTAAATAGGGCACCATCTAAATCCGTTGAAATGACACTATATAAATTATGGTTTGGGAAGAAACCTAAATTGTTGTTCCTTAAAGTTTGGGGTTGCGAAGCTTATGTAAAGAAGTTACAGCCGGACAAGCTTGATCCAAAGCGGAAAAATGCGTCTTCATAGGATACCTGAAGGAAACTATTGGGTATACCTTCTATCATAGATCCGAGGGCAAAATCGTCGTTGCTAAGAATGGATCCTTTCTAGAGAAGGAATTTCTCTCGAAAGAAGTGACTGGAAGGAAAGTAGAACTCGACGAGGTTGTTGAACCTTCTCTCGAACTTGCAAGTAGTGCAGCACCGGAAGTAGTTCCTGTGGTGCCTACACCAATAAGAGAGGAAGCTAATGATGATGATCATGAAACTTTGGTTGAAGTTGCTACAGAACCTCGCATGTCAATGAGAACTCGTACCACTCCTGATTGGTATGATTCTGTTATGAGTGTCATGTCGGTGGACAACACCGATGACCCTGCGACATATGAGGAAGCAATGATGAGCCCAGATTCCAATAAATGGCAAGATTCCATGAAATCCGAGATTGGATACATGTACGAAAACAAAGTATGGACTTTGGTGGACTTACCGGATGGCTGGAAGGCTGTCGAGAACAAATGGATTTTCAAGAAGAAAATAAATGTTGATGGTAATGTTACTATCTATAAAGCTCGACTTGTCGTAAAAAGGGTTTCGACAAATTCAAAGAGTTGACTACGATGAGACTTTCTCACCGGTAGTGAAGCTAAAGTCAGTGAGGATTTTGTTAGCAATCGTTGCATATTATGATTATGAGATATGGCAGATGGATGTCAAAACGGCGTTCCTCAATGGAGACATTGATGAAGAGTTGTATATGATGCAACCCAAAGGTTTTATCGATCCTAAAGATGCTAACAAGGTATGCAAACTTCAACGGTCCATATATGGATTGAAGCAAGCATCCCGAAGTTGGAATCAACATTTTGATAAGGTAATCAATAGCTTTGGTTTTATACAAACTTATGGAGAAGCTTGTATTTACAAGAAAGTGAGTGGGAGCTCTGTAGCATTCTTAATACTATATGTAGATGACATATTGTTGATTGGGAATGATGTAGACCTTCTTAATAGTGTGAAGGATTATTTGAATAATAGTTTTTCAGTGAAAGATCCTGGCGAAGCAGCTTACATATTAGGCATAAAGATTTATAGAGATAGATCGAGACGCCTAATATCATTGTCACAAAGTACATATTTGGACAAAGTTCTAGAGAGGTTTGGAATGGAAGATAGTGAGAAAGGGTTCTTGCCTATGTTTCCCAATACGACCTTGAGTAAAACTCAAAGTCCAGCAACGGCAGAAGATAGGGAAAGATGAGTAAGACTCCCTATGCCTCAGCCATAGGATCTCTAATGTATGCCATGCTATGTACTAGACCCGACATTGCATATCTGTTAGTTTGACTAGCAGATATCAAAGTGATCCAGGAGTGGATCATTGGACAGCGGTCAAAAACATCCTTAAGTACTTGAGAAGAACTAAGGATATGGTTCTTTCTTATGGAGTTGATGAACAGCTCGTTGTTAATGGTTACACCGATGATAGTTGGAACACCGATCCAGATGGTTCTAAATCTCAATCTGGATACGTATTTACTTTGAATGGTGCAGCAGTTAGCTGGAGGAGTGCAAAGCAAAGCATTGTGGCGAGATCTTCAACTGAATCGGAATACATAGCTGCTTCGGAGGCTTCACAAGAAGCGATATGGATGAAGGAGTTCATTACAGAGCTTGGTGTGGTTCCAAGTGCGTTGGACCCAATGTCTATCTACTGTGATAACATAGGCGCCATAGCCAATGCCCAAGAAACAAGGTCACACAAGAAGCTGAAGCACATCAAGCTACGTTTTCACGCTATTCAAGAACATGTCCAAGATGGTGACATAAAGATTTGCAAAGTACACACAGATCTGAATGTGGCGGATCCATTGACTAAACCTCTCCCGAGGGCAAAACATGACCAACACCAAACTGCCATGGGTGTTCGGTATATTACCATGTAATCTAGATTAGTTGACTCTAGTGCAAGTGTAGACTGTTGGAGATATGCCCTAGAGGCAATAATAAATATAGTTATTATTATATCTTTGTGTTTATGATAAATTTTTGCATTCATGCTATAACAGTATTAAAAGAAAACATTAATACTTGTGTGATTTGTAAACTAAATTAGAGTCCCTAGTAAAGCCTCTTCATAATACTAGCTTGTTGGTTAATAGATGATTGTGGTTTCCCTATCATGAACATTGAGATGTTGTTAACAACAAGATCATATCATTAGGAGAATGGTATGATGGACATACTCCTATAGATAAGCGTAGCATAAAGATTAAGTCATTTTAATAGTTCAATTGCTATAAGCTTTCTGATACATAGTAACCTGATTCCTTCGACCATGAGATCATGCTAATCACCATCACCGGAAGGATGCTTTGATGACATCAAACACCAAACCGTAATTGGGTGGCTATAAAGGTGGCATTGAGTGTTTGGAAAGTATGGGTTTAGGCACATGGATCAAGAGTGGGATTTGTCCATCCATATGACGGATAGGTATACTCTGGGCCCTCTCGGTGGAATGTCATCCAATTGGCTTGCAAGCATGTGACTGGCTCACAAGGGATCACATACCATGGGAACGAGAAAAGAGTACTTATCAGTAACGAGGTTGAACTAGGTATGCAGAGATACCGATGATCAAAACCTCGGATAAGTGAACTATCGTGAGACAAAAGGAAATTGGTATCGTATGTAAGTGGTTCATTCGATCGCAAAGTAATCGTAGAAATATGTGGGAGCCATATGAATTTCCAGATTCCTCTATTGGTTATTGATCGGAGAAGTGTCTCGGTCATGTTCGCATAATTCACGAACCGTAGGGAGACACACTTAAGGATTCGATGTTGTTGAGTAGTTATGGAATGATGAGAGACCGAATGTTGTTCGGAGTCTCGGATGGGATCCGGGATATCACGAGGAGATCCGGAATGGTCCGGAGAATAAGATTCATATAAGGAAATTCCTGTTTCGGAGTTGGGGAATGATTCCGGGGTTTTCACCAGGAATGTTCTAGAAGGGTCCGGATGGTCCGGCACTCCGGAGGGGCAGGGTACATGAATGTGTCATGACAATATGGAATGGTTGCATCACGTACTAGGTCACTTGGCTGGGAAAAATAAAGAGAGAAATCAAATCCAAGTTTGAAAGTCAAACGCCAATTTGAAAAAGTCAAACGGCAAGTTTACTTGGTGGAGGAAGAGTAGGAAACCTACTTGGGGAGGAAGTCCCCTCCCTCCACCCGCTGGAGAAGGAGTTCGAGTTGGGGGAGTTCTCCCTCCTCCCAACCGGCCACCCTCCACCTATATAAGGAGGGGTAGGGCGCTTCCTACCCCTCACACCCAAAACCCTAGTCTCCAAGTCGCCGGCCACCTCCAAGCCGCCGCCTAGGGCCTCATCTAACTCGGCGAGTTAGGGTTTCCCCAAACCCTAGCCGCTGGCCAAGCCCTCCCCTTGGTTCCCTCTAAACCCTAGATCACCAAGGCCTCTCTCATACTCCACCATACTCGCACCGGCTTAAGGCGAAGCCCTGCGGGATCTCCCCTCTACTTCCGACACCACGCCGTCGTGCTGCCGGAATCGCGAGGAGAGTGCTACAACCTCCGCTGCCTGCTGGAACAAGGGAGAGGAAGGTCTTCATCGAGTACTAAACGTGTGACCGACTGCGGAAGCGCTACTGGAACGCAGCCGCGGAAGGATCATCTATGCGATCTTGAGATCAGCAAGAGTACGACTACATCACCCACGAGAATCTGCTCTCGTTAACCGCTTTGGAATCTTTGAGGGTGAGTTCCTCTATCGACTCATTGCTACAATCTAGTAGATAGATCTTGGCTTGTTTGTTTGCATGCGGTAGAAATTTTTTGTTTTCCATGCTACGAACCCATACACTTGTGACAACTTGTTGTCATTACGGGAGCCTCCAATTTGGTTGTGGATGTTAGCGCTGCTAGAGTTGTAAAGGCATCGATTCCCGCCTCGAAGGGTACTAATAGTGGAGAAGGTGGATCATGCCTTTCATGGTGAGATCCATCGGAGAATAGGGTGAGGCCTATTGTGGCGTGGTGGTATTAGAACCGCCGACGCCTCCAACGGAGATGTACTTCCCTTATAAAGGAAGGAACTGCGGTAAAACAAATCCCTGTGTCTCCGCGTGCTCCACTATGGTTTCCTCGCTCCTCACTTTACGTGTTTGGTACATATGTTTCCATATAGGGAAATTCTCATAGTTGCATATCTAGAGAATTTACTTTGTGTCAAGCCTAACATTGAAAAAGAACTAAAAATTGAATAGCACCTATGCACCCCCCCTCTAGGTGCCCATATGATCCATTTCAATTGGTATCAGAGCCCCGGCTCTTTATTCGGGCTTAACCGCCTACGAGAAGTATGGGTTCCAAGGGAGATGGGAGTGATGCTCCGGAAGTAGTCACCATGAACGATCTCAAGATGTTGGAAACAACCTTGATTAGTTCTATAGAGGACAAGATTGAAGAGATCGTCAAATGATAATGCGTCTCTCCCCATCCGCAGTATCACCTCCATCTGCCTCTGAGGCTACCACTCCGCAATCCAAGGAAAATGGTAATACCAATTCCAAAGAGAACGAAGTGGTTGGTGATGGCACTAGTAAGAGATGCTCCTCAAAAAAGGATAGTGGTAAGGAAGGACACAATGAGGTTTCCCATGTGTATTCACCTGATCCACCTATCCCCAACCCTCATATACATAATAGGGGTGATCCACCCAAACTTTCAGCGTCTACTTTTAATCAATGCCAATTTTCGATGATGTCTCATGTGTGCAGCTCCTCCACTGAGTTGTGGAAAATAATAGAGAATGGTCTTAATGTTAGAGATTCAAACAACCAAACAAGAAGAGAGGTTGTAGATAGTCAACTCAATGCAACATCTCTACACATGATTTAGCTTTGTGTGGGTACCAAAGATATGCCACACATAGAGCATCTCAACACATCAAAGAAAGCTTGGCATGCCCTCATCGAGCTCTTCATTGGAAATGAAAGAATGAGAAGAAATGGGTATGATGCTTTGAGTAACCAAGCTGAAGGGTTCTATATGTTGGATGCAAAAGATCACAAGGACATGTACAGGCGGCTCAAGTCAATAGCCACCACTTTCAGAAATCATGGTGCATCTCATGTTGATGATGCTTGGATCAAGCTAAAGCATGTTAGCGCTCATATGCCTTTTGAGCCCATAGATTTGAAGTGTCTCCCAGGAAGGCATAACTACGACCTAATGACATCCAATGAGGTTATGCAATAAATGACATCTTTTAAAGTGGCTGCCAAGAATGCCGAAGATGCATGTACATGAGCCATTGGGATGCAAAAGGGGGTCAACATGCCCTTGTCACATCCCAAGATTTTCCAAATCTTGTAATGTGAAAAATAAATGAATCAAATAAAACTTTGTTGATTTTCAGGGCCAGAAGAAACTTTTTGAATCCAATTGGAAACCTTCAAACCAATTTGGATCAAATAAAATCCTAAAGGGATTTAAAAAGCTAAACATTTAATAAAGGAAAATAAAAATATTTGGTTTTTACTATTTTTGGATCTTTTAATGAAAAGATTTGGTTTTCAAAAGAAAAGGTGGATTTATAAATAAAGATTGTTTTATAAAGCCAAATTAAACCTTGGCCAAGTTTTTGGAATAAAATGTTTTGTTTTGGTAAAAATAGTGAAGGTTTATTTAAATAAAATAATAAGGATTTAAAATCCAATTTTATTTTAAGTAAGCCCTTCCCATTTTAAATAAACACTAAAACTTATTTATTTATTTTAAATAAGTTTTCTAAGTATTTTATTTTCTTAAATAAAACCTACTGAAGTGTTTTGGTTTTATTTTAGATTTCAAAATCAATTTTTTTAATAAAACAAATCCTATTTGATTTAATAACTAAGGTCCATTTTATTTGATTATTAATGGACCCTAAAATAAAAATGTTATTTTGTTTTAAACAAGTTTTCCAAGTATCTTTTATTTTCAAATAAAACCTACTGATTTGGGTTTGATAATATTTGGAATTCAAATGGAGATTTTATTAAATAAATCAAAACCTGTTTGAATTAATAATTAAGGTCTATTTTATTTAACTATTAAATAGATCCTAAAAAGAATAAAAATATTATTTTATTTTGGGATTTGGTTTATGTTGATAAACAGAACCAAAAAACTCATTACAAGTGTGGTGATTGTTTGATTGTTTGAATTGTTTGATTTGTTGTTTGAATTGTGAATTGAATTTCAAATCAGTAAATAGAAATAGAAAAGGTTAAATCAATCAGACAGAAAAAATAGAGCAAAAACGACCCAGCCCAACAAGAGCCCAATAGCCTTTGATTCCTTTCTCGCTGACAGGTATGCCCCACCCTCTCCTATTCATCGTCTCCATCGCAGCGACCTGTTCTTCCCCCGCTCCTGCCGTTGATTCCTCAGGCTTAATTCGTCTTAATGCGACCACCGTTACTCGCTTTGATCATGCAAGCTTAAAAGCGTACCTCTCCTCTCCATTTCCCCTCTGTCACCCCGCATTAGCATGCCCCCAGGCCGTCCTGATTCTTCTCCGAACCTCACTGCCACCGACGAGCCTTTCCCTCGATTCTAGCCGTGCCCTGCCACCCCTCGCCTCCTTGACCATACTCGCAAACTCCCCAAGCCTAGGCGCACCTCTCCGTAACGCCAGCTCGTCCCCGCGCGCCCTAGAACTTCGGCAACGACGACGACCACCGCCGTCTCGCCTCGGTCCGTCGGTCAGCGAGACCGACGCCACTCGACTCGGCGAGGAATCACGATCGATCCAGCGCTCGACAAACCGCAAGCGAGTTGAGCTTCAGCGTCACTCCACGAACTCGGTGAGCATCCCCTTTTCCTCTCCCGCCTCCTGCATCGCCGGCAACGCCACCGCCAGCCGCTCGCCGCCAAGAGCCACCGCGCCAGCCGGTCGTCGAGGCACTGGGAGCCGTTAGATCCAGATCGGAGCGAAAGGATAGTTTCACTTAAACGAAAGGGTATGCGATGATCTGAGCCGCACATGCCCCTTTTAATCCTGTGGTCTGTATCGCTCGATCCAGACGAACCGGTACCAACCAATCGCGGCGCGACGCGTGGCCAGTTTCTGTTTAAAACAGATTTTGAAATCAGATTTAAATGCCATTTTGAAACCATTGTAACTTTTGATCCACCCGTCCAAAAATTACAAATTTTATACCAACAGAATCAGCAAGACAAGCCCTAGCCAACCATGCCTTTTGTTTAGTAAAAAGATTCTGGAAAAATGGTTGTTTTTGCAGAAACATTTGTATGCTTGTTAAGGATGTGAAAATTGTTTAAAAATGAATTTGGGTTTAAAACCTTTTGAAATTGGATTGCTTTGAACCTACTAACATTAGGAAACACTTTGTGGTTTCAAAAATGTATTTGGTGAAAGAAAAGAATGATTCTTTTATTTAAAACCATTTCTAGTCAAATAGAAATGTGGTTTATATATTAAAAATGGTTTTGGAAGAAAACTTTTGGAAAATGTTTTGTTTTAAACTCTCTGACCCTAAACACCAAGTTTTATGGTTTTAAAACATATTTGGTGAACCCTATAGGTTAATGCCCTAGTAAAAATATTTCTACACCACATAAAATGATACCTTGTTTTGAAAATGGTTTATAAAGTGAAACCTTTTGCAAATGACTTTGACACTTTAAAAAATGACCATTAGGTGTTTTCCAATGTTTATGACCCATTAGGAACCACTTTTTCAAACAAAACAAAGCTTGGCATGCTTGCATGCATTACTTTGACTTTGTCATTTTATGTGATGTTTTGCTTGATTGGTAGATTGAGTTTGTGCCTTGCTTGATTGATTTGTAGTGACTTGAAGAGTGTGATTGTTGCAAGGACAAGGAGTGAACTTATACCCTCTACCAAAAAGGCAAGTGACGCTTCATACTTTTTGTCCCATTACTTTCACAATGCATTAGTGATTTTCTCTAAGTAAAACTTGCATGGAATTTTTGCTAAGTATAAACCTTGCTATAGGAAAACCTAGTAGATGAATCCTTAGTAGGATTTTTCCTAAGTTAAGATTCCTACTACTATCAAGCTTAGCCTAGCTAATAGAAAACAAGGGTGGAATATATATATTCACACTATGGAAAAATTTCTAAGTCTGAGGACTTGTGTTTTTGTTTAATAAAACAACTAAGTTAATGAATCACCTGGGTGGAATGGTAATTGCTTGGTGGATTTTGGTTGAGTGGTTCACAAGGCCCATGTCTATGGTTTACCTTGTGTATCTCACTTGTGGATGGCCACCCAGGAACAAAGAGATTTGAGATGTCAAATGTTGAGAAGCTTCAAGTGCAGCCACTTGGCATTATGGGCTCTGCCTAGATCATATAGGTTGCAAGAACTTAGCCATATGGACAGTGGGTGGTATTTTTTGATAGGTTGGAACGCGTACATTTTGGTCTAAGGGAAGGCTTCTGAAAGATCTTGTCTTGGGAAAACAAGTCTTGTGGGGAAAGTGCACCACCTCTGCAGAGTGTACAATCTAAGTACTTAGCCATGTCCCTGGTAAAGGACAATTTGAGCATCAAGACATGGAAGCAATCAAGAATCTCATCATTCAAATTTCTAAGTTAAAAACTTGTGGTTTGAACAAGGGTTAAAGAATCTTCAAATCTTTGATTGAGAAAAATGATTTTGTCAAGCAAAAACTTAGTATTTTCAAAATGATAAGGAAAATCTATTTTGAGCAATGCAAGCCTCAACTCCACTTAGCCAAATGCATATAGATGATAGACTCCACTATACTACCATAGTATCACTTGCCAATACAAATCAAATGTATTGACCCTTGTGGCTGTAACTTGTTATGTTGTAGGTTTGATTGATTTAGTGAAGTGTGTTGATTAGGATTACAAAGTCTACAACCAACATATCCGCCTGTGGCACTTTGAAGATGAAGGACCCCATCCTTATAGATTTTCTGCTGCAATGTAATGTAATAGCCAAATGATCTATGTAAAGATGTAATAAAATTATGTTATTCCTGGTTATATAGTTATACTATGACCTTTGTTTCTTGATATTACATCTAAACTGTGGATGCTAGCTATTGATCCAGGGACTAGCATTGTAAACACAGGGGACACCACCTTATGTTAATAAAGGGTGGGACACTCCCTCTACAGATGGTATCAGAGCATTGTGTTGCCTGTAGGATTTGTAAACCTAGGATTGGACAAAACCCCTTAGAAAAATAGGAGTTGTATTTGTTCCAAAACTTATTTACAAACACTTGTAAACTATTTCCTCAACCATTTTGGTTTCAACTCTACATCTCATCTATTTCAACTTGATGGAAAAACCTACCCCATGGCCAAAGACTACACCATGTGCAAAGGACTTCTTCAACTCTAATGACTTCAACTTCTTCAACTCTAATGACTTCAACATCTTCAGCATAATCACCAAGGACTTCCAACTTAGATACCACTAAGGACTACAAGTGAGACAAGAAATCTTGCTCAAGATGTGGAGACTAAGGAAATGCAAAATTAGAAGGACTTCACTTCACTTGAAGTATTGTAACCAAGAATTTTTCCTAAGGAAACCATGATCCCATACAAGAAGAATCAACCAAGAAGGATGGAAAGATCACAAGTAAACCATATAGATGGACCACCATATTTTGGTTAAGTCAAACACACCAACTGATGGGGGGTAACAAAAAAATATTTTTGGTTGTCTAAAAATATGCTTGAAACTTGTTGTTTGAGTGGAATGTTTGTTTGTGATTGCTTGCACATTGCTTGTGTGAATTGTGATGTGTGTGAATAGAATTATTCCCTTAGAAATATCTTTCCTATTCTAATCCCAATCCAACCCAAACAGATGACTTCTCCAAGAAACTCCAACATCAAGGATGGTGACAACAACAACCAAAAGAACAACATGAGAGAACTTATAGCAACCCAAAACCAGTTGAGCCAAGAGACAACTCAGCTTTTAGCCAACAACAATGGACTAGACCCAGCCATACAAAGGATTTTGAAACTTCAATCCCAATTGTTGCAAGGATTGATTACTCAAATGATCAACATGGGAGAAAACTTTTCCCAGAGAGCTAATGACAACAAGGAAAACAAAGGTGCTATTCTAGAGGGAACCCAAGTTAGAAATACTTGTGAATACAAGGATCATGCATCCAAGGAGCATGAAGATCAATGCCCCAAGAATAGAGAAAGATGTTCTACCTTTGAAGAGCATGAACTAGAAGAACTCCTAGCTTTTGAGAGACCCAAAAAGAAGAAGAAGAAATGCCCCAACCTTAACAAGCAGGATATTACTCAAGTGCAATGTTACAATTGCAAAGAGATGGGACACTATGCCAATGAATGCCCAGAAAAGAAGAAGAACCAAAGAAACAAACAAGAGGCAATGATACCAAAGGAAAAGAAAGATATCAGCCAAGTGATGTTTTTCAAATGCAAGGAACTAGGCCACTATGTAAACAATTGTCCAGAAAATATGAAGAACAAGTTAAACAATCCTATGAAGGATCTCAACCTTGGCCCATGAGTCAAGTGTGGAAACAAAGGACACTATGCAGAAGGTTGCCCAGAGAAGTTTCCCCAGGATCCCAAGCAAGCCAAGATGTAATTTAGTTTGAAAATTTTTAAGGGTGGTAGTACCCTAGATGTGTTGAGCCAACTTGTAACCCTAGCCTCCCCAAATCTCGGGACGAGATTTATTTTAAGGGTGGTAGCCTGTCACATCCCAAGATTTTCCAAATCTTGTAATGTGAAAAATAAATGAATAAAATAAAACTTTGTTGATTTTCAGGGCCAGAAGAAACTTTTTGAATCCAATTGGAAACCTTCAAACCAATTTGGATCAAATAAAATCCTAAAGGGATTTAAAAATCTAAACATTTAATAAAGGAAAATAAAAATATTTGGTTTTACTATTTTTGGATCTTTTAATGAAAAGATTTGGTTTTCAAAATAAAAGGTGGATTTATAAATAAAGATTGTTTTATAAAGCCAAATTAAACCTTGGCCAAGTTTTTGGAATAAAATGTTTTGTTTTGGTAAAAATAGTGAAGGTTTATTTAAAAAAATAATAAGGATTTAATATCCAATTTTATTTTAAGTAAGCCCTTCCCATTTTAAATAAACACTAAAACTTATTTATTTATTTTAAATAAGTTTTCTAAGTATTTTATTTTCTTAAATAAAACCTACTGAAGTGTTTTGGTTTTATGTTAGAGTTCAAAATAAATTTTTTTAATAAAACAAATCCTATTTGATTTAATAACTAAGGCCCATTTTATTTGATTATTAATGGACCCTAAAATAAAAATGTTATTTTGTTTTAAACAAGTTTTCCAAGTATCTTTTATTTTCAAATAAAACCTACTGATTTGGGTTTGATAATATTTGGAATTCAAATGGAGATTTTGTTAAATAAATCAAAACCTATTTGAATTAATAATTAAGGTCTATTTTATTTAACTATTAAATAGATCCTAAAAAGAATAAAAATATTATTTTATTTTGGGATTTGGTTTATGTTGATAAACAGAACCAAAAAACTCATTACAAGTGTGGTGATTGTTTGATTGTTTGAATTGTGAATTGAATTTCAAATCAGTAAATAGAAATAGAAAAGGTTAAATCAATCAGACAGAAAAAATAGAGCAAAAACGACCCAGCCCAACAAGAGCCCAACAGCCCAGTCCAGCCCACCTGTTCCCTCTCCCCCGAAGCGTTTTCTTTACCGCAGAAGCAACCCGCGAGGACACTGACAAGTGGACCCCTCCCCCTCACTTCCTTTCTCGCTGACAGGTATGCCCCACCCTCTCCTGTTCATCGTCTCCACCGCAGCGACCTGTTCTTCCCCCGCTCCTGCTGTTGATTCCTCAGGCTTAATTCGTCTTAATGCGACCACCGTTACTCGCTTTGATCACGCAAGCTTAAAAGCGTACCTCTCCTCTCCATTTCCCCTCTATCACCCCGCATTAGCATGCCCCCAGGCCGTCCTGATTCTTCTCCGAACCTCACTGCCACCGACGAGCCTTTCCCTCGATTCCGGCCGTGCCCTGCCACCCCTCGCCTCCTTGACCACACTCTCAAACTCCCCAAGCCCAGGCGCACCTCTCTTTAACGCCATCTCGTCCCCGCGCGCCCTAGAACTTCGGCAACGACGACGACCACCGCCGCCATCGTCTGCCTCCACTCCGTCAGTCTTTTCCGGTAAGTGCTGACCGCCCTTCTTCCTCTCGATGATGCATGCTTGATCGCCAACCTCTTGTGCAGCTAAATCCGTTCTTGCCTTGTCTTCTTGTGCAATCAGAAGCGCCTCGTCGACGTCTGAGCGAGACCGACGCCGCCCCTGACTCCGGCGAGGAATCACGACTGATCCAGTGCGCCCCCTGACAAACCGCAAGCGAGTTGAGCTTCAGCGCCACTCCACGAACTCGGTGAGCATCCCCTTTTCCTCTCCTGCTTCCTGCATCGCCGGCAACGCCACCGCCAGGCCGCTCCGCCGCCAGTAGCCACCGCGGCGCCGCCAGTTTCTGGTCGAGGCACTAGGAGTCGTTAGATCTAGATCGGAGCGATAGGATAGTTTCACTTAAACGAAAGGGTATGCGATGATCTGAGCCGCACATGCCCCTTTTAATCCTGTGGTCTGTATCGCTCGATCCAGACGAACCGGTACCAACCAATCGCGGCGCAACGCGTGGCCAGTTTCTGTTTAAAACAGATTTTGAAATCAGATTTAAATGCCATTTTGAAACCATTGTAACTTTTGATCCACACGTCCAAAAATTACAAATTTTATACCAATGGAATCAGCAAGACAAGCCCTAGCCAACCATGCCTTTTGTTTAGTAAAAAGCGTCTGGAAAAATGGTTGTTTTTGCAGAAACATTTGTATGCTTGTTAAGGATGTGAAAATTGTTTAAAAATGAATTTGGGTTTAAAATCTTTTTCAATTGGATTTATTTGAACCTACTAACATTAGGAAACACTTTGTGGTTTCAAAAATGTATTTGGTGAAAGAAAAGAATGATTCTTTTATTTAAAACCATTTCTAGTCAAATAGAAATGTGGTTTATATATTAAAAATGGTTTTGGAAGAAAACTTTTGGAAAATGTTTTGTTTTAAACTCTCTGACCCTAAACACCAAGTTTTATGGTTTTAAAACATATTTGGTGAACCCTATAGGTTAATGCCCTAGTAAAAATATTTCTACACCACATAAAATGATACCTTGTTTTGAAAATGGTTTATAAAGTGAAACCTTTTGCAAATGACTTTGCCACTTTACAAAATGACCATTAGGTGTTTTCCAATGTTTATGACCCATTAGGAACCACTTTTTCAAACAAAACAAAGCTTGGTATGCTTGCATGCATTACTTTGACTTTGTCATTTTATGTGATGTTTTGCTTGATTGGTAGATTGAGTTTGTGCCTTGCTTGATTGATTTGTAGTGACTTGAAGAGTGTGATTGTTGCAAGGACAAGGAGTGAACTTATACCCTCTACCAAAAAGGCAAGTGATGCTTCATACTTTTTGTCCCATTACTTTCACAATGCATTAGTGATTTTCTCTAAGTAAAACTTGCATGGAATTTTTGCTAAGTATAAATCTTGCTATAGGAAAACCTAGTAGATGAATCCTTAGTAGGATTTTTCCTAAGTTAAGATTCCTACTACTATCAAGCTTAGCCTAGCTAATAGAAAACAAGGGTGGAATATATATTCACACTATGGAAAAATTTCTAAGTCTGAGGACTTGTGTTTTTGTTTAATAAAACAACTAAGTTAATGAATCACCTGGGTGGAATGGTAATTGCTTGGTGGATTTTGGTTGAGTGGTTCACAAGGCCCATGTCTATGGTTTACCTTGTGTATCTCACTTGTGGATGTCCACCCAGGAACAAAGAGATTTGAGATGTCAAATGTTGAGAAGCTTCAAGTGCAGCCACTTGGCATTATGGGCTCTGCCTAGATCATATAGGTTGCAAGAACTTAGCCATATGGACATGGAAGCAATCTAGAATCTCATCATTCAAATTTCTAAGTTAAAAACTTGTGGTTTGAACAAGGGTTAAAGAATCTTCAAATCTTTGATTGAGAAAAATGATTTTGTCAAGAAAAAACTTAGTATTTTCAAAATGATAAGGAAAATCTATTTTGAGCAATGCAAGCCTCAACTCCACTTAGCTAAATGCATATAGATGATATACTCCACTATACTACCATAGTATCACTTGCCAATACAAATCAAATGTATTGACCCTTGTGGCTGTAACTTGTTATGTTGCAGGTTTGATTGATTTAGTGAAGTGTGTTGATTAGGATTACAAAGTCTACAACCAACATGTATGCCTGTGGCACTTTGAAGATGAAGGACCCCATGCTTATAGATTTTCTGCTGCAATGTAATGTAATAGCCAAATGAGCTATGTAAAGATGTAATAAAATTATGTTATTCCTGGTTATACAGTTATACTATGACCTTTGTTTCTTGATATTACATCTAAACTGTGGATGCTAGCTATTGATCCAGGGACTAGCATTGTAAACACAGGGGACACCACCTTATGTTAATAAAGGGTGGGACACTCCC
The DNA here is from genome assembly GCA_023614405.1 of Avena insularis. NCBI lineage: Eukaryota > Viridiplantae > Streptophyta > Magnoliopsida > Poales > Poaceae > Avena > Avena insularis. The sequence continues at coordinate 86,010,878 of CM042685.1, read as the reverse complement.
TCTATAGCCCATGAAGACAAGTGTGGCTGATCAAGATGAAGATGACATCGAAGATATGGACTGTCCCAAGGATGTTAAGAGATCTCATGGATAATACATGGCCTTCTATGCTAGATATTTTTGGAAGGATCCATCGAAAGCCAAATCTGAACTAGAACGCAAGAGTGGAGCAAATGGAAGAAGGGAGAATGGTCCCAAGCTAATAACATGTTTCAATTGTGGAGACCGGCTACACTTTGTAGATGAGTGCCCTTATCAAATTAGAGAAGATAATGGAGGAAGACTTATTCTCAAAGAGAAGTCAAAGGCTCCACGAAAGAATAAATTTGTGAAGAAGAGTGATCCATTCAAGAAGCAACCAAAGATAGTCTTAGTAGCTCAAGAGGAGTATACATCAAGAAGTGAAGATGAAGATGATAGCTCTCGAGAGGTGGCTACTAAAGTCACCACATCTACACCAACATCTCTCTTCGACTCTCCAAACGAAAACGTCATCATCAAGAATGCCACTTGCCTCATGGCAAGATGTTCCAAGGTATCATCTTCTAACACTACTTTTCCTAAGGCTATGATTGACATGGATGATCCTACTAGTCTTAAGGTTAAATAAGAGATTATTTCCTTGGATTATTTTATCACTAACTTGCAAGGTGAGCACAAAATACATTTTGAGGCTCCCATGGACCAGCTGGCCCAAAACGAAGTGCTTCTTGAAGAAAAGGGAAGATGCAATGGATATTGCATCTCTAAAAAATGCTCTAGAAGAATAGGAAGAGGCTCGTGTTTATATTTAAGAGAGACTTGAGTCTATTGAGGAGTCACATGAAGAAGTGGTGACAAATATTGTTAAGGAACATGAAAATGAAGTAGCGAAAGCAAAGAAACTAAAGAAAGAAAAGGTTGACTTTGGGGCTACTCATGCTAGACTCTCTGAGGAATTGGAGAAACTTGACATTGCTCACAAGGCTTTGAAAAGTGATTTCTCTATTCTCAATGAGTCTCATGATCAGCTCCAAATTCGATTGACTACATATGATGTTCATAGCACATATAAATCAACATATATTCACAAGGAAAATGCTAGGGTGGAAGATGAGCTTGCCAAAGACTCCACTCCCAAAGGTTAGGGAGTTCTTGATGATATTCTTGGCAAGCAAAGATCAAATCTTGGAAAAAGAGGGACTTGGCTATGTTTCCAAATCCAAGAAGAAAAAGACCAAGAGTGAACAGGCAAAGAAAAGCACCATTGAGAAGAACATCACAACAGACAAAACTGACCATATTGGTTTTGTAGGGCCTAACAATTCTAATTAGGAACTATTTTGTGATTACTATGGTGATGTCTATGCTAATTATGTTGGTCCTTTTGATGAATATGTTGCTTGGTCTATTTGGGTTCCAAAGACCCTTGTTACTAACATGAGAGGACCCATTGAAAAATGTGTACCTAAAACCAAGAAGTAATTATCTTGTAGGGCTATGCTTTCGGTGGTTCTAAATGGGTGCTGGACAGTGGGTGCACTAGTAATATGACCGGAAGCAAAGAGATCATCACGGAGATGAGACCCAATCATGATCATATTACAGTCTCCTATGGCGATAAGTCTAAATCTTAGGTATTGGGTCTTGTGTAACACCCCAGTTTTAGCTAATGCATAATTAGTGTTTGCTTGTGCATCATGATAATCATGTATTAAAGTTTGCATTAAAGAAAATCCAACTAAAACCCTAAACCCTAATCATTTCCTCTCTACTTCAAATCCATTCAAATGGTTTTTAAAATATTTGAAAAGTACAAAGTATGTGGAGCCTAAATAGTATGGAGGGCCCCCATGTGTTTCAAATAAATTTTATAAGTTCTAGTATTTTCAGAATGTTCAAAACTAAAAAGGATTATAAAATAGAAAAAGAAAAAGGAATTTAGCTAAAAAAATAGAGCAGCCCAGGCCGCAGCCTAGGCCCCTTCTCTCTTCTCTCCCTTTTCCCGTCGCCTGCGTGCAGCAGCCTGAGGCCCAGCCAGCCCATCTCGCCCATACCCCTTCGCGTGCTTCTCTTTTCTTCTTCCTCGGCACCGGTGGGCAAGCTACTCGCTGTCCGTGTGCTGGCCGTCGATCATCGTCGTGCCAAGATGCTCGCCGCCACCCCTGGAGTCTAGGATAAGAACGCCCATGCCGTGCTCTCTTTCTCCATCCCCATTTTCCTCTCTCCCTCCCTTTGTGTCGCTCGCGCGCAGAGAGCCGAACCCTAGCTCGCCGGACCTCGCCGTTTCCCGTCATTCCTGGCCTCCCCTCTCCCGTTCGAGGCCACCATCGTGACTGTCGTCGTTGGCTAGGTTGATTCCCCCATACGCGCAAGCCGGAGAGCCCCCTATCATCCCAATCAGAAGCTCATCCCCAAACTCCGGCCATCGTCTCCGTTGTCGATTCCAGTCGTGTTCGACCATGCCCCGCCTCGCTGACCACCTCTTCGCGCTTCTGGTAAGCAAGCGGTGCTCATGCACCACCCCATGCATCCCCTCCCTCTCTAGTTTGCCCTGTCGCCAAACGCCGCCTTGCTCCGCCGCCAGTAGCCGTCGTCATCGTTGTTCCGACAACCAAAACTTCGCGGCGCCACTGCTAAACGGCCGCCCGCATCTCGTTGAGCCAGTCATGCCCATCCCCGCATGCCCACGCGCGTTCAACCATCGTCCTGCGCCGCCGTCTAGCCTGTTGGCCGGCGAGCCTGCATGGATTGCCAATGTGGCACCAGGCCCAGTAGTCAGCCTCATCGGCTAGCTTAGGATCGGGTGAAAAAAAGGATCAGATGCTGAGGTGGCCAAGGCCCACCTGTCTGTGTCTATGGCTAGCCCAGGCCTCGGTGTAAAAAGGTATTCAGTTTTATTTAAATTAAGAAAATGTTTAATAATTTCAGAAATTGTTTTGAATATTGTAAATTCAATAACTAATTCATATTAATTCATAAAAATACAAATAATATATCAAAATATTCAAAAAAATGAAACCTAGCTATCTAAGCTATAATCATGCATTGTTCAACAACTTCACAGCAAGTTTAATTAGAACAACCTAGTAACCCTAATAGGTGATTCTGGAATTTCCCCAAATTAGGGTTTCTACCCTTCAGAACCCCGATTAAGTTGCAAGAATGCCTGAGGGTTACATTCCGATGAAATTCAACTTGTCATATCATCATGCGTGCTTGATCATTGCATCGATGCCATGTGTTGATTGTTTCTCCTTTCTTTCTGGTGTTTGCTTCTCTCCGGTAGAATACGATACCGAGATCAAGACCGTCGAAGATCGAAGAACAATACTTGACCAACTGTAATCAAGTCAATTTCAAGATTTCTGAAGATCTGTTTATCTGCTATCAACAGGCAAAGACAATCATAACCCCACCATGATATAATCCTATGTTTTCCAAAGCATTTCAATTCCTGCCATGTTGCATACGATTCTACTCTGGTCTTTTATCGATAGATAGAGTATCCTATTTATTGCATTACTCCCTTTGAGCTTATATTACCTGATCCAATGCTCCTAGCATAACTAGGTTTGACTTGTGTGCACTGCTAGAGCTTATATATATGTGTCTGCTTAGCCATGCATAGCTGTTGAGTCTGGTCCATCCAGATGATGTATCAGATGCAGAGAATCTAGTATGACAGGAGAACATGATGAGATGTGATCAGTGATATGAGATTAAACTTTCCAAGGCTTGTATGGGAGGCCATGGTGGGATGTGGTTTTTCTAGTCCCATGCTCGCCACCACTAGGACCCGAGTTCTTGCCTTTGGAACCAACACGAGCGTACAACCACACGGGGCCTGGAAAACCTCACGAGCAACGAACTTGCCTAGTAGATTCCATGAGTCACATAGTTCGGGCGTTCCATTCGACATATGCATAGAAACCTTTTTAAAGATTTGCCAGGTGCAGGTGCATTCATAACAGGTAGGTAAGCGTGGACCGGGTTGCTTGGGGTCGATGGAGCCCCAACCAACCTCGCCTCACATCTTTAAGTACCGGCTTCGGGATTTGACCCGTTACGGCGGAACCATACTTATTACATGACTCATGGTCTCGGCGAAAGCAAGGTAAAAGTCATGTCTAACCACCCTTTGCCGACCTTCCAAGGAAGAGGGATATTACTAGTGGCATTAAGAGAAGGTTAGTACATGTGGGTAAAGTTGTACACCCCTGCAGGGTAATAATCTTTTCAAAAATCCATGTTCACGGTTATGAACGACTTGGTGACCGGACTCAAGATCATAGATAAATTTAACCACTATAAAACTTGTTGATCCACGGGTGCTTAAGGATGCATCCTCATGGGTACGAGGGGGTGATCCTAGTTGGTAGATTTTGATGATTTGGTGGATATCAAAAGATGATGATCAATACTTTGGAGATGTCTCTCTCTTATTCCCTTTTAAAATACTCTGATTAGACGAGCTTCTTCTCTCCCTCTTGTTTTATAAACAAAGATGGCTTTATGCAAAACAACTCCACCAACCAAAAGTCTTGCGGAGTACACCCTGTACTCACCCTTGATTTGTTAATACTTTTGGAAGAGTAAGTGTTCCCCTAAAGACGAGTTCCGTACTACATCAATATCGACGAGTAGCTTGGGGTTCCCGGCCGGCATCCTGGAATCTATGGGCTGGGACGTCATCGTTATGCTTCAGGCCTCTTAGGCCATTAGTTAAGTTTGCTATACTTAATAGCATAATTTTCATTCCGTTGTTTTATGTTTGTGGTCAGTGACCTTTGCTTGTAATAATTTGGTTCTTTCTCAATTATGAGCTTGCTGTAATAAATATTTCGTGTCGTAGGGTCACTGTTGTGTTATCGATTCTTCACTGGATATTCTCGAGCTCAAGGTTAAGCTTATGTCAGACGGAGGTCTGGGATTTGTTTATCACTGATCCCGGGTGTGTCACATCTTGGCAAGGTAGTGGTTGCCCACGATATCTCTCTCGTGGACGTCATGCTTGATGAGACCCTCGGTTATAATTTACTTTATGTTCATGCCCTTGGTAAGATGGGCTTTGGTGTTTTCATTGATGGTGATTTAGTGGTACTCTTGTGGAGCAAGTCTCTAAAGGTCGCTTTTGTTGGGTACGTCGAAAATGACCTGCATGTGGTGGAATTTTCAGGGAAAACCACTACGGGTCCGATGTGCTTATTTGGAAAGGCCGACGTGGGATGGTTATGACATCACCGTCTAGCCCATGTCAACATGAGAACTTTGCAAAGTCTTCACAAGTGTGGCCACATCCTTGGACTAAAAGACAATGTTTCCTTTCCCAAAGATCGTGTTTGTAGGGCATGTGTTCAAGGCAAGATGCTCGACTCTCCCCACAAGAGGAAAACTATTGTTTCCTCAAAGAGGATCTTGGAATTACTTCATGTGGACTTATTTAGTCCTCCATATCATGCTGGCCTCGATGGGAAGAAATATTACTTGGTGATAGTCGATGATTACTCAAGATACACTTGGGTCTATTTCTTCAAGCTAAAGAGTGAGACTCAACAAACTGTCATTGATTTCACCACTAAGGTCGAGCATCAACACAATGTCCCCATATTGGCAATAAGAAGTGACAACGGCTCCAAGTTTAAGAACTACACATTAAATGATTTCTAAGTGTAGAGGGGACAAGACATCAATATTCCGCTGCGTACACCCCTCAACAAAATGGTGTAGCCGAGAGGAAGAACCACACTTTGATGGATATGGATAGATCAATGTTTGCTAAATTCAAGTCACCATACAACTATTGGGCTGAAGCCATATCTACCGCTTGTCACTCATCAAATTGGCTCTACCTCTGCAAGATTTTGGAAAAAACACCATATGAAATACTTACCATTAACAAGCCCAACATATCATATTTCTGGATATTTGGTTGTAAGTGTTTCTTTCTCATCAAAGGAGTTCGTTTGTCTAAATTTGAGTTTAAGGCTTTAGAATTTATTTTTTTGGTTACGGTGCCGAATCCCACACTTATAGAGTCTACAACAAGTTCTCAGGAATTGTTGTAGAATCTTTTAGTGTGGAATTCAATGAAAATGATGACTCCCATGTGGGGCAAGTTGATGTTTCTTATGCAGATGTTGAAATACCCCAAGATACCATAAGAACAATGGATGTGGGATTTTTCTGCCCCATTGAGAAACCCCTTTTGGCGGATCGGGAAGGACAATTCTCCACTCAAGTGGAGCCATCATCTGCACAAGATCAACAAGCCCCTACTGCTGGAGAAACTACTGCACCAACACCACAACCTCCTGAAGATCATCTATCTTCTGGGAACAAATGGTAGTCCTACGACGGACCTCCCCCTCCAAGGGGCGGACTATCCGCCCGTGGCACTCCAACACACTCCAAGGGGAATTAAGACGAGCAGGAAAGTTTGGAAAATCCTAGGCCCGATTATCCGGCCCTGGCTCTCCAAGTCATGTCAGGGGCAATCAGGAAGAAGAAACTGAAGCCAAAACTCCTAGGTCGAATTATCCGACCCCACCTAGGGGCAGATTATCCGGCCCTGAAGATCTAGAACAACAACAGCCTAGTGTTATGAGTACAAATCAAGTTCAAGTACAAGGTAGTGGCCAAGACAAGGATCCAAATATTGAAGCAACTCCTCCGAGAAACAATAAGGAAATTGAAGCTCGTCACAAAGCTCATGCTGATTGGAACCTTGAGTTAAGGGGCCATACTCTTGACAAGGTTGTAGGTGATCTAAGAAGAAGAGTGTCTACTAGAAGAGAACTTGCTAGCTTATGTGATCATCAAGCTCATATATCAATGGTAGAACCAAAGAAGGTCTTTGATGATCTTGAAGATCCAGATTGGGTGGTTGCAATGCATGAAGAACTGAATAACTTTGGGAGAAACAAAGTTTGGAAGCTCGTAGTAAAACCCAAAGAGTGTCGCAGTGTTATTGGCACAAAGTGGATTTTCAAGAACAAGGAAGATGAAAATGGAATTGTTGTAAGGAATAATGCAAGGCTAGTCGCTCAAGGATTCTCTCAAGTGGAAGGCATCTATTTCGGCGAAACCTATGCTCCTGTGGCTCGCCTTGAGTCCATATGTATCATTCTTGCTTATTCTGCTCATCATAATTTTAAATTACATAAAATAGCCGTTAAGAGTGCTTTCCTTAGTGGTCCTCTACATGAGTTGGTATAAGTTAAGCAACCCCCGGGTTTTGAGGATCCCAAGTTTCCGAACCATGTCTACAAACTTGATAAGGTGCTCTATGGACTTAAACAATCCCCACATGTGTGGTATGAGCACCTTAAAGAGATTTTGTTAGACCGTGGATTCGAAGTTGGGCAAATCAATCCCACTCTTTTTACTAAGAAGGTTAACGAGGAGCTTTTTGTATGCCAACTATATGTAGACGATATTATTTTTGGCTCTACTAATCAAGCTTTTAATGATGAATTTGAGATGTCTATGATGGGAGAATTAAGGTTCTTTCTTGGATTCGAGATCAAGCAACTTAGAGAGGGAACCCTCATTAATCAACTTAGAGAGGGAACCCTCATCTTCAAGAGGTTCAAGATGATGGATCTCAATGGCATTGCTACTCCAATCCAAACTAAATGTCATCTCGAGCTTAATCCAAAGGGTAAAGATGTGGACCAAAAGGTATACCTATCCATGATCGGCTCTCTCCTTTACCTTTGCGCTCTAGACTCGATATCGTGTTGAGTGTAGGAGTGTGTGCAAGGTACCAAGCCGCTCCTAAATAAAGCCACTTAATGGCAGTCAAGAGAATCTTCAGTTATTTGGTTTATTCCCAAAATTTTGGTTTATGGCATCCCAAAGGCTCTAGTTTCTCTCTATGTGGATATACTGATTCAGATTGAGCTGGTGACAAGGATGATCGAAAATCAACTTCTGGTGCAGGTCAATTCTTGGGCAGGTCTCTAGTGTGTTGGTATTCAAAGAAACAAAATTGCATATCACTCTCAACCGCCAAAGATGAATATGTTGCTGCTACAAGTGCTTGTACACAATTATTATGGATGAGGAAAACTTTAAAGGAATATGGTGTCAATTGTGACAAAGTGCCTCTTTTATGCGACAATTAAAGTGCCATTAAAATTTCTTACAAGCCGGTGCAGCATATAAGGACAAAACATATTGAGATTCGCAATCATTTCATTCGGGATCATGTTGCTCGTGGCGATATTGCGCTATCTTTTGTGTGCATGAAGAACCAACATGTCTTGTGGTTCCATCTAGTCTCTAACGGGCCTTGTAGTGTAACATCGGTACTCCGCGTTCCATTGTCTAGAGATCCTTAAATATTGTTATTCGGGGGAGATCTCGGTGGTGAATACATGACCACGATACAATTTTGAGTCGGTTTCCCTTGGCCCGGCTAGAAACCTGCAGTACACGAGCTACAGGAAAATCGGAGCAGGAGGGGGGTTCGTGAAGTCATGTGTGCGTGTGTGTTCTGTGTGGTGTGTGTGTGCATCCGTGTTGATGTGTCGGGTTGATAAGAGTGGCGGTGTCGTGTTTGTGATTGGGGCTGGTGGGTCCCTGTTGTGTGTTTGTGTTACGTGGTGGTCTGGTGTCGCGTATGTATAGTGGCGGCGGTGTGGAGTTGGTTTTTTTTTTGAACAGGAATGGTCCCAAAGGACCCATAGCTTGTATTACGACGTCGCAGGGTGTACATTTACAGAAAGGACCTCATACAGTAAAGAAAAAACAACTAGGTCCTGAGATTTAACAAAGAACACCCTAAAAAGGATCACAGAAACACGATCGAGTCCTTGCTTGACGCCGGCGACGACGAGCCTCCAGGCGCGGCCACTCCATCTCTCACCGGGGACAGGACCAATTGGTAGAGACGGAGCGCTAACGACCATGCCTGGACTCGGGAAGACCCTCGCGAAGAGGGAGAAGACGCTCTTGCAGCCGCCGCTGCAGAGCATGACAGGGCCATCCATATGGCCTTGAATAGCGGCGGTGAGACACCGCTTGGGATCCGCCGCAGGAGGCACAAGCTCAAGAAGCCTCCCAAGCCACCAAAGATCTCCAAAGCACACCGAGCAGCCCACGTCTTCGCCCTTTGCCTCCATGGCCAGCCAGGAAGATAAGGGATGCATCGAACGCATCGGAGTAGTGGCGACAGCGCTTGAAGGAGAGGGAGCCGCCCGCTTGCCGCCAGGTCGCTGTCTCCTTCCACCCGCCTCCACGGCCGGCCAGAGGGAGACAGAAAGAGACCGAAGGCGAGAAAGGCCACCACCCAGCACCGCGCTCATGCACCAAAGTGGCAGCACCCTCGACACCTCCAGAACCATGCATCACCAAGCCCACCATCTCAATCCCCTCGCCCCCACGGCCGGTCAGAGGGAGATGGAAGAGCACGGGAACAACACCGATCTGGAGGCCGTCAGTGACCTCTACTTTATTGCTGGATGTGGTGGTCGTCGCCGTCGCGGGCTGCTCCAACCAGAGGAACAAGAGCGCAAAGAGGACGAACCCTAGAGCCTTGATCTGGCCACCTCGATCGACAGCTCCACATCCGGGCATAGAGCCCACTACCGGCACGTAGCCACTACAACTAACCCTACAAACTACGATGCCTCTCCCTGTCCAACTCCGACCGGCTATTCCGGCGGAGAGGACTAGGGAGGGGCCAGGCTTCTGGCGGCGCGCTCGCAAGAAGAGAGGGAGGGCGAGAGCAGGGGGAGCGTAACTTAATAATGGTATGGAGTTGGTATGATTAGGGTTCGCTGGTTCTGGGTTCGTAGCTGGCCTCCGGTTGGGCCACATGCGCCTGGCCAGTTGGCTGCCTCCCCTAGTTTTTTTAAAGCCTATTTATTTATTTATTTTGGTTTTTTTAAAGAGCCTCTTGTAAAATAGTTTTAGACAAACAAAATATCACGAAACACTAGGGGCTTTAATTTGAAATTAAAGGAGGGGACTAATTAGAAAACAAAATAGGCTTTTGGCAAAAATATTTTATGAAAAAATATGCATGATGATGTCATGATGATGCAAAAAATAAAATAAAACGAAATGTTTATTTCCGAATATTTTCGGGGCATTACAACTCGACACCACTAATAAGGGGATCTTATCCCGAGATCCAAGAAAAGACACCGGGGGAAGGGGGTTGATGATTGGATCTTCTTACGTCAGGTTCATGGTCGCGACACCTCTAACAAGAATTCTTGCTTCGTCTTGATTGTCGACACCACCAAAAAGGGTTGTCGCTCATGCTCTTCGAGGAAACACTCCAGAGAGGCAAAGATGGAAGTAAAGGTATCAAAGGGTGATGCCACCTCAAACTTCCGTGGAATAAGTAGAAATCACCATAATCCACTAGTTCAGTATACAAGGGCGAATGATAAGAGTAGTTGGACGGGGATTACTCCATCGCACACCCAAAGTATTAATCTGCATATGATTAGTAGAATTGTGCAACCCAACTTTTGGAATTCAGACTAAAGATGTTGACAACCATTATTCTCAAATATTCAAAAATATGATGATGTCTTAGAAGTCATGAAACACCGGAATCATCTGAAGAGAGATCATATAGAACAAAACCAGATGTAGCACCACTATTACAAAAGGAAGGAAGAGGAACCCTAAAGGTACGATGGAAATCCAACCACGAGAAATCCTAGACTTGAACAAGGTAAGATATCAGGTTCAAAACACGCAGAGGTAAGAAGAGGAAGAATAGAGGTGAGGAGTAAAATTCAGAGCTTGTCATGTAACACATTTGTAGCAAAATAGTTTTGACACTCTACATCATCCGTTGGAAAGATTAACCTACAGGCTGGACCAGTGGGGTATCATAAACCACTTGTAAAGCCCCTAAATTGGGTCTATGCAGATCTTAGCATTTCCCGCCAAAACCTGCATAGAAGCGATCAAAGACGCCCACCAGACACTTTTGTGTGGGTGGGATTCCATTACAAGTATTTACATCACATTGGTTTACAACAGTGTACACAATAACTTATATATACAAAAATACTCAGCGAGTCAACAATACAAATAATACAACTCAAAGAGAAATAAAAAATAGTATCCGAGTATGGATAAGAAATAAAAGGGACTAAAAGTCCTAAAGAATAACCAAGCGGTGTCCATATACCCTGCCCAGGCCAAGCCGGAAGGGTAACCTCGCTAACATCGTCAATCACATACCTTTCAAGCCAAAGGGTGCCGACAGTGCGCAAAGGAAAACAGAAAGAGAGCGGTCAGTAATGAGGCCAGTACACGGCTATCTAGAATCCGGCGGTCCTAGCCTACATATGTATGGTGGGCTCAGTGGTAGAAAACCTTGCACTTTCTAACTTATAGAGACACGCTACAACTTCGGCTATTAGAGCGAGATAAGAGAGCACTATATGATAACTATAATATAACACCAAACATAACCCATCCGAAGATTTCACCCTCGAAGACAAGTCGAGAAAGTCCCCTTGCAGAACACACACGGTGGCAATTTTAGCTAAATAGGCGTTTAGTTGATAAGTATAATTACTAATCATATTATTAGAGGCAAAACATTAGTGGCATTGTCTATGATCATGACACTGTACTCCTGAGGCATCCATAACTATGGACACACGGCTTCTCGAAAATATTTACCCTGCAGGGGTGCACTACTGTACCCAAACACATGCTCAATCCTTCAGGCAACATATTATGCGTTCCTTCCGAATCTCACAACAAGAACTGACCCTTAACTATGCGCATATACAGAGGCATCACCTACTGTGTGGAACCAACCAAGTGGTACGATAATTCTCAAGGAAGGAACAATGTTTGCACCTACTAGTGGATCGGGCCCTGCGGGGTAACTTGTAGATGCCGTTGGTGCCGCAATTTATGTATGCAAGCCATGGCAGTCCACCAAAATATCAATTCTGAAGACATATCCAACACACCCATGTCCGAGGATGATACATTCGATCCGGATGTAGTATAGCTCTTTTTCCCTAGTAGACCTAGGTTTATTGAATCCTCGGGAAGCCAAAAGCAAAGTGAGATTACTTAAAAGGACCTTCGAGAGTTTTAGAATACCTATTGTGTTTTCACCAGACCAAGAGTTTGCGATCTTGTTGTTGTTGACGATGGATAGAGAGAGAGGGCCTAGGGTCTTCGGTTTTCACCAGTAGCTATGCAAAACATCTGATGGGAATAACAGATAATAATAAATTACTCATGTAATTGTTAGAGCAAGATAATTAGATATGGGTAGTTCATCCATAAATGTTATCGCCTCCGCAACCGCTTATAGGAATAACCTATTAGTCTAATCCATAGAAGAAAGATAACTAATGGTAAGCATCGTGATGTCACCATTAATCTCAAGTAAGTTCCTCACATACAGCCGTACAACCCTTTCTGTCACTGGGTTCCTATCCTGTATATCAGTCGTTACTCACACTCCCTTTACCTCGATCAATCCTCGGGGTCTTGGGTACCTGATAAGTCCTCAGATTGATGCAAGATAGGGTACTACAATCATCATGTCATACAAACTAATACATGATCCCATCAATGATAAATAACATGCACAAAATCTAGATGGCTAGGTTGAAGCCCTTAGCCCAAAGAGGATTACTCAAACATAGAGATGAAATCGACAATCATAAACACTGTAATAGAGACAATAAGGTTGATAGCAAAGAGTCTTACAATGTCACCAATTGGAGATGTGATATACTATTACAAGTGGTGGAGAAGGGTTTAGAGGTTTAGATCTAGATCTATTCCTCCGGCGTGGTGGCAGGGAGAGTTGAGGTCAAAAACAAGTTATTCCAAAGTGTCCACTATAAATTCCTATGCATGATGTGTTACACCATTCCAAGTATATTCTTTTTTTATCTATCTTCCAAATGAAACTTGTTATGTGAAAATTAGTGATTAAAGCTCTCACAAACTTGATGGCACACTTTATTTTTCTTGCCCCTAATAAACTTGAACCATTGTGTCATCTATGTTGTATATGCTTGCACTTATAAGTTGGGAATTAGCAGAACTGTGCTGTCACGGGGAACGCTTTCAACATTGGACATGTATATTGTACCCAGTTGATATCATGCTCTTTTGTTGCAGATGTCGTTAGTGTGAAATAAAAGGGGAGCTTGTAAATCCATGGAGTTATGTATATGTGTTAGAGAATGGCCTGGGCCGCTATCCTAACTAATGCCTAATCATGCTGGAAACTTGCAGCATCACCATAGTGAGTAATCTATGAAGAATTCTTCTTATAAAAAAAGAGAGATAGAAAAAAGAGATTGATAAAAATAAAAAAAATATGAGAAAAGTGGAAAGAGAGAAAAAGCACCATTTTCCCATGGTAAATAATAAGATTGCCGAGATTCTCATTGTCTTCTTGCCTTGTCATTTTGATATGGGATAGCGCCTTTATCATGGGGCAAGGGGTACCCTGTTGGCGGTTCTCTATGATACACATGTACTTACTATTACAAGAACTTACCGGTAACTAAAGTTGAGTAGCATGAGGAGAGGCCCTCGTACTCAAGGGACATGAGATTGCCATCTTATACTTTGTTAAGCATATACTCCATATTTTGTTTACTTTAACCTTAATCACTTAAAGATGCTTATGATAGGGGCAATGAGAGCTGAACGGTAACAAGTACCATAATTTTTGGAAACTCTTTATGAGACTTTAAATCCCTGCTTCCTTTTATGAAGGGCCTTTCTTCCACTTCTATATTGAGACCCCACCTTCTATCCTTGTGGACCAATTAAGAGAGCATAGTTCCCATTCTTAGTTCTATGTGCATTGTCCCAAAAATTATTGATTGATTCATATTGTTGATATTTCTTGTTCTTGAACTATTTGTATCTAGTCACTCTTATGAACTTTGAAGGTATCCTATGCATTTATTGCTACTCCATGAGGGACAAGCTGAATGCAACTATGCTATGTTTTCTATATGTGAAACAAACAAACATCTTGCAATGCATTGCTATTCATGATCTTTGTTTGTATCTTTTCATGTTGCAACATAGTTGCTATGTCTTATTGTTACAGCTACATCTTTCATGCTCATGTTTAGAGTACTTTGATCCCAACTATCAATGCTTGCAAATGGTTTGATCTTGATATGCGATGGTGCATGTCACCTCGAAAATTATTCTTTTTATCACTTACCTACTCGAGGACGAGCAAGTATCTATAATTTTTGATGTTCCATGCTTGTTTAGTATCAACTTTGTTATGCTTTGTCTACACTTTGAGGTATTTTTATACACTTTCTGGAACTAACCTATTAACAAGATGCCATAGTGCTAGTTGCCTGTTTTCTGCTGTTTTTGGTTTCAGAAAAGCTAAAAAATGAATATTCTCGGAATTGGATGGGACAAAAGCCAATCTGCCTATTTTTCCCGGAGCAATATGGAAATGTGAAGCAGAGACGGAGTAGGGCACCAGGGTGGGCACACCATAGGGTGGCGTAGGCCCACCCTGGCTGTGCCACTAGGGGGTGTGTGCCCCCTAGCCTCCACCGACCTTTCCCTTTCGCCTACTTATATGTCTCCCCAAGACGTAAACCCTAACACGGGAAAAAATCCACGAAAAGGTCTGCAGCACGGCCGCCACCAAAGGGGAGATTCGGGGGTCTCTGTTCTGGCACCCTTTTGAGACAGGGAATTGCCCCCAGAGCCATCTCCATCAATCTCCATCGCCATTTCTTATTCCCATGATGAGGAGGGAGTAGTTCTTCCTCGAGGCTAAGGGCTCTACCGGTATCTATGTGTTGATCATATTGTGATCAGGAGCTTTGTAACCAAGTAGATCTACTCTTCTACTCAAGTGCTTTAATAGATCTCTAGATTTCCCCACATGTGTGAAAGTGACAACGTGCATACCGTGGTGGCACTTAGGCTAGAGTCTACATAAATACTCAAGTGCTTCAATAGATTTCTTCTCTTCCTATGTTTGTGAAAATGACAGCGTGCACGACGTGGTGGCACTTAGGCTGGAGTTTACAAATACTTATCATAAGTTATATTTGGAGTTGGATGTCTCTATGAAATTGTGGTTTTTGTTGGAAAAATAGGTAGATGGGAAAGGCGGACTTTGAGGTGTTCTGTTATAGCCCTACCATGGATTAGAGTGTCCAACCGGAGAGTAGTTCCGGGTAGTATCATGAAGATAATATATTTATTGAGAGTTTTCACTAGTGAAAGTATGATCCCTAGGCCTTGTTTCTAAACATTGAAACACCGTTTGCATCTAGATCTGTTACATGTTTGCTTGCTTTAGTCTCTTCCACGCCATCAAAGCTCTTTTCTGGGTTGTTGTCGGGATCTACAGGGCAATTCAACATGTTCCTCCACGTCAGAAGCTCTTTTCTGGCACCGTTACCACTTATAATCATCCATACCACTTGTATTTCACTATCTTTTCGCTGAACTAGTGCACCTATACACCTGACAAGTGTATTGGGTGTGTTGGGGACACAAGAGACTTCTTGTATCTTAATTGCAGGGTTGCTTGAGAGGGATACCTTTGACCACTTCTTCCCTGAGCTCGATAAACCTTGGGTAATTAACTTAAGGGAAACTTGCTGCTGTTCTACAAACCTCTACACTTGGGGGCCCAACAACTGTCTACATGAATAGAATTGCATAGACATCACTGGACCAAGCCTTGTGATGGTTTGTGTGGGTTTTATATTAGTGTTTGATTGATTTTTCAAACTTGATAAAATGGGGATTGTGAGATAATTTGAATAATTTATATTGGTCAAGTTGGATAAATGGTACTGGTGTGTTTCTATGGTCAAATTATTTCTTTGGGATTTATTTGAGATTTTTCCAAAGACTCTAAGTCCATATAATCTCATTTATTTAAAAATTGAAGAAATGATTTATAGGAGCTAATGTTATATTTTTATATTGGGCAAGGTTGGTTTTTATGTGAGATGGTCCTAAATACCATACCACACCTTGGGGAATTTTCTTGGTATTTATCTGGAAATAAAAGATTTTTAAGTTATTATTTCTTGTTTCTGCAATTTAAGAAAAAGGGCAAAAATAAATAATAAAGCATCTCAAAAATATTTATTTTAGAGATGGGAAGATAGGATATGATATATAGGCATGAAATTTTCCGTGAGTTGGCAAAGTAGTTTGAAGAAACACAAACTTGCCTTTATAGAGAAGGTTTTCAAGATATTGTAAAGGAAGGGAATTAAATAGTTTTACGTTTCCAATAATTATTGGGAAAATGTTTATATCCAAGGGGGATGATGTCAACCTGAATTATTTATCATAACCAATCTTGGAAGAAGACAAGTATTAGAGGATCTAGGGTGTTAATATTTTTATCCCACCTAAACAAGGTTGGATTAGTGAGCTCAGAGCTCACCTTGGTATAAGGGATATATGGATGGATATACCAAGGTATATAGATGATCATGGCAGTAAGGGTTGGGCTTGGTTGCATTTGATATGATCTAGAAGTGATGGCAAACTTAGTTAAAAATAAGGTTGCCATGGCAGATGTGTCATGATGCCTCATAAACCAGGTGGGTTTAAGAAGCACAAAGATCTAATGAAAACATGTGAAGGGTGGATTGCTAGACTATGGTTACTAGATCATAACCATGAAAATATTTGGTACAAATAAGATAATATATAGATGTGAGTGTCTGCCAAAGTAGGCAAGATGATAAGATTTGCAGAAAACATTAGTATCTTGACTACAAAACCATCAAGGATGAGTGGGTCCAAGAAGAGTTTATCCAAGGGAAATATGGGCTTTGGTAGTACTAATGATGTACTACAAGATGGTTCTAATACATTTTCAATAATGAACATATATTGGGGTAGGTGAAGTTCCAAAGATTGAATCTAGTTAAGGATTCTAGACTTGGCCAAATTTGGCAGATTAGTGTTTTTGGATAATTATGAGGGTGGGGAAGATTTGGAGAGAAAGCAATGGTCCATCCTCATCATCAAGTGGTTTATATGGAAGTATAGGTTTAGTAGAGGGGATCCATGCTTGTATTTGGTCCTTGATGAGTTGGATGCTAAAATGAAGGATTAGCTCAGGATTGATCTTGGCAAAGTAGACTAGAGGGTCACTTGAGTGACTTAGGATAGATCCATCTTAGGGGGCTTGATTTGGGATTGGGGATCTCCGCTACTGGTTAGATCCTAGAGGATGAGATACTGGATTAGCTCTCTCTAGTTCCTAAGTAAACAAGGAAATCAGCAGATCAAGTTGATTCATCAGACAGCAGATCAAGGCAATTTGTCTTGCTAAATAATTAGATACTACCTAGGTTACCATAAATCCTAGATTGAGGTAGGCATGGGTATTTTAAAGAGGTTGGCTTTTGAAGTAAGATAAGGACCTCTTAGTATTTCTACCAAGATTGGAGTAAAAAGGTTTTAGGAAAGGTTTTGGAAAACCTAGGGACGAGAGTAGTTGAAAGTTCTGTCTTGAAAGCATAATGAGATCGTATATAGGACTCCATAGTTTTTGCTAAATAGAAACTAGTGAAATAGTTTGTTGTCTCAAAGTCATCTTGGCTCAAGTTTGAAATGCTAGAACATTTGAGAGTATGAAAGATGAGCCTTTGTAAAATAGTTTTTGGGCAACTGATGTTGAGGTGAGGAGTATATCATCTAATCAATGTTGAGGATATCTTTTATCGTTAACTTCTCATTCAACCTAAAATTAGTGATTTTTGGGTGCATTGGCCGATTTATCGGGCGATAAATTGATTTATCAGGTGATAAATTGATTTATCGGCTTATCGGTCACCCAGTGATAAGCGATAAATCAGATGATAAATCGGCATATCGGATGATTTTTTGAACAGTGCATCTAATTCACAATTAGTTGCATGCACATAAGCAACAAGTAAGAAACAATGTAACACTTAGCAAGATTTTTTTGTTCCCCTTGATTTTTGCATTTTGATAATAAATCAGGGTTGCTGAAATTGGGATGTTAAAGTCTATCCTGATGGTGTATCTACTCATGATGTCTCACTTGAGTACATCTCATGTCCTCTAGTTTGATCAATATTTATCCTTCGTTCATACAATCTTCTTGGAGTATCTTGATAAGTTTGTTATTGAGACCATCGATGACATCCTTATATTCATTTTGAGAGACTAGATCCATATGGAACATTTGACATTAATTTTGGAAACTTTTGATAACCATCCTCGTGTTATCTTGAACTATGTGTTCTGGATGTTAGAAGTAACCTTGTCTGCTTCACGTGCAACTGTTGAAAGATTTCGCCGTGGGTTCGAGTAGAGGTATCTTTGTATCCTTAGGAATCATTCGAAGTTAGTCAAGCATGTGCAAAGAATTATTGATATGGTAGGTTGATACCATCACATCTCGAGAAGATGCTCCAAGTATCCTAAGCAACTAACTGACTGTCATGGAAGAAGAGAAGTTCTAAAAACTTCAAAATCGTCCTAAATGTTCCCCAACAAGGATACATTTGTATTTCGTTGCAAATAATTCATGTAGGTGCAACTTACTTCTAATAACTTGCTAATACATGAGTTTTGCAATATAGCTCAAACTTTTGGAGCTTGAAATTGTAGTCCATGTCGTGAGAATCTAGTAACTTTACCTCTATGGTAAATGTTGCAAAATTTCTATTCGGACATGTTGAGTCTGAAGTATCTTTCCACCTAACCGTATCTGAATCTCAATCATATATGATGGTTGGTGTTCTTCAAGGGTTGACATAGGTCTCTTTGTAAATCTGGCAAGATTGATGTAGTTGTTGACACAATTAGCCGGAAGACCTATTGTCATAACATCTTGATGTAGAAATAACAATCACTATTCATGAGGCTTCTTCTATGAGTTGATATAGGAGTTGTTCTTCTGGTTTCCTTTGTATCCGAAGTCCGACCTTTAACTGATGACTAATTGAATGCTTGTTAGTAGCATAATATTTGTGTTTCAAACATCAAGGAGAACATTTAAAGTAGAGTTGTTAAATGTCTCTCGGTCGATCCTCCAGACCCTTTTATGTTGGAAAGCGTTTTGTTGTGCCAAGTAATAGAAGTCTAAGACAAATGTTTATTTTTCTCGTGTCTTTAGGAATCTTGATACCTATTCATTTGGTGGTGTAAAGTGATATCATGTTCTTTGGCAAGGAATTTGATAAACCTGGATGAATAAAGAGTTTCCTTCATTTTCTTTATCGTGTTTGAAGAGCGACTATGATTTTGGTAATGAGTAGTTGCTATTATTACATGTTCCTTGTGACTCTTATGAGTCCTCTCCAGCAACACAACCTTCTATCTTGGCCTTTGTTTAACCAAAGAATGTCCCTTATATGTGGAAAGTAGTTCAACAACTTGGTTTTGTTAATCCATATCACTATAACCGTGAAACCTCTACTTAAGTTATTTAGTATAGGTTCACCTCTCGAAGTAAGTGGTCATATTCATTCTATTGGAAGTCTCCTACCCTCATAAGTCAAAACTCTTCTACAAGTTCCATGGTCTCAATCCTTTTGAAGACCAGTTATCTGTCAATTTGAAACCTTCTCCTTTTGTTCCCTACTTTACCTTGACGTGTTTCATGTTTGTTGGATCTAGAGATGTTTATGAAACATCTATCCATGAGTTGGCCATGAGATACTCAGTTTGTGGTTTTGTGTATTTTCCTCTTTTATTTAGTGTGAGAAGTAACCTCGAAGAACATGAAGCACTTCATTCATTCAAACATGGTGGCATGGATCAACCTCTTCGAGAAGATTAGTGTAACCCTATTCCTTCTATCTTCCTACCCTAGGAATCTCGGGACGATATTCTTTTAAGGGGGATAGATTTGTAGAACCCCTTGTTCTAGTAAGAGTAATTAGGGTTTGTTTGTGCATTCATAAGCATCATCTAAATTGCTAAATAAAAATGCAACCAAGAAGAATATACAAACAAAACCCTAAACCCTAATCATCTCCTCTCTATTTGAAATGTATTCAATATGGTTTTGAATTTTGAAATAAAAAATATGTGGAGCCCAAATAGTATGGAAGGGCCCCTAAGTGTTTTCCAAAATTTTATAAACCTTTGGTATTTTCTAAAGTGTAGAAAACAGTTTGGAAATTCAAATACAAAAGAGAAAACAGAAACAGAAAAGGATTTTTGGAAGAAAGACATGTTTCTAACCCTAACTAAGCTTGCCCAGCGCTTCTCCTTGCTACCTGCCGCCCAGCGCGTAGCAGCCGTCCTACTAGCATCCCACCCGGGCCTAGTACCGCTTCACTCTCTCCCCTCATCGTCTTCCTCTAGCACAAGCTCCTCTCTTTCGCCCCGGTGGGTAAAGTTGTACACCCCTTTAGTGTTAAATCTTTTCGAAAAGTCGTGTCCACGGTTATGGATGACTTGGAAATGAACATGGGCTCAGAGAGTAGAATAACCTAATTATAAAACATGGCAAGTAAAGTGTGCTTAAGGATGGTTCCTCAGGGACCGAGGGTGTGATCCTACATTCTAGGTTCAGCTGATGATGATTCGGTGGATATTAAAGATGATCAAAGCTAGAGATACCGCTCTCTTGTCCCTTTTTAAATATTCTGATTTGTCGATCTTCTACTCCTCCCTATTGTTTTGCAAACAAAGATAGCTTTTGCAAAATTGGATACCACAGTACATCGCAATCCCTATTTTTAATCCCAAATGCATGTTATGCCATACATCGTAATCCTAGGATTACCATTTTTGTGAGACATAACAGAATTGGATACCACAGTACATCATCCATTTCAAACCATACATAAGGTCTTACACAAATAAGGATCTCATGATCCAGTTCTTAATACAACTCAAGCAGCGGAATACGTAATAATAATGGTAGCGTAGGCGGAGCTCCATCTTCGGGGTCACAGGCAATGCTGACCATGGGAGATGATCTTAGTTGTCGTAACCTTCCTGGGGTCCTTCGTCCTGGTACTCCTCTTCATAGTCTGGCCACGGGAATAGCCAGGGACAAAGCCATGAGTACTCTTTAAGTACTCGCAAACTAATACTAACAAGTGAAGGGGTTTTTTGTAGTAGGACACTAAGCTCTATGGTTGTTTAGCAAAAAGCTAGTTAAAGTTTTATAACACCTAAGTGGGAACTTGAATTTCATATCACAACTATGTTGTGGTCAAGACAAAATCTCATTTCATTTCATAAGTCATTTTGAAAACCTCTGACGGGAGAACAATATGGCCACTCCAACTGTCCATAACCGCGGACGCGACTATTCGAATAGTTTGACACTCTGCAGAGATTGTACACTTTCACCACAGCATTCGATACATCAATCAGGAACAAATCCTGAATTCGCCATACTTAGTATGCGAATAATCAATCCTAACCTTTCAATTACACGCCTTAGTATAAGCACCTCTCCTGTGAGTTTGGCCTCCCAACCATGACCATCTGTCATCTTGGGTACTGCACAGGTGGACAATCTTCACAAGATAGCCTCAGCTCAGACCTTGGCCGTGAGGGAACCCATACTAAGGTATATAAGTTTCCAGTCAAGCCCTACCCAATTTTCGGGTATTGTGGTTGTACGGTAAAATTGGAATGGTATCACATCTAGACAACCATCAGTTTTATAAAGGGCTAAGGCTCATGCCTCAACATTTTCATCATCAAAATCATCTGGTGTTCGGAAACACATGTCAAAACATTTCAGTAGAATGATCCATCATTCCAAGGTTTTTCATAACCATTTTCCACCAAGTATTCCCATCTAAAGTTGATCAAGTTTTAAGCTTAGCACTAGAATCTACAAGTGGGGGGTGATTGCTAATGAGGGGTGGTAAACAAGTGGAGTTTAACTAATTTCAATCCCATGCCTTAGGGTGACATCAAGATTATCTACCTTAGGCCAAATTTAATGCTCTTTATGCAACCTTCAATTATCTTCCTAAAATCTACAAATCACTTAAGTAAGCTCTAAGTAATAGCTTTGATAAAGAAATAAGGTAGAAAGCTTGTAAGTAAAACTAGGATTGGGTTATCAAGTGAGTAATGATCACACATGCTTTAAGGCATATAGTTGGCATGGTAACAAGCAAGTATTAGCTTGCATAGGTCAACTGGATTAGTAAGGCTTGCATCTGTATCAGTATAAGCTGGCTCAAGTAGAGTATCTAGCAAGTGTCAGCTTGCCTTGTGCAGAGCAATGGTTGAAGTTCTCCTCGGCTTATTCTTCGTAGTATCCTCCTTCCTCCTTGTATCCTTGGTCAGTACTAGCGTCTATGAATAAATACGAGGTACACAATCACCAAACAATCTTAACTACTTTCAATCATCACACAATGGTGCATTATAGATGATCTAGTATCATCACTAATATTACAAGAAAAGCTTCTGCCTTGTTATTTTTACCAAGGTTGATCTATAGATCCAAATGATTTGAATCCAACGGGCTTGGATTAAGCATTTCCATACCTTTCTAACAAAATTGGTTTCATGCAATTTGGTTCACTGAATCGAGATGGGTTGATTTTTGAAACTAGGTACAGAACTATGTTTGAACTTAAAAAGAAAAAGCTAAATTCAAACGAGTGGGTTGCGCGGGAAAAGTTAATGGGCCAGTTGTCACTCCAAAGACGGGCTTAAATCGATGTGGGGGCTCATCGTTGGCTCTTTAAACGCGAATCGGTACGGGGCGATGTGGTGCATTGGATTAGAATGAAGATCGACGGCTGAGGGTCATCGTCGACGATGAACAAGTCACCGGCGAGGTTGAACCCTAGCGGCTCAGTGGGGGTGCATAGGGGGCATACCGGGGCTCCAGTGATGACAGCGAGGAGGGAAAATAATGAAGTCGACGACGGCGAACTCAGGGGTGGTCGCGGTAGCTTCGGGGGTGGTCGAAATCAACGGCTCCTCTTCTCCTCTACAGCGGCCAGCTCCGGCCAAATTCCAACGATGCACTGCTCGCCTTGCTCCGGCTAAGGGGTGTAACGATCAGCGAGGTGAGGGGAGTGAGATGGTGTGAAGAAATCAAGCGGGGGTCGTCTCCTATTATAGGTTCGACGGCGAGGCAGAGAGGGATGGACAGACGACGGTGGCGACACGGATACGGGCGGCTAGAGGCATGGCCGAGGTTGGCGATCGACAGGCGGTCTCATGGCGATGCTCTAAGGTTTAAATGCGCGTGTAGGGCCGGTGGCAAACGGTAGGGAACGCGTGATGCTCTACGAGGCAGAGGCGGCGAACTCTACGGCAAGCGGTGGCTACGGGGTACAGGCGGTGAAACGATCATGTCTGGTGGCTTGGGGTGCATGCTTTGGGTGCAGGGCTCGAGGTGGTGAGGTGGTCGGGTTTTAGGGTTGTGGCACGGCATGGTCGATAGCGGCACGGGCGCGGTGTTCCTGGCGGTTCTGGTCATTGTCTTCGATCTAGGGCTGGTCGAGAGGGGGCGGTGCGGCATGGGCTGCATGCTAGACAAGGTTGGCATGGCTAGTTCTTCTCCTAGCTTGATGTCCACACTAGGGTGACATGGGTGCTCTCGGCCTGTTAACCATTGATGACATTGGTGATCTTAGAGTGGTGCTAGAGCTTAGTTAAGGTTTCTAGATGATCTACTGAAGCTAGTGTAACCAGAGAGGGAATAAGGTTGGCTCAAAACACTGTTGAAAATAGTGTTTGTGATTTTGTTGATTTGAATTTGCAACATGTTTGATGAAATGGCCGCATGAACTTAAGTTTTGAATTTTGAAAATATTTTTGGTCGGTGTGCTAGGCATGTGTTGAGGATTCTGTGGATGCTTGGGTTTTGAAAATTGAGCTTGTTTGAGTGGTTTTTGAAATAGTGGGATCTTCCCATATGAAATAGATTCAATTTTAAACTATCATTCAAACTATGCATTCAAATGTTTTTGCATGATCACAAAGTGGGCCTTGGTACCTTGTTATGAGTACTATCAAGGGGTGCAAAGATCTATATATGTTTCTGTTAAGTTCTGAAAGTTAGAGATAGCCAAAGTAGGCATGGGAGTTAAATTGGCCAAAGTGACCATTCACTTAATTTGTTTGTTTTGACTTGTTTGTCTTTGGGAAAAGTTTTGGGATTGTTTAGATGATGTTTATTTCTCCTAAGAATAATTTTACAAGCAAAGAAACACAGAACCATGGCAATTCAAAAGAATCCAAATTGTAATACATACTCATATGAATGCTTTCATATTTTAATTGGAAAAGTTTTTGTTAACCCTAAATTTGGTGATTAGAGTTTGATGATTCTAGTTTAATATTTTTGGGATGTTACAAACCTTCCCCCCTTAAACAAAATCTCGTCCCGAGATTTGAAAAAGGACGAAAAAATATTACCTAAGATTTGAAGAGATCGGGAAACTCTATCCTGATGTGATCTTCGCGCTCCCAGGTAGCTTCCTCTTCGGTGTGGTTGCTCCACTGAATCATGAGAAACTTCATACTTCAGGTTCTAGTAGTTCTGAAAGCTTCTTCCAAAATACGTATGGGTACTTCAGGATAGGTTAGGTCATCGTTGATTTCTATGGTCCGGTGATCAATATTCTTGAACACTTCAGTCTTCTCCGGGACTTCGAGGCACTTGCGAAGTAATGAGATATGGAACACATTGTGCACGGCTGACATCTCTTCGAGTAGTTCCAATTGATATGATACTTCTCCTCGACGGTTCAGAATCTTGGAGGGTCCGATATATCTGGGGTCTAACTTTCCTTTCAGCTGGAAACGCTGCATTCCCTTCAATGGCGACACTTTCAGATACACAAAATCTCCTATGTTGAAGGAGAGGTCTCGACGTCTCTTGTCGGTGTAACTCTTCTGTCTGGACTGGGCTGTCTTGAGGTGCTCACGAATCTTATGAACCTTCTCTTCTGCTTCTCGTAGGATATCGGGTCTGAAAATCTGACTCTCTCCTACTTCCGACCAATTCAAAGGGGTGCGGCACTTTCTTCCATTCATGAATTCAAATGGGGACATTTGCAAACTGGCTTGATAACTGTTGTTGTACGAAAATTCTGCAAATGGCAGACAGTCTTCCCACTTAGATCCATACTCTAACACACGTGCTCTCAGCATATCTTCCAGTATTTGATTTACTCGCTCCGTTTTTCCATCGGTCTGAGGGTGATACGCGGTGCTGAAATCTAGGTGGGTTCCTAAACCTTCTTGGACTTTCTTCCAGAATCTCGAGGTAACCTGAGTTCCTCGATCCGATACAATGTTCTTGGGGACTCCATGCAAACTGATGACTCTAGCAATGTATAACTCCGCTAGCTTCGAACTCTGATATGTGGTCTTGACGGGTAAGAAATGGGCGACTTTGGACAATTTGTCCACTATGACCCAGATAGAGTCATTTCCCCTACTAGAAGTAGGCAATCCGGTGATAAAGTCCATTCCAACGGCATCCCATTTCCATTCCGGAATCTGCAATGGTTGCAACAATCCAGCGGGTCTTTGATGTCCCGCCTTGACTCTCTGACATTTATCACACTTGGCGATATAGCTTCCGATTTCTCTCTTCATCTTATGCCACCAAAATTGCTCTTTCAAATCTTGATACATCTTAGTTCCTCCAGGTTGGATAGAATAAAGAGTATCATGAGCTTCCTTCAGAATAACTTCTTTCAACTTAGAATCTGCTGGTACATAAAGGCTTCCTTTGTACCATAGAACTCCATCTTCGTCTTCGGTGAATACGGGTACTTTGCCTCTACCGATACGATGCTCGATTCCGTCGATAATAGCATTTCCATTGTGCGCCTCTTTGATCTGGCTGATCAAAGTGGGTTGAAGTACTATGCTAGGAAAAAATCCTTCACTCACTAATTCCATTCGGAAATATTCCATCTCTTTGTGCAAGCTTGGTTGCTCCTTTAAAATCATGGAGTTCAAGCGGCACGACAATCTGCTAAGGGCATCTACTACCACGTTGGCTTTACCAGGGTGATAGTGAATGTCCAGATCGTAATCTTTGATTAACTCAATCCATCTTCTCTTTCTCATATTCAGCTCCTTCTGAGTGAATATATACTTCAGACTCTTGTGATCCGAATAAATCTCACAACGGTTTCCCATCAGGTAATGCCTCCATGTCTTCAGGGCTAGAACTACGGTTGCGAGCTCGAGGTCATGGGTTGGGTAATTCTACTCATGTTGTTTCAGTTGTCGAGATAGATAAGATATAAATTTGCCTTCTTGCATTAGCACACATCCGAGACCGATCTTGGATGCATCACAATACACGTCGAAGGGCTTCGTGATATCCGACATGATTAAGATTTGGGCTGAAATCAATCTCCTCTTGAGTTCTTGAAAACTCGCTTCACATTTGTCCGTCCATTCAAACTTCTTGTCCTTCTTCAGCAATTGGGTCATGGGTCTGGGGATACTCGAGAATCCTTCTACGAACTTGCGGTAGTATCTCGCCAATCCGAGAAATGCACAAACTTGGGTGTGAGTGGTTGGGGCTTGCCAATCTTCGACATCTTTCACTTTTGCAGGGTCAACTGCAATTCCTCTAGCTGATACAATGTGGCCGAGGAATCCTACTTCTTGTTACCAGAATTCACATTGTCTAAACTTGGCATACAACTGATGCTCTCTAAGGGTTCCAAGAATGGTCCTTAGGTGTAGCTCATGTTCTTCTTCCGATTTGGAATAAATCAGAATATCATCGATGAAAACAACGACAAACTTTTCCAGGAAGTCCATAAAAATCTTATTCATGAGATTCATGAAATAAGCGGGGGCATTGGTTAATCCAAAATACATGACAGTATACTCGTATAATCCATATCTGGTGGTAAAGGCAGTCTTGGGAATATCCTCTGCACGAATCTTGAGTTGATGATAGCCAGTCCTAAGATCAATCTTAGAAAACACTTTAGAACCGGTCAACTGATCAAACAAATCTTCTATATTTGGCAATGGGTACTTGTTCTTGATAGTGACATCATTCAACTTCCGATAATCCGTACACAAACGATTACCTCCATCCTTCTTGTCCACAAATAAGATAGGTGATCTCCATGGTGACGCACTTGGTTGAATTAATCCAATTTCCAACATGGAATCCAGTTGCTTCTTCAGTTCTTCTAGTTCAGATGGGTTCATACTATAGGGTCTCTGAGCTATGGGTCCTGTTCCGGGGATTAGTTCAATGATAAATTCGATATCCCGATCTGGGTGCATTCCGGGCAAAACATCTGGAAATACATCGGGGTATTCACAGATTATCCGGACTTGGTCCATGGTAGGTTGGACTATACTCTTGTTGCACTTGAATTGACGAGGTAAGGTTTCAGATACATGATCGACTGATATTCCGGCTGTACTGTTCATGGTTATGGCTTTCTTGGCACAGTCAATTAATCCTTTATGTTTGGACATCCAATCCATTCCTAGTACTACTTCCAAACCTTTAGTTCCGAGTACTATCATATTAGCATAAAAATCTATGCCATGTATTCGGATAGTGACGGCTTTGCAAATATGCCTAGCTTTGGTGGTTGAACCTGGGATTTGAACAATCATAACATGCTTCAGTTTGGTTGGTGGAATCTTACTAGTGCATGGAAATTCTTCGGTGACAAATGAGTGCGATGCACCAGAATAAAACAACACTCCTGCAAGTACTGAATTAACAGAAAACATACCCAGCATGACGTTTGGCGCTTCCTGAGCTTCTTCAGCATGCATGAGAAAAAGACGGTCGTTGCGGTTGAGTGAATTCCCTGGGGCAAACCTTCTTCCAGGATGAACACGACGCTGCTGCTGAGCTGGGGCATTTGCATTGGGGGCTGCGACATTCTTCTTGGGGCACTCATTGGAGTAGTGACCCTTATTTCCACAGTCATAACAAGTCACTTGCGACTTGTCCTTTGCTACAACAGGCACAACATTGCATCCAGTCCTCGGGGCAGTGTTGGTGTTGGCGGCAGCATTGTTGTTGTTGAACTTGGGTGGGGCACAGTTGAAATTGCCAGAGTTGACGGGGTTGTTGTGATTTCCTCCGGGCCTCGGGTTTCCACAGTTGGGATAGGTCGGACGACTCATTGGGGGTCTGTTGGCTCTCGGGGAAAATCCTGGAGATGGGTTAGGGCGATACTTTGGGGTCTGATGGGTTCCTGGCTGATGCATCATGCGATGCTTGCGGTTCTCATTAGCTTGGTTGATCTTTCCTTCCATCTAGATGGCAGAGTCGACAAGGGCTTCAATATCAGCAAAGGGGATATTGACCAACACAGTCTGCATCTCATCGTGCAGACCATTCAAGAATCACTCTTTCTTCTTGGCTTCGGTGCCGATCTCATCCAGGGCATACCTAGCTAATGACAAGAATTTGTCACGGTATTCCACTACGGTCATCCTTCCTTGCTTCAGTTCTCTGAACTCATCTCTCATTCTCTTGATCAAACCCGGTGGCACATGGGTTCTGCTGAACATGGCCTTGAATTCCTCTCAGGTCATCATCTGTCCTCCGGTCATTGCACGAACGCTGTTCCACAATGCTCATGCATCTTCGGCTAGATAATGGGTGGCGAACATAACTTTCTCGTTAGATTCCACTCCGGCGACTTCTAGGTTGTTTTCCATGGTTTGCAGCCAATCATCGGCGTCCAGGGGATCTTCCGACTTAGTGAAAACAGGTGGGTTGGTGTTCTGGAAAATTTTTGAGCTTAGATCCATGGTTATCCTGGTTTCCGTGGCCTTGATTGTTGTGGGCTAGCTGAGCTATCTGCTAAAGGGTGGCTAGGTTGTCTTGACGTTCGGCTCTTTCAGCTTCACGGTCAGAAACCAACATTTGCAGGATCTGCAACATCGGGTCTGGGGATGAACCACTTCCTCCGTGTGGCATCTGAAGATTGAGATCGATCATGAGAAAAGAGGGAAATTTCTAAGGTTCAGGGACTTTGAAAAGTTTTTAAAGTTTGACTCAGATTTTCTAGAAACTTTCTTTTCATTCATTCATTCATAGCACACGATACAAACACACACACCACAAAACAAGAAAAACAGATGGTTTTAAGAACCATTCTGGAAACTATGATACAGTGGGACCGAATACAACTCACTACGCTAGTGCTCAAGTGCTACTACTCCTTGGAGTCGGTGTAGTAGTCATCCTCATCGTCATCGATGAAGGCAAAATCATCTTCATCGGTGATGAAGTCCATATCCTCATCCTCCAGAAAATCATCATCATCGCTGAGATAGGAGTAGGGGTCTCCACGAAGATCTTCTCTGGCATTCTCTCTTTCCTCCAACTGCATGTCTCTCTCGTGGATGGTCTCCTCCATATCCGAGATTCGGTGGCAAAGACGGGAAATGATGCGCTCCTTCTTGTCGAGTTGACGGCGGCGAGACTTGCGGTCCTTTGCTAGCATGGCGATGGTCTGATCTTTTGTCTTGATGATGGCGTACTTGTGATTGGAGTAGTCATGGCAATTATCCAATTCCTGCTGACGATCGTACATCATGAAGCTAAGGTGGTCCAACTGAGTCTTCAGCTCATGGTGGTATGGGGCGTGCAGTGGCTGTGCCATAGCATCACGCCTTGGACAAAACTCAAAGCGGGTACCCTTGATCTTGTTGATACTCTGCCCACACAGACGGGCAAGAGCTTCCTGCATGGCCCTGGCAAGTCCATCGAGCCAGTTGTTCTCTCGCAAGGTGAACTGAATTCCCTCGGCAGTGGGAGGTTCAATCTTTCCTCAAAGACTTGCAACAATTAGCCACTACAGATCTTCTCCTCCTTGATCATTGAGCTGAGCTCCGAAGAACTCGGGGTGTGCATGCTCCAGATGTTCCGAAAGCTGGTCAAAATCCAGCTCAAAGATAAGGTCTCCTCCATTCCCCAACTGATAAAACTTGCTTTACTTCACGTCCATCTATCAGAATATAGGATGAGTAAGTTAGTAGAGTGATCAAGTGTGTCAAGTTTTATGTATTTTGCAAGAGTTTTTGAGGAACATGAATTTTTATGAAAGAATCAAGGTGATAAGAATGGGAATAAGTTTTTGTAAATATTTGCTTCCTTTGGTTTTGAAACTAAGTTTTTGATTCAAACGTCCAGTCTAACTAGGGTCTCCTATGGTCAGGATGGCTCTGATACCAACTTGTCAACACCCGGATTTTTAATCCCAGATGCCTGTTATGCCATACATCGCCATCCCAGGATTACCATTTTTCTGAGACATAACAGAATTGGATACCACAGTACATCATCCATTACAAACCATACATAAGGTCTTACACAAATAAGGATCTCATGATCTAGTTCTTAATACAACTCAAGCAGCGGAATACGTAATAATAACGGTAGCGTAGGCGAAGCTCCATCTTCGTGGTCACAGGAAATGCTGACGATGGGAGATGATCCTAGTTGTCGTAACCTTCCTAGGGTCCTTCGTCCTAGTACTCCTCTTCATAGTCTGGCCACGAGAATAGCCAGGGACAAAGCCATGAGTACTCTTTAAGTACTCGCAAACTAATACTAACAAGTGAAAGGGGGGTTTTCTAGTAGGACACTAAGCTCTATGGTTGTTTTGCAAGAAGCCAGATTTACCTCTACTATGTTTAGAAGCAAGAAAAGCTAGTTAAAGTTTTATAACACCTGAGTGGGAACTTGAATTTCTTATCACAACTCTGTTGTGGTCAAGTCAAAATCTCAATTCATTTCATAAGTCATTTTGAAAACATCTGACGGGGGAACAGTATGGCCACTCCAACTGTCCATAACCGCGGACGCGGCTATTCGAATAGTTTGACACTCTTCAGAGATTGTACACTTTCACCACAACATTCGATACATCCGTCAGGAACAAATCCTGAATTCACCATACTCAGTATGCGGATAATCAATCCTAACCTTTCAATTACACGCCCTAGTATAAGCACCTCTCCTGTGAGTTTGGCCTCCCAACCATGACCATCTGTCATCTTGGGTACTGCACAGGTGGACAATCTTCACAAGGTAGCCTCAGCTCAGACCTTGGCCGTGAGGGAACCCATACTAAGGTATATAAGTTTCCAGTCAAGCCCTACCCAATTTTTGGGTATTGTGGTTGTATGGTAAAATTGGAATGGTATCGCATCCAGACAACCATCAGTTTTATAAAGGGCTAATCCTCATGCCTCAACATTTTCATCATCAAAATCATCTGGTGTTCGGAAACACATGTCAAAACATTTCAGTAGAATGATCCATCATTCCAAGGTTTTTCATAACCATTTTCCACCAAGTATTCCCATCTAAAGTTGATCAAGTTTTAAGCTTAGAACTACCATCTAGAAGTGGCGGGGGGGGGGGGGGTGATTGCTAATTAGGGGTGGTAAACAAGTGGAGTTTAACTAAGTTCAATCTCATGACTTAGGGTGACATCAAGATTATCTAGCTTAGGAAAAATTTAATGCTCTTTATGCAACCTTCAATTATCTTCCTAAAATCTACAAATCACTTAAGTAAGCTCTAAGTAATAGCTTTGATAAAGAAATAAAGTAGAAAGCTTGTAAGTAAAACTAGGATTGGGTTATCAAGTGAGTAATGATCACATATGCTTTAAGGCATATAGTTGGCATTGTAAGAAGCAAGTATTAGCTTGCATAGGTCAACTGGATTAGTAAGGCTTTGTCAACACCCGGATTTTTAAATCTCAGATGCCTGTTATGCCATACATCGCAATCCCAGGATTACCATTTTTGCGAGACATAACAGAATTGGATACGATAGTACATCATCCATTACAACCGTACATAAGTTCTTACATAAATAGGGATCTCATGATCCAGTTCTTAATACAACATCAAGCAGCGGAATACATAATAATAACGGTAGCGTAGGCGAAGCTCCATCTTCGGGGTCACAGGCAATGCTGACGATGGGAGATGATCCTAGTTGTCGTAACCTTCCTGGGGTCCATCTTCCAGGTACTCCTCTTCATAGTCTGGCCATGGGAATAGCCAGGGAGAAAGCCATGAGTACTCTTTAAGTACTCGCAAACTAATACTAACAAGTGAGAGGGGTTTTTGATAATAGGACACTAGGCTCTAGGGTTGTTTTGCAAAATCCAAATTTATCTCTACTAAGTTTAGAAGCAACGAATGCTACTTGAAGTTTTATAACACCTAAATGGAAACTGGTATTTCATATCACAACCCTGTTGTGGTCAAGTCAAAGTCTCACTTTGTTTCATAAGTCATTTTGAAAAGTCTGACGGGGGAACAGTATGGCCCTCTAATGTCCATAATCGCGATGACGCTATTCGAATAGTTTGACACTCTGCAGAGATTGTACACTTTCACCACAACATTCGATACATCCGTCAGGAACAAATCCTGAATTCACCATACTCAGTATGCGGATAATCAATCCTAACCTTTCAATTACACGCCCTAGTATAAGCACCTCTCCTGTGAGTTTGGCCTCCCAACCATGACCAACTGTCATCTTGGGTACTGCATAGTTGGACCATCTTCACAAGGTAGCCTCAGCTCAGACCTTGGCCGTGAGGGAACGAATACTAAGGTATATAAGTTTCCAGTCAAGCCCTACCCAATCTTCGGTTATTGTGGTTGTACGATAAAATTGGAATGGTATCGCATCCAGACAACCATCAGTTTTATAAAGGGCTAAGTCTCATGCCTCAACATTTTCATCACCAAAATAATCAAGTGTTCGGAAACACATGTCCAAAACATTTCAATAGAATGATCCATCATTCCAAGGTTTTCATAACCATTTTTCCACCAAGTATTCCCATCTAAAGTTGATCAAGTTTTATGCTTAGCACTAGCATCTACAGGTGGGGGTTGTAGCATCCCAATTGTCTAACAATTGTAATGCTACTTGGTCTAGTAATATAATGGCTACTTCAAATATATAATTGTTGCATTATCATTATATCATGCTCATGTCATCATGCCACCTTGCATTTGAGCATCATATAAAACCCTTTTCCATTCGGTTCTTCTCTCATATGCATTATTAATTGTATTTGCCTCTTGATATTGTATTTGGTTCTTGATATATTGTTTAATGCCCAAGTTGAGTTGGGGGCATATCTCTTATTAACTCCACCACCTTTCTTTCACCACCTTATAATTCCACCATCCAACTAAATGTGAGCTTTGCACTTTATTTGGGTTTTGCCTCTAGCTCATGTGGGTTGGGATGGATCCAATTCTTTTAAACATGCTCTCATCTTGGCATCATGATGTTTTCACATTAGTGATATATGAGAGCCACATGGCCACCTTTGCATGCCTTGTGGGTGGAACCCTTTTTCCTAGCTTCCATATGGATTATTATGGGTTTATGCTCATGTTGGGATAATTTGGGGACTACTAAGCATCTAGTGGTATATACACACTAGCAAGTCCCAATTTTATCCAAACATGGCCATCTCCAACTACTCCACATGGGGCATCCTTTCATTTCTTTTGCTTGGCTTTATTCCACCTTTGGAAATGCAAATGAACAATGCCATGTTTAATATTATTGTTTTCACAAGAATCAACATGGTATTAAATATTTTGCATGGGCCATGCAAGTACCACCCATTCTAGATTTTGGTTTTTATTTAAATCCTTGAGTGGTTTACCTCTCATCTCTCTCTCTCTTTCTCCTTGGCTTGATCTAGTTGTCTTGCAAAGATCCATCATCACCCCCCATCTCTCGCGGGCTCGGGGCCCCTCCCTTTTCATCTCCATCCTTGCATGATAATGTGGATCATGCATAAACCCTAAGCCCTACCCTCTCTTCTTAATCTTTGCCCCAAATCTACACCTAATCTAACCAACACCCCCATCTAATCTAACATACCCCTCCTCCAAACCCTAAGTACCCCCCTCATCTCTCCTCTCTCTAGCCGAGCCACCCCACCATGACCTACCCTAGCTGGCCCCACCTGGCCACCTAGCTACCCCAACCCTAAAACCAAGCCTAACCCGAGCCATACCCTCCTACCCTAGGTCCAACCCTAGCTAGCCCGAGCCTCCCCTCTCCCTCTAGCTCTCTCTCTGCCAATAGGGGCCCCAGCCCGAGCACCACCTCTCTGGCCTCACCCTGACCCCACCTGGAAGCCCCCACCTGCCTCGCCTGCCCCGGCCACAAGCACGTGAAGGAGGAGAGGGTAAAAGGTGGCCGAAGCCACCTTTTCCATCTACCTGCTCCCCACGGCTCCTCCCTCCCCTATCTCTGCTTTATCCCCCTCTCGACACCTCTGGCCGATCCCAGATCCGCCGAAACCACCTCCCCTCCTCCCTTCTTCTCCATCGCCGCCAGCTACCCATCGCCGGCCAAACCGTCGGCCTCCACCGCACCCCGTCGAACCAGCAGTGCAGCACGTCGTGGAGGTGATCGAGAAGCCTTGGAGTACCTCCTGCTTCACCTATACCGCGTCAACGAGGAGGAGAAGGCCTGCACCCTGCTGTGCACCGTCGACGCCGAACAGAAACCCTAGACCGCCCGGCCTCTGCATCACCGTCGCCCTGCTGCGCCTCGACCCGATCCGCCACCACCGACACACTCCCGGTGAGCCCCGCTACCTCCTAGACACCTTCGTCTTCGTTGCTTCCTAGATCCGCTGGCCTTTACGCCGAACGCCTCTCACAGCCGCCAAGCGTTTGATCTACTCGCCGTGCCGCATGTAACCATATCTAGGCGCCGACCTCCTCGACACCAAGCCCAGGCCAGCGCGGTGCTCGCCTCAGCCCCGGGTCCCCGGATCGATCCCTTGGCGCCATACAAGACCGACCGCCGGTGTAGAGAGATAGAAGAAGTACAGTGGCCGTCGCCATTTTACGCTTACCCCCCTGCACTTTTTGTTGCATCAACCCGCGCTCCGCTAGGCCCACTTGTCGGCTTCCGTGGCGTTTTTGCAAAAAGGGTCCCGGAGTTTTGTACTCCTCAACCCGCACTCCCTGGCTTCCCCCACGTGGCACGCCCCCGCTGGCGCGCCTGTGGAGGGACGCCTAGGCCCCACCTCTTTCTCGTGTGCAAAGACCATGGTGTAAAAACCTTTCACAGAGTGAGCTGCTGAGTCAAAAGGGCCCCACCAACAAGGTCTCGAGGCTAGATAAACTTGAGTATAAAAAGCATTTCTGCTTTCCTGTTTAAATTCAAATCTTTTCAAATTTAATTCAAAATCAAATTTAAATCGGTTTTTAAATAACTTTTAAAATACAAATCCAAATAATGCATATAATATATGTTTTCAAACAAGAAAAATATGAGGAATTCAAATATGCCATTCAAAATATATTTTGGACACTTTATTTTCCAAGTTAATTAAAATTACATTAAAATGCCCTTTTTCCTTAATTAATTAATAACTTTTGTTTTATAACTCCAAATTTAACAAATAATATGTCTAAGATGATTAGCGCGACGAGACCTTTCTGTTTATGCATTCCATGTTTTGTTTTGAAGCATGCATCATATAAATATAAAGGGTACAGAAACTAATATGAGGTTAAAATGAGTCCAAAACTCAATAAAATGATTACTTCTTGTATTCCACACCTCACCCATGCCATGCTACTTTATTGCCATGCAAATTGTGCATCATTCATCATGGCATGATTGATTGCTTGTTGCATTTTACTCATATGCTTGTGCACTTTATTTATGTTGGCCCTTGTTTGTTTGGTTCTTCTTCGAATAGACGCTGAGCAGGGGATATATCAAGATACCCAGGAGCACTACCCAGATCCTTCTCTCGCTTCAACTGAGCTGCCAGGCAAGCACTACCACATGCTTGCATACATATAGTACCTATTGCCTCTTTCTTATTCTTGCATCATTGAGTTGCGATTGCATTAAACTGAATCCTAAGTATTGCATAGCCTTTACTTTTAAACCCCACCGAAGCTTGTTCCTCCATCCCATGAGCCATTACTACAGGAGTTGTTTGAGCCATGCGAGTCGTAGAACAACATGTGTAGGGTATGTGAGTGTCTGATGGATAACGAGGTACCTATACAACTTAACCTGAGTAGTAATGGGATAACTAATGAAAGTGGCATCGGTGAGCCATATTCGCTATTTGGTTTTTCAGGCTCACTTGTGTCCCGTAGGACCCCGAGTACTTGATTCCTGTTCCTTGAATATTCGCGCTATCCACATCCGGGAGGCTTATGAACCCCCGAGCGAGCTTGATTCATTCTTATTTCTTGGGGCCACAAACTAGTTTGAGGTTTTATTTACTATCCTGTACTTATGCCATGCTTTCTTGCTTTATTTAAATTGTGCAGTCGCACATTGATCTTAGGGTAAGCGGAGTGTTTTCATGGTATCGACAAGCCCAGTCACATTTTGGGTTCCCAATCGTTTACTCGACGCAAAACCTTGAGGCCATCTCGAGTCGCCTAACTTCGCTATGGTAGCTCAATGGGTGGCCCCTGAAATATTTCTGAATCCTGTAATTGCTTTGTCGTGAATGCCTCGTTGGGTTTTGATTTGGTTTTTCGAGGTTGATCGAGTGTGTGTTGCTATTTGTGCACCCTGCAGGGTAAAACTTCTGGCC
The DNA here is from genome assembly GCA_023614405.1 of Avena insularis. NCBI lineage: Eukaryota > Viridiplantae > Streptophyta > Magnoliopsida > Poales > Poaceae > Avena > Avena insularis. Next base: position 85,974,327 of record CM042685.1, on the reverse strand, counting down.
GTGTCCGCGGTTATGGGCGACTTGGAGCAGTTTCCGACCATAGACAAGCATAACTAAAGTACCGCTTTTAATTTGACTAAGTATCGACTAGTAAATAGTGCAATACTCATGGAATGGTTAATAAAACTGCCAGCGGATGGGGGTTGTTCGTCCGCTTCCTCGTCGATGGCGAGGAGGAGGATGGATCTTAATATTACCATTATAATCTGTTGTTTTAATTCACGGACATCCGTCTCATCTATGGTTAGGCGGATGGTTAGTAGTATCTAGAATTGCTAGGGTTTATCTTTTGCTGCAATTGCGTCACCCCAGGTTGTGTCCCCTTTAGCGGCATAAAGACTTGCTGAGTACCCCTAGGGTCTCACACGATAAATTATTGGTTCAGATGAACAGGTACACTCACAAGATGGATACTGGGTGGAGGAGACGGACGATGTGGGCAACGATCATTCGGTGTAGAGATTCCGGGAACGGGGATCCGTGAGATCTGTGGGTGGGATCTGCTTATTTATGGGGCATCTTATGCCGATTTGCTTCTTATCCGTACTCGGATTTTGTCTTCCGCTTCCGCTTGATACTCTGTTGATAGATGTATGAGGAGATATCCTAAACTATTATATCTATTTAGGATATTTGGATCTTGCCGTATGGCGTTGCTATATTTCCTTTCTTTTTAAATGGAATGGCTCCGATGTACTGTTGTATGGTGGCTTGCATACATACTCATTTGTGTATGTAGTTGATCCTTCACCGCCGATTATGCCGTTCTTGTCCCGATGATTGGAAATGGTTAGGACGGCCGAAAGGTCTACCTGTGAGTGGCATTTGGGCCCCACCGTACTATTTTAACCATTTCCGCTCATCCAGGCTTGTAACTAGGAGCATAATTCACGGAGGTAGTTACAATTGGTATCAGAGCCATCCCGCCCTTCAGGGTCTCAGCCAAATGGTCGTTGTCTGTCTAGCAAATATTTTTGGTAGCTATGTATACTAGGGAAAAACAAAACGCGAGAGTAGGACTGCTTCCACTTTTCTTCTTACCCACCCACCACCCTTTTCTGGTAAGGAAGTGTAACGTTTTCAATCCTCTTCTTAAAATTCAAATTAGGATTCACGTGTTCTAGGTTTCCGTAGTACCATAGAAAGTGTGTGTGTGTGTAATTCCTTGTCTATCTGTTGCATCCAGTTTGTTATCACAATCTGCCTTTGGTTATCAACTGTTGGTACACTCCATACCGACAGGCTTTTGAAAACCGGCGCGATCTATCTGACTCCTTGTTAACCGGTGCCATCTTCTTAAGGGTGTCCTTCCTTCTAGCAACTCCACATTCTGTGAAAGCATCTGTTGCTAATCTCTATCTGATAAGTGATTTTGCGCATCTATTGGTATTTTAATGCCGAAAAATGCGGAAAATTTTTCTTTGATACATCTGTGTTTCCACACTCCTTTTCAGTCGTGTGTGAAACATTATCTATCTCCCTTTTATCAGCATGTCCATGCTAACTCATTCTTTTGTCACCGGCGCTTAATCCTAGAGTTTCATTTCATCTCCTTTTCTCTGGGGCTAATTACATAACATGTGTCGATCCGATGCTGGTGATTGTAATTTGGCTCTCGGCATATGGAAAATGCTATCAACTCTATCCTCCAAATGGTGACGGTTATCTCCTGTGATTTTGAGTACACCGTGATCATATCTATGCATATTCAAGCATCTTTGGCAATCCGGAGTTTCTCAAGGCACTACGGTCTATCATCATCCATCATCTTGCACCTTTTCAACCCCATATCTGCAAATTCTCCTTGAGACGAGGGAATTGCATCTTTTCGCTTCTGATAGCTTTTCTTAAGGTATGAGCTATCATCGGTTCTTGTCCAAGATCTCTTTATCTTTGTAACTGGTGATGCGATCGACAATGTGAACCAGGTGGCATCTCTTCTTCTTCCGAAGGACTAGATAATCTATTCTTCCAGTGCACCTTCTTCAACACGAACCCGTGCTCTTAATATTGATCTTTCTAAGAGCGTTGAGCTCAGGAAGTGTTCGAGCATTTGTTCGTTCTCTCGTCTTTTGAACTTGGTATTCTGAGAATATCTTGTTAATCCATGGTGGTATATGTTGATAATATGCTTGCCTATTCCATATCAATGGAAGAACATGGAAGATCATCTGTGTCTCTTTCTCTCAAGCTTTGTTAACACTGCCTGTGTGCAAAGTTCTCAAAGCGTGAATTCTGGCTTCTTGAAGTCACCTATCTCGGCCACGTCCTTCTGCTAAATACATTACTTTAACTCAGGAATCAGCAAGTCCATTGTTAATTCCATCCTCCATCTTCAACCAACCCGGAGTTTTCCTTGTTGGCAAGTTATCATCGTCGTTCCGCTGAAGATTTCCTCAAGACTGCTAAATCTCTTCCCATCATTTCAAGAAGAACATGGAGTTCTTTCACCCTAGTCTCGTCAAGTAATCTCTTGAAACCTTCTCGCTCTATCGTCTATGCTCAATCCACCGGAGGCCATGAAGACCGTTCAGATCTTGTATTCCTTCTATTCAAGTTGGTGCTATCTTTTCTATAGCTATTGAATCTTGCAGTTCTTCTCCGTAAGCTTCCTTCATATCTTTCTGGTGGCTTGGTACTTCAGACATGACGACATCATCATCATCTTTATCTATCTGTGAATCCGGCGAATCGTTTGCATCTATCCTTGTTTTCTAGCGGAGTTCCATGAGCTCTTCTTATCAATACCTTCAGTCTGTTTCGGTAGTTGGGTTGCATGATCTTCTTATTCATGTGCAGAGTAATGCTTTGAGTGCGGGATGGAGTAGCTACCATACCAATACTCTTATCATTCGCTCTCGTACATCGAATTGGTGAATTAATGTGACTTCACTCATTCCACGGAAGTTAGAAGTGGCCTTTATCCCTTGATACTTTTACTTCCGTCCTTGTTTTTCCGGAGTGCTCTCTCGAAGAAAGTAATCAATAATCTCTTGTTGGTGATCTCACCCTTTCTACACGGAGCAAAATCTTCAATTATCTAGTGGAAACAAACGCAAACTACTTTCGGTCCTCGTCTTTCTACCGATGCTCTACATTCCCAAACAAGATGAAGGAAACTATCTCTCTCTTTGTTTCATCAACTCTTTTCCTGTGGTAAAGCCAATTATGGTTGATGCCATCAGCCGCAAATCTATTGCGTTAGCCTCAAGGCTAAAGAAAGCAATAAGTATCCCTACAATAAACTCCAGATCCTCCATATTCCTTGCCTCTCGGGATTCCACCATGATCTAGCTTCACATCCGTCTCTGGAAGTTATATCCGCGCACCTCAATTGCGTGATCCTTTGGTTCTTATCGGCGCAAGAAGAATCTAATCCGATGATATCTAACTAAATCTTTCTGTGATATCAAGGGACTCTATTGTTTGAACGCAATACTGTTTCTGTACTTCTTTTCTCAAATCTAAGGGAAGGTACAATGCTTTTGACATAGTGGTTCAAACCTCTCCAATCTAGCTCTTTTCTTCCAGCGAGATAAAGATTCATCCTCTCTCGTATCAGTAAATCTTTTATCTTAACGGTGTGTTTCTCTTTATCCATGATACATAATCTTGTCTTTTTCTTTCTCAAGTGGTTCTAGTCTTTTATCTTGTTTCTTGAGAAAACCGGAGCTATGTTCATCCTATCCTTCTTGTCTCACGACAATCCTTCAACTCTTGTAACCCGTTGTTTCTCAAGCAAAACTCAAGACTCGCAACAAGTCTAGCAAGTTTTGCAAGGTGTAGTGTTCGCACCATCCCGTTCTTCATCCTCTTGGGAACGCAAGGGTCACCTTCGTTCCGAACACCCGCCTCTCTTTGTGTTGTTTTCTTTTTCCTAGGAATCTCGGGGCGAGATTCTTGTTTAGTGGGGGAGAGTTGTAGCATCCCAATTGTCTAACAATTGTAATGCTACTTGGTCTAGTAATATAATGCCTACTTCAAATATATAATTGTTGCATTATCATTATATCATGCTCATGTCATCATGCCACCTTGCATTTGAGCATCATATAAAACCCTTTTCCATTCGGTTCTTATCTCATATGCATTATTAATTGTATTTGCCTCTTGGTATTGTATTTGGTTCTTGATATATTGTTTAATGCCCAAGTTGAGTTGGGGGCATATCTCTTATTAACTCCACCACCTTTCTTTCACCACCTTATAATTCCACCATCCAACTAAATGTGAGCTTTGCACTTTATTTGGGTTTTGCCTCTAGCTCATGTGGGTTGGGATGGATCCAATTCTTTTCCACATGCTCTCATCTTGGCATCATGATGTTTTCACATTAGTGATATATGAGAGCCACATGGCCACCTTTGCATGCCTTGTGGGTGGAACCCTTTTTCCTAGCTTCCATATGGATTATTATGGGTTTATGCTCATGTTGGGATAATTTGGGGACTACTAAGCATCTAGTGGTATATACACACTAGCAAGTCCCAATTTTATCCAAACATGGCCATCTCCAACTACTCCACATGGGGCATCCTTTCATTTCTTTTGCTTGGCTTTATTCCACCTTTGGAAATGCAAATGAACAATGCCATGTTTAATATTATTGTTTTCACAAGAATCAACATGGTATTAAATATTTTGCATGGGCCATGCAAGTACCACCCATTCTAGATTTTGGTTTTTATTTAAATCCTTGAGTGGTTTACCTCTCATCTCTCTCTCTCTTTCTCCTTGGCTTGATCTAGTTGTCTTGCAAAGATCCATCATCACACCACATCTCTCTACTCCTCATCTCCCCTCCCTTTTCATCTCCATCCTTGCATGATCATGTGGATCATGCATAAACCCTAAGCCCTACCCTCTCTTCTTAATCTTTGCCCCAAATCTACACCTAATCTAACCAACACCCCCATCTAATCTAACATACCCCTCCTCCAAACCCTAAGTACCCCCCTCATCTCTCCTCTCTCTAGCCGAGCCACCCCACCATGACCTACCCTAGCTGGCCCCACCTGGCCACCTAGCTACCCCAACCCTAAAACCAAGCCTAACCCGAGCCATAACCTCCTACCCTAGGTCCAACCCTAGCTAGCCCGAGCCTCCCCTCTCCCTCTAGCTCTCTCTCTCTGCCAATAGGGGCCCCAGCCCGAGCACCACCTCTCTGGCCTCACCCTGACCCCACCTGGAAGCCCCCACCTGCTCAGCCTGCCCCCGCCACAAGCACGTGAAGGAGGAGAGGGTAAAAGGTGGTCGAAGCCACCTTTTCCATCTACCTGCTCCCCACGGCTCCTCCCTCCCCTCTCTCTACTTTATCCCCCCTCTCGACACCTCTGGCCGATCCCAGATCCGCCCAAACCACCTCCCCTCCTCCCTTCTTCTCCATCGCCGCCAGCTACCCATTGCCGGCCAAACCGTCGGCCTCCACCGCACCCCGACGAACCAGCAATGCAGCATGTCGTGGAGGTGATAGAGAAGCCTTGGAGTACCTCCTGCTTCACCTGTACCGCGCCAACGAGGAGGAGAAGGCCTGCACCCTGCTACGCACTGGCCGACGCTGAGTAAACCCTAGACCGCCTGACCTGCATCAGATCAGCCTGCCTCGCCTCGACCCGATCCGCCACCACCGACACTCCCGGTGAGCCCCGCTACCTCCTAGACACCTTCGTCTTCGTCGTTGTTTCCTAGATCCGCCGGCCTTTACGTCGAACGCCCTCTGCCGCCGCGACGTTTGCTCTATTTCGCCGCACAGAACCATATCTAGGGGCCGACCTCCCGACACCAAGCCTAGGCAGCGCGGTTGGCTCCGCCATGAGCCACGGGTCCCAGGATCGATCCTCGCCAGGCTGCACCGACCTCGCCGGTGCAGAGAGATAGAAGAAGTACAGTAGCCGTCGCCATTTTACGCTTAACCCCCTCCACTTTTTGTTGCATCAACCCGCGCTCCGCTAGGCCCACTTGTCGGCTTCCGTGGCGTTTTTGCAAAAAGGGTCCCGGAGTTTTGTACTCCTCAACCCGCACTCCCTGGCTTCCCCCACGTGGCACGCCATTGGCGCCTGTCAGGGCCCCGAGGACGCCTGTGCCCCACCTGCCTTTCTTTCTCGTTCGCAAAGACCATGTGTAAAAAACCTTTTGAGCACGATGTGATTTCTGAGGTCAGCCGATCCAAAGGCCCCCACCAGTCAGTGTCCGAGGCTAGATAAACTTGAGTATAAAAAGTATTTACCTTTCTGTTTAAATTCAAATCTTTTCAAATTTAATTCAAAATCAAATTTAAATCTGTATTTAAATAACTTTTAAAATACAAATCCAAATAATGCATATAATATATGTTTTCAAACCAGAAAAATATGAGGAATTCAAATATGCTATTCAAAATATATTTTGGACACTTTATTTTCCAAGTTAATTAAAATTACATTAAAATGCCCTTTTTCCTTAATTAATTAATAACTTTTGTTTTATAACTCCAAATTTAACAAATAATATGTCTAAAATGATTAGCGCGACAAGACCTTTCTGTTTATGCATTCCATGTTTTGTTTTGAAGCATGCATCATATAAATATAAAGGGTACAGCAACTAATATGAGGTTAAAATGAGTCCAAAACTCAATAAAATGATTACTTCTTGTATTCCACACCTCACCCATGCCATGCTACTTTATTGCCATGCAAATTGTGCATCATTCATCATGGCATGATTGATTGCTTGTTGCATTTTAATCATATGCTTGTGCACTTTATTTATGTTGGCCCTTGTTTGTTTGGTTCTTCTTCGAATAGACGTTGAGCAGGGGATATATCAAGATACCCAGGAGCACTACCCAGATCCTTCTCTCGCTTCAACTGAGCTGCCAGGAAAGCACTACCACATGCTTGCATACATATAGTACCTATTGCCTCTTTCTTATTCTTGCATCATTGAGTCGCGATTGCATTAAACTGAATCCCAAGTATTGCATAGCCTTTACTTTTAAACCCCACCGAAGCTTGTTCCTCCATCCCATGAGCCATTACTACAGGAGTTGTTTGAGCCATGCGAGTCGTATAACAGCATGTGTAGGGTATGTGAGTGTCTGATGGATAACGAGGTACCTATACAACTTAACCTGAGTAGTAATGGGATAACTAATGAAAGTGGCATCGGTGAGCCATATTCGCTATTTGGTTTTTCAGGCTCACTTGTGTCCCGTAGGACCCCGAGTACTTGATTCCTGTTCCTTGAATATTCGCGCTATCCACATCCGGGAGGCTTATGAACCCCCCTGAGCCAGAGCTTGATTCATTCTTATTTCTTGGGGCCACAAACTAGTTTGAGGTTTTATTTACTATCCTGTACTTATGCCATGCTTTACTGCTTTATTTAAATTGTGCGAGGTATCGCACTGCATCGTCTTAGGTAAGCGAGTGTTTTCGCATGTCGACAAGCCTACCACATTTTCGGTTCCCAAATGCTACAGCCACTGACGCAAACCTTGAGGCCGTCTCGGAGTCAGCTAACTTCGTTGCGTGTAGCTCAATGGGGTGGCCCCCTGAAATATTTCTGAATCCTGTAATTGCTTTGTCGTGAATGCCTCGTTGGGTTTTGATTTGGTTTTTCCGAGGTTGATCGAGTGTGTGTTGCTATTTGTGCACCCCTGCAGGGTAAAACTTTCTGAAAGCCGTGTCCGCGGTTATGGACGACTTGGAGCACAGTTTCTCGACCATAGACAAGCATAACTAAAGTACCGCTTTTAATTTGACTAAGTATCTGACTAGTAAATAGTGCAATACTCATGGAATGGTTAATAAAACTGCCAACGGATGGGGGGTTGTTCGTCCGCTTCCTCGTCGGTAAGCGAGGAGGAGGATGGATCTGTTAATATTACCATTATAACTATTGTTTTAATTCACGGACATCCGTCTATCTATGGTTAGGCGGATGGTTAGCGAGTATCTATAGAATTGCTAGGGTTTATCTTTTGCTGCAATTGCGTCACCCCAGGTTGTGTCCCCTTTAGCGGCATAAAGACTTGCTGAGTACCCCTAGGGTCTCACGCGATAAATTATTGGTTCAGATGAACAGGTACACTCACAAGATGGATACTGGGTGGAGGAGACGGACGATGTGGGCAACGATAATTCGGTGTAGAGATTCCGGGAACGGGGATCCGTGAGATCTGTGGGCGGGATCTGCTTATTTATGGGGCATCTTATCCCAATTTGCTTCTTATCCGTACTCGGATTTTGTCTTCCGCTTCCGCTTGATACTCTGTTGATTGATGTATGAGGAGATATCCTAAACTATTATATCTATTTAGGATATTTGGATCTTGCCGTATGGCGTTGCTATATTTCCTTTCTTTTTAGATGGAATGGCTCTGATGTACTGTTGTATGGTGGCTTGCATACATACTCATTTGTGTATGTAGTTGATCTCTTCGCCTGCCGATTACGCCTCCCGTTCTTGTCCCGATGATTGGAAATGGTTAGGACGGCCGAAAGGTCTATCTGTGAGTGGCATTTGGGCCCCACCGTACTATTTTAACCATTTCCGCTCATCCAGGCTTGTAACTAGGAGCGTAATTCACCGAGGTAGTTACAGGGGTAAACATTAATGAGGGGTGGTAAACTAGTGGATTTTTAACTAAGTTCAATCTCATGTGCCTTAGGACGACATCAAGATTATCTAGCTTAGGCCAAATTTTATGCTCTTTATGCAACCTTCACATATATCTCTCTAGAATCTACAAGTCACTTAAGTAGACTCCAAGTAATAGCTTTGATAAAGAAATAAAAATAGAAAGCTTGTAAGTAAAACTAGGCGTGGGTATCATCAAATATGTGCAACCAAGCATGCTTAGTGCATTGCATAGGTTATCCAACTTTCATAACTGCAAGTGTTAGCTTGCACATTCAACTAGTAGTATTAGGCTTGCATTAGTGTCAATATAAGCTTGCAAGTATTGGCTTGCATAGGTATAGTATCAGCTTGCCTTGTGCAGAGCAGTGGTTGAAGTTCTCCTCGGCTTCTTCTTCGTAGTATCCTCCTTCCTCCTTGTATCCTTTGTCGTTACTAGCGTCTATAATTAAATACGAGGTACACAATCACCAAACAATACATAACTACTTGTGATCATCACACACAAGGGTCCTATAGATGATCTAACATCATCTCTAACCTTACAAGATTAAGTCTTGGTTTAATTCCTTTTATTTTTAGAAAAGTAATTTCTACTCATTGAAAAACTACTTAAGATTTAATATTCTCCAAACCAAACATAGGATCATGTTGACACATGTCATCACCACATATTTTAGTCCATGGGAATATGATTTAAAGTGGTGTCATAATTTAATAAGGTTTTACCCTTTTATTTTAATTAATTAAAGTGGCTAGAAATGCCTATGTAGCATTCTTTTATTACTTTAACATTATTTCTGTAAGTAAACCTACATATTTTTATATATTCTGAAAGGTATGGTTAAATGTGATTTTTGAGAGTTGGAATCAACTCAAAATCCATTATGGTTTAAATTTGAAAAATGTTTGAATGCAGAAAAGCTTCTGCCTCGTTATTTTTACCATGGGTGATGTATATATCCAAATGACTTGAATCCAACGGGCTTGGATTCAGCATTCCTAGACCTTTCTAAAAAAATTAGTTTCATCCAATTTGGTGCGCTGAATCGACCTGGGTTGATTTTTGAAAATGGATACAGAAGTGTGTTTGAAATTAAATGGGAAAGGTTTAATTCAAATAACTGGGCTGCGCGGGAAAAGTTAACGGGTCGGCCTGCTAAGCGTAGCGCTTCCGCAGGCTGCTTAAGTGGCTGTCCCCACTCATCTGTGAGACAGGGGGTGCAAAGCGGTATGGGGCGATGTGAGTCGTTCGATTTGGTTCTAATCCAACGGCTGAGAGTCATCGTCGACGCTGGGCAACGCCGGCGAGACAGAAACCTAGCGCGGCTAGTGGGTGTTGCTGGGGCCTCACCGGGGTGCAGGCGAGGGTCGGCGAGGTGGGAGAACGACCAAGTCGACGACGGCAAACTCAGGGTTGGTCGCGGCAGCTCCTGGGTGGACGAAATCGATGGCGCCCTTCTTCTACAGAGGCGGAAGGCTCCGGTGAAATTCCGGCGATGCACGGCTCGCCTTGCTCCGAGACTGAGGTGGGGTGGTTCTGGGTGAGAGAGGAGTGCAATGGTGCATACACGATCACCACCGACCCAGGCGATGCTCTACGGCTTTAATGCGTTTGTAGGGGCGGTGCGGTTTGGTTTGGAACACGCGACGCTCTGCGCGGCAGAGGCGGCGTATTCAACGGCGAGCGGTGGATGTGCGTCACGGGGCGGCGAATGGGGATGTCTGGCGGTCTCCTGGGTCGGTGGTGATCGTGTATGCACGCGGTGAGGGCGGCGCACGGTCTGTGGGCTTCGGTCGAGGGTGGCGCTCTGGGGCATGCTCGGCACGGTTGGCAGAGGCACGGGCGCGGCGTTCCATGGTGCTCTGGTCAGTGTCTTCAAGGCAGGGCTGGTCGAGAGGGGGCGGTGAGGCATGGGTGATCTCCCAGACAAGGTTGGCGTGGCTAGTTTCTTTCCTAGCTTGCTGTCTACACTGGGGTGTCAAGGGTGGCTTCGGCTGTTCACCATTGATGATATTGGCAAGCTCACAGTGGTGCTAGTGCTTGGTTAATCTTTCTAGATGATCTACTGAGATGGTTGTGAGCTAGATAGGGAACAAATTAGGCTCAAAACACTGCACACTATAGTGTTTTGATTTTGTTTGATTTGTGTCTGCCAAGTGTTTGATGAAATGGCTGCATGAATTCAAGTTTTGAATTTTGAAAAGATTTTTGGTGGGTGTGCTAGATTGGTGATGGTGAGTCTGCAGATGCTTGGGTTTTGAAAGTTGAGCTTGTTTGAGTGGTTTTTGAAAAAGTGGGATCTTCCCATATGATAAAGATTCAATTTTGAATTGTCATTTAAACTATGTATTTGAAAGTTTCTGGATGATCACAAAGTGGGCCTTGATACCTTGTTGTGAGTACAATCAAGGGGTGCAAAGATCTAGTGAAGTTTCTGTTAGGTTCTGAAAGTTTGAGACAGCCAAAGTAGGTATGGGAGTTAAATTGGTCAAAATGACCATTCCTTTATTTTATTTGTTTTGATTTACTTGTCTTTGGGAAAAGTGTGGGAAATGTTTTAGATGATGTTTATTTCACCTAAGAAACATTTTACAAGAAAGGAAACACACAAACAAGGTGGTTCAAAAGAATTTCAAATTCAATGCATATTCATATGCATGCATTCATAACTTTATTTAGAAAAGTTTTTGTTAACCCTAATTTTGATGCTTAGAGTTTGATGATCCAAGTTCAATATTTTTGGGATGTTACAGGCTTGCATCAGTATTATTATAAGCTAGCTAAAGTAGAGTATCTTGCAAGTGTTAGCTTGCCTTGTGCAGAGCAGTGGTTGAAGTTCTCCACGGCTTCTTCTTCATAGTATCCTCCTTCCTCCTCGTATCCTTGGTTGGTACTAGCGTCTATAATTAAATACGAGGTACACAATCACCAAACAATACTTAACTACTTGCAATCATCACACACAAGGGTCCTATAGATGATCTAACATCATCTCTAACCTTACAAGATTAAGGCTTGGTTTAATTCCTTTTATTTTTAGAAATGTAATTTCTACTCATTGAAAAACTACTTAAGATTTAATATTCTCCAAACCAAACATGGGATCATGTTGACACATGTCATCACCACATATTTTAGTCCATGGGAATATGATTTAAAGTGGTATCACAATTTAATAAGGTTTTACCCTTTTATTTTAATTAATTAAAGTGGCTAGAAATGCCTATGTAGCATTCTTTTATTACTTTAACATTATTTCTGTAAGTAAACCTATATATTTTTATATATTCTGAAAGGTATGGTTAAATGTGATTTTTGAGAGTTGGAATCAACTCAAAAGCTATTATGGTTTAAATTTGAAAAATGTTTGAATACAGAAAAGCTTCTGCCTTGTTATTTGTACCATGGGTGATCTATAGATCCAAATGACTTGAATCCGACGGGCTTGGATTCATCATTCCCAGACCTTTTTAACAAAATTAGTTTCATTCAATTTGGTGCACTGAATCGACCTGGGTTGATTTTTGAAAATGGATACAGAAGTGTGTTTGAAATTAAATGGGAAAGGTTTAATTCAAATAACTGGGCTGCGCGGGAAAGGTTAACGGGTCGGCCTGATAAGCGTAGCGCTTCCGCGGGCTGCTTAAGTGGATGTCCCCACTCGTCTGTGAGACAGGGGGTGCAAAGCGGTATGGGGCGATGTGAGTCGTTCGATTTGGTTCTAATCCAACGGCTGAGAGTCATCGTCGACGTTGGGCAACACCGGCGAGACAGAAACCTAGCACGGCCAGTGGGGGTTGCTGGGGGCTCACCGGGGTGCAGGCGAGGGTCGGCGAGGTGGGAGAACGACCAAGTCGACGACGGCGAACTCAGGGGTGGTCGCGGCAGCTCCTGGGGTGGACGAAATCGATGGCGCCCTTCTTATAGAGAGGCGGCGGGCTCCGGTGAAATTCCGGCGATGCACGGCTCGCCTTGCTCCGGGACTGAGGTGGGGTGGTTCTGGGTGAGAGAGGAGTGCAATGGTGTGAAGAATTCGAGCGGGGGAGTCTTCTATTTATAGTCTCGACAGTGAGACCGAACGGCATGGGCGGGCGACGGTGGCGTCATGGCTACGGGCTGCTAGAGGCATGGCCGGCTGTGGCGATCGCTTGGTGGTCTCCTGGCGATGCTCTACGGCTTTAATGTGTTTGTAGGGGCGGTGCGGTTTGGTCTGGAACACGCGACGCTCTGCACGGCAGAGGCGGCGTCTTCGACGGCGAGCGGTGGATGTGCGTCACGGGGCGGCGAACATGGATGTCTGGTGGTCTCCAGGGTTGGTGGTGATCATGTATGCACGCGGTGAGGGCGGCGCGCTGTCTTTGGGCTTCGGTCGAGGGTGACGCTCTGGCGCATGCTCGACACGGTTGGCAGAGGCACGGGCGCGGTGTTCTTGGGTGCTCTGGTTGGTGTCTTCGAGGCAAGTCTGGTCTAGAGGGGGAGGTGAGGCATGGGTGATCTCCCAGACAAGGTTGGCGTGGCTAGTTTCCTTCCTAGCTTGCTGTCTACACTGGGGTCTCAAGGGTGGCTTCGGATGTTCACCATTGATGATATTGGCAAGCTCACAGTGGTGCTAGTTCTTGGTTAATCTTTCTAGATGATCTACTGAGATGGTTGTGAGCTAGATAGGGAACCAATTAGGCTCAAAACACTGCACACTATAGTGTTTTGATTTTGTTTGATTTGTGTCTGCCAAGTGTTTGATGAAATGGCTGCATGAATTCAAGTTTTGAATTTTGAAAAGATTTTTGGTGGGTGTGCTAGATTGGTGATGGTGAGTCTGCAGATGCTTGGGTTTTGAAAGTTGAGCTTGTTTGAGTGGTTTTTGAAAAAGTGGGATCTTCCCATATGATAAAAATTCAATTTTGAATTGTCATTCAAACTATGTATTTGAAAGTTTCTGGATGATCACAAAGTAGGCCTTGATACCTTGTTATGAGTACAATCAAGGGGTGCAAATATCCAGAGAAGTTTCTGTTAGGTTCTGAAAGTTTGAGACAGCCAAAGTAGGTATGGGAGTTAAATTGGTCAAAATGACCATTCCTTTATTTTATTTGTTTTGATTTACTTGTCTTTGGGAAAAGTGTGGGAAATGTTTTAGATGATGTTTATTTCACCTAAGAAACATTTTACAAGCAAGGAAACACACAAACAAGGTGGTTCAAAAGAATTTCAAATTCAATGCATATTCATATGCATGCATTCATAACTTTATTTAGAAAAGTTTTTGTTAACCCTAATTTTGATGCTTAGAGTTTGATGATCCAAGTTCAATATTTTTGGGATGTTACAGGCTTGCATCAGTATCGGTATAAGCTGGCTAAAGTAGAGTATCTTGCAAGTGTTAGCTTGCCTTGTGCAGAGCAGTGGTTGAAGTTCTCCACGACTTCTTCTTCATAGTATCCTCCTTCCTCCTCATATCCTTGGTTGGTACTAGCGTCTATAATTAAATACGAGGTACACAATCACCAAACAATACTTAGCTACTTTCAATCATCATACAAAGGTGCACTATAGATGAACTAGTATCATCACTAATATTACAAGATTAAAGCCTTTGTCTTATTGATTTTATTTTTAGAAAAGTAATTTCTACTCATTGAAAAACTACTTAAGATTTAATATTCTCCAACTCAAACATGGGATCATGTTGACACATGTCATCACCACATATTTCAGTACATGGGGACGTGATTTAAATTGGTGTCACAATTTAATAATGTTTAACCTTTTTATTTTAAATTATTAAATTGGCTAGAAATTCCTATGTGGCATTCTTTTATTACTTGAACATTATTTCTGTAATTAAACCAATATGAAAAATGTTTGAATGCATAAAAGCTTCTTCCTTGTTATTTTTACCAAGGTTGATCTATAGATCCAAATGATTTGAATCCAACGGGCTTGGATTAAGCATTTCCATACCTTTCTAAAAAAATTGGTTTCATGCAGTTTGGTTCACTGAATCGAGCTCGGTTGATTTTTGAAACTAGGTACAGAACTATGTTTTAACTTAAAAAGAAAAAGCTAAATTCAAACGAGTGGGCTACGCGGGAAAGGTTAATGGGCCGTCAGTTGTCACTCCAGAATCGGCTGTGGGGGGTCTCTGGTGGGCTCTTTAAACGCCGGTTGCAGGCGCGATGTGGTGTGTTGGATTAGAATGAAGATCGACGGCTGAGGGTCGTCGTCGATGATGAACAAGTCACCGGCGAGCTCGAACCCAGCGGCTCGGTGGGGGTGCATAGGGGGCATATCGGGGCTCTAGTGACGACGGCGAGGCGGGCAAACGATGAAGTCGATGACGGCGAACTCAGGGATGGTCGCGGCAGGTTCGGGGGTGGTCGAAATCAATGGCTCCTCTTCTCCTCTATAGCGGCGAGCTCCGACCAAATTCCGGCGATGCGCTGCTCGCCTTGCTCATGCTATGGGGTGGAACGATCAGTGAGGTGAGGGGAGTGAGATGGTGTGAAGAAATCGAGCGACTATCGTCTCCTCTTATAGGCTCGATGGCGAGACTGAGAGAGATAGGCAGACGACGGTGGCGACATGGCTACGGGCGGATAGAATCATGGCCGAGGTTAGCGATCGACGGGCGGTCTCCTGGCAATGCTCTAAGGTTTAAATGCGCGTGTAGGGGCGGTGGCAAACGGTCGGGAACGCGCGATGCTCTGCAAGGCAGAGGCGGCGAACTTTGCGGCGAGCGGTGGCTATGGGGTACGGGTGGTGAAACGATCATGTCTGGTGGTCTGCTGGGACGATGGGGTGCATGCTGGCGGGCGGAGAGGGCTCGAGGTGGTCGGGTTGCGTGGGAATGGCGCGTGCTATGCGGTGCGCGTCCGCATGGTCGACAGCGGCACGGGCGCGGCGTTCCTGGCGGTTCTGGTCGTTGTCTTCGATATAGGGCTGGTCGAGAGGGGGCGGTGAGGCATGGGTTGTATGCTAGACAAGGTTGGCATGGCTAGTTCTTCTCCTAGCTTTCTGTCCACACTGGGGTGACATGGGTGCTCTTGGCCTGTTCACCATTGATGACATTGGTGAGCTTATAGTGGTTCTAGAGCTTAGTTAAGGTTGCTAGATGATCTACTAAAGCTAGTGTAACCAGAGAGGGAGTAAGGTTGGCTCAAAACACTGCTCAAAATAGTGTTTGTGATTTTGTTGATTTGAATCTGCAACCTGTTTGATGAAATGGTCGCATGAACTTAAGTTTTGAATTTTGAAAAGACTTTTGGTGGGTGTGCTAGGCATGTGTTGAGGATTCTGTGGATGCTTGGGTTTTGAAAATTGAGCTTGTTTGAGTGGTTTTTGAAATAGTGGGATCTTCCCATATGAAATAGATTCAATTTTAAACTGTCATTTTAACCATGCATTAAAATGTTTTTGCATCATCACAAAGTGGGCCTTGGTACCTTGTTATGAGTACTATCAAGGGGTGCAAAGATCTATATATGTTCTTGTTAAGTTATGAAAGTTAGAGATAGACAAAGTAGACATGGAAGTTAAATTGGCCAAAGTGACCATTCACTCATATGAATGCTTTCATTTTTTAATTGGACAAGTTTTTGTTAACCCTAAATTTGGTGATTAGAGTTTGATGATTCTAGCTTAATATTTTTGTGATGTTACAGTAAGTGTTACTATAGAAGATGAGTAGTTACGACATCGACGTCGACGAGTAGCTTGGGGTTCCCAGTCAGCATCCTGGAATCTATGGAATGAGACATCATCATTATGCGTCAGTCCTCTTAGGCCATTTGTTATGTTTGCTATACTTAATAGCATAATTTTCTTTCGGTTATTTTATGTTTGTGGCCAGTGACCTCTTCTTATAATAAATTGGTTCTCTTCTTAGTTACGAGCTTGCTGTAATAATTTTTGTATCGTAGGGTCACTGTTGTGTTACCGATTCTTTCTCTATACGCTTTCGAGATCTAGGTTAGGCTTATATCACACAAAGATCTGAGATTTGTCTAGCCGGGATCCCGGTGGTGTCACAATTGTCTAGTTGTAATAATAAAAGAAGCACTTGTACTTTGTAACCTTGGTTGAGTTAGTACATTGACAATTAGGTTCTGGCTATGCCTCTATTCCATCAGTACAGATCCGGCCTATTAAGGCATTTTTCGTGTTTAGCACAGAATATTGCTAACTCCATAAAGTTTTGATAGTTTGCCCACGGCCCAGGCAGGCCCTGCTCACGGACATCACACGCGGGGAATATTTCTAATTGTACCTAATATTTCGCACACAATTGTTTAGATACGAATCATTTTCATTGTACTAGAGTATCACGTACCACTCTGTCCACCACAAACCGTGTGCCTTTTCGTCATGACGTTTCCGCCATCTTATTTTCTTTGTCCTTTCTTAGACGGTGGGTCGTAAATCATAGTGTGTTAACTATATGTCTCGAAATCCATTCGACGCATTGGAGATGATGCAATTTCTCGGACACGCACCATAAATCAACGCATCCCCGCCCTCTTGGCACACACCAGTCTACGGTGGAAAAGTTTTGATATGACTCGCAGCAAGAAGACAGCTCGCCTTTCTTGTGTCCTGAAGTGCATGCCAGCACAGTGTCACCATGTCTAGCAGGCCTCTCTGGTTCTGGAAGAGGAGTAGGAGCAATTATCTCCGGTTGGGAAGGAGGAGAACCCCCTCCCGCCGCCGTACCATTACGGCGGCTCCTCCCCATGTATTCCAGCTGGTTTTCCTTAGAATAGGAGAACAAGGACGCAACAGATGACCTGTATGGGATGGTGGAGTAGATTGAAGAGCATATGGTGGGGGAGCAGTACTACAAGTCTCTCTGCCAGGACCAGCTTCCCGCCAAGAAAAAGGAGGCCAAACGCGTAGAGGCTTCTCCTCGTTATCTTGGCCATGCATTACACTAACCGGAGTTTCCCTTTGATAGGTTCGCCGAGATTGTGGGTATTTGGAAAGTCTTCGCGGCAAAACGCAATACGTTCCAGGATGGGGTGTCAGGGTTCGGTAAGGGCGGAATTACCGACACCACTGACGCAAGTCGTCCTCTCCTTTGAAGTCAGGACGTTTAGTGTGTAGTGAGTACTTACGAATTAGTTAGCTAGTGTATACTAATTAAATAGTTACTATACTCCTCTTATCATCCCCTGGAGCATGGGCGTTAGGCAGAATGCTTTATGATATGAGCGCACTACATATACGTGGAAGAGAACTACAAAAATGAGAAGCAAAACATGGTAAACATGTTCGATGGAAAAATAGATGATGTACAAATCATTGAAACCATCAATTACAACGTTATAAAATAGGCATACGTCCTTAAAAAACATAAAAATATATAAGACACAATCTGCACATGTTCGCCGTTCAGGATCATAAGTCTAAAAACATGTAGAAAGATATAAGAACTAGTCGCGCACACGTTCGATAACCACGACACAGCCTACGAAGCGATCTTTGTGTCTCAAACCAAACATTATGATATTCAACCCTGAATGCAAACCAATCTTCTTGTCACAGGCGAGCTATATAAGCGGACGCACGAAAAAAAACACGTAGGAACGTACATGCATGTCTAGAAGAAACAATTTCCATATACTCGTCACACAGACCTAAAACTGAAGATATATAATTTTTTCAACGCAACCTAAGGGTGGCGTAGATAAAAATATTTCACAGAATAAGACAAACACAAAGATTATAAAAAGATCAAGATTTGACAGAAAAGATAAACACAAAGACACTAGATGACATTTTGATTCATCAGACAACAAAATTTATAGGTTTTGATAACACAGACAACATACATTAAGAGACAAATACGATAATAAAATTGTTTTATTCATCATCAACCCACGAAATTTTCATGTTTCATTCATACAAAAACATAGACGCATACACCTATGTATAACTACTAAGGAGGAGGAAGGAACGATGACGCGTGGCCATCCTAATCCTAGAAATTATTAACAATTGTAACATCCCAATTTTACCAATGCTGATTTATTGTCCAAAAGGCAAAAATCAGGGGGAACAAAAACTTTTTCTTGTTAAGTGTTGCAATATTTGCTTACTTGTTTGTTAGTGTTCATACATCTGATTGTGTATTAGATAATATACTCCTCACCTCAACCTCAGTTGACAAAAACTATTGTACAAAAGAAATGTATTGGCTCAACTTTCATATTCTCAAATGTTTTGGCATTTCAAACTTGAGCGAAGATGAATTTCAGACAACAAAATATTCTGCTAGTTTCTATTAACAAAAATATGGAGATTTATATATATAATCTCCTTATGGCTTCAAGACAGAACTCTCAACTACTCTTACCTCTAGGTTTACCAAAAACTCTCCTAAAACCTTTTCATTCCAATCTTTGTAGAAATACCAAGAGATCCTTATCTTACTTCAAATCATAACCTCTTCAAAACACCCATGCTTACCCCAAGCTAGGATTGATGTTAACCTCAGAAGTATATTGGTTGCGCATCTAGATAAGTTGCCTTGATTTGTTGTCTGATGAATTGTCTTGATCTTCTGATTGCCTTGTGTACTTAGGAAGTAGCCTGAGCTGGATCAAACCAATAGTTAGTTATCACCTATATAAACCAAGCCTCTGAAGCTGGATCTATCCTAAGCCACTCAAGTGACCCTCTAATCTACTTAACCAGATCAACTCTGACCTAATCTTTTGTATTAGCATCCAACCCATCAAAGATCTAATACAAGCATGAATCTTCTCTACAAAAGATATCCTTCAATATCATCCACTTGATGATAAATATGGACACTTTCATCCTCCAAATATTTCCCTCCTTCCTACTTGTCCAAATACACACATCTGCCAAATTTGGCTAAGTTTGAAATCCCTATCTAAATTCAATCTTTGGAATTCCACCTACTCCAATAAGTGTGCATTCTTGAGAATGTACTTGAACCATATTGTAGTACATCATTAGTTCTACGAAATACCACTCCTAACCTTGGCTAAACCATTCTTGTACACACTAATCCTTGATGGTTTTTGTAGACAAGAAAATAGTATGTTCTGCAAATCTTACCATCTTGCCTACTTCGGTAGAAGCTCAAATCCATATGTTATCTCCCCTTGACCAAGTCTCTGCATGGTTATGATCTACTAACCATGGTCTATCCACCCAATCTTCACTTGTTTCTATTGGAGCCTTGTGCTTATTAAACCCACATGCTTTATGAGGCTTCATGATACACTTGATATGGCATCCTTATTTCCAACAAAGTTTGCCATCACTTCTAGACCACCTCAAATACAACCAAGTCCACCTCTTCCTACCATGATAATCTATACAACTTGATCTAACTATCCACCAATCCCTTCTATAAAGGTGAGTTCTGAGCTCCCTAATCCAACCATGTTTAATGGCATAAAAATATCAAAACCCTAGATCCTCCAAATCAAGTTTCCTTCCATTTCCAAGGTAGTTGTTCCAAAACCAAGGTTGATTATGATAGAAAATTAAAGTTTACATCATACACCTTGGATATAAATATTTACCAAATAATTTCCATAATGGAAGCTAAAACTATTTAATTTCCATCCTTTTCAAAATCTTCAAAACCTTTCCCATAAAGGAAAGTTTGTTTTTCTCCAAACTATTTTGCCAACTCAAGGAACATCTCAAAAATAAATATTTTTTAGATTCTTTATTATTTCTTTTTGCCCCTTCTCTTAAATGGCAAAAACAAGAAATAATGGCTTAAAAATACTTTTCCTTCCAAATAAATTCCAATAAAATTCTGCAATGTGTGATATGATGTTTTGGACTAGCTCACATAAAAAACCAACCTTGTCCAATGTAAAAATATCAACTGAGCTTCTAGAAACCAATTCAACACTTTTTGAATAAATGGTTTTAACTGGACTCTAACCCCTTTGAAAAATCCCAAATAAATACTACGGATATATACTGACCATATCCATCCATCGGTACAGTCTCTCCACCTTTCCCAATACAAGTTTTTAAAACTTCCTTCACAATCACCATCATGATCAAATTTAGCAAACCAATCAAAACTTGAGCTAACCCAAATCCAAAACCCTCACCAACCTGGTCATACAAACTTGCACAACACATAT
This sequence comes from Avena insularis, assembly GCA_023614405.1. Classification (NCBI taxonomy): domain Eukaryota; kingdom Viridiplantae; phylum Streptophyta; class Magnoliopsida; order Poales; family Poaceae; genus Avena; species Avena insularis. The sequence goes on along the minus strand of CM042685.1, from coordinate 85,953,564 downwards.
CTCACCCCTCTCTTCGAGCTACATTGTAGCATCACTGTAGAACCCCATCCTCCCTTGTCCTTAGTGCTTTTATGAGGAGAAAAATATCACATGTAGTCATATCTTGTCCCTTATTACTCCCAAGCCACCACCTCTCCCTGCCATACCACTCGACCAGAAAACCTCTCTCACGCCCACAAAAAGCAGCCTACCCTGGTTTCTTTCCCTCTCCATAGCCACCATGGACATAGTCCAATATAGACCATCTCCTCTCGAGATAAATACCCCTAGGACACCATAGCACCTCCCTTCGCCCCCATTTGCCCCTCTCCTCTCCCTTACCTCCACTGCACCCCCACTCAATCTCTTATACTCTGCCCTACCGATAGAGAGTGAAATAGGAGCTTTGGCTATGGCAAAAATCCGAGCATAGATCCTTCACCCCTTCATCTCTCCCTATACATGTCATGGTGCCTAGGTATTTTGTCCCTACATCTAACCCGGTCTTCCTTTCTATCTAGGACCCTCCTAGGTGCTGCCGCAGGTGAGCTCGGAGTTTCTCTCTCCCTGTCTGATGCGGGAACCAACCGATCCGGATCAAGGGTGCCTCTCCCGCCCATCATTGGAGTCCTCTCGGAGCTCCGCTTCATTTCCGCCACATCTCCAGCTCCGGCATGCCCCACGGTGAGTTCCCTGCACCCCATCTTCTCTCTATTAGCGTTTCCCTTCATCAGGCCGAATCAGAGGACGAAGACGACCTGGGGCTGTGGATCCCTTCTTGATCCAATGTCCCAGGCTGCCCCATACCTCTTTGGTGCCGGTGCGCGCGGATTTCAAACCATGCAACTTGCACGTGGCATCATCGTCTTGGACCAGTTTCCCAGTGTCACCCGTCTCCTATAGATCTGGCCGACGAGAGATCCTTCTCTTTTTGTTTTCTTACAAATCCTAGATCTGTCTTTTGCCGCTTGGTTTAAATCTCCAATAAAATTAAATACACATGAAATATGGTAAATGTAAGTTTCCTTGGGTTCCTTAATGTTTTCCTCAACTTGCTGTATAAGTGGTAGACCAAATTAATGCCTAGTTTAATTATAGTAAATCACCTACCTAGATGTATTCACTTTTCTAATATATTCTTTTAGAGAATTTGTAAAATCTAATTAAAGTGAAACCTTTGGGTACTAGAAAGTATCCCTGGTACCTTGCATGTCCCCCTAGCCCCACCCTAATTTTCTTCCTAGATTGCCCTTGGTAAACATAACAAAAAAACACATGTATGACTTTAGGAATTTCTCTAGGACAAACCATAACTGGTATTGACCAAATTCCAGCTCCCAAAACACATGCATTTCAATACTCTTCAAACCCCATGAGCCCATAATTTATTAAGCCCTAGTTGAATTATTGTGAATTAAACTGTTTTGTGCATAGTTAACTCACTAATAAAATCACTACAGTAGTTTTATATATCCAAAAAGGGTTATTCCAATTTCTACAGAAAGGTATTTCAAATACATAACATGTGTGTTTGGAATCATATCAAAATACATTGTATATTATTTATGGTTAAAAAGTCAAAAAACTTGCAGAACTGCCTTGGGGAATTTCTCGAGGGCATTGTGGTAAATATTTTTAGGTGATTCGCAGAAAGGTATTTCAAATACATAACATGTGTGTTTGGAATCATATCAAAATACATTGTACCTTATTTATGGTTAAAAAGTCAAAAAACTTGCAGAACTGCCTTGGGGAATTTCTCGAGGGCATTGTGGTAAATATTTTTAGGTGATTCGCAGAAAGGTATTTCAAATACATAACATGTGTGTTTGGAATCATATCAAAATACATTTTATATTATTTATGGTTAAAAAGACAAAAAACTTGCAGAACTGCCCTGGGGAATTTCTCGAGGGCATTGTGGTAAATATTTTGAGGTGATTCCAACTCTTAGTGAATCAGTTCATCAAACCCTACCTAACCGTCCATGGAAATAATTTTTTCACCTACAAAACTTTTCTGATGAATTATTTCCTAACTCTATTGTTTCTATCACTAGAAATGCATAGTAAATCAATGGAGATTGAAAAAATAGTGAGACCACTTTTCTTGGTTTCATTTTCTGAAAACTTATCTTATGGTATCATTTTTATACAATGGTATCATACATAAATTGTCCTTGGTCTAAAACCCCATTCCTAAGTAGTTTCTAGACCATAAATCTTACTAAAATTTCTACAAATGCTTCCAAGTTATTTACCAATCTCATCAAGCCAATCTTCTAGAACCCTAATTCTTCATATCATGTGATTATATTTTACTTGCATGCCTTGTTTGATTTTGTCCTTGCTTGTTTGCGTATTTGCTCGATAACGGCGATAGTTGCGATTATGTGATGCTGAGGATAAGGAAGTCTCAGATTGCTATTATTATTTGGGTATTCTTGGTTTTCTGGTATTCTAAAGAAGTCAAGGGACATAACGCTGGTCACAGGAAAGCCACCTTCTTGCTCACAATCCCATGTCCTACTATTTTACCTATGCATGATTTAACTACTTGTTTAAATAAATTGCATGATTTGACTTACTTTGTTTTATATGTGGTAAGTTTGGCTACTCCAAACCCCTGCCACTCTAGTACCACTAGGTACAAACCATTGATGACACCTAATTGTCCATTGTAATGTATGTGGTGTATTATACGACTACTCTTTAGAGACCTCGTTTTAGCCAAAGTAAAAGTAGAGGATGGGAAGTCCCCGGAAAAAGATTTTATAAAAATGTTTTATGAGAAAAGCTTGGCAAGGTTTGGCCTGCCAAGAGAGGTTGAGAAAGAAAAAGATTTTGGTTTTGCAAATGATTCTAAAAAGGAGAAGGAGAAAACTGTCTATAAAAACGCACCCGGTTCTTTGTAGTTTTGCCAGAATAATTAACCCATGCAACCACATTACCCTGGAGTGGGACGGGGCTTAACCCAAAGTTTGTTCACCTCGATATGGGTATCCACACAAATACTTATAAGGGATCACATCTCTCGAATGTCGGTCTTCCTTCATAGAAAGGGTCAACTATGAGACAGTAACCTGGAGGAAGTGTGAACTGCCCTCGGGAGCAGCCAGATGATACTATGAGCCTCTCATTGAAAGTGCCGGCTCTTGAGGAGTTGGGATGCACTCTGGTTGGTCCGTGGATCCAGACGTCGCTGTTTTGAGGGGAAAAACACATAGGGTAGGGCCCATGTTGGAGTGGACTTTCCGAAGGTTTTATTTGATTATCCGAGACCCACATACCGAGGTATGATGATCCCTGATGTTTCATGGCGGATGTATCAAATCTTGTGGGTGTAGTGTACAACCTCTACAGAGTGTAAATCTATTCGAATAACCGTGTCCATGGTCATGGAAGGTGGGGAAGTTTTCTGTAGAGTGGTGCTAGTTTTGTTTTCAAAAAGGTTTCAGAAAAGCAAAGGCTTGGAAATGTTTTTACCATGGGACTTTCATAATAGAAAGGAGAGGAGTTTGGTCATGAGATGACTGGGAGGAAAGAAAAATGGGTGACCCAATCCTGGTGTTTTCCAAACTTCGCAAAAAGGTTTCCAAAATGCTTTACAAAGGTTTTCAACAAAATCTTGTAGATGTTATAACTACAAGAGAAACTATTTGAAAAAAGAACCTCCCTTGGAGCTCTCCTGCCCCCAAAACTATATTGCATATCCTTTTATTGCTATTAGATTAGGGTGTATTGCGAGTACATTCAAAGTAATCACTCGCATTGTCCCCGGCCATTTACTTGGCTAAATTTTCAAAAACAAGGAGAATGATGGAGATGCTGACGTCTATACGAGCTAGGCCATCTTCCCAGTGAGTTGCCTGTATGTTAAGGCATGACATGGGATCTGTGAATGAAGAAGTTTCGTTGTTGTTTGTATCAATATAATGGCAATAATGTAAGTCTATGAATGTTAAGGCATGACATGGACTCGATAATTTCTGGAGGTTTTAATGCTACTTGTCGGTTATGATGATGGCTCACTGATCATGGGATCGTGAATTGCAGGTATAACGGGGATTCTTGGACTGTAAATCCGGTGTCCCACATATATGGTATCCGAGCCATCCTGACTGTAGGAGACCTAAGTTAGGATGGATGTTAGATAGGACAATAACTATTTATAAAAACACCGGTTTTCTAAAACTATGTTCTCAAAAGCTTGTCGAAATATTCCTTATCTTATATTCTCTGACTTAAACTTTTTGAAAATGGCTTACTCTATATCTCGTCTACTTTGTTCTGTTTTCAAAAATAAGTCCGACTTGGAAACCAAGAAGACGGAGATCCCGAGAAGAAACGTAGCAGAGACAAACAAACCAAAGGAGCTACCAACAATGAAAGATACTATAAGATCGTCCGACCAATGGAGTCCTGATAGCTGTGGGATTCTACACAGTTTTGATGGTTTTCGTTTGGATTTGATGGTTTTCTACCTTTACATAATGCTAATAATTTGGTAACAAAGAAAACTTGGTTTTTAATGTGTGTGTCAGGTTCTGAACATCACTAGAGGGATTTAATAGCAAAAACACAATATTCAGGCAAAAACAAGCAAGTCCTTTTTTGGAAGCAATCGAGGGGAATTTACTGCAAGCTTAACGACCAACTATACGGGTCGCCGCCATATAGTTCCTGACGTATAGTTGGCAACACCTTCGTATTATTAAAAGGGGCAACTTTCATGAAGAGGCCAAGGTCAAAAACATAACAGACGAGCCGCCGCACCATCCATAAGGGAGAAAGAAGAGATATAGAGAAGAAGGAGAAGACGTTCTCCATCTCACTGCCCGATCTTCGATCTCCTAGCCACCACACCTCCATAGCCATTACTTGTACTTGAGAGAGATAGAGAGAGATCTCCACCTTGCAAGATTAGGGTTTGAGATTGTTCTTCCTATCTTGATTTATGTTGGATTTATTTCTATTTCTTATTGTGGATCTCCACAGTAATATCAAGAACTCCATTTATTTTATCATATTGATGATGGTGTCTTCTCTCATGTGTGAGTAAGTTCCCTTGGGAGTGGGAGATGTAGGGGATTGGTGAGATCTGATGTGCCTATATAATTTCCAACAAGTTCGTGGTTGATTTTAATTACTATATTATGTGTGCTTGACAATCTGTGGGATGCTTAATGCATGTTGTCCAATTAAGGTCCCAGAAAACATGATGCTTTGTTCTACATAGATAGAATCATGTTTGCTAGCAGACCGGTGACCCTCGAATGAAATGGGGCTATCAATGGGAAACTAGTTTGACTCGAGGATAACGAGGAATGACCGAGCTTATTGCATTAGTCTGATCCAAGGAGCTTAATTGCTAAGCAACATGAAGGATCTTAATCATCTAGTGACTGACCATGGTTGTGGTAAACAAGCTAGTAGGATTATTGAAGTTAGGATGAAATCTACCAAGAGGAGTTCTGTCTAATTATGGGTTGCTCTCCTACACACATACTTATAAGATTATAATTGTTACATTCACCCGTCACATTCACTATAACCATGAACTGAAACTCCCCGCGCCTACTTTGTCATATGAAGAAAACAACAAACAAATCGTTATTTACTTTTATGCTTTTTTACTTCTAAAGTTTACATTTTAGTTTTATTTAAATACTTCTCTTTAAATCCAGATTCTATTATCATTCTTAACACTTGTAGCCAAGTCACTCGACGACTTGTGACAACGTCAGGTGTGACAGAGACTTCACCAATAAACACTTACCTTTGGGCTCCCTATGGGATCAATATCTAAACTTCGGAACTAGCTACAAACGATTTGTGCACTTGCAGCCATCAAGCTATTTTCTGGCACCTTTGTCGGGAGCTAAGCGCTAAGTGTTTTGTCCCTTGACATTTCAGGTGTTACTATTACAAGATGGTCTCCTTAGGAGACATAGGGTCTACACGCTCTGGTAGGGCTTATCTACCAGATTATTTTGAACGCGTGCCTACTCAAAGGCGCAAGGAAATCATTAAAAAACTTTTGAGATCGAATAAAGTTGAAGTGGACAACCTAAGTGACTTCATGGAATAATTTCCATTCATAGGAAAAACCCCAAGAAACCTGAGAAGTCTCTCAGAGAATATAGTGCGCCAAACTTTGCATTTATCAATATGATGGTAAAATTATTAAAAATTTACAGGAAAAAGCTTTTAGTAGAAGGGAAGAAGAGGACCCAGGAAGGAATCTTAAAGAGTTTTATGATGTGATAACATCACTTGGACCAAAAGTTTTCCCAAGAGAATTATCTCGTCTAAAATTATTTCATTGGTCTCTCAAAGGTAAAGCTCTAGACTGTTTATATTCTCTCACTCAGCATTATATTAAATGTTGGGAAAACTGCATTGTTAAATTCATAAACAGGTTTAATCCTTTTGAAAAGGTAAAAGAACTTAGAAATAACATAGGAAATTTTAGTCAGAAAGTGGGAGAAAACTATCCACAAGCCTAGGAAATATTTTTTGGAATGATCAATAGTATTCCTAATCATGGCTATTCTGAGTCAACTGTTTGACACTTATTTTACCACGGTCTTAATACCCAATGCATAGAGTTGCTAGATTCATCAGCAGGAGGATCAATAAATACTTTAACAATTAAAGCATGTTTGGAATTAATGGCTACTAGGGCTAAGAATGTTTCTTTATAAAATCCTGATTTTGGCACTAAGCCGGAAAAAGGAATACTTCATATAAATCCTGTTATTATACCTTCAAAGCTTGTCAAGGAAAACAAAGTAGATTTGTTACAAGTTTTTACTAAAGAGGATGAAACTATAAAAGTTTTTCAAGAATTGAAACATCGACAAAAAAAGTCTTAAAATAACTTGCATAAGCAATTTCAAAGACATAAAAAGATTTTGGCCCAACTTACAGAAAATTATGAGGAGATTGGCCAAGAAATAAAATTATTTAACAAGTACCTCTGTATGATTGAAACCCAATGGGAACAAATAGCATTTGGTTATCAAATTTTTCTTCGCAATGATATAAATATTCCTGTTTCTACTAATGTTGTTACAAGAAGAGGTGTAGTTGTTAAAGGACCATTAGGACCACTGGAATATGAAGATGAGAAAGATCGGAAGGAAAAAGCCTTGCTCAAAGCAAGCCAGGAGGATGATACATTGGTGGTTCCTCAATATGATACTGCTCAATAGATACAAGATCATACCTTGGAGGAGAAGAATGATACACAGGATGAAAGTAATAACTCTGATGCAAAAACTATTGATCCAAGAGAAGAAAAATACACAAACAAAGAAGATCAAGTTGTTGCAATAGGGAAGAAGAAAAATGATAAGCAACAGCAAAATAAAGCAACTAAAGAGCCTGATCCTCAAAAAAATTTAAAAGACAAAGGTAAGAAACTCCCATATCCAGATTGCAAAAAGAAAGCATCAGATCCAGTAATCTATGATTCTTTTGCAAAGGCACATAATGCTCATTGTCTATAAATTCCATTTGCGGATGCAATAAAAGTGCCTTCCTATTCTAAATTTCTTCGTGATATTCTTAATAGAAAGAAAGAGATTACTGAAACCATTGCCATGGTGACCAGTTACCCTACTAATGGGAGACTATTGCCCAAGTCAGGAGACCGGGTATACCAACTATTTCATTTTCAATAGGCAAAACTGATATTCATAATGCTTTATGTGATTTAGGTATAGGAGTTAGTGTAATGGCATATTCCCTCTATAAAAATCTAGGATTAGGGGAATACTACCCCACTTCTATCACTTTACAGATGGTTGACAAATCCACTAAACAACATGTTGGTATGATTGAGGATGTTGTACTTGGAATATATGAGCATGTTATTCCCACTGACTTTATTATTCTTGAAATGACGGAAGATGAAAGATTATCTATAATACTTCGAAGACCTTTTCTTCGCACTGCAGGAGCATCAGTTGATTGTGCTGCAGGAAAAATAATCTTCAATGTTGATGATGCTGAAATAATCTAGTATTTTCCAAAGAAACTAGAATAGGAGAAAGGTATGTTCCACCGGCAAAACAAATCCATGTGATAAGTGCATTTTATAAAGGGCAACCAAAGGTAAGAATTGTAACATCCCGAAAATACTAAACTTGGATCATCAAACTCAAATCATCAAAATTAGTGTTAACAAAAACCTTTCTAAATAAAATTATGAATGCATGCATATGAGTATGCATTGAATTTGAAATCCTTTTCAACCACCTTGTTTATGTGTTCCATTGCTTGTAAATAGATGCTTAGGTGAAATAAACATCATCTAAACATTTCCCAAACCTTTCCTAAAGACAAGTAAAATAAGGGAATGGTCATTTTGACCAATTTAACTCCCATACCTACTTTGGCTGTCCCAAACTTTCAGAACCTAACAGAAACATCTCTAGATCTTTGCACCCCTTGAATGTACTCATAACAAGGTATCAAGGACCACTTTGTGATCATCCAGAAACTTTCAAATTCATAGTTTAAATGACAATTCAAAATTGAATCTTTATCATATGGGAAGATCACACTTTTTCAAAAACCACTCAAACAAGCTCAACTTTCAAAACCCAAACATCTGCAGACTCACCAGCACCAATATAGCACACCCATCAAAAATCTTTTCAAAATTCAAAACTTGAATTCTTGCGGCCATTTCATCAAACACTTGGCAGATTCAAATCAAACTGTCCTAACTTCACTGTTTGGAGCAGTAATTGGGCTAAGAAATGTTCACCATTGATCACCCTTGTCTCCCCCAGTGCCAACCAGTGCTTGGACCAACCCTAGCCCCTACCCTTTGCTCCATGCCATGCCAACCCGAGCACCCCGTTGCCAGCCGACAATGGCTAGCTAGCCAGAGCAAGCACCAAGCCCAAACAACATGTCTGGAGGCAGCCCACCGTCCACCGCCACTCCCTGTCCAGAGCATACATGATCACAACCGACCTAGGAAACCACCAGACATCCCCATTCGCTGCCCCGTGTCGCACATCCACCGCTCGCCGTCGAAGACGCCGCCTCTGCCGCGCAGAGCGTCACGTGTTCCAGACCAAACCGCACCGCCCCTACAAGTGCATTAAAGCCGTAGAGCATCGCCAGGAGACCACCAAGAGATCGCCACCACCGGCCATGCCTCTAGCATCTCGTAGCCATGTCGCCACCGTCGCCCGCCCATGCTGTTCGGTCTCACCGTCGAGACTATAAATAGAGGACTCCCCTGCTTGAATTCTTCACACCATTCCACTCCTCTCTCACCCAGAACCACCCCACCTCAGTCCCGGAGCAAGGCGAGCCGTGCATCACCGGAATTTCACCGGAGCCCGCCGCCTCTGGAGAAGAAGGGCGCCATCGATTTCGTCCAAGCCAGGAGCTGCCGCGACCACCCCTGAGTTCGCCATCGTCGACTTCATCGTTCGCCCACCGCCGACCGCCGCCGCACCCGGTGAGCCCCAAAGAACCCCCATCGGACGCTGCTTAGGTTTCGATCTCGCCGGCGTTGCTCAACGTCGACGATGACTCCCAGCCGATGGATTAGAATCAGATCGAACGACCCACATCGTCCCATACCGCTTGGTACCCCCTGTCTCACTGACGTCCCAGGCGTTGCTTAACTTTTCCCGCGCAGCCCAGTTATTTGAATTAAACCTTTTCCATTTTATTTCAAACACACTTCTGTACCCAGTTTCAAAAATCAACCCAGATCGATTCAGTGCACCAAACTGAATGAAACTAATTTTGTTAGAAAGGTCTGGGAATGCTGAATCCAGGCCCGTTGGATTCAAGTCGTTTGTATCTATAGATCACCCCTGGTAAAAATAACAGGGCAGAAGCGTTTCTGCATTGAAACATTTTTCAAATTTAAACCATAATAGCTTTTGAGTTGATTCCAACTCTCAAAAATCACATTTAACCATACCTTTCAGAATATAGAAAAATATTTAGGTTTACTTACAGAAATAATGTTCAAGTAATAAAATAATGCTACATAGGCATTTCTAGACACATTATTTAATTAAAATAAAAGGGTAAAACCTTATTAAATTGTGATACCACTTTAAATCATATTCCCATGGACTAAAATATGTGGTGATGACATGTGTCAACATGATCCCATGTTTGGTTTGGAGAATATTAAAGCTTAAGTAGTTTTTCAATGAGTAGAAATTACTTTTCTAAAAATAAAAAGAATTAAACCAAGCCTTAACTTTGTAATGTTAGAGATGATGTTAGATCATCTATAGGACCCTTTTGTGTGATGATTGCAAGTAGTTAAGTATTGTTTGGTGATTGTGTACCTCGTATTTATTCATAGAAGCTAGTACCGACAAAGGATACGAGGAGGAAGGAGGATTCTACGAAGAAGAAGTCGAGGAGAACTTCAACCACTGCTCTGCACAAGGCAAGCTGATACTATACCTAGGCAAGCCAATACTGGCAAGATTTATTAACTAAGTGGACCAATGCAAGCTAACCCTTGCAAGATACCCTACTGATGCCACAAACCACTATTTGTTACTATGCCCGCTATATCCCTTAAGCATATGTGATCATATCCACTTGATAAACCAATCCTAGTTTTACTTGCAAGCTTCTTACTTTATTTCTTTATCAAAGCTCTTACTTAGAGTTTACTTAAGAAATTGGTAGATACTAGAAAGATTTGTGCAGGTTGCATAAAGAACATAAAATTTGGCCTAAGTTAGAAATCTTGATATCAGCCTAAGACATAAGGTTGTACTTAGTTGAAACTCCACTAGTCCACCACCCCTCATTAGTACTTACCCCCACTCATAGATGCTAGTGCTAAGCATAAAACTTGATAAACTTTTAGATGGGAATACTTGGTGGAACACTGGTTATGAAAACCTTGGAATGATGGATCATTCTATTGAAATGTTTTGGACATGTGTTTCCGAACAAAATAATGGTTTTGGTGATGAAAATGTTGAGGCATGAGCCTTAGCCCTTTATAAAACTGATGGTTATCTGGATGCGATACCATTCCAATTTTTTCGTACAACCACAATACCCGAAGATTGGGTAGGGCTTGACTGGAAACTTATATACCTTAGTATTAGTTCCCTCACGGCCAAGGTCTGAGCTGAGGCTACCTTGTGAAGATTGTCCACTTGTGCAGTACCCAAGATGACAGTTGGTCATGATTGGGAGGCCAAACTCACAGGAGAGGTGCTTATACTAGGGCGTGTAATTGAAAGGTTAGGATTGATTATCCGCATACTTAGTATGGTGAATTCAAGATTAGTTCCTGACGGATGTATCGAATGTTGTGGTGAAAGTGTACAATCTGTGCAGAGTGTCAAACTATTCGAATAGCCGCGTCCGCGGTTATGGACAGTTGGAGTGGCCATATTGTTCCTCCGTCAGACTTTTCAAAATGACTTGTGAAATGAATTGAGACATTGACTTGACCACAACAGGGTTGTGACATGAGTTACAAGATCCCACTTAGGAGTTATAAAATCATGATTAGAGTTGGAACTTCATAGAGATAAATCTGGCCTTTGCAAAACAACCCTAGAGCCTAGTGTCCTATTATCCAAAAACCCCTTTACCTGTAGTACTAGTTTGCGAGTACTTAAAGAGTACTCATGGCTTTGTCCCTGGCTATTCACATGGCCAGACTATGAAGAGGAGTACCTGGAGGATGGACCCCAGGAAGGTTACGACAACTAGGATCATCTCCCATCGAGATTGCTGTGACCTCAAGATGGAGTCACCACGCTACCGTTATTATTACGTATTCCGCTGCTTGATGTTGTATTAAGAACTGGATCATGAGATCCCTATTTGTGTAAGAACTTATGTACCGTTTGTAATGGATGATGTACTATGGTATCCAATTCTGTTATGTCTCGCAAAAATGGTAATCCTAGGATTGCGATGTATGGCATAACAGGCATCTGGGATTAAAAATCCGGGTGTTGACAAGTTGGAATCAGAGCCATCCTAACCATAGGAGACCCTAGTTAGACTGGACGTTTGAATCAAAAACTTAGTTTCAAAACCAAAGAAAACAAATATTTACAAAAACTTATTCTCATTCTTATCCCTTTGATTCTTTCATAAAAATTCATGTTCCTAAAAAACCCTTGCAAAATACCTAAAATTTTGACACACTTGATCACTCTGCTAGCCTACTCATCCTCTGTTGTTATAGATGGACGTGAAGTACAACAAGTTTTATTAGTTGGGGAATGGAGGAGACCTTATATTTGAGAGGGATTTGGACCAGCTTTCGGAACTTCTGGAGCATCCGCACCCCAAGTTCTTCGGAGCTCAGCTCAATGATCAAGGAGGAGAAGATCTGTAGTGGCTAATTGTTGCAAGTCTCAGAGGAAATATTGAACCTCCCACTGCTGAGGGAATTCAGTTTACCTTAAGAGAGAACAACTGGCTCGATGGACTTGCTAGGGCCATGCAGGAAGCTCTTTCCCGTCTGTGTGGGCAGAGCATCAACTAGATCAAGGGTACTCGCTTTGAGTTTTGCCAAAGGCGTGATGCAAATGGACAACCCCTGGAAGCCCCATACCACCCCGAACTGAAGACTCAATTGGACCACCTTAGCTTCATGATGTACGATCGTCAGCAAGAGTTGGATAACTACCGTGACTACTCCAACCACAAGTCTGCCATCATCAAGACGAAGGACCAAACCATCACCGTGCTAGCAAAGGATCGCAAGTCTCGCCGCCGTCAGCTCGACAAGAAGGAGTGCATCATTGCCCGTCTTCGCCACCGCATCTCCTCTTTGGAGGAGACCATCCAAGAGAGAGACATGCAGTTGGAGGAAAGGGAGAATGTCGGAGAGGATCTTCGTGGAGACCCCTACTCCTATCTCAGCGATGACGATGATTTTCTGGAGGATCAGGCTATGGAATTCTTCACTGATGAGGACGATTTCGCCTTCATCGATGATGATGAGGATGATGAGGCCACAAATTCCGAGGAGTAGTAGCACTTGAGCACTAGCGTAGTGAGTAGTATTCGGTCCCACTGTATCGTAGTTTTCAGCATGTTTCTTAAAACCATCTGTTTTTCTTTGTTGTGATGTGTGTTGTACTGAGTGCTATGAATGAATGAATGAATGAATGAATGAATGAATGAATGAAAAAGCAAGTTGCTAGAAAATCTGAGTCAAACTTTAAATTTTTTCCAAGACCCAAAACTTTAGAAATTTCCCTCTTTTCTCATGATCTATCTCAATCTTCAGATGCCACGTGGAGGAAGTGGTTCATCCCCGGACCCGATGTTGCAGATTCTGCAAATGTTGACTTCTGACCGTGAAGCTAGAAGAGCGGAACTTCAAGCCAACCTAGCCACCCTTCAGCAGATAGCCCAGCTTTCCCACAACAAACAAGGCCACGGAAATCAGGACAACCATGGATCTAAACTCAAGAATTTCCAGAATACCAACCCACATGTTTTCACTAAGTCCGAAGAGCCCATAGACGCTGATGATTGGCTGCAAACCATGGAAAATAACCTAGAAGTCGCCGGAGTGGAAGCCAACGAGAAAGTTCTGTTCGCCACCCACTATCTAGCCGGAGATGCCAGGGCATGGTGGAACAGTGTTCGCGCAATGACCGGAGGCCAGATGATGACCTGAGAGGAATTCAAGGTCAAGTTTAGCAGAACCCATGTGCCACCAGGTTTGATCAAGAGAATGAGATACGAGTTCAGAGAGCTGAAGCAGGGAAGGATGACCGTAGTGGAATACCATGACAAATTTTTGTCATTAGCTAGGTATGCCCTAGATGAGATCGACACGGAAGCCAAGAAGAAAGAAAGATTCCTGAATGGTCTGCATGACGAAATGCAGACAGTGTTAGTCAATATCCCCTTTGCTGATATTGAAGACCTTGTGGACTCAGCTATCCAGATGGAAGGAAAGATCAACCAAGCCAATGAGAACCGCAAGCGTCACATGATGCATCAACCAGGAACCCATCATACCCCAAAGTATCGCCCAAACCCATCTCCAGGATTTGCCCCAAGAACCAAAATACCCCCGATGAACCATCCGATCTATCCCAACCGTGGAAACCCTAGACCTGGAGGAAATCACAACAACCCCGGCAACTCTAGCAATTTCAACCGTGCCCCACACAAGTTCAACAACAACAATGCTACCGCCAACACCAACACTGCCACTAGGACTGGAAGCAATGTTGTGCCTGTCGCAGTCAAGGACAAGTCGCAAGTGACTTGTTATGACTGTGGAAATAAAGGCCACTATTCCAATGAGTGCCCCAACAAGAAGAATGCTACATCCCCCAGTGCCAATGTCCCAGCTCAGCAGCAGCGTCGTGTTCAGCCAGGAAGAAGATTTGCCCTAGGGAATTCACTCAAACGCAATGGCCGTCTTTTTCTCATGCATGCTGAAGAAGCTCAAGAAGCGCAGACGTCGTGCTGGGTATGTTTTCTGTTAATTCAGTACTTGCAAGAGTGTTGTTTGACTCTGGTGCATCGCATTCATTTGTCACCAAAGAATTTGCATGCACTAGTAAGATTCAACCAACCAAACTGACGCATGTAATGATTGTTCAAATTCCCGGATCAACCACTAAGGCTAGGAAAATTTGCAAAGCCGTCCCTATCCGAATCCATGGCATAGATTTTTATGCAAATCTGATAGTACTCAGAACTAAAGGTTTAGAAGTAGTACTAGGAATGGATTGGATGTCCAAACATAAAGGATTGATTGACTGTGCCAAGAAAGCCATAACCATGACCAGTACCGCCGGAATATCAGTCGAGCATATATCTGAAACATTACCTCGCCAATTCAAATGCAACAAGAGTATATCCCAACCTACCATTGACCAAGTCCGGATAGTCTGTGAATACCCCGATGTATTTCCAGATGTTTTTCCCGGTATGCCCACAGATAGGGATATCGAGTTTATCATCGAACTAATTCCCGGAACAAGACCCATAGCCTAGAGACCATATAGTATGAACCCGTCAGAGCTAGCAGAATTGAAGAAGCAACTAGATTCCATGTTGGAGATCACCTGTCTTGTTTGTAGACAAGAAGGATGGAGGTAACCGTTTGTGTACGGATTATCGGAAGTTGAATGATGTCACCATCAAGAACAAGTACCCCTTGCCCAAGATAGAAGATTTGTTTGATCAGTTGACCGGTGCCAAAGTGTTTTCTAAGATAGATCTTAGAACTGGTTATCATCAACTCAAAATTCGTGTAGAGGATATTCCAAAGACTGCCTTTACCACCAGATATGGATTATACGAGTATACTGTCATGTCTTTTGGACTAACCAATGCCCCCGCTTATTTCATGAACCTCATGAATAAGATTTTTATGGACTTCCTGGATAACTTTGTCGTTGTTTTCATCGATGACATTCTGATTTATTACAAATCAGAAGAAGAACATGAGCTACACCTAAGGACCATTCTTGGAACCCTTAGAGAGCATCAGATGTATGCAAAGTTTAGCAAATATGAATTCTGGTTACATGAGGTAGGATTCCTCGGTCACATTGTATCAGCCGGAGGAATTGCCGTTGACCCTGCCAAAGTGAAAGATGTAGAAGATTGGCCAGCCCCAACCACTCAAACCCAAGTTCGTGCATTTCTCGGATTGGCGGGATATTAACGCAAATTCGTAGAAGGATTCTCTAGTATCTCCAGACCCATGACCCAATTGCTGAAGAAGGACAGGAAGTTTGAATGGACCGACAAATGTGAAGCGAGTTTTCAAGAACTCAAGAGGAGATTGATTTCAGCCCCAATCTTGATCATGCCGGATATCACGAAGCCCTTCGATGTGTATTGTGACGCATCCAAGATCGGTCTCAGATGTGTGCTAATGCAAGAAGGCAAAGTTATATCTTATCTATCCCGACAACTGAAGCAACATGAGCAAAATTACCCAACCCATGACCTCGAACTCGCAGCCGTAGTTCTAGCCCTGAAAACATGGAGACATTTTGTAACTACCTCGGTGAATTACGCTCCTAGTTACAAGCCTGGATGAGCGGAAATGGTTAAAATAGTACGGTGGGGCCCAAATGCCACTCACAGGTAGACCTTTCGGCCGTCCTAACCATTTCCAAACATCGGGACAAGAACGGGCGGCGTAATCGGCAGGCGAAGGGATCAACTACATACACAAATGAGTATGTATGCAAGCCACCATACAACAGTACATCAGAGCCATTCCATCTAAAAAGAAAGGAAATATAGCAACGCCATACGGCAAGATCCAAATATCCTAGATAGATATAATAGTTTAGGATATCTCCTCATACATCAAACATCAGAGTATCAAGCAGAAGAGGAATACAAAATCCGAGTACGGATAAGAAGCAAATCGGCATAAGATGCCCCATAAATAAGCACATCCCGCCCACAGATCTCACGGATCCCTGTTCCCGGAATCTCTACACCGAATGATCGTTGCCCACATCGTCCGTCTCTTCCATCCAGTATCCATCTTACAAATGTACCTGTTCATCTGAACCAATAATTTATCGTGTGAGACCCTAGGGCTACTCAGCAAGTCTTTATGCCGCTAAAGGGGACACAACCTGGGGTGACGCAATTGCAGCAAAAGATAAACCCTAGCAATTCTATAGATACTCGCTAACCATCCACCTAACCAAAGATAGACGGACGTTCGTGAAATAATAACAACAGTTATAACGGTAATGTCCATAGATCCATCGTCCTCCCCGCTTACCGACGAGGAAGCAGACGAACAACCCCCATCCGTTGGCAGTTTTGTTAACCATTCCATGAGTGTTGCACTATTTACTAGTCAGTTATTTAGTCCAATTAAAAGCGGTACTTTAGTTATTCTTTTCTATGATCGAGAAACTGTGCTCCAAGTCGTCCATAACCGCGGACACGGCTTTCAGAAAGTTTTACCCTGCAGGGGTGCACAAATAGCAACACACACTCGATCAACCTCGGAAAAACCAAATCAAAACCCAACGAGGCAGTCACGACAAAGCAATCACAGGATTCAGAAATATTTCAGGGGGCCACCCCATTAAGCTACCCGCAACGAAGCTGGCCGGCTACGAGACGGACTCAAGGTTTGTGTCACAGAAACGATCGGGAACCCGAAAGTGTGACTGGGCTTGTCGACAAATAAAACGGTCACGGCCCTAACAAAGACAAAGGTGCACCTGCACAATTTAAATAAAGCAAGAAGCATGGCATAAGTAGGATAGTAAATAAAACCTCAAACTAGTTTGTGGCCCCAAAAATAAGAATGAATCAAGATCTGGCTGGGGGTTCATAAGCCTCCGGATGTGGATAGCGAATATTCAAGGAACAGGAATCAAGTACTGGGTCCCACGGACACAAGTGAGCCTGAAAACCAAATAGCGAATATGGCTCACCGATGCCACTTTCATTAGTTATCCCATTACTACTCAGGTTAAGTTGTATAGGTACCTCGTTATCCATCAGACACTCACATACCCTACACATGATGTTCTACGACTCGCATGGCTCAAACAACTCCTGTAGTAATGGCTCATGGGATGGAGGAATAAGCTTCGGTGGGGTTTAAAAGTAAAGGATATGCAATACTTGGGATTCAGTTTAATGCAATCGCGACTCAATGATGCAAGAATAAGATAGAGGCAGTAGGTACTATATGTATGCAAGCATGTGGTAGTGCTTGCCTGGCCGCTCAGTTGAAGCGAGAGAAGGATCCGGTAGTGCTCTGGTATCTTGATATATCCCCTGCTCAGCGTCTATTCGAAGAAGAACCAAACAAACAAGGGCCAACATAAATAAAGTGCGCAAGCATATGAATAAATGCGACAAGCAAACAATCATGCCATGATGAATGGTGCACAAATTGCATGGTATTAAAGTAGCATGGCATGGTGAGGTGTGGAATACAAGGAGTAAGCATTTTATTGAGTTTTGGACTCATGTTAACCTCATATTAGTTGCTGTACCCTTTATCTTTATATGATGCATGCTTCAAAACAAAACATGGAATGCATAAACAGAAAGGTCTCGTCGAGCTAATCATTTTAGACATATTATTTGTTAAATTTGGAGTTATAAATCAAAAGTTATTAATTAATTAAGGAAAAAGGGCATTTTATTGTAATTTAGATCAACTTGAAATTTTAAGTGTCCAAAATATAGTTTGAAGGCCATATTTGAAATCCTCACATTTTTCTGATTTGAAAACATATATTATTTGTATTATTTGGATTTATATTTTAAAAGATATTTAAAAACAGATTTAAATTTGAATTTGAAATAATTTGAAATAGATTTTAATTAAAACAGATATCAGAAAAATACTTTTTATACTCAAGTGAAGTTAGCCCCAGACACTGACCAGTGGGGCCATGATGACTGGGCGACACAGGCGCACAGAAAAGTTTCTGTCACCGCGAGCTAGTCCAGCCTCAGAGAGTGAGTGGGCCAGAGTACTCGTGGTCCACGTGATGGCGAGAGGGCAGAACGGGTGGGGCCGGGCTGGAGCGCAGGTTAAGGTTTAAAAAAAGCCAGGGGGTTTTCTAGGAGAAGACCACGACGGCTGACTGGTGGGCCACGAGGTACCGCGGGTTAAGCGAAAACAAAAGGAAGGGCTAAACTGCAAAACAACCACAGCCGTACTGTTCCTCTTCTTCTCTGCGTTGAGCGACAGGTCGATGCACGGCGCGGGCGGGGATCGATCTCTGGACCTGGGGCTCGCGCTAACACCGTTGGGCTAGGGAGGCGGTCGGTGTTAGGGGTCAGCGGCTAGCTAGGTTTCTGCGACGTGGAAGCGGCCAGGCAGCCTCGTCGGTGCACCGAGGCGCTCGGCCGAAACGAACTCTGGATCCGGCCGGCGATGGCGAGCATGTCCAGGGGTTTGGGGTCTCACCGAGGAGATGTTGGTGGAGTTGGATAGGCGGAGCTGGTGATCGCTGCCGAGGCAGAGGCCGTTGCTAGGGGTTCGTGGGGCAGCGTCGGTGTCCTTCGGCTCCGGTGCTCCTCCTCTGCGACGGCGCGTACAGGGTGATGCGGTGGAGGGCCCTTGGTCTTCCGCGGCACCCAGAGCGTCACGCCACCGTCTGGTAGATGAAGGGCGGTGGAGGCCGACGGTTCTGCCGACGATGGGTAGACGGAGGCGGTGGAGGAGAGGGAAGGAGCGGCAGGGACCTGGGGTGGATTTGGGGGAGGCAGAGGGAAGTCGTGGAGAGGAGATAAGGCAGAGAGGGATAGGGAGATGCCATGGGGAGCAGGTAGATGGAAAAGGTGGCCTCGGTGCCACCTTTCTCTTTCCCCTCCTCACGTGCTAGGGTCGGCGGGAACCAGGGTAGGGGCAGCTGGGGCTTCCAGGTGGGGTAGAGCAGGCCAGGGTCGGGGTGGGGCACACCAGGCAGCGAGAGAGGAGAAAAGAGGAGAGGGGAGGCTCGGCTAGGTTGGTACTAGGGTTGGAGAGAGGTGGCATGGCTCGGGTGAGGGTTTTGTGTGGTGGAGGGGGTAGCTAGGTGGGGCCAGGGAGAGAGGGTGGCCAGGTGGGGCCGAGCTAGGTGAGAGAGAGAGAGGCCGAGAGAGAGGGAGGTAGACTTAGGGTTTAAGTGAGAGGGGGATGTGAGGGTTAGGGTTAGATATGGAATAAGAGGGGGGTATGGTGATGATCACACTTGATCATGCAAAGCATAACCAAGGAGATGAAGAAAAAGACCCAAGACAAGGAAAGACAAAAAGGTGGAAAGGTTGAGAGAGGAAGGTGAGGGGAAAAGATAGAGAGAGAGAGGGAGATGTGTGGTTTAGATTCACTCAAAATTCAAATAAAAACCAAAAGGCTAGAAAAAGGTGGTACTTGCATGGCCCATGCATAAATAATTAATGCCATGATTATCCTTGTGAAAACAATATTATTAACAAGGCAATATTACTATGCATTACCCAAAAATGTGGAGTAAGGCCAAGCAACAGAAAACAAGTGAAAGTTTCAGATGAATTAGATGGAGATGTTCACATTTGATTATAATTGGTACTTGCTAGTGTGTTTATTCCACTAGATGTTTACTAGTCCCAAAAATATCCCAACATGAGCATAAATCCTTAATAATCCATATGGAAGCTAGGAAAAAGGGTTCCACTCACAAGGCATGCAAAGGTGGCCATGTGACTCTCATATATCAATAATGTGAAAACAACATGATGCTAAGATGAGAGCATGTGGAAAATAGAATTGGATCCATCCCAACCCACATGAGCTAGAGGTAAAACCCAAATAAAGTGCAAAGCTCATATTTGGTTGGATGGTGGAATTATAAGGTGGTGAAAGAAAAGTGGTGGAGTTAATAAAAGATATGCCCCCAACTCAACTTGGGCATTTAAACAATATATCAACAACCAAATACAATATCATGAGGCAAATACAATTAATAATGCATATGAGATAAGAACCAAATGGAAAAGGATTTTATATGATGCTCAAATGCAAGGTGGCATGATGACATGAGCATGATATAATGATGATGCAACACTTATATGTTTGAAGTAGCCATTATATTACTAGACCAAGTAGCATTACAATTGTTAGACAATTGGGATGCTACAACTCTCCCCCACTAAACAGGAATCTCGCCCCGAGATTCTAGGAAGAATAATAAGACTCCAAGAGGGTAGGATACTTGGCACGGAGCTCATCTTCACGTTCCCAAGTGGCTTCATCAATAGAATGGTGCGACCACTGCACCTTGCAGAACTTGATGGACTTGTTGCGAGTCCTTCTTTCTGCGACTTCAAGGATTTTTGTGGGGTGTTCTTGATAAGACAGGTCTTCTTGGAGATTGATAAGGTCATGATCCACGGTCCTGCCGGGATCCTTGAAGCACTTCTTGAGCTGAGAGATGTGTAAAACATCATGGACCTTGAGTTTTTCCGGGAGCTCAAGAGCATAAGCAACTTCTCCTCTTCTTCCACGAATTTTGAAAGGACCGATGTATCTAGGAGCCAGCTTTCCTTTGATACCAAAGCGGTGTGTGCCTCTCATGGGAGTGACACGAAGGTAAACGAGATCACCAGGGACATACTCCATGTCTGTGTGCTTCCTGTCATAATTGCTCTTCTGGCGACTTTGAGCAATCCTCAGATTTTCAAGAATGATGTGCACTTTCTCCTCCGCTTGAGTCACAATGTCAGGGCCAAACAAGATCCTTTCACCTGCACCCGACCAACCAATCGGAGTTCTGCATTTGCGACCATAGAGAGCCTCAAATGGTGCCATCTTTAGACTTTTCTGGAAGTTGTTGTTGTAAGAGAATTCAGCATAAGGAAGACATTCTTCCCACTTCATGCCAAAAGAGATGACGCAAGCACGAAGCATATCCTCCAGAATCTGATTGATCCTTTCAACTTGTCCTTGCGACTGAGGGTGGTAAGCTGTGCTGAAGTTCATCTTTGTTCCCAAAGCATTTTGGAAACTTTCCCAGAACTTGGAAGTGAAGATGCTTCCACGGTCAGAACTGATCTCAAGCGGAACCCCATACAGAGAGACAATTCTGTTGATATAGAGCTCAGCCAACTGAATTGCAGAAATTGTTTCCTTGACGGGGAAGAAGTGAGCCACTTTAGTAAGCCTGTCAATGACAACAAAGATTGCATTGTTGCCCTTCGTCGACCTAGGAAAACCAGTCACGAAGTCCATCTCTACTTTCTACCATTTCCATTCCGGGGGTTTCAATGGCTGTAGAAGACCGGAAGGTTTCTGATGGACCGCTTTCACTCTGCGGCAGACATCACACTCCGAGATATACTTGGCACAATACCTTTTCAAACCAGGCCACCAATATTGTGTTTTCAAGTCCATGTACATCTTTGTGCTGCCAGGGTGGATAGAAAGAACAGAATCATGCGCCTCCTTGAGAACTTGCTCTCTCAAACCCGGGTAGTTCGGAACAAACATCCGGTGTTCAAAGAAAAGCGTGCCTTGATCATCGACGTGGAAGGACTCATACATCGGAAGCTGAAGCCTAGAGATGATCTTTCTTGTGTATGGATCACCAAGCTGAGAAGAGCGAACCTTTTCTTCCAAGAGAGGGGTTGCTAGAAGGTTCAGGAGATACCTTTGTTCCACAATCTCAAGGTTGAGCTGACGGAATTCCTCGCACAAGAGAGGCTATTGTTCTTCCATCATGAGGTTGTTGACATAAGCTTTGCGGCTGAGAGCATCGGCCATGACATTAGCTTTGCCCGGAGTGTAGTTGATGGTCAGATCGAAGTCATTGATTGCCTCAATCCATCTCCTCTGCCGAAGGTTGAGATCAGGCTGAGTGAAGATATACTTCAAACTCTTGTGATCAGAAAAGATTTCACAACGGTTGCCAAGCAAGTAGTGCCTCCATACCTTCAAAGAAAAGACAACTGCTGCGACCTCGAGGTCATGTGTAGGATAGTTGATCTCATGCGTCTTCAACTGTCGAGAGGCATAAGCAACAACTTGTTTTTCTTGCATAAGGACCGCACCCAATCCATGCAAAGAGGCATCACAAAAGATCTGAAAAGGCTTGGATGTATCCGGAGGAACCAAGACTGGTGTGGAAGTGAGCTTCTCTTTGAGTGTCTCAAAGCTTGCTTGACATGCAGGAGTCCAAAGGTATTTCTTGCCTTTCTTGAGGAGATCGGTAAGAGGCTTCGCTATCTTCGAAAAGTTCTGAACGAAGCGACGACAATAACTAGCCAAACCAAGGAAACTCCGCACTTCTTTGACATTAACAGGAGGAAGCCATTCAACAATCGTCTTCACAGTTTCCGGATTGACGACAATGCCCTTGGCAGAGATGAGTGACCAAGATAGGTGACTTGAGGCAGCCAAAACTCACACTTGGAGAACTTTGCATACAAGCGGTTCTCACGAAGCTTGCTTAGGACACACCGAAGGTGTTCTTCATGTTCTTTCTGTGACTTAGAATAGACTAGGATGTCATCCAGATAGACCACAACGAACTTATCAAGATACTCCATGAAAACCGAGTTCATGAGCCTTGAGAAGGTGGCAGGTGCGTTGGTGAGACCGAAAGACATGACCGTGTACTCATACAGGCCATAGCAGGTGGTGAAAGCTGTTTTAGGAACATCTTCCTTGTGAATCTTGATTTGGTGATAACCACTTCTCAAGTCAAGCTTAGAGAACACCACAGCTCCAAATAATGATCAAGAGATCATTAATCCGCGGAAGGGGATATTTATTCTTGATGATTTTAGCATTGAGAGCCCGATAGTCAACACAAAGTCTATCGGTCTGGTCTCGCTTCTTCACAAAGAGGGTTGGGCTACCCCAAGACGAAGTACTGTGCTGAATGAAGCCCAACTTCTCTTGTTCATCAAGCTGCCGTTTGAGTTCAGCCAACTCAGCAGGACCCATTTTATAAGGTCGCTTGGAGATAGGAGCGGTACCAGGTTCCAGCTCAATTACAAACTCAACCTCACGATCCGGAGGCATACCTGGCAACTCTTCAGGAAAGACATCTGGGAACTCACAGACCACCGGAACACTCTAAATAGCTTCCATAGCATCATCATTCAGAGCCGCCAAAGAGAAAAGCTGGATAGCAGGAGTCAGACTTGGAGAATAGACTATATGGCCTTCAGGAATCTTCAGAGAAACCGAGCGCTCAGCACAATCAATCACAGCTGCATTTGCTGTCAACCAATCCATGCCCAAGATGACATCAATGTCAGAATTGCCCAGAACAATTAAGGACGCCGAGAACGAAGAGCCACCAATCTCAATTTGATTGCCATGGCTGATATGAGCAACCCTCATGTTTGAACCAGGAGATTGTACCACCAGACGATGTGATAAAGGAACCATATCCAGATCCTGCTCATGCGCAAACTTATGCGAAACAAAAGAATGCGAAGCACCAGAATCAAACAAAACTCGTGCAGGATCGAGTTAACGGAAGCATACCCATCACAACCTGTGCATGCTTAGCTTGAGCGGCGTTGACACAGTTGGCACGAGCAACAGTAGACCCGGGCTTGGTGTTGATGTTGAGAGCCCGAGGTGGTGGTGCACGAACCAAAGGAGAGCTTGCCACAGATCTTGGAGGTGGTGGAGGAAGAGCCTTGTTCTTCATCGGACAGTTCCAGTTTTGATGCCCAGTGTTTCCACACGTGTAACAAGCACCAGCTGGACGTGGAGCAACGTAGCCAGGGACTCCGCCAGGCGCTCCAGGGTAGTAGTGGTTGTAGCCCCTGGGAGCAGCAGTGAGGAAGTTTGGTGGCCTTGCCGCGAAGCTTGAAGGTCTTGGTGGAGCCGAGAGCGACGGTGGGGTGTTAGGAACCCAGACACGACGCTTAGAAGGAGTTGACATAGCTGAAGAACTTGCTGCATCACGGTTGTGTTTCTTTGACTCCTCAAACACTTGACGACTTGCTTCTTCCTGCAGAGCTGTATGCTGAAGTTCCAGAAAAGACGCCGGCCTTGCATGTGTGATTGCATATTTAATCGATGCATTGAGCCCTTGCCTGAACCTCTTTTGCTTCTTCTTGTCATCAGAGATCTCATCGCCACCATAACGAGAAAGGTTCATGAAGTTTCTGATGTAGGTATTGACATTATCATTGCCCTGCTTGAGGTTGAGAAACACTTCCTTCATCCTCTCCATGACAATTTCTCGATGACATCGCTCTTTGAAAGCTCCAAAGAACTGTCCCCAAGTAGGCTGAAAACTAGTGCAGTTTGCCTTCAGGTAATTCTCCCACCAGAGAGCTGCATCTCCCTTCAGAAGGTGAGTAGCACACTTTACCCATTCTTGCTCAGGAACATCAGCAGTCGCCGGTAACCTTGACATCTCACGCAACCAATCATCAGCATCAAGTGGTTGATCAGAAACATCAAACTGGCGTGGGTTGAACTTCAGAAAGCTTTTGATGTCTCCTCTCTTGGGAGGTGGAGGTAGCGGAGCAAACTCATTCCTCCTGACACTTTCTTCAAAATGCTGCTGGTTCTGCTGCATTGCTGCCAAGGCATTGGCGATGCTTGACAACGCTGCCCCTAGTTCAGGTTGTATGTCCTCCTCAGAACAGCGTGGTGGTGCCATCCTGTGGTTGATATAAAACACAAGTCAGTACTATGATGGAGAATAATAATAATCCAAAATAGTACCAAAATGGAATTAATCAAGTTTAAAGGATACAATTTACTAAGATGATATTAAAATATCAACAAAGTTCAAAGCACCTAGAAGATATTAAGCATATCGCACACGACTGAAAAGGAGTGTGGTACACAATATATCAAAGAAAATTTTTCCACAAATTTCGGCATTAAAATACCAATAGATGCGCAAAATCACTTAACGAATCAAGATTAGTGACTCTACCAATCCAATATACAAGAGCGAATGATAAGAGTAGTGGTATGGTCGCGACTCCATCCCGCACTCAAATCATTACTCCGCACATGAACAAGTAAAACACATATCCCAACACCTTCTTCTCACGATGAACCTAAAGATTCGTAACTACGGAAACGAACACCCAAACAAGATGACGTCGGATAACAAAGAGTAAGACAGATCGCGTCGGTATACAACGAATTAGATAGATCGCGTCGGTTTGCAAAAGCCTGTCGGTATGGAATGTACCAACAGTTGATAACCAAAGGCAGATTGCGATAACAACTTGGATGCAACAGATAGACAAGTAATTACACACACACACACACACACAGATACACAACCTATGGTACTACGGAAACCCAGAACACGTGAATCCTAGTTTGAATTTTAAGGAGAGAATAGAAAACGTTACACTTCCTTACCAGAAAAGGGTGGTGGTTGGGTAAGAAGAAAAGTGGAAGCAGTCCTACTCTCACGTTTTGTTTTTCCCTAGTATACATAACTACCAAAAATATTTGCTAGACAGACAACGACCATTTGGCTGAGACCCTGAAGGGCGGATGGCTCGATACCAATTGTAACTACCTCGGTGAATTACGCCCTAGTTACAAGCCTGGATGAGCGAAATGGTTAAAATAATACGGTGGGGCCCAAATGCCACTCACAGTAGACCTTTGGCCGTCCTAACCATTTCCAAACATCGACAAGAACGGCGCGTAATCGGCAGGCGAAGGGATCAACTACATACACAAATGAGTATGTATGCAAGCCACCATACAACAGTACATCAGAGCCATTCCATCTAAAAAGAAAGTAAATATAGCAACGCCATACGACAAGATCCAAATATCCTAGATAGATATAATAGTTTAGGATATCTCCTCATACATCAAACATCAGAGTATCAAGCGGAAGCGGAAGACAAAATCCGAGTACGGATAAGAAGCAAATCGGCATAAGATGCCCCATAAATAAGCACATCCCGCCCACAGATCTCACGGATCCCCGTTCCCGGAATCTCTACACCGAATGATCGTTGCCCACATCGTCCGTCTCTTCCATCCAGTATCCATCTTGCGAATGTACCTGTTCATCTGAACCAATAATTTATCGTGTGAGACCCTAGGGGTACTCAACAAGTCTTTATGCCGCTAAAGGGGACACAACCTGGGGTGACGCAATTGCAGCAAAAGATAAACCCTAGCAATTCTATAGATACTCGCTAACCATCCGCCTAACCAAATATAGACGGACGTCCGTGAATTAATAACAACAGTTATAACGGTAATGTCCACAGATCCATCCTCCTCCCCGCTTACCGACGAGGAAGCGGACGAACAACCCCCATCCGTTGGCAGTTTTATTAACCATTCCATGAGTGTTGCACTATTTACTAGTCAGTTATTTAGTCCAATTAAAAGCGGTACTTTAGTTATTCTTGTCTATGATCGAGAAACTGTGCTCCAAGTCTTCCATAACCGCGGACACGGCTTTCAGAAAGTTTTACCCTGCAGGGGTGCACAAATAGCAACACACACTCGATCAACCTCAGAAAAACCAAATCAAAGCCCAACGAGGCATTCACGACAAAGCAATCACAGGATTCAGAAATATTTCAGGGGGCCACCCCATTAAGCTACCAGAAGCTTGGCCGGCTTGAGACGGACAAAGGTTTGTGTGGCCGGTGTAAACGATTGGGAACCCGAAAGTGTGACTAGGCTTGTCGACATAAATAAAACGGGTCACGGCCCTAACAAGACAAAGCAGTACCTCGCACAATTTAAATAAAGCAGTAAAGCATGGCATAAGTACAGGATAGTAAATAAAACCTCAAACTAGTTTGTGGCCCCAAGAAATAAGAATGAATCAAGCTCTGGCTCAGGGGGGTTCATAAGCCTTCCGGATGTGGATAGCGCGAATATTCAAGGAACAGGAATCAAGTACTCGGGGTCCTACGGGACACAAGTGAGCCTAAAAAACCAAATAGCGAATATGGCTCACCGATGCCACTTTCATTAGTATCCCATTACTACTCAGGTTAAGTTGTATAGGTACCTCGTTATCCATCAGACACTCACATACCCTACACATGTT
Organism: Avena insularis; assembly: GCA_023614405.1. Taxonomy (NCBI): domain Eukaryota; kingdom Viridiplantae; phylum Streptophyta; class Magnoliopsida; order Poales; family Poaceae; genus Avena; species Avena insularis. The sequence continues at coordinate 85,926,077 of CM042685.1, read as the reverse complement.
GTTCTACGACTCGCATGGCTCAAACAACTCCTGTAGTAATGGCTCATGGGATGGAGGAACAAGCTTCGGTGGGGATTAAAAGTAAAGGATATGCAATACTTGGGATTCAGTTTAATGCAATCGCGACTCAATGATGCAAGAATAAGATAGAGGCAGTAGGTACTATATGTATGCAAGCATGTGGTAGTTCTTGCCTGGCCGCTCAGTTGAAGCGAGAGAAGGATCTGGGTAGTGCTCCTGGGTATCTTGATATATCCCCTGCTCAGCGTCTATTCGAAGAAGAACCAAACAAACAGGGGCCAACATAAATAAAGTGCGCAAGCATATGAATAAAATGCGACAAGCAAACAATCATGCCATGATGAATGGTGCACAAATTGCATGGTATTAAAGTAGCATGGCATGGTGAGGTGTGGAATACAAGGAGTAAGCATTTTATTGAGTTTTGGACTCATGTTAACCTCATATTAGTTGCTGTACCCTTTATATTTATATGATGCATGCTTCAAAACAAAACATGGAATGCATAAACAGAAATTTCTCGTCGAGCTAATCATTTTAGACATATTATTTGTTAAATTTGGAGTTATAAATCAAAAGTTATTAATTAATTAAGGAAAAAGGGCATTTTATTGTAATTTAGATCAACTTGAAATTTTAAGTGTCCAAAATATATTTTGAAGGCCATATTTGAAATCCTCACATTTTTCTGATTTGAAAACATATATTATTTGTATTATTTGGATTTATATTTTAAAAGATATGTAAAAACAGATTTATATTTGAATTTGAAATAATTTGAAATAGATTTGAATTAAAACAGATATCAGAAAAATACTTTTTATACTCAAGTGAAGTTAGCCCCAGACACTGACCAGTGGGGCCATGCTGACTGGGCGACACAGGCGCACAGAAAAGTTTCTGTCACCGCGAGCTAGTCCAGCCTCAGAGAGTGACAGGTGGGGCCAGAGTACTCGCGGGTCCACGTGACAGCGGCGAGAGGGGCAGGAACTGACGGGTGGGGCCGGGCTGGAGCGCTGGTCAAGGTTTACAAAAGCCGGGGTTTTCGGGAGAAGACCACGGCGGCTGACTGGTGGGCCACGAGGTACCGCGGGTTAAGCGAAAACAAAAGGAAGGGCTAAACTGCAAAACGACCACAGCCGTACTGTTCCTCTTCTTCTCTGCGTTGAGCGACAGGTCGATGCACGGCGCGGGCGGGGATCGATCTCTGGACCTGGGGCTCGCGCGCGGAAGCGGCTACCGTTGGGCTAGGGAGCGGTCGGTGTTAGGGGGTCAGGCGCGGCCTAGCTAGGGTTTCTGCGCGACGTGGAAGCGAGCAGACGCGCGCGCTCGTCGGTGCACCGAGGGCGCTCGGCGAAACGAACTACGGATCCGGCCGGCGACAGCGAGGCAGAGCATGTCCAGGGGGTTTGGGGGCTCACCGAGGAGATGTTGGTGGAGTTGGATAGGGCAGAGGAGCTGGTGATCGTCGTCGAGGTAGAGGCCGGCGTAGCTAGGGTTCCGGTGGGACGCGTTGGTGTCCTTCGGCTCCAGTGCTCCTCCTCTGCGACGGCGCATACAGGGTGATGCGGTGGAGGTCCCTTGGTCTTCCGCGGCACCCAGAGCGTCACGCCACCGTCTGGTAGATGAAGGGCGGTGGAGGCCGACGGTTCTGCCGGCGATGGGTAGACGGAGGCGGTGGAGGAGAGGGAAGGAGCGGCAGGGACCTGGGGTGGATCTGGGGGAGGCAGAGGGAAGTCGTGGAGAGGAGATAAGGCAGATAGGGATAGGGAGATGCCGTGGGGAGTAGGTAGATGGAAAAGGTGGCCTCAGTGCCACCTTTCTCTTTCCCCTCCTCACGTGCTAGGAACAGGCAGAGGGGCACTGGGGCTCTGTGTGGGTAGAGCAGGCTCGAGGTGGGGCACACCAGCAGAGAGAGGAGAAAGAGGAGAGGAGGCTCGGCTAGGTTGGTACTCGGGTTGGAGAGGTGGCATGGCTCGGGTGAGGGTTTTGTGTGGTGGAGGGGGTAGCTAGGTGGGGCCAGGGAGAGAGGGTGGCCAGGTGGGGCCGAGCTAGGTGAGAGAGAGAGAGGCCGAGAGAGAGGGAGGTAGACTTAGGGTTTAAGTGAGAGGTGGATGTGAGGGTTAGGGTTAGATATGGAATAAGAGGGGGGTATGGTGATGATCACACCTGATCATGCAAAGCATAACCAAGGAGATGAAGAAAAAGACCCAAGACAAGGAAAGACAAAAAGGTGGAAAGGTTGAGAGAGGAAGGTGAGGGGAAAAGAGAGAGAGAGAGAGGGAGGTGTGTGGTTTAGATTCACTCAAAATTCAAATAAAAACCAAAAGGCTAGAAAAAGGTGGTACTTGCATGGCCCATGCATAAATAATTAATGCCATGATTATCCTTGTGAAAACAATATTATTAACAAGGCAATATTACTATGCATTACCCAAAAATGTGGAGTAAGGCCAAGCAACAGAAAACAAGTGAAAGTTTCAGATGAATTAGATGGAGATGTTCACATTTGATTATAATTGGTACTTGCTAGTGTGTTTATTCCACTAGATGTTTACTAGTCCCAAAAATATCCCAACATGAGCATAAATCCTTAATAATCCATATGGAAGCTAGGAAAAAGGGTTCCACTCACAAGGCATGCAAAGGTGGCCATGTGACTCTCATATATAAATAATGTGAAAACAACATGATGCTAAGATGAGAGCATGTGGAAAATAGAATTGGATCCATCCCAACCCACATGAGCTAGAGGTAAAACCCAAATAAAGTGCAAAGCTCATATTTGGTTGGATGGTGGAATTATAAGGTGGTGAAAGAAAAGTGGTGGAGTTAATAAAAGATATGCCCCCAACTCAACTTGGGCATTTAAACAATATATCAACAACCAAATACAATATCATGAGGCAAATACAATTAATAATGCATATGAGATAAGAACCAAATGGAAAAGGGTTTTATATGATGCTCAAATGCAAGGTGGCATGATGACATGAGCATGATATAATGATGATGCAACAATTATATGTTTGAAGTAGCCATTATATTACTAGACCAAGTAGCATTACAATTGTTAGACAATTGGGATGCTACACATTTACCTGATGGGAAACCGTTGTGAGATCTATACGGATCACAAGAGCCTAAAATATATATTCACTCAAAAGGAGCTGGCAGAGAAGATGGATTGAGGTAATCAAGGATTATGATCTGGACATTCACTATCACCCTGGTAAAGCCAATGTGGTAGCCGATGCCCTTAGCTTTTGCCGTGTCGCTTGAACTCCATGATCTTGAAGGAGTAACCAAGTTTGCACAAAGAGATGGAATATTTTCGAATGGAATTAGTAAGTGAAGGATTTTTGGCTAGCATAGAACACCAGCCCACTTTGATCAGTCAGATTAAAGAGGCGTAGAAGGAAAATGCTAGTATTGACGGAATCAAGCGTCGTATCGGTACCGGCAAAGTACCCGGATTCACAGAGGACGAAGAAGGAGTTATGTGGTACAAAGGACGCCTTTGTGTACCAGTAGATTGTGAGTTGAAAGAAGTTATTTTGAAGGAGGCTCATGATACTCTTTATTCTATCCACATCGGAGGAACTAAGATGTATCAAGATTTTAAAGAGCAATTTTGGTGGCATAAGATGAAGAGAGAAATCGGAAGCTATATCGCCAAGTGTGATATATGTCAGCGAGTCAAGGCAGGACATCCAAGACCCGCTGGATTGTTGCAACCATTGCAAATTCCGGAATGGAAATGGGATTCTGTAGGAATGGACTTTATCACTGGACTGCCTACTTCTATTAGGGGAAATGACTCTATCTGGGTCATAGTGGACAGATTGTCCAAAGTCACCCATTTCTTGCCCGTTAAGACAACATATCAGAGTTCGAAACTAGTAGAGTTGTACATCGCTAGAATCTTTAGTTTGCATGGAGTCCCCAAGAACATCGTATCGGATCGAGGAACTCAGTTTACCTCGATATTCTAGAGGAAAGTCCAAGAAGGTTTAGGAACCCGCCTAGATTTTAGCACTTCGTATCACCCTCAGACCGATGGACAAACGGAGCGAGTAAATCAAATACTCGAAGATATGCTTAGAGCATGTGTGTTAGAATATGGATCCAAGTGGGAAGACTGTCTGCCGTTTGTAGAATTTTCATACAACAACAGTTATCAAGCCAGTTTGCAAATGGCCCCATTTGAATTCATGTACGGAAGGAAGTGTCGTACCCCTTTGAACTGGTCGGAAGTAGGAGAGAGTCAGATTTTTGGACCCGACATCCTACGAGAAGCAGAAGAGAATGTTCACAAGATTCGTGAGCACCTTAAGACCGCCCAATCTAGACAAAAGAGTTACGCCGACAAGAGACGTAGAGACCTCGCCTTCAACATAGGAGATTTTGTTTATCTGAAAGTGTCGCCATTGAAGGGAATGAAGCGTTTCCAACTCAAAGGAAAGTTAGCCCCTAGATATATCGGACCTTTCAAGATTCTGAACCGTCGAGGAGAAGTATCATACCAATTGGAACTACCCGAAGAGATGTCAGCCGTGCACAATGTGTTCCATATCTCATTACTTCGCAAGTGTCTCGAAGTCCCCGAGAAGACCGAAGTGTTCAAAAATATCGACCACCGGACCATAGAGATCAACGATGACCTGACCTATCCCAAAGTACCCATCCATATTTTGTAAGAAGCTTTTCGAACTACCCGAACCCGTAGCATCAAGTTTCTCAAGATTTAGTGGAGCAACCACACAGAAGAGGAAGCCACCTGGGAGCGCGAAGATCACATCCGGACGGAGTTTCCCGATCTCTTCAAATCCTAGGTAATCTTTTCGTCCTTTTTCAAATCTCGAGACGAGATTTTGTTTAAGGGGGGAAGGTTTGTAACATCCCAAAAATACTAAACTTGGATCATCAAACTCAAATCATCAAAATTAGGGTTAACAAAAACTTTTCTAAATAAAATTATGAATGCGTGCATATGAGTATGCATTGAAATTGAAATCCTTTTGAACCACCTTGTTTATGTGTTCCATTGCATGTAAATAGATCCTTAGGTGAAATAAACATCATCTAAACATTTTCCAAACCTTTCCTAAAGACAAGTAAATCAAAACAAGTGAAATAAGGGAATGATCATTTTGACCAATTTAACTCTCATGCCTACTTTGGCTGTCTCAAACTTTCAGAACCTAACAGAAACTTCTCTGGATCTTTGCACCCCTTGAATGTACTCATAACAAGGTATCAAGGCCCACTTTGTGATCATCCAGAAACTTTCAAATGCATAGTTTAAATGACAATTCAAAATTGAATCTTTATCATATGGGAAGATCACACTTTTTCAAAAACCACTCAAACAAGCTCAACTTTCAAAACCCAAGCATCTGCAGACTCACCAGCACCAATCTAGCACACCCACCAAAAATCTTTTCAAAAGACAAAACTTGAATTCTTGCGGCCATTTCATCAAACACTTGGCAGATTCAAATCAAACTGGCCTAACTTCACTGTTTGGAGCAGTAATTGGGCTAAGCAATGTTCACCATTGATCACCCTTGTCTCCCCCAATTTCAACCAGTGCTTGGACCAACCCTAGCCCCTACCCTTTGCTCCATGCCATGCCAACCCGAGCACCCCCTTGCCAGCCGATAATGCCTAGCTAGCCAGAGCAAGCACCAAGCAAAAAAACATGTCTGGGAGGCAGCCCACCGTCAATCGCCACTCCCTGTCCAGCGCTCGAACCCTGCCAGCCACTGGACCACATGCACGGACCGCGCCTAGACCGCCAGCGACCATGCCGAGCATGCGCCAGAGCGCCACCGTCGACCAGAGCCCACAGACCATGTGCCTCCCTCGCCGCGTGCATACATGATCAAAACCGACCCAGGAAACCGCCAGACATCCCCGTTCGCCGCCTCGTGCCGTACAGCCACCGCTCGTCGTCGAAGACGCCGCCTCTGCCGCGCAGAGCGTCGCGTGTTCCAGACCAAACCGCACCGCCCCTACAAGCGCATTAAAGCCGTAGATCATCGCCAGGAGACCACCAAGCGATCGCCACCACCGGCCATACCTCTAGCAGCCCGTAGCCATGTCGCCATCGTCGCCTGCCCATGCCGTTCGGTCTCACCGTCGAGACTATAAATAGAGGACTCTCCCGCTCGAATTCTTCACACCATTCCACTCCTCTCTCACCCAGAACCACCCCACCTCAGTCCCGGATCAAGGCGAGCCGTGCATCGCCGGAATTTCACTGGAGCCCGCTTATGGGGTCCGTAGCATGGAAAACAAAAATTTTCTATCGCATACAAACAAACAAGCCAAGATCTATCTACTAGATTGTAGCAACGAGTCGATGGAATAACTCACCCTCGAAGATTCCAAAGTGTTTAACGAGAGCAGATTCTCGTGGGTGATGTAGTCGTACTCTTTCCGATCTCAAGATCACAGACGATCCTTCCGCGCGCCTGCGTTCAGAAGGCCCCATGATCGTCACACGTTCGGTACTGACGAAGACCTTCCTCTCCCTTGTTCCAGGCAGCGGAGGTTGTAGCACTCTCCTCGCGATTCCGGCAAGACAACGGCGTGGTACCGGGAGGTAGAGGGAGATCCCGAGGCTTCGCCTTAAGCTGCAGTAGTATGGTGGAGCTTATGAGAGAGGCTATTAGTGGTCTAGTAATTAGACACACCAATTAGAGGGCTCTAAACCAATTAGAAGGCTCTAAACTGAAACAGCTCTAAACCGGGGTCTAGATCTAGTTTCTAGTTTAGAGGATAGGAACTTGTGTGTCTTAGGAGGGGAGGCCCTGCCCCTCCCTTTATAGGTGGGAGGGCTGGCGCGCCAGGGGAGGGAGGGAGTCCCTCCCCACCTCGGCCTAGGGCTGGCCGCCGGCTTGGGGAGGAGGACTCCTCCCCCAAGTCGGTTTCCAACTTCTCCTCTTTCCGAAAACTGGCAGTTTGACCGAAAACTGGCAGTTTGACTTTTCCAATTTAGGAATTAAATAAACCCTTTATTTTGGACAGCGAGAACACTTAGTACATGATGCAATCATTCCAATATGTAATGACACACTCATGTACCCTTCCCCCTCCGGAGTGCCGGACATTCCGGGACCTTCTAGAATGTTCGATGAAAACACGGAACCATTCCCCAACTCCAAACGGAACTTTCCTTATATGAATCTTATTCTCCGGACCATTCCGGATCACCTCGTGATATCCCGGATCCCATCCGAGACTCAACAACATTCGGTCTCTTTCTCATAATACCATAACTACTCAAACAACGTCAATCCTTAAGTGTGTCTCCCTACGGTTCGTGAATTATGCGGACATGATCGAGACACTTCTCAACAATAACCAATAGAGGAATCTGGAAATTCATATGGCTACATATTTCTACGATTACTTTGCGATCGAATGAACCACTTACATACGATACCAATTTCCCTTTGTCTCACGATATGTTACTTATCCGAGGTCATGATCGCTGGTATCTCTCGCATACCTAGTTCAACCTCGTTCGATAAGTACTCTTTTCGCTCCGTGATATGTGATCCCTTGTGACCAAGTCACATGCTTGCAAGCTAATTTGGATGACATTTCACCGAGAGGGCCCAGAGAATATCTATCCGTCATGTGGATGGACAAATCCCACTCTTGATCCATGTGTTTCAACCAATACTTTCCAACACCCAATGCCACTTTTATAGCCACCTGTTACGGTGTGGTGTTTGATGACATCAAAGCATCCATCCAGAAAGGCAATATGCATGATCTCATGGTCGAAGGAATTAGGTTACTATGTATCGTAAAGCATATAGCAATTGAACTATTGAAATGACTTGATCTTTATGCTACGCTTGTCTATAGGAGTATGTCCACCATATCATTCTCCTAACGATATGATCTTGTTGTTGATAACATCTCAATGTTCATGACAAAGAAACCACATCATCAATCAACCAACAAGCTAGTGAAGTATAGAGGCCACACTAGGGACTTCAAATTAAGTTTACAAATCACACAAGTATTAATGGTTTCCTTGTTAATACTATTATAGCATGAATGTAAACATTTATCATAAACACAAAGATATATAATAATAACTACATTTATTATTACCTCTAGGGCATATCTCCAACAGCCTCCCACTTGCACTAGAGTCATCTAATCTAGATTACATGGTAATATACCGAACACCCATGGCAGTTTGGTGTTGGTCATGTTTTGCCCTTGGGAGAGGTTTAGTCAACGGATCCGCCACATTCAGATCTGTGTGTACTTTGCAAATCTTTATATCCCCATCCCGGATATGTTCTCGAATAGCGTGAAAACGCAGCTTGATATGCTTCAGCTTCTTGTGTGACCTTGGTTCTTGCGCATTGGCTATGGCCCATGTTATCACAAAGAGATAGACATTGGGTCCGCACTAGGAACCACACCCAGCTCTGTAATGAACTCTTTCATCCATATCGCTTCTTGTGAAGCCTCCAAGCAGCCATGTATTCCGATTCAGTTGAAGATCTCGCCACAACGCTTTGCTTTGCACTCCTCCAGCTAATCGCTGCACCATTCAAAATAAATACGTATCCATTGTGATTTAGAATCATCCGGATCGGTGTTCCAACTAGCATCGGTGTAACCATTAACAACCAGCTGTTCATCACCTCCATAAGAACGACCCATATCCTTAGTTCTTCTCAAGTAGTTACGGATGTTTTTGACCGCTGTCCAATGATCCACTCCGGGATCACTGTGATATCTGCTCGTTAGACTAACAAGATATGCGATGTCGGGTCTAGTACATAGCATGGCATACATTAGAGATCCTATGGCTGAGGCATAGGAGTCTTACTCATCTTTTCTCTATCTTCTGCCGATGTCGGACTTTGAGTTTTACTCAACGTCAGATTATAGCAACATGGGCAAGAACCCTTTCTTGCTATCTTCCATTCCAAACCTCTTTAGAACTTTGTCCAAATATGTACTTTGTGACAATGATATTTGGCGTTCGATCTATCTCTATAAATCTTTATGCCTAATATGTAAGCTGATTCTCCAATATCCTTCATTGAAAAACTATTATTCAAATACTCTTTGACACTATTAAGAAGGTCAACATCATTCCCAATCAACAAAATGTAATCCACATACAGATTAAGAATGCTACTGAGCTCCCACTCACTTTCTTGTAAATACAAGCTTCTCCATAAGTTTGTATAAAACCAAAACTTTGATTACCTTATCAAACGTTGATTCCAACCGGGATGCTTGCTTCAATCCATAGATGGACCGTTGAAGCTTGCATACCTTGTTAACATCTTTAGGATCGACAAAAACCTTTGGGTTGTATCATATACAACTCTTCATCAATGTCTCCATTGAGGAATGCTGTTTTGACATCCATCTTCCATATCTCATAATAATAATCTGCAGCGATTGCTAACATAATCCTCACAGACTTTAGCTTCGCTACCGGTGAGAAAGTCTCATCGTAGTCAACTCCTTGAATTTGTCTAAACCCTTTTGCGACAAGTCGAGCTTTATAGACGATAACATTACCATCAAGATCTGCTTTCTTCTTGAAAATCCATTTGTTCTCGATGACCTTCCGCCATCCGGTAAGTCCACCAAAGTCCATACTTGGTTTTCGGACATGGATCCAATCTCGGATTTCATGGCTTCTTGCCATTTATTGGAATCTGGGCTCATCATTGCTTCCTCATATGTCTCGGGGTCATCGGTGTTGTCCACCAACATGACATTCATAACGGAATCATACCAACTGGAGTGGTACGATTTCGCTGACCTCCGAGGCTCAGAGCAACTTCAACCAAGTTTCATGATCACCATCACTAGCTTCCTCTCTTATTGGTGCAGGCACCACAGAACTTCTTCCGTGCTCGCGCTACTGCAAGTTCGAGAGAAGGTTCAACAACCTCGTCGAGTTCTACTTTCCTTCCAGTCACTTCTTTCGAGAGAAATTATTTCTCTAGAAAGGATCCATTCTTGGCAACAGAGATTTTGCCCCCGGATCTATGATAGAAGGTATACCCAATAGTTTCCTTCGGGTATCCTATGAAGACGCATTTTTCCGCTTTGGGTTCAAGCTTGTCCGGCTGTAACTTCTTTACATAGGCTTCGCATCCCCAAACTTTAAGGAACGACAATTTAGGTTTCTTCCCAAACCATAATTCATACGGTGTCGTTTCAACGGATTTAGACGGTGCCCTATTTAAAGTGAATGCGGCTGTTTCTAATGCATAACCCCAAAATGATAGTGGCAAATCTGTAAGTGACATCATAGAACGAACCATATCTAAGAGAGTTCGACACGCTCGGACACACCATTACTGTGGTGTTCGGCGGTGTCAATCGCGAAAGTATTCCACATTTCTTCAAATGCTTGCCAAACTCGTAACTTAGATATTCACCTCCACGATCAGAACGTAGAAATTTAATCTTCTTGTTACGTTGATTCTCTACCTTACTTTGAAACTCCTTAAACTTCTCGAAAGTTTCGGACTTATGTTTCATGAAATAGATATACCCATATCTACTCAAGTCATCCGTGAAGGTAAGAACATAACGATAACCATCTGGCGATGCTACACTCATTGGACCACACACATCGGTATGTATGATTTCCAATAAGTGCATAGCTCGCTCCATCATACCAGAAAATGGAGTCTTAGTCATTTTACCCATCAGACATGCTTCGCATCTTTCAAGTGATTCAAAATCAAGTGATTCAAGAAGTCCATCGGAATGGAGTTTCTTCATACGCTTCACTCCAATGTGACCAAGACGATTACATATAGGTCAAATTATCGCTGATTTCAAACGTTTAGCCTCAATGTTATTAATATGTGTATTTCTACTATCGAGATTCAATATGAATAGACCATCTATCAAAGGTGCATGTGCATAAAACACATTGCTCATATAAATCGAACAACCATTATTCTCGGATTTAAACAAGTAACTGTCTCGCAATAAACAAGATCCCGATATAATGTTCATGCTCAACGCAGGCACCAAATAACAATTATTTAAGTATAAACCTAATCCCGATGGTAGATGAAGAGGTAGTGTGTCAATCGCGATCACATCAACCTTTGATCCGCTTTCCCACGCCGATCGTCACCTCGCTTCTTCACTAGCTTCCGTTTATTCTGCAGCTCTGCTTCGAGTTACAAATATGAGCAACCGAACCAGTATCAAATACCCAGTGCACTACTACGAATACTAGTGAGATACACATCAATAACATGTATATCGATATACCTTTCTTCTTGATGTTGCCGTTCTTCAAATCTGCCAAGTACTTTGGGCAATTCCGCTTCGTGACCTTCTCCCTTGCAAGAAAAGCACTCGCCAGGCTTGGTCCAGCCTTGGTCCTCTTCGTCGGTATGGTAACTTTCTTACCACCCTTCTTGAAGTGTCCCTTCTGCTTAGACTTGCCTTTCTTGAATTTGGTGGTCTTATTGACCATCAACACTTGGTGCTCTTTCTTGATCTCCACTTCAGATTTTAACATAGCAAATAGTTCGCAACTCTTTGTTCATGTTCGCATGTTGTAGTTCATCACAAAGTTCTTGTAACTTGGTGGTAGTGATTGGAGGATGCGGTAAACCCCAAAGTATTAGGAATCACTATACCCAAACTTTGAAGTTTATTTGCGTCTGCACATCTTAAGCACATGCTCACCGACGGAGCTACCCTCTTCCATCTTGCGGTTAAAGAACTTTTCGAAGCTTCATAACTTTCAATTGCCGCATGAGTCTCAAAGATTAATTTGAGATCCTCGACAATATCATATGGGTCCGACTCTTCAAACCTTTTAAGCTCGATTCTAAACCATACAAGATAGCACACTGAACTATGGAGTACTGATTCTTCCGAGCGAGGTAAACATTCTTTACTTCATCGGTAGCATCACTGCAGGTGGGTCACCTAGCGGTGCATCCAAAGACATAGGTCAAATTACCAATTGTGAGGACAATCTCAAATTGGAACCAATCCAAGTTGCTTCCATTGTTTTCAACTTTTCTTTCTCTAGGAACGCATTAAAATTGATGGTAGGCTGCCATTGATCTACAAATATATTTGCAATAGTTTAGACTAAGTTTATGACAAATTGAGTTCAAATTAATTAATGAAATTAAACTAGGTGAACTCCCACTCAAAACAACATCCCTCACATTGTTTTAGTGATCACATTTAACCAAATCCACTACATCAACACCGATCATCACGAGAGTTGATATAGTTTCAATGGCTAACAATCATCATGTTCATCATATCTACTATATGATTCATGCTTTGCCTTTCGCGATCCGTGTTCCCGAGGCCATGTCAGTACATGCTAGGCTCGTCAAGACAAACCTTAGCTTCCGTGATAAGCAAATCTGGCTTGCTTACGTTGTAGTCACCATGGAATCAAAGACACCCGATCATCACGTGGTGCTTGAGCAGCAAGCTTTGGCAACGGTGCATACTAAGGGTGAACACTTTAGAACTTGAAATTTATGTGCATGAGGGATCATCTTATAATGCTACCGTCTACTAAGCAATACAAGATGCATAAAGGATTAACATCACATGCAATTCATAATATGTGATATGATATGGCCTTTCTTCTTTGTGCTTCCGATCTCCATCTTCAAGCACGAACATGATCTCCATCATCTCCGGCATAGCATCAAGGTCAATGACGCTTCTTCATGGTTGTCGTCCACCAGCTTCAACTATTACAACTATTTTGAATAGACACGCAGGTCTTAACAGAAATTAAAGACAACCATATGGCTCTCGCCGTTGCCAACTTACAATAAGGAACATTGCATACATCAAATATAATCACAATCATGGCCATATCACATCACTGCACACCCCTGCAAAACAAAGTTAGACGCTTCTACTTTCTTTGCATATTTTACGTGGTTTGGGGCTTTCCATAGGTGTCGTTCTAACCTACGAACCAGAACCACAACATTGATACTAGCATTGTTGATCACCCGTTGTAAATTGGATCTTTACTATGCTAGGAGAAACAGGCACCCGCAAAGCCACTTATGCAATACAAGTTGCATGTTAAACGTGGAGCAAGTCTCATGAACGATGTCATGTAAGGTTAGCCCGGGCCGCTTCATCCCAACATACCGCAAGATGCAAAGTACACGAAAAGCAATCTACAATAAAAGCATCAACGCCCACAATGACCATTGTGTTCTACTCGTGCAACAGATCTACATATAGACACGGCTCTGATACCACTTATGGGGTCCGTAGCATGGAAAACAAAAATTTTCTATCGCATACAAACAAACAAGCCAAGATCTATCTACTAGATTGTAGCAACGAGTCGATGGAATAACTCACCCTCGAAGATTCCAAAGTGTTTAACGAGAGCAGATTCTCGTGGGTGATGTAGTCGATTCTTCCGATCTCAAGATCGTAGACGATCCTTCCGGCGCGTTCCTCAAGGCGCCCCATGATCGGTCACACGTTCGATTACTCGACGAAGACCTTCCTCTCCCTTGTTCCAGCAGAAGCGGAGGTTGTAGCACTCTCTCGCGATTCGGCAAAGACAACGGGCGTGGTACCGGAGGTAGAGGGAGATCCAGGCTTCGCCTTAAGCCGGTGCGAGTATGGTGGAGCTTATGAGAGAGGCTATTAGTGGTCTAGTAATTAGACACACCAATTAGAGGGCTCTAAACCAATTAGAAGGCTCTAAACTGAAACAGCTCTAAACCGGGGTCTAGATCTAGTTTCTAGTTTAGAGGATAGGAACTTGTGTGTCTTAGGAGGGGAGGCCCTGCCCCTCCCTTTATAGGTGGGAGGGCTGGCGCGCCAGGGGAGGAGTCCTCCCCAACTCGCCTAGGGCTGGCCGCCGGCTTGGGAGGAGGACTCCTCCCCAAAGTCGGTTTCCAACTTCTCCTCTTTCCGAAAACTGGCAGTTTGACCGAAAACTGGCAGTTTGACTTTTCCAATTTAGGAATTAAATAAACCCTTTATTTTGGACAGCGAGAACACTTAGTACATGATGCAATCATTCCAATATGTAATGACACATTCATGTACCCCTTCCCCCCCGGAGTGCCGGACATTCCGGGACCTTCTAGAATGTTCCCGATGAAAACACCGGAACCATTCCCCAACTCCGAAACGGAACTTTCCTTATATGAATCTTATTCTCCGGACCATTCCGGATCACCTCGTGATATCCCGGATCCCATCCGAGACTCCGAACAACATTCGGTCTCTTTCTCATAATACCATAACTACTCAAACAACGTCAATCCTTAAGTGTGTCTCCCTACGGTTCGTGAATTATGCGGACATGATCGAGACACTTCTCGAACAATAACCAATAGAGGAATCTGGAAATTCATATGGCTCCCACATATTTCTCGATTACTTTGATCGAATGAACCACTTACATACGATACCAATTTCCCTTTGTCTCACGATATGTTACTTATCCGAGGTCATGATCCGGTATCTCGCATACCTAGTTCAACCTCACATCGATAAGTACTCTTTCTCGCTCCGTGATATGTGATCCCTTGTGACCAAGTCACATGCTTGCAAGCTAATTTGGATGACATTTCACCGAGAGGGCCCAGAGAATATCTATCCGTCATGTGGATGGACAAATCCCACTCTTGATCCATGTGTTTCAACCAATACTTTCCGAACACCCAATGCCACTTTTATAGCCACCCTGTTACGGTGTGGTGTTTGATGACATCAAAGCATCCATCCAGTAAAGGCAATATGCATGATCTCATGGTCGAAGGAATTAGGTTACTATGTATCAGAAAGCATATAGCAATTGAACTATTGAAATGACTTGATCTTTATGCTACGCTTGTCTATAGGAGTATGTCCACCATATCATTCTCCTAACGATATGATCTTGTTGTTGATAACATCTCAATGTTCATGACAAAGAAACCACATCATCAATCAACCAACAAGCTAGTGAAGTATAGAGGCCACACTAGGGACTTCAAATTAAGTTTACAAATCACACAAGTATTAATGGTTTCCTTGTTAATACTATTATAGCATGAATGTAAACATTTATCATAAACACAAAGATATATAATAATAACTACATTTATTATTACCTCTAGGGCATATCTCCAACACCCGCCGCCTCTGGAGAAGAAGGGCGCCATCGATTTCGTCCACCCTAGGAGCTGCCGCGACCACCCCTGAGTTCGCCGTCGTCGACTTCGTCGTTCGCTCACCTCGCCGACCCTCGCCTGCACCCCGGTGAGCCCCCAGCAACCCCCACTGGCCGCGCTAGGTTTCGATCTTGCCGGTGTTGCGCAACATCGACGATGACTCCCAGCCGTTGGATTAGAATCAGATCGAACGACCCACATCATCCCATACCGCTTCGCACCCTCCTGTCTCACTGACATGTGGGGACAGCCACTTATGCAGCCCGCGGAAGCGCTACGCTTAGCAGGCCGGCCCGTTAACTTTTCCCGTGCAGCCCAGTTATTTGAATTAAACCTTTTCCATTTTATTTCAAACACACTTCTGTACCCAGTTTCAAAAATCAACCCAAATCGATCCAGCGCACCAAATTGAATGAAACTAATTTTGTTAGAAAGGTCTGGGAATGCTGAATCCAAGCCCGTTAGATTCAAGTCATTTGGATCTACAGATCACCCCTGGTAAAAATAACAAGGCAGAAGCTTCTCTGCATTCAAACATTTTTCAAATTTAAACCATAACAACTTCTGAGTTGATTCCAACTCTCAAAAATCACATTTAGCCATACCTTTCAGAATATATAAAAATATATAGGTTTAATTACAGAAATAATGTTGAAGTAATAAAAGAATGCTACATAGGTATTTCTAGACACATTATTTAATTAAAATAAAAGGGTAAAACCTTATTAAATTGTGACACCACTTTAAATCATATTCCCATGGACTAAAATATGTGGTGATGAAATGTGTCAACATGATCCCATGTTTGGTTTGGAGAATATTAAATCTTAAGTAGTTTTTCAATGAGTAGAAATTACTTTTCTAAAAATAAAAAGAATTAAACCAAGCCTTAACCTTGTAATGTTAGAGATGATGCTAGATCATCTATAGGACCCTTTTGTGTGATGATTGCAAGTAGTTAAGTATTGTTTGGTGATTGTGTACCTCGTATTTATTCATAGACGCTAGTACCGACCAAGGATACGAGGAGGAAGGAGGATTCTACGAAGAAGAAGCCGAGGAGAACTTCAACCACTGCTCTGCACAAGGCAAGTTGATACTATACCTATGCAAGCCAATACTTGCAAGCTTTATTAACTAAGTGGACCAATGCGAGCTAACCCTTGCAAGATACCCTACTGATGCCACAAACCACTATTTGTTACTATGCCCGCTATATGCCTTAAGCATATGTGATCATATCCACTTGATAAACCAATCCTAGTTTTACTTGCAAGCTTCTTACTTTATTTCTTTATCAAAGCTCTTACTTAGAGTTTACTTAAGAAATTGGTAGATACTAGAAAGATTTGTGCAGGTTGCATAAAGAACATAAAATTTGGCCTAAGTTAGAAATCTTGATATCAGCCTAAGACATAAGGTTGTAATTAGTTGAAACTCCACTAGTACACCACCCCTCATTAGTACTTACCCCCACTCATAGATGCTAGTGCTAAGCATAAAACTTGATCAACTTTTAGATGGGAATACTTGGTGGAACACTGGTTATGAAAACCTTGGAATGATGGATCATTCTATTAAAATGTTTTGGACATGTGTTTCCGAACAAAATGATCGTTTTGGTGATGAAAATGTTGAGGCATGAGCCTTAGCCCTTTAAAAAACTGATGGTTGTCTGGATATGATACCATTCCAATTTTATCGTACCACAATACCCGAAGATTGGGTAGGGCTTGACTGGAAACTTATATACCTTAGTATTAGTTCCCTCACGGCCAAGGTCTGAGCTGAGGCTACCTTGTGAAGATTGTCCACCTGTCCAGTACCCAAGATGACAGTTGGTCGTGGTTGGGAGGCCAAACTCACCGAAGAGGTGCTTATACTAGGGCGTGTAATTGAAAGGTTAGGATTGAGTATCCGCATACTGAGTATGGTGAATTCAGGATTAGTTCCTTACGGATGTATCGAATGTTGTGGTGAAAGTGTATAATCTCTGCAGAGTGTCAAACTATTCGAATAGTCGCGTCCGCGGTTATGGACAGTTGGAGTGGCCATACTGTTCCCCCGTCAGACTTTTCAAAATGACTTGTGAAATGGATTGAGACTTTGACTTGACCACAACAGGGTTGTGACTTGAGTTACAAGATCCCACTTAGGAGTTATTAAATCGTGATTAGCTTTGGAACTTCGTAGAGATAAATCTGGCTTTTGCAAAACAACCCTATAGCCTAGTGTCCTATCATCCAAAAACCCCTTTACATGTAGTACTAGTTTGCGAGTACTTAAAGAGTACTCATGGCTTTGTCCCTAGCTATTCCCATGGCCAGACTATGAAGAGGAGTACCTGGAGGATGGACCCCAGGAAGGTTATGACAACTAGGATCATCTCCCATCGTCAACATTGCTTGTGACCCCGAAGATGGAGCTTCGCCTACGCTACCGTTATTATTACGTATTCCGCTGCTTGATGTTGTATTAAGAACTGGATCATGAGATCCCTATTCATGTAAGAACTTATGTACTGTTTGTAATGGATGATGTACTATGGTATCCAATTCTATTATGTCTCGCAAAAATGGTAATCCTGGGATTGCGATGTATGGCATAACAGACATCTGGGATTAAAAATCCGGGTGTTGACAAGAATTCGAGAAAAAATAAGAGGTTGAAAATATTCAACCATTCTCAATAAAATGTTGAATGGGAGTCAACCCATCATATCAATAATGTAAATAAAATTTAGATAATAAAGATGTTCATCGCATTCCTACAAATTTTTCACAGACATTTTTGCGGAAGCGCGCCCATAAAGATGCAGCTATCAAAAAGTAGCATAAATACTAACTGAACAAGCATAGATTTAGAGTAGAAAATAAAGTTTGAGTTTTATCTATAGAAACTAGCTTAACAATATTTTCGAAATAAAAAATGCATCTCTGAAAATTTGGGTGAAAATGCACGCTATAGAAGGTCTAGCGACCAACTATATGGCGGGAATTTTTATTCCAGCCGTATAGTTGTGGCCGTATAGTTATCGACAAATTCTCAAAAGTTATTGTTCAAATACAGAAAGGTTGATGACCAACTATACGGCGGAACCATCTGGTCCAACCGTAAAGTTGTGGCGGTATTGTTGTGATCTGGCGAAGGGGCACCCTAACCCTCGCCACCACCACAACTATACGACAGGAGCTACCTAGCCTGGTCGTATAGCTCCCGCCGTATAGTTTGGACCGACCAATTAAATGGGTCAGGGCAGGGCAAGGATCTTCTTTCCCTCATTATTTCTCTCAACCTCACCCTCCAAAACTCTCAAAACCTCTCAAGAACTCTCAATTCTTAGCGGATTTCGTTTGTTTGAGTGGGGGAATCAATATATCGGTATGTTTCTCTACCTATCCATGCTTTATTTTCAGAATTCCATGGTTGAAATCTTATCATTGAATTAGTGGATGAACTCAAGCTTGATAGATTTTATCTTCTGATTTCTCACGTTAGGATTGAATTCCTCCACGTAGAATCGTTCATATATCATGTAAAAACTATATGTCTAAGGTTTTATGTTGAAATTTCTCAGTTTATCAAGATGAAAAAGCTCAGTGGTATTTTTCGCAAGAGCAAGTGCCAACATGGTGAGGGCTCGGGGCTCCGGGCTAAGATCAACAACAAGTACTCCATGGTTTTGGCGAGGAAGGTGCTGCACACACGATGGGCCGATAACGACTTCCTCAACTCAACAAAGTTGAAGGGGGACTTCGACTACCTGTGTGCAAATGCAGGGCTCGCCGAGCTCGCCAACTGCAACCACTACACCTACAAAGGGCTCACCCATGAGTTCCTCGCCTCCTTCTACGACGACTACATGGAGAAAGGTAATGCATGCATGATAAATTTCACTATTAACCAACGACCATATCGAATTACCTATCAAAAAATTTGCAATTCTTATGGATTCCCTCAAGAAGGGGAACCAACTGTTATAAACCCGTATAGCGTCTCGAGTGCAAATACTTGGGAGGTTATTTCTGTTAATTATGGTAGGGACTTCTACCAGAAGAAGATGTCCACCATTCAGAACCCAACTATCTGTTACTTTGCTATATTTGTTGCTAACACTCTGTTTGGAAGAGTAGATACTGGTTCGATCACTAGTAGAGAAAACCTTATAGTAGCAATCCTTACCGCCGGCGAAGTGGGCCCGTGCTCGCCGGCAGTAAGCGCTTCCATGCCTACATAACATTATCACCAGCCAAACGTAATCTACACGCTGACAAGAGAAGAAGTACCACCGGCGAAACCGGCCTGTACACACCAAGGATAGGGTGGGCCACATGCCCCCGGATGGGCTGCCACTTACCGCTGGCGAAACTGCCCGTGATCGCCGGGGCTAGCACAATTAGCGCCGACGAAAATGGCCCATGCATGCCAGTGATAGGGTGGGCCTCGTGCCCCCAAATGGGCCGCCACTTACCTCTAGCGGAAGGCCTCCTGCTCGCGGGGGATAGAGCCTTATACCATCGGCAAAAACCGTAGCGCTTGTCGGGGATGCATGGGAGGGACGGGTGGGCCACTGGGCCGTGTTATTAGTGCAGGCGCCTTGTTGCTTTCCGGTGGTGGTAAAGGAATACCATTGGCGTGTTGGGCTTATTTCGCCGGTGGTAACCTGGCACTTATTACAAGGTCGAACCAGCGACCTACCAACACCTCCTCATTCACCACTAGCTCCCCTTTCTTGGAAACTCAACCCCAAGCTTTGCTAGCTCATTCCCCCACTTATCCTCACCTATTTTAGCTAATTCATCCAACAAAGTTTAATATATTTGTGTAGATGTCGCTCCCCTCGCATGCATTAGTATATCTACCTAGCAAGATCTAGATCTAGATCTAGATCCATTTCCCCCACCACCTTTCCCACTTCTATCTACCGGTGCTCTTGGACCTCGCGTCAACTAATAGGTATAATATGGTGGAATGTGCATGAGTGTTGGTGACAAAAGTGACTGATGATGTCACTTGTGATGGTGAAAAGTGTGGTTGCACGCATATGTGGACCTTTTTATGTTGTTTTGCCGGTGGAATGTGCATGTACAATGAGTTGCCAATGTTTTGCCATAATGTTGATTAACTTCCATTCCGGCGAATTTCTGGCACTTCAACAAGACCATTTTTAGCAAAGGTCATGCCAAAAAATTTCGTGAAAGCAGCCGAGCGAGGCGACGGTTCTAATTTATTCTCTTATTGTGCAGGCGACGATGGTCATCGAGATGACGGAAAGCGTGGTGGATAGATACGTGGAACGCACGACTGCCGACATGAATCGCAATAACCGCTTGGAAATAAGATATTCGTGTAGAAAATGCAAACTATCGTCATTGTTTGACCCCTTGTCACGCACGGTGAATGAGCACCTCCTCAGGTATAGTTTCATGGATGGCTACATTACTTTGTGGATAGATGATGAAGATGATGATGATGACTTTGACCATAAGGAAGAGGATGTCGTTCAACACGAAAATGAAGATGATGAGGAGGGAGAAGAACGGGATGTCGCAATGACGGCCGTGATGAACAAGGTCAAATAGAAGAAGAATATGCGGACGACGAGGACATGAGTAGGAATACCCGCTAACTGCGGCCATGCACGACCCTCATGTTCAGGATATTCTTCTCGTCAACGCATTGACTGACCCGAGATTCTCTGGTAGACAGAAGTCTAATATGGATAAACTGGAGGTAGACTCGAGAACTACGTTGTACAACACAGGTCGTGGGCCGGAGGAGACCCGCTTGAGAGTAACTCTCGATCTTCTAGAGATGAAGGTAAATACGGATGGAACGATACAAGCGCCGAAGAACTCTTCCAATACTTGAAGAAGCACTTACCTAAAGATAACACGTTGGCAGGTAGCCTACAAGAGGCCAAAAAATTGGTGTGCCCTCTCGATTTACCGCATGAAAAATACCACGCTTGCATCAGTGACTGCGTGATTTATCGGAACGAGCACAAGGACTTGACCATGTGCCCAAGGTGCGGTGAGCGTCGATACAAGAGAGGGACCAGAAAAGCTCCTCGAAAAGTTGTGTGGTACTTCCCGCTCAGGCCCCGTCTCTAGCGGTACTTCCCGGACCCCAAGCAAGCGAAGCTCATGCGCTGGCATGCATAAAGGAAGGCGGCGGTGATGAAGGATCCAGTGCGGGTTGAAATCGTAGTGCTGACACACCCTTCGGATGCAAGCCAGTGGAAAGCATTAGACGATGAGTACGAAGATTTCGGGAAAGAACCAAGAAACCCACCGCACAAAATGAGCCATGGTGCTGGCTAAGCACGTCGAGCAATGCTTCTTCATTACCGACCCGTCAAGGCCTAGCCGTGTCATCGTGAGGAGAGGCAGAAGGGCCCTCGTCGGACAAGAAAGACTTTGACGGACTCGTCGGAGACCCGATGAAGACGATGCAACATACACAAAAAGAAGAAGAAGAACCACACTGCCTAGGTCATCAGCTAAAACAACTCCATACATAAGGAGTCACGACGATCAGACCGGCGGGGTCAAGTCAAAAAATATCAAGCAGAAGGGCAAGAAGAAGAACCAGAGTGCGAAGAAAAAACAATAGGATTTTGGTGTGGTGTATCACTAATTAATAATTTTATGTATAAGTGTGTACTATATATATAATATTAAACTCCTACGGAGGTGACAGATCATTTGCGACTAACTTAATTGCCATCATTTTATGTGTGTTTGTTGCCTCCAACGGAATTGTGCTATCATTTTATGTGTGTTTGTTGCCTCCGAGGAAATTGCGCTATCATTTTATGTGTGCATGTTTGCCCCCGCGTACTATCATTTTATGTGTGTTTTTGCATCCGATGGAATTGCGCTATCATTTTATGTGTGTTATTAATTGTTGCCTCCGACGGAATTGCGCTATATATCATTTTATGTGTGTTTATGGCCTCCGACAAAATTGCGCTATCATTTCATGTGTATTATTTGTTGCCTCCGATGGAATTGCGCTATCATTTTATGTGTGTGTTTGTTGCATCCAAAGAAATTGCGCTATCATTTTTTGTGTGTTTGTTGCCTCCGACGAAATTGCATGCACTATCATTTTATGTGTGCATGTTTCCCTCTGATGGACTATCATTTTATGTGTGTTTTTTTGTTTTTGATGGAATTGCGCTATCATTTTATGCGTGTTATTAATTGTTGCCTCCGACGGAATTGCGCTATCATTTTATGTGTGTTTATTGCCTCTGACGAAATTGCGCTATCATTTCATGTGTGTTATTTGTTGCCTCCGAACAAATTGCGCTATCATTTTATGTGTGTGTTTGTTGCCTCCGAAGAAATTGCGCTATCATTTTATGTGTGTTTGTTGCCTCCGACGAAATTGCATGCGCTATCATTTTATGCGTGCATGTTTGCCTCCGACGGACTATCATTTTATGTGTGTTTTTTTGCCTCTGATGGAATTGCGCTATCATTTTATGTGTGTTATTTGTTACCTCCGATGGAATTGCGCGTGCTATCATATTATGTGTGTTTGTTTCCTCCGACGGAATTGCACTATGATTTTATGTGTGTTTGTTGCCTCCGAAGAAATTGCGCTATCATTTTATGTGTGTTAATGTTATTTTATGTGTGTTAACATTTTATTTTATGTGTGTTTGTTGCCTCCGACGAAATTCGCACTTGAACGAGTCGAGCAAACGAGTTCTCGTTAAACTCATTGAGTTTCGAGTTTTATGTCCATCCCTGGACGGAAAGTGCGCTGGCCCCACCTGGCAGTGACAAGTGACCCTGGCCCCACCTAATAATACCACCGGCGAATTCGCACCAACCCGCCGGGGGTAGCACGGGATGGCCCCACTTGGAAGTATCATTAACTGTAAGATCCCTCCTTTGTAAAGGAAAAGGATCCCTGTGATTGCAATGCTAGTCCCTCGATCATTGCTACATCCACAGTTTAAGATGAAGTACACAGATACAAAGGTCATTTATTACATCCATTCCAGAGACAAACATAGTCTTTACAACTCAAAGGTCACAAGCCTATTACAAGAGTTTGAATAAGTAAATAAATATAAGTCTTCATCTTCATGTGCCACAGGCAAACATGTTGAGTGTAGAATCATGACACCTAATTCTCATCAGAGTAACCTGCAACATCACAAGTTACAGCCACAGTGGGTCAATACTTTGGAATAGTATTGGCAAGTGATACCTTAGTATATTTTAAGTTGACTAGATTCTATATGCAAATTTGGCTAAGTGTAGCTTGGCTTGCTTTGCTCAAAATAGGTTTTGCCTATTAGTTGAAATCACTAAGTTTTTCTTTGTCAAAAACTTTTCCCAAGGAACCACCAATAGACATTGAGGTCCTTCACCCTTGTTCACCCACAAATTTTTACTTAGAAATTGGGATGAGGAGATTCTTGATAGCTTCCATGCCTTGATGCTCAAGTTGTCCATTGCCATGGACTTGGCTAAGTACTTAGGTTTTTCCATCTACAGAGGTTGTGCACTTTCCCCACCAGACTTGGTTTCACCAAGACAGGACCTTTCAGAAGCCTTCCCTTAGACCAAATGGACGCGCTCCAACCTATCATTCCCACTACCACCAACTGTCCAAATGGCTAAGTTCTAGCAACCTATATGGTCCAGGCAGAGCCCATATTGCCAAGTGGCTGCACTAGAAGCTTCTTAACACTTGGCCTCTAAAATCTCTTTGTTCCTGGGTGGCTTACCACAAGTGAGATACACAAGGTAAACCATAGCCATGGGCCTTGTGTAACCACTCAACCAAAACCACCAATCAAGTCCCTTTCCACCTAGGTGAATCATTGACTTATTTGTTTTATTAAGCAAAACAAGTCCAAAGACTTAGAAATATTTTCATCCTAGCATGTATATTTCACCAACCTTGTTTGCTACTAGCTAGGCTAAGCATGTCATAGATAGTAACTTAACTTAGAAATTTCCTAGCAATTCTACAACTACTTAGGATTTCCCAACATGGCATATAGGCAAAATAATATCATGCAAGACTTAGCAAAATATTTCTAATGCTTAGTATAAAATATAGGGATAGAAATATTCATGAAGTACCACTTGCCTTGGTAGTTGGGAGAGTAGCACTCTTCACAATCACAATCACTAGCACGAAAGTCTACACAAAGAATGGTAGCAACAAATTACACACAAAACATATACCAACAAACAAAAATATATGCATGCATGCAAAATGCTAAGTGATGATTTTTAAAACTCAACCAAGCAAGTGTATAGTACTGAATCCTAACCAAGTCAAAAACTTGCCAAACCAAATTTATTTGACACTAAAAACAATTCCTAAACATTTCATATACTCAAATAATCCCTACACAAGTTTCTGCAAATAAAACCTTTTTAACAGAATCTAAACATTAAACACATTGCATATTAGAAAGGGCTTGTTCTCCTGATTCTAACGGTATAAAATTTGTCAAATTCTAACATGGGGATCAAAAGTTATAGCCAAATCAATTTTGAATCAAAATCAGATTCAAATTCTGTTTTAAACCTAACTCACTGCCACGCGTCTTAATTTTACTGGCCGATACCGCTTCACGTCGGATCGAGCTTCCGCGCCATAGGATCTAACTTAACCGTGCGGCTCAGATCCAATCTTACCGCTTCCCTCGCGTTCTATCCTATCCGCACGATCTGGATCCAACGTTCCTGAGCAGCCTGACCATCTAGTGGCGGCGCTGGCGGCGGCGACAGGCGGCGGCGCCTCTGTCAGTGGCGGAGCTGGTGTTCTAGGTCGCGCGGGAGAAGGGGAGGGGGCTTACCGGAATCGCAGAGAGTTGCTGATGCTCAAGGTGGCGGTGGCTGGTCAAGGGGCGCGCTGTAGTGGCTGAGGGAGCTCGTCGGAGTCGTGCACGGCGTCAGGTGGTTGCTGTCGAAGTCGTTGTCGAGGTTCCGCGTCGCCCTAGCACGAACCAGATGGTTTAGGAGATGCGCAAGATGGTGGCGAACAACCTCGTATGCGAGAGAGATCAAGGGGAGTGCTATGCTTACCGTAATCAATCGTCGGAGTTGAGTGGCGGCTCGGTCGTTTGCAGGAACGAACGGGGACGACGTCCTGGGTCACAAGCAGGCAAGCAAAGGGTATCAGAAGATGCACGAGGTCCTGCTGGACACACTCGTTTGAATCAGAGGAACAGGGGCGGTCGGGACTCACAGGAATATGCTGCCGGAGATCGTCGGAGCGGCGGCGGTGTTTGGCGAAGGCGAGCGACTGGTGGCGTGGAGAAAAATTGAGTGAGGGAATGGGCGGAGTGGAGAGGGTTTAAGTGGCGAGGCTCGACAAGAAACGCTGGTGAATCAATGGCAATTACGCCACGGAATCAACGCAGAACGGCGATGGCGGCGTCTGTGGCGAGATTTGGGAAGAAGGAGTCGACGTGGAGAGGGCCCGGTTATGCGAGAGGAATGTAAGGGTGTGGGGTCTGGCGTCGACTTCAAAGGTGCGTCTGCGCGTGAGAGAGAGAGGGAAAACCCGGGTGGGTTAGTTGGTCTGGATCTGTTGCTGGGCTCAAATCCTGGCGCTGGCCCTTTTCTATTTCCTTTCTCTTTTTCTTTTTCTGTTTTGAATATCTGGATTGATTTTCAAATGATTTCAAAAGCTTTTGAATTCAAAACTTTTTCCAGGATTTTGTAGGGTGCAACATTCACAATTCAGGGCATAAAATCAAGTGGTCACTTTGTATAACTTGGTCCTTTTGTTTAAACAAGATAAGCAATGCTATAGCACAACATTTGAATAAGTTTTGGAAATGGTTTCTGTTTCAAATTTGTTTTGTATAATTTCACCAAACTTCAACAACCAAACACATTAACAAGAGAGTAAGAAAGACTTGGTTTAAAACATTTAACTCTTCAATTGAGAGTGGCTTTAGACTAAGAGCTGTTCACATAAAATAATGAGCTCATATGCTCATGTTTTGAAGTGTTTTGTTTGAAATGAAAAACAAATGATCATGGATGCATGGATGATATGCGTAAGTTTGAAATGTGATTTTAGGGATGTTACTAATCTACCCCCCTTAAGGTGAATCTCGCCCTCGAGATTCGGATTGGCTAGCAAATAGGTGAGGGTGGTCTTTCCGAAGATCATCTTCTCTTTCCCATGTTGCTTCCTCTTCGGTATGATGATTCCACTGCACTTTGCAGAACTTGATAGTCTTAGTCTGTGTAACTCTTTCTGCAGTCTCAAGAATCTTGATAGGTTTCTCTTCATAAGTGAGATCACTTTCCAGTTGAACCTCCTCCAAAGGTATGGTATCCTTCAAAGAAGTTTCTTCCATTTCTGGATGACATTTCTTAAGTTAACTCACATGAAACACATTATGGACAGCTGACAGAGATTCTGGCAGTTCTATTTCATAGGCAACTTCTCCTTTACGACTTAGAATCTTGAATGGTCCAACATATCTGTAATATGTTCGGCTGGTTTCTGATGTTCCGCTTTCACTCTACTACACACATCACACAAAGCAATATGTTCGGCGATGTCCTTTTTGAGATTATTCCACCAAAATCTTTCTTTCATGTCCATGTACATTTTGGTGTTACCCGAATGAATGGAATATGGTGAGTTATGTGCTTCTTGCAAAATCAGTTTCCGAAGCTCCGGATCTTGTGGAACACAGATACGTTTCCCATGCCATAAAGTACCTTGTTCGTCTTCATGGAACCCTTTGGCTTTTCCTTTGCCAATCTTTTCTTTAATCTCTTCGATTTCCTTATCAATCTTCTGGGCTTCTTTGATCTTGTCCAACAAAGTGGGTTGAACATTCAAAGACATGAGATGTCCCTCAGGCACAATCTACAATCTGAGTTTTCTAAATTGGGTACACAGATCATCTGGCAATTCTCCTTTGGTAAGGCCATTCACAAAAACCTTACGACTTAGAGCATCTGCTACAACATTTGCTTTACCGGGGTGGTATTGCAAACTTAAGTCATAGTCCTTGATACGTTCTAGCCATCTTCTTTGTCTCATACTAATTTCCTTCTGGGTGAAGATATACTTCAAACTTTTGTGATCTGTGAACACTTCACAACGCTTTGCCAAAAGATAGTGTCTCCATGTTTTGAGTGCATGGACAACAGAGGCTAACTCTAAATCATGAGTAGGGTAGTTCACTTCATGAGTTTTGAGTTGTCTCGAGGCATAAGCCACAACTTTATCGTCTTGCATAAGTACTGCACCCAGACCCTGATGAGACGCATCACAATATACTTGGAAATCTTTTTCCAAATCCGGCAGACACAAAACAGGTGCTGTCACAAGTCTCTTCTTCAATTCCTGAAAGCTGAGTTCACAACCTTCAGACCAAGCAAACTTCTTGTCTTTCTTTAACAATTCAGTCATAGGCTTAGCTACCTTGGAGAAATTTTCAATGAACCTTTGGTAGTAACCTGATAAGCCAAGGAAACTACGAACTTCCTTCACTGACTTGGGAGATTCCCATTCAGTCACAGCTGAAACTTTAGCAGGATCAACTGCTACACCATCCTTTGTCATAACATGTCCTAGAAAACCAACTTCGTCCAACCAGAACTCACACTTGCTGAATTTGGCATAAAGTTTATGCTCTCTTAACTTCTCAAGTATCAAGCGCAAATGTTCTTCATGCTCTTCTTTGCTCTTGGAGTAGACTAAGATGTCGTCGATGAAAACGACAACAAACTTGTCAAGGAATTCCATGAACACCTTGTTCATCATATTCAAGAAGTATGCTGGAGCATTGGTCAAACCAAATGGCATCACGGTATACTCATACAATCCATACCTAGTAGTGAATGTTGTCTTAGGTATGTCTTGTTCTCTTATCTTGAGTTGAAAATAGCCTGACCGGAGATCAATCTTTGAGAACACACAAGCTCCTTCTAGCTGATCAAACAAGTCATTGATTCTAGGCAAAGGGTATTTGTTCTTGATAGTTACCTCATTGAGTGAACGGTAATCTATGCATAACCTTTGACTTCTATATTTCTTCTCCACGAACAAAACTGGGGCTCCCCAAGAGGAAGAACTTGGTTGAATAAATCCTTTCTGCAACTGTTCTCCAAGTTGCTTCTTGAGTTCTTTCAGTTCATCAACTGACATCTTGTATGGTCTCTTTGCTATAGGTTCAGACCCTGGTACCAAATCTATAAGAAATTCCACATCTCTATCTGGTGGCATTCCCGGTAATTCTTCCGGAAACACATCCGGATATTCTCTCACAATTGGCACACTGTCCATGCTAACCCCCTTAAGAGAATGAAGCTTACTTCCTTTTGATTCAAAGTTGGACTTGAATTTAATCCGTTTTCTTTCCGGGGTTGTGAGTGCAACAGTACGATTAGCACAATCTAGTACTCCTTCATACTTAGCCATCCAATCCATTCCCAATATAACGTCCAGCCCTTGGGAATCTAGGATTATCAGACTCACTGGAAATTTATGCTTTCCAAACTATATTACTAGATCCCGGCATCCAAGACTTACTCTCATATCTCCTCCCGGAGAACTAACTTTTATTGGACACCCAATGTTTTCAGTTGGAAACCCATTTCTATCAACAAATGCTTTTGATATGAATGAATGCGATGCTCCAGTATCAAAAAGAACAAATGCTGGAATAGAATTGAGTCTGAACTTACCAGCAACAGCATCAGGCTCCTCATAGACTTCCTCCACACTGATGTGGTTCACCTGTCCCTTCTAAAAAGGGTTGGGCTTGTTGGGTCCTTCAACTTTATTTTATGGGCAGTCATTTGCATAATGCCCCATCTTCTTGCACTTGAAGCATTCAACCTGACTGATGTCTCTCTTAACAAGCTGGCTTCCACTTCCACTTCCATTACCACTGTGGTGGCTCTTATGTCCACTCTTGTGGTTCTTGTACTTGTCGTTGTCATGACTGCGATGATGCTTGTTGTCATGACGGTTGTGGTTGTGGTGCTTGTTGAATTTCCCATGCTTGTGGGATCCTGAGCTTCCGCTGTCATCATAATGGGAACGTCTGTGTGACGATCCCGAGCTGTGCTTGTCTGAGTGCTTCCTCTTCCTGCTTTCAACTTGTTTCATTTTGTTCTCCAAAATAGCAGCCTTATCACATAGAGACTGATAAGTGGGAACATAGGCCACAGCCAACTGCAGATTCAGCTCATCATTCAAGCCTTCAAGAAATTTTTCCTTT
This sequence comes from Avena insularis, assembly GCA_023614405.1. NCBI lineage: Eukaryota > Viridiplantae > Streptophyta > Magnoliopsida > Poales > Poaceae > Avena > Avena insularis. Next base: position 85,896,602 of record CM042685.1, on the reverse strand, counting down.
CTCTTGGCATCGGTGTCAACTTCATCCGGTGCATAACGCTCCAGATTGTTGAACTCCTCAATATATTCAGCCACGTTGCGGTGGCGCTGCTTCAGGTTATGGAACTCCTTCTTTTTCAGACTCATCACTCCGGATGAGATGTGAGCAGTGCGAAAGCCATCCTCAAAGATTTCCCATGTCACATCTTCTATGGGGGTGGTAATCTGGAAGTTGTCCCACCAAGTGGCGGCTGGCCCTTCCAACAAGTGTGCAGCAAATCTGACTTTTTTTGCATCAGTGCATCCCACGGTTACCAAGTCCTTGTTCACAGAACGTAGCCAATCATTGGCCACCATGGGATCAGTCGTCCCTGAGAACTTTGATGGCCTCAATCTCAAGAACCTGGTAAGCATATCGAAACCCGGTGGGTTGTTGTTGTTGTTATTGTTGTTGTTGGTATTGTTGTTGTTGTTGTTTTGGTTCTGGATGAACGTCGTCATCATCTGCATTAGCTGAGTTTGAGCGGTCATCATTTGCTGCATTTCTGGAGTGATGTTTTTGTTGTTGTTGTTGGGGTTGGGGTTTGCACGACGGGGAGGCATCTGTAGTTTGTTCAAATAGAGATAAGAATGAGATATACATAGATGCTTTCATGCACATTACATCACATAAGCAAACACATAGCATGCAACACAAAGATAAAAGTTCAACAACATGATAACAAGTTCGTAAAGTAAAACACACACAAATAACAAGCCATCCACATGTCGGATGGTCAAATAACAGGTTCTCAAATAACAAGTATGATAATAAAAGATAAATGAGTAGTCAAATCTACTCCTCGACATCAACCTCCTCCTCGACAAAGGTAAGACCTGCGTTCTCCATCGCGGTCTTGTATTCCTCAACACTAGTGGTCAAGGTCTCTATCTTGGCCTTGAGAGCCCTCTTCTGGGAATGAAGCCTCTCAATCACCGTCTGCTGCTTCTCTAGCTCGAAGTCCTTGGACTGCAGTTCTTCAGTCATGTCCCGGATCTTCTTGTTCCTATCCTGGACACGCTTCTCCTGACTCTTGAACTTCCTGTCCTGGGTCTCGAGCTTCGCCTCCATTTCCATGACTATCTCGTCTTGGTCCGCGAAGAGCTTGTCCTTCTCGAGAAGCTGCACCTGGAGCTCGTCATTGTTGAGCATGACATTGGTCCTGTCAGTGTCCACGTGCCTAATGAGAGACTCTAAGTCCTAGAGTTACAGACGTATCGGCTTTGTTGCGTCCCTCGAATCATCCTCGAAGTCGATGGACTCTCCATCCTCATCACGTCTACCGAATACGTGGAAGTGAGTACCTCTAACCTGTCGGGAGTGTCTCCCCAGCAGACGTCCTATCAGATCCTGCATAACTACCTCAAGGCCTCTCTCCCTGTCATCGTGCATGAGCTTGAAGACAATGGCCTCCGTGGTAGGCTCAGTCTAGCGTCCGGGCTGGTTGACCTTGAAGCCCCAGAGGTCCTTCCTCTCAAACTTGGTGAGGGGATGCACCATGATGGTGGGAAGAGGGAGATTGAGCAAAGTAGTAAGCTCAACGATACGAGGACCAAAGCGGCTAACCTGGAACTCCTCAACAGTGTTGATGGTAATAGGCATCTATTTATAAGATAGAAAAGTTAGAACAACACAAATCAAGATAAAACAAAAGACAAAACATCACATACATATCCTTGGAAATCAAAAACACACAAGTCATGCATACATGAATCCATTACAACAACCAAGGTTCAATCTTATTTTAAAGCAACATTTGGAAAATAAGGTGATAGGTGGTGGTCCAACTAACGAAGTACGTTTACAATCCTATCTCACTGGATCTGTTGGCTAACACAATGTTTCTAGAAGCAATCAGCCTATCTTGCTCACATGAATCCATCACTAAGTCTATAATGTCTCCTCTTAAGGTTTGGTTGGTAGCTTCCAACTCTTGGGTATGTTCTTTCTCTTTCTTGAGATCATTTTGGAGGTTGAGCATTATGCACTTGACTCTATCACCAAGTTCTTTGATGGTCTTCCAAGCTGCATCTCTTGCTGATTCAAAGAACGTAGGGTGCACCACTGAAATGGTGAACATGCAGAATCCTTTTTCCTGATGGTTGTCTTCCTTGTTTTTATACAAGTGAAGTTGCACCCACCAGTATTCCACTCCTTAATCCATCACAGGAAAACCCTTATACACAGCTGCACCTTGTATTTCTAATGCAACCATGAGGTCCTTGAGAGCCTTGGGGAATTCTGTCTCACACTCCAAAGTCATTGTCATGACTGGTCCCTTCCTTACGGCTTCGTTGATGGAGTTCATCTACAAATAGAGATGAGAAAGAGACTAGAAAAGTTTACGAGAAGAATAGACAAGTGTAGAAGTTGCTGAAAAAAATTTCCTTAGTGGTTTCCAATCCTAGGGTCATAATCCTACAGGCAACACAGTGCTCTGATACCATCTGTAAGATCCCTCCTTTGTAAAGGAAAAGGATCCCTGTGATTGCAATGCTAGTCCCTGGATCATTGCTAGCATCCACAGTTTAAGATGAAGTACACAGATACAAAGGTCATTTATTACATCCATTCCAGAGACAAACATAGTCTTTACAACTCAAAGGCCACAAGCCTATTACATGAGTTTGAATAAGTAAATAAATATAAGTCTTCATCTTCATGTGCCACAGGCAAACATGTTGAGTGTAGAATCATGACACCTAATCCTCATCAGAGTAACCTGCAACATCACAAGTTACAGCCACAGTGGGTCAATACTTTGGAATAGTATTGGCAAGTGATATCTTAGTATATTTTAAGTGGACTAGATTCTATATGCAAATTTGGCTAAGTGTAGCTTGGCTTGCTTTTCTCAAAATAGGTTTTGCCTATTAGTTGAAATAACTAAGTTTTTCTTTGTCAAAAACTTTTTCCAAGGAACCACCAATAGACATTGAGGTCCTTCACCCTTGTTCACCCACAAATTTTTACTTAGAAATTGGGATGAGGAGATTCTTGATAGCTTCCATGCCTTGATGCTCAAGTTGTCCATTGCCATGGACTTGGCTAAGTACTTAGGTTTTTCCATCTGCAGAGGTTGTGAACTTTCCCCACCAGACTTGGTTTCACCAAGACAGGACCTTTCAGAAGCCTTCCCTTAGACCAAATGGACGCGCTCCAAACTATCATTCCCACTACCACCAACTGTCCAAATGGCTAAGTTCTAGCAACCTATATGGTCCAGGCAGAGCCCATATTGCCAAGTGGCTGCACTAGAAGCTTCTTAACACTTGGCCTCTAAAATCTCTTTGTTCCTGGGTGGCTTACCACAAGTGAGATACACAAGGTAAACCATAGCCATGGGCCTTGTGTAACCACTCAACCAAAACCACCAATCAAGTCCCTTTCCACCCAGGTGATTCATTGACTTAGTTGTTTTATTAAGCAAAACAAGTCCAAAGACTTAGAAATATTTTAATCATAGCATGTATATTTCACCAACCCTTGTTTTCTACTAGCTAGTCTAAGCATGGCATAGATAGTAACATAACTTAGAAATTTCCTAGCAATTCTACAACTACTTAGGATTTCCCAACATGGCATATAGGCAAAATAATATCATGCAAGACTTAGCAAAATATTTCTAATGCTTAGTATAAAATATAGGGACAGAAATATTCATGAAGTACCACTTGCCTTGGTAGTTGGGAGAGTAGCACTCTTCACAATCACAATCACTAGCAACAAAGTCTACACAAAGAATGGTAGCAACAAATTACACATAAAACATATAACAACAAACAAAAATATATGCATGCATGCAAAATGCTAAGTGATGATTTTTAAAACTCAACCAAGCAAGTGTATATTACTGAATCCTAAACAAGTCAAAAACTTGCCAAACCAAATTTATTTGACACTAAAAACAATTCCTAAACATTTCATATACTCAAATAATCCCTACACAAGTTTCTGCAAATAAAACCTTTTTAACAGAAGCTAAACATTAAACACATTTCATAATTAGAAAGGTCTTGTTCTCCTGATTCCAACGGTATAAAATTTGTCAAATTCTAACGTGGGGATCAAAAGTTATAGCCAAATCATTTTTGAATCAAAATCAGATTCAAATTCTATTTTAAACCTAACTCACTGCCACGCGTCTTAATTTTACTGGCCGATACCGCTTTGCGTCGGATCGAGCTTCCGCGCCATAGGATCTAACTTAAACGCGTGGCTCAGATCCAATCTTACCGCTTCGCTCGAGTTATATCCTATCCGCACGATCTGGATCCAACGTTCCTGAGCAGCCTGACCATCTAGTGGCGGCGCTGGCGGCGGCGACAGGCGGCAGCGCCTCTGTCAGTGGCGGAGCTGGTGTTCTAGGTCGCGCGGGAGAACGGGAGGGGTCTTACCGGAATCGCAGAGAGTTGCTGATGCTCAAGGTGGCGGTGGCTGGTCAAGGGGCGCGCTGTAGTGGCTGAGGGAGCTCGTCGGAGTCGTGCATGGCGTCAGGTGGTTGCTGTCGAAGTCGTTGCCGAGGTTCCGCGTCCCCCTAGCACGAACCAGATGGTTTAGGAGATGCGCAAGACGGTGCCAAACAACCTCGTATGCGAGAGAGATCAAGGGGCGTGCTATGCTTACCGTAATCGGTCGCCGGAGTTGAGTGGCGGCTCGGTCGTTCTTATGGAACGAACGGGACGCGTCTGGGTCACAAGAAGGCAAGCAAAGGGTATCGGAAGATGCACGAGGTCCCTGGAAACACTCGTTTGAATCGAGAGGCATGTGGTCGGGACTCACCGGAATTTGCTGCCGGAGATCGTCGGAGCGGCGGCGGTGTTTGGCGAGTTGCGAGCAGCCTGGTGGCGTGGAGAGAAAATTGAGTGAGGGGAATGGAGCGGAGTGGGGATGGGTTTAAGTAGGCAGAGGTTCGACAAGAAATGCCTGGTGAATCAATGGCAATTACGCCGCGGAATCAACGCAGCAACGGCCAGCGGCGTCTGTGGCGAGATTTGGGGAAGAAGGAGTCGACGTGGAGAGGCCCGATTATGCGAGAGGAACAGAAGGGTGTGGGGTCTGGCGTCGACTCAAAGGCTCAAGCGTGAGAGAGAGAGAGGGAAAACCCGGGTGGGCTAGTTGGGCTGGATCTGTTGCTGGGCTCAAATTCTGGCGCTGGCCCTTTTCTATTTCCTTTCTCTTTTTCTTTTTCTGTTTTGAATTTCTAGATTGATTTTCAAATGATTTCAAAAGCATTTGAATTCAAAACTTTTTCCAGGATTTTGTAGGGTGCAACATTCACAATTCAGGGCATAAAATCAAGTGGTCACTTTGTATAAGCTTGGTCCTTTTGTTTAAACAAGATAAGCAATGCTATAGCACAACATTTGAATAAGTTTTGGAAATGGTTTCTGTTTCAAATTTGTTTTGTATAATTTCACCAAACTTCAACAACCAAACACAATAACAATAGAGTAAGAAAGACTTGGTTTAAAACATTTAACTCTTCAATTGAGAGTGGCTTTAGACTAATAGCTGATCACATAAAATAATGAGCTCATATGCTCCTGTTTTGAAGTGTTTTGTTTGAAATGAAAAATAAATGATCATGGATGCATGGATGATATGCATAAGTTTGAAATGTGATTTTAGGGATGTTACATTACCACCGACGACTTCAGGAAAAATGCCGGGGGTAGCACGGGCTGGCCCCGCTTGCCAGTGACCCTAATTTATCACCGGCGTCTTTGGGAAAACACCGAGGGTAACACACCTATGGGTCCCACCCGTCTCGATCAAATCAAATCAGATCGGTCTAACCCATCTCAGATCAGATCGACCGCGCGCCCATCCCCGTTGACCTGCCGTCGTCCACCGTCTGCGAGGTGAGTCCACACTCTCCCATCTCCCATCCCTTCCTCTCTGCCCCCTCGCCCTCCACTACCTAACTATCTCCACCTCTCGCAGGAGCCCGCCATGGACGGAGTTGCACCTGTTGTCGTCCTCGTCGACCCGCCGCCGTCCACCGTCAGTGAGGTGAGCCCCCGGGCCCCCTCTCCCCTCCCTCCCTTCCTCTCTCCCCCTCGCCCTCCACTACCTAACCATCTCCCCTCTCGCAGGAGCCCGCCGTGGATGGAGCTGCACCCATCGTCGTACACGTCGACCCGCCGCCGTCCACCGTCAGCGAGGTGAGTCCCCCCGGCCCCCTCTCCCTCCCTCATACATGCCCATCTCCTCCTCAATCCATCTCCCCCTCCTCCTCCCTGGAATCTCCCAGCATAAACCCTAGACTAGCATCCCCTCCTCCTTCTCGTCTCCGAAGTGATGCTTGTGGCTTCTGGCAACCCCCATTGTGCATGTTCCAATCCATAGCTAGTGGTGGGAAGCAGATCATATTAGATGAAAACATTGGTGTGTATCTCCAAAGCAACATCGATTGTCCATTTTTTTATTCTAGTGGGAGTAGGGTTGTCAGTTTATCACTATTGGAGAAGTATAGGAGGCTGGGAAATAGTGCTATTTGCCCTTTGAGAGCTGACGGCGATAGTCGTTGTTGCCGTGAGATTTTTGGATTAGATGAATGGAAGATTGGGCTCTCTCCTAATAGAGCAAACGTTTGCTGACAAATATCAACGCAAGCGTTAGGATTGGTCCCTCTCTCTCCCAAACTTATCTCCAAGATTTCAACAATATAATAGTGATCAGGGCTCCATGACATCATTAATTGAGTACTACACTAGGACCATGTCTGATGTATCTGCTTAATCCTGGTAGTCCTGGCGCACAGTTTCAGTTGCAGTGGTTGGTTTTCAGAGGCATCGTAGATGGCTGCTGGCATTCCCTCTTGAGTAGAATCACTACTAGGTAGTGGTAGATGGCTGCTGGTATTCCCACCACTAGCTAGGTAGTGGTAGAATCACTGCTAGGTAGTGGTAGATGGCATCCTGGTAGTCATGTCTCTTCTTAATCTGCATTCCTAGGTAGGTTAGCTGCTCCAGGTAGTGGTAGAAGGCTGCTGGTATTCCATCTTGAGCGTATTGTTATTTAGGATCACCGATTGTAGTATTAATAGTTAAAAAATCTATGGATGATGTCTTATGCTGTTTTTACCTTGACAGACATGAACATTAATGATACATTGCTCTTATGATATATGTGTGTAATGATCTAGTTGTAGTTAATGAATGTCTGGTGCTCATATCTTTCTTAGTGGCCCGAGCTTTCTACTTCCTCTTGTTCTTTGTTGATCCATGTGAATTGTATATAAATTTAGTATGCATCTGAATCAGTACGTCTTATATGAATCAAATTGTACAGTATTTAGTATTTGGTGATGTTGTGAGATGGATTCTGGTGGCTTAAGCTATGGCTGCCCCTGTTTTTGTGACATGGTGGTTGGAATTATGGTGGTTTAGCTACGTCTGCCCCTGTTTTGCTGCCAAATATGGTGGCTGTAGCTAAATGTTGTGCAGGTACATTGAGGCCAAAGTTTCGCCGGAATTTCGATTAATTTCTGTTCTAGCGAATTTATGGCACTCAGGCATGACCATTTTTAGCGAAGGTCATGCTGGATTTTTGCCGTGAATTTGTGTATCTAAAATCCTTTCTTTTTGCTTATGTAGTGCTCGGTATAGCCATGTCGTCTTCTAGAAACCGCAATGAAGATGATCCGGGCCAGCGAGACTTAGAGGAGCACTACATGCTCATGTTCCAGGAGATAGAACTGGAGGAGGTAGGGGGCCAGGGCAAAGAAGACGATGAGACCACCGATGATGGCAGTGAGGAGATGGGCATCGATGACCGCCTTGATGGCGGTCATGAGAGGGGCGATGAGCCACCGACAGTGGAGTCATCGGGGGTGGCTTGGAGAAAATAACGTGGACCAAGAGGGAACAGAAGAAGCGACAACCGAACACGGTCGGTACCACGAAGGACACATTCACAGCGGTGGACCCCAAGACCGGTATCCCTACGGAGCCGAAGCATATCGCAAGGGGGTACGGCCTCCATCTAGGAGCTATCCTTCGGGACGTCGTCAATGTCAACGAGACGAAACTCCGAACGAAGTAGAAGAAGCATCTGCAGGACCAACTCCTCTTGCGACTGCACGTGCGCTACCTGTTCCCCGAGGGCTTCACGAGCCTGGATCCCATGGAGAACATCGTGACCAAGTTCGTCCTCGGCAGGTTCACCAGGAACCTCAGCGTATAAAAAACCATGCTAAGGGGGGTGATTGCTACCGACGAGCCATGGGAAGAGATCAAGCGCCACTTCCCGCGGCTTACACCCAAGGACTATACGCACTTGTTGGAAAACAAGGAGCTAGCCTACACCAAGGATTAGTCGGCTCGGGGAAAGGAGCTGGAGGAGAAGAACATCGGTCGCCACCGTCTCGGCTGTCGTGGCTACGACGGCAAGGCGGACAAGTGGCGGAAGGAGGACCAGACCTATGTAGAGAAGGGCATCGAGAACCCTTGGGCCAAGTATAAGAACCCGCTCTTCAGGGCATTCATCAGGTCCCGGTACCGTAAAGAGATGGATGGGTAACTTGTCACGAGCCCTACAATGGTGGAGGGTGTTGTCTTGGTCACCGACCCAAAGGTGGTGCAAGTTGAGAACACAGTGGTAAGCAATTTGCCTGGCTTACTAGTTTCATACTGCTTACCACAACTCCATCTCTAAAATTCTTCATGCTACTTTATGTTTCTGCAAGAAGCTAACGAGTCTGGCTCCTCGTCCTAGACTCGACCGGCAAAGTCCTGTGGGACAACCCTTTTATCAGGGGCTTGAACATCATGAAGGAGCAGCTGTCGTTGAAGAGGCCGTCAAGAGGCCGTTCCCCCGGCGCGGGAGGAGGTCGCCAGCATGTCGATTATGGCTTGGACGTGCCCACCACCAAGGACTCGCTGCAGGCGAAGAAGGACCGAGAGCACGCGTCTTTATTGGAGAAGGTGGCCAACTTGGAAGAAACCTTTGAGCAGCGCGTCCAAGCCGCGGTCCTAGCCGAGGTAGAAACTAGGGTCTAGGCAGAGGTGGCCAGTAAGGTCGATGGCGTGGTGGCCAGCCGGTTCAATGAGATCATTCCTGGAATGGTGGAGTCGGTCTCCACTTACTTTGCGAACGGCCAAATGGGACCACTCCCGGTGATCAGCCTAGGTGGCAGCAACTCGGGCAACATGCATGAGGCCTCCTGCTACACGGGCTCAATACGCGCCTATATTGGTGACTCCACCCGCCGGCGCCAATGCAGGTGCTAGGGAGGATTCGCCGGCCATGGGGGCAGCCAGCAGCCCCTCGATCACTTGCACACCCTGCCTCGGTCACTCGATCTGAGCTGAGCTCGACGCTCTCACGGTAATTAATTGAGCCTCTACGCAAGTTAATTACTTTGTCGCCGCCCCTCTCTGACCAACACATGCATGTTTCTTCACAGGAGCAAAGTGTTCGTTGTACCATACTCTTGTATGTGGACAACAAGCTCAAGAATGTTGCGAGAGGAGGCATCATGAACCCAACACACCGGACGTTCCACTGCAAGCCTATGGACGATAGCGTGCACCGGGTTGAGGTGGATCGGTCATTTCCGGGATGCACACACTTGGTTCCTCCTCATCAACCCCTGGGTGCCGAAGACGAACCGAAGGTCGGGCAACTGAAGAATCATGTCCTTCTATGGCCAAAACCCCTACTTCGACTGAAGACCGCCAAAGAAATGGTCACTCCAACATTTGTGCCTGTGGCGGCAAGCCAAGAAGGGTCACTCCAGTGTCTGCGACTACGGCGGAAAGCCAAGAAAGGGTCACTCCAGCATCTATGCCTGCGGCGGAAAGCCAAAGGGTCACTCCTCCACCTCCCAATGATCCTCCCGAGCCCGAGACACATAAGCATGACAATGCGGTGGACATCGATAAGGCTCCCATCGATTCGTTCATCGCTGATTTGGAGGCTCTCATTGATGTTGCTCCTTCTGAGGCACCCGCCCATGATACCATGACGAAGAAGAAGCCCAAGTAGGAAGACGCTCCCGCCTTCACCATTCTGCCGCATGCTAAGGTTACCCTGAGGACACTCCGTGATACGTCCATGGAGGTGATAAGACAAACCGGCACCCCTCCGTTCCATAAGAAGGGCAGGAAGCAGAAGCCGAAGCATGGGAAAGACGCCACAGCAAGAAAGAAAGTGGTTCTCGACAAGCTGCCGGCCAAGTGGAGGACGATGCATTATCTTGGTGAACCGATCCTACCGGACCACATTGTCAAAACGCTGTCGCTGGACTTGAGTAGCCTGCATGATATTGTTAGGTATCTAGAGCAGCAGCTTCTCCAAGATAAAAATCCCTCCTACCCGCTCTTCACGGTCAGGGTGCCTACTAACTGTGGCTTCGTCACCCCCCCCCCCGACGAGTTGTTCTTCATCACGTATGAAGACATCTTCAAGCTCTTCCACATGTTACGGCTCGATCGAAACGTGGTCCGCCTGGTATCGCTAAAAATGGTGCACGATATCATCATGGACAAGACCCCGCACCTTGCTATCATGGACCCCTTCTATATGACCATAGGAATCATCGACAAGGAAAACGCGTTTGTCACGAACTATATCATGGATTTCTTGGTGGAAAATAAGGACAAGTCTTGATTTCTCCTTCCATACTTTCCCAATTAAGTAGTCGGTCACTAAACTTCCCTCTATTACATTCTTTCATGAATTTACTTAATAGCCAAGGATAGTGGTTTATTCCAACTGTTTTGCGCAGAGAGAATGGGTGCGTCCTCATCGCCTTTCATGAGAGACGTGTAGAAAGACTACATCGACGTCAAGTCTACTCTTGATAAAGCCCTCAACGGTTTCAGAGCCGTGGTTGGCCCACTCAAGTGTGAGAAAAGATCCAAAGGCATCTATGTGAACTCCCACGTAACCAAATTCCCCTACCTTAGGCAATCTTTGAATGACAATGGGATGGAGCGCTGGTTTGCCATCCTACAGATGAGGGACTACACAAAGGATGAGGAGAAACTCTTGATGCCATCCGTCCTCGAGAAAAGGTGTAGATACATGACGGAAACGACCGATGCAAACATCAGAGCCGAGTTTTGTGCCATCTAGCGGGAGATTGGCATGATACTCAAGAGGGATGTCTTGACTAGGGGTGGCACATTCAACTACAGCGGCATCCCGCTGACTAAGGCAGAGATCGAGGACCGCTTAGCTGTGGTGGCCGATGGGAGGACATTCACCATGCTAGGTGGCATCCATCCCTTCCAGCCAAAGCCGAAGAAAACCTGATCGAGTCCCAAACTTGTCTCCTGCAAATGTTTGTCATAGAATTACTTAGCTATATCCGATGCTTTTTCTTTTTTGCATACCTATATGTTACATCTCTATTATGAATATGTGGTGACAACACTAACATTTATTTCTTGTGTGTGTGTGCGCGCAGATGTCGTGGTATGTCGTGTACGAGGGCAGGGTTCCCGGAGTCTACGACGACTGGGAGGATTGTAGGAGGCACGTCCACCATTTCTGCGGGAATAGTTACAAGGGCTATGCCACTTTGGAGGAGGTGGAAACTTGCTACGCGAGGTTTCTAGCGGGGCGGAGGACGGTGATGTGGAGGAGCCGGTTGACCCCCTTCGTCGTGATGATGCTCGCAGCCACCACCACCTCTCTAGTCTATTTGCTAGTTGTAGTCCAGTAGGTATCTATTGTATGAACTATGAACTGTTTGAATGTGTGAAACATTTTGAATGTGTCATGCAACTCCGGAGACTTGTAATATTATGTCATATATGGCCACTTTGTACACTTGTGTGAACTGTTTGAATATTATTGATGCATGGTTTGAACATATGTATATTTCCTATATCTGATGTGTGTATTATGTCATTATCATGTGTATTCTATCAAGACTACAGTGTATTATCTCTGTATATTGATTTTCTTTTTTTAACTCCTAGTAATATTACCCCTGGTGAAACAGTTGATCTAACACCGTCGAAACAAGATTTTGCCTGTACTAAACTTCTACCAACGATACGTGGAGGCGCCGGAAAGCGTGCTTACCCCCAGCGTTTCCATCTGCTCGCTGGCGCTGGCGAATTTTAACACTGGCAAAATATGAAAGCGCCGACGATGTAGATGTACCACCGGCATTCGCTGCTGCTCGCCGGTGGTAGCTGCATATTATCACCAGTGAAATATGGAGGCGCCAGCGATGAGGACTTATCACCTGAAAGGAGGTCGCCGGCGAGCACCGAGACGCCGATGGTGAGCCTTTTCTGTTCGTCGGTGGTAGGTTTTTCTCTACTAGTGGATGGCCAATGGAGACATGGCCATGATGACCAAGGCGCTCTTTCCTAATGCCCCACAGAGTCACAATGTTGTGGATCTATTCCTCCAGCACCTCCGCCTCCAGAGTAACAAAACAAATGGTGGCATTCGTATCGGTGGAATGGTAACCCACCTAATCCAATAAACTAAAATTGAAATTCCTATTGCACAACCTGTTGATGGCTCCATACTTATGGATGCCAGATATGTAACTTCTTGTGGCTTCCTCGGTGTTTACCGAGTTAATAGGAGGCTCCGAGCCTATCAATTTGGTTATCTTAATGATGTGCAGGATGGCCAGGTGCAACTACCTTGCCCACAATCCTTCGAGGTTCAGGGAAGCGACCAGATCCTCACCAAGGATCAAGTGACCGAAATCATGGCGGATCTCTATCCTGACTCCGATGAAGACGAAGAAGGAGGGCAGAAGGACGAGCAAGAGCAGCAGCAGGAGCACAACCCATCTTGGGAGGGACAACATCAGCAGGAGGAACAACATTGGGACCAATGACCCAATCAGCCACAACAGCAATATGGGTTCAACAATGTCCCCTATCAGGATTTTCTGCAGCTCTACCTACGCATTGGGGAGATTGACCAGACTCTGCATGGAGTAAGTGAAGTTGTGAGTGCCTTAACTCACACCTTTGGTAACTTCATTGCCTACTTCCCTGACTACTACCAGCAGCACCACTAACCGTCGTTGGACGACGGCAACAACTAAGCATGGCAACAACCTAAGCTTGGGGGAGGTTTTGAAAACCTCCAAACTTGCATTCATATTTTTATTTCTTCTTTTGATTTGTTTTCTTTAGAGCATTTTTATTTTCAGTTCGCATTCTAAAAAACAAAAGCACAAAAAAATTAGTTATAACTTTTATTTGCAATTATTTCTTTGTATTTTTTGGAGATTTCTTAATTTTATGTGACTTGGCAATAGGGAAATATAGGGAGGATTCGACTCAAGTACGAGAACAAAGTAAGAAAGATGAGTTATCACATTCCTTTCATCACCTCTCTTGCAATTTTAAATTGATCCTATAATTATTTACCCGCCTGCACTTGAGTCACTCCCCACCTAGCTTGTTATCCTATAAATTATATTCCTTTGCTAGTCTCCACTTTTAGCTTTGAAACATTGAGCAATGAACTTGGTTAAAATACTTACCGATATTTTTACAACAATAAAAAGCATCCAAGAGATGACTTGAGTCCATGCTTAGCCCAAAAGAATTAATTTTAGAAACTACTCAACCCCATTGAGATTAATTTAAATAGACTCTATAGCACCCTTGAATAAAATTGTTTGATAAAATGGATACTTTGAACTAGAAGAGATTATGCCACTGATTTTTCTAATACTTACAGTAGGATATTGCTTTAAGTGTTTCACTACAAATACTATCATACTCCATGGGGAACTATTAACTCTGCTGGCCAACGAATGATCTAAATGTGGGAAACCACTTGATTTCGGCTATGAGTTATGCAAACATCTGTAGCTGCAAAGCTATGATGTGTAAAATTTTTACTCTCCTCATGGTTTTTCTTTCCAAAGTGAAGTTGTAGTACTCGTCTTACCCACTATTGATATATAGCTATCTATTGGTATGGTCACGAGTGCGCAACACAACCCCAATTAACATGTTAAAAACATTGGCATGATTTCTCTATGAAAGAGTTGGAGTTTTTGAAAAATAAGGAAAGAAAAAAGTTGCTTTGATAGTCTTGTAATTTTGACGTGGGAGTAGATGAGTTGTTCTTAAATTAAATGTTCTTGGTGCAAACTTTATCACTCTTAATTTATTAAAGTAACAAGAGCAAAAAGTTTTCTGCTCTCAACAAGAGAGTAGCCAAAAAGATTTGTTTCACTTTCCTAGCTAAATATTCGACACTCGCTCGTGCATATGATTTATTTGCTATCAAGATATGCGTCGTTAGGAAGTGAACTCAGTGCAATCTTGTGACTATTTGTATGATCATGTTTAAGATTGCAGGAAATGTGAAGAAAAGAATTTGACACCAATTCAAGCTTGTAAGTTCTTTTGTTTCAGTTTTGAATCTCCTCTATACTTTCTTATTTCCTTGTCACTCGAGGACGAGCAACATCTAAGCTTGGGGGAGTTGATAGTTGTGATATTATATACATTTTTTATGGTTTTTATCGATGGTTTTTCGTTTGGATTTGATAGTTTTCTAACTATATCTAACGCTAATACTTCGGTATCAAAGAAAACTTGGTTTTTAATGTGTGTTTCAGGTTCTAAACATCACCAGAGGGATTTAACATCAAAAACAAAATATTCAGGCGAAAACAAGCAAGTTCCTTCTTGTAAGCAATGAGGGGAATTTACTGCAAGTTTAACGACCAACTATATGGTCCACCGCTGTATAGTTCCCGCTGTTAGTTTCCATCTCCTTCGTGTTATTAAAAGGGACAACTTTCGTGAAGAGCCCAAGGTCAAAAACACCACACACGAGCCGCCACACCATCTAGAAGGGAGAAAGAAGAGATTCAGACAAGAAGGAGAAGACGTTCTTCATCTCGCTCCCCGATCGTCGATCTCCTAACCACCACACCTCCATAACCATTAGTTTTACTTGAGAGAGAGAGAGATATCCACCTTGCAAGATAATGGTTTGAGATTGTTCTTCCTATCTTGATTTGTCTTTGATTTATTTCTATTTCTTATTGTGGATCTCTATGGTAATATCAAGAAGAACTCCCTTTATTTAATCATATTGATGATTCTTTATTCTCTCACATGTGAGTAAGTTCCCTTGGGCATGGGAGATGAAGGGTATTGGTGAGAGGTGATGTGCCTATATAATTTCCATCAAGTTTGTGGTTGATTTTAATTACTATATTATGTGTGCTTGATAATATGTGGGATGCTTAATGCCTGTTGTCCAATTAAGGGCCCAGAAAACATGATGATTTGTTCTACATAGATAGAATCTTGTTTGCTAGCAGACCGACGACCCTCGAGTGAAACGGGGATATCAACGGGAAACTAGTTCGACTCGACGATAATGAGGAACCACTGAGCTTATTGCATTAGTCCGATCCAAGGAGCTTAATTGCTAATCAACCTAAAGGATCTTAATCATCTATTGACTGACCATGGTTGTGGTAAACAGGCTAGTTGGATTATTGAAGTTGGGATGAAATCTACCAAGAGGAGTTCCGGCTAATTATGGGTTGCTCGCCTACACACATACTTATAAGATTATAATTGTTACACTTATCACTCATTCACCTGGCACATTCACTATAACCATGAACTGAAACTCCCCGTGCCTACTTTATCATCTGTAGAAAACAACAAACAAATCGTTATTTACTTTTATGATTTTTTACTTCTAAAGTTTACATTTTACTTTTATTTAAATTCTTCTGTTTAAATCTAGATTCTATTCTCATTCTCAACACATGCGGTCAATTCACTGGAAGACTTGTGACAAATTCAGGTGTGATAAGGACTTCACTAATAAACACTTACCTTTGGGCTCCCTGTGGGATCGATATCTGAACTTCAAAAGTAGCTACAAACGATTTGTCCACTTGCAGCCATCAAGTCCTTCATCACCCCAATGGATCACGTGCGACACGGATAACCCTAGATTTCAATAAAGAAGTCAAGATCGTTAGTAATCATCTGTACTTAGGATAAATACCCTCAACATAGGATTCCCCATATACGGCGTGTAGTCCTTCCTTTGGTACCTATGGTACGCTTTGTTTGTTTGTCATGTGCCTATGTGATGCTTGAAATGTGCTGCTTATCTGCCTTGGATCTTTCGGTACGATGGTAACGACCACCCTATTTGTGTATCCCGACACTAACCCTCGTAATCCCTTAATCTCTAACCTCTCCTCGGCAAGATGGCCACATAAAGAAATCTACGACAACCCCCTCCCGTAACTAGTTCCAATCTCCCCCAAAAATAACGACGATCCTATCCAACGCTCTTCTGAACCAACGGGAAGTCCTCGCAATGAAAAAATACCATAAAATCCTGAAGATAAGGATGGTCGAAGACAACGAGTCTACTTTGTCTTTGAACCGAAGCAACACCAAGAGTTCAAGATAAGACAACCTCTCTAAAGCAAAAAGGGCCCCCCTCGCCTAAATACCAAGAAGAAGCATCGCTAGCCGCAAAACTTACCCAGAGTTAACCCTTATAGCTTCGTTAGGTAACCACATTAGGAACATAGTCGAACTAGGGCGTCACTCGGAGACCTCAATTCAAGTGTCATGCTAATAATCTAAGACGAAGGATCCACCCCAGCCTTTACGAATCCAACTAAAGCTCTAAGGTCACTCAAATCTAGAAGATCACTTACTAAAATATACCTCAGGAAGATCTCCAATACAAGGACCTGCCCCAAACACCACCTCGAGAGTCATCATATGAATAGAAGATAGACCTCAACACCAATCTTCGGAAGTCTACTCGATCCTCCCAGTACCTGCAAAGCTCAGAATTAAGATGACAAGATTACCTGATGCCGCCAATAATACTCTTCAAAAGGTAGAAACCAAACCAAAGAATCGAGATTCTTTGCAGACGTCGTGAATCCCCTCCTCTGCTAACTCTGATAAATACCCACCTAAAATACCTCTAAAAATGCAAACCTCGAGAAAAAAAACAAAGAACTGTCCTTCTAGGAGTATCAACCCATCTTCTTAGTCCCCACCCCTGGAAGATCCACCTGTCGATGCAGCCCCGGAGAAGGAACGACCCTCACCCTTTACCACCTAAGATCCGAATATCCCCCACACCACCGAGGAATGGCAGTAACCAAAGCTAGTACATTGACCGAAGGAAGGAGACAAGATTCAAGAAGCACTCATGGAGTAGCCTTCGTACCCTGCACTCACACACCTACAATAAGGTAGAGTTATGTGTCGCCCTGGAACCTGTTATGTAAAAACCCTAATTTTCTAAGCCCCTATTTGCTCCTACTTGATTCCAAGTATGAAACCCCCTTTGGATGATATGCTAGGATGATGTGTCCCTCTCTATGTGTTTTACCGATGACGTTGGATTAGACTCAAACTGGAACGACCCCATCTTATATGACCGCGTTCTTAGACCTTCCCGGATCCCTAGCAAGCTCATAACTAACTACTAGGGAAGCTAGTTAAACGCCTTTCCCAATAGACCTCCTACTTCAAGAAGTGGTATCTGCGTCTCTCAGAAAGTAGCAGGTACAAGGTCGAAAGAAGATAACCATTTTTGGACAAAAGTGCAATGCACCTCCAGCATCAGCCTACGACTCCAATAAAGAAAGTCTGCAACTCCACCAAGCACCCCTAGTGTCTCTCTACGGGGGAAAGACTATGTCTTTTCCGCAAAACTAGAATAACCACTACATTAATCATCCCATGAGTTCGATCCCTAACCATCATTAGGTGATGAAAATCCTCTAAATAAGACTTGTGGATCCTGTAAGAAGGACAATATTCGACACTTCACTAGAATCAGAAGGTACTCCGGTAAAGTACCCCGTCCAAGATAGACCATCACAGCCACCACTCCAGACGTATCGAAGCCCAGAAGTATGAAAAGCTGACTTTGGCACTAAAGGATTGAAGAAGGCTCAACTTGTCATCTCGCTTCCAGAAGAAAGAATCGAGTCGACACCGAACATTCCTAGAATCGTCCTAAGGGGAAAAGACTGTGTCTTTCCACTTGTCTAACCTAAACACACAACCAGAAGCAACTTAACCCCGACCCATAGCCAACCAAGATAGTTTGTTGTAACAATCCTTTTTGATATAAATATTCCACTTCTGAAAATTGTTATGGAGATGTTCTTACCTAACCCTACTCCTCCTGAATATCTAGACGAGATTCTTTTAAGGGGGAACGGTCTATAACATCCCAATTTCAACAACCATGATTTGTTGTACAAAAGGCAAAAATAAGGGGAAACAAAAACTTTTTCTTGTTAAGTGTTGTGATGTTTTCTTACTTGTTTTCTTGTGTTCATACATTTGATTTTGTATTAGATAATATACTCCTCACCTCAACCTCAGTTGACAACAACTATTGTACAAAAGAAATGTCTTGGCTCATCTTTCATATTCTCAAATGTTTTGGCATTTCAAACTTGAGCCAAGATGACTTTGATACAACAAAATGTTCTACTAGTTTCTATTAAAAAACAATGGAGATCTATATATAATCTCCTTATGTCTTCAAGACAAAACTCTCAACTACTCTTGCCTCTAGGTTTACCAAAACCTCTCCTAAAACCTTTTCATTCCAATCTTGGTAGAAATACCAAGAGATCCTTATCTTACTTCAAATCACAAACTCTTCAAAACACCCATTCTTACCCCAAGGTAGGCTTGATGGTAACCTCAATAGTATATTGGTTGTGTAGCTAGATAAGTTGCCTTGATCTATTGTCTAATGAATTTCCTTGATCTACTGATTGCCTTGTGTATTTAGGAAGTAGCCTCAGCCAATCTAGGAGCTCATATTTTAGGATCAAACCAATAGTTAGTTATCACCTATCTAAACCAAGCCTCCTAAGATGGATCTATCCTAGGCCACTCAAGTGACCCTCTAGTCTACTTAACCAGATCAACCCTCAGCTATTTCTTTGTATTAGCATCCAAACCATCAAAGATCTAATACAAGCATGAATCTTCTCTACACAAGATATACTTCAATATCATCCACTTTATGATAAATATGGACCCTTGCATCCTCTCCAAAACTTTCCCTCCTTCCTACTTGCCAAATCCACAAATTGGCCAAATTTGGCTAAGTTTGAAATCCCTATCTAGATTCAATCTTTGGAATTCCACCTACTCCAATTAGTGTGCATTCTTGAGAATATACTTGAACCATCTTGTAGTACATATTAGTACTACCAAAGCGCACTCCTTCCCTTGGGTAAACTATTCTTGTACCCACTCATCCTTGATGGTTTTGTAGACAAGAAAATAGTCTGTTCTCCAAATCATACCATCTTGCCTACTTTGGCAGAAGCTCACATCCATATGCTACCTCCCCTTGACCAACTATCTGCATGGTTATGATCTACTAACCATGTCTATCCAGACAATCTTCCTTGGTTTCTATTGGAACCTTGTGCTTCTTAAACCCACATGGTTTATGAGGCTTCATGATACACCTGCTATGGCATCCTTATTTCCAACAAAGTTTACCATCACTTCTAGACCACCTTAAATACAACCAAGTCCACCTCCTACTGCCATGATCATCTATACAACTTGGTCTAACTATCCACCTATCCCGTGTATCAATGTGAGCTCTGAGTTCCCTAATCCAACCATGTTTAGATGGCATAAAAATATCAAATCCCTAGATCCTCCAAATCGAGTTTCCTTCCATTTCAAAGGTAGTTGTTCAAAAACCCAAGGTTTATGATCATAGACAGTTCAAGTTTAAATCATCCACCTTGGATATAAACATTTACCAAATAATTTCCATAATTATTTGGAACCTAAGCTATTTAATTTCCATCCTTTGCAAAATCTTCAAAACCTTTCCTATAAAGGAAAGTTTGTTTTTCTCCAAACTACTTTGCCAACTCAAGGCACATATGAGGCCTACACATCATACGCTACCCTCCCATCTCAAAAATAAATATTTTTGAGATTCCTTATTATTTTTTTTGCCACCTTTCTTAAATGGGAGAAACAAGAAATGATGGGTTAAAAATACTTTTCCTTCCAAATAAATTCCAAGAAAATTCTCCAATGCATGATATGATATTTAGGACTACCTCACATAAAAAACCAAACTTTTTCAATGTAAAAACATTAACTGAGCTTCTAGAAACCAATTCATCACTTTTTGAATAAATGATTTTAAGTGGACTCTAACCCCTTTGAAAAATCCCAAATAAATCCTAGGGATATATCCTTACCATACCAATCCATCAGTACCATTTCTCCACCTTTCGCAATACAAATTTTAAAAACATCCTTCATAAGCACCATCATGATCGAATTTAGCAAACCAATCAAAAGTTGAGCTAAACCAAATCCAAAACCCTCACCAACCTTGTCATACAAACTTGCACATCACACCTCTCACCCCTCTCTTCAAGCTACACTATAGGATAACTCTAGAACCCCATCCTCCCTTGTCCTTAGTGCTTGTATGAAAATCAAAATATCACATGTAGTCATATCTTGTTCATCATTACTCCCAACTACTTCCACCACCTCTCCCTGCCATAGCATTCAGCCAGAAAACCTCTCTCACGCCCACAGAAACCGGCCTCCCCTGGTTTCTTCCCCTCTCCATAGCAACCATGGATATAGTCCAATATAAACATCTCCTCCCGGGATAAATACACCTAGGCCAACCAGCGCCTCCCTTCACCCCCATTTGCCCCCTCTCCTCTCCCTTAACTCCCATGCACCCCTACTCACTCTCTCCTAATCTTCCCTGCCCGAGAGAGAGAGAAAAATAGGAGCTTTGGCCATGGGAAAAATCCGAGCATATCTCCTTCACCACTTCGTCTCTCCCTCTGCATGTCATGGTACCGAGTTCCCCTCCTTCCCTTCATCTAACCCGTTCTTCCTTTCGGTCAAGGACCATCCTAGGAGCTGCCACTAGCGAGCTCGGAGCCGCCCTCTCCTTGTCCGATGCTAGAACCAGCCGATCCAGACCAAGGGTTCCTATCCCGCCTATCGTTGGAGTCCTCTTAGTGCATCGCTTCATCTCCACCGCATCTCTGGCTCCGGCATGCCCGCACGATGAGCTCCCCGCACCCTCGCTCCCCTCTGCTTCATCGGGCCGAATCAGAGGAGGAAGATGACCTGGGGCCGTGGATCCCCTCTCCCCCAGTGCGGCCTGTCTCCGACAGATCTAGCCCGCGAGAGCTCCTGCTCTTTTCTCTTTCTTAGAAATCCTAGATTTTCCTTTTTCCACTTGTTTTAAATCTCAAATAAAATGAAAAACACATGAAATCTAGTAAATATTAATTTCCTTAGGTTCCTTACTATTTTCCTCAACATGAAGTACAAGAGGTAGACCAAGTTAATAACTAGTTTAATTATAATAAATCCCCTACATAGATTTATCCACTTTGCTAAAAATTATTTTAGATAATTTGTAAAATCTAACTAGAGTGAAACCTTTATGTATTGGAAGGTACCCAAATTACCTTGCATGTCCCCCTGGCCCAACCTAATTTTCTTCCTAGATTGACCTTCATAAAAATAACAAATACAACACATGTATGACTTTAGGAATTTCTCTAGGCCAAACCTTAACTGGTATTGACCAAATTCAAACTGTTCTATGCCTAGTTAATTCACTAATAAAATCACTACAGTAGTTAATAAATCCAAAAAGGTGGATTCCAATTTCTACAGAAATTTATTTCAACTACCTAACATGTGTCATTTTAATCATATCAAAATCCCTAGTAGATTATTTCTGGTTAAAAAGACAAGTAACATGCATAACTGCCTTAGGGAATTTCATGAGGGCATTCTGGTAAATATTTTGAGGTCATTCCAACTCTCAGTGAATCAGTCCATCAAACCCTACCCAATCGTCCATGGAAATAATGTTTTCACCTACAAAACTTTTCTGAAGAATTATTTCCTAACACTATTGTTTCTATCACTAGAAATGCATAGTAAATCAATGGAGATTGATAAAATAGTGAGACCACTTTTGTTGGTTTCATTTTATGAACACTTATCTTATGGTATCATTTTTATACAATGGTGTCATACAAAATTTGTCCTTGTTCTAAAACCCCACTCCTAAGTAGTTTCTAGACCATAAATCTTACTAAAATTTCTACAAATGCTTCCAAGTTATTTACCAATCTCATCAAGCCAATCTTCTAGAACCCTAATTTTTTATATCATGTGATTATATTTTACTTGCATGACTTGTTTGATTTTTTCCTTGCTTGTTTGCATGTTTGCTTGATAATGGACATAGTTCCGATGATGTGACGCCGAGGATAACAAAGATTGCTATTATTATTTGGGTATTCTTGGTTTTCTGGTATTCCAAAGAAGTCAAGGGACAACACACTGGTCACAGGAAAGCCACCTTCTTGCTCATAAGCCATTGTCCTACTATTTTACCTATGCATGATTTAACTACTTGTTTATGTAAATTGCATGATTTTACTTACTTTGTTTTATATGTGGTAAGTTTGGCTACTCCAAACCCCTGCCACTATAGTACCACTAGGTACAAACCATTGATGACACCTACATGTCCATTGTGATGTATGTGGTGTATTATACGACCGCTCTTTGGAGACCTCGTTTTAGCCAAAGTAAAAGTATAGGATGGGAAGACCTCGAAAAAAGATTTTATAAAAATGTTTTATGAGAAAACCTTGGAAAGGTTTGGACTGCCAAGAGAGGTTGAGAAAGAAAAAGATTTTGGTTTTGCAAATGATGCTAAAAAGGAGAAGGAGAAAACTGTCTACGAAAACGCACCCGGTTCTTTGTAGTTTTGCCAGAATAATTAACCCATGCAACCACATTACCCTGGAGTGGGATGGGGCTTAACCCAAAGTTAGTCCACCTCGATATGGGTATTAGCACAATAACTTATAAGGTATGATATCTCTCGAATGCCGGGCTTCCTTTATAAAGGGTCAAATGTGAGACAGTCACTTAGAGGAAATGCGAACTTCCCTCGGGTCTGGGTCCTACACCAGCCCCTCTTCAATTAAATGTGTCGGCACCATCTCTTGCACTAGCCCCTCTTTAATTAACTGCATTGGCAACATATCTTGCACCAGCACAGGTCGCGGCATCATCTTCTGCACCAGCACTAGGCCCAGCATAGGCCGCGACACAATCTCTTACACCAGTACCTGTTCCTGCACCAACACCAGCTACTACACCAACCCCAGCATAGGCACCGACAGAAGCTCCTTGTCAGATCATATTCTACACATGTGTCATATCAAGGTCGCACTGGATTATGTTTATGAGTGGTGGAAGATAAACTACTCTCAATATCTTCTCAAGTTTCACATGATTCAGTTCATTGATCTTATTAATTATGCATATATCTCTTGCTTTGACACAGAAATTGCCTAAGAGTGCCACAAAGAAACTCGAGGCCAAACGAAAGGGCATTGTAGTCTTCCTGATGCAGAGCAAAGGAGCAAGTCAAGGGATGTTACGCTATTAACTGGACTAATGGGTGGTTGGCAGCTACTTCTAGGTGGACTAAGTTCCGGAAAGCAACCAAACTTACCATTGGAAAAGTGGTCTGATACGTTGGAAACGTATCTATAATTTTTGATGATCCATGCTTGTTTAGTATCTACTTTGCTTTACTTGTCTACACTTTGAGGTGCTTTTTACATGTTTTCTGGTCCTAATCTATTAACAAGTTGCAACAGTGCCAGATGCCTGTTTTTTGTTGTTTTTGGTTTCAGAAAAGTTAGTAAAGAAATATTCTCGGAATTGGATGGGACGAAGGACAAAGTCAATAACTTTCCGAGGGGAACAAGAAGTCCAGAGGAGAGACGAGGAGGCCGGCTAGGGGGGCAGACCCAAACTAGGCGTGGGTGGGCCCTACCCCGCGCCAGTGTAGGGTTTGCCCGCCCTGGCGGCCTTCTCTCCGGTATGATTTGTGAGTAGTTCCACCTTGGACTATGGGTCCATGTAGTAGCTAGATGGTTGTATCTCCTCCTTGTGCTTTCATGTATAGATCTTGTGAACTCCGTTCATGGTCAAGATCTAATCTATTTGTAATCATGCATGTTGTGTTTGCGGGGATCCGATGGATATTGAGATTATTATGTTGGTTTGATTAATGGTTCTATCTTTATGATTCTATCATGTCTATGTTGTTTGTGATCTTGCATGCTCTCTGTTGCTAGTGGTTATCTTGGCCAAGTAGTTGCTAGTGACTCCAAGAGGGAGTATTTATGCTCAATAGTGGGTTCATGCCTCTAGTTTCCAAGGTAAGTGACAATAATCTCTTCCGTTGTAGATGTGCTGTTGCTACTAGGGAGAAAACAACGGTATCTTGTTCATGGAACATGTGGACTATTTACCTTACACACCTTGCTTAAAGCAGTTGTCTGTTGCTTGCAACTTAATACTGGAGGTGATTCAGATGATAACCTGAAGGTCGACTTCTAGTCATAGATGTAGTTGGATTACGGTCTATGTATATTGTTGTATTACCCAGTCAACCTCATGGGATCTTTATGGCTAGTAATTGGATTGTTATGCCTTGATCAGTTCCTGTCAATTGCCCCGCTGTAATTTGTTTACCCATCATGCCATGTTGTTTATCTAAGGACAACACCTTTAGTGAACTATGGACCCCGGTCCAATATTTACCATTGATACATCTTCCACTGTTACTTGTTTACTTACTGCAAACCATTATCTTCCACACCATACGTTTAATCCTTTGTTATAGCAAACCGGTGAGCTTGACAACCTCACTGATTCATTGGGACAATGTCTTGAGTTTGTGTTGTGTAGGTCTCCACGTTGTTTACAACACCTGTGTGACGTTTCCTTCCTCCTTCTGGTTTGATAACCTCGGTCTCAACTGAGGGAAGACTTGCTGCTTGCTGCTTCACACCTTGCTCCTGGGGTTTCCAACGAAGCGCTTCCATGTCAAACACTAGGCGCCATCAAGCTTTCTGGTGCCATTACCGGGGAATCTACTTCAACCTCTTCCACCTCGTCAAGCGCTATCAACAAGTTTTCTAGCGCAGTTGCCGGGGAGGCTAAGGACGTCTTCACTAGGGGAGTCCTTCACTTCCTTTCTCTTTACTTTGTTTATAGTGTGCCTTGTTTCTTTTGCTTGGTTTTGTTTGCCTCTTTTCAAAAAACCAGAAAAAAATTAGTCTAGTTTTGTTTGCTTGCCTTATTTAAAAACACAAAAAAATTAATTCCTCCTCTAGTTGCCACCTTGCTCTAGCTGACCATGTTGCTCCCCAGTTCGCTCTAAAAAATCTTGTAATAGGTAGTGGCTCCATAATTGGGAAAGACAATATTGAATAATTCTTTAACTATGTTAGCAAGCATGAGGATATTAAGGATAAATCTATAGCAGAGTTTGCTCCTAATTATGAAATTTCTTCAGCTTCTTTAGTCCATATGTTGGAGGCTAGATTTGTTAGCCTTAACCCCTTCATGCAATTCTTATTCCTAAAACTAAAAGAAGAGAAGAATGTTGAAAAAAGGTAGTTCATCCTTGAAACTTTATCAAAACAATTCCATGATGTTGCTAGGGAGGCCAAAAAGGTTTTTGAACGTTTCAATATGCTAGGTCCAAGTGTAGATGTTGTGGGTATTTCTTATAAAACTAAGCGTAGAAAGGAATTCAATATACCCCTACCTTATAACCTAAGAGTTTCCTTGAGTCTTAGAAGTTATTACTACTGTAATGACCTGTTCTTATCCTTTTTGTTTGCTTTTTGTGCCAAGAATGACCTCTAATGAGAGGGAACTAAGATTTGGGGAGTTGCTATCCCGATACATATTTCATCCTCCACCAAAAATTTGTGAAGAAGCTCAGAACTCGGATTGAGCTCAAAATTCTGAATAAATCCCCAGTATGTTGGCTAACTTTCGTTTGTTCAACACTTTTGATTTGAGAAACATAAGATGTTCGAACAAATTTGTTTTATCTGCTGGTCTGCTTTTCACCGATTTCGCATTATTTGCATTTGCTTCTTATTGATTCCTTTTGAGCTCTCTTCGTAAATTGAGTTTCTTTGAAGGAGTTACTTCAGTAGCTTGTGTTTTTAGTGAAAATTCTTGCTGTTCCCAAAGCTTTGCCCATGTCTAATATCTTTTGAATAAGCTAATGTTGCTAATGAAGATTGTGTGAAGTTTTGTATGAAGGAAAAAAATCAGGTGTAGAGAGAGTGATGCAATGAGATGAAGAATGGACAAAGATCAAGCTTGGGGATGACACCGGTGTCACCCCAATAAATATCCAAGAGGTACAAGCATCAAAGCTTGGGGATGCCCAAGGCATCCCTTCTTCATCAATAAAAAGCTTAGTGCGTCTAGACACTTCACTTTTATTGTTTCATGCACAGTTGTGTTGTTCTTGGAGCGTCTTAGTTTTCATTTTATTTTCTTAGGTTTTTTAATTTGCTTGAATAAAGTAGTTTGGACCCCTCTTCTCGCTGTGTTGTTTTACAATTAAGTTTCCTTGGTGTTCGAAAAGGAGTAGTAAGTTCTTGCTTGAAGTGCAAGAGGACCTTGCATTATTGTGACTTAGACTTTAGCATGACATGCTAGGTGTTGTTTTAGCATTATGCTTAGTGATTATTGCTGTAGCATGTCTTGTTCCAAACATTTGGGATTTATTAGTGTGCCTTGAAGAAATTATGCGTTGTTTTAGCATGCAAAAGCATAGTATTGTGGTATTCTCCTTTGATGTTTTGCTTGGGTTGACTTGGCACATGCTTACACCATGTTATGACTATGACAAGTCACCATTATCCTCTATGATCATTTAGTCCTTGACTTGTAGCACCACTCTTTGCTTTGATTAGTTTGCTTTGTTGCATTGCATAATTATGGCCATTATTGCTCTCTTAGTTGGTTACTCCCAGTCTTTTTCTAGCCTCCACTTGTATGAGTAAGTTCTACTCATGCTTCCAACTCCCAAGAAACCAAGTTATTCCAAAGTGTCCACTATAAACTCCTATGCATGGTGTGTTACACCATTCCAAGTATATTCTTGTTTTCAACTATCTTACAATTAAAAACTATTTTGTTATGTGAAAACTTAGTGATTAAAGCCCTCACGAACTTGATGGCACATTTTATTCTTTTCCCGTAATAAACTTGAACCATTGAGGCAACTTTGTTGTATATGCTTTCACTTATACGTTGGGATTAGCAGAACCATGTTGTCACGGGGAACGTTTTCAACATTGCACTTGTACTTTTTGTACTCCGTTATATCATGCTCTTTTGTCTATGGATGTTACCGGTGTGAAGTGAAGTGGGAACTTGTAAGTACATGGAGTTTGTATTCTGTGTTAGAGAAATGCCTGGGCCGCTAGCTTGAGCCATGCCTAATCATGGTGGAAACTTGCAGCATCACCATAGTGAGCTATCTATGAAGCATCCTCAATAAAAAGCTATGCATATGGTAAATAAAAAGATTGCTAAGATGCTCATTGTCTGCTTGCCTTGTCATTTTGGTTATGGAAAACTCCTGTACCATGTGCAAGGGGTACCCCGTTGGAGGTTCTCAATGATATGCAAATACTTACAGTGACAAGAACTTACCTAGGCCCTAAGTTGAGTATCCATGAGGTGTATCCCTCATAGTCAAGGGACTTGAGATTCCCAACTTATACTTTGTCAAGCATATACTCCAGCTTTGCCACTTTAACCTTAACCACTTCAAGATGCTTATGATAGGGGCAATGAGGGATGAAAGCTAATAAGTACCATAATTTTTGGAAGCTCTTTTTAAAACTTGTAATCCCTTCTTCCTTTACAAAAAGGCCTTTCTTCCATCATTATTAAGTCTCCACCTTCTACCTTTAGGCACCATTAAGAGAGCATAGTTGTCATTATGTGTGCAATGCTCCAAAGCTTATTAATTGATGCATATTGTGTTATTACTTGTTCATGTGATATCTGTTTCTAGTCACCCTTGTGAACTTTGTAGGTGTCATATGCATTATATTGCTACTCTATGAGGGACAAGCTGATTGCCACTATGCTATGTTTTCTGCATGTGAAACAAACAAACGTTTTTCAATGCATATTATTCATGATCTTTGTTTGTAGCTTCCCTTTTTGCATGCATAATTACTATGTCGTATTGTTAGAACTCCATCTTTCATGCACATGATTATAGTTCTTTGATCCCAGCTTTCAGTGTTTGCAAATGGTTGGATATTTATTGTGAGGGTGCATGTAACCTCAAACATTATTATTTTATCACTTACCTACTCGAGGACGAGAAGGAGTTAAGCTTGGGGATGTTGATACATTGGAAATGTATGTATAGTTTTTGATGTTCCATGCTTGTTTAGTATCTACTTTGCTTTACTTGTCTACACTTTGAGGTGCTTTTTACAAGTTTTCTAGTACTAACCTATTAACAAGTTGCAACAGTGCCACATGCATGTTTTCTGCTATTTTTGGTTTCAGAAAAGTTAGTAAAGAAATATTCTCGGAATTTGACGGGACGAAGGACAAAGTCAATAACTTTTCGTTGGGAACAAGAAGTCCAGAGGAGAGACGAGGAGGCCGGCCAGGGGGGCCAGAGCCACCCTAGACGCGGGTGGGCCCTACCCCGCTCCTGGGTAGGGTTTGCCGCCCTCGCGGCCGCCTCGGTCTCCCCCTTCGCCCATAAGAAGCCCCCGATGCAGAAACGCTCAGAACCCGATTAAAATCCACGAAACCGTCTGTAGCCGCCGCCGGAGGGGAGATCATCCTGGAGGCCTTCTCTCCGGTATGATTTGTGAGTAGTTCCACCTTGGACTATGGGTCCATGTAGTAGCTAGATGGTTGTATATCCTCCTTGTTCTTTCATGTATAAATCTTGTGAGCTCCGTTCATGATCAAGATCTAATCTATTTGTAATCATGCATGTTGTGTTGCGGGGTTTCGATGGATATTGAGATTATTATCCTGGTTTGATTAATGGTTCTATCTTTATGATTCTATCATGTGTGTGTTGTTTGTGATCTTGCATGCTCTCCGTTGCTAGTGGTTATCCTGGCCAAGTAGTTTCTAGTGACTCCAAGAGGGAGTATTTATGCTCGATAGTGGGTTCATGCCTCTAGTTTCCAAGGGAAGTGACAATAATCTCTTCGGTTGTAGATATGTTGTTGCTACTAGGGAGAAACAGTGGTCTCTTGTTCATGGAACATGTGGACTGTTTACCTTACACACTTTGCTTAAAGCAGTTGTCTGTTGCTTGCAACTTAATACTGGAGGGGGTTCGGATGATAACCTGAAGGTGGACTTCTAGTCATAGATGTAGTTGGCTTATGGTGTATGTATATTGGTGTATTTCCCGATCAACCTCATAGGATGTTTCTGGCTAGTAATTGCATTGTTATGCCTTGCTCAGTTCCTGTCAATTGCCCCGCCATAATTTGTTTACCCTTCATGCCATGTTCTTTATCTAAGGAGAGCACCACCAGTGAACTATGGACCCCAGACCAATCTTTCCATTGATACATCTTCCACTGTTACTTGTTTACTTACTGCAAACCATTATCTTCCACACCATACGTTTAATCCTTTGTTACTGCAAATCGGTGAGCTTGACAACCTCACTGATTCGTTGGGACAAAGTCTTGAGTTTATGTCGTGCAGGTATCCACGCTGTGGACAACACCTGTGTGACGTTTCCTTCCTCCTTTTGGTTCGATAAACTCGGTCTCAACTGAGGGAATACTTGCTGCTTCACACCTTGCTCTTGGGGTTTCGAACGAAGCGCTTCCACGTCAAACACCAGGCGCCATCAATCTTTCTGGTGCCATTACTGGGGAATCTACTTCAACCTCTACCACCTCGTCAAGCGCTATCATAGTCAAGGCCGATGTATTTTGCTTCCCTGAATGCATTAGGCTGGTCATGAAGTTCTTAGTTGTCTAGCTGTTTGGTTGCAAGCTATGATATATGGGTGGTAAAACTATGATAACCTTTTGCTGGATTAGATCTATGACTAGTAAGTACCGGTAGGGTATATTTTTATCTATATGACGGTTCCCTATATGACCAAGACCAAATATTATGACAATAATTGTGTTCCATCTTAATATGTGAGGAGGAAGTTGCACACACAAGCATAATTGTTTTGCTTGCTCCAATGATTTGAGTATGTTTGGAGAAAAGGGAAAACTGATTATGGGCATGGTTTTTAGACCCGAAGCAAGATCTGGTTCCCTCTGTACTGCTATTAAATTTCAGTGTCTGTATTGCCAAATCAGTCTTTTTGAAATGCTGCTAATTTAGTCAAGTGGTGCTGAATATGATCTAGGAATCTGTCGAAATTTTCTCTATCTTATTCTGTACTGGTGAATCATTCAAATGCTACTGAATTTATGAAAAGTTTTGTCATTGCTACTGGGCTGATTGCTCTAGAGCTTTTACCTGTGTTGAATCATAACCGTTGGTTTTGTTTTGGACAGTGATGAGAGTGTGGTTTTACCAAGTGAAGTCATTGGATACCAGTCCGGTTTTGGCATAGTGTCTGTCTCTTGTTATTTAGATATTTTTACATGAATATATCTATTAATAGAATTATGGCTTTTTCACCCTCTGTCGGTGAGGTCTGGTTCCCTCTGTACTGCTATAGAATTTTGATGTTTGTCTTGCTGAATCAGTCATTTTGAAATGCTGCTGAATTGGTCAAGTGTTGCTGAATATGTAGTAGGAATCTGTCGATATTTTCTCTATCTAATTATGTACTACTAAATCATTCAAATGCTATTGAATTTATGAAAAGTTCTGTCGCTCCTGCTGGGCTGCTTACCCTAGAGATTTTTCCTATGTTTCATCAGAACCGTTGGTTGTGTTTTGGAGAGTGCTGAGAGACATAGAGGGTAAAGGTACAGCTTGATTTCACCATGTGAAGTCATTGGATACCAGTCCAGTTTTTCACACGCGGTGTGTGTCTCTTGTTCTTTATATTTTTTTACATGAATATATCTGTCAAACAAATTATAGCTTTTTTCCACTCCGTTGGTGAGGTCTGGTTCCCTTTGTACTGGTATTGAATTTCAGTGTCTGTATTATTGAATCAGTCATTTTGAAATGCTACTGAATTGGTCAAGTGTTGTTGAATGTGAACTAGAAATCTGTCTATTTTTGTCTTATTCTATACTGCTAAATCATTTAAATGCTACTGAATTTCTAAAAAGTTCTGTCGCTTCTTCTAGGATGCTTGCACTAAGATTTTTCCTGTGTTTCAAACAAAACCATTGGTTGTGTTTTGGACAGTGATGAGTGTGTGATTTCACCAAGTGAAATCATTGGATACTTGTCCAGTTCTGGCGCACGCGATGTGTGTCTCTGGTTCTTTGGATATATTTACGTGAATATATATGTCAAAAGAATTATCTTTTTTTCCTCTCCGTTGGTGAGGTCTTTGTTCTAAATCCCGTGGATCCATAACAGAATGCATAGTTTACTAACAAGGAGATGAAAGCTAATAACATTCGATTTCTTTGTCATAGTGGCAACACACACGGTTATATGTGTGATGTTTTGAGTTCGAATCCTCTACGCTTGACATATATTTTTTTGGGTTTACATTATTTTCTTCTGGCAATATTGCTTTACGGAGAGGCTGCCATGAAAGACCCACCAGCCTGCAGTGTCCATCTTAATTTTCTTCTACTAGCAATATTACCTTACGGAGAGGCTGACATGGTGGACCCACCAGCCTTCAGCGTCCCTCTTAATTTTCTTCTAGTAATATTTCTTTATGTAGAGACTAACATGGCGGACCCACCATCCTACAGCGTCCCTTTTAATGTTCTGGTTTGAAAAAAAAGTTAAGTACTTGTAAAGATAGGCTGGCATTAGGGACCCACAAGCTAGGACATACTAGAGAGGCTGACATGGGGACCCTAGCAGGAGGACGCCAAGGTCAAAACAGCAGACGCAGCCAAAAAAATTTCAATCATATACACATTTCATTTCCAATATATTAACTTGTCATTAAAAAAGATATTGATATGTGGGACCCACCATCGAGAGATTATACACGTGCTACCACATCGAGCAACGTTACCTAGTTCCAAAGAAGGAGGTGCGAACGAGAAAACAGGTCAGCATGCACACGTTTCTTCTAATGAGAGGCCGAAATGAGGGACCCACCACCCCGGATAAAACGCTCCCACATTGAGCAACGTTGCCAAGTTCGAAACAGAAAGGCACGAGCGAGAAAAAAGTCCAGCATGCACACATTTATTCTATCAAGAGTCTCACACTGGGTCCCACCATCCTGTATAAACGGTCGATGCATTGAGTAATGTTGCCAAGTTTGAAACCAGGAGGAGCGATCGAGATAAAAGTGCAGGATGCACACGTTTCTTCTAATGAGAGGTTGGCATGGGGACCCACCAGCCTGTATTAACGGCTGATGCATCATGCAGTGTTGCCAACTTCGAAACAAGGAGGCGCGTCCAAAAAAAGTTTCAACATGCACACGTTTCTTCTAATAAGAGACTGACATACGGGAGCAAGAAGCATGAGCAAACGATAGATTCGTCGAGCAGCACTATGTAGTTCGGAATAGGGTAGTGCTAGAGAAGAAAACAATTTACATAATACATAATTTGTCAAGAAATTCCATGAACACCTTGTTCATCATATTCATAAAGTAGGCTGGTGCATTTGTCAAACCAAATGGCATCACGGTGTACTCATACAATCCATACCTAGTGGTGAAAGCAGTCCTAGGTATGTCTTGTTCCCTTATCTTTAGCTGAAAGTATCCTGACCGGAGATCAATCTTTGAGAACACACGGGCTTCTTCTAACTGATCAAACAAGTCATTGACTCTGGGCAAAGGATACTTGTTCTTGATAGTCACCTCATTGAGTGAATGGTAATCTATGCATAACCTTTGACTTCTATCTTTCTTTTCAACAAACAAAACTGGTGCTCCCCAAGATGAAGAACTTGGTTGAATAATTCCTCTCTGCAACTGTTCTCCAAGTTGTTTCTTGAGTTCCTTCAACTCGTCAACTGACATCTTGTAAGGTCTCTTTGCTATTGGTCCTGATCCTGGCAGCAAGTCAATCAAAAACTCCACATCCCTATTTGGTGGCATTCCGAGGAATTCCTCTGGAAACACGTTTCGGTTATTCTCTCACAATTAGCACACTGTCTATGCTAAGCCCCTTAAGATAATTTAACTTACTCCCTTTTGATTCGAAGTTAGACTTGAATCTAATCCTTTTATTACCTGGGGTTGTGAGTGTGACAGTATGATTGGAACAATCTAGTACTCCCTTGTACTTAGTCATCCAATCCATTTCTAAAATGACATCCAATCCTTGATAATGTAGGATTATCAAATTAATGTGAAACTTATACTTCCCAAATTCTATCACTAGATCATGACATCCCGAGTTCACTATCATTTATCCTCCAGGAGAACTTACTTTTATAGGACACCCAATAGTTTCAACTGGAAGTCCATTTCTATGAACAAATGCTCTTGATATGAATGAATGCGATGCGCCAGTATCAAAAAGAACAAGTGCTGGAACAGAATTGAGTTTGAACTTACCAGCCACCGCATCAGATTCTTCATAGATTTCCTCCACATTGATTTGGTTCACTTGTCCCTTTTGGAAGGGATTGGGCTTGTTGGCACCTTCAACTTTCTTTTCGGGGCACTCATTAGCATAGTCTCCCATCTTCTTACACTTGAAACACTCAACCTGAATGATATCTCTCTTTGCAGGCTGACTTCCACTTCCACCTCCACTGTGGTGGCTCTTGTGTCCACCCTTGTGGTTCTTATACTTGTCATTATCATTACTGCGGTGATGCTTGTTGTCATGATGGCGGTTGTGGCTGTGGAGGTTGTTGTACTTTCCATATTTGTGGGATCCAGAACTCACACTATCATCATGATGGGAACGCTTGTGAGACGATCTCGAGCGATGCTTATCAAAGCTATGCTTCCTCTTCCTGCTATCAACATGTTTCATCTTGTTCTCCAAGATGGTAGCCTTGTCACAAAGTGATTGGTAGGTTGGGACATAGGCAACAGACAGCTGCAGGTTCAAATCATCATTCAGTCCTTCGAGGAATTTCTCCGTCCTCTTTGCATCTGTATCAACTTCATTCGGTGCATAACGCGCCAGATTGTTGAATTCCTCAATGTACCCAGCCGCACTACGGTGACACTGTTTCAGGATGTGGAACTCTTTCTTCTTCAAATTCATCACTCCGGATGAGATGTGAGTTGTACGGAATCCATCCTCAAAGATAGCCCAAGTCACGGCCTCAATGGGAGTGGTGATCTGAAAGTTGTCCCAACAGGTTGCTGCTGGCCCTTCAAGCAGGTGTGCTGCAAACCTGACCTTCTCTTCGTCGGTGCAGCCTACAGTCACTAAGTCCTTGTTCACTAAACGTAACCAGTCATTGGCTACCATTGGATCAGTGGTTCTCGAGAACTTTGTAGGCCTTAGTCTTAGGAATCTGGTGAGCATGTAAAATCCTGGCGGATTATTCTGATTGTTGTTGTTGTTATTCTAATTCTGGTTCTGCATGAAGGTTTTCATCATCTGCATCAGTTGAGCTTGCGTTGTCATCAACTGTTGCATCTCAGGAGTGACGTTGTTGTTGTTTTGGTTGGGGGTGGCACGTCGAGGAGGCATCTGTGGTTTTAATAAGGATAAGAATGAGATACCCATAGATTCTTAACATGCACAATACATCACATAGAACAATCACAAGAACCAAGCATTAAAATAACATAGAGTTTGAACGACATAAACAATAAGTTTTGGAAAATGCAAACACACCATAGCAAGCCATCCACATGTTGGATGGTCATTGCGACACAATAATCAAGGTACGTTAGGTAAAAGATAACCGAGTAGTCTACACTACTCCTCCGCATCAATCTCTACATCAATGAGGGTAAGACCTGCATTCTCCATGGCGGTCTTGCACTCCTCAACACTAGTAGTGAAGGCCTCAATCTTAGCTCTAAGAGCCCTCTTCTGTGAGAGAAGCCTCTCGATCACTCCCTGCTGGTGCTCAAGATCGAAGTCCTTGGCCTCTAACTCTTCCTTCATCTCCCGGATCTTCTTGTTCCTGTCTTGGACCCTTTTCTCCTGGCTCTTGAACTTCTTCTCCTAGCTTTCAAACTTGGCCTCCATTTCCTTGACAATCTCGTCTTGCTCCGCGAAGAGCTTGTCCTTCTCTCGAAGCTGAACCTGGAGCTCGTCATTGCTAAGCATGATGTTGGTCCTATTAGTATCAAGGTG
The DNA here is from genome assembly GCA_023614405.1 of Avena insularis. Lineage (NCBI taxonomy): Eukaryota > Viridiplantae > Streptophyta > Magnoliopsida > Poales > Poaceae > Avena > Avena insularis. Next base: position 85,861,309 of record CM042685.1, on the reverse strand, counting down.
TCTAATAAGACCCTCTAGGTCCTGAAGGTATAGACGAATTGGCTCCATCGTCTCTCTAGCAGTATCCTCGTACTCTATAGCATCACCCTCCTCGTTGCGTCTCCTGAAGGGGTGAAAGTAAAGACCTCTAAGCTCGGTGGAGTGCCTCCCTACCAGGCGCCCAAGTAACTCCTACATGACTACATCTAAACCTTTCTCCTTGTCGTCATGCATCAGCTTGAAAGTGATGGCCTCCGTGGTTGGCTCTGTCTGGCGTCCTGGCTGTGTGACTCTGAAGCCCCATAGGTCCTTCCTATCAAACTTGGTGAGCTGAAGTGTCATGATGCTAGGAAGTGGAAGGTTGAGAACACTAGTGAGCTCAATGAGACGAGTACCAAAACGAGTTCCCTTGAACTCCTCGGCCGTGCTGATAACAATGTTAGGCATCTATTTTATAAGATAGAGAAAGTTAGAACCAATCACAATTAAAGAAAATTCACAAGACAAAATATCACAAGCACATCTTTTGCAACAAACACACAAGTCATGGAATACACAAATCCATTAAAAACACCAAAGGTTCAACATAATCTAGACAAATTTTTGGAAGTAAAAACGATAAGTGTGGTGGTCCAACTAACGAAGTACGTTACAACTCTCACTCACTAGATAAAATAGCTACCAAGGCATCCTTACTAGCCATCTGCCTATCTTATTCACAAGACTCCCATATTAGGTCTATGATTTCTCCCCTTAGTTGTTGGTTGGTAGTCTCTAATTCTTGGGCATGCTTCTTTTCTTCTCTAGGGTCATTTTGGGTGTTGAGCATTCTGCACTTGAGTCTATCACCAAGCTCCTTGATGGAATTCCAAGCTGCATTTCTTGCAGAGTCAAAGAATGTTGTGTGCATTTTAGAGTTGGTGACCATGCAAAATCCTGACTCCTTGTGGTTGTCTTCCTTGTTTTCTACAAGTGAACTTGCACCCACCAGTACTCTTCTCCTTCATCTGTCACAGGGAATCCCTTGTACACAGCTGCACCATGTATCCCCATGGTAACCATAAGGTTCTTGAGTGCCTTGGGAAATTCATTCTCACACTCCAAAGTCATGGTCATGAGTGGTCCCTTCCTCACAGCTTCGTTGATGGAGTTCATCTATAAATAGAGATGATAAAGAAAATTAGAAAAGTTTACGAGAAGAAAAAGACAAGTGTGGAAATTTTTCAAAGTGTTGAAATTTTTTCCTTAGTGGTTTCTTAGTATAATCCAATCCTAGGGTCATAATCCTACAGGCAACACAGTGCTCTAATACCATCTTTAAGACCCCACCTTTATAAAGGTAAAGGTCCCTGTGATTGCAATGCTATTCCCTGGATCAATTGCTAGCATCCACAGTTTAAGATGAAGTACACATAAACAAAGGTCATTATTACATCGTCATTCTAGATATAACATAGTCTTTTACAACTCCATAGCCATAAGCTAGTACAAGAGTTTAACTTAACAATATAAATAAAAGTCTTCATCTTCATGTGCCACAGGCAAGCATGTTGAGTGTAAACTCATAACCCTAATCCTCATCAGAGTAACCTGCAACATCACAAGTTACAACCATAGTGGGTCAATACATTGGAATAGCATTGGCAAGTGATACCTTAGTAGAATAATAGTATCTAGCGTCTATATGAATTTGGCTAAGTGTAGCTTAGGCCTGCTTTTCTCAAAATAGGTTTTACCTATCAGTTGAAAACACTAAGTTTTTGGTTTGGCAAAAACTCCCAAGGAACCACCAATAGACATTGGTGAACCTTTACCCTTGTTCAACCACAAGATTTTAACTTAGAAATTGGGATGAGGAGATTCTTGATAGCTTCCATGTCTTGATGCTCAATTTGTCCATTTCCGGGGACACGGCTAAGTACTTAGATTATTCCTTCTGCAGAGGTGGTGCACTTTCCCCACAAGACTCGACATGCATCGAGACAGGACCTTCCAGAAGCCTTCCCTTAAACCAAAATGGACGCGTTCCAAACCTATCACCCCCTATCACCAACTGTCCATTTGGCTAAGTTATTGCAACCTATATGATCCAGGCAGAGCCCATAATGCCATGTGGCTGCACTAGAAGCTTCTTAACATATGGCATCTCAAATCCCTTGGTTCCTGGGTGGCATTCCACAAGTGAGATACACAGGGTAGACCATTGAAAAATGGGCCCTGGTAACCACTCAACAAAAATCCAACCAAGCAATTACCATTCCACCCAGGTGTTTCATTCACTTAGTTGTTTTATTAAGCAAAACATAAGTCAAAGACTGAGCAATATTTTTCCATAGCATGTATATAATCGACCCTTGGTTGCTACTAGCTAGTCTAAGCATGGCAATAGCAAGTATCTTAACTTAGAGAAAATTCTAACAATTCTACAACAACTAGGATTTCCCAAGCATAGCATATAGATACTTAGCAAAAATTATCATGCAAGCCCTATACAAAATATTTCTAATGCATAATCAAAATATTGGGACAAAAATATGAAGCACCACTTGCCTTGGTAGTTGGCGGAGTAACAACAATCCTCACAGTCACAATCACCACTAGCACCAAAATCTACACATAAAATGATAGCACCAAACTCATATTTCAAATAATCAAGCAAAAATATATGAATGCATGCAAATGCCATCTGATGATTTTTATAAACTAAAAAAGACAAGTAAAACAGTACTGGATAATAAACTAAACATTTATACACCAAATAAACTTAATTTGGCTTTTAAAACATTTTCCAAATAATTTTTATACACAAAATAAGCCTACAAATATCTCTGCATAAAATTCCATTTTAACGAAACAAAATACAAAACTAAGCACATAGATGTGTAGTATTTATTTTTGTGATTCCAATGGTATATTATTTGTATTTTTTCGATAACCATAACAAAAGTTATTGAATTTACAAGTTTGAATAACTAATAGATTCAAAAACAAATTTAAATCAAAATTCCAGACACGTGGGCGTGTCTGATTGGCCCGAACCGGTTCGGCCAGATCGATCAACGAGGGCCGCATGATCTGAATGAAATCACACGGGCCAGATCTACTTGTACCCCTTCGTTAAGTGATCTAATCCTATGCGCTAGATCTAGATCCAACGGTCACGAAAGCACGCGACGATGGATGGGTGGCGCAAATGGATGCTGGCGGCGGCGGCGCTACTGGCGATGGTGTTTCGGAGATTCCATAGGGGGCTAGGGGCAGTGGTGGTGCTTACCAGCGTCGCAAGGCTGTGAAGATGCTCAAGGTGTTGCTGGCGTGGACAGGCGCGAGCTGCTGTGGCCATGGGAGCTCATCGGAGTTGCGGACAACGTCGGGCTTGGGTGGACGGCGACGTTGGCGATGTTCTGGACCGCCCTAACACAACCCAAAGGCATCAGCGTGTGTGCAACGATCATGCGAACATGATAGGGTCAGGGAGAAGGCGAGGGGCGGTCGGGTTTTACCTAAATCGTTCGTCGTAGTTGAGCGGCGGCTCGGTCATTTGCGGGAGTGAACGGGGACGGCTACCTGGGTCACGAGCAGGCAAACAAATGGCATCAGAAGGTGCACAAGGACATGCTAGTCATGCTCGTTTGAAGTAGAGGCAAAGGGGCGGTCAGGACTCACCGTAATCGATCAGCAGAGGTCGTCGGACAGTGGTGGTGTGGTGTGAAATACTGGCAGCCTGGTAGCGGAGCGAGTGTGCAGAGTGGGGGGAAATGACCGCGGTGGAAAGGTGATTAAGTAGCCAGGAGGGGCGAGGGAATTACACGGTGTATCAATGCTAATTACGCGATAAATCAAATGCGGCATTTCTGGAGGAAACGACGGTGGCGATGGAGTCTGCCATGGGGGAAAAAAGAAGTGACTGCTTGGGCCCAAAGGCGATGTCGGCGAGCGGGCGGTGAGAGAGAGGAGAGAGTGTCCCGGGTGGGCTGCCTGTTGGGCTGGTTTTGTTGCTGGGCCGAAAGGCTGGCGCAGGCCTTTTTCTTTTTCTTTACTCCTTTTATATTTCTGTTTTGATTTTCTGAAATCAATTTCAAATGCTTTTCAAATTAGTTTGAATTCAAATTTCTTTTGGGTTTTTGCAGTGAAAACTTTGTACTCAAATGAGTGTAAAACCTTACTATTTATCCCAAGGCACTTTGACATAAAGGAAAATAAAATAAATCCATGCCTTAATATGATTATAGATAATAGGCATAAAGTGGTTTTATATTTGAATTTTGTTTTGAGAATTTTTGTGTAAGCTTTGTACTCAAATTTGAAATATTTCTGATCATAACAAGGTATCCTCATACTTTGAGAGAAAAAAGGAACCATTGCCTTTCTAGCATATAATAATAGGCATAAGAATGGTTTCTCATTTTGATAACTAGTTTGAAAATAACCAAATTCTTATGAATGCATGAATGATATGCAAACTTTTCAAATTATGATTTTTGGGATGTTACATAGTGACTCCAAGAGGGAGTATTTATGCTCGATAGTGGGTTCATGACTCTAGTTTCCAACGGAAGTGACAATAATCTCTTCCGTTGTAGATGTGCTGTTGCTACTAGGGAGAAACAACGGTCTCTTGTTCATGGAACATGTGGACTGTTTACCTTACACACTTTGCTTAAAGCAGTTGTCTATTGCTTGCAACTTAATACTAGAGGGGGTTCTGATGATAACCTGAAGGTATACTTCTAGTCATAGATGCAGTTGGATTATGGTCTATGTATATTGGTGTATTGCCCAATCAACCTCATAGGATGTTTCTGGCTAGTAATTGCATTGTTATGCCTTGCTCAGTTCCTGTCAATTGCCCCGCTGTAATTTGTTTACCCTTCATGCCATATTGTTTATATAAGGGAGCACCTCCAGTGAACTATGGACCCCGGTCCAATCTTTACCATTGATGCATCTTCCACTGTTACTTGTTTACTTACTGCAAACCATTATCTTCCACACCATACGTTTAATCCTTTGTTACAGCAAACCGGTGAGCTTGACAACCTCACTGATTCATTGGGACAAAGTCTTGAGTTTGTGTTGTGCAGGTCTCCATGTTGTTTACAACACCTATGTGACGTTTCCTTCCTACTTCTTGTTTGATAACCTCGGTCTCAATTGATGGAAGACTTCTTGCTTGCTTCTTCACATCTTGCTCTAGGGGTTTCCAACGAAGCGCTTCCACGTCAAACACCAGGCGCCATCAAGCTTTATGGTGCCTTTACTGGGGAATCTACTTCAACCTCTTCCACCTTGTCAAGTGCTATCATGGTCAAGGCCGATGTATTTCGCTGCCCTGAATGCATCAGGATGGTCATGAAGTTCTTAGCTGTCTAGCTGTTTGGTTGCAAGCTATTGTAATTAATTATGTGGTTGTCTTATATCCCCTAATCATATATGGGTGGTAAAACTATGATAACCTTTTGATGGATTAGAGCTATGACTAGTAAGTACTGGTATGGTATATTTGTATATATATGATGGTTCCCTATATGACCAAGACCAAATATTATGACAATGACTGTGTTCCATCTTAATATGTGAGGAGGAAGTTGCACACACAAGCATAATTGATCGATAGTTTTGCTTGCTCCAATGATTTGAGTATATTTGTAGAAAAGGGAAAACTGATTATGGGCATGGTTTTTAGACCCGAAGCAAGATCCGGTTCCCTCTGTACTGCTATTAAATTTTAGTGTATGTATTGCCGAATCAGTCTTTTTGAAATGCTGCTAATTTGGCCAAGTGTTGCTGAATATGATCTAGGAATCTGTCGATATTTTCTCTATCTTATTTTGTACTGGTGAATTGTTCAAATGCTACTGAATTTTTGAAAAGTTTTGTCGCTGCTACTGGGCCGATTGCTCTAGAGCTTTTACCTGTGTTGAATCGTAACCGTTGGTTCTGTTTTGGACAGTGATGAGAGTGTGGTTTCACCAAGTGAAGTCATTGGATACCAGTCCAGTTTTGGCACGGTGTCTGTCTCTTGTTATTTAGATATTTTTACATGAATATATCTATTAAAAGAATTATGGCTTTTTCACCCTCTGTCGGTGAGGTCTAGTTCCCTCTGTACTGCTATTGAATTTTGATGTTTGTCTTGCTGAATCTGTCATTTTGAAATACTGCTGAATTGGTCAAGTGTTGCTGAATATGTAGTAGGAATCTGTCAATATTTTCTCTATCTAATTATGTACTACTAAATCATTCAAATGCTACTGAATTTATGAAAAGTTCTGTCGCTACTGCTGGGCTGCTATGTTTCATCGGAACCGTTGGTTGTGTTTTGGAGAGTGCTGAGTGACATAGAAGGTAAAGATACAGCTTGATTTCACCATGTGAAGTCATTGGATACCAGTCCAGTTTTTTCACATGCAGTGTGTGTCTCTGGTTCTTTATATTTTTTTACATGAATATATCTGTCAAACAAATTATCGCCTTTTCCACTCTGTCGGTGAGGTCTGGTTCCCTTTGTACTGGTATTGAATTTGAGTGTCTGTATTATTGAATCAGTCATTTTGAAATGCTACTGAATTGGTCAAGTGTTGTTGAATATGAACTAGGAATCTGTATATTTTTTGTCTTATTCTATACTGCTAAATCATTTAAATGCTACTGAATTTCTAAAAAGTTCTATCGCTTCTTCTAGGCTTCTTGTACTAAGATTTTTCCTGTGTTTCAAACAAAACCATTGGTTGTGTTTTGGACAGTGATGAGAGTGTGATTTCACCAAGTGAAATCATTGGAAACTTATCCAGTTCTGGCGCACGCGATGTGTGTCTCTGGTTCTTTTGATATATTTACGTGAATATATATTTCAAAAGAATTATCTCTTTTTCCTCTCCGTCGGTGAGGTCTTTGTTCTGAATCCCATGGATCCATAACAGAATGCAGAGTTTACTAACAAGGAGATGAAAGATAATATCATTCAATTTCTTTGTCATAGTGGCAACACACACGGTTATATGTGTGATGTTTTCAGTTTGAATCCTCTACGCTTGACATATATATTTTTTGGTTTACATTATTTTCTTCTGGCAATATTGCTTTACAGAGAGGCTGACATGAAAGACCCACCAGCCTGCAGTGTCCATCTTAATTTTCTTCTACTAGCAATATTACCTTACGGAGAGGCTAACATGGTGGACCAACCAGCCTTCAGCATCCCTCTTAATTTTCTTCTAGCAATATTTCTTTATGTAGAGACTGACATGGCGAACCCACCATCCTACAGCGTCCCTTTTAATGTTCTGGTTTGAAAAAAAAGTTAAGTACTTGTAAAGAGAGGCTGGCATTAGGGACCCACAAGCTAGGACATACTAGAGAGGCTGACATGGGGACCCTAGCAGGAGGACGCCAAGGTCAAAACAGCAGACGCAGCCGAAAAAAATTCCATCATACACACATTTCATTTACAATGTATTAACTTGTCATTAAAAAATATATTGATATGTGGGACCCACCATCGAGAGCTTATACATGTGCTACCACATCGAGCAATGTTACCTAGTTCCAAAGAAGGAGGTGCGAACGAGAAAACAGGTCAGCATGCACACATTTCTTCTAATGAGAGGCCGAAATGAGGGACCCACCACCCCGGATAAAATGCTCCTACATGAGCAATGTTGCCAAGTTCGAAACAGGAAGGCACGAGCGAGAAAAAAGTCTAGCATGCACACATTTATTTTATCGAGAGGCTCACACTGGGTCCCACCATCCTGTATAAACACTTGATGCATCGAGTAATGTTGCCAAGTTTGAAACAAGGAGGAGCGATCGAGATAAAAGTGCAGGATGGACACGTTTCTTCTAATGAGAGGTTGGCAAGGGGACCCACCAGCCTGTATTAACGGCTGATGCATCACGTAGTGTTGCCAACTTCGAAACAAGGAGGCGCGTCCAAAAAAGGTTCAACATGCACACGTTTGTTCTAATAAAAGACTGACATACGGGACCAAGCAGCATGACCAAACGGCAGATTCGTCGAACGCTATGTAGTTCGGAACATGGTAGTGCTAGAGAAGAAAACAATTTACATAATACAAATGATTCTTCTAATGTGAGGCTGATATAATGGACCCAAAATCTTGAATAAACGGAAGATACCGCGATAACTCTATGTTGTTCACTGATATAGGATTCATCAAACCGCTAGATAATAAAAAATCCATCATACACACATTTTTCCTAATGAGAGGATGACATGTGGGGCCTAGCTGCGTGATTAAATGGTAGACAATGCTATCAAGTTCGTAATAGGATAGAGGGAGCGAAGGAAAAAATTCCAACATACACGATTCATCTAATGAGACCAAGCAGCATGACTAAACAACAGATAGATAGAGCAACGTTATCAAGTTCAAATCAGGGTAGCGCGACCGAGAGAAAATACCATCATACACGTATTTCTTCTAATGAGAGGATGTCATGCGGGGCCTAGCTGCGTGATTAAACGGTCGATGCATCTAGCAGCGGTATCTAGTTCACAACAGGGCAGCGGGAGCGAAGGAAAAAAATCGATCATACACACGATTCTTCTAATGAAAGACTAACATATGGAACCCAACAACTTGATTAATGGCAGATAGATCGAGCAACGTTATCGAGTTCAAATCATGGAGGCATGATTCAAGGAAAAAAATCCATCATGCACACGTTTCTTCTAGTATGAGGATGACACATTTGACCCAACAGCCTGATTAAATGGCAGATATATCGAGCAATGCTATCAAGTTTGTAACTAGGAAGGAAGAAAATTCCATCATACACACGATTCCTCTAATGAGAGGCAGACATGTGGGACCCAACATCCTGACTAAATGGAAGAGGCATCGACCAAAGTTATAGAGTTCAAATCAAAGATGCGCCGAAAAGTTTGGTTTGCTAGAGTCACTAACATCCGGGACCCATGCGCCAAAAAATACTTCGAGTCAACATCTCGCAAGGAAGGGGAAATTATACCATGCGACCATGCGACCGTCGACCGTCGAGCTTCATCTATGTTCTTAGCGTTTTTGTCATAGTAGAGGGGCATGAAACCGAAAAAAAAGTTTTGCATCGGCCACGACCGAGCCAAGAATTTCATCGCGTAAGATGCTCCTTCTACGATGGATGGGCCATCATTGCGTGAAACACTTCTTGTAAAGTTGTCTATATATTAATCTACTCTTTTAGATATGGAGTTCCTTAAAATTATAGCGTTCAATTATATTACTGATCATGCACTAGTACAAACTTGTACTAGTGATGCTCATGCATACTACCAAATATTTCTAGTGTTCAATTATATTACTGATAATGCTCATGCACACTACCAAATATTTCTAGTGCACACTACCAAACATTTGAGTTAGTCAAATTCAAAATAGGTGAACCTTATTATTCCTCTGTATCAAGTGAATGGACCTCATTTGCTATTAATCTCTTCCATGTATGAACCTCATTTGTTCTTAGGACACAATTTCACTCTTCGATGTACATATGTATTATGCCATATATTTTCTTCGATGTGTGAACCTCATTTGCTCTTAGGACTATAGCAAGCATGTGTAAACACCTTCCTTTGCTGTTAAATTATGAAATATTGTCATAATTTGAGATTAACAAAATCCAGAGTTCTAACCATATCCGGATGTCCGAATATTCACGCAACGAGATTTCCTTCAAAGAGTGCATGAAAAAAAGTTATATTGGTGAGACAATCATAATTAAGTAACGAAACGGTCTCACTTCATGATTAAACATTTGAACTAGTCAAATTCATAACAGTTGCATCTTATTGCTCTACAACAAGACGCATGAACACTAGTCGTCATGCCTTTCAGGGTAAAGATCCAAGGTTTGTACTATGCAAATTATTTTCTTCAGTTTCACTCTAGAAAGAATGTGTAAACACCTTTCTTTTACTTTAAATTATGAATAATTATCAAATTTTCGGATAATCTAAACCGAGTTCAGATTATATCAGGAGTTCCGAATATTAGCCTTTTTCAAATTAGTAGTCGTCTTAGCTAGGGAAGTTCTTGGCAGCAAAATATGAAATATTCGAAGAACGGATGTTGTTAGAGACGTTTTCCACTTTCATCCGTCTAATGCTAGTACTTAGAGGCAACTATCTGAAATTATTTGGACAAACATTTAGATATGTGCCACTTTTGTTCTTCCCCGCCCGTCCAGACCACTGTCCATCGTTGCTGTTCCCCTACATCTCCACCACCGTGGCCTCCAGTCCCCTGCCTCTCCACCATCGCCGCCTCCGGTACCCTGCAGTGTGGACGCTCTCCCTTGTCTCCGATGACCCCCTTTGTCGTCCACGTAGGTATGCGTGAAAACCAAACACCCAAAAACGTAAATCATCACCTTCCATTGAGGAATTTTTCCATGGAATTTTCATTTTCCTTCTATAATTTAAGGTTCATGGTTATCAAGATGGAAAGAGCCAACTTAGTAGTTAGGAGGGCTTCCCCCAGCCAGCCTGAATCTGTCCCAACTCTTTTCCCCTTGTATAAATCTAAAAGTCAGCAATTGTCAATTCTAGCAATAGAGATTTAATTGTCACTTCATTAGTCTTCTTGCATCTTGATTGTATTAACATGCTCTCTATATGTATCTATTTAACATATGAGAACATGTAGTGACGATGCAATAATGCTATCTAGTGATGATAATTTTCGCTTTACCTTTGGTGGTTTTGAAATTCAGTCATCAGATAAAGAGCCCACTGAGAGGATTGAGTTTAGAGGTATCAAAAAAACATCAAAATTAGAGTCATCTATTTTGTATGTGTTTAGACGGTAGACATTGATTTGTTGTTGCATTAGGGCCTCAACACAAGGGAGACTTCCTCTTAGACTTGTGTGAACCTAAATTTCCACCAGAAATCAAGTACTACATATACAGGTTACCCTATTCATCTATCATGAAAAAGAAGTGTAAGCTGGTAAGATGATATATTCTTGATAATGTTACCAACAAGCTACCCTGTGATATTTAAATACTTCTAGTAATCACAAGCATGCTAATTCTTCAATTATCTATACTTTCCTAGAAATTTGGAGCTAAGTTCACAAGAAAATACCAAAAGAATCTCCTCGATGAACCTATTGATGTCCATGTTTGGCAAATGAAGAGCAAAAATCCAAAGATGATTAGGATAAAGACGGGAGCTGGGTCAAATTCAATCTTGACAACTAGATGGGAGAAGGTAATGAGAAGCTTCAACCTAAATAAGGATAGCATTGTCCTTTTTTCTTTGATGAAAAAGATAATGAAGAGGTACATATTCTGGTTCAACAACTTCCATGGGGTGGCCCATTATAAATGTAATGATGGTTTCTTAGAGAGTACCAATTATGCTAGATGATTGATTTATGTAATGCCCTTTGTATATACTACCATAATGTGTAATGGATAAATTTTTATGGATTCCCCAACTATATATACCGCGATCGAGCTATTATATATATATATGTGTGTGTTCTTGAGTTAATCTGTGTATCTGGCAGTTGAATCATGATTATGTGTCATGTCAGATATGATCGATATTGAATTAGCATGCTACCATTTAAAATGCTTTACACACACTGGAGACTGTCACTTTAAAAATTCGCTTCATGGCACACTACTTCTAGAGACAGTCTTTGTTAGAATCCAACTCAGGTCCCGTCACTATTGGAGGCGGTCCCTAGTAGAGGTTGTCTAAGGTCTAGGAGTTCTTGCAAGCGGTCAGAAATATTGGATGTCTCCAGCTCGTACATGTTAGAGGTGTATTCCATTTTGCACCGTCTGAGGTCATGTATCTTACAGATGCAAAGAAAAACTAGCTCAAGTGGTGTGATGTTAGAAGCTATGCGCTTGAGCCGGGACAAGATACCGTCTGAGTCCTATGGGAAATTGATGTCTCTAGGTAACAAGTTTGTACTATTGACGGGACCCACAGTATGATTTTCCGCAAAAACCTGTCGAAGTGTACGAACTATGGTACCAGGTGATCTCTCCACACGCGAGAAGCCACATGGTCTGATGTCTACGCTGAGAGATGGCATGGGATTACATGGCCACGTCGGCTCTAGAAGGCCCCATGTCCGCGAGAAACCGTAGACGGTTTGGGTTTACATCGCCACATAGGCTATGAATGACAAATAGCCACAATAAAATAGAGGCTACTATAGTCTACGACGCGACGTGTACTCTCAACGGGTCCCAGGTACACGAGAAAACACGGACGACATGGGCTTACGATGCCACATACAAACCTAATGGGACATATGGCCGTGAGAGAACGCGGCTGCCATGGGCTTAGGGAAGGATGTAGGCTACGTGCAGGAAGGAGCGCATCTCACTAAGCGGTCCTACCCGTGTATGTTGACGGCGGGCCTAGATCATGTGCGCGATCCACCATGCGCCTCACACCGAGCGTGGGGCTTGTTACTTTGTGGACCAAAAGTTCGCAGGGGAAGGCATCACAGGATTCAAGTTGCATGTAATCACCGCGTTTCGAAAAGTTGGGGGGGGGATAATTACCGAGAGGGTTATTTCGAGTATATGGTGGCCAAACAAAATATTTTCAAATCTTAGCCGTTATGGCAGAATATTCCGTTACATTAGTATCTTCCGTGCCCCTTCTAAGTCACCCTGCGCGTGTCGCACAGGAAAATCCATTTCTATACTTTCCTAACCCCCGACACTAAATCTGGCGGCGGTGTCCCTTCCCCCACAATGAATCTGGTTCGGGAGCGACGGCGATTATTTTTCTCCCCACCCCTCCCACTCCCACACACCCCACACCCCCTCCCCACCCCCACACACACACTAAATCCGCCGGCATCGTCCGTTTTCTCCTTGTCCCACCATATCCATGCCCAGCATGTCTAGCAAGGCCAAGGTGGTAGCTACGTTGGTGACTGATTCGGCCTCGTCGAAGCCAGCGTCTTGGGCACAACACCAGACAAGCGAAGAAGCGGCGGGATTGCAGCCCAGGTTAGCGAGGAGGCCAGCCAGAAGTCTACTAACAGGATACCTATGATTAGCGGGTTGAAGAGAAAAGCTAGGCCGGTGGCGAAGTGTTCGGCTGCAGTGCGGGGTCGTGCAAACCATATCTCGAAGAAAACCACACGAGATAAGAGCTATAGGTGAATTTTTATTTTATGTGCCTTGTCTTACAAGTAGATTAGTTATTGCAAAGTAGTGTTGAGGATGTGCGTCTGCTTGTCAACTACAAAGAGGTTGTGTCTGTTTCACAGCTGATAGATATTCTTCATGCTATGATTCCTTGGGGATCCAGACATAGGGAAAAATTTGGTGTGGCGTAACACGAGTGATACCTAAATGCAAATAGAGGACACCCATGAGTTTCAGATGCTTTGGGAGGGTTGTGCAGCTGATCGTAAGTTAAAAGTTGAAGCCATGATTGATGATATGTATGTAGATACTGAAGATCTTGGTGCCAGAGCTTCTTCTGCTCGAGTTTATGGACCACCAGATGCTGGTCAAGCTAAGTTCAATATACACCTAGAGGTGGATTCATACACAACAAAACTTGATGGTAGATTTAATAAACCATTTTCGTCATGTAGTGTGGAGATAGTCGTCGATTCCAAAAACATAACTCCTGTTGAACTAAGAGAGATGATTGGTAGGGAAATCATTATTGGCCCTAAGCAGATGGCACGACTCCGGTGGTGGCATCATAAGAAGCAGGGATTCATAGAGGATTTGTATACCAATGATCTGATGCAGATTATGCAACAAAAGAAGCAAACCAGGAAGGTGTTCTTCCTGGCTGCCATTTCTGATGTTGTTAGACATGGTGTAGTGGATGGAGAGGCTCATGTTGTGGCTGAACAGAACGAGGCGATAGACGTTGATTAGATCTGATGAGAGTTGCTACCCAGGGCTTGTCATATAGATCGCAGGATTCTCCTGCGTGTATTTGTAACAAAGATTGTTGTTGCTTTGAAATTGTGTTGCTATGGTCGTGTTTTTTCAGAGATTGCAATCCAATGTTCTGTGAGCTGCGGAGATTTTCGGACATATCATTCATTGAAACCATTACTGAACAAGGTGATATATAAGTACCTTGTAGTTGACATGATTGTGATGTAATATAATTCTCTGTGAGATCAGCAATTGGACTAATTGTTGGATAACTACTTGTTACTTAGAAGGAAGTACTCTCATGGATGAACGAGTGTAGGGTTTAGGAAAATAACTTAATAAGTAGGAGACAGTGATCTATTGGACGGACAGGTCTAGGATTTAGTTATAATGGTTAAGGGGTTAGTAGAATAAACAGTTCATTATACCCTAATCCATAAACCATAATCCTATATTTTTCGGTAGATAAGATTTTGTATGTTGCTATAAGTCAAAAAAATTGGGAAGGAGGAAGTACATGATTAATATTACAAATTAAAATGAAGAAAGAGAAAAACTATTAGATATGAGACATTAATCAAGCAACGGGACATCGTATCAATTAAACCATTGTAGCATGCCAATTTAGTCAATGTTGCAACGCTGATGCACTTCACTTTCCCCACTCTCGCTCTCTCCACACACTTCCCTCCTCTCTCTCCTCACCATCGCCGAAGTATCGTCGTGGCCGCATTCGCCATGCCGTCCTGGAACGACGAGGACGACCAGTCGAGCAGCCATAGCCTTCTCTTCGACATCGAGTCTTCCGTCCCTAATGTGAGTTCCTCTATTTTCTTGGCAATGGTTAGAAATTGGTAATTACCTCAACCCAAGATTCGAAATGTGCATGCAATCGTGCTTATTTCTAGATTTTTCTTACCTTATAGGTACTACTCACGATCTACGAACCCGATTGGGAGGGCCTAGATCTCTATTGGGAAATGCCATGTGACCATCGGCTAAAACTAAGGAAATATGTTACATTTAAAGGAATTAACACTGGAAGAAGGCCTTAGGGTTGTACAGATCAGGTTTTCTTTCGTTATGTAAAATGGTGACATGAAGAAAATTGTGTAGTTTTAAGTTGATAATTAGGTCCATGGTTTTTTTAGGTTGGCCCGGTGTGTAAAGCAGTAGAGTGGGTGGATCTTGAGTGGAAAGACGCACTTAAGAAATGTTTGGCCTAGTTGTGGGATATGTATGATCTTGAAAGCTCGGGGAGATTTACAAATGACTATGATGCAGCTGCAAAAAATTACAAGCTCTTGAGACGAAATAAGGAGAGGGAACAAGAAATCAATCATTTGCGATAAGAACTAAATGACACAATCAATGGGATCTTGTTGCTGGGAACTGCACGGAAGCTTCAGAAGGCAGAAAAGGAGAGGGATCAACTCATGGAAGAGAATAAGAAGATAGATTACTGCATTGTGGATCTGTGGAATGATCTGAAGAAGGAGCGCGAGGTTAAAAAGAACAAGCTACAGAGGATGAAGGAAATTTTAGATGAATAATTTGTGTTGTGGCAGTATCTAAAACTATTTAACTGTAAGACTTGAAGTTGTGATATCTTAAGTAATCCAAACTCAATCCTTGAGCAAAATAACCTTTCATAAGAAAGCATAGTTTGCATAGATATAGGTCCACATTTATAAAATCACTACTACATGGATAAAACACGATTAGGTCCGTCAGAAGAAATTATAGTTTGCAAACAAATTTTAGAAGAAATTATAGTTTGCACTAAGCCTGGCGTGGAGATGCTCGTTTTCCTTCCTGAGAACCTCCAGTTGGAGGGTTCGTTCGATCAAGTCCGCTTTGGTTTTTACCTGCTACGTTAGTACTTGGACGTGCGCCTCCCACTGGTTCAAGCGCTATGTCTGGGACGAGAAAAGCTAATCAGTAAGCTTAAGATTATCCCCCATGATCTCCTTCATGATCTTCTCCTTCACACACGCTGAGGCAATACCTTTCTTGTGCAGTTCCTTCCAGCTAAAAATGTCCACCTTCAGATTGTGGCACTTGTCATAAAGGATCGTGAATTCTTCTCTCAGGCGGTCATGGGATACTTTCCAAAAATTCTTCTTCTCCATTTGGATGGCCATCTTGTACTTTAGCCAGTTCAGAAGTTCTGGGTTGAGATTTCGACTCTTCTGCAGCAACAAAAATATATGGTTAGTTTCCATAATTTAAACAAGTAACTAGTGTCAAGTTCATAATTTTAAGGATAGAGAGATCTAGGATTGTTCAAAATTTAACAGAATCAACTAGTGGCACAGTTCTAATTCCAATGTCAGAGCAATATAGGATTTTCCCAATTCAGCAGGATAAACTAGTTGCACATTCCTGATTTCAATGTTAAAGCAATATATCCTTTTCCCAATTCAATAGGATAAAGTAGTGGCACAATCCTAATTTCATTTCCAAATCAACCTTGGACTATCTCCAACTAAGGGTGTTATGGTTTTTTCCAATATAACCAAATAGTAGTTGCCTAGTCATAATCTAATTCAAAGCTAGATACATAATGTAAAGAAAGGATGATGTCCATTCATGAGAACAAAAACCCATAATTCAGTTGACAGGAAAGTAAGATAAATA
This sequence comes from Avena insularis, assembly GCA_023614405.1. NCBI lineage: Eukaryota > Viridiplantae > Streptophyta > Magnoliopsida > Poales > Poaceae > Avena > Avena insularis. The sequence goes on along the minus strand of CM042685.1, from coordinate 85,844,779 downwards.
GAGAAATAAGGAGTTGCTCCAAGATTCCTTAGTTGCACGACATATATAAATTACAAAAGCAATGGAGCATGAACTGAAATTCATGTTCCCTCTACTCGGAATCTTACTTGGGCACTTCCTGATACACCTCCATCTTGGTCATTAGCTCCTCTTTCTCCTTGTTTAGATGCTTGAGCATGGTGAGACCTCGGTTCATGTACTCCTTCATCCCTCTCACTGGATTGAGGCAAAAGTCCTTGTTATTGTAGGTTTTGATGGAAACCTTAGCTTCGCTGATGCGTTCTCTTGTCACAGATGTGCTTGGTAATTAACTTGATGGCCATGTCTTGTTTGGACAAGATATGTGCGATCAACTTCTGCAGCTCGTCGATCACCCTCTGTAGCTCGTCGCGCTCTGCTTCGAACCTCTTGATGTTAAGTGAAAAATCAAGCGTGATCTCCTTATGCAGAGACAAACACCTGCGAAGGCGGTCATTATCCTGGGTTAGGGAGGGTGCACCCTGCATTTGGTTGTCAATCTTGGGATTGATCGCGACCACCTTGTCACGGCAATCATCATTCACTTGCTGCATTGTTCATGTTATTTAAAATATGTACTCTATAATTAGAATGCATGTTCTAGGGAGGACAATATTCAAATCACAAAAACCCAAATGTTTCTACGAAGAACAATATTGAATAAAAGGATTGAGCATGGTCCCTACCGAGAGGTGCCCTCGCCTGCTGGAACATTCAGCACCAACACCGCCTCGTGCTCATTTCAGGTTCCATATCCGCCCTGGAATACGTAGCAGAGTAACAATAAGAAGAATAAGAGGTAGACATAGACGAAGAAGAAAACAGAGAAGAAGAATACTATGCTAGGAGGAGTCCTCGCCTGCTAGAACATTCGACGGCACTTCTATGAGAGATTGGGCCTCTGTGCGATGGGGTGATTGAGCAGATGGTTGAGCAAGAAGTTTCTGGAGGCGAGCTCTCTCGTTTCTCTCCACGTGCACGATCGATCTGCCTCTCTTCCAGGGAGGCATGGCTAATGAATATGGAGGAAGGTGGGGCAGGAGGAAGAAGAAAGTGATAGTTTGGGGAGGATATTCAAAGAGACCAGTTCATGGTATAGTCCTATACAAGACCACACTACAAGAAATCTGCTAATTAGTGACCTTTTCTTAATGACCATGAGTTTTTTGAACATAGATCTATGACCAATCTGAATCAACATATCGTAAGACATTTGGAAGGGTCCAAACCTTGAAAAACAACGATCTTTCATGTCAAAAAAGTCATAACTTGATTACATCAATTTGTCATAACATAGATAACACTAGTCCATGTCCTTAATTTTAAGTGACTACGACCAATTTAAATGGTTGTTAGTTTAAATACATGATTCATTAAAATGACAGGACTGCCAAATAATCAGTTTCACCTATATGTCATGTCCATGTGTCAATTTTTTTTCTATATGTCATGTCCACGTGTTAATTTATGTCCATATTTCAATTTTAGGCTGACCACGGGACCCACAGCGACCTGTAGGTGGGACCCAGCACACAGGCTCCCACAGCGAGCTGCAGGTGACCTAGCGCGCAAGCCCCCAACACTAGCTGCAGGAGGGACCTACCGACCGTGACCTACAGGTGGGCCTCCTCACGTGGGAATAAGACCTACAAAGTGCCTCGCTTGTCAGGTAATAAATCTTAGCAAAAAGATGCAGGCAAGGAGAGTCGAACCGGGACCTACCGACCGTGACCTACAAGTGGGCCTCACTCGTCAGGGAATAAATCTGTGACCTACAGGCGGGCCTCGCTTGTCAGGGAATAAATCTTAGCAAAAAGATGCAGTCAAGGAGAGTCGAACCAACGACGTCCTTCCTCCCGTTCGATGCTAACCACCAGACCAACCCGTGCTACTATGTAAGTTATGCACACGAGCACTATACATTTATAACCTCTGACTTCTTAGGGCTGCTCCGACAATGGCCTTGGGCCGACCACAGCGTGTGAGCATGCACGAATATTAGGCTGGGCCATAATTGCTGGCGGTTTTGCACTGTCGGGCGCCTCCCGCTCTTTTTACTTTATATTCTTTTCTAAATTCTTTTGTATATATCTTTTTATTCATAACTTCAAATAAATTCAAACAAAATTCAGAGAACTTGTAAAATTTTAGGGAATATTTTAAGTATATTATGAAAGACTTTTACTATCTATGATGCACATTCGTTTTTGAATTTATTATGCCCGTTTCAAACTATGATTAAAACGGCAGGCATTAAGGTTCATAGATAGGGGATGCTCCTCGCTAAACTCTTAATGGATCTCTGAAAAAACATCATATTGTAAGTCTAAAAATGAATTTTTCAAATAATCATGATCATTAGATCATGTACATGTAGTTCAAATTAGACCCACTTCCTATCGATTCGGTACACATTTGTTTTTTTATCAGGGGTGTATGAAATGGTTTAAGACATCCTACTCAGGACATTTTCCATGTAAAGTTGTCTAGTATTTTTGAAAAATATGGTTTTAGCATTTTAAATTAACCAATTGGTGATTGCTTCACAAAACGCCTCGTTTTTTGCACTCGGAAAATGAAAAATAGTTTTTTGTGTGACGAAAAGGAAAAATTCCTCCTACAATATTGGTCTCCGTCCCAAGATACATATTCATGTACAATATGGGCACATTATCATAAACTATCTGATTCTGGCCATAACATTGGTCATTTGGCGAAAACCATGAAACCTCGAACATTATATGTTATTTCTGAAGGTTTTTTACACAATTGCAATATACTAAGTTTGGTATTTTTATTTGTAAATATGTCACATAATAAGACACCAGGCGAAGAATTTACCTCGTTTGGACCGTATTTTAATTTATTATGCTTGTTTCAAACTATGGTCAAAACGGAGGGCATGAAGGTTCATAGCTAGGTGTTGAGCCTCACTAATATTTCATCGGATATATGATAAAATAGCATTTTGTGAAGCTAAAATGATTTTTGCAAAAAATCAAGAGGATTAGATCATGTACCTATAGTTCAAATCGGATCCACTTCCTACCGATCGGCAAACATTTATCTTTTTAGCGACGGGTGTAAGGGAAGTTTTGAGATATCCCAGTTGGGACATTGTCCATGTAAAATGGTCTAATATTTTTGAAAAATGTGGTAGCACCATTTTGAAACTCTCATTTGGTGGTTCTTTTGCAACGCCCCATTTTTAGCATTCGGAAAATGAAAAATGCATTTTTCATGCGACAAAAAGGAAACCTTCCGCCTACAACATTCTTCGACATCCCAAGATACACATGCATACACAATAGGGGCACATTATCACAAATTATACCGCGATTCTGGCCATAACAATAGTCGTTTGGTCCGAAAGCCATGAAACCTCGAACATGATAGGTAATTCCTGTGAAGGTTTTTTTGAGACACTTGCAATATACCAAGTTTGGTATTTTTCCTTGCAAATATGTCACATAATAAGACACCGCGCGAAGGATTTACCTTGTTTGGACCATTTTTTAATTTATTATGCTTGTTTCAAACTATGGTCAAAACAGAGGGCGTGAAGGTTCATAGCTAGGTGTTGAGCCAGCTAGTATTTTAGTGGATCTATGATAAAATAGCATATTGTGAAGCTAAAAATTATTTTTGAAAAAAATCAAGAACATTAGATCATTTACCTATAGTTCAAATCGGACCCACTTCCTACCGATTCGACAAACATTTGTCTTTTTCATGACGGGTGAAGGGAAGGTTTGAGATATCCCGGTTGGGACATTATCCATGTAACATGGTCTAATATTTTTTGAAAAATGTGGTGGAACCATTTTGAAACTCTCATTTGGTGGTTGCTTCACAAAACGCCCCGATTTTGGCATTCGGAAAATGTAAAATGCATTTTCTGGGCGACGAAAAGGAAAAATTTCTCCTACAACATTGTTCGCCATCCCAAGATACACATGCATGCACAATATGGGCACATTATCAAAAACTATGCCGTGATTCTGGCCATAACATTGGTCGTTTCGCCCGAAAGCCATGAAACCTCAAACATGATAGGTCATTTCTGTGAAAATTGTTCTGAGACACTTGCAATATACCAAGTTTGGTATTTTTCCTTGAAAATTTGTCACATAATAAGACACCACGCGAAGGATTTACCTCGTTTGGACCATTTTTTAATTTATTTTACTCATTTTAAACTATGGTCAAAACAGAAGGCGTCAAGGTTCATCGCTAGGTGTTGAGCCTCGCTAATATTTTAGTGGATCTGTGATAAAATAGCATATTTTGAAGCTAAAAATGATTTTTGCAACAAATCAAGATCATTAGATCATGTACGTGTAGTTCAAATCGGACACACTTCCTACCGATTCGGAAGACATTTGTATTTTTCACGACAGGTGGACGGGAAGGTTTGAGATACCCCGGTTGGGACATTCTACATGTAATATGGTCTAATATTTTTTGAAAAATATGGTTGAACCATTTTGAAACTCTCATTTGGTGGTTGCTTCACAAAACACCCCATTATTTGGCATTCGAAAAATGAAAAATGCATTTTCCGTGCGATGAAAAGAAAAACTTTCTCCAACAACATTGTTCGCCATCCCAAGATACACATTCATGCACAGTATGGGAACATTATTAAAAACTATGCCGCGATTCTGGACATAACATTGGTTGTTTGGCCCGAAAGCCATGAAACCTCGAACATGATAGGTCATTTCTGTGAAGTTTTTTACAAGATGTTCACAATATGCCAAGTTTGGTATTTTCCGTGCAAATATGTCACATAATATGACACCACGCAAAGATTTTACATTGTTTGGAACGTTATTGAGTTTTTTATGCCCGTTTCAAACTATGGTTAAAACTACGGGCATTAAGGTTCATAGAGAGGGGATGCTCCTCGCTAAAGTCTCAATGGATCTCTGAAGAAACATCATATTGTGAGTCTAATCATGAATTTTTCAAAAAAATCATGAGCATCAGGTCATGTACATGTAGTTCAAACCGGACCCACTTCCTACCGATTCGACAGACATTTGTCTTTTTTGCCAGGGGTGGACGAAATGGTTTGAGATATCCTTCTCGAGAGATTGTCCATGTAACGTTGTCTAGTATTTTTGAAAAATATGGTTTTAGCATCTTGAATTAACCATTTGGTGGTTGATTCACAAACGCCTTTTTGCACTCGTAAAATGGAAGCGCATTTTTCGTATGCTTTAAAAGAAAACTTTCTCCTACAACATTGTTCGCCATTCCAAGATACACATATATGAACAAAATGGGCACATTATCACAAACTATGACATCATTATGGCCATACCATTGGATTTGTTTGGAATTAGTTATGGAGATCATAATAGAGCCACCCAATCAGAATATAGTATCATAGTACCCACGGATTACCCTACTGAAGATGATCTCAGCCGTCTATCTGCCCTCCATTCAATGCTCAAATTTCGACTTATATCCTTGTCTATGTTCATAAAATGACCAAAATGCCCTAGAGTACTCACAGTCTTCACCCTTCCAGAACACGGTCGAGAGGGATAGACCCACAACCCTAACCCCCTCGTGCCCCTTGCTCCTCTTCCCAGACCCCAGTGCCACTTCTTCCCTTCTCTTTCTCGCTCGACGGTTGTTCTCCCCTGTCCCACATCCTAGTCCTGACGGCGGCTCACCCCGGCCCCATCTCCGACCACGACAGGGTCGCCAGATCTGGCCACTGGATCGCCGGGCCATCAACGACTCCTCTGTCGGTCGGACTACCGCCCCCTCTATCGTCTCCACGACCTTCCCCTACCCACCCCTCCCAACTCCCCCTTTTTATTATACAACTGACACAAAATACAAGCTCAATTGATACCTGTAGAGTATTGTTCTGATGCCGGAGGGCCGCAGGTTCTTCTGCGGCATGTGGTCATGGAGTCGGATCTCGTAGGGCTCGAGGTAGACAGGTCATCCGATAAGGTGTTCTTTCGGAGACAGTACTACGGCAGTCTGTGCGCCATAGCCGGAGCTGTGTCGTGAAGCAGGGAGTGCATCCAGGAGAGCTCGCCATCGTCTCCAAGGAGGCCGTATGCTCCCTCCCCGAGAAGCCCATCAACGGATCAGCTCCTACCCGAGAAGGCCATCACTGGATCCGCTCCTCCCGACAAGGACATCACCAGATCCGATCCTCCCCGACAACGCACGTTGTCACCAGCGAGCACCGAAAGCTTCGCATCAGGTAACCCCCTTCTCTCGGTTGTGATCTGCCTTGTTTCAAAGCAGGTGAATATCATGTGGAAGTTGGCTTGTATGTACTGGTAGGAATGCTCATCCTTGAGCTAGTATATGTCCGTGCCATGTAGTAGTTGGGAATGCTCATGCTTTAACATGAGTAGTCTTGCTGCATTTTTCTAGTCATGCTACCTTTTGCTTATTGAGATAAGTTAGCTGATGTTTGTTTTTAGAGAACCTGCGTTCAAATATTTGCCATGGTTCTCTAACAAAGCAATTATGCAATAGAGATTGTTGATGCTCCATTTGGATGTGTAGTATTTTGATATCCTAAAATAGAGATTTTTCTGTAATTCTACATATGTCAGCATGAAGTTAATATTTGCATATTTAGCGGAACAAATTGAACCTCTGCCCTTCCCATAGTAATGTGATAAAGAATGTGTAAGCTATACATAGTAAAAGTACTCGCTGATTGTAGATGTGTGCAATGCTTGACCTGAGAATCTGGGTGCTTTGATTGTAGATGTTTTTTTGAATTGGTAGTAGATGGAGAGGTGCTCTGATTGTAGATTTTTTTCTAGATCTGTGTGCTCATATATCTGTTCACACTTAGTGTTGCTTACAATAATTAAACCTCTGTTTATTCTACTTGTAGTGTTGTAACTAAACCTTTGTTTCATATAATTGCAATACACAAACCTAATAGTAGTAGAACTTCTATTTGTTTGGGCCATGAGCCTTATGTTGAGATTGGGAACTATGAGTTCTGGTATTTATAATTTCTGTCTTGTAGTGCATACAGAAGTAGTTTGATTCTTTTGGCTCGTGTAATTAAGCGGTGAGTGCTTGGTTTCTTACGGATTATCTGAGTGCGTACGTGGGGTTATCAACCAGCGGTAGAAATGGTTTATATTCTTGCGGTGAGTTCTTTTCCAAACGAGCGCGCAACTCTTGGTTAAGAAACTGTGCATAGTTTTGATTTGCATACATATCTGCTATAATTGGTAAAACATGTACCGTGATGTTCTATGTCACATTCTCAATCATGCTTCTATCTTGTCTTGACTGTATGCTTGTGCAATTTATCCTATACTTCCATATATTTAGATATTATATTGCTGCTTTATGGTTCACATAATATAATTTCTGCTACTATTTATATTAAAACTTGACTAATCTGTTTCTCAATTGTTTGAGTAATACTACATATATCATGTTAAATAGATACTAGAATTGTCTAATTTGACTCTTATGAAACTTGTCTTCTGTCATTTGTTAGTGCATCATCAGATTTGTAGATGAGCTGCTTCATATACTGAATGTTTGGCTGTCAATAGAGAATTTCACAAAATGCCCCGTTCTTGTTGTAGATGAGCTGCTTCATATATTATTACTTCTTGTTTCATTTAGTTCTTGTCAGTACTGATGAAGATATAGATATAAACTTAAACAAGCAATTAAGATGGCATTGATTTACTGGACAACACCATAGGGGTAACTTTCATTTCCAAAATGATAGTGTTAAACATCATTTTCATTCCCAGTATAAACAATAGTCCATTTTCTAGAATTTTGACTATCATTAATGCACAAAGCCTAACTCTTCCTAATGTACAATAGCTTCAGGGAGATGCCATATGTGGCTAGACTGGAGCAAGGCGACGACGGCACTGACTAGTAGGAGGTCGGTGTCCTCTACCTGACTCTGGGAGAACTTTGAGGATGAGGACGAGCTACAAGTTGATGTTGATGAGTCCTGGAGCTGTTGCATCTCTATGTTCATTTGCCGCAGAGAAGCACACGGAGATGCTAGTGCTGCCGGCGAGAACCTGAGATGACCTGGACTCATGGCGGTCTCCTTGTTGAGTTGAAAGTTTAGACTGTTTCTGTTGCTATGTTAAGTTATATATTATTTGAAATATTGCTTGCATGATTCAGCTGTAGCTTTTTCTTAGAAAGCCCTCTTGTTATGTAGATATCATTTGAAATATTAATGTGCTGATTTGGATGTATGTTTGTTTTTGAAATGCCCGGCACCTATATTGGACCATATCGTTGTCTTAAGAAGGCCTCCAGCTAGTACCTATACTAGAATAGTAACTTAATTTTAGAAAGGCCTTGGCCCAGACAGTAGTGGACTGAATAGTGTGCAATTTCGAAAATATCAGAATGAAATGGCTGAGAATAAAAAATAAATTAACCCTAAAAGTCTAGAAACACTCAATTGAAATTGACCTTAGAAAGGCCGAAGCCCAAAAGAAAATGCACATTAACAGTCCAAGATCTGGTAAGAAAAGGCCATAATTCTTGGGCTTGGCCCATATAAAAGATCTAATTGGACCGGGCTAATTCTAATAGACGATCTTTATAATTGGTCACAGATTTACCACGTAGGATCGTCCACATAGGATCTGACGTGAACTGGCCAAACAGTCCGTGACCAATGCAGTTGGTCATAGAATTTGTGACCAACTTTATTGGTCATAGACGTCTATGAACAATTTAGAAAAAAGGTCATGGTGTTTAACTAGTGACGCTCAGCTTTTCACCTTCTGTATTTGGTCACAAAAAGGTCATCAATTAAAAAGTATGGTCTTTCAGTGACCAATATGAAGGGTCATGTATCACCAGATTTCTTGTAGTGCCACCATTTACTCCGGTGCTATCTCAACCTACATCCACTATTTGTTTGTTAATAGATGACCTATGTTGGTTCCTTCTCAAAGAAGATAGATTGGCAGAACCAGGTAATAATAGGCCTTAGTCCTCACGATGGGACTATTTTGTACTAGATTTAATGAGTTGGACGGTTCGATGGGCTTGGCTTGCCCAATATCCGTGGATAAAGGGGACGGGGTGGGACTACAAGTGAGGATGTAATTGCAGGCTACACGACCAGCATGAGTGCGTGCTTATGAGTGTATGTCACATGTTCAAGGGGTTGGCATGACATGCGCAACTCCGGACACAATATGCTGAAACGTTGAGCGCGTGCGACACGCTGGACACTTCAGACATTGCCATAAATTGCATTTTGTGATTTGTTCGTGACAACACTCCCAATATGTAGATATTTTGTGATGTAGTACAATTTTTACGTGACTAGACTACGAGTATGATCCTCGTGCCCCTTATAGGATCGACACCCAACTTTGCGTACCCGCCATCGTGCATTTCCGAAGAACTTCCTTGCACAAGATGGAACTGGGTTGTGGCAGTGGCAGATCCTTGCCGGTGGATGACCGTCCTGCGTCACTTGCTCGCCGCGACACCGTTCATGCCCGTCGTATGCCATTTGAGGCACCACGATTTGTCCAACCGCGCCTATATCCATCGACATTGGCGCTCAAGGACACAACGACGTCGAAGATTGTCATACCTGTAACATCCCAAAAATATAAAACAATGATCATCAAACTCTAATCACTAAAATTAGGGTTAACAAAAACTTTAATTAATTAAAATCATATGAATGCATGTGTGAATTAGATGATTTGATAAGTGCATGAATGAACTTGTGTGATTAACCTAAATAGCAAGAAATGGGTTAAAGAGGAAAATAACATCAAATAAAACATTTCCATGCAGAAACAAATCAAGAGAAAGTCAAAAACAAATCAAATAAAGCAAATGGTCATTTTTGCCAATCTTGCTCACTACGTCACTTTGAGTGTTTCTAGTCCAAGATTTCAAACAGAAAATTTCCCAATTCTTTTCACCCCTTGCTAGAACAAGTAAAAGTAAATCAAAGCCCACCTTTCGAACTTACAAAAACATTTGGCAACCTCATTCAAATCACAATTCAAAATTGAATCTTTATCATATGTGAAGATCACCCATTTTCAAAACCCAACCAAACGGTGCCCTTGACTAATCCAACTAACGGACACTCCCTAGTATGTGCCTAGCAAACCCACCAAGTTTGAATCTAAAATTCAAATTCAAAGTTCTTGACCATTTTATCAAACACCTGCAGATACAAATCAAACAAACATCAAACACTATAGTGTGTAGTAATTTGGCATAACTTGTTCCCTATCTAGCTCACTCTACACCTCGGTAGATCATCTAACTTGTTTAACCCTCTAGCTCGGTATAAACCAGAGACCATGCCATTAATGGCAAGCATGTAAAACCTCACCTTACCAACCCCAATGTAACGACAAGCTACAAGCCTAACTAGCCTCACCAACCTTGTCTTGAGCACTCCACCGTCCGTCGTCACTCCACATCCCAGCGCTCGAACCTTTAGCCTTTGGACCACCAGGCGTGCCGACCATTCTCTGTGGCCATGCCAAAGCGCGCTGCCCAGCCGCGACCGCTTTCGCACAAACGCCGCCTTCGCCGCGCCGCTCGTATGCGTGATCACCACTTTGAGAACCGCCCGGACATGCTCGTTCACCGTGACGGGAAGCGCCTATCGCCATTAAGACTTCCGTCGAGCCGCCCGCATATTACGAAACCGATTCGCACTTAGCCGCCGCCATCAATCCGTTGAGCTTCGCGGAGGCAATGCACCGTCCCTACCTTGCCATGCGATTAGCTTCGTTGTGCGATCGACCCACGAGCTCCACCCGTGCCATTCGGTCCCCTGACCACTATAAAAGTATGCCTCCTTGCCGTTTTCTTCACACCTCTCACTGATCACACGCACTCCCTCCCGGAGCAAGGTGAGCATCAGGTGGCCGGAGTTTCACCGGGGTTCGCCACTTCAGAGGAAGAGAGGCGTCGTCGATTGGAGCCTCCCCAGGAGAAGCTGTCGGTACCAGGAGAATCACCCTCGTCGACTTCATCGTTCGTCCCCGTCACCGACCTTCGTCTGGGCCCCGGTGAGCCTCCCACGACCCCCACCGGACGCGCTAGGGTTCTGTTTGCCCGACGTGGACGATGAACCAGAGCCATTCGATTAGAGTTAGATCCTACGGCCCTAATCGCACGTACCGCTTCGCCACTCGTTGTATCACTGACGAGTGTGGTCGCTCACTTAACCAGCCCGCCCGTGCGCTGTGCGTAGTGGGCCGACCCAATTAAACATCCCGCGCAACCCACCAATTCAAATTTAGATTTATTCATTTAATTTCAAACGATTACGTACCTAGATTCAAAAATCAACCCATCTCGACTCATTGAACCAAAATGCATGAAACCAATTTTATTAGAAAGGTACTGGAATTCTTAATCCAAGCCTATTGGATTCAACCCATTTAGATTTGTAGATCACCCATGGTAAAAATAACAAGGCAGAAGCTTTTCTGCATTCACACATTTTTCAAAATTCAACCATAAGAGCTTTTGAGTTGATTCCAACTCTCAAAAATCACATTTAACCATACCTTTCAGAATATATAAGATATATAGATTTACTTACATCAATAATGATCAAGTAATAAAAGAATGCCACATAGGCATTTCTAGTCACTTTAATTAAATAAAATAAAAAGGTTAAACCTTATTAAATTGTGACACCACTTTAAATCAAATTCACATGTACTGAAATATGTGGTGATGACATGTGTCAACATGATTTCACGTTTTAGTCAGAGAATATTAAATATGAAGTAGTTTTTCAATGAGTAGAAATTACTTTTCTCAAATAAAATAAATGAGACAAATGTTTTAATCTTGTAATGTTAGTGATGATGCTAGATCATCTAGTGTGAACATTTCTGATGATTAGAAATAATTAAGTATTGTTTGGTGATTGTGTACCTCGTATTTATTTATAGGCGCTAGTCTGGCCAAGGATACGAGGAGGAAGGAGGATACTACGAGGAAGAAGCCGAGGAGAACTTCAACCTTGCTACTGCACTGAAGGCAAGCTAACACATGCAAGCCAACACTTGCAACCTTGCAAGCTAACACTTACTGAATAGTACTTATGCAAGCCTAATGCTACTAGTTGAATGAGCAAGCTATTAAATTAGCAAGCTTACCACTTGATACCCAATCCTAGCTTTACTTGCAAGCTTAATACTTTATTTTCTTTATCAAAGCTTTCTCTTAGAGTTTACATAGTGACTTTTAGATTCTAAAAAGATAATTGAAGGTAGCATAAAGAGCATAAAACTTGGCCTAGATAATATACACTTGTTTATTACCCACCACTAGTATTTACCACTTGTAGATGCTAGTGCAAAGAATAAAACTTGTTCAACTTAACATGCGAAAACTTGGAGAAAATTGTCATGAAAACCTTAGAATGATCGGTCATTCTCTTTGAAATGTTTTGACATGTGTTCTTGAACACGGATGATTTGATGATGAAAATGTTGAGGCATGAGCCTTAGCCCTTCATAACACTGATTGTTGTCTGGATGCGATACCATTCCAATTTTACCGTACAACCACAATACCCGAAAATTGGGTAAGGCTTGACTTGAAATTTATATAACATAGTATGGGTTCCCTTACAGCCAAGGTCTGAGATGAGGCTACCTTGTGAAGATTATCCACCTGTGCAGTACCCAAGATGACAGTTGGTCATGGTTGGGAGGCCAAACTCACAGGAGAGGTGCCTATACTAGGGCATGTAATTGAAAGGTTAAGATTGATTATCCACATACTAAGTATGTAAATTCAGGATTGTTCCTGACGGATGTATCCAATGTAGTGGTGAAAGTGTATAATCTCTGCAGAGTGTCAAACTATTCGAATAGCTGCGTCCACGGTTATGGACAGTTGGAGTGGCCATACTGTTCCCCCGTTAGATGTGTTCAAAACCACTTGTGAAATGATTTGTGACTTTGACATGACCACAAAGAGTTGTTATATGAAATTCAAGTTCCCACTTAGGTGTTATAAAACTTTCAACTAGTTTTCTTTGCTTCTGAACTTTGTAGAGTAAATTTGGCTTTTTGCAAAACAACCCTAGAGCTTAGTATCCTACTACAAAAAACCCCTTAACTTGTTAGTATTAGTTTGCGAGTACTTAAAGAGTACTCATGGCTTTGTCCACAGCTATTCCGTGGCGAGACTATGAAGAAAGTACCAGGATGATGGACGCAGGAAGGATTCGACAACTAGGATCATCTCCCATCGTCGGCATACTGTGACCCGAAGATGGAGCTTCGCTTCGCTATCGTTATCTTTCGTTATTCATTGCTTGAGTTGTATTAAGAACTGGATCATGAGATCCTTATACGTATAAGACCTGATGTATGGTTTGTAATGGATGATGCACTATGATATCCAAATCTGTTATGTCTAATAATGGTAATCACAGGATTGCGATGTATGGCATATGACATCTAGGATTAAATATCTGGGTGTTGACAAGTTGGTATCAGAGCCATCCTGACCATAGGATACCATAGTTAGAATGGACATTCGAATCAAAAACTAAGTTTCAAAACCAAAGGAAGTGAGTATTTACAAAAACTTATTCCCATTCTTATCACTTGGATTCTTTCATGAAAATTCATGTTCCTCAAAATTCTTGCAAAGTACATAAAATTTGACACTTGATCACTCTACTAACTTACTCATCCTATACTCTTATTGATGGGCGTGAAGTATATTAAGTTTTATCGGTTGGAATGGAGGAGACCTCATCTTTGGCGTGACTTGGACCCGGTGTCTGGGCGTCCACACCACGAGTTCTTGAGCTCAGCTCAATGATCGGAAGGAGAAGATCTACATTGGCTAGTTGTGGAAAGTCTAGGAAATATTAAACCTCCCACTACGGAGAATTCAGTTCACCTTAAGAGAGAACAATGACTCGATGGACTTGCGAGGCCATGCGAGGAAGCTCTTGCCCATCTATGGCGAGTATCAATAAAAACAAGGGTACCCACTTTGAGTTCTACCCAAGGCGTGATGTGATGGGACAGCTGAGGCCCCATATCACCACGAGATGAAGAGTCAATTGGACCACCTCGGCTTCGTGATGTATGATCGTTAGAAGGAGTTGGACAATGCCGTTCCTCGCTAACCACAAATGCGCCGCCGCCTCCAAGAAGGATCAGACCATCGCCATGCTAGTGAAGGATCGTAAGTCTCATCGTCGTCAGCTCGACAAGAAGGAGCGCATCATGACCCGTCTTCGCCATCGGATCACGGATTTGGAGGAGACCATCCACGAGAGAGATATGGAGTTGGAGGAGAGGGAGAATGCAGTGGAAGACCTTCATGGAGACCCCTACTCCTATCTCAATGATGATGATGACTTTATGGAGGATTAGGCCATGGACTTCTTCACCGATGAGGATGACTTCGTCTTCATCGATGATGATGATGATGATGATGATGAGGATGATGAGAACACTGACTCCAAGGAGTAGTAGCACTTGAGCACTAGCGTTAGTGAGTTGTATTCTCCCACCATATCGTAGCTTCTGAATGGTTCCTAAAACCATCTGTTTTCCTTTGTGGTGTGTGTTTGTATCGTGTGCTATGAATGAATGAAAAGCAACTTCCTAGAAAAATTTGAGTCAAACTTTAAAAACTTCTCAAAACCTTGAACCTTAGAAGTTTCCCTATTTTCTCATAATCTACCTCAATCTTCAGATGCCTCCGAAGGAAGCAACTCAGCCCCGGACCCGATGTTGAACTCTTGCAAATGGTTGTTTCTGACGGCGAAGCCGAAAGAGCCGAACGTCAAGCCAACTTAGCCACCCTTCGAAAGATAGCTTAGATGGCCAACAACAATCAAGGCCATGGAAATCAGAACAACCATGGATCTAAGCTCAAGAATTTCCAGAACACCAATCCACCCGTTTTCACTAACTCAGAAGAGCCCCTAGATGCAGATGATTGGTTGAAAACCATGGAGAACAATCTGGAAGTTGCAGGAGTGGAAGCTAACGATAAAGTGTTGTTTGCTACCCACTATCTGTCCGGAGATGCAAGAGCATGGTGGAACAACGTTCCTGCAATGATGGTCGGTGATGACTTGGGAAGAGTTCAAAGTCAAGTTTAAGCGGAACCCATGTGCCACGGGTTTGATCAAGAGGATGAGGATGAATTCGAGGGGTGAAGCAGGAAGGATGACGATGGTGGAATCTGTGACAAATTCTTGTCATTAGCTAGGTATGCACCGAATGAGATCGACACTGAAGCCAAGAAGAAAGAGAGATTCTTGAATGGTCTGCACAATGAGATGCAGATGGTGTTAGTCAATATCCCCTTTGCCGATATTGAAGCCTTAGTTGATTCTGCCAGTCAGATGGAAGGAGAGATCAACCAAGCCAACGAGCATAAGCGCGCATGATGCATCAACGAGAACCCACCATACACCAAAGTATCGTAACCCATCTCCGAGGTTTGGCCCAAGAACCAACAAACCCGAGGAACCGTCAGATCTATCTCAACCGTGGAAACCCAAGGCCGGAGGAAACCACAACAACCGGCAACTCCAGCAATTTCACCCGTGTACCACCCAAGTTCAACAACAACAATACTGCCACCAACACCAACACTTCCCCGAGGACTAGAAGCAATGTTGTGCCTGTTGCAACAAAGGACAAGTCGCAAGTGACTTGTTCGAATGTGGAACCAAAGGTCACTATTCAATAGTGACCCAAGAAGATTGCAGCCCCAATGCAAATGCTTTCGGCATCGACATCGTGTTCAGCCGGAAGAAGGTTTGCCCAGGAATTCGCTCAACACATAGCAGTCTCTTTCTCATACATCTTTGAAGAAGCCAAAGAAGCACCGGATGTCGTCTTGGGTTTGTTTTCTATTAACTTTCGGTACTTGCAAGAGTGTTTTTTGATTACGGAGCATCACACTCATTTATTCTTGAAGAATTTGCATGCACTACTAAGATTCAACCAACCAAATTGAAGCATGTTATGATTGTTCAAATACGGTTCAACCACCAAAGCTAGACAAATTTGCAAGGTGCCTATCCGAATCCATGGTATAGATTTTATGCTAATCTAATAGTACTTGGAACTAAAGGTTTGGAAGTAGTACTTGGAATGGATTGGATGTCAAACACAAAGGATTAATTGATTGTGCCAAGAAAGCCATAACCATGACGATACAGTAGGAATATCGATTAGAGCATGTATCTGAAACCTTGCCCCGTCAATTCAAGTGCAACAAGAGTATGGCCCAACCAACCATTGACCAACTCCGAATAGTCTGTGAATACCCCGATGTATTTCCAGATGTTTTGCTCGGTATGCCCCCATATCGGGATATCGAGTTTATCATTGAACTAATCTCTGGAACCGGACCCATAGCCCAGAGACCATATAGTATGAACCCGTCTGAACTAGTGGAAATGAAGAAGCAACTGGATGCCAAGCTAGAAATTGGATTGATTCAACCAAGTGCGTCACCATGGAGATCACTGTTTTGTTTGTAGACAAGAAAGATGGGTAACCATTTGTTATGCGGATTATCGGAAGTTGAATGATGTCACCATCAAGAACAAGTACCCATTGCCAAAGATAGATGATCTGTTTGACGGTTATTTGGTGCCAAAGTGTTTTCTAAGATTGATCTTAGAATTGGCTATCATCAACTCAAGATTAGCCTTGAGAGGATATTGACGCCTTTACCACCCGATATGGATTATATGAGTATACTGTCATGTCTTTTGGATTAACCAATGCCCCCAGTTATTTCATGAACCTCATGAATACGATTTTTATGGACTTCCTGGATAAGTTTGTCATTGTTTTCATCGATGACATTCTGATCTATTCAAATCAGAAGAAGAACATGAGCTACACATAAGGACCATTCTTGGAACCCTTAGAGAGCATCAGATGTATGCCAAGTTTAGCAAATGTGAATTCTGGTTACAGGAGGTAGGATTTCTCGGACATATCGTATCAGACGGAGGAATTTCCATTGACCCTGCGAAGGTGAAGGATGTTGAGGATTGGCAAGCCCCAACCACTCAAACCCAAGTTCGTGCATTTCTCGGATTAGCGGGATACTACCGCAAGTTTGTAGAAGGATTCTCGGTATTGCAAGACCCATGACCCAATTCTGAAGAAGGACAAGAAGTTTGAATGGAGACAAATGTGAAGCGAGTTTTTAGGAACTCAAGAGGAGATTGATTTCAGCCCCAATCTTGATCATGCCAGATATCACAAAGCCCTTCGATGTGTATTGTGACACATCCAAGATCGGTCTCGGATGTGTGCTAATGCAAGAAGGAAAAGTTATATCTTATGTATCCGAGGCTGAAGCGGCATCAGCGAATTATCCAACCATGACCTTGAACTAGCACCTGTAGTTCTAGCCCTGAAGACATGTAGGCATTATCTCATGGGAAACCGTTGTGAGATTTATTCGGATCACAAGAGCCTAAAGTATATATTCACTCAAAAGGAGTTGAATATGAGGCATAGAAGATGGATTGAGATAATGAAGGACTATGATCTAGACATTCACTATCACCCCGGTGAAGCCAATGTGGTAGAAGATGCCCTTAGCGATTCTTTGTGCCATGAACTCTATGATTTTGAAGGAGCAACCAAGTTTGCACAAAGAGATAGAAGATTTCGAATGGAATTAGTAAGTGAAGATTTTTGGATAGCATAGAACTTCAACCCACTTTGATCGGTCGGATCAAGGAGGCCTTGAAAGAAATGCTAGTATCGATGAAATCAAACATCGTGTCGGTATAAACAAACTGATTCACGGAAGACGAAGAAGGAGTTATGTGGTACAAAGGCGCCTTTGTGTCTGAAGCAGATTTGGAATTGAAAGAAGTGATTTTGAAAGAGGCCCATGATACTCTTTATTCTATCCACCCCGGAGGAACGAAGATGTATCAGGATTTGAAGGAACAATTTTGGTGGCATAAGATGAAGAGAGAAATCAGAAGCTATATCGCCAAGTGTGATATATGTCATAGAGTCAAGGCGGGACATCAAAGACCGGGACCATTCAACGCTTCTGATTAGGAATGGAAATGGGATTCCATTGGAATGGACTTTATCACCGTATTGCCTACTTCTCTTTGGGAAATGACTCTATCTGGGTCATAGTTGATGATTGTCCAAAATCGCCCATTTCTTACCGGTCGAGACCACATACGAGTTGAAGCTAGCGGAGTTATACATTGCTAGAATCGTCAGTTTGCACGGAGTCCCCAAGAACATTGTATCGTATCGAGGAACCCACTTTACCTCGAGATTCTGGAAGAATGTCCAAGATGGTTTAGGAACCCGACTAGATTTCAGCACCGTGTATCACCCTTAGACCGATGGACAAGCGGGCCGAGTAAATCAAATACTAGAAGATATGTTGAGAGCATGTGTGCTAGAGTATGGATCTAAATGGGAAGGCTGTCGACTTTCACAAAATTTTCATACAATACTTGATTACCAAGCTAGTTTGCAAATGACCCATTTGAATTCATGTATGGAAGGAAGTGTCGCACCCTTTGAATTGGTGGAAGTAGGAGAGTCGATTTTCGGACCCGACATCTCGATAAGCGAAGAGAAAGTGCACAAGATTCGTGAGCACCTCAAGACCTTGATCAAAGCGAAGAGTTCGCGACCGAGAGGCGTGAGACCTCGCTTTCAATATCGAATTTCGTGTATCTCAAAGTGTCTCCTTTGAAGGGAATGCGGCGTTTCTAGCTCAAAGGAAAGTTAGCCCCCAGATATATCAGAACCCTCAAGATTCTGAATCGTCGAGGAGAGGTATCATATCAATTGGAGCTGCCAGAGGAAATGTCAGCAGTGCACAATGTGTTCCATATATCGTTACTTCGCAAATTCCTTGAAGTTCCGGAGAAGACCGAAGTTTTCAAGAACATTGATCACCGGACCATTGAGATCAACGATGACTTGACCTATCCTGAAGTCCCCATCCGTATTTTATAAGAATCTTTCCGAACCACTAGGACCCGAAGCATCAAGTTTCTCAAGATTCAGTGGAGCAACCACACTGAAGAAGAAGCTACCTAGGAGCACGAAGATCACATCAGGACGGAGTTTCCTGATCTCTTTAAATCCTAGGTAATATTTTTCTTCCTTATTCAAATCTTGGAATGAGAATTTTCTTTAAAGGGGGAAGGGTTGTAACATCCCAAAAATATAAAACAATGATCATCAAACTCTAATCACTAAAATTAGGGTTAACAAAAACATTGATTAATTAAAATCATTTGAATGCATGTGTGAATGACATGATTTGATAAGTGCATGAATGAACTTGCGTGATTAACCTAAATAGCAAGAAATGGGTTAAAGAGGAAAATAACATCATATAAAACATTTCCATGCAGAAACAAATCAAGAGAAAGTCAAAAACAAATCAAATAAAGCAAATGGTCATTTTTGCCAATCTTGCTCACTAGGTCACTTTGAGTGTTTCTAGTCCAAGATTTCAAACAGAAACTTTCCCAATTATTTTCACCCCTTGCTAGAACAAGTAAAAGTGAATCAAATCCAACCTTTAAAACTTACGGAAACATTTGGCAACCTCATTCAAATCACAATTCAAAATTGAATCTTTATCATATGCGAAGATCACCCATTTTCAAAACCCAACCAAGCCAGTGCCCCTTGACTAATCCAACTAACCAAACACTCCCTAGTATGTGCCTAGCAAACCCACCAAGTTTGAATCCAAAATTCAAATTCAAAGTTCTTGCGGACATTTTATCAAACATCTTGCAGATACAAATCAAACAAACATTAAACACTATAGTGTGTAGTAATTTTGGCCTAACTTGTTCCGTATCTAGCTCACTCTACACCCTCAGTAGATCATATAACTTGTTTAACCCCTCTAGCTCACTTTAACCAGACCATGCCATTAATGGCAAGCATGCCAAGCCTCACCTTGCCAACCCCAATGTCGACAGCAAGCTACAAGACTAACTAGCCTCGCCAACCTTGTGTAGCAGGCACTCCACCGTCCATCGCCACTCCCTGTCCAACGCTTGGACCCTGCAAGCCACTGGACCACCCAGAACATGCGCGACCATTCTCTTTGCATCCATGCTGAGAGCGCGCCAGAGCACCACGCTCGACATGCTCGCACAAACCACGCCCCGTCTTCACCGCTTGCGTACGTGATCACCATCGTACTAGGAACCGCCTAGACATGCTCGTTCACCGCCCCATGACCAGGAGCGCCTATGCGCCATTAAGACTTCCGTTGGAGCCGCCCAGAGCGTCGACGTGTTCCAACCGTTTCGCACCACCAAATGCCTCACCATCAAGCCATTCAGCTTAGAGGAGGCAATGCAAATCCCTTACCTTGACCATGCAGTTAGCTTCATTTGCAGCGACCCGACGAAACTCCACTGCGCCATTCGTTCCTCTACAGCCACTATAAAAGGAGCCCCCCTCTCGTTTTCTTCACACCAATTCACTCCCCACCTCTCACTGATCACACCCACTCACTCCCGGAGAAAGGCAAGCACCAGGTGGCCGGAATTTCACCGGAGTTCGCCGCTGCGGAGGAAGGGAGGTGCCATCGATTGGAGCCGCCCCAAGAGAAGCTGTCGGTACTAGGAGAATCGCCCTCGTCGAATTCATTGTTCGCCCCCGTCGACGACCTTCGTACGAGCCGCGGTGAGCCTCCCACGACCCCCACCAGACGCGCCAGGGTTCTGTCTGCCCGACGTGGACGATGAACCAGAGCCGTTCGATTAGAGTTAGATCCTACGACCCTAATCGCCCCGTACCGCTTCGCCACTTGTTTTCTCACAGACGAGTGGGGTCGCTCACTTAACTAGCCCGCACGTGCGCTGTGCTTAGTGGGCCGACCCAGTTAAACATCCCGCGCAACCCACTAATTCAAATTCAGATTTATTTATTTAATTTCAAACCCAGTTCTGTACCTAGATTCAAAAATCAACCCATCTCCGCTCACTGAGCCAAAATGCATGAAACCAATTTTTTTAGAAAGGTACTTGAATGCTTAATCCAAGCCCATTGGATTCAAACCATTTAAATTTGTAGATCACCCATGGTAAAAATAGCAATTCAAAAGCTTTTATGCATTCAAACATATTTCAAAATTCAACCATAAGGGCTTTTGAGTTGATTCCAACTCTCAAAAATCACATTTAACCATACCTTTCATAATATGTAAAGATATATAGATTTACTTACAGAAATAATGATCAAGTAATAAAAGAATTCCACATTGGCATTTCTAGTCACTTTAATTAAATAACATAAAAAGGTTAAACCTTATTAAATTGTGACACCACTTTAAATCAAATTCACATGCACTGAAATATGTGGTGATGACATGTGTCAACATGTTCCCATGCTTTAGTCAGAGAATATTAAATATGAAGTAGTTTTTCAATGATTAGAAATTACTTTTCTCAAATAAAATAAATGAGACAAATGTTTTAATCTTGTAATGTTAGTGATGATGCTAGATCATGTAGTGTGAACCTTTGTGTGATGATTAGAAATAGTTAAGTATTGTTTGGTGATTGTGTACCTCGTATTTATTTATAGACGCTACTACCGACCAAGGATACGAGGAAGAATGAGGATACTATGAGGAAGAAGCCGAGGAGAACTTCAACCACTGCTCTGCACAAGGCAAGCTACCACATGCAAGCTAACACTTGCAACCTTGCAAGCTAACACTTGCAAGATACCCAACTTATGCAAGCCTAATGCTACTAGTTGAATGAGCAAGCTATTAAATTAGCAAGCTTACACCACTTGATACCCAATCCTAGCTTTACTTGCAAGCTTAATACTTTACTTTATTTTCTTTATCAAAGCTATCTCTTAGAGTTTACATAGTGACTTGTAGATTCTAAAAAGATAATTGAAGGTAGCATAAAGATCATAAAACATGTCCTAAGTTAGATAATCTTAATGTCATCCTGAGGCATGAGATTTACTTAGATAATATACACTTGTTTATTACCCACCACTAGTATTTACCGCCACTTGTAGATGCTAGTGATAAGCATAAAACTTGATCAACTTTAGATGGGAATACTTGGTGAAAATGGTTATGAAAACCTTAGAATGATGAGTCATTCTACTGAAATGTTTTGACTTGTGTTCTTGAACACCAGATGATTTTGATGATGAAAATGTTGAGGCATGAGCCTTATCCCTTTATAAAACTGATGGTTATGCGGATGCGATACCATTCCAATTTCAACTGTACAACCACGATACCGAAAATTGGGTAGGGCTTGACTAGAAATTTATATACCTTAGTATGGGTTCCCTTACGACTAAGGTGCAGTGAGGCTACCTTGTGAAGATTATCCACATGCATTACAAGATGACAGTTGGTCATGGTTGGGAGGCCAAACTCACGGGGAGAAGTGCCTATACGAGGGCGTGTAATTGATAGGTTAAGATTGATTATCCACATCTGAGTATGGTAAATTCAGGATTGTTCCTGATGGATGTATCGAATGTTGTGGTGAAAGTGTAAAATCTCTGTAGAGTGTCAAACTATTCGAATAGCCGCGTCCGTGGTTATGGATGGTTGGAGCGGCCATACTGTTCCCCCGTCAGATGTGTTCAAAACCACTTGTGAAATGATTTGTGACTTTGACTTGACCACAACAAAGTTGTTATATGAAATTCAAGTTCCCACTTAGGTGTTATAAAACGTTCAACTGGTTTTCTTAGCTTCTGAACTTAGTAGAGGTAAATCTGGCTTTTTGCCAAACAACCCTAGAGCTTAGTGTCCTACTACAAGAAACCCCTTAACTTGTTAGTATTAGTTTGCGAGTGCTTAAAGAGTACTCATGGCTTTGTCCCTGGCTATTCCCGTGGCCAGACTATGAAGAAAGTACCAGGATGATGGACATGGAAGGATACGACAACTAGGTTCATCTCCCATCGTCAGCATTGCCTATGACCCCGAATATGGAGCTTTGCCTACGCTATCGTTATCTTTACGTTATTCCGCTGCCTGAGTTGTATTAAGAACTGAATCATGAGATCCTTATTTGTGTAAGACCTGATGTATGGTTTGTAATGGATGATGTACTTTGATATCCAAATCTGTTATGTCTCACAAAAATGGTAATCCTGGGATTGCGATGTATGGCATAACAGGCATCTGGGATTAAAAATCCGGGTGTTGACATACCCACCAGCGAGAAGGTTGGTGCACCAGCGAGAGATGGAGGCGCCAAGAAGAATCCAATACATAGGGCGCGGAGGAAGGCCTCTGAGACCACCATGAAAAGGTCAAGAGGAATAGAGGAGCGGATATGATGGCGACTCAACTCGGGAAACGAGGAGGTGTTCATGGATCAGTTCGAGGCAGAAGCGGATGAGAGTGACATCGACCCGTGGGACTAAGAGGAGGAGGAAGACTCCAACGAGGAGAGGGCGCGTATCTACGATGAGGGATTGCCGACGAGTCATCAGAGGACCCCACCGCCGACATATAACTGCAACATCATGCATTGTGATTGTTGTAACTACCATGTCGTGCTATAATATTGGGTTGTTGGTACTGTTACAATTTCGTGTGGCCATTAGATCAAAGGTTGGTGGGCATGATCCAGGTTACAACTGTCTGAACAATCAGGGCGTGCTGGTTTCTGGTTGACCTATAGTAATGGATTTTCTGAGTATTCTTCACTAGAATAGAGCGTAGAAATGAGTTAACATGGCTTTCAACCCTAGATTCCCCCTCGCTGCGCAGAACATGGAATCACTCCATGGATTGAGCCCAAAATTAGCACCTAGCTCCGTCTCGGCATCACAAGTAAGTTCTCCAACTAGAGATTTCGTTGTCATCTGGAGAAATCTTGAATTTCTATCTTTTGAACCCGAAAAACAGGTGTTTTCCCAAAGGAGGTGCAAGATTAGGTCGCGCCCAGGGCCGGAGGAAATTTTCACGGTAGTTGGGTATTTATCTCGTGGTGCAAGCATATACTGCATTTTTTGAGTTCTGACCCGATAATCGGTTTCTAACTATAGGTACCCTATAAGACACTAAATTTTTAGGTAAAAATGGTTTGGGGTGCCCCAAGGGGTACCTAGGCTATATGCATTCCTAGGTCCAAGATTGCACCGACCGTTGCGTTGATGCGGCCGCCGGTGGGTTTTGCCATTTTTTTGGGCAGCACCAAACAAAATCTAAAAAAACATTTTTTTTGAAAACAGCTCCTGAAGCCATTTCATGTGACCTAGTGACCTCACAAAATCATAAGCAAGGCATACCAGGTCCTTTGGCACCCAAGGCACAAACAGGATGTCTATCGGGTGTGAGTTAACATGGCTTTAAACCCTAGACCCCCCCTCACATCCCATAACATGGAACCACTCCATAGATTGAGCCTAAACCTGGCACCTAGCTCCCTCTCGACATTTCAAGAAACTTCTCCAACTGGAGATTTCATGGTCATTTGGAGAAATCATGACTTTCCATTTTCTAAACCCGAAAAACAGGTGTTCTCCCAAAGGAGGTGCAAGATTAGGGCACGCCCAGGGGCCCGAGGCAATTTTCACGCATGCTACACCATGGTGCATGGCTAGTCCCGGGAGGTGAGTATTTATCTCGTGTTGCAAGCATATACTATATTTTTTGAGTTAAGGCCTAATAAATGTGGTTTGTAACTGTAGGTACCCTATAAGACACTCTCAATTTTCAGGAAAAAATGGTTTGGGATGCCCACAGGGGTACCTATCTTGGATACTGCCTAGGTCCAAGATTGCACTATTAGTTGCGTGGCCACCCATTTTAGGCAGAACCAAAAATCTTAAAAATTTAAAAAATGTGAAATCAGCTCCTGGAGCCCTTGCATGTGACCCTGCACTCATAAAACCATAAGAAAGGCATACCATGTCATTTGGTACCCAAGGCACCAACAGGATGTCTATCGAGTGTGAGTTAATATGGCTTTCAACCCTAGATTCCCCCTCTTTGGGACCCTGGATTTATGGTCCGAGAATCCTTGTTATTCCTGCAATTCATGTTCCCATGCTCAGTGAGCCATGAGCATAACCGACCAGTACCATTACAACATTCGGAAAGTAATTAATACAACACATACCTTTATGGCCATTATGGCGATTACAACATCAATTACGGAAGTCCTCAAGCACCGAGCCCATGTCATGCCTTAACCTACAGGCGACTGACTCAGAAGACAGCCTAGCTCGCATAGACATCAACAACATTATCCTTCTAGCTTCTTCAAATCTCACCACGGCCCTGATCCCTACTGATCGTGGGTCGAGTAACCTATCAAGACTCTCCGGATGCCACTCTAGTATAGGCCCTACCCTATGAGTTGTTCCCCTCAACAGCGGGACGTCTAGATCCACGGACCAACCGAAGTGCCTTCCGACTCCGAGAGAAGGGGCACTTTCAATGAGGGGCTCATAGTATCGCCCGTCTACTCCTGTGGGCAGTTCACAATTCCTCCAGGTGACTGTCTCACAGTTGACCCTTTTCGTAAAGGCACCCTGGCGTTCAAGGTAGATGATCCCTTATAAGTAGTTGTAGAATCCCCATACCAGAGTAGCAAACTTCAAATCCAACCATGTCCCATTCCAGAGTAATGTGGTTGCATAGTTTAATTGCTCAAGCAAAACTACAAAGAACTGTGTGCGTTTTTGTAAAACTTTTTTTTCTCCATCATTCGTCCATCCCTTTTGTAAAACAAAACCTTTTTAATTTCTCAACTGCTCTTGGTAGGTCAAACCTCACCAAGGTTTTTGCCATAAAACATATCTTTTAAACTTTTTCGGGCTCTCCCCATCCTAAAGTTTTCTTGGCTAAACAGGGGTCTCCAAAGGGCCATGGTGTTATACACCATCTACCATACTATGGGAAAGTAGGTGCCAACAAGGGAATTCTACTTGGTAGTTCAAAGGTGTAATAGTTTGGAGGAGCCAAACCACTACTAGATATAACACATCACATAGTAAAACAATGCAGTTTCGTAAATAGTAGATAAAACATGCATATGTAAATCAATAGGACAAGGCTTATGAGCATGAAGGTCGCTTTCCTGTTACCAGCGATATGTCCCATGACTTCTTTAGAATACTAGAATACCGATAACAATCAAAATAATAGTAATCTGATGCTTCTTTCTTCTCAATGTCTCACAATCGCAACTATCGCCGTTATTGAGCAAACATGCAAACAAGAAATACATCAATCAGGACATGGCATACAAGCAACAATAGAAATCAACAATAAAAGATACAATACATTATTTAATTCAGTAGGTTTTGAACAACTTGTAATAAAACAATTGATCTCGCAATAGTTAAATTTGTGGAATTACTATTAAGATTTAGAGGCCATATTACCTATTCAAGGGGTTTTAAGGAAAGTCCAAGTTACTGATACCAGATATATATTGATAAAATGAAACCAACAAAAGTGGTTTTACTATTTTATCAATTTCCATTGATTTATAATGCCTTTTCTAGTGAATAAAAGTCTAGTTTTAGAAAATAATTCACAAGAAAAGTTTTGGAGCTCCAATGTTTTTTGGATAATTAAGTAGGTTTTGATGGACTGATTCACTGGGAGTTGGATTTACTCCAAAATATTTAACATAATGCCCTTAGGGAATTCCCAAAGTCACTTTTGGATGATATTTCTCTTTATCATAAGATTTAAACTGTAGGAGCTTTTGATGTGATTCAAAAGAGATATGTTACGTATTCAGAATACCTTTCTGAATAATTTGGAATAACTACTTTTGGAGTTGATAAGCTTATGGAATGATTTATCTAGTGATAGAGGTACATATAGAAGTACTTAATTCATGAAAAATTCTCAGAAGCTCAATAAATCTTGAACTCCTCGATTCTACTAGGTATATATGTATCTTATTTATGAGGGTTTAAAAGATGTAAAATAAATTCATGGTTTTTCCTAGGGAATTTTTTAAAGGCAGAAATGGATGGATTTTTCTATTTTTGCTATAGTCAAACCACTATTCCACTTGGCATGAAACTAAATCAATGAGATAGGTACATAAGATACCTACCAGGAAAAATTGGATTTATTCCATTTGTGTAGGTGTAGCTCCCTTAGGATTTTATTTATTGGCAAAGCCAGTTCTGAATGTTGTACAAAACATGAGGGAATAAGCGATTAATTAGACCTGGGCATAAAATGGAAGTTATCATTTTTGTTTTGATTTAAAACTGAACTGCAAATAAATAGATCTAGAAGATTTATTTATAAAGAAAAGGAAGAGGGGGTGGTCGGGCTAGTTTGGCGAGCCAAATGGGCGTCAGAGGTGAATTTCGGCCCACCATTGGGAGCAGGATTTGAGCAGTGACAACGCGACCCGTCCTTCAGCAGCGAAGGCGAAAGTACGGACTTTGGGGCCATCCGATTAAAAAGTGAATCGACGGCCCCCGATCATCTTCCCCGGCGAAACAGGACACCAGTGAGGGAAACCTAGGGCAGCGCTGTGGGGAGGGGTGTTTTCACCTGCAAGCTTCATGACGATCGAGGAGCGTTATGGGAGGCGTGGTGCCCGGCGAGGACGTAGGCGATGGGCGGGAAGGCCCGATTTGTCGCCAGGATCTTCGGCATGTGCCGCCAAGAAGAGATTGGCGGTGCTCAATAGTGCCACCTGCTGGGCCGGTCCTGTGCAAGAAAAATGATCAGGGTGATGGATCTAGATTTGCATGCGAGCTTGCATGACCATCAGGAGGGGGCTTCTAGGGGCATTTGGGGTAAGAAATGCGATGGTAGGGAGGTTACGATGGTAGTTCAGGGGTAGGGGTTGTTGGAAATGAGCACTAGCTGGGGTTCCAAAAATGTCTTGACGAAGCTTGTTCTTCCTCCCATGGCGATGGAGGTAAGAGGGAGAGGCGGCTTCGTGAGGAGGGGTTACAGGTGGCTGAGCCCTTATATCGAAGGGTTGGGTGTATGGTGGACATTTTCCATGGCCAAGCTTGGGGAGGTGGCTGGCTAGGGATTGGACCTTAGGGGCAGTGGAGGGGTGTTTGGGAGTACTAGGGTCGAGCAGTGAGTGGTGGAAGTGGTGGTGTGGTTGCTACCTCAAAAAATCAAGTTTTTCATCAAGAGGTATCTCCCTTACTCTTCTGCAAGCACTAATGGACAAGGCTAGGGTTTGCTACAGTGAAAACGCTAGTGGAGCTCAACGAGGATAGATGGGTGGGTGCTCTGTTGAACAAAGTTGGTGGTTTATGGGGTTTGAGTTGGTGTTTGCTCAAGTTTTATCAAACTATCACATTTAGCCATAATGATGGTTTTGAGAGGAAGTTTCAAAATTTTGTCTTGGCGATATGGGTAAATTGTGCTGGAGGATAAGTGGTGTCAAAGCACCTCTCTAGGAATTATTTGGGATTTTTCAATTGTTTTTTATTTCACTTAAAACTATTTATTCAAATATTGCTGAAATGATTTCTAGAAGCTCTTTGATATATTTACATTGGACAAGGTTGTTTTTAGGTGAGATGGTCCTAAATACCATATCACACATTGGATAATTTTCTTGGAATTGTTTTGAAAAGAAAGTATTTTTAATCAAAATTTTCTTGTTTCTGCAATTTAAGAAAAAGGGAAAAATAGATAATAAAGAATCTAAAAAAATTAATTTTCATCTAGGAAGATGGGATATTATATATAGGAATCAAATGGGCCTTGAGTTTGCAAAGTGATTTGGAGAAAAACAAATTTATCTTCATAGACAAAGATTCTAGGATTTTGCCAAAAGTGAAATTTAAATATTTTTAGGATCCAATAAATTAGGGGAATTATTTGGTGAAGTATAATATCCAAGGTAGATGATGTAAACATGATTTATCCATCAATGCCAACTTGAGTTTCGAAGAATTATGGTGAGAAAGGAGGAAACTAGGAATCTAGGGTTTTGATATTTTTATGCCACCTAAACATAGTTGGATTAGTGACCTTGGAGATCACCTTGGTTCAAGGGATCGAGGGATAGCTATAACAAGTGGAAGAAAGAGTTTGGCTTGGTTATATTTGAGGTTTTCTACGAGTGATGGCAAACTTTGTTGAAAATAAGGTTGCCATAGCAGATGAGTCATGATGCATCATAAACCATGGGGGTTTAAGAAGCAAAAGGCTCCAATGGAAACAAGAGAAGGGTGTATTAATAGAACATGATTAGTAGATCATAAAGATGCAAAGAGTTGGTCAAGGGGAGTTAGCATATGGTTGTGAGATTCTGCCAAAGTAGAAAGTTGATAAGATTTGCAGAAAAGATTATTATCTTGACTACAAAACCATCATGGATGAGTGAGTCCAGGAATGATTTATCCAAGGGAAAAAGTGGGATTTGGTAGTACTATTGATGTACCACAAGATAATTCAAGTACATTTTCAACAAAGCACATTGATTTGGTAGGGGAGTTCAATGATTGAATCTAGTTAAGGATTCCAGACTTAGCCAAATTTGGCAGACTTCTGGATTTGGACTAGTCTGAGAGAAGGAGACATTTAGGAGAGATGCAAGGGTTTGACTTTATCATCAAGTGGATGATATTAAAGGGTAGCTTATGTAGAGAAGATTCATGCTTGTATTTGGTCTTTGATGGATTGGAAGCTAAAGCAAAGGATGATCTTAGGTTTGATCTAGGCAAGTAGATTAAACATTCACTTGAGTGACTCAAGATAGATTTAGTTTGGGATGATTAGCTTGATATTGACGCGCTCAACTATTGGTTTGATCCTTAAGGATAAGCTACTAGATTGTCTCATGCTAGTTTGTAAGCAAACAAGGCATGCAGCAGATCAAGACAATTTATCTTATCAAACATATCCATGTACTTCTAAGGTTACCATAAATCCTAGCTTGAGGTAGGGATGGGTATTTTGAATTGGTGTGCTTTGATGTAAGATAAGGACCTCTTGGTATTTCTACCAAGATTGGAATGAAAAGGTTTTAGGAAGGGTTTTGGAAAACCTAGGGATAAGAGTAGTTGATGGTTCTGTCTTGAAAACATAAGGAGATTATATATAGGTCTCCATACTTTTGTTAAAAGGAGACTATTAAAATATTTTCTTGTGTCAAAGTTATCTTGGCTCAGGTTTGAAATTCCAGAACATTTGAGAATATGAAAGATGAGCCAAGACATCTCTTTTGTAAAATATTTTTTGTCAACTGAGGTTGAGATAAGGAGTATATCATCTATTGCACAATCAGATGCATAAACACAAGTAAACAAATAACAAACATTGCAACACTTAGCAATAAAACGTTTTTATTCCCCCTGATTTTTGCCTTTTGGACAACAAATCAGGGTTGCTGAAATTGGGATGTTACAGACCTTTCCCCCTTAAAAGAATGTTGTCCCTAGATTCGGGAGGAGTAGGGTTGGGTAATAACATCGGATTAACATTTTCAGTAGTGGAATTATGAGATGCTAAAAGGTTTTACAACAAACAGGCGTGGTCAGCTACGGGTCAGACCTGAGTGGCTTCGGATGGGGAGGTTTAGATTAAACAAGTGGAAAATACGGAGTATTTTCCCCTTACGAAGGATCTAGGTAGGTTTCTCATAGAATTGATTCTTCTCCGGAAATTGAGATGGCAAGTTTCCTTCTTCAATCCTCTATCACTGAAATCAGGTTTTCTGTCTTCTGAGTCTTGATGCGCCGGGAGGGGTGACTGAACGGTCGACCTTGGAGTGGGAGACTTTTCCTAAGAATCTTCTAATTTTGTGGTAGTGATGATTGGTATCCTTGTTGTAGGGTCTACGAGTCGGCTTGACTGAATTTCCTCCACTAACGGTGACTAGGGATCGAACTCCTGAGATACTTCAGGTATTGGTTAAACTATTTTTGCAGGAAAGACGCAATCTTTCCCCCATAGAGCTACACTAGGGGTGCTTGGTGAGTCGCATGATGATCTTGAAGAAATTTGCACCTTTTGTCTAGAGAGGGTTATCTTTTGTTGACCGTGTATAAGTCGCTTCATGAGAGGCGCCGATATCACTTCTTGGGGTATTAGTCATAGCGGGAAGGGTGTTTAATTAGCTTCCTGGTAGTTAGTTCTGGGCTAGATAGGCGGTTTTATAGGAGGAGGTCATTCCGGGTTGAGTTTGTTGCAATGTCATGGGTAAAACATGTTGTTGGGGATATACTTTCCGGGTATTCCCACAGATCTCACTGACCAGGGTGGCCCACCAATGGGTTAGAGCTTTGCTTCATGGTCGGCCCAGCAATAGGAAGAGGAGGAGCTAGTTCCACCTAAGACAAGGCCTAGAATATTTACTGACATAGGCCTATAGTATTACTTGTAGTCCAAGTTATATCTAGTTACCGACTCTGTAACGTAGCCGGATAGGTCTCTCTTGTAACCCTATGTCTTGGTGAATATATAAACCATCATTATGGGAGCCTTTAGGGCAACAACAACAATCACAACTCCCACAAGTGAACCTATCTTGTAATCCGTTGTAACATCCGGCTCTCGCCGATATATAACTGGGTTGCTAGCAGGAGTAGGATCCGATCACCGCAGTCGGATCCGATATATAACTGGGTTCATCGTTCCTGGAACATCCGATGACTCACACCCCATCTTCTCAATGCCGTCAAGACCCCCTATGGCGTACTTGTCGACAATCCGACGAAAGTTAGCGCCCGTCATGGGGCGGGTGACATTGGGAGCTTCGTTCCAGGCGGAATCTATGCGTGCAGGAATCAGCGAAACAATCTCCACGGGTTGCGTGGTCTATGGAAGTGATGTCCCTCTCGTCCTTCTCGATGAGACTTGGATTCCGGCTAGCAAGCCTATGACAACCTACACGATCATGCCTATTGGCGAGATCAATATTGACCTCGGTTTCACTGAACCCTCCCAACCCATCCTTGAGGTGATGACCATGGCGGAAGAAAAATCCGGATCTACTCCGTCATACGAGGAAAGAGTTCACGATCCCAGAAAAACTCGAACCCACCCAACCCACTCCTATAGTAGATGAAGAGGTGGAGGAAAAATCTAGATTTGATCTCCCCGTCGAGATCGGATACACGGATGAGGAATATATCCTCTACGGATCTGGCCCTACTGATGCCGTTGCACAAAAAGTACTCTTGAAGCAAAGGATAAAGAAGAAGCACTGCTTCGTATACCATGTGAGCTATGGATCCGACTCTGTCAATGCTGGATCCGACAATGATTCAGTCCTTAACGCAATCGAAGAAAACACCCACTTATCCGGTTCCCCTCAGGAATCATTAACGTCACAGGAACTTCGAGACTTTGAGAAGAAGATGGAGTAGTGCAAAGAAGGTTACACCTCCAAACCAGCGCAAGGTGAGCCGGAGACACCTCCGAGTCCGTATGACAGCATGTATGAAGACTACACGTCGCAATATGACATGGACGACGGAGATTCATCCGAGGTCCAAAAGCCAACTACTATGGAAAGTACCGACAGAAGTTTATCTCCCGGTAGCGAACCAAAAGCTATCTTTGCCTCCAGTACGCATGTTAAGGCTTCTGGGAGGTCAAAGAACAAGAAGAAGAATAAGAATCCAACATTGGCAGAGCCAGACGTCAAAGAAACCAACAAAGAAAAAGTTGACGAAGAGATCGAGATGGAGAATCAGGATGGATATCCGATTAATAACACACCGATCGACCCTCCCGTGGATGGACACGTTATCACCAAGGCTGCATGTGAAATTTATGGATATGCTCTCACCATACCAATCCCAATGGTTTAGGATCTTACTTCTAATGCGTTGGAGAAAAGGGATGAGGACCTGGAAAAATACCGTCTGTTTTTACTCGAGGAGGCCACGCGCATCGTCGAGCTTAAACAATAGTTAGACAGTTATCCTGCCAAATATCAGTCAGATTTCAAGCGACCACCAAACAATACAAGGGGAGGTCTTGTTCTTGCTAATAGGAACCCGGATATCCACAAAGATCTATTCGACGGAAAATCTGGAGAGAAAATCTAAGTGTACAACACGACATTGGAAAACGCTGCAGCAGCTCGAGCTATCCTCGCCAATAATCCGTCTCCTGAGCAGGTCTGGCAATGTGTTGCGTTGCTGGACAAAGGTTTCAAACAACTAAAAACAACTGCGTCATTCAGTGGCAAGCTGGCCACAAAGTCGGAATTCTGCCACACTGACACCGACAAAAGCACTAATGAGACACCCTGCAGGGATACGGATCAACGTTATCGTCACCGGGGTGAAGAAGAATATTCAAGGACCGAATCAAATGGTCATCATCGCAGGCCCGCACGTGACTGTGCAAGAGTTATTCTGGTTGTGTCTGAAGATGCAATCAGGGCAATGGTACATCATCAGGGACATTGTGGGGAAAACAATCGCCACAGAGAAGACCCGGAACTGCGCCGCTAACGAGAACATGATCGGCTAAAAATGCCACCACCAAGCCATCCAGCTGGCAACACCGGACGACGAGATGATCCAGATCATCTTGAATCATGTAGGGATGAATCCCGGAGAAACCAACCATGGAGTCATCATAATGAGGCTCCACCACCACCGTGTAAACCAGCTAGAAATAATCCACCAGGGTCACTATCACCTCCAGGAAGCGACCATGAAGAATCTCATCACCGCCATGGAAGCCGCAGGAGTGGAGGCGGCAATGGTGAGAGGAGAAGCAGAAATCCGACTCCACCACGCAGAATCCACGAGACTTCAAAGCGTAGATCTCTCTTGCTAAACAACGCTCGTGTCACATCCCAAGATTTTGGAATTTGGGACTAGAAAAAAATTGTTTTTACATGTCATTCATGAGAATTGCATTGCATCCATACAAAATTTGCAAGAATTGAATTGGAAAACCCTAACCCTAATTGGTTTGGCAAATATGGAATAAATAGGGATTTTATAAATCCAACATTATTGAACTAAATAAAAATGTACAAAAATGATCCTAAGATGATCTAGTTAATTCTAGAAAAAAATTGAATCTTGTTTGAGGGGTTTTGGACACCTAAATAAAAAAGATATGAAACAAATACAAAACAGAAAAAGAATAAAAAGAAACAGGAAAAAAACTAAACCTAACTACTCCGGCCCACCCAATACCGCCAGCCCAGCATCGCTCTCCTCACCCCCTTCTCTATCACG
The DNA here is from genome assembly GCA_023614405.1 of Avena insularis. Lineage (NCBI taxonomy): Eukaryota > Viridiplantae > Streptophyta > Magnoliopsida > Poales > Poaceae > Avena > Avena insularis. The sequence goes on along the minus strand of CM042685.1, from coordinate 85,810,556 downwards.
CACTAGCCCGCCAGAGGCCCGTCGGAAGCCCAGCCGCAGCCCTTTCCCCTCCTCGTCTTGCTGCCACGCGAGGCCCGCCAGCCTTCTTCCTCCTCCGGTCGAGGGACCGCCTCCTACACGGCTTCGATCTCCCGAAGCGAACATCCCCGTTTCCGCGTGAATCTGTTGCCTCCTCGGCACGCCAACACCTCCATATAACCCCTAACCCCTCCTCGTCCTTTTATTTTTTGAAAAATCCTCGAATCCTTGCCGAATCGGATCTTCTCCATCTCGTCGCCACCACGCCTCCAGATCGATCGGGAACGCAAGGTCCGACCCTCCCCTCGCCTTCTTGTTCCCCTGGTCCTCATCCCCATGGAGTACCGCTTCTACATGACCCTCTTTCCTCTCTTGCAGATCACGAGAGCCACCGGGATTGCACGCCGGAGGACCACCGTCGCTTGCAACCTCCAGCTGCGCCCCACCGTTGGCCCAAGAAGCGATCGACACCGAGGATCACTCCTCCGTTTTCACCTCGACGAGACGCATCCTGTGAGCCGAATATCCATGCCGGGAACCCACCGGAGCGCCACCCGGCATCGCCGTCTGAATCTGCCACCGTCGTCCACGTCGCAAGTCCGTGAACGGGCAGATTAGATCCTGATCTGAAGGGGTATTGGCCAATAAGAAACTGCCACGTGGCAAGCCAATCAGCGTGCATCGTCAACGCCAGGTCAGCAACCACATCGGCAGTCTTGCTAGTCAGCACGGTATATTCCTAGGGAATATTCCCTTTTAAATGAAAATTGGTTTAAAATAGGCAGAATATTGTCATATCTTGTAAAGTTCGTATTAAATCGAATACATGTCCAAAAATTATAAAAAATATATGGTTGGATTCAGAAAATCGTGTAGAATATTAATATGATATTATATATAATGTTTATAGTATATATTAACTGTAATAAATTAAATGGTTTAATGGTCATTTTAGACTAAATAAATCATAGTAAATTATCTGTAGATCAGAAAAATATAAATAAGATATCTATGGATTCATAATTTCATATGCAACATTAATATAATGTTGGATCAAACTTTTACATGTACAATTACTGTAGTTATTTAAATAGTTTTAATGGCCTTTTGGAGTATAAAATTCATAGTAAATAATTGATAAACCTGAAAAATATAAATAATATTCCCCTGGAATAAAAATCCCGTGAAGAATACATATATGAATTTAATTTGATTTTTAGACAACATAAACTGAATAAATGATTTAAAAATCCATTAAACACTATTTAAATCATAGAAAAAGATTTACAACTCCGATTAAGGTGAATCCAATTGCTACTGGTTCATATTGACATCCCCTGTCCAGTACACCCCAGAAACAAATTTAATACAGCAATTAGTACAGAAGTTCCAACAGAACTATTAAAACCTTTCTATTGGCAATCAAGGGTTATTAATAAATACACCATTGCATTACATGATTTGCCACATGCATCATATGATCTAGTAATATTCATAGAACTAATTACAACCTTTGTGGCATATTAAATCATCATGCATGCATTTGTTCATCATTGTTTTGTTGTATTGTGCATAATTGCATTGGTTTGAATGGTGTATTTTTTGTGCACTTGTTTTGATCGATAGATTGCGAGGAGTGCAAAATTTGTGATTATGATGAGTGCAACCTTTTATATTGTGAGGATTATCTGAACGACAACGTCTACAACAAAGGCAAGTAGAGCTATCATAAATGTCCTATTATTTTTCCTATGGATGTAGTATGATTTTCAGTAGTGATGCATGTGTAGGTGTTTTTACTACTATGCGATGCTATGACACCCAGGCATGATTGCCATATCTCCATGAATTGATTTACTTTGAGCCATCGTATTATAGTTGCTTAGCCATGCTTATTAGATGCGCAAAAGGGAATTCATGATTGATTATGTTATGGAAAGTTATGTTTTTCTATAATGAAAACAACTAGAATTTAATGAATCTCCTGGGTGTGATGGATTGATGTTTTTGGATGGTTTATGGCGGAAAGCACACTTAGGCTTCAGAGATGGACAGGTTTCTTGTGTAGTAGCTTCTAGTACAGCCGCATGTCATTATTGTCTTGACTAAGTAGGTTGTGGGAACCTGACCCGACGTGACTAGCAGATGTAGGGGATGTAGGTTGGTATGGGTCCATCCTGAGGGCTCAGAGTTCTCCTTCTGAAAGGTTTCGTCTTGGTTTTCTCCCTACCATGGCACAAAATGAGTGTAATGGTAAGAGCGGGTTTACTGGGTCATGCGGGTAAAGTATACAACCTCTGCATGGTGTCTAAACTAAGTACTTAGCCATGTCCCCGGTTATGGACAACTATGAGCAACTGGGCCTGGAACTGTTTGGAAGATCTCACTCATCCCAATTTCTTAATTACTAAAACTTGATGGGTGAACATGGGTTTAGGAGCATACGAAAGCTGAACTGTCTTGTTTCTACATGGTTTATGCTGGTATATCCTTAGAAGATTGTTTTGAAGAAATAAAACTAATTTGAAAATTAGGGAAAGTTGTATTGCTTTTATGCAAATGAGCCTGAACTCCACTTAGCCAAATATGCATGTAGTTGATAGATCCTTTGTACTCATTAGTTCTACTTGCCAATACATTCAAAGTATTAACCATTCATGGCTGCAACATTTGATGTTGCAGGTTATTCTGTTCTGAGTGATCGTTCATAGGTCGCGAGACTCCACTCAATGATTGTTCGCCCGTGGCATATTTGAAGAATGGAGATCTACCTTGTTATTGTTTCCGCGGTGTACTTGGATGATATAATGTAAATCCTGGATCATATTTGTTGTATTTATGATGCACAGTTATATTTGTTACTATTTTGTACTATATGTGCCAGTGAACCGATCGAGGGATTGGCACTAAACACATGAACTCAGCCTTATCAGGCGAGGGTGTTACAGCTCGCCACCGCATTGAGTCAAATATAGAAGCGCGATGGTATGGGGAGGAAGACGTTTACGTGCGACCCAAGTTCTTTGGCCCACGCATCCATCAGACAAAATTTCCGGTTGACTTTGGTATTTCTAAACACATCCAACCCTACGACAGCGCGGCTCGGCCAGATACTTGGCTCCAGGATTTTTCCACGCTTGCTGCATCGCCAAAGGAGGAAACAGCCTAGTCGCAGTCTGATATCTCCTGCTTATTCTAAGGAAGACGTATTGATCATGGCTTAATGAATTGCCAGAGAATTCAATTCATAACTAGTACGATATGAAAAGTGTGTTCTTTTCAAACTTCGATGGAACATACAGGAGGCCCTGCACAGTTGGAGACTTACAGCGTTGCACACAAAGACCCGGTGAAACTTGCCGGGATTACCTAGGACACTGGATTGACACAAAAAACTATTACGAGGGAGTAAACGAGCAAACTATGATTGAACCTTTCATTGCAGGACTCCCAGTCGGACTTTTTCATCACAGACTGAAGCGTGAACACGTCAAAGATTTGGGAGAGATGGTAGAGACGTCAAGAAAATACGCTGACGTCGATGATGATTCAGAAGGGCTACTAAATATTCTGGCCAATCCTAATGCGGCCAAATAGCCAAAGCAACAAGCTCATTAGCGCAATAACACCTTGGAAGATAAACCGGCTCCAGATAATGTAGTTGTTATCGCAACGTTCGGATCTGGAGGACGAGGAGGGCGTGGAGGCGGACGGGGTCGAGGCCGCGGAACTTCCCGAATCTAGGGCAGAGGAGAGCAGCAACCCGGAAGAACCTATACCTGGGCCAACATTGCCAATAATCCCTGTGTACACCACTTGGATAGTAATGGAGGATCTGCCCACACAAATGCCGAGTGTCATTTTAATGACGACATCAAAAAGACGAATCCGCTGGCTACAGGGCCAAGCGACAAAAAGGAAAGAAAAATTCTGAGAAAGGAAAGGAGCCCAAGGAAGATTCCGACATGGAAGAAGCGGTCGCTGCACAACCCAATCGGATGGAAAGAAGGATTATCCCACAAAGAAAGTCGCATACGTCTGCTTCCTTGGATCTCAACCGGCTAAGGCAAAAAAAGGCAGTTCTCTATGAGCTCAATGCCAAGGTTCCGGCTCTTCCCCAATTTATAGATTGGTCGGATCTAACCATCACCTTTGATCGCTCAGATCACCCAAGGAAAACACATCATCGGGGAAAGTACCCTCTGGTCGTCAATCCTCTTATTGATGGCTATGAGTTCTCTAAAACTCTCATGGACGGTATTAGCATTACTAACATCCTCTACATCGAAATGCTCCACCGCATGAAGCTCCACGAGAGCCAGTTGAGTTACAGCAGTGTAACTTTCCATGAAATTGTACCAGGGAGACAGGCGGATTCTCTAGGTGAGATTACTCTGGACGTGACATTCGGAACCAAGATAATTACCGGACCGAATTACTCTCTTTCGAGGTAGTACCGTTCAAAAGTGCTAACCATGCCATCTTGGGGCGTCCATCTTACTGGTTGTTCATGGCTCGTCCTTGTTACATTTACAATATGATAAAACTTCTAGGTTCAAAGGGCGTCATTACCATCAAGGGAAATCCGAGGAAAGCGCGAGAGTGCGACGAAGGATCTGCTTCCATTGCCGAAGCCGTGCTACACGCCCAGGAGTACCAGGAGATCAAGAAGACTATCGATCCGTCCGAGATACCCGCTATGAAGAACGAGGTGCTGAAGCCAAGCATGCAGTTCAAGCCATCAGAAGAGATAAAGAAAACATCGCTAAAGGAAGATGATCCCTCCAAGACGATGAACATAGGGGTAGGCTTAGACCGTGCATAGGAAAGCGCGCTCGTCGAGTTCCTCAAAGCTAATAGTGATATCTTCGCATGTCATCCTTCTAACATGACCGGAGTACCTAGGAAACTTGTCGAGCACTCTCTTAATGTGTACCCTGACGCTAAACCCATCAAACAGTTCTTACGATGGTTTGGTGATGAAAAGCGCAAAGCAATAGCCAAGGAATTAGCTTGACTAGAATTAGCCGCATTCATAATAGAGGTCATCCATACAAATTGGGTGGCAAATCATGTACTCGTCCCTAAAAAGGACACTATTGAATTAAGGATGTGTGTCGATTATACTGCTTTGAACAAGGCCTGTACAAAAGATTCGTTCCCTTTGCCAAGAATCAATCAAGTTATCGACTCCACGGCATGGTCGGAATTACTCTGTTTTCTTGACGCATATTCCGGATATCACCAAATACCGATGAAAGAATCGGATCTAATCAAGACGTCTTTCGTCACTCCTTTCGGAACCTTCTTCTACAAAACTATGCCTTTGGCTTAAAAAACGTATGGGCAACATATCAAAGTACTATGAAACGTTGTCTTAAAGATCAAATCGGATGCAACATCCAAGTATACGTAGATGACATAGAAGTTATATCCAAAAAGAAGGAAACTTTAATTTCCGAGTTAGAGGAAACATTTGCTAGCCTATGAAAATTCAATATCATGCTAAATCCGAAGAAGTGTTTCTTTGGAATTTTAGCCTGAAAATTGTTAAGTTTCATCGTGTCTGAGCGAGGCATAGAGGTGAACCGAGAAAAATCAAGGCTATACTAAATAGTACCAGGCCGACTCGCCTGAAGGACGTGCAGCGTCTCACTGATTGCACCATAGAAGTGAGTCGGTTCGTCAGCCGACTTGGAGAAAGAGCCGCACCTTTATACAAACTCTTGAAGAAAACCGATAGATTTGTCTAGACCCAAGAAGCCGAAGCTGCCCTACAAAGTTTGAAAGACCTACTTTCAAATCCCACCAGTTCTCGCAGCGCCAGAGCCTCAGGAGCCTATGTTACTTTACATTGAAGTGACTAACAAAGTCATAAGTGTGGTAACAATAGTAGAGCACGAAGAAGAAGGCCATGACAACAAGGTGCAGCATCCAACTTATTACCTGAGTGAGGTTCTAACAGAGTCAAAACAATGGTATCCACACCATCAAAAACTAGCCTATGGAGTGTTCTTTGCATCCAGAAAGCTATGACACTACTTCCAAAAGCATAAGATCATAGTGGTGACCACTGCTCCCCTGAGAGATATAATTAACAATTGTGACGCCACAGGACGCCACAGCATAAGATCCAGAAACCCGTACACTCCCTTCATTCGCAACCGCAAGGGTGGCGGCGAGTCGTCGGCGAAGCCTGTGGAGTAAAACATTGTGCCCTGGGGCGTTTAGTAGCAGTTCTGCCGTTGGGCATACTTTGTATTTTGTGATAATTGTGACATGCTATAATGAGATATTGTGTTGTTTTGTACTTTGACTTGCGTTTGAGATTGAGGGTTGAACGAGTCCCCGAGCGCGTCCGCCCTTTTTATGGGGTTTACCTTGTTTGTTATGTGTTTGCGGTTTTGAATGTTTTGTTATTGAGGTCGACTCGCCCGAACTTGGAAAGCCAGTCACAAGGCGACTCCCATGAGTGCTCTGTACTTCACCGTTTTCCCTTGCGCGAACGAGGTCGGGTAGCCGAGTCCCCGAGCATGGTAATTGGTTGTTCTAGGCGCGACTCTAGGGTGGGTGAGGACTTGGCGCGTTAGGGTGAGCGCATCACTCCTGCTTGGACCGTCGGGTCAGTCGCATGGCAAGTCCTGGGCATGCTCTCATACTTGGCGTTTTCCCTAGTCGCTCGCGCTGAACTGGTCGTCGATCATGGCGTGGTACTGGCGTTCAGTCTTGTGTCAAGGATGCGGAGGATCATGGTCGCTATGAGGAGCGAAGGCAGTTGTCTTGGCTCATTAAGCCAGTCGAGCTAGGCGACTCCAATGGGGCTCCGGGTAGGCGTTTTTTGTGGATGTTACAAGAGCTGGGGTACCCCAGTGCCTTTGTAGCGCACTACTTGGCCGTGCCGATCGCTGTACCAGAGGTTGACTCCTGCAGTTAACTTGGTGCTGTTACTACGAGTGCGAGTGGCACAAGACACGGAGAGTGGGCGCAATTTGCGGTAACCAATATTTTTATTTCATAGCGACTGGGGGATACATATGTGGAGTTTTAGGAGTAGAACTTCCGTAGGAGGTTTACATTCCATGGTCGCTTGACGTCGAGTTTGCCGTCCCCGCGGACGTCAATGAGGTAATAGGTGTCGTTGCCGAGTACTCGCCCGATGGCGAATGGTCCCTCCCATGGTGTGAGAGCTTGTGCATGCCCTTCTTGTCCTGGATGAGTCGTAGCACCAGGTCGCCTTCCTGGAAGGTGCGAGTTTTCACCCGCCGGCTATGGTAACGGCGGAGTCCTTGCTGGTAGATGACAGTGCGAGAGTGAGCTAGGTCGCGTGCCTCATCGAGTTGGTCGACTCCGTCCTGACGTGCAAGTTCGTTCGCAGCCCCCGTGTAGTGGACGACCCTTGGCAAGTCGTGCTCGAGGTAAGTGGGCATGACTGCCTCGGCGCCGTACACCATGAAGAAGGGGGTGAACCTTGTCGACCTATTAACTCAGCTGCGAATACCCCAGATGACGGAGGGTAGCTCCTCGACCCAGCACCCGGCGGTGCGCTCGAGCGGTACTTGGAGCCGCGGCTTCAGGCCATGGAGGATGCTCTGGTTGGCCCATTCCGCCTGGCCGTTGGACTCCGGGTGGGCGACTGACGCGAGGTCAAGCCGGATGTGGTGTTCCTCGCAGAACTCGGCCATGGCTCCTTTGGCGAAGTTGGTGCTGTTGTCCGTGATGATGCTGTTTGGGAACCCGTAGCGATATATGAGCTCGCGTAGGAATTTGGTAGCGGTCTTCCCGTCGCATTTCCGGACTGGCTTAGCCTCCACCCACTTTGTGAATTTGTCGACCGCGACCAGGAGGTGGGTGAAGCCAGAGGGGGCCTTTTTGAAAGGGCCTACCATGTCCATGCCCCATACGGAGAATGGCCAGGTGATGGGGATTGTCTTGAGCGCTGAGCTCGGCACGTGTGTCTGATTGGCGTACTTCTGGCACCCGGCGCACCGCTAGACAATGTCGACGGCATCGGTGTGTGCGGTGGGCCAGTAAAAGCCGTGTCGCATAGCCTTTGCAACCAGAGAGCAGGCTCCGGTGTGGTGGCCGCAGTCTTCGGAGTGGATGTCGTGTAGGATCTTGCGTCCTTTGGCGGGTTGGACGCAGCGTTGGAACACGCCGGTCACGCTGCACTTGTGGAGCTCGCCGTCGATGATGGTGAAGGATTTGCATAGTCGTGCAACCATCCGGGTGTCTGTCTCGTCTACCGGCAAGGTGCCAGCCTCTAGGTAGTTGATGTATGGCTTGGTCCAGTCGTCTGGCTCGGCGATGAGTGCGACCAGGGCTGCCTCTGGCTGCACCGGGACTCCGATGTCGATCTCCCTTGGGGGAGAGACTGACGGCTTGGAGTCGAGCCGACCCAATGCGAGAGAGTGCGTCGGCCTCCTCGTTCTTCCGCCGGTCGATCCATTCGACGGAGTAGCCTGCGAAGTGTCCACCCAGCTTGTCCACTGCTTGGCGGTACGCCGCCATGGTAGGGAAGACGGTGTCGCAGGTGCCAGCGACTTGCCCGGCGATGAAGTCGGAGTCTCCATAGCAGCGTAGGCGGTTGACGTTCATTTCCTTGGCAGCTCGCATGCCATGGAGTAGTGCCTCGTACTCAGCCATGTTGTTGGTGAAGGGGGTGAAGTCGAGGCAGAGGACGTAGCGGAGCTTGTCGCCCTTCGGTGAAGTCAACACGATCCCTGCTCCTGCGCCGTCCGTGTTCTTGGAGCCGTCGAAGTGCAGGCTCCAGTAATGTAGGTATGGCAGCTTTTCCGGGTGCTGGGCCTCTTCCCAGTCGGCGATGAAGTCTGCGAGAGCCTGTGACTTGATCGCTTCTCGTGGCTTGTACTTGATGTTGTGGACGCCGATTTCGACGGCCCACTTGGCGACTCGCCCGGTCGCCTCATGGTTGCGGATGATGTCCTGCAACGGTGCCGAGGAGACGACCGTGATCCGATGCTCCTAGAAGTAGTGCGGCAGTCGCCGCTGTGCTCTGAAGACTGCGTATACCATTTTCTGGTATTGCGGGTACCGCTGGCGCGACTCGGTGAGGACCTCCCTGATGTAGTACACCGGTCGCTATATCGGGCGCTCCTTTCCTTCCTCCGGCCGCTCGACGACCATGGCCCGACGACGCTTCGGAAGCCATGACGTGAAACAGCATGGGTTCTTTGTCCGGGGGGCGGCGAGTAGTGGTGCTGCCAGTAGCACCTTCTTGAGGTCGCGGTCGTCGCCTCCTTGTCCTTTGGAAGGTGGGGTTCTTCGCATCGAGCGGTATAGGGGCATCGCCTTTTCCATTGTCGGGGATGAAGCGGCTGAGAGCCGTGACTCGCCCGGCCAGCTTCTAGACGTCGCGCAGGTACTCGGGTTTGCCGAGTCGAGCGATCGTATCGATCTTGTTGGGGTTTGCCTCGATCCCACGCTTGGAGACGACGTACCCCAGTAGCTGCCCTGCTGGTACACCGAAGGTGCATTTGCCTAGGTTTAGCTTTATCTTGTATTTCCGTAGGTTGGCAAATGTTTCCGCCAGGTCGGCGAGTAGATCGCCTTGGCGAGCGGACTTTACCACCACGTCGTCGATGTAGACGTGGATGTTGCGGCCAATTTGGCTCGCAAGGCATTCCTGCATGCACCGCTGGTAAGTTGCCCCGGCGTTCTTGAGGCCGAAGGTCATGGCAGTGTAGTAGAAAGCTCCGAATGGCGTGATGAACGTCGTCTTCTCCTCGTCCTTAACGGCCATCTTGATCTGGTTGTACCCAGATTAGGCGTCGAGGAAACACAGCGACTCCGAGCCCGTGGTGGAGTCGATTATTTGGTTGATCCGCGGGAGGACGAATTGCTCCTTCGGGCAGGCGCTGTTTAAGTTTGTGTAGTCGATACACATCCTCCAGGTCCCATTTTTCTTCTCGACCAAGACTGGGTTTGCCAGCCACTTGGAGTATTTGATTGGCCGGATTAAGCCTGCAGCGAGTAGACGCTGCACCTCCTCGGCGATAGCTCGGCGGCGCTCTTCATTGAAGGGCCACAACGACTGCTTGACGGGTCGCACTTTGGGGTCGGCGTTTAGTTTGTGCTCAGCGAGTTCCCTAGGGACACCAGGCATGTCAGAGGGCTTCCATGCGAAGATGTCCCTGTTCTCACGGAGGAACTCGATGAGCGCGCCTTCCTAGGCTGGGCTCATGCCCGTCCCGATCGTCACCGTCTGGCTGGAGTCGCCTGGGACCAGCTCGATGGTGCGGGTGTGCGTCGTTGCCTCGAAGGCTGAGGTGTTGGCGCCCTCCGAATTGGGCTTCTTGAGTATGGTGGGGTCGTCGTTGTTGACCCCGCTCGCGTATTTGGCGAGGTCGTCGGCGTGGTTGGTCTCTGCCGCGATGACGGCGTCGGCGAGTTCGGCTCCTTTGGCCTCGCACTCGGCGACCATGTCGAGGTCGCCGTTGACGGTGATGACGCCGCGCGGCCCGGGGAGCTTCATCGCGTTATGCAGCGTGATGAAGCGCTGCCATGAACTTAGTGAGCGCTGGCGCCCGGGGCCGATGGTAGGGGCTGTCGAAGGTACCATCTCGAAGGCGATCTGCTCGGTGGAAGTTTGCTGGTGTGCGAAGGTGGCCGGCGTGACCTTGCCGATCGGATACGCCTTCCGACCGGGGACGATGCCGTGGAACGTGGTGTAGGTCGTTTCGACCATCGACTGCGGGAGCCGCAGTCGCCTGAAGGTGCCCAGGTACATGATGTTGATGGAGCTGCCGCCGTCCATCAATGTCTTGGGGAGCCAGTAGTCTCCCACCTTTGGCTTGACCACCAGGGCGACTCGGCCCAGATACTCGATGTGTGGCGAGTGGTCCTGGCGACTCCAGGTGATGGGCTTCTCCGACCAGTTGAGGAACTGGGGAATGTCCACCTGGGCCACCGTGTTGACAGCGATGGCATGGGCGATGACCTTCTTCTCGCGCTTCGTGTTGAAGCCTGTGAAGGTGTGGAGCGAGCCGGCCACATTGCCGAATTTTCCGCCATTTGGCGGGTTGTTGTCGGGGTCCTCCCGCGCTCGGCGTGCCTTCTCAATCTCCTTTAGAGAGTGGCAGTCGGCGGTCGTGTGCGTGGCGGGCTTCCCTTCCCTGCTATGAAACGCACAAGGTTGGTTAAGGCGGGCCGCGGGGTCGAACCTTGGTTTCGCCTTGTAATTGCCGCCGTCGCGGTGTTGCCCTCCGTCGTGGCGGAAGCATTTGGGCTCGCGCTGCGCATGCCCAGCGTTGGCGACAAAGTCGACTCGCCCGTCACTGCGGCGCTTGCCGGTGAGGCGAGTGTTGCTGTAGCGTAGGTCGGACCGTCGTCCGTTGTCGTTGCCTCCCGTGCGGCGTTGGCCTCCCGACTCGTCGTAGGTTTCCTGGTTTGGGTCTTCCTCCGCGTATCTCTTGGCGATCTCGAGGAGTTCCGGTATGTTGTCCAGTGTGCGGGAGTGTCGTTTGAGCTTGGCGACCAGGGGCTCGTAGCGGCACGAGGTCTTGAAGCAGTGGATTGCGGTGTCCGGGTGGATGCCGACCGCGTTGTACCATAGTTCTTGCCACCGCTGGACCCAGTTGCGGGTCGACTCGCGGGGTCCCTGGACGCATTGTTCCAAGTCCTCGATGGTGGTGGCGCACGTGTAGGAGCACTCGAAGTGCCTGACGAAGGCATCTCGCATCTCTTCCCAGGAGTCGATGCTATCCTGGGGAAGGGTGTTGATCCACTGCCTGCACGTTCCCTCCATCATCAGGGGAGGTAACACTACTAGAGAAAAGGCTATAGAGACATGCTGATGCGAGGCACATTTAGACCATATGCGCCTCCTATAAAATAGGAGAGGCGCACTCCTTCTCCATGCGCCTCTAGTATAAAAATAGGCGAGGCGCATATGATAAGAATGCTCCTCCTATAATCCCTGTACGGACGGAATCTAGCAGCCCCATATTATGCGAGGCGCATTCTAGTCATATGCGCCTCCTATATATCAGATAGGCGAGGCGCATATGGACAGAATGCGCCTCGCATAATCTGTGTGGGCCCGCATGTTGGTAGGTGCACGAATATAACCATATGCGCCTCCTATATTTGATAATATGCGAGGCGCATATGGTCATATGCGCCTCAAGTAACTCCTACGGGCCCGGGCGGTGGTAGGTGGCCGCATATGCGAGGCGCATATTGCTATATGCGCCTCCTATAGTTTGAATTATAGGAGGCGCATATTGTGCAATATGCGCCTCGCATAACCTGGCACCACTTTTTTCCAGCTTTTTGCACATGGAGGCAACTACCACCCCACTCACTTGTGTCACTTCTTCCTCCTCCACCAAGACAAATCTGGCCGCCCCCTCCTCCTCCCCACCTCATTTCCCCCATTGATTCACCATAGAAGCTTGCTCAACATCCATTGGTTGACACCCATATGTAAGTGAAGTCTCTTGCTCCTCTAGATCTACAACATGTCCATTTAGTTCTCCTCCGGCTCTCTTGCGCAAGTCATTGTTGGAGGAAGCGTGAAGGCGTTGCTTGCATGTATGCGCGTTGTCGGAGACAGCGACTATATGATTGTGTTGTGGTGCTACTTTTTGTGCAGGGATTTCATTTGAGATGCCAATGTTTCGCCGGAATGTCGATTTATTTCTTTTTCGGCAAATTTCTGGCACTCGCGGATGTCCTCTTTTTAGGGGAGGTCATGCCGAATTTTTTCGGCGATCCACGTCCATATATGCTCTAATTATTCTCTTGATCTTTGTACCACGCAGGCAGCCATGGTCCGACCACTGATCAACAAAGCCCGCGTGGATAGGTGGATGACATGCGCGAGGGCCGACATGGAACGTTCAAACAAGACAGAGATAAGATGTCCATGTCGGGACTGCAAGCTGATGTATCTGATAAGGCATGATTCCGGAATGCTGGAGTCGCACCTGCTTCAACGTAGTTTCATGGATGGCTACACTCGATGGATACGTGATGACGAATATGATGATGAGGATGTCAATAATGGTGAAGATCAAGATGCCATTGATGATCACGAAGATCAAGACGCCAGTCACGATCACGAAGATCAGGGTGGCACTGGACATGGACACGAAGATGATCAAGGTGGCGTCGGGCATGGACACAAAGATGATCAAGGTGGCGCCGGTCATGAACACGAAGATCAAGGAGCCGACCATGATTCGAGCTGGTTGCGAGACCCTCATGTCCATGATCTGCTTCTCAAGGAGACGAGTAACGCCAGAGCTGCCGGTAGAGAGAAGACTAAACTGGAGCAAATGGAGAAAGACACGGTCACTCCATTGTTTGACGGATGCAACGACGGGGATACCCGTCTAAATGTAACGCTTAGGGCTCTGGAGATGAAGGCGAAACACAAAATGACCGACGAATGTTTTGACGATAACATTGTATCCTGGCATGATATTCTTCCCAAGAAGGGGAACACATGTCCGACTAGTATCGCTGAGGCGAAGAAATTCGTGTGCCCTCTCAATCTACCGCACGTGAAATACCACGTCTGCATAAATGATTGCATCATCTACCGGGGCGAGGACACGGAGAAGACCACGTGTCCGGTGTGCAAGACCTCTTGCTACAAGAGAGGGACCAAGAAAGCTCCTAGGAAGGTGGTGTGGTACTTTCCTCTAACTCCTCCTTTGTAGCGGTATTTCGCGGACCCTAAGGAAGCACAGCTCATGCGCTGGCACGTGGAAAGAAAGAGGCCAGAAGACGATGATCCGGAGAAGGAGGAAATGTTGAGGCACCCTTCGGATGCTTGCCAGTGGAAGGCGTTGGACCTCCAATATTACCAACATTTTGGGAAAGAGTCAAGGAACCTCAGGCTGGGCGTGAGCACCAGCGACTCAATCCGTTTGGAAGCGAGCACACACAAGACTGGCCCGTGTTTGTATAAATCTACAACCTCCCCTCTGGTTGTGCATGAAGAAGAAGTACGTAACCATGAGTATGCTCGTTCAAGGGCCAAAACAACCTGGTACAGACATCAATCTGTATCTCACGTTGTTGAAAGAGGAGTTGGCCATGTTATGGGAAGAAGGAGCCCGTACATGGGACGCCTCGAGACAAGAGTACTTTGACATGACAGCGGCGGTGATCACGACGGTGCAAGACTATCCCGGTTATGGATACTTCTCGGGGCAGGTGGTCCAAGGATTCTATGGGTGCGTTAGGTGCAAGGATAATACAACGTACCGCCAGCTACAGAAAGATCCCGGGTCCGGGAAAACCGTGTTCCTTAGGGCTCGGAGGTGGCTTCCCAAGAATCACGCCTGGAGAAAGCTAGGATATCTATTCGATGGGACGATCGATCTCCGAGGAATCCCACACCAGAAGAGTGGCGCAGAAATCTACAAGCTGTTGAATAACTGGAAGGAGTGCCCTGCGCTAGGAAAGACCCAGAAGAAGCCAGAGCCGTTGCTGAAGGTATGGAAGGTGAGGTCTGTTTTCTGGGACTTTCCATACTAGAAGATCCTCCGTGTGCCTCATAGCCTTGATCTCATGCATATCACGAAGAACGTGGGCAAGAGTCTGCTTGCCACCCTCCTTAACACCGACAAGAACAAAGATGGGCCGAAGGCAAGGAATGAATTGAAGCATATGGGCATCAGGGATGAACTTCATCCACCACCTAGCGATGATGAGGAGGAGGACAAGGTTGAGGAGACAGAAACACAGAATAGCCATCATCGCAAGGGGAAAAAGGTTAAGAAGGGAGAGGTCAAGCTCAAGGCCTCATGCTTCACTCTGAGTAAGAAGGAGGCCATACAGTTTATGAAGTGCCTCCTCGCAGTCAAATTTCCGAACGGCTATGCGGGGAAGATAAGCAGATGGCTAGACGAGGCGAAGCAGTGCTTCAGCGGGATGAAGTCTCACGACATCGCCGTGCTAATGACGCAGGTACTCCCGGTCGCGATCCGAGGTATAACGGACAAGCACATCCGTGAAACACTGTTTGGCCTCTGCAACTTTTTTGACGTCATCTCTTGGAAGTCGATAGGCATTAAGCATCTCACGAGGCTACAGGACGAGATCGTGGTGATAATGTGCGAGCTCGAGATCTATTTCCCCCCCGCTTTCTTTGACATCATGCTTCATCTACTTCTCCATGTCGTGGAGGATATCGTCCAGCTCGGTCCTGCGTTTCTGCGAAGCATGATGCCGTTCGAAAGGCTCAATGGACACATCAAGGGATACGTTAAGAACAAGTCCCGTCTAGATGGAAGCATAGCAAACGGCTTCCTGGCTGAAGAGTGCATCTCTTTCTGCTCGAACTTTCTACAAACCGAGACCCCTCTTGGTATGCCATTCAACAAGCACCTCGGGAGGCTCGCTGGATGGGGTCACCGCGAGGGTCGACATGCAAAGCATGTCTACATGGAGGGCCGAACCAAGGACTTTGAAAGAGCAAACCTGGTCGCGCTGCAACACCTGCAGGTGGTTGATCCATACATGAGCACAAAGAGTTTATCAAGAGGAATTACGCTGATCAGGGGCGCCAAGTCCCGAGGGAGGAAGATGTTATCAAGGAGCACAACTCCGGTTTCACGCGGTGGTTTAGGGAGAAGGTCATAGCTAATCCACCGCAGGGTGAGTACTCAGAGGAAGATAAACTCATATTCTCATTGTCACAGGGCGCCTCGCACAACCTCATGACCTATCAGGCTTACGATATCAACGGATACACGTTCTACACAGAGGAAAAAGACAATAACTGCGATTACCAAAACTCAGGGGTAACAGGGATATTCTACACCGGCGACATCCCGGAAAGATACTACGAAAGGATCGAGGAGATTTGGGAGATCGACTATGTTACGGAGAAGGTGCCGATGTTCCGTGTCAGGTGGGCCAAGAGCGTCGAGAAAGAAGACCGGTATTTCACCACGATGGTTATACCGTCAATGACCACCAGCGCGAACGCACCCGCAAGAAATGAGCCTTGGGTTTTGGCTAGCAAATTCGACCAATGCTGGTACATCAAAGACCCGTCAAAGCCTAGCCGGGTTGTCGTCAGGAGAGGCAAAAGGAACATTATCGGAATGGACGGAGTCGCCAACGAGCAAGACTTTGACCAGAACGGTGACCCGAAGATAGAAGACGGGTATGGCAACCAAACACCGTACACCACAACCCTACCTAAGAAAGGACTTCCATTCAAGAGAAGTAGTGAAGACGTCCCGGACCTAACCTATGCAACCGCGACAAAGAAGGGCAAGAAGACGACCATTGTCAAGAAACGCTAGCGTGCTCCGACCATTGTCAAGAACCGTCATGTGTGTGGCCTACTATTATGTATCATAACATTCTTAATTTTCATTATGTGTGTGTTATAATAATATTGCATTGAGAATATTATGTATCGACAAGACACATTCATTGAGAATACTCACTTTTGTTGTTTTAGCAATATTTGAATATTTAAAATATTTGTAGTATATTTTATATTTCATATTGTGTTTGGACAATGCTTTTACATAAAAAATGGCCTTTAAAAAAAATTTCCAAAAAATTGTTAACCGTAGGATTCAAACCTGGGTGGCCAGCAGTGAAATAGGACAAGGCATGTTACCACTAGGCTGCTGTGTGTTTGTTGATAGAAACTTGCGCACTGCCCTATTTGTCTAGGATTGCATATTACGCGAGGCGCATTTAGCCCAGATGCGCCTCGTGTAATATTATACGAGGCGCACTTTCGATATGCGCCTCGCATAATCCGGCACACATCAAGTCACACAGCTAGTATAGCTAGTACACGACTTCACATATCTCAGATAGATCAAAGTCATCGCCGCTGTGGAGGAGGAGCCCGACGCCGCCCTGTGGAGGAGGAGCCCGACGGCGCCGTCCCCGTGAAGGAGGAGCTCGCCGCCGCCCCGTGGAGGAGGAGCCCGACGCCTCCGTCCTCGTGAAGGAGGAGCCTGACGCTGCCGTCCCCGTGAAGGAGGAGCTCGCCGCCGCCCCGCCTCGTGGAGGACCTGCTGTTGCTACGACACTCGTGGAGGACCGACTGTTGCTGCGCTCCGTCCTCAGCACCCCAAGGTGAGCACCACTCCCCCTTCTTCCTTACCCCTCGTAATCCTCGAGAGATTGAGTCCAGATGGTTTCTTCAGTTGCTTCGGTCCAAGGGTTTGATTGAGGGTTTTCTTCGCTCTTTAAACGTTGCCGACGCTGTTCCATTTTCACCGCTGCAAAATTCTGCCAGTAGTGTGCGGTGCGAGGCACAGGCTACAGACTACAGAGTAGTATTCTGTTCTCAGCATCTCCGTCTCTGATGCACACGCTATCCTTCGCCATGTACTACTACGAGCCCCCATCGATTCATCCACCTCCCGTATGTATGTAGTATCTGTGTTGCGTATGATGTCCTCATGTCATGTCCACGAGTAATTATCCTCGCCTGCACTTTGTCTTTGGGTTGTGGCATGTCAGTCAGGTTGTTATGCCCTTTTCCTCTCTCTCTCTGCAGAAATGATGGCTGCCTGGCTAGCTAGCTTTCGCTGGGTGGGGTTCGATGAGATTGATGAGATCCTCCTTGGGGGTTATGTGTGGGTGCATTTCGTTGCATCGTCCATGGATCTGCCTTTTGGGGGATGGATGGATGGATGGATGCAAGGGGGTGGGAAGGTGGAATAGGCTGATGATAGAATATGTTCAATTCCTATACAGGGATTTAATTAGTGCCTGTCTAGTACTAGTATAGCTTACATGGACTTATTAGCCTTTGCTCTGTTTTTCTTTCTATTTAGCTTAGAAACATCACATCCTTCCTTCCCTGCTAGTTCCAGTATGTTAGGTTATAGAGAATCATGATCTGTTGGTATTTTTTTCCCCAGCTTTTAGTTTGTTGAGAAATCTAGATACGAGACTGAGAATTTTTAGTCATATGCTTTGCTTCTTGGCACTGATCCGATATATACAGGGTTGGTGCCTCTGTGTATGTATGGCCTGGAGCATGATATATATACAGGGTTGGTGCCTCTGTGTATGTATGGCACTGATCCGATATATGTATGTGTTTGTGTATGCTGGCAGAAAAGTGGCTGTGTTTGTGTATGCTGGCAGCAAAATGGCTGTGATGATGGCAGTTGATCCTTTTGTGGTTTTTCTTTTGAGTTGCCAATGTTTCGCCGGAATGTTGATTCATTTCCGTTCCGGCGAATTTCTGGCACTCCTAGACATAGAAAATTAGCAAAGTTCATGCCAAAATTTTCTGTGAATTTTTGTGCTTATTAGTTTCATTTATTTGTGTGTTTAGAAATGTCAGATCCGGGCCCTTCTAGCCAGAAGCCCTTTTGGGAGCAGCAGGCGGAGATGGAATCCCTAGAGGCCCCGGAATTTGTTCCACGGGACGACGAGATGGAGGAGGACGAGGATACCTCGTCGGGCAATGAGGAGATGGGGGACGCCGATGGCGACGCCACTACCACTGATGGTGGCGGTGAAGCTACTACAGACGATGGTAGTGCATCGAAGAAGTATCGGAAGGATCGGACCCCGATCGTGGTCGACCTCAAAAGGTCCATCATCACAAGCGTGAGCCCTAACGGTGCGCCTTTGGAGCCCGAAGAATTTGTTGGGGGTTACTCTAACCAGCTCGCGGCAATCCTCCGGAACACCGTCACGATCAACATGGAGAACCTGAAGGCGGAAGAGAACAAGGGTTTCCTCATCCAGCTTTTCTGGAAGCTGCACGCAAGATACGCGTTCCCGGGTGATGAGGAAAACAAGTATAATAATGACAATCTCAAAGGGAATCCGGTGAACAAGTATGCCCTCGGGAGGATGACCAAGGCCTTGTCAAATTGGAAGGCTCGGGTGAAGAATCTGATTTTCGAGGAGAAGCTAAGTTATCCAGAGCTCATCAAGAAGGAGCCTCTGGTCAAGGAAGAAGACTACAATGTGTTCAAGGCCAGATGTATCTCCACCTTGGGCAAGGCCAGGACTGAGAAGGGCAAGAATATGAGATCCCGAAACATTGTTACCCACCATCTCGGCTCCGGCGGTTATAGAGCCGCGAGGCCCAAATGGGATAAGGAGGACGCCGACGCTCGTGCAAAGGGGTTGACACGTCCCTTTGACGACAGAAAGGAGGAGCAGGCAAAGAACTTCGTCACGGCCCGGTTTGCCAAGCCGAAAGGGGGTTCTGATTATTCTTCGGAGCCCGTCGGCCCCTTTGCTCTGAGGGTGAAGGACTTCATGAAAAAATATGTAAGTAGTTTCCATGCAAGTCGATTAATTGCATTCATGATTAATCAATGAAGTCCAGTTTTCTGATCAAATGCTTCGTGTTCCTTGTGCGCAGGACGAGGAGTGTAGGAGCTCCTCATCCCAGGGGTCAGCGCCACCGCCTGTCGCCATGTGGGACACAACTTTTAATAGGGCGTTGAACCGGACCAAGAGTGTCGATCCCCTGGCGGCCCCGTCGGCTGGTCGTGTGGTCGGCTTTGGCGGCATATCATGGTCCGAGTACTATGGCACCCCGGAGCGGAAGGGCAATAAGGCCGAAAGCGCCGAGGTAAAACTCCTAAGGGAACAGGTGGAAGCCTTTCCAAATATAGTCCAAGATGCCGTGAACAAGGCTGTGTCGGCTGCCGAGACAAAGTTCCAAGAACAAGTCCAGACACAAGTCCATTCACAAGTGAACGAGAAGCTCAATACCATCCTTCCCGTCTACATGGAAAAGTACAACAAGTGGCAGAAGGGTGGCACAAGGGCCGCCACCGGTTCCCAACCTCTATAGCGCCCAATCGGACAATGTGGCGTGGCCGGAGGCTTTGGTGACTCCTCCAGCAGGGCCGGTGGTGGTGGAGACTCCTCTAGCTCCAGAGCTTAACTTGCCCACTGCGGCTAAGGCGCCGACCCGCACCACCGTGCCATCAGGCAGCCACTCCGCCACTTGCGTGGTCAAGCCTGTCGGCGTCGGTGCCTCGACATTGGCCGAGTTTGACGCCCTCAAGGTAACTAACTAATTAAAGCGAGAGTTGGGAGTCTCAACCACACCGATGACTTGATCTCTGTTTTTCTAACGCTCGGCCTACATGTCGATCTTTCGCAGGGAGACACTCCTTGCACTCTAATGCACTGGGTGGGTGGCCAGTTGATGGATGTTGCCAAGGGTACTATTGTTCAACCAGAGAACCGCAAAATGCACAATGTCACAATGCCACCTGACATGATGAGGGTCAAATACAGTATGGTGCTTCCGGGCTACGAGCAAGTGGAACCTGCCTCTCAACCTCAAGGATGGGATGATGAGGACACGGCAGCGGTCCTCAATACCGGTTTCGGATACTTGTACCTATGGCCGAAGAGCCAGATCCGTTTGGGGACAGAGGACCAGCTTAACATCACCCTAGAGGCAGCACAACCAGCACATGATGAAGACATCGAGATGGGAGACTTGGACAACATGGCACAGAATCCCGATGATGATGAAGAAATTGACCCAAACTATGGTGACCAGTTTGTTAACACAAGGTTTTCTGATTTGTATGAGCCGGGACCATCAGGCACACATCAAGTTGCCGAGACCCAACCAACACCAGCGAAACCCCCTTGCAAGGTGCGTCTCTTCCCAACTAGTCAGGAGACGCCGCCACCTATCCCCTTCACCGAGCCTCCAAGGCCAGTAGTTCCTTTGATCAGCCCCGGCACCCTCCATAAGACGGTGGGTGAGGTGAACGCAGTGGCCGAAGCCGTAAAGAGCAAGAAGGGTCGCAAAAGGAAGCCTAAGGGTGATCGGGGCCAGGATCCAAATCCTCTTTTCCAGGACGGCGCTGTGGGGCAAGCCAGGAATCAGCAGCACGTGGCAGGTGTACCGATGATGTATAAATCGATGCTCGAGGTCGCAGGCTCGCATATGCGTATTATTCATTATGGCTGTCTCACAATTGAGCAGTGTCGCATTCGCGACAACGATCAGTCGTACCTCGTTTTCAAGGCTAAGGTGCCTTCTCATATGCCGTGCTTCGTCACTGTACCCCTCGGGGATATCTTCTACGTGCGGCATACCGACCTGTTTGACATGTTGAACGGGTTTCGACTGCACAATACCCTGGTCCGGCTGTTCTCCCTCAATATGGCCATGGAGATCACCAGAGACAAGATCCCGGGCATCCAGATAGTGGATCCCTACTTCATGCGTGACACCGTCTGAAGATGCCGAGGCCATAGATCCGGCGACCACCTCTCAAACTTCCCGCAAACATACTCGGACAAGGATGTGATTCTCCTTCCCTACCATCCCATCACGGAGGATGATCGGACATTTGTGTGCTCATAAGCTTGAATTTGAAACACTCAACAACCTTGTACCTCGACTCAAGCAAAGGCGATCCAAAAAACTACACCAATATCAAGAAAATTCTTGATGGCGCTCTCACCGCTACGTCGCAGCGAGGCGTCAAACCGGCAAGGCCACATGTAAAGTTCGGTAGCGCACGTGTTCGCCACACGATGAAGTTTACTGCGTCAAGCAACCGCTGGCGATGGGAAGGATGCCTTCTACGCCCTTTACCACATGAAGGCGTTCTTCAATGACATGGAGACCAAAATGCTGCCATCTGACCTCGTGAAGTGGGCTGAAAAGCTTGCATGCATACAGGCTCGCAACCTCAGGCAACACTTCTTCAACATCCAGGAGGAGATCGCGACAATCATGTACCAGGGAGTCATAAAAACCGGAGGAACCTTCTATGGCGGCTATACACCATCCAACAGGGAGATAGACGAACGCTTAGCGCAGCAGGGTGACGGCAGGATGTTCATGCAAATGGCGAAAACTCGGTCGGACTTCATCAATGCCCCCCCAAAGCCGACTCAAGAGCCAAAGAAGACTTCATGATTGCATTTCCTAGGTACCTAGCTATTAGTTCCGAACTCGTGTTGTAACCTCTTATCACTATGTTAAACTTGCCTAGAAAAACCTCTAGAATATGTTTCGTCAACCGTTGAACTTGATTGTGAGAGACACTAGCTAGTTATTTGTGTTACAAACTATTTTAAGTGCTTGTTGCTTTTCATTTGTCATTGCTTCCCTACTTCTTGTGGTTTGCTTTCTTTGTGTTTCTTTGAAATGTCAATGATTAGACCATGTTATGGCGGATCTGGTGTGCCAAGTAGACTAGTAATTTGGGCATATATATTCTACTTGACGCATAAGATCGAACAACGAGCATTATTATTTCCGTGCCCAACGTCAGTATGAGGTACTAATCCAAGTCATTCTTGTTTTGCTTTTTTTTGGCCTTTCTTCGAAATGCCGATGATTAGAACATGATTTCTTACATTTTGTTGCACCCATATATATATATATATATATTCATGATTCTATCTTGTGAACTGCTAGCTATTTCTTTCCACTGACATAAGTAATATCATCTTTATTATGTGTAGGAGATGCCGAGGTGTTATGTCGTGTACGTCGGTCGGGTTCCAGGTGTGTATGAGGAGTGGAAAGACTGCCAGAAGCAAGTGAACAACTTCTCGGGCAACAACTACCAAGGCTATGAGAGTAGAGAGGTGGCGGAAGAGAAGTGGAGGAGGCATGGAAGGAATAAGTGGAGGAACTTCCTCGTGATCACCACCTTGTTGCTCTTCATGGTAGGTTATGTGTTCCACTTCATCTAGGAAGAGCTACGTCGTTGGAATTGTAATGTGATTGTGAACTTGTACTCGAAGGTGTAATGTGATTGTGAACTTGTACTCGGAGATGTGAACTTGTGGCACAAACACTTGATGTATGAACTTGTATGTCATGATTGATGTGTAATGTATTGTATTCATGTTGGTTCTATTATGCTTTGGCAAATTGCAAGTTTCTGAAAAATTCTAGGCTCTTTATACTGTATTCTGGACTATATTGTATATTTGAATATCTATATATTATTATTTATAGTGGTCTGTAAAACTTGAATTTCGAAAATATTACCGGAGGCGCATATAGGATACTATAGGAGGCGCATATACTATAAATATACGAGGCGCATTGTAAAACATATGCGAGGCGCATATGATATGCGCCTCCTATACTTCACATATGCGAGGCGCATATCGATATGCACCTCGCATATGTGAAGTATAGGAGGCGCATATCACATGCACCTCGCACAAAAAATACCCGAGGCTTGAAGCTAGAGGCGCATATGATATGCGCCTCGCATAAGCTTTTAGGTGCGCCTCGCATAGGCTTTTTCTCTAGTAGTGTAATGGGCGGCTAGCAGGTCGGTGTGGCCAGCGATCCCCATTGCCATGAGGTAGGTGTCCAGCCACACGGAAGGGTCGTACAAGGGGTCGTACTTTTCTATTTCCTTCGGCGCTTTGAAGTTCGCCGGATATTTTTCGCCTTGGATCATTGGTGCGAAGCACCGGGGCCCGAGTCGGCTTAGAGACCCAATTGGTTCGCCGTCGCGACGATTGGTTAGGGTGTGTCACAGGTCGTCGGGCTGGCGTGCGCGCCAGCTTTGGTTGTTGATGATGTGGGTGCGGGCCTCGACGGGATGACCGTTGGCGGCGACAAAGTTGGTCGCTGGCCTGGGGTCGTTGGTGGAGAGTGCCGCGTTCGCGGGTCGGTGTTGGAGCTGCAGCGGTTCGGGTCGCGGGCAATTGAGGGTGTTTGCCGCCAATGGGCGGCCGCTTGAGGCCGCTGTGCTGCCCGAAGAACGCGAGTACACCCGACCCTGCGAGTCGGCGCCTGCGTTTTGCCGCTCGACCGCCTTCACGAGTAGGGCCCTGACGTACTGGATCTGTAGGGTGCCGTCGCCGGTGGCCGTGATGTTGTTGGCCGCTGCTCGACCTGCCATGAGGTTGTCCATCAGGGTGGAGAACAGTGGTAGGCCGTTCGTGTCTCGCTCCCGTGAGGAGACCACTATCCGCGGCTGATCCCTGGGAGGTGTGCGGTTGGGTGGAGGTGGGGCGCCGTTCATCGTCGACCCTGGTGGGGGTCGGGCACTTCCTCTTGGCGGCGCGTTCTCGTAGATCGCGCGCTCGTCCACGTGGGCCGGGTCGTTCTCGTCGTCGAAGTTCAGGGCGCGCCCCTGGACGGTGGGGTTCAAGCGCGACCTGATTCGCTGTTGGTGGTAGCGCGACAGCTCCTGCGCCGTCACCTGCTCAAGGCGAATTTTTTTTCGCTCGGCTTGCTCCTTGCGGACTGCCTCCGCCAGCTTCAGGCGGAGTTCCTCGACCTCCGTTGCTGTGGCATTGGGAGGGATCAGGGTGGAGAAGGGATCCTCGGGCGGATCGATGCCGGTCGCCATGTAGTTCGTGGCGTGGCGACCGGTCCCTTCGCAGAGGTCGGCGGAGTTTTCCAACCCGGAGTCAAAGTCAAAGATCCCAAGGATGGAGGGATCCTCGAAGTCTCCCACGTTGGAGACCTGGGTGATGGAGCCTGCGGGCGAAGCCGCGGTGATGGATCCGGCGAGTGACGCTGGGGTCGCCGAGTCGGCGTCGTCGTTGAGGGCCGCGTCTTCCGCGGCCACGGAGTTTTCGGCCACGTTGCTATGGGCCGAGTTGTACTCGGAGGCGAGGCGATGGATCGTGCGGACCTGGTTCTCGGAGAGCCGGTCGCGTGGCGGCGACTCGCGGATGCGAGCCAAGTCCTCCGAGACGATGACGTCAGTGAGGCCGACGAAGAGGCTGATCATGCCAACTGGCAAGATCATGCTATGCGTGACGGGTCGTGCCGCCGGGACGTAGCTGCTCGGCAAGATCTGGAGCATCTCGCCGATCTCTATCATGCGGCCAGTGGAGACCGACTCGTTGATGAGTAGATTGGATCTCGCCGCAGAACACCGGCCAGACCGGCCAGGCCCCACGGTGGGCGCCACTGTCGTGGGAATGACCACGGCAGATGCTGCAATCGGCAGCGAGTAGTAGAACAAAGGGCAAGGGCGGCCAACCATCTGCGGTGCGAGATGAGGGCGGAGACACAGGGTTTTACCCAGGTTCGGCCCCCCGGAGGGTAAATACCTACTCCTGCTAGATTGTATTATGATGGAGATACAATGGGGCGAGCTCGGCGGCTAGGCAACGAGTCGCTTGGGTGGATGATGGAACGTACGTTTACACGCCCCGTAAGGAGGTTTATATAGACTCACCTCCCCCTAGGGTTTACATATCTCAACCGAATCAATTAAGGTTTCGGTACTCGTTTAACCTAATCCGACTGGGCCTATCTACTCTCCTAGGCCTTCAGCTTCCAGTCGCTTGAATCCACGCCAGTTCTTGATCCAGTCGCCGTCTTGCAGGCCCACTCGCCAGGTCTTGAGCCAGTCGGAAACGTCCTGCTGGGTATACCCCGGTAGGCACATCCCCATCACTTCGTTTGGGAAACATGCCAATGATTTGATAGCTTTCCACTGTTTATTTGATTCATGGTCATGATTATGATAGGATACAGCTACTGTCTTAGTGCTGTTAGCTTGGAAATTAACATGTGGTTTGAGATCATTATGATCTCAAACAGTGAAGTGTAACATAGTAATATCCTAGTTATGATTCCTGTGTTAACAGGAATATGATTAGTTAGTTGATTGTCTGAATCTATGATGATTTACTGTCTTTCCTTATTCATATTGGATTGTTCTTGTCACACCATCATGGTATGGCATACCAGAATAACTCTAATCTATTGATTGGGTTGTTTGAGGCTTAAGACAAAATTGACTTTATAAGATAAATAGAGATGTTGTTCTCTGAATTCCCTAAGACCAATGATGTTGGCCTGAGGCTTAGGGATTCAGATCTTATAGAAATTGGCTCATCTAGATAGTCCTGGTAGTGGTACCAGCTATTCTTTATTGAATCAAAGCTTGGAAAAAATGATAGTGAGCTTGATCATTTTATGGATCCCAAAGATTTGTTTCAAAGGTGCTACCCTTCCTTTAGGGATGTGCCTAGAAATAGATCATAGGTATATGTATGATAGAATATAGTGTGACAACCAGAGCAAGGATGTTGCTCTGAGCTCTGGTTGGATTCTGGTACTTTGCTGTTTGCTTTTAGAGTTTAAAAATCCCTATGATGGATTCACCCCACTTGGGATATTTCTGAGGGTTTGTTTTATAAAATAACACATGCTTCTCTCTGAATAAGATGATTAGATCATGTGAAGGTTTTATGAAACTCACCACAAAATCTGATGATGGTGTAGTAAGTTGGTGATGATGATCTTGATCTGGTTTTGCTGGACTCCTGTGCTTGATCTTGAGCTAACATGCTCCTCCTAACTCCTGGGCTTGATCTTGCTGTCCACCTGATCCAACCCCCTCCTTATGTCACCATACTAGTGATGCTTGGTTGATCCTTGGTGGTTTGGTTGGGCTAATGTGCTTGATAAGCTGCTGTCTAGTCTGGCTGTTCTTGTGTGCAAATTGTGGAGTGATGCACTAGTGCCTCCCACGGCTGTGCTTGTGGTTTTGTGAGTTCGGGCTATTCTGTGGGGTTGACAACACACCACATGCATGTTGGTGTGTGTCCTTCCTGTGTGCTTGCTATGCAGTTGTGGATATTTTCAGAATTTTAAAACTTACTCTTACCAGGTTACTTTCACCTGGCTGGTGAATTTGTCCCTCTTGGCTGTCATTTCACTTCTGGCTTTAAATTTGTGAAAGATGAATTCTTTCATATTAGTGAAACTTGCCCAATTTTATAAACTTCTCAATGTGAATTTGTCAAGTGCACTTCACTGAAATATCTGAGAGAAATAATACTAACACTAATCTTTTATTTCTCTCAATATTTTCTGTTTGTTTTGCAGGTACAAATATAAAGATGAAGATTTAGTTTAGGTTTAGTTATAGAATAGTTAGTATATAGTCCTTTGTAATCTTCTTCATACTTTTGTAATTTTATTTTTATTATTTTTGTAATCTTTATTTTATTCAATTGTTATAAAGATTATATTATTATTAATAAAGAATAGTCTTATTCTTTATTCTTTTGTAAATTGTGAAGTTTGAAAATAGTTTCATATGTAACTTGTTTATATATTGATAATATGAAATAAGTTACATATTCATTATTGTTTTTCTTTGGATAGAATTTAAGTTATAATACTTGGTTCTTAATTAAATTAAGATTCAAAACTTATTCCTAATTTATTTGAATTATAACTCAAACACTCAAGTTTAAAATTCAAATTCATTTTAAAACACATAACTCCTTAAAGATCATCTCGAAGTTTATAACAATCATCCTTTAAGACTAAACCTAATCTCAAAGTATGAAAGAAACATTGATCACTTAAGGTTTTTATTTGGAGAAAATTTTACCCACATTTTCACAAATGGATGCATGCAATATTCCATATTCCTAATTCTACCCTTCGCTAGTTCCTAAATGCTGGGATGTTACAGACTTCCCCCCTTAAATTAAACTTTGTCCCGAAGTTTGTGAAGATATACCTGAATAGTTCTGGATAGGCTTTTCTTAAATCTTCTTCTTTCTCCCATGTGGCTTCCCTTTCATGATGATGTTCCCACTTTACCTTGCAATATTTGATTGCTTTGTTCCTTAATCTTTTCCAGTTTTCTTCCAGAATATTACAGGGCTTTTCAATATAGGTCAGTTCTGCTTGTAGTTCTATCTCTTGGTGTGTCATTGCATCATCTGGAAGTTTTAAACATTTACGAAGTTGTGACACATGGAAAACATTATGCACTTGAGCCAATCTTGATGGTATCTCTAAAGCATAAGCTATAGTTCTGTTTTGACTCAGTATCTTGAATGGTCCGATATATCTTGGACTCAATTTCCCTTTAACTCCAAATCTTTTCACCCCTTTCATTGGACTTACTTTAAAATAGACCATATATCCCTCTTCTGGATGCCATGATCTTCGACTTTGATCCACATAACTTTTCTGCCTACTCTGGGCTATTTTCAATCTATCCCTGATCTTATCAATGATATCTTGTTTTTCTTTGATATAATCTGGCGCAAATTCTTTGCTGCTTCTAGGTTCATACCAACATATTAGTGATCTACACTTCCTTCCATATAGAACCTGCTATGGAGCTACCTTCAGACTACTCTGATAGCTCTTATTATAAGAAAACTCTGCCAATGGTAGGTGATCTTCCCATGTTCCTCCAAAATCTAGTGCACAAGCTCTTAACATGTTCTCGAGTATTTGATTTGTTCTTTCAGTTTGACCTCCTGTCTCAGGATGATATGTTGTGCTGAAATCTAACTTTGAACCAAGTGCCTCATGCAATTGCTTCCAAAATGCTGAAGTAAACACTGATCCCCTATTAGTTATGATCTTTGTACTCCATGCTTACTTACTATCTCTTTGACATATACTTCAACTAACTTCTCGGCATTATCCTTTTGATTCACCGGAATAAAATGTGCACTTTTAGTGAGTCTGTCCACAATTACCCATATCATATCTTTCCTTTTTGGTGTCATAGGCAATCCTCTAATGAAATCCATAACTATTTCCTCCCACTTCCATTCGGGAATTTCCAAAGGTTGTAATGGTCCTGCTGTACTTTGATGTTCAGCCTTCACCCTTTGACAAGTATGGCATTCTGATACATATTTAGCAATGTCCCTTTTCATGTTATTCCACCATAATAGTTCTTTCAAATCCATATACATCTTAGTACTCCCTGGATGTATAGAATATGGTGTATCATGTGCTTGTTTGAGTATGACATTTCTAATCTTAGTCACATCTGGAACACAAAGACGGTCTTGAAACCATAAAGACCCATAATATCCAAGGTGAAAAAATGATTTTTTCCCTTGAGATATCCTCCGAATTACCTCAGCAATAAAAGGATCTTCTTCTTGATGTCTAAAAATTTCTTTCTTAAGATCACTGTCCTGCTCTGCAACTACCTGCATAGTAGCTAATCCTCCAAGAACCTCTGTTCTGATAAATTGAAGCTCGAATCTTTCCCAGTCCATTTGTAACTCTTTTGGTAGCTCCCTATTGCTTGGCTGAGTATCTGCACTCTTTCTACTTAAAACATCTGCTACAACATTTGCTTTCCCTGGGGTGTAGTTGATTGTTAAATAATAATCCTTGATTAGTTCCAACCAATGCTTCTGTCTCATATTCAATTCCTTTTGAGTGAAGAAATATTTGAGACTTTTCTGGTCAGTGTATAACTCACATCTGTCTCCATAAAGAAAATGCCTCCATCCTTTTAGTGCAAAAACTACTGCTGCTAACTCTAAATCATGAGTTGGATAGTTGACTTCATGTGGTTTCAGTTGTCTTGAACCATAATCAATCACTTTCCGATCTTGCATTAATACACAACCCAAACCTTCTTTAGAGGCATCACAGTATACGGTGAAGTCCTTCCCTGTTTCAGGAACTGCTAAGATTGGAGTTGTGGTTAATCTAGTCTTCAACTCTTGGAAACTTGCTTCACATTTCTCATCCCACTTGAATGGTGTATTCTTAGTTAATAATTTGGTCATTGGTCCCGCTATTTTGGAGAAACCTTCAATGAATCTCCGATAATAACCAACCATTCCTAAGAAACCTCGAATTTGCTTCACATTGGTCGGTGCAGTCCACTCTAGTACTGACTGAACTTTAGATGGATTCAAAGCAATTCCATCCCTACTGATCACATGACCGAGGAATTCTACCTCATCAAGCCAAAATTCACACTTACTGAACTTAGCATAAAGCTTATGTTCTCTTAAGGTCTGCAATGCTATTCTCAAATGATCAACATGCTCTTCCTTATCCTTGGAATATATCAAAATATCATCAATAAAGACTATGACAAACTTGTCCAAATATGGCATGAACATCTTGTTCATGAGATTCATAAATATTGCCGGTGCATTGGTCAACCCAAATGGTACTACCAGATACTAATGGTGTCCATATCTTGAGAAAAATGCTATTTTTGGAACATCTTCCGGCTTGATTTTTATTTGATGGTATCCAGATCTTAAATCGATCTTTGAAAATACTCCAGCTCCTTTCACTTGATCAAACAAATCTTGAATTCTTGGTAAAGGATACTTATTCTTGATAGTCACGTTGTTCAGATTCCTATAATCACCACACATCCGTCTTCCACCATCTCTCTTATCCACAAAGATTACAGGTGTTCCCCATGGAGATACACTTTCCTGTATAAATCCTTTTCTAGCTAACTCATCAATTTGCTCTTTGAGTTCTTTCAACTCTTTGGGTCCCATTTTATATGGTGCTTGAGCTATTGGTGTTGTACCAGGTATTAGGTCAATGGTGAACTCTATCTCCCGGTCTGGTGGCATTCCCGGTAGCTCTGTTGGAAAAACATCTTGGAATTCATTAACTATAGGAATCTCTTCCAATTTAACTTCTTTCATTGAATTCAACTGCAGATCCACCATGATATGACTGTGCTTATCTGCTTGATAAACTATCCTTGCTCCACTTGGAGTTTTGATTGAGACAGTTTTCTCCTCACAATTTATCTGAGCTCCATGTTCCATCATCCAATCCATCCCCAGCACTACTACAATTCCCTTCAAAGGAATCACATAAAGGTCTGCGAAATACGTACAACCATAGATCCAGATAACCTGATCTTGTTTTTGTGGCATACAATCACATTCCCTCCTGCTGTAACTATGGTCATAGGACTTTCTAACGTTGCCCTTCTAATCCCGAACTTATCACAAAATTCTTCAGAGATGAATGAAGTAGTTGCACCAGTATCAAATAGAACTTTGCTGGGATTGGTAAGGAGATTGAGCGTACCTATCACTGCATGCTCCGAATTATCCACCTCCTCAAGGGTTGCACATTTCAGTTTCCCGGTAGGTCGGTTCCTCTTGCCATTGTTGTTCTTGCCATTATTTCCTCCTTTATTGGGTTGTCCATTTCCTCCACTGGCTTGTCCTCCTCCCTTGGTAGGCCATCCTCCAGGTGGTTTGCTCGGACAATCTGGCTTGATATACCCCTTCTAACCACAACCGTAACAGATCACTACAGGCTTTTTGCATTCCCTCTCGAAATGCCCTAGAATTCCACAATTGTTACAAATAACATTCCTTCTCGGATTGGATTGATTTCCACCACTGCCCTTGTTATTGTTATTGTTGTTTTTGTCAAAATTCCTATTCCGAGGTTTGAACTCCAGGTTAGGTTTAGGATTGCTTGCATGAATCCTCTTGGTTTCCTTCTTGGCTCTCTTCCTCCGATCCTCTTGGACATTCTTGTAGTCAACTTCAAAAGTAATGGCTATATCCAACAACTGCTGATAAGTTTGCTTATTGGCTAACCTTAGCTGCATCCTCACAAATGGATTTAATCCACGAAGGAAACGCTTCTTCCGCTTCTCTTCAGTGTTGACATCCTCCTCAGCATATCAAGACAGTTAACTAAACTCCCGGATGTACTTCATGACACTCGTATATCCTTGTTGTAACTCCTCAAATACTCTCCGCTTCAACTCCATGACACTTTCCGGAATATGATATTCACGGAATCTCTGCTTGAACTCTTCCCAGGTAAACTCCCTACCTAGTGGTTGCATGGCAAACTAATTTTCCCACCATGGTACTGCAGGTCCAGTCAGCAGATGAGTTGCATATCTCAATTTCTCCTCATCATTGCAACCTACAATTTTCAGCTTCCTTTTAGTATCTGCTATCCAGTCCTCTGCATCCATTGGTTCAGGAGCTCATGCAAAAGGTAACGGCCTCGCATTCTGGAAATCAGGTAGACTCACTCCTCCACCTTCAGGTGTCCTTTGATTTTCTCGCCCCAGCAACTTTTCCATGAACTTGTTCTGGGTTTCTTGCATCATTTGCATGCATTGCATAAAATTCTGCTCCATTAACGGCCTCATTGGTGGTGGTGGTAATGCTTCTTGGTTTGCTGCATCTGCATCAGCCTTTTCCTTGGCCTCTCGCTCCATCCGCTGCTTCTCAGTTTCCATTCCTACACCCGTATCCATGACCCTCTAGTCCTGCAACATAAAGCGAATACTCATAATTACATCATGCACATGTGTTCTGATCTCGACTTTACGCACAAAACTAGTCACACAATGAAGATCCAAAGAAAATCCAAATATGCATTTCACATATTTTACATAATATCATAATGATACAAAGACATTACAACATATACCATATAGGTATAATCACAAAACTACCTTATTAGTTGGGGTACAATACACAGTACTTGATACTACTAACTAATTGCCTCCTTCTAGTAGTAACTACGCTCATCGTACATGCCTGATGTCCAACCGTGATGACGTGTGGTTCGTCACACAGTTTGTGGAACATATGGCCTTCCATAAGGAATATAATCTGTATCTGAAGTGTCAGTACTTGAGTCATTACTCAACCTGAGCGCATTGACTCCCTCCAGCTCAGCTGAAAAGTCTTCAGAAACATATTCAACATTATCTCCAACCCGCATGTCCTGAGCTTCATTTCTTGAGTTGTCAACAGGATACGCAGATCCTGCTGCTTCCCAAGTGCTCTCGTGGGCAAGATAATTAAACACTAGATAATGTATATTCCCTGGGGTTTGAGAAGATGTTGATGATTCAAACACTCTCTCCTCAGGATCTTCTTCTTCATCCTAATTATCTATTGACATGGTATACTTCTATTATGAGGGTTCATTCTTGCACCCATCCAAGTAGATTGTTCAAAATTTCTGTCAGAACCATCTGTGGACATCTGGTGTTCATGAGATACATAATATGATCCCATTCTCCAACCATCCGAATTCTTAATAGGAAGTTCAGAGTCAGAACCATCCTCTGAGCCCTGTGGTACTGCATACCGCATATCCATAGTAGGATCATGTATAGGTTCAGGTCTTGGTGAATAAGGATATGGTATAAAAGATTCAGGATCTATAGGTATATCCTTAAAGACATGTGTTGCACTACTACTTGCTTCTTTCTCTAACTGGAATGCTAACTGTTTTCTCCTTTCTGGATCAGTTAGATCCTCTAACATGTGATTTTTTTCTTCAACAATCACTTGATGGGTCTTATAAAAAGACGCAACGAGTGTTCGGTATCTATCCATAAACTTGGAAGCTAACTTAGGATGTTTCTTAACCAAAGTAAGATGATCCGGTATAGGCTCCGAGTCTATAGAATCATGAGGTATCACAGAGAATGTGCTACCTTCTAGCTCCTTGGCTTTCTGCTCCCGGATATTGGCTATTGCCTCTACAACAGCAACGTGATATGCTGCTAAATGACTCCTACCTTCCCCTATAGGTAGATCATGATATAATCCAAGCTTCTCTGGAAGTTGGATACTCACACGATACTTGGATAACATCCGGCCATCAAGGTAAGTGATAGTGTTCACTGGAATTCTAGTTGGACAACTAAAAAGCTTTAAAAGTTGACGAAGTTGGTCTATGAATGATCCTTGATAATCATCAAGAGTCTCCTCTTTCCTTACCAAAGTCTATTTTGGAAACTTTGGTGTCATATCTCTGTATATTAGAAAAATAATTTTGATTAGTATCCAATGACATATTGCACCATAAAAAAAATTATCGCACTAAAATATATAACGGAATATTCTCATTTGAATACCCATTATATTGATTTTAGAGAATTCTTTATCGTTGCTAACTTTCCTACAGGTAATACCCTTTAATAGGTTTCCAACCTAGGGTCAAAGCAATTTGCTCTTATACCAACTGCGGTGACCCAGCATACCACTGCATGTTTAGTACACTATAGTCGTTGACATGACATCTACAAAACACCGTTCCGTAAATATCACATCCCTCAGAGTGGTACAACAGAAACATTGCGGGTCCATATTACAAAAGTACACACATCATTATTATTACAATACCGGAAGTTCAAGACTTCCAAAAGATCCAACTTACAAACCAAAATATAAAGTGTTTCAGCGGAATTTAAAAGTAACAACTCCGACTAGGAGCTGAGCTCAACAGCTTATTCTATAGAGTTCATGCTTCTCGGCTCTGTTGGTTACTATTAACTAGGGATACTTAGTTGGACTCGTTATCATCGACACCATAGCAGATTTCGTAATCCACTCCTTCAACTCCTCCGGACAGATCAGGTTCCTCATAGAACACATCTTCTTGACATTTAGCTGCATACATTGGCACGTCTCCGGGATCCTCAGAGTCTAAGGAAGGGATCAAAGGAAAGAATGAGTAACAGGGTTACCCAATAAGTTCATTATATGAAAGGTGGGAAGTTTGATGCTCTAACTACCACCTCAGATTATAAATCATTGGCACTATGCAATTATTCTAAAAAACTATGACAATCAGCCTTCACAGGTTGACCAGAACTTTCATGGAGTTCCTTTCCTGCCGTGTTCGTAGCTCCTTCCCGGAATAGGGAGTAACAAGTTACAGTTCTTACACTATGCAGAGGTGCGTTACTTTACCCATGAGAGACCAACTCTTTGTTGCACAACCGGGCATACTTTCCCGTCCACAATTCCATGATGTGGGGCCTATTAGTTGGTCCAAGCTAATCACTTCTCCCTTCGCGACCCTGCATGGCTCCTTGGTGTACACCATGCCCACATAATGAATTACGGCAATGGTTTGTACAAACCGTTAGATGCCAGAACTATCGTGGGACGATGAGGGTTCCCACCCATATGCTGCATATCCTCTACGAATTACCAATTAATATGCACGCTACGAGGATAACATCCACGACCTGCACATCCGGCTTCATGCTAGAGGAAGAAGATACAGCTGACTTCTTTGTCCCATTCCAAATCTCATGGCTAACGCTTAATATACAACGCTAGCATCACTAATGTCAGGGGTTATTAAGTCCCTACTTGATCATCATTGTTTGCAACTAGAACCCTAAGCTCTATTGCTCCATTACATCATCACTTAGGATGATATCTATGATTTCTTTATTTGTGAAAATAATATTTTCTTTCTTTTATAGCATATATGATAACACACAATTTGCAAATACTTTAATAAAGACTCTTCAAAGGACATGAGCAAGTGATGAACTTGCCTTGTGATGGCAAGGTAGTGAAGTCTGATGCTTGCACTGGACCTTGAGCTTCTATGTCTACAAAAACATCATTATTGCCCGGTAAGGACAATATTTAAAGAAGCAAAATGATTATGCAAGTAATGTAATGCATTTTAATTCTATAAGCATTTTCCCTATATAATGTGCCTTTTAATAATAATAAAGCATTTACAAATATTACTTTTTTAATATTTATAGCATATATTGAATTATTGTATTTTATTTCCTTTTTATTTGACTTTTATTGATTTAATAATTCTTTTAGGAATTATCAATTTTACATTAAAAATTGTTATTAAATATTTATTTAGTATTTTTAAAAATAGTATAATATTAATATATAATGAAAGTGATTTTAATATATTTTTATCATCTTTCAATAATTTTGTAAAATTCCATAATGAATAAATGAATTAGAAAATTCTTATAGAAATCTAAATGTCCAAAATTGTATATCTTATTTTATTTGGATAAAGTGGATTATTGTGAATCCGGAAATATTTTACTTGTAATTTTTGGACTTTTATTTTATTTTCTAAGATTTATTTAAGTCCAGGGGTATTTTGGTCTTTTTCTTTTTATTAAAATACGCCTGGAAATGTTTCTGGGCTAGTTATACTTATTGGGCCCTAGTGGCCCATTAGTCCTAGACAAAAGGACCACCCCAAAGGGTCCGGCCCATCTCGGCCCACTCCTCACTGTCTCTCTCTCCCTCGAGTTCATCCTTTCCTCCTCTGACCCCAACCCTGTGGCCGACGATGCCGCCACCGGCGATTCCCGCCATCGTCGTCTGTTCTGGTCGCCGCCGTTGTGCAAATAGGGGTTGTCTATGATGCTCGTTCGTTCTATCCAATTGGATTCGAGCCTAGGGCTCTCCTGCAATGGATCGATGCCGTCCCGAACCCTAGGGTTTGGGGGTTGGCATGGATTCAAGTGCTGCAGTGGTCGTCATGTGTCGAGGTGATGCTCTGCACCTCCAGGCTTGATCAAGGTTGCTGACGTGGCGCCGTGCGGGTTGCAGCGCCCTCTCTGGTGTGCTCCCCGTGGCTCCATGGTCGTCGGCACCTCTGCTTCCTCTTCTATTCTTCAGCGAGGACCTATGATGAGTTTGATTCCTCTCCCCTGGTGCTCTATGTGTTTGCTGATTCGATGCTAGATGTTGGTAGTGTCCTTTCGTGCTACTATCTGATTCAGATTAGGATGATTATACATTTAGGGTTCCTGCTATATGATTGATCATGTACTGGATGAACTGAATCATGTTTGGATGGTCTGTACACATGTTAAATGTTTATTGGCCTAAAGCTTGGAAATTAACATATGCTTTGAGATCATTATGATCTCGAACAGTGAAGTGTAACATAGGAATATCCTAGTTATGATTCCTGTGTTAACAGGAAGATGATTAGTTAGTTGATTATCTGAATCTATGATGATTTAGTGTCTCTCCTGATTCATATTGGATTGTTCTTGTGACACCATCATGGTATGGCATACCAGAATAACTTTAATCTATTGATTGGGTTGTTTGAGGCTTAAGACAAACTTGGCTTTATAAGATAAATAGAGATGCTCTTCTCTGAATTCCCTAAGACCAATGATGTTGGTCTGAGGCTTAGGGATTCAGATCTTATCTAATTGGTTCATCTAGATAGTCCTGGTAGTGGTACCAGCTATTCTTTATTGAATCAATTCTTGGAAAAAATGATAGTGAGCTTGATCATTTTATGGATCCCAAAGATTTGTTTCTAAGGTGTTACCCTTCCTTTAGGGATGTGCCTAGAAATAGATAAAAGGTATATGTTTGATTGAATATAGTGTGACAACCAGAGCAAGGATGTTGCTCTGAGCTCTGGTTGGATTCTGGTACTTTGTTGTTTGCTTTTAGAGTTTAAAAATCCCTATGATGGATTCACCCCACTTGGGTGCCTTCTGAGGGTTTGTTTAATAAAACAACACATGCTTCTCTCTAAATAAGATGATTAGATCATGTGAAGGTTTTATGAAACTCACGACAAAATCTGATGATGGTGTAGTAAGTTGGTGATGATGATCTTGATCTGGTTTTGCTGGACTCCTGTGCTTGATCTTGAGCTAACAAGCTCCTCCTAGCTCCTGGGCTTGATCTCGTTGTCCACCTGATCCATCCCCCTCCTTATGTCACCATACTGGTGATTCTTGGTTGATCCTTGGTGGTTTGGTTGGGCTAATGTGCTTGATAAGCTGCTGTCTAGTCTGGCTGTTCTTGTGTGCAAACTGTGGAGTGATGCACTAGTGCATCCCATGGCTGTGCTTGTGGTTTTGTGAGTTTGGGCTGTTTTGGGGGGTTGACAACACACCACATGCATGTTGGTGTGTGTCCTGCCTGTGTGCTTGCTATGCACTTGTGGATATGTTCAGAATTTTGAAACTTACTCTTACCAGGTTACTTTCACCTGGCTGGTGAATTTGTCCCTCTTGGCTATCTTCAAATTTGTGAAAGATGAATTCTTTCATATTGGTGAAACTTGCCCCTTTTTATAAACTTCTCAATGATGAATTTGTCAAGTGCACTTCACTGACATATCTGAGAGAAATAATACTAACACTAATCTTTTATTTCTCTCAATATTTTCTGTTTGTTTTGCAGGTACAAATATAAAGATGAAGATTTAGTTTAGGTTTAGTTATAGAATAGTTAGTATATAGTCCATTGTAATCTTCTTCATACTTTTGTAATTTTCTTTTTATTATTTTTTAATCTTTATTTTATTCAATTGTAATAAAGATTAGAGTATTATTAATAAAGAATATTCTTATTCTTTATTCTTTTGTAAATTGTGAAGTTTGAAAATAGTTTTAGTAAGTTACATTCTTTGTAACTTGTTTATATATTGATAATATGAAATAAGTTTCATATTCATTATTTTTTTCTTTGGATAGAATTTAAGTTATAATACTTGTTTCTTAATTAAATTAAGATTCAAAACTTATTCCTAATTTATTTGAATTATAACTCAAACACTCAAGTTTAAAATTCAAAATTATTTTAAAACACATAACTCCTTAAAGATCATCTCAAAGTTTATAACAATCATCCTTTAAGACTAAACCTAATCTCAAAGTATGAAAGAAACATTGATCACTTAACGTTTTTATTTGGCGAAAATTTTACCCACATTTTCACAGATGCATGCATGCAACATTCCATATTCCTAATTCTACCCTTCACTAGTTCCTAAATGCTTGGATGTTACAGGGCGGTATGGGCAGCAGTCCGAGCATAGGAGATCTTCTAGTCTTCGATAAGCTTCGGAATCTCCTTAGCCTTGTCCCTCACCTCATGAAGTGGCATTTCATGCAAGTCGGAAAGTCTAACCGGCTCGCCATCCTCTTCAAGAGTCTGGCATATGTCGAAAGAATATTCTCAAGACGAATAAACCATCAAGATAGACGATTTATCCGACTTAGGATCTTGGAGACTTCTGGGGGCTACTGTTGGGGATATACTTTCTGGTATACCCACAGGACTCACTGACCAGGGTGGCCCACCAACGGGTTAGAGCTTTTCTTCACGGGCGGCTCAGTCAGAGAAAGAGGAGGAGCCAATTCCGGCTATGACAAGGCCCATAAGATTTACCGACTTAGGCCTCTAGTATTACTTGTACTCCAAGCTATATCTAGTTACTGAATCTGTAACGTAGCCGGATAGGTCTTTCTTGTAACCCTAGGTCCTGGTGACTATATAAACCAGCCCTATGGGAGCCTTTAGGGAAACAATCAGAATCACAACTCGCACAGGCGAACCTCTCTTGTAATCCGTTGTAACATCCGCTCTCGCTGATATATTACTGGGTTTCTAGCAGGAGTAGGATCCGATCACCATAGTCGGATCTGAACCTGGGTAAAATTGTGTTCACCATTCCCGGAACATTCGACGTCTCACACCCCATCTTCTCAACACCGTCAGGACCCCCTATGGCGTACTTGTCGACAATCCGATGACACTCATAGAAGTGAAACTCGGACTAGCATTTCCACCACACTGAACTCGTGCATAATTTACCACGTCTGCACCGACCAGCGGCGAGGGTACTTAGGCATTACAAACAGGGTCTGTGCTGCCATTTGCGGGGAACTTAGGGTTTTACCACGCAGGTACTAGAACGATACATAACTCTACCCTATGCCAGAAGGGTGAGTTGCAGGGTGAGAAAGACTACTTGATGGGTACCTCTTGAATCTTGTCGTCATTCTTGGGTGGGTTTACTAACTTCGGATACTACAATTCCTCGAGGGTATGAGGGATATTCAGATCTTCATCAGTAAAATGGGTGAGGGTCGTGCCTTCTCTGAGGACTGCATTGACGGGTGGATCTTCCGGGGGTGGTGACTTGAACATGGGTTTATACTCATAGAGGTGAAGTTCATCATTTTCAGTCCCGGGGTTATCAAAGTTTGGGACCTTACTAGGTGTGTCTTAGCCAAGATAACAGAGAATGTCTTCACGACGTCTTCCAAGAAATATTGATTCTTTGGGTTTCTTTCTACTCCTTGAAGAGTAGTACTGGCGGCGTCAGGTAGTCTTGTCATCTTAAATCTGAGCATCGAGGGTATTGGGAGGATCGAGCAGACTTCCGAAGGTTATTGATGAGGTATGTTTTCTGTTCCTCTGACGACTCTCGGGGTGATGCTTGGAGCATGTCCTTGGGTTGGAGATCTTCTTGAGGTATCTTCTAGTGGTAGATATTCTTGAATTGAATGGAAAGACATAGTCTTTCCACCTTAGAGCTTTACTTAGGGTCGTCGAGGCTAGGGTAGATACTTAGTCTTGGAGCAATGGCGTGACTCTGGAGTTGGGGTCTTCGAGTGATGCCTTATTGCGACTACCTTGCTATGGTGGTTACCTAACTAAGCCGTAAGGGTTAACTCGGGGTAGTTTTAGTGGTTAACGACGCTTCTTCTTATTCCTTAGTCGAGGTGGAGGCATTTTATCTTCAGTGGGATTGTCTTAACTTGAACACTTCGTGTTGCTTTGGATCAATCACGGAGTAGACTCATTGTCTTAAGAAATACTACTCTTTTAGGATTCTTGGGATGTTTGTGTTATGGCGAGGACTTCCCGTTGATTCGGCAAAGGGTTGAAAAAGATAGTTTGCTCCTTTGAGGGAGATTAGAGCTAGGAACAGATAGTGTTTTTCAGAGAGTTATTTATGTGGCCATCCTGCCAAGGAGTCGTTTCATTTTATGGGATGAGGGGTGTTGGTGTTGAGATACACCATTCAGGTGGTCTAATCTTAGAATCGATGATCCAAGGCAGACAATAAACACATTTCCAAGCATTCATATTAGGACATGACAAGCAAGCAAAGAGTACAATATGTACCAAGGGGTGACTACACACCATAAGGGGAATCCTATATTAAGAATGCTAATCCGAAGTATGGACGTTATGGGAGTATTCACTTCTCTCTTGCCATCGAGTGTCGTTGGTCCCATACATGATCCATTTGGGGAAAATGAAGGACTCCATTGGTAGGGCGATTTTATAGTGTCTTTCGACATTGGTAGCTCATTGGTTTTTCTTGTCCTTGCGTCTCTTCATCTAGGTACCTCCGTCTTTGCGGTTTCTAAGTTCGACTTGTTTTTGTAAACGGAATATTTGAGGGTAGACGAGAGATAGAGTAAGCCATTTTCAAATAGTCGAAGTCAGAGAAGGTAAGATTAAGAGGTCTTTCGGAAAGCTTTTGAGAAAATAGTTTTGGAAAGCTGGTGTTTTCCGAAATAATGGTTATCCTATATAACATCCATGCTAACTAAGGTCGTCTACAGTCAGGACGGCTCTGATACCAAGTCTTTGGGACCCTGGATTTATGGTCCGAGAATCCCTACTATGCCTACAATTCACGTTCCCATGATCAGTGAGCTGTGAGCATAACCGACTAGTACCATTACAACATCCGGAAAGTAATTAATACAACACTTACCTTTATGTCCATTATGGAGATTACAACACCAATAGCGGAAGTCTTCAAGAACAGAGCCCATGTCATGCCTTAACCTACAGGCAACTGACTGGGAAGACGACCTAGCTCTCATAGACGTCATTAACGTTATCCTTCTAGCCTGTGCAAATCTGGCAAGTAAATAGCCAGGGAAAATTCTGGTGAGTACTTTGAATGTACTCGCAAACCACCTTAAGAGAAATTATAAAGGACATGCAATATGGCTATGGTAGTAGGAGGGATCCATAAGATGTTATTTTATAAATTAGTTTCTCTTATAGATATACCATGTCTATATCTTTGTTGAAAACTTTTATAAAACATTTTTGAAACCTTTTTGAAAAGTTTTGGAAAACACTAGGATTGGGTCACCCATTTGATTACTTCTCCCGGTCATCCTATGACCAAACTTCTTCCTTCCTTTTTCCCGATCATCCCATGGTCAAAACATTTCCAAAGCCTTTGCTTTTCCGAAGTCCTTTTGGAAATCAAAACCAACACCTCTCTATAGCAACCTTCCAACCGTCCATGACCGTGGACATGGCTATTCAAATAGATTTACACTCTGCAGATGTTCTACACTTTACCCAGACCAAACGGGTACCCTGCCCTGATCCCTACTGAAAGTACAAAGGAAGTCGCCTAGAGGGGGGGGGTGAATAGGCTTTTAAAATTATTATGGTTTAGGCTCAAGTAAATGCAGAATAAAACTAACGTTTAATTTATTGAGCACAAAACCTAGCCACTACGTTCACCTAAGTGCACCAACAACCTATGCTAAGCAATACAAGCAACAAGGTGATAGCAGATATAAGTACTTCAAGCACGATGGCCATCACAATGTAAAGTGAATAATTAAAGGGTTCGGTTGAGAGATAACCGATAGACGCGGAGACGAAGATTTGTTTCCCGAAGTTCACTTCCAAAGAAGCTACATCTTCATTGGAGAGGTGCGATGGCACAATTCTCTCCGAACGCCACAAATGGCTCACCTCGAGGTGTGGTGGCTCGATGCTCACCCAACGCCACACAAGGCCTCACCCTGGATGCGGAAGCACACAACTCACCTACGCCACAAAAGGCTCACCCTATTCTCCCAAGTGCGCACCACAAAAGGCGGACACTTTCTCCACTATGGGACGCTTGAGGGCGGTCACCGAACCCGTACAAGATTGGGGCTAACTCCACAACTCAATTGGAGGCTCCCAACAACAAAGCCACAAAAGGCTACAATGCCACAGAATTCCAACAATGCCACAAAAGGCTAAAAGACCACAAAAGGTCAATAAGACCACAAAAGGCCAACAAACCAACCACACAACCGTCTAGGGTTCCAAGGAACCCAAGAGAAACAAGTTCAGAAGCTTGAACTCGTCGAATCTCCAATGAGAACTTAATACTATGCAACAAATGCAAGGGAAAGTCCTTCACTCCCAAATTCCAACAAAGCTACAAAAGCTATTGGGGAAATAAGGGAGGAAGAACACAAGAGGAGAACACAAAACTCTCCAAGATCTAGATCGCAATGATTCCTTCACAAAGAAGGGATTTGGTTTGGTGGGATTGTTGATCTAGATCTCCTCTCTCAAATCCCTCAAAGAGATGCAAGAATCATTGGAGGGAGAAGGGGAGAGGGAAAGATTTTGAAGGTCAACAATGGAGGAGAGAGAGTGGAAGAGCTAGCAAAAATGACCTCAAAAGTTAGGGGAACATTAGGGAAGAGGGGGCCCTTAAATAGGACAAGAAAATCTGCCCGTTTGGGTCAGATTCGTGCACCACCGGAACTTCCGCCCCCCCCCACCAGAACTTCCGGTAAATAGAGAAACAAAAACAAACGTTCACCGGAAATTAGGTCAGAACTTCGGCCGGAACTTCCGCTCAAGCAAAAAGGTTGGACAACATATCACGAAAACTTAAATAACGTTTGATTCCGGACTCCGTTTTTTATGATCTTGGGCTCGTTTTGAAGAGAACGACAAGCTCTACAAGATTATGCAAATAAACATCATAGTACAACATGGATGGATAAAACCAAATTGATAAAGGTATGACCTCTCTAGAAGCGATGAACCGGTAAAACCTCCAAAACTCAAAACACAAGAAGTTGAACTTGGAAACTCCGATTGGGATGAAACCAATTTTGTTGCAAAAATAAAACCAAGATAATCCAACAAAAGGTGAAATATTAGATACCACCAAGGGAGACAATATCAAGTATATATTTGTGAGATATCTCCTAAGGTGTGGAGCCGGAAAAACCCGCACGATCAAGAATGCAATAAGATATGCAGGGGAAATCCTTAGATGATGAACTAGAGCTTGTTATGGTGATAACCACACAATAACCAACTAACAACCAATAAAGAAAATGCTATGTATGCAAAGGTTTGAGCTCTCCCTGAACTATGTGATCGAGACACCCGCTTGAGAGCCCCTCTTGATAGAACGACTATATATATCCTAAACCCGGTCTCCCAACTAACAACACGAGACCGGCAAAAGAAAAGCCCTATAAAGAACATACCTTTGCCTTGAGCATCCCACTTGAACTTGATGTAGACCCTCTTGTTCTTCTATAGTGGGAACACCATTCTTGGATGATCTTGCTTGATGAAGATGAAGACATGCAAATTGCTCCCCCATAATCC
The DNA here is from genome assembly GCA_023614405.1 of Avena insularis. Taxonomy (NCBI): domain Eukaryota; kingdom Viridiplantae; phylum Streptophyta; class Magnoliopsida; order Poales; family Poaceae; genus Avena; species Avena insularis. The sequence continues at coordinate 85,766,864 of CM042685.1, read as the reverse complement.
ATGGGGAAACCTCTTCTTTGAACTTGTCTTCATCACTCCATGAGCACAAGGATGGAAAGATTCAAGCATGAGATCTTCTAGAGATGGCGCATCATGAGCTCTTCCTTCTTCATCCCTTCTTGAGGTTGATCCATCTTCATACAACTCGTTCCACATGCCTTGATCAACCTTCAAGCTCCTTCTTTCTTCATGATTCCAATGGGCACAAAGCCCTTGGACATTTCTTCATATTCCAACCTTGAGACCAACACATGGTCCAAGCGATGCCAATGGACAAACCTACAAGTAAAACTCAATTTACACATTAGTCCATAGAGATTGTCATTAATTACCAAAACCACACATGGGGGCATACATGCCCTTTCACCTACTGATCGTTGGTCGAGGAACCGATCAAGACTCTCCGGATGCCACTCTAGTATAGGCCCTACTCTATGAGTTGTTCCCCTCAACACTGGGACGTCTGGATCCACGGACCAACCAAAGTGCCTTCCTACTCCGCGAGAAAGGGCACTTTCAATGAGGGGCTCATAGTATCGCCCGGCTGCTCCTGAGTGCAGTTCGCAATTCCTCCAATTAACTGTCTCATAGTTGACCATTTTCATAAAGGAACCCCGACATTCAAGGAGATGATCCCTTAGAAGCAGTCGTTGGAATTCCCATACTAGAGTAGCAAACTTCAAATCCATCCCTATCCCATTCCAGGTCCGTTTTTGTAAACCTTCTTTTCTCCATCTTTTGTCCATCCATTTTGTAAAACAAAACCTTTTTAATTGTTGAACTCCTCTTGGTAGGTCAAAACTCACAAAGGTTTTTGCCATAAAACATTTCTTTTAAACTTTTCTGGGGTCTCCCCATCCTAATGTTTTGCTTCGTCTAAAACGGGGTCTCTAGAGGGTCATGGTGTTATACACCATATACCATACTAGGGGAAAGTAGGAGACGACGAGGGAATTGCACTTGGTAGTTCAAAGGTTTTATAGTTTGGAGGAGCCAAACCACTACCAGATATAACTCATCACATAGTAAAACAATGCAGTTTCGTAAACAGTAGATACAACATGCATAAGTAAATCAATAGCACAAGGCTTATGAGCAGGAAGGTGGCTTTCCTGTGACCATCAAGATGTACCGTGACTTCTTTAGAATACCACAATACCGATAACGAATAATAGTAATCTGATGCTTCTTTCTTCTCAGTGTCTCACAATTGCAACTATCATCGTTATCGAGCAAACATCCAAATAGGGAATACATCCATCAGGACATGCCATACAAGCACCAATAAAAATTAGCAAGCAACGATACAATACATTATTTAATTCAATAGGTTGTGAACAACTTGTACTAAAACAATTGATCTCATATTAGTTCCATTTGTGGAATTACTATTAAGATTTAGAGGCCATATTGCCTATTAAAGGGGTTTGAAGGCAACCCCAAGTTCTGTATGTTATCATTGTATACAAATGATACCACCAGATAGATATTGATAAAATGAAACCAACAAAAGTGGTTCTACTATTTTATCAATTGACATTATTTATAATGCATTTTCTAGTGAATAAAACTCTAGTTTTAGAAAATAATTCACTAGAAGATTACTGGAGCTCCACAAATTATTTCCTTGGATGATTAAGTAGTTTTTGATGGACTGATTCACTGGCAGTTGGATTTTCTTCAAAATATTTACCATAATGCCCTCATGGAATTCCCAAAGTTAGTTTTGGATGATATTTTTCTTTTTCATAAGATTTAAGCTGTAGGAGCTTTTGATGTGATTCAGAAGAGGGATGTTAGGTATTCAGGATACCTTTCTGAATAAATTTGAATCACTCCTTTTGGAGTTTCTAAGCTTTTGGAATGATTTATCTAGTGATAGAACCACATACATAAGTATTTAATTCATGGAAAATCCTCAGAAGCTCATTAAATATTGAACTCCTGGATTCTGCTAGGTATAGATGTATCTTATTTATGAGGGTTTAAAATATGTAAAATAAATTCATTGTTTGTCCTAGGGAATTTTGTAAAGGCAGAAATGGATTGATTTTTCTATTTTTCTACACTTAAACCACTGTTTCACTTGGCATGAAACTAAAGCCATGAGATAGGTACAGGAGATACCTACTAGGGGAAATTTGATTTATTCCATTTGGGTAGGTGTATCTCCCTGAGGATTTTACTTATTTCCAAAGATACATGTTGGTATATTAAATATTAATAAATAACAAAAAATATTTTTGGACAAGGACTAGTTCTACATGTTGTACAAAACATGCTGGAAGAAGTGATTAATTAGATCTGGGCATAAAATGGCAGTTTTAATTTTTGTTTTTAATTAAAATGAAATACAAATAAATAGATCTGGAAGAGTTATTTATAAAGAAAAGGAACAGGGGGTGGTCGGGCCATATTGGCGAGCCAAATGGGCTCGGAGGTGAATTCTGGCCCACCCGGTATTCTCCATGCATGGGAGTAGGATTTGAACGGGCTGACAACACGACCCCGCCCGTCAGCGAAAGAGAAGGGGCGAAGGGGTACGAGAGCTTTGGGGTCGTCCAACTAAAAGGGAATCGATGGACCCCGTTCATCTTCCCAAGCGGAACATGACACCTGCGAGGAAACCCTAGGCCGGCACCACGTGGAGGGTGTGCTCACCTGCGAGATCGTCAGCGCTCGAGGCACGTTGGAGGAGGCGCGGAGCATGGCGGGGACCCAGTCGATGGGCGGGAAGGCCCAATTTGTCCCCAGGATCTTGTAGGCATGTGCGCGCCCAAGAAGAGTTTGGCGGTGCTCGACGGTGCCACCTGCTAGGCCTGTCCTGCGCAAGAATGATCGGGGTGATGGATCTGGAGGATGTAAGAACCTACAAGTCGAGAGTAGAGGAGGAAGGGAGTCGGGTTGACCTCTAGATTTGCATGCAAGAATGTATGACCATTGGGACATTATCTTTCTCCCGAGTTGTAGAGGGAGGGGCTTCTTGGGGTGTTTGGGGGAAGATAGTACGATGGTAGGGGAGGGTTATGGAAGTAGTTGAGGGGCAGGGGGGTCGGAAACAAGCACTAGCTTGGGGGTTGTTCTTCCTCCCATGGTGATGGAGGTCAGAGGGAGAGGGGAGGAGCTCGTGGGGAGTCTTAGGGAGGTATATGGGGAGAAATGAGCCAGAGGAGGGGTGTTGGGGTGGCCTGAGCCCTTATATCCCAAAGGGGTTGGGTGTATGGTGGAAATTTTCCATGGCCAAGCTTGGCCAGGTGGTTGGACAGGGATTGGACCTTAGGAGCGGTGTAGGGATGTTGTGCGGTACTGGGGTCGAGTAGTGAGTGGTGGAAGGGGTGGTGTGGATGCTACCTAGCAAGATATTTTCATCAAGAGGTATCTATCTCTCACTCTTCTCCAAGCACTAATGGACAAGGCTAGGGTTTTCTATAGTGAAAATTATAGTGGAGCTTGACCATGATAGATGGGAGGGTGCTGTGTTGAACAAAGTTGGTGGTTGATGGGGTTTGAGTTGGTATTTGCTCAAGTTTTATCAAACTAGCACATTTAGCCATAATAATGGTCATGAGACGAAATTTCAAAATTTGGGCTTTGCAATATGGGTAAATGGTGATGGAGGATAAGTGGGGCCAAAACACCTCTCTAGGAATTATTTGGAATTTTTCAAATTATTTTTAGTTCACTTAAAACTATTTATTCAAATATTTCTGAAATGATTTCTAGAAGCTTATTTGATATATTTACACTGGACAAGTTTGGTTTTTTATGTGAGATGGTCCTAAATACCATATCACACATTGGAGAATTTTCCTGGAATTTATTTTGTAGAGAAATTATTTTCAATCAATTATTTCTTGTTTCTTCCATTTAAGAAAAAGGGCAAAAAGAAATAAAAAAGAATCTCAAAAATATTTATTTTCGAGTTGGGAAGATAGGATATTATATATAGGCATCAAATGGGCCTTGACTTTGCAAAGTGATTTGGAGAAAAACAAATTTATCTTTATAGACAAATATTCTACGGTTTTGCCAAAAGTGGAATTTAAATATTTTTAGGATCCAATAGATTAGGGGAATTATTTGGTGAAGTATCATATCCATGGTAGATAGTGTAAACTTGATTTATCCATCTTTTCCAACTTGAGTTTTGAAGAATTATGGTGAGAAAGGAAGACACTAGGTTTGGGGGAATCTAGGGTTTTGATATTTTTATGCCACTAAAACATGGTTGGATTAGTGAGCTCGGATCTCACCTTGGTTCAATTGATAGATCGATAGTTATACCAAGTTATATAGATGATCATGGCAGGAAGAGTTTGGCTTGGTTGTATTTGAGGTGATTCAGGAGTGATGGAAAACTTTGTTGAAAATAAGGCTGCCATAGCTAATGAGTCACGATGATTCATACACCATGGGGGTTTAAGAAGCACAAGGCTCCCCTAGAAACAAGTGAAGGGTGTATTGATAGACCATAATTATTAGATCATTAATATGCAAATAGTTGGTCAATGGGAGTTAGCATATGGTTGTGATCTTCTACCAAAGTAGGTAAGATAATAAGATTTGCAGAAAAGATTATTATCTTGACTATAAAACCATTATAGATGAGTGAGTCCAAGAATGATTTAACCAAGGGAAAAAATGGTATGTGGTAGTACTAATGATGTACTGCAAGATGATTCAAGTACATTTTCAAGAAATTACATTGATTTTAATAGAGGTAGTTCCAAAGATTGATTCTAGCTAAGGATTCCAGACTTAGATAAATTTGGCGGACTTGTGAATTAGGACTAGTCTAAGAGAGGGAGACATTTGGGAGAGATGCAAGGGTTTGTCTTTATCATCAAGTGGATGATATTGAAGGGTACCTTGTGTAGATAAGATTCATGCTTGTATTTGGTCTTTGATGGATTGGAAGCTAAATCAAAGGATGAGCATAGGTTTGATCTAAGCAACTAGATTAAAGATTCACTTGAGTGAATCAAGTTAGATTTATTTTGGGATGCTTAGATTGAGATTGATGCTCTCAACTATTGGTTCGATCCTTAAGGATGAACTCCTAGATTGGCTCATTCTACTTCCTAAGCAAACAAGGCAATCTGTAGATCAAGGCAATTCATTTTTTCAAACTTATCCAACTTCTTTTAAGGTAACCATTGATCCTGGATTGAGGTAGGGATGGGTATTTTGAATTGGTGTTCTTTGAAGGAAGATAAAGACATCTTGGTATTTCTACCATGATTCGAATGAAAATGTTTTAGGAAAGGTTTTGGAAAACCTAGGGATAGGAGTAGTTGAAGGTTCTGTCTTGAAAACATAAGGATATTATATATAGGTCTCCATAGTTTTTTTAAAGGGAGACTAGTAAAATATTTTGTAGTATCAAAGTTATCCTGGCTCTTGTTTGAAATACCAAAACATTTGAGAATATGAAATATGAGCCAAGACATCTCTTTTGTAAAATAGTTTTTGTCAACTTAGGTTGAGATAAGGAGTATATAATATATTGAACAATCAGATGCATGGACACAAGTAAACAAGTAACAAACATTTCAACACTTATCAAGAAAAAGTTTTTTCCCCCTGATTTTTGCCTTTTGGACAACAAATCAGGGTTGCTGAAATTGGGATGTTACACCCTCGCTGCCCATCATGGAACCACTCCATAGATTGAGCCCAAACCTGGCACCTAGCTCCCTCTCGGCATCGTAAGCAACTTCTCCAACTAGATACTTCATGGTCATTTGGAGAAATCATGATTTTCCATTTTCTGAACCCGAGATATTGGTGTTATCCCAAAGGAGGTGCAAGGTTAGGGCGCACCTAGGGGCCCGAGGAAATTTTCACCCATGCTACACCATGGTGCATGGCCAGTCCCAGGAGGTGAGTATTTATCTCGTGGTGAAAGCATATACTGTATTTTTATTGAGTTAAGGCCCTGTAAATGCGGTTTCTAACTGTAGGTACCCTATAAAGACACTCTCAATTTTCAGGGAAAATGGTTTGGGGTGTCCCATGGGGTACCTAGGCTGGATGAATGCCTAGGTTCAAGATTTCACCGTCGCGTTGCCGCGGGCATTGACTAGTTTTGCCGTTTTTTGGGCAGCACCAAAAAAACTCTTGAAAAATATAATTTTTCTAAAAACAGCTCCTGGAGCCCTTGCATGTGATCCACTGTGCTCATAAAATCATAAGAATGGCAAACAATCTCCTTTTTCACCCAAGGCACCACCAGGATGTCTATCGAGTGTGAGTTAACATGGCTTTCAACACTAGATCCCCCCTCGCTGCCCAGAACATGAAACCACTCCATGGACTGAGCCCAAACCCGGCACCTGGATCCCTCTCGGCATCGCAAGCAACTTCTCCAACTAGATATTCCGTGGTCATTTGGAGAAATCTTGACTTTCCATTTTTTGAACCTGAAATCCTAGTGTGTTCCCAAAGGAGGTGCAAGATTAAAGTGCGCCCAGGGGCCCGAGACAATTTTGACGCATGCTACACCATAGTGCGTGGCCATTCCCGGGAGGTGGGTATTTATATTGTGGTGCAATCATATACTTTATTTTTTTGAGTTACATCCTGGTAATTGCGGTTTCTAACTCTAGGTATCCTATAACACACTCCCAATTTTCAAGTAAAAATGGTTTGTGGTGCCCCATGGGGTACCTAGGCTGGATGCATGCCTGGATCCAAGATTGCACTGGCCTATGTGTTGCCGCGGCCGCCAGCGGGTTTCGCCATTTTTTGGGAAGCACCAAACAAAATCTAAAAAAAATTAAAAAATGAGAAAACATCTCCTAGAGCCCTTGAATGTGACCCACTGCCCTCATAAAATCATAATCAAGGCATATCAGGTCCTTTGGCACGCAAGGCACCACTAGGATGTCTATCGAGTGTGAGTTAACATGGCTTTCAACCCTAGATTCACCCTCTCTGCCCAGAACATGGAACCACTCCATGGATTGATCCCAAACCCGGCACCTAGCTCCCTCTTAGCATCACAAGCAACTTCTCGAACTAGAGATTTCGTGGTCATTTCGATAAATCTTGACTCTCCAGTTGGTGAACCCGAAAAACCGATGCTTTCCCAAAGGAGGTGCAAGATTAGGGCGCACCTAGGGACCCGAGGCAATTTTCACGCAGGATACACCATGGTGCATGGCCATTCCAAGGGGGTGGGTATTTATCTCGTGGTACCCTCTAAGACACTCTCAATTTTCAGGGAAAAATGGTCTGGGTTAACCCATGGGGTACCTAGGCTGGATGCATGTCTGGGTCCAAGATTGCACCGACCGTTGCGTTTCCGCGACCGCTGGTAGGTTTTGCTGTTTCTTGGGTAGCACCAAAAAAATCTAAAAAAATCTAAGAAATGTGAAAACAGATCCTGGAGCCCTTTCGTGTGACCCACTGCCCTCATAAAATCATAAACAAGGCAAATCGAGTGTGAGTTAACATGGCTTTCAACCCTTAATTCCCCCCTCTCTTCCCAGAACATGGAACTACTCGATGTATTGAGCCCAAACCCGGTACCTAGCTCCCTCTCGGCATCGAAAGAAACTTCTCCAACTAGAGATTTCGTGGTCATTTGGAGAAATCTTGACTTTCCATTATCTGAACCCGAAAAATGGTATTTCCCAAAGGAGGTCCAAGATTAGGACGCGTCCAGGGGCCCGAGGAAATTTTCATGCATGCTACACCATGGTCCATGGCCATTATCGGGAGGTGGGTAGTTATTTCGTGGTGCGAGCATATACTATATTTTTTTGAGTTATAGGCCGGTAAATGCGGTTTCTAATTATAGGTACCCTATAAGACACTCTCAATTTTTTAGGAAAAAATTGTTTGGGGTTCCCCATGGTGTACCTAGAGACCCTCAATAAAGTCTAGAGCACACTACTTACCATTAGAGACTCTATGGTAACGAATCAGAATGTTAAACAATTCTCTAAGCTTATTTCTGAGTTCAGCATGTCCAATGCTACGATCCTGCCTCATGTAGCCAAGTACCATAGTGGCAATCCACTTGATTGTCGTTGGTCTAGTTTTATCACTCAAAGAAGTTTTAGGGAAGTTGTGTTTCTTCGTGTTTACCTTGATCTGCGTTTGATGGGAATAAAATAAATCAGAGGACTCATCAGCAGAAAAAATATGAGAAAGACCAAAACTAAATGTAGCTATTGCAACCTGAAATGGGTGTCCACCCCGCATTGGAGATGCATGCAATCTCCATTTACACACATTACTTCCCCTACAATGCACCCTAAATCTCTTTTGCTCGCTCTTTTCAATGATAAATTCGAACCCGACTCTTATTGCATAGGTAGCAACGACATATCTGCATTCCTCCACATTATGAAAGAAAGTCCCCTCATCAATTGTAGTGTTGTCCCTGTCAAAGTGTATCACCGGCCTCTCCTTGTCTTCATCACCATATCTGCAACCCATTTCCCCATCCAAACATTACTCTTCCTCATTAGTCCCATAGTCAGGCTCATAGTTCAAATCAACCAAATATTCCCTTCTCTCCATCCTATCAGGTTCAGCAGCCACATCTGGATATGCTTTCTCATCATCATCATCATCATCATCATCATCATCATCATCATCATCATCTTCGAGCACAAAATCATCCTGACCGCCACAGATGTCTTCATGCTCACTTGAGAAGGCGTCATTCTCAACGACAGGATGGGCGGTCGCGCTCGATATCAAAAATAGAGACTTCTTTGTTCGTGTTCCATATGGGACATTATCATTTAGGACAGTCTCTTCCCCAGTATCTTTGTTAATGATGTGCACAAACATCAGCACAGTCCTCATGCCGAGGTGTTTACCCCACATCATGGCCAGAGCATCCTTGGTTCTAACGTCATAGAAAGTCTGCGAATTTGTGTCGTAGTACCTACTTACGAATTCAGTATGCTGGCCAATCTGAAACTTAGAGTTATGTCATCTGTGTCTACTGTCAGCCGATAATAAAATCCACTGGTAACTCTGATCCTACCGTCGGGCAAGGTTTCAGTCTCACACCCATGCCTAATATTCAAAAGAAATCTGGATGCAACAGACGTCCTACGGTGACCAACACAGATCCTCTCCATCACCACGGGACTAGAAACGCCAATTGGGAGTACTCCTCCATGTTCTCTAGACTTGAAGGATCCATCTCCTCGCTCTCTGGCCAGGAAGGACCCATCTCTATGTTCTTCGACCATGCAGGATCCATTTTTGTGTGGGACCTAGATCAAATCCACTATCGTTGCGTGAGAACCTAGCACCCACCTCACGATTTTTGTTCCTATTCACGCCTGGGCGGGGACAGAGGCAAGGAGACATGGCAAGTGGGAAAGGCAAGGTGGGTAGGGCGGGTAGGGGATGTCGGGAAGATGATAGTCCAAGGGGAGGACACGAGTGTTGCACGATGGCATGGACTGGCGGTGTGCAAGACCAAAGTAGTGGAGCTGAGCGGAGCGGAGCTGTGAGCGACAAAATATGGAAAATCACACAATAATGGAGAGCACTAATCCTCAAACCTGGGATGCCTGCCATCGATGGTCGAGGTGGTGGGGCCCACCAATCATTAAAATGCCACGTCCTCTTCCCCTGTTTCTGATTGTGTTGCCACAATTCTATGATCATAGTGGCATAGGTATAGTTTGTGGACAAAACTTAGGAAACAGTCGTATATTTACTTAAAATGGAACCCTGACCTGGTACATTGCCCGATCCGGTTGCTAGCCATGACCTGTATTTTTATTATCGTAGCACTTTTATGCTAAGAAGGGAAATAAAAATTTAGTAGTTAGTCGAACTAGTTTCGAATAAATAAGATATACTCTTAGGAAGATTAGCTATGGCCCTGCCTAAGAAGAAGCCACTGCCACGGCGGCCGCGGCCGCTGCATCCCCGTCAAATCTTGGCTATTTGGCCCCTTTGAGGCAGGCCATGCAGCTGTACTGCATGGACGGTCTACCATTGCCATTCGAGCTGGTTGATTTCGTATAATGTGCTGCATGTGCGACGACGGCAATGGCAGTAGCGAAAGTTGTGGCAGCGTCAAGCAGGGCCAAGCGAGCGTCATGGAGAAAGCGTGCAGCGGCATTTTCATGTGCTCTGCGCTCAAGAAAAAAGGTACATTCCAAAGCGTTCATGCAAACTTGCTGCTGAGAAACAAACTCTCGAATAGGGCGGCGCCAAGGTCAATAAACTCTCTCCTCCATGCCTCGGCACGGACGACCTTACTACAATGGAGCAATCTGGGCGCACGCCGTGAGCAGAAAAGATGATCCATCCATGCACCATCAGCAGCCACACCGCGGCGGCGTGCATCCATCTACATTCAGCTTGTTGGAGTGTTCGATAGCTGGAGCCGACGACGGGCAATAGCTCTGTGATGGCTATGAATATAGCCATCTACGTCCACATTTAACCTAGATATTATTCATATTTTTAATGTAATATATATCTAAATCCTGCCACTAATGCCTAATGATAAAACGGGTATGCAATCATGTCTTTCTATTTTTCCATGCGCAGATAATGACGTTTGATGATGGTAATCACAACATTAAAGTAAAAGATATGAGATTTACAAAACCCAAACAAACCAGGGGTCGTGAAGAGGATGCATAAGTTTTAGCGACCAACTATATGGTGGGAATAAAATTCGGCCGTATAGTTCCGGCCGTATAGTTGCCACCGACACCGCTAGGTCAAACAGAACAACTTTCGTGAAGGGACCCCTATATAAGGAGGCCTCAGGCGTCGAGAAAAGAGCCCCCAACTACCGCGACTATGCCAAGCAATCAGAAACCACAATGCCGGAGGGATAGATCAAGATCTAATCTCCAAACCTTTCTCCTCCACCATAGCCATATTCCACCACTTGTAATAGTAGTTCTCATCTCCAATTGGCGACATTGTAAGACTATTACTATCAATCCCATGATTTCCATTACAATGTTTATGATTGTTGATATCATCTCTATGTGTGAGTAATTCTCCTTGGGCTAAGTGCTTCGGCCTAGCCATGTAGCTCTATGCATATTATTTATCATAGATGGGATCATGTATTAGTTTTTATGACATGATGATTATTGTAGCCTATCTTGCCTCAATCTAAGGACTTTTCAGGTACCCAAGACCCCAAGGATTGATCCAGGTATAGGAAGTGTGAGTAATAACAGATCTGCAGGATGGGAACCATGGTGACAGAAAGGGTAGTACGGCTGTATGTGATGGATTTACTTGGGATTAACAGTGAAATCACTATGCATATTATCAATTCTCTTTCTTATATGGATGAGACTAGTAGGTTATTTCTATAAGCTTTTGTGGAGGCAGTAGCAATTATGGATGCACCGCCCACATATAATATGTTGCTCTAATGATTACATGCATACTTTATTATTATGTTTTATTCCCATCAGATGTTTTGCACAACTATAGGTGAAACCGAAATCCCCAGGACCTATCTCTCCATCATCGACAACAACAAAAGATAGCAAACTCTTGGTCTGGTAAAAACACTAAAAGAATTCTAAAACTCCTGAAGATCCCTTAAAGTAACTTTACTAAGATTTCTGCTTCCCGAGGATTCGATAACCTAGGTCTACTAGGGAAAAAGAGCTATACTACATCCATAATCTGGATCAAAGGTATCAAACCTTTTTCTGGTGCCGTTGCCGGGGAAGTAATAGCTACCCTGGTAAGGTTAGTAGGAACCTTGCTAGTTTTAATTCTTGTTTTTAATTTTGTTAGTTTGCTTTCAGTCTTTATTTGAAAAACCGAAAAATTAGTTAATCTTTTAATTATTGTTTTTACTATCATAAGTTTATATTTAAGAAAACCCAAAAACATAGGAAATATGGATGAAAAGAAGCTTGGGGAGTATGCAACTCCCAACAATGATTATTTGCGTACTCGTAGTACCCATCCAGCAATTACTGCTGAGGACTATGAAATTAAGACCCAATATTAAAGTTTGGTTCAACATAATCAATTTGGAGGCTCTGCTATTGAGGACGCAGGTATGCACTTGATTACTTTCACTGTAATATGTGATATGATGCATATTAAAGATGTTGACCCTGATGCGGTCAAGTTGCACTTATTTCCTTTCTCTCATAGAGGAAGAGCAAAAGAATGGTTGCTATCTTTGCCTAGAAATACTATTGCATCATGGGTGGAATGTACTTCTTTAATTATGACTAAATTTTTCCCACCTACAAAGACTATGCAACTAAGATCTAATATTACTGGTTTTAGACAGGAAGAGCGTGAGTCACTATAGCTTGCATGGGAGAAAATGAAAGAATGCATGAGAAACTGTCCCAGCCATGGGATGGAATATTGGTTAATTCTCCATTTATTTTATAATGCTCTTAACCATGTGTCTAAGTCTATGCTTGATACTGTAGCTAGAGGAAAATTTATGGGCAAACAAATTACCGAAGTAAAGCAGCTGCTAGATAATATACAAGACAACCATGCCCAATGGCATGTGGAAAGATAAAACACAAAGAAGGTGAACTCCGTCACACCTCAAGAAAATGAAGAACTCAATGCTAAATTGGATGAGCTCATATTAGTCGTCAAGGTTAAGGAAACCCAGGTAAGAGCTATCCTAGAATCAAATATTTAAGAACTAGACTTCATAGATCGTAATGATTATAACACTTCTTGGAAGAAGAACTATAATCCTAATTTCCAGAAACATTATTCTAGTCCTGCATGTAACTCTAATAATAATATGGGATCAAGTAATGGTAGTCTGGAAGAAACTCTTAAGTTCTTTATGGACTAGAAAAATGAGAAAACAAATATCCTAATTAAGATAATGGAGAACCATGATAATATTCTTGGAAAATTGTCTAACCAAGTTGTGAGTTTGAGGAATGATTTGTAGGCCCTCCAAGAAAGAACAAGGATTGTTGAGGCACATCTAGGTAAGATAACTGAGAGTCAAACTCTCATTCTAGCTAAATTTGTGGGTAAAGCTAAGCCCAATCCATTTGAAGACCTAAAGATGATGAGAATTCAAAGGGAGGATCCTGAAGAACTTTACTATAGCAATGCTCCTTCACAAAATTACATAGTTGAAGATCTTGCAAAAAGGATCAATATCAAGATTCCCGTAAGTGAAGGAAATGAGGAAGCTATGTATCAACACTTCATTAATCAGTTAGCAATAAAGGTACGTGATCGTGAGGAAGAATAAAAGAAAATTGCTGGAAAAACTAACTGTTAATCTTGATGATATATTTGAGGCTACTATTAAGTTTAAAATTGTGACTAATGAGATAGCTGCACTTTGTGACTTAGGTGCAAGTGTTTCCCCAAAAATTCTTTTTAATAAGTTAAATCTTGGATCTTTTGAAATCATTGAGTTAAAATTACATCTAGTAGATTCTACCTACAAACAAGCTGTGGGGATTAAATAAAATAATTTAATTTACATTAAAGGCTATCGTGCTCTTATTGATTTTGTTATTGTTGACATGCCTGAAGATGCTACTGCTCTTATCATATTAGGTTGTCCGTTCTTAAGAACTATTAAGGCTTTGATTAATATGTATGAAGGGAACATGAAGATTCAATTGCCTTCACGGGATCCTTTTGTTATTCATTTTCAGAGGAATAAGAAACCCAAGCATGATGAGAAGGATGCCATCACTTTGCAACTATTTTGGAGTGGGTGTTCCACTCATCTGGCCTAAATGAGCAACATCAAGGTCAAGCTATTGACCATAAAAGAGCACTTCATGGGAGGCAACCCATGTGAAATAAAGGTTTGAGTAAAGTTTTTAAGTTTTAGTTTATGTTTGATGTTGAATAAAGATTGCTAGAAAACTGCAGTTGAGGAGGAGAAGTTCAGTGGTACTAAAATCCTGTTTTATACATTCTTATGTTGGTTGACAATTTAGTCTATCATTTTTCTGTCAAAACATGTTGTTTCGCTAAATTTCAGGTTAAGAAAGAATTCTTGAAGAAACCGAAATTTTTTGACGACTACATAAGGTTTAACGACCAACAATTCCAGCCGTATAGATATCTATGCCATCGACAAATTTTCTTTCCCACATACATAATGTTTAACGACCAACTATACGGTGGGGATAAAAATCCCGACCATATAGTTTCGGCCATATAGATATCTCCGCCAGGAATAAACCCTAAGAAACCCTAAAATTTTGCCGTCAGACCAACTATACAGCAGGAATAGGTGTTCCGGCCTTATATTTGCGACCGTATAATATTTTCCGACCACAAAAATGCCATGGGAAGGTACCCCCAACACAAAAACTTCAATCCTTTTTCTCTCTTCTTCCTCCAGACTCTCTCAAAACCTCAAGATATCTTTATCTCTACTCAATTTTGTTCGATTTCCTCGCACACAAGTGATCTACGATATGTTTCTCCTCCGATCCTCCAATTAGGTTTTGCAAATTCATCTCTTATCTATTGTCATTATCAATCTAGGGTGAGACCTACTATGAACTAATTGCCATGTTTCTCTTGCCTAGATTATTATTTTGAGGAGATTCTTTAGTGTGCTATGATGAGGAATATGTTATGCTTATTACTATTGGATAAAAAGTTTTATTTTTTGTTCATATTATTATTTTAGAAGATGAAGACAAGGAGCCAAATGCGTGCCCATTCCGCTGCGAGTTCTTCTCAGGCTGCCGCTGCAGCTCAGGAATGAGTTCCAACATGAACGCTTCAACAAGATCAAGAACCGAGAAGTGAAGACAACCAAGTGGTCTTGTCCCATTATATTGAATAAACTCAGTATTTCTAATGACTTCAATTTACTTTGCAATAGAGTTGGCCTGCAAAACTTTGTATTCCAAAGATGAGCCTACTTATCACCGGTTAACTCTTCAATTTTTAAGTTCTTTAAAAAGCACCGTTAAAACATGGCCCGGAGAGGACATGATTTCTTTCCGACTTATGAACAACAATTATACATTAACACTTGAGGAATGGTGCAATTATTTTAGTTTACCAAAAAATGATGTTAATGTCTTACACGCATATTATGCCGACATGCACCCTTCCCAGATCATTATTATAATAGAATGAGTTTTACCTCTAGAGTTAACAAGGGGAAGAATATCCAGCATCCTGCTAGTCACTATTTGTTCTATGTTATTGCTAACACCTTGCAGGCACGAAATGAGTTTACAAGACTCAATGAGGAGGACATATTGGTCCTTGCAAAAGCTGCTTTCAACAACAACTTGTCACTCAACTTTTGCGCAATTCTTGTGCGCTACTTGGAGCACCAATCCTTGCAAATCCAAGGACCAATCATAGGTGGAGGCGTCACCACCATGCCTTCCATTGCCCTAGGCATCGACCTAGGTGAGTTGCAACCATTTCTAGGTGAGAGATGTGTTTCTTTATCTACTTTAAAAGCTTTTGGAATGCTCACTAGGAGTGGTGGTGTTTATTACTTGCATATTGCACGAGTTGGGAGTTTCTACCCCGCTCATTTGCCTAATGGTCTTTTATCTATCGAGGAAGGACGTTTGCTATATGATGTGCAGGTTGAACAACACTGACCCGAGGAGGAGATTTCGGATGAGGATGAGGACTAAGAAGAGGAGCAAGAAGTTCCTTATCAACAGAAGCAGCCACCAACCCGGTTCACTACATATCAAGACTTCCAAGAACTTGAAGGAACTGTGGAGGGGATGCATAATCTCGCCCTGAACCTCCGAGAAACCACTTGTAATTTTTCAACTCAAATTTTGAACTAGAGTTACAACTTTTTCCCGCCACCTCAATGATTTGAAGGTCTTGCAAAAGACTAAGATTAGGGAAGTTTCCTCATTATCTTTATTTGGCGTTCATTTGTTTTATTTTATTTTGAGGTTATGTTTTAACTTGAGTTTATAAGCACTCGTGTTGGTTTCCCCAACACTTGATCTCTACATATTTATTTGTTTTCGATATTTTCAAGCCAAGATTTGCCACCAATTTTCTATTCTTTAATTCCCTCTCTTAAAACAACAAAAAGATTTATCTTTATTTTCCCTTTCTCTTTTCTATTCTCCTTGTGGTTCTCATTTATTTCGAGGAGAGTGATCGACTTCAACTTTCCAAGAAACAAATCAAAAGGGAAGTGAGAAGTGGAACCAATCATGAGAGGTGTGCCTTATGACTCCTCACATTTGAAGTTTGAGAAACCCATGCCAGTTAGTAGTAAATGTTAATATATTATATTGGTGGAGTGATTCTTTATATTGGAGTAAAATTTTGTTTGCATGGGTATTTAGTTGAGTATGTTTTGAACCAGCTCTTTCAGTTAACCAAGTCTTGCCTAAAAATTTGCTAAACAATTGTAATCATAATAAGTCTCACAGTTGAAGGCTTAGGTGTTGTAGTGTTTAGTCATGAAAGCTTATTCCTAGATACACTCAACACCATAGAAAATAATGATTGACTTGATAGCTCTCTTTGAAAGGATTTGTTCAATTCAATTAATGTTTAGAGGGTTTTGTGAGTATGCCAAAGTTTGACTTGTGAATCATAAGAATGATATAGCTTTATGTGTGTCAAACTTCATGGGATGACAACAACTCCACTAGCCTACGAACGATCTTCATGGAGGAAACTCCTAGATTTTGGCCATGAGTTGATTAAACATATGTAGCAGCAATGCTATAATGGGTAAGATTCTTGGCATTCTCGTGTAGATGTGTTCATGATGGAATCACTCCTCTGGATGACATGAGTAATCATTATGCAAAAGGAACAAAAACCTTGGTGATTCCACGAGTGTCCATCACAGCCCGATAAACTAATTAATTTTTTTTCTCATGGTCTCAATTACTTCAGAACTGAAATTCTTGAAGGATAATGAATAGAGAAGTAGTGCTTGAAAGGCCTTGACTTATTGATGTGGGAGAACTGAGACAGTCTAGTATATATGCTTTTCATGACAAACTCTCACACTCTCAATTTTACATGATAATACTTTATTGTTCAAAGGCAAGCTTACAAGTTGATTACGTGACATGGAATAAAGTTTACTCATTTGAATCATCCATGCTAACAATAATATTTTTGTAATATAAGGATTCATTAAAACCCGTATGATATGCTTTCCATTAGTCTATCTATGTTGAAGTTTTTTAGATTAAGAAAGTGGAGGAAACATGAGACTACCAATCATGAGTAAGATCATCATCTCCTTATTTCAGTTTAAATGTTGAGTTCCTTTTTGATTTTGGTTTTCTTGCTCGAGGACGATCAAGTTAAAGGTTGGGGAGGATGATGGCTGTGAAATATAGCCATCCACATCGACATTTAAACTAGATATTATTCATATTTTTGATGAAATCTCTCTCTAATGCCTAATGATCAAACAGGTATGCAATCATGTCTTTCTATTTTTCCCTACACAGATAATTACGTTTGATGATGGGAATCACAACATTAAAGTCAAAGATAAGATATTTTCAATGACCCAAAGAAACCAGGGGTGGTGAAGAGGAGGCAGAAGCTTTAACAACCAACTATATGGTGGGAATAAAATTTTGGCCGTATAGTTACCATCGACACCTCTAGGTTAAACAGAACAATTTTCGTGAAGGTACCCCTATATAAAGAGGCCTCGGGCAACACGAAAAGATCCCCCAACTATGCCAATCCATCAGAAACCACAATGCGGGAGGGATAGATCTAGATCTAATATCCAAACCCTTCTCCTCCACCATAGCCATATTCCACCACTTGTCATAGTATATCTCATCTCCAATTGGCGACATTGTAAGACTATTACTATCAATCACATGATTTCCATTACAATGTTTATCATTGTTGATTTCATCTCTATGTGTGAGTAATTCTCATTGGGCTAAGGGCTTCGGCCTAGCCATATAGCTGTCTGCATATTATTTATCATAGATGGGATCATGTATTAGTTTGGATGACATGATGATTATTGTACCCGCTCTTACCTCAATCTAAGGACTTGTCAGGTACCCAAGACCCCAAGGATTGATCCAGGTATAGGGAGTGTGAGTAATGACTGATCTGCAGGATGGGAACTCTAGTGATAGAAAGGGTAGTACGGTTGTACGCGAGGGATTTAATTGGGATTAACGGTGACATCACTATACATATCATTAGTTCTCTTTCTTCTATGGATGCGAGAAGGTTATTTATATAAGGTTGCTGAGACAAGAGCAATTATCGATGCACTGCCCACATATAATTATCTTGCTCTAACAATTACATGCATACTTTATTATTATCTTTTATTCCCATAAGATGTTTTGCATAGCTACAGGTAAAACTGAAAACCCTAGGCCCTCTCTCTCTGTCATCGACAATAACAAAAGATCGTAGACTCTTGGTCCCGTAAAAGACTATAAGAATTCTAAAACTCCGGAAGGACCATTAAAGTAACTTTACTATGCTTTGTGCTTCCCGAGGATTCGATAACCTAGGTCTACTAGGGAAAAGAGCTATACTACATCCGTAATCCGGATTGATTGTATCACTCAGCGCTGGAATTCTGGTTAAGATTCACAGGGACCTACGATCCCTGCACGAGAAGCTAGAGTTCATGTTCGAAGAAATCGTTGCGGTGACGCGGGTGTTCATATTGAACCGGGACTGGTTCAAGCTCATCAATTAGTGCATGAACATTGTATATCTCTTGAAGTTTGGAGGGAAGTAAAAGAGATCAGTTGCGGTTGAACGATCCTTGAACTTACGTCCTCTCTAGGAAATTGGCCTGCCAACTTTTATGGTGGAGATTTGTAGTTTCTTTAGTGTAGAACAGTTAACTTCAGACTAACTTTGTAGAATGCCTTTTGTAGAGGCAATAGGCCCCTTTGGTGCAGCTATCCCATACTGTAGTATGGAATTAGTTCGGAAGTAACCAAATACTATCAAGATGTATCTACTTATTCAATTCCTACCAGTGGTTGAATTCAGTTTACTGTCATACTTATCCGAGGCAGACAAGATTCAGACAGCATTTTATGAACTGATGTTGGGTGGTTTATTCATGAAAGTTCCATACATAATCAAACCCTAGATCGAACAAATCTAGGTAAAAATTGATCGAGGCATACAAACCAGCAGCATTTCATGTCTTTCGGATCGCTCACCAATAGCATTTTCCCGGCAATGGTGATATTGATCATTGCTAGCCCACCCTCTTTTCAGGAGGCTAACCTTGGTTATTCACATAAATTCATTAGCCACACATAGTACAAATTCATTAGCCACACAAACTACAAATCATTATCCACACATACTACAAATTCAGCCACACATTACAAATTGAGTAGCCACACATACTACAGCAGTTCAAATTATTACATAAGGCATACTACGTGCTTGAAGCTCAAGTCAGCAATATTTCAGATTCACTAAACCTTTGTCTTCACTCGAGGGAAATCAGAACCACTAGCTTGTCCACGCCTGGTCCCCCCACCGAAACCGTGCACTCCATCGCGGTACGGTGGTGGTCACGTGCCATCGATCCTTCCAGGCCAACACTACAGACGACAAGGACACTTTCTGGCTGCCTCGTCGGGGTCCTGAATGCCATGTACTGATTCCAGAACCTCCTGCAGGTGATGATCACTAGGTTCTTCAAGAAAAGTTATCGTCCTGCTCTTCTTGGAATCTCCACCTAGTACATCTTAGGAATGGTATCTGGATCTTTTAGCCAGGCCTTTAACTGAATAATCCATTTGTCGCTTGGTGGCGCAATATCCACCATCTCGCTGCCAAGGCTACTTACGACCTGCTTGAGGGCCTCGAATTCCCAAGCATCCAAAGGGAGGCTATCAAAGCCGAGTCTAGAGAAGAAACGAAGCTGCCCCATGCGATCGTCACGCCCATAGGCGCGATGACAACACATGAAGCTCATTTTTTTCTCCATAGCACTCGAAAGAACGGGAAGAATGTAGAACACGCTCGTTGTGTAAGCTATGGGAGAACTGGGCAAAGAAATCGAATGGTGGTGCGCATACCACGATATTGACTTCTGGTCGTCTAATAGCAAAACAAGACCAGAAAGCTAACAACAAGTTTGTCAACGATGCGGTGGGACGCGTTCCTAGCATGGCGGCCATGAGAGCGTTCTTGTCGAACTCCTCGGCCAGGGCTACCATTCCTGGGGTGCGCGATAGCATGCAACCGCCCGAGGCAGGTCGCCGGTCCGGACTTCCCATCCGGACACGCTCCGCCATGTGAGAAGGTCTAAGGAGCGGCGAGAGGCTAGGCTGGGGACGCAAATCTCCGACAGGCCGACTAGGAAAAACGAGGCGAGGGCGACGACGACGAGCTTCGATTAAGGGAGTGGGAGGTTGACCGGCCATGGAGGGGATGCAAGGAGAGCAGCGACGAGCTTCGATCTGGATACCAGTAGCCGGATCTAAGGAAGGTAATGGAGAGGGGAATAATAGGGAGAAGAGCAGATCAGAGAAGAAGTTCTATTCCTCGCAGGGGTAAACCAGTCAACGACCACAAAGGATAATGGGGAATAGTGACAAGGCGGGGGAAGAATAGTTGACCAAATGGTGGGATTTGAGTTCAACCATTTTTTTACTGGTTCAAATGATCGTTTGGCTATTACATTTGTATTTACCCCCATTTGGCTCCTCTCGATAATTAGTGAAGCTACTATAGCCCCTCCTCGAGATTACACGCAACTCAGACCCCGTGATGCCTTGGCGTCTGAACTTTTGGGCCGCATATTAAAAACCTCCAAAGCATGGTACTGCATGCATATGCCGTCGAGCCAAGGGCACGCATGCGGTCCACCATACAACGAGAAATGGTCTTGCAAGGACCACTAGTCAATGGCCCCAATAGCGCTTCTAGGTGGAAAACGGACGCCAATAATCATCAGACGTGGGATTAAAGTAAAATTTGTATCTGGGCGACGGTTTTCAGCCGTCGATCATCGACATCCCATGGAGACAATGTTGGCGAACACTCTACGCAAAAAAATTCTAGCGCATAACAGGATCATATGTGAGGGGATAGGCAATGGGTCATACCCTCAAATATCGATCTAGCGGAAGTTTTCGATGACGAGGTTTCTCGTGCGTCAATCCCCGCCAACAAGCCTTAGAGAGTCGCTAGTAGATTTATTATCCCATAGACGGCTTCCATGAACATGCATCAATTAAGACGTTGTTGTCGAAGTAGTCGGTATGTTGATTTCCACACCTAGTCGATTAGGCGCGAGAAGATTTCACCTTGTGAAGATCCCCCACAATGAAGTGCTCCAAGTGTCGCACCTCCACCTGTATCCATACATACAAGATCAGCGGCACCGCTTCAAGGTGTGTTCAAGAACACATGGTCGAAGTGGGAACATGTCAATGAAGATCTGTTAGCGCTTCTGAAATCCCGTCTAGACAGATCCAAACGGAGGTATATCTCGGGTATCGCTCCGGCGTGGTAGTAGAAGCAAAAGTACCTAGGGAACACCCGCCCTAGGGTTTAGCACCATGAGATGGATGTGTTAAGATAGGAGGTAGGCAGCGGTGATACGTCGGGCGGCGGAGAGGCTAGGGCGCCCGGTGGCGGGCAGGGCGGCATCTTGGGTTTTGGGGCGGCAGCGGTGCTTAGGCTTCGGGAGGCTAAGGCCACGACTTGAACTGCTCTTGGGTACCACTTGGTGCCATTTATAGGTGTCAAGGATCCTTGGGTCTTCCTAAATAGAGCCCCCAATTTTCAGGCAGTTCCGTTATGTGTAGGTCAAACCAATCCTACTCCAAAACTGGCTCCTTTTACCAATCTGAATTTAGGTAGGTTCCATATTTTTGCCCCCCAAGGAAATATGGTTGCACCTCTTATGGAACCTTACGAATATCCTAATATAGCACGGGACGTTCCGGTAACTTCTAGAACCATCTCCTCTTTCCAAAACCTTCCATTTATTCCCGAAACCATTCCGGACACACTCGTGATCATCCACGTCCTCTAGGAACCATTCCGAGACACTCTTAAAACACTTCTTTGATATCATTAATGCTAAAAACTTATTTTGAACACTCTCGGTAAAATTTCAGACACCTCCGATATATTATGAGATACTCAGAACACCTTTGGAATTACTTCTCTACTAAATCTTCGTTCACACTCATATTCTAAATGCCATTGAACACTTAAGTGTGTGACCCTATGGGATCATATATTTGCGGGAATGTCCCGAACTCTTTCCGCTATAATGATTACTATTGGTGTCTTGATACACGTAGTAATCCCCACAAATAACACAAAGATCTTTATCTTGTAAACGCTGTATTATGTCTGATACATATCATATTGCTCCATCGATACTTTACATTGCCGAGACAAAAACACTAGGTTATTCTCATAACCCTGTATGTACTCTTTAATCATACATCACTATCTATGTTCATATGTTCAACAACTTGATCACGTGTCCGGCCAGACAATGATGAACATCATAGTACATGCGGTGGGCCCAGATTGTATCTCTCCATTGTCAGGATTAGCAATTTTCGCAAGCACCCCATCTAAATAATTGGCATACCATCCGGTAAGATAAAAAATTGAAGAATCGTTCCATGTCCATCTTGTACCCAAGTTCATATGTATATTGTGGTTAAAGCATCTTTAGTAAAGGCAATACATTGTTTGTGAGAAACTACTGATAAAAAATATTGATGACTTGTTTCACGGTATCTCATGTTTGGGTCTATCCATCGTCGTTGTTCTCCAGCAAGTCCGATCACATATATCATTTGCATCTCCACAATCACATTGTCGTTTTCCCGTAGTTAGGAAACCGAAGCTATCATTGACACATGTGCTAGTCTTAGAGGCATGACTAGGGATATCATTGGTGTTTATTATTCCACATATTCATTAGGGTTTTCCTCCAAATACACATTATCTGGCACTAATAAAATTATAGCACTGAATAATAAACTTCATAATGAACATGAAATATAGAATAATATAATTTATTACCGCCTCTAGGTCATATTTCCATCAGTCTCCCACTTGCTATAGAGCCAATAATCTAGTCAATATTTCAACACTCAACACTAATGGCATCCCGCTTTCTTTCATGCTTTGCATGTGCTAAACTTCTTGAGTGGATCTGACAAGTTTAGGTCCGTATGTATTTGCATATCTTTGCGTTTTCATGCATCACTCATTCTCAAATGAGATGACATTGTATATGTTTGCTAAACTAGTGGGACATTATTTCCTCAGCCGAAACTATGTTGCCTCTATTGTCACAAAATATATATTCATAGCACTATCATGCTCAGAACTACACTAAGTTAAAAAATGAACCTTTTGACTCATAACGTCCTTTGTTGTTGTCATGAAAACGATATACTTAGCCTTTCGTAGTAGCAAATATCACAATATTTAACTTGGAACTCATCCAAATGAAACATGGAATTTAC
Source organism: Avena insularis (assembly GCA_023614405.1). Lineage (NCBI taxonomy): Eukaryota > Viridiplantae > Streptophyta > Magnoliopsida > Poales > Poaceae > Avena > Avena insularis. The sequence continues at coordinate 85,743,426 of CM042685.1, read as the reverse complement.
TTCCAGCCCACTGCACCACGTTCTATAAATCACATAGCCTAATTACGATAAAAAATATTTGTATATGAAGCTCGGTATCAATGTAACACATTAAAATGAACGGTTTGTCACTTCTGCATATAGAACATATTCTGTGTCCTTCTAAAGCACATAATAATATACTTACTATTTTCATGTGATCATCATATGCATCACACTAGTATATGCTCATAACATTTTAGAGTATATGACATATCTGGTTATGTATATATCTTGGTGTACATGATTTATACAATTGTTCATGCGGTTTTACTCATCAAATGTCAAAACAATTGATTCTTGCTACAACCGCTTCCATTTGGCAAGAACTCTTCCTTATCGTCTCCATATTGAATAAATTAAATATTTCATCTATGTACTTTGGCATAACTATATTAGCCGCCTCAATCTATCCATATATATATTGATGCCTAATATTCTGTTTTTTCCTTAGACTTTCAAAAAATCTATTTTGAGGGAAATATTATTTGTGTCCAGAAAAAATAAAACATTTCCTATCAGCAATATCTAGTACACATAAAGTATTATAAATATCTCTTAGCACTCCCACTTAATTTCTAGTAACCATACAAGCACCTTCACCGTTCCTGATGAAACTAAACTCTTTCAATTTCATCAAAGTGAAGATTCCAACTCCGTGATTCTAACTTCTACCATTGAAGTTTCCACCCATTTCTACTATCCTTTGAACTAACAAAACCATTGCGTCATGTCAATACAAGTACTAGGTTAACACTCTTGAAATGAATTTTGTTTTATTATTTAACTACCATATCTTGTGAATATAAAGTGGTTACTATAATAATCCCAATAAACATAATCATCGCTACGGAAGATCCAATCTTATCATAATCAACTCCTTGAATTTTGTCGTAAACTTCTTTTTTGACAAGTCGAGCTTCTATGGATGTGAACACCCATGTCTATCCCTTTATAGATCCATTTATGTCCGTTAGGCTTCATGCCTTCCGGAGGGTCTAGTAAGTCAAAAAATTTGATTTCGTACATGGATACGATCCTGGATTTTATGGAATCTACCCATATAAAGGAGTCAAGGCCCACCATTGCTTCATTGTATAAATTTGGTTCATCATTGCCCAACAATAATGTTTTGTTCTCAAATCCTACTATTTGATTATTTACCCAACCTATTTTGTTCAATATGAACGTCAATTTCTGGGACTACAACATTTTATAGGCGTGGAGCCTTAGGCTCCATAGCCGTCTCTGGAACACTTTCTGGTGCTGCACTACTTTGCTCATCTTGCTAAGGTTCGGCAACCTTATCAAGTTCTGTTGTCCACCCACTCAAAAAAATTCTCGACCAACTTCTTCTCGAGAAATATTCCATACTTAGCGACAAACACTTTTTTCTTTGGTTTTAAGGTAGAAGGAATCCCTAGATGTTACCTTGGGATAACCTAAAAAACACATTCATCCTGTTTGGTTTGTAAACAATTTACATATGCCTAGCATACCAAAATTTATGAAAAGAAATCTTGGGTTTCATACCATGCCATAACTCATATGGTGTCATTTCAAAAGGATTATGATTTCCCACTATTCAGAGTAAAACGATAGTCTCTAAAGCGTAATCCTCAAAAATATAAAGGTAGTTTTATAAATTTCATCACGGGCTTTCTATTTCGCTGCCCTTGGTTCCTTAGTTGTACTCACTTTTTTCCAAACGCTAATCTTTTCCTCTCTTTAGCCCATTCTCTTGTCTGAAACTCAACAAAGAGCTCGAACAACAGCTGTTATTAGATTGACCGTTAGCTGACGTGTGGTGCAACGCCGTGTGGAACTATGTGGGGCAAATTAGTTGGGAACATGTTATGCTGACTTGTGGGGCCACCCCAAGTGGGACCGTGTGGGACTGGTTAGTCAGCACTGTATTATGCTGATGTGTGGGGCTGCGTGTGTGGGATCATGTTGGGCCGCGTTTGGTAGTTACTTGCGCACCTATCGCCTAATTGGCAACTTATTATTATTATTAATTGGAAGTTTTAAGAGCGCCTTTTCCCTCTCTCTATCGCTATAAATTATATTTTTTCCCAAAATGGTAGAAAATCTAGATCATCTTCTCTCTTCATTCATTGTACCTTTTAGCCCTCGTTTCTTCCAAACCTGGTAGCAAATCTAGAGTAGCAAATCACACCAGCAGCATAAATACATTAAGAAAACAAAACAAATGTAGATAAGCTACTTGTGGTTCAACACATATATTAGAGTAATTAACGAGGTTCAACACATTCGCTGCTCAGCAACAGCACCGCATAAGTTCAATACCAACAAAAGAAGCTCTTTACAGAAGCACACGAGTTCAGCACCTCCTTGCTTCTACCTCCTCCCGCTGGAACTTTCTCCACTTCTTGCTTCCTTGTCCATTGATCTTGGGAACCTTGGGCTTGATCGGGGGAATGTGACCCTCTTCTATGGACACCTTATGGAGGTTGACGAGGTGAATTCTGAGAGCCTTGTGCTTAGAAAAGAAGGCGTGGACATTCATGGTCTAGCCGACATTGAGGTTCCAGGAGATCACATCCTCGGCATGTGTCAAGATTCAGTTGAAGTCGGTGGCGATGAGTATCCTAGTGTAGAAGTGGACCTATAGAGGTTGCTAGTGAAGTATGCGTCGTACTGTCCGGACTCCAGCTTCCTTAGCACCTAACGAGCCTTGGTGTGCCTAGACTCGTCATTGCTGTAGATGTCACTACTCTATACCTATTGGAAAAAATAGTGGCGTGAGATAACGACATGATTTATATCCTTTGATTATTTGGATTGATTATTTGCATAAATTAACCGATTGAGATCTCATGATTATTTGTATATATTAACTGAGTGGGTTAAATTCCCCAATACCCAAATATCAAACAAAATCAATACTGACCCCAACTACAGATCGGTGATATTACTAACTAGGGAATCCTTAACTACAACTCGGAGCACAAATAAAATAGGATTGAAATGCGAACATGACAATTCATCGAAACACAAGATCTAACACAAGAGGATTAGCTCCCATAACAAGATCTAGCATCCAACGATTGAAAATGCAAACAGTTGAACCCTAATAACACACGATCTAGCATCCAACAATGGGAATGGGGGAAGAACACGGGAAGCAGAGAAAACCCTAGTTACCTCTGACCATGGATCGATGATGTTGCTGTCATAGGGGTTCTACGGCCAGATGTACTCCTCCTTCTTGTAGGGGTCCCAATCGAGGGGGATCATCCCGCGATCTCCTCGGCCGTGGAGGCGACGATGGCCATCGCGCGCTTCTTGTCCATCGCATGCATTCTTGGGGTTTTCTTTGAGATTTTCCTAGTGGTTTGTATAAGGTGATGGGATAGTGGAGATAGTTGCGTGAGTGGGAGAGTGAGTGTGTGAGAGTGGGGAGGTATATAGGGAGAGGGAGAGGGCCTCTATAAAGGTGAAGGGAACGAACGTTTCGTTGCACCACTGTGCACCACTTAAGTGTGTATGCTACTACACCGTGCATTGCAACATGCGTCCGTTACTGCACCATGCACTATGACATAAATACCGTGCATCAAATTTTCTCCCTCGTGTCTAACCATAGCGAGTTAGGTGTAATCAATTATACCCCCGAGAGTAATACTAGCAATTTAGCTGTACATAGTTTTACCCTCGATTACTAACACTACCATATGCAATATACTCAGTTTTACCCTCCGGTGGTTGGTCAATAGAGAGTCACTTTATGCACAATAAATTCAAAAAAGATCAAAACATAGTGGCACCTACTCATGAAGTCTTCTTGTGTGATATGCCACCTAGGAAGCCATAAGAAACGTAGATCAATCAAGTTTTACCCTAAATTAGCACTTCTCAATCACCTACTACCTATGAAGGTGCATAGCTTTCGACTCAAACACGTTCCCAAAACATCCTTCCCCAAAACATAACTTGTCTGAATAAGGCCCTAATTGGCACAATCATGTATATTTGAATTGCAAATTATTTGATGTAGGGAAACACGTATTTCCATTTTTAAAATGTGTTTCTATTTACTATTCGAATCCCTTGGTCTGTTTTTCCCTTGATTTTTTAATAATACTTAGTTTTTCGCTCTCTCTTAGTCATAAACTCTCACAAAAGCCCAAACTTGTGCTCATTTTGGCTCCTACGTTCTGATTGGTCATGACTGTTGTCCCTCAGATTGTGCCCACGAATCGTTGATCCTCTATGATCTATTGGGCAGGATAACGCCTATCTCTATCGGTGTCCACCCCTCTATCAATCCAAATAACGAGTTTGCACCGATACTTTAACTCCCCAAACAAATGAATTGGAATGTAATTTGAAGGGTAAGTGTTCAAAGGTGTATAAATTTCTTATATGCATGTTGATACATTACTTTTCACTGTCTTAAAATGATAAACTCTCAAGATTTTCTTTGCATGACATTATCATGTCCTAAGTGTAATTCGAAGGGAAAATGTTCAAGAGTTGTATAATTTTCATATATGCATGTTTATGCATTACATTTCACTTTCTTAAAATGATAAACTCTCAAGATTTTAGTAGCACCAATTATCATGTCCTAAGGTTGATTTGAAGGGAAAGGTGTATAATTTTCGTATATGCATGTTTATGCATTATTTTTCACTCTTTCAAAATGATAAAATCTCAAGATTTTCTTAGCACGAAATTATCATGTCCTAAGTGTGATTTGAAGGGAAAGTGTTCAATTGTTGGAATTTTTTTGTATATGCATTACATTTCACTCTCTAATAATGATAAACTCTCAGGATTTTATTAGTAGAACATTATCATGTCCTAAGTGTGATTTGAACGGAAATATCTCAAATGTGTATAATTTTTGTATATGCATGTTTATCCATTATAGTTTAGTCTCTGAAAATGATAAACTCTCAAGAACTTATTAGCACAACATTATCATGTCGTAAGTGTGATTTGAAGGGAAAGTGTTTAAAGGTGTATAATTTTCGTATAGGCATGTTTATGCATTAAATCTCACTCTCAAAAAATGATAAAATATAAAGTTTTCTTAGCAGAACATTATCATGTCCTAACTGTAATTTAAAGGGAATGTTTTCAAAGGTGCATAATTTTCGTATATGCATGTTTATGCATTAGATTTAGCTCTCTAAAAATGATAAACTCTAAATATTTTCTTGGCACAACATTATCATGTCCTAAGTGTGACTAGATGGGAAAGTGTTCAAAGGTCTATAATTTCTTATATGCATGTTTATGCATTACATTTCACTCTCTAAAAATCATAAACTCTCAAGATTTTATCATGTCCTAATTGTGATTTGAAGGGAAAGTGTTCAAAGGTGTATAATTTTTCGTATATGCATGTTTATGCATTACTTTTCACTTTCTGAAAATGATAATATCTCAAGATTTTCTTAGCCGAAAATTATCATGTCCTAAGTTTGATTTGAAGGGAAAGTTTTCAAAGGTGTATAATTTTCGTATATGCAAGTTTAATATTACATTTCAATCTCTGAAAACGATAAACTCTCAAGAATTTATTAGCACAACATTATCATGTCCTAAGTGTGATTTGAAGGAAAAGTGTCAAAGGTGTATAATTTTCGTATAGGCATGTTTATGCATTACATCTCACTATCTGAAAATGATAAACTCTCAAGATTTTCTTAGCACAACATTATCATATCCTAAGTGTGATTAGAAGGTAAAGTGTTCAAAGGTCTATAATTTCTTATATGCATGTTTATGCATTACATTTCACTCTCTAAAAATGATAAACTCTCAGGATTTTGTTATCACAACATTATCATGTCCTAGTTATGATTTGAAGGGAAAGTGTTAAAAGGTGTATACTTTTAGTATATGCATGTTTATGCATTAATTTTCACTGTCTGAAAATGATAAACTCTCAAGATTTTCTTAGCAGAACATTATCATGTCCTAAGTGTGATTTGAAGGGAAAGTTTTCAAAGGTGTATAATTTTTGTATATGCAAGTTTAAGATTACATTTCAGTCTCTCAAAATGATAAACTCTCAAGAATTTATTAGCACAACATTATCATGTCCTAAGTGTGATTTGAAAGGAAAGTGTTCAAATGTGTATAATTTTCGTAAAGGCATGTTTATGCATTACATCTCACTATCTGAAAATGATAAACTCTAAAGATTTTCTTAGCACAACATTATCATGTGCTAAGTGTGATTTGAAGGGAAAGTTTTCAAAGGTGTATAATTTTCGTATATTCATTACATTAAAATATTTAAAAATGATAAACTCTGAAGATTTTCTTAGCACAACATTATCATGTCCTAAGTGCGATTAGAATGGAAAGTGTTCAAAGGTGTATAATTTCGTATATGCAGGTTTATGCATTACATTTCAATATCTAAAATGAGAAACTCTCAAGATTTTCTTAAAACAACACTACCATGTCCTAAGTGTGATTTTAATGGAAAGAGTTCAATGGTGTATAATTCTTTGTATATGCATGTTTATGCATTACTTTTCATTGTCTGAAAATGATAAAATCTCAAGATTTTCTTAGCACAACAATATCATGTCCTAAGTGTGATTTTAAGGGAAAGTGTTTTAGAGTTATATATTTTTTGTATATTTTTGTTTATGCATAACATTTCTCTCTCTAAAAATGATAAACACTCAAGATTTTCTAAGCTGAACATTATCATGTCCTAAGTGTGATTTGAAGGGGAAGTGTTCAAAGGTGAATAATTTTCGTATAGGTTAACACCACGACACCATACTACGGCCAAGACAAAAGGTAGGCCGATGTGAAGCTAGACATAGCTCGCCGGCCAAAGAAGGGTTGTTCTCAGCAGAGAAGAAGAAGAATAAGAAGAAAGGGGAGGCAACGGCATGGGCACGGGCATGGGGCTAGCTCGGGATCCAAATCATGCAACGCTAACCTGTGTAAGTTGTGGGTCTAACGCTCAAGTGGATAAGCTATGGGACCCACACTAATCTGGGTAAGTGGAGAGAACTGTCCATTATGGTACCTGACCAAACACGACCCCACCCCTCTACATGTAACAGCAAGGATGACGAACAATAAGTTTCAGACCGGCTGAGAGTTTTAGACAATAGGTTGGGCAAAAGTGAGGAAAAGTTTAGCCTCTGGGCAAAAATGAGTACAATTAATGAACTGGGGCACGAAAATAGAAATAATTTTCATTATAGATCCAACCATGTCAAACAAGGTTTAATTACATATCAAGAACACTCCACACCCTTGTGGTGTTTCAGAAGGTGCAAGTTGTGGAATAATTCCGCAACTCTTAGATGCTTGCTAAACTCATAACTCAAATATTGTCCTCTACGATCCAATCATATATTCTTGATTTTTTTGTTACGATGATTTTATACTTCATGCCAAAACACTTTGAACATTTTTCAAATGTCTCATACTTCATTCTCATCAAATATATATACCCATATATATCCACTCAAATCATTAGTGAAAGTATTTGAAGTAGAAGAACCCATCACGCATGGCTACTCATAATGGACTACACACAACCATGTATGATCTCTAGCAAGTTAGTCGTTCGTTCAATATTGGGATGGGAGCGGAGTTTTGGTATGTTAGACAAGTGTCACAACCATCAATTGATTCATAATCCAATGACTCCAAAGTCCATTAACATGGATTTTATTCATGCATTTCATTCCATTATGACATGAATGGTGGTGTCACAATTTAAGTGAAATTCAATTATTTTCTTGCGATGTTTAGTGTTAGTGTTATGATGTGTGATTTACCTTCAAGATTTATAACAAATAATCCATCCACCATGGATCAAAACTTCAATATGAACAACCATTGTTCTCACCCAGAAAGAACTATGCAATATTTACTAAGTTCTTATAATAAATCTCATGGTCTAGGTAAGATGCCGACGACGAACATAATAACACCTTATTTTGTTTCCAGCGTGCATCATCCCCACATCCTTTTACTTAGGGTGTTGTAGTTCTTGAATTGCGTTGCTCTGTATGACACTTCATACCAACCAATTCAGTACCAATTACCCAATAATTACATTGTCAACTAGCAAAGAATACATCCATAACTTGTATATCATCTATATACTCTTGAGCTAGCCCTTTCTAGTCTTTCTTTTCTGCCATATAATTTTTGCAATTTGCCTTTCTGTTTTCCTCTCTTTGGAGAAGAAACACTGAAAATCAATAGTGGCTCTATCTTCATTGGAACATAATTGTAGGCGTGTTAGTCAACTACTGGCACCCTTGGATTGACACTTTTGAAGTTGATGTCCACTATCATCAGTTGACTAGCATTCTTCCAGTTTCAACTATAGGCAATTTAAGTATAGTAAACAATTTACCCACACTTTTTATCCATCCCATCATGACTACTTCACGATGAAGCTACTATATCTTGATTGGAGGGATACAAGAATATGTTTAATGCCCAGTGATGCACTGTGAGACCCTAGCGCATAGCTTAATAGGATTGATAGTATACCCATACCAACAAGTTGCAGCTTCTTTTCCAGAATCTCATCTGAAAATAACTCTGAAGTTAAGTGCGATTGTCCTAGAGCAATTTGAGGATGGGTGACCTATAGGGAATTGGGTACCGGGTGCGCACGAGTGAAGACAAAGTGCACAGAAAAGTCTAGTGTTGGTCTATGGGTTAATCTAGAGATCCTATTGAGCTTCCAGGAGTGACAACCACTGGTCTAGAGAAGCCGAGGTGTTACAAGTAGTCAGAGCCAACCCTCACGGTTACAAAGGGAGTGTCCGAGTCAATGGTTGACATGTGGAGCATGGCTCGCGTGGCCCGGAGTGGACACGGCTTGGCACATGTGCCAGCACTAAACACATAGACATATGCAAAGAGGGGACATTCCTGACATGTGGTTGATCGACAAGGGTGTCGATCTTCTAAGAGTGGGTGTATGTGATACCCTGGCGCATTACTTAATAGGATTGATAGTATACACATACCAGCAAGTTGCAACTTCTTTTCTAGAAGGTCATCTGAAAAGAACTCTAAGGATAAGCATGCATGTCATCGAGCAATTTGAGGATGGGTGACCAATCGGGAAGTGGGTATCGGGTGCGCACGAGTGAGGACAAAGTGTGCAGAAAAAGACTAGTGTTGGTCTATGGGGTTAGTCTAGAGATCCTATTGAGCTTCCAAGAGTGACAGCCGCTGGTCCGAAGAGGCCAGGGTGTTACAGACGCCTAGCATATTCAATCTTTGCATACACTCATACAACATGAGCACATGTTTCACCAAATAACTCTCAATCATCATGCAACAAAACAAGGTTTTATATATCAAATATATTTCACTCCTTGCTTGTTTCTGAAACAATCTTTTCAGTTCCTAGAACACTTAGATTATCAAAATATATTTTGAAGATCAAGTTTCATGGAGGCAAGCATGATGCTAGGTACTAATTGGAATCATTGATCTTTTCTCAATTCGCATGGAGAACGTGAGGGTTCACCAAAAGTTTGGAATAGGAATCAATCTTTAATTGTCACTTCAACATTATGGTTCTAGTACGCAAAGTAAATTAATATATATCTATAGGTTTCTATCTCAATTAACAATCTAAATGTATGGTGGATAGCGGATGCCAAAGACTACTACAAACTATGCAAATTCACTAAGATCAATAGTTCATGATTAATGAGCTACTCAAAATTAACAACTTAATTATTTTGTATCTCCCACTAAGATCAATATCCCTCATAATTGATGCTTAGTGATTCAAGATCCATGTCTTACTTTCCCAACTCCAATGTTACATCGCATTCCAGGGAGCAAAACAGGTAGGTAATCATACCAATCACATCTCCATATAATTCTTGTTAATCTTTATAATCTTGTGTTCCATACTCTAGAATTTTTAGGCAGTATGTCAAGTGAACCTTAGTTCATCGGCCGTGCGATAGTCTCGCACCCACATTATGAACATCACTAGGCGCACCCATGTTACATGACCCACACCAGTTCGATGCTCATGTTATGTGGCGCCTAACTTAGGGAGAACACTTTTAACTTGATAATTTTAAGTGAGGGATCACCCTATTTATTACAACTACCACGCAACAAATAAAGGGCATAAACGGATTAACACCAAAAGTAATTCATATAGTAATTCATGTTATGTGGCGCCAATGATCTCGATCATCAATGTCTTCCGTCGCCATGTACTCCTCCACGCGCCACAGTCATAGGATCGAGGTCCGTCGTTGCTTGATCATCATATCCATGTCTGGATTTTACAACTATTGCTATTCTAGAAAACAAAGTAAAAATAACTATGGCTATTACAATAATATTATAACAATCATCACGACTCTGGCCACTCATTCCCAACAAGATTACAACATAACACGTCTCATACATCACATTGCTATACCACATCACATCCCTTCAAAAATAATTTAGACACTTCCAACACACTTTGCTAGATTAGGGGGTTTTATGGTGATGTAGAGAACTATTCTTTTACCTACTTAGTAAGAAAGGATCATCATCAATCGTCTAGATTTTTAACTTGTCTAGGGTGTGTCCCCATTGCACTATAAATAGTACAATAGTTTCACTAGACTTCATCAATATGTGTGACCCCCCATGCGTACTTCACCAAATCCACAAAATCCCAATGTGCAAAATATCTCTCTTGGATATTGCGGAAAAATTGACACCCGAAAAAGTTGTTTCATGCACCTGAATTACACTTCACAAACCGGTATTGATCAAAGTGTGGCACCCCCCAATTTACGGTCCAAGAATACCTGGTATGCCTACAATTCACATTCCCATGATCAGCGATCTGTGAGCATAACCGACAAGTATCATTACAACATCCATAATTAGCGAATACAAATACTTATATTTATGCCCTTATGGCGATACAACATCAATAGCGGAAGTCGTCAAGCGCAGAGCTCATGTCATGCCTTAACCTATAGGCGATTGACTGGGAAGACGACCTAGCTCGCATAGACGTTAGCAAACACCATCGTTCCTCTTGCTTCTGAAAGTCTGGCCAAGTAAATAGCCAGGGGCAATACTGGTGAGTAATTTGAATGTACTCACAAACCACCTTAAGAGAACAAGAAATAAAGGATATGCAATATGGCTGTTTTAGGATGGCTCCATAAGAGCTTTTTTTTAAAATTTGTTTCTCTTGTTGATATAGCATATCTCTATATCTTTGTTGAAAACATTTTGGAGACCTTTTTGAATTATTTTCAGAAATCACTAGGATTGGGTCACCCATTTGTTTTTCCTTCCGGTCATCTCATGACCAAACTCCTTCCTCCCTTTCCTGACCATCTCATGGTCAAAACATTTCCAAGCCATTGCTTTTCTGAAGTTCTTTTTGAAATCAAAACCATCACCGCCGTACAATAGCCATCAAAACCATCCAGGACCGAGGACTCGGCTATTCAAATAGATTTACACTCTGCAGAGGTTGTACAATGTACCCACACCATCTGATTACCCATCCCTAATCTACACCGATCGTGGGTCGAATAACCAGTCAAGACCATCCGAATGCCCTCTCTGATACAAGTGCCTACCCTATGAGGTTAATCCCCTCAAAACCGGGATGCCCTATATAGTAACCAGCCAAACGGAGCACGTTTTGCACCTTAACTTGTGTGCTCTTTAAATGAGGGGCTCATAGTATCGCGTGGAGGCTCGCAAACCCTTCGTTCCTTCTCCCGATCGTTGCCACACATGGACCGTTGGATAGAGAAGGCCCACCCTCTGGGGATTGTATGCCCCTATAGTAGTATGAGGCACCTATACCAGATTAGACAAACTTCCAGCCCAACCCCGTCCCATTCCAGAGTAATGTGGTTGCACGGGTTAATTGCTCAAGCATTAAGAACTGTACACCGACATGTTTTCGTAAACATTTTTCCTCCATCTTCCGTCCAACCATTTTGTAAAAATAAAACCTTTATCATTTTCCAGACCACTTGGTAGTCCAAGCCTCACCAAGGTTTTCTCATAAAACATTTTTGTAAGTCTTTTTCTGAGGTCTTCCCATCCTACACTTTTTATTTCCCTAAAACGGGGTCTCCAAGGGGATTATGGTGTTAACACCATCTACCATAGCAAGGACAGGTAGGTATCATACAAATGGGTTGTACCTAATGGTACTAAGGGGTAATGGTTTGTAGGAGCCAAACATTCCTCACATAACACAATGTATTAAAACAATGCAATTTGCATAAACGAGTAGATAAAACATGCATAGGTAAAATAATAGGACAAGGCTTATGAGCAAGAGGGTGGCTTTCCTGTGACCAGCGAGATGTCCCATAACTTCTTTAGAATACCAGAAAACCAATAATTCTAGTACCAATAATAATAAGGATAACCCAATGCTTCCTTCTTCTCAGCGCCTCACAAGTGCAACTATCGCTGTTATCGAGCATACTTGCAAATGAGCAGTACCACATTAAGTACAAGGCATACAAACATCAAACCATACATAAAGCAAAGGATAATTACATGATATACATCAGTAGTGTGTTGGAGGTTTGATTTGATTGGATAGGGAGAAGATTTGGAGGCATTGGACACTACTAGGAAAACGGCTATAGGTAATCCACACATCCGTGACGCACGTGCTAGTGGTGCCCCACGGGTAAAATAGGCGTGGCGCACTACCCACAGGTGCCCTACGGCTAACTACCATAAGCGTGGCGCACATGGGGGTGGTGCGCCACGCCTATGTGTGGGCCAGGGCACAGGTGGCTCCAGCACACATACCCGTAGCACACTAGGTCAAGGTGCACTACAGATGTGAAACTTAGCCGTAGCGCACCCTGATCTAGTGTGCTACGGGCATGTGTGCTGGAGCAGCTGGGTCAACTTAGCCGTAGGGCACACTATCCTAGTGCCCTACGGCTAAGTGGCCTGCACCAACTCCACACCCCCCCGTGGATCGCCTTTTTAGGCTTTGCAAAAAATAAAATAAAATGATAAACACTTCAAAAAATAAAATAATTTCATATGTAGGTAGGTAATGTGGTATAGTTTCTAGGAAAATTAACAAACATGAGTTTCCACTTTTTCTGCAAAAAAAAGTCATGCCACGCTAAAATGGCCGTAACTTTTGCATAGGATGTCGAAAAATCGTATAATATACCAAAATGACAAGAACGAGATTTCGCATCCGGTCGTTTAGAAATTTTTTCCATTTTTAAAATTCGAAAAGAGTAAAAAGTTACGGTCAAAAGACCATTTTTTCCTGCAGAAAAAAAATACAGGGCAACTTACCCGTAGCACACCACCACCTAGTGCGCTATGAGTAAGTTGGGGAGGATTCAAAATTTTAATCCCCACCCCTCCCACCTACCCCTCTTCTCTTCCCTCCCTCTTATCCTTTTCATTCTCTTCCCTCCTCCTTTTCCTTCTCTCTTCCCCTCCTCCTCCTTTTCCTTTTCATCCTTCCCTTGCACTGACGATGGCAACGGTGGCCTTCTCCTCCTCCTTGCTCCGGCATCCTCCTCTCCTTGCAGTGATGATGGCGGCGGCAGCAACCTTCTCCTCCTCCTTGCAGTCATGACGAGCGACGACGAGCAACAACGAGCGCCGACGACCTCCGTCTCCTTGCGGAGACCTCCTCCCTTCTCCAGCCACACCTCCTTCTCCCTCTCTTCCTTGATGCCGGCGAGGACTAGCACGGCCACGGCCTCCCGCACCTCCCTGCGGTGGTAGGTCGTGGCCACGGCCACCATGCTCCAGCGAGGAGACACAACAGCGGCGATGCGGACCCGATTTCTTTTGCAATTCAAAACGAGAGTGTTTTTTGCATTTTTTTGAAAAAAATACGTGGCGCACCTCTACCCCTACCGGTGGTGCACATAGTAATGCGCTACGCCTATCCCCATATAACCATAGCGCACCAGGGTAGTGCGCTATGGGCACCTTTTAGCCATAGCATATGCTTAGTGGAGCACACTAGTGCGCCACAGATGGGCTTTATAGGTGCGCCACGAACATCCCTTTTCCTAGTAGTGGGAATAAGGGGTCCTTTTGGATTTAAAGCCTAGGAACTACCTAAGAGAGGGTTTTTTGACCAAGGTATTTATCTGTATGATACCATTGTATAAAAATTATACCATCAGGTAGGTGTTGATAAAATGAATCCAACAAAAGTGGTTTCACTATTTTATCAATTTCCATTGATTATTAATGATTTTTAAGTGGATAAAACCCTAGTTTAAGGAATAAATTCACCAGAAAATTTATGTAGCTCCAAAAAATATTTCCTTGGGTGATTAGGTAGTATTTAGTGTACTCAAACAAGAGGTGTTGTTATCACCTCAAAAAAAATTCCAGAATGTCCTTGATAAATTCCCAAATATATCTACTAGACGAGATTTGTCTTTTTCATCATATTTAATCTACATCAGATTGTTATGTGATTCAAAGGTTACTTGTTAGGTAATTAAAATAAATTTCTGTATAAATTTTAATCAACCTTTTTTGCATTACAGATCTATTGTAGTGATTTTATTAGTAAATAAGCCATGCACATAATAGTTTAATTCACTAAACTTCAGTAGATGCTTAATAAAATTTTGGTCTCCTAGGGTTTCATAATTAGGGTGGTATAGAGGTACTGAGAGTTGGAATTAGGTCATTAACTCCTTTAGTTTGACCTGGATAAATTTTTAAAGGAAGAATTGGACTGATTTTGTTATTTTTATTAATGTAAAACTAGGAAGCAATTTTATGTGGCGCTAGTGGGACATGCAAGGTATGGTAAGACCCATCAGTACCAATTGGGTTCATACCATTTGGAAATATCAAACTCTCTGAATTCAATTTGTAGTAATCTAGACACATGCTGGGATTTTAATTGTTAATATAATTCTGAAAATTATAAGGGCAAGGTACTTGGTTTGCCTGTGAGGGAGGACACTCAGGGATCCTAGGAATTTTAAATCTATGCAATTGGAGGTATTTTATAATTTCAAAATGATTTAAAGTAAACTTCATCATTAACAAATATGGAAAATTAGAAAAAGAAAAGAGAGGGAGGCGAAGCGGGCCGAACCTAAGCGGACTGGGCCACTTGGAGCGAAACCAGCCTAGCAGAGCGACGATGCGCATGCACGAAAGGAAGAGGGGAGATGCGGGGGTGGGACTGTAGGCCCGCGGCCCACTGCACGGAAGGGGTATCGGGCACTGTCGGCCGTCCAATCTAAAGGAGATCGATAGTCACGGCGCCGTCTCCTTCCTCGTGTCCTGGCCGTCGGCCTGTGAAGGCACGGGGGAGCTTCCCGGAGGTTCACCGGCAATGGGGAGGTGGCGGGGACAACACGGGAGGTGACGCCTACCTCAGGGAGGGGCGGCAGTAGCGGTTTTGACGCCGGGAACTACCTTCCACGATGGTGGACGAGGGGATCCTCACTAGAGATCATCACGGAGATGCCTAGGGTTGGTGCATGTCAAAGATAAAGGCATGAGTAGGTGCAGGGGAGCAAGGGGATTTTAATAGAGTGACATGCAGAAGGGAAAGGAGAAGATGTGGAGCTCGGGGCTCGTTTTCCTTGAGAAGGCCGAAGTGCCTTCTCCTCCCACTCTAGAGTATCCATGAGCAGGGGAGGAGGAGGGGTTCTGGGGGTGCTGTGTGGAGGGGAGTGGGAGCAAATGAGCTAGGGTAGGGGTGTTGTACTGTCCTGTGGCCTTATAAACCGAAGGGGGAGGTCCATGGTGGACTTAGAGTAGGAGAATCTTGTGGGGAGGGAGGTGGCCAGGGATTGGGCAAGAGGGGTGGTGCTAGGTGGTGTGTAGGCCAGCATGCGACAAGAGAGGACTGGGGAGGGCTGGGGTGGAGATATTTTCAAAGTTTGCACTAACAAGTCCTTTCTCTCTCTCATCCAAGAACTATTGACAAGAGAGGGGTGTGCTGCAGTAGCTTGGCTACAGTGCACGACCAGGAGGGAGTGGTGTTATGTTGTGCATGCTTGGCTTGATCAAGTTGATGTGGGTTTGATGGGTTTTGTTTTGAGAATTTGCTTAGTTGGCAAATTTGATCCAAACAATGGTTGTGAAAGAAGTTTGAAAGGTTGTATTGGGAAAGGTGTGGAAATGGTACTGGTAGATGGAGTAGATCAATTCATCTCTTCAAGATTTATTTGGGATTTTTCTAAAGGTTAAAATCCCATTTAAAAGCATTTATTCAAAAAGTGCAGAAATAGATTATGGAAGCTAATGTAGTATTTTTACATTAGACAAGGTTGGTTTTTGACGTGAAATTGTTCTGAATACCATATTACACATTGGAGAATTTTGTTGGAATTTTTTTGAGGTGGAAAAGTATTTTTAAGGAATTGTTTCTTGTTTCTGCCATTTAAGAAAAAGGGCAAAAAGAAATAATAAAGGATCTCAAAGATATTTATTTTTGAGTTTGAAAGATAAGGTATGAGGTATAGAACTCAAATGTCCGCTGGGTTGCCAAAGTGATTTGGAGAAAATCAAACTTGCCTTTATAGGAGAGATTTTGAGAATTTTTATTGGGGATGGTTATATCCAAGGTGGATGTTGTCAACATGAAGTATCCATCATAAACGACCTTGGGTTTTGGAAAATCACTTAAGAACTGGATGGAAAGTAGATGGGGATGATCTAGGGGTTTGATATGTTCATACCACTTAAACAAGGTTTGGATTAGTGAGCTCAGAGCTCAGCTTGATACAAGAGGTATATGGATGGATATACAAAGTTATATAGATGATCATGGAAACAAGAGTTAGGCTTGGTTGGATTTGAGGTGGTTTAGGAGTGGTGGCAAACTTTGATGAAAATGAGGCTGCCATAACAGATGCATAATAATGCAATGAGTGGGTCAAGGGGAAGTAGCATATAGATGTGAGCTTCTGCCAAAGCAGGCAAGATGATAAGATTTGCAGGAAAGATTATTATCTTGACTACAAAACCATCATGGATAAGAGGGAACCATGATGTATTAGCCAAGGGCAAGGGTGGGATTTGGTAGTACTAAAGATGTACTACAAGATTGTTCAAGTACATTCTCAAGAATGCACATAGGATGGAAAAGGTAGAACTCCAAAGATTGAATCTAGATAAGAAATCCAGACTTAGCCATTTTTGGCAGATTTAGGGTTTTAGACTAGGGTACAAGTGTAGATTATTTTGAGGGAAAGCTAGGATCCAAACTCATGATCAAGGTGATGGTGATGAAGTGTTATATAAGTAGATAGGATCCATGCTTACATTGGGTCTTCACTGAGTGGGAAACTATCAAAGGGGATTATCCCTGGATTAATCTGATTAGGAGATGAGATGTCCACTTTGGTGGCTTAGGGTAGATCCAGGGTTGGGATGATGGGTATGGGATTGATGATTACAAACATAGATTGGGTCCTAAGGGATGAGATACTAGATTAGCTCACTATAGTTCCCAGCAAACAAGGCAATCAACAGATCAAGGCAATTCATCAGACAACAGATTAAGGCAATTCATCTGATCACTTATCCAACTATTACTTTGGTTACCATCAAGCCTAGCTTGAGGTAAGGATTGGTATTTTGAATTGGTTATGCTTTGAAGTAAGATAAGGGCCATCTTGGTATTTCTACCAAAATTGGATGAGAAGGTTTTTTGAAAGGTTTTGGTAAAACCTAGAGGTAAGGGTAGTTGGGAGTTCTGTCTTGAAAACATAAGGAGATTATATATAGGTCTGCATAGTTTTGTTAATAGAACTAGTAAAGAATTTTATTGTGTCAAGGTCATCTTGGCTTAGGTTCTGAAATTCCAGAACATTTTGAGAATATAAGGATGAGCCAAGACATCTCATTTGTAAAATGGATTTTTGTAAACTAGTGTTGAGATGAGAGGTATATCACCTAATACACAATCAGTTGCATGAACACAAGCCAACAATTAAGAAATCATTGCAACATATAACAAGAAAAAGTTTTTGTTCCCCCTAATTTTTCCCTTTTTGACAAAGATCAGGGTTGCTAAAATTGGGATGTTACAGAAAGATCGTAAAGTTGGTTCGGGCCGCTAATCATGCAATGCAGCCTAGATAAAAATTGCAACAACTGGGTAGCAAGAATAAGATTAAAAAATTTGAAATTCGATGATTCCTCTATCCATACATGTGCCTGCATAGGCTGCTATGATACCAATGTTGGGGAACGCGCTACGCAAAACAAAAATTTCTAGCGCATAACTAGTATAATATGCGAGGGGATAGGCAACGTATCATACACTACAAGATTGATCAAGCGGAAGTTTTTGATGAAGAGGTTGGTAATGCATCGGTCCCTCAATGATGAAGTTGTCAATGTATTATCCCACGGATGGCTCCCACGAACATGCACCGATGAGGACGCCATTGTCGAAGTTGTCAGTACGTCGATTCCCGTAGCTAGTAGATTAGCCACAAGAAGAATTCTACTTGTGAATATCACACGATTAAGTTCTCCAAGTGTCTCACCTCCATCGGGTATCAATAGATAAAAGATCAGTGGCATCACATCAAGGTGTGATCCAGAAAATACGGTCCAAGCGGGAACATGTCGATGAAGATCTGTCAGCACTTCCGCAACCCCGTCAAGATTAGATCCAAATGGAGGAAGAATGCGGACAGAGCTCCGGCATCATAGTATAAGAATAAGTACCTCGGTAACACCAACCCTAGATTTTATCAGCATGCCATGGAGGTGGCAGCGCAGGGCAACGCTGCGGTGGCGGGCGCAGGGCAACGACAACTGGGATTTTGGGGTGGCCAAGATGCTAAGGCTTGGGGAGGCTAATGCCACGACTTAACCGCCCTTGGGGTGCCTCTTGGTTCCCTTTTATAGGTGACAAGGCCCCTTGAGTCTTCCTAAAGCTGGCCTCCAAAATTGAGCGAGTTCTAGTACGTGTAGGTCAAACCAATCCTACTACAAAACTGGCTCCCTTGACCAATTCATATTGAGGTACGGGACATCTTCTTGCCCCTCAAGGAAATGTGGTTGCACCTCTTATGGAACCGTTCAGACATTCTAATATGGCCCGGGATGTTCCGGTACGTTCCAGAACTTTCCATAAGATTCTGGAACCTTCATCTCCATCCAAAACCTCTCATATATGCCTGGAACCATTCTGGACAGTCCCGGGACCATTCTGGACACTCTCGGTATCATGCGGGACCTCTTGGAACCATTCCATGATCATCCGAGACATTCTCAGAACCCTTCTCTTATATCATTAATGTTCAAATCTTATTTCGAACACTCTCGGCAATATTCCGGACACCTTCGATATATTCCGAGTCACTCCGAAGACCTTCGAAATTACTTCTATACTAAATATTAATTTGCACTCATATTATAAATTCCATTAAACTCTTATGTGTGTGGCCCTATGGGTTCAGATATTTGCAAACATGTCCAGAACTCATTCCGCGACAATGATTACTATTGGAGTCTTTATACACGTAGTAACCCCCCGCAAATAACATGAAGATCTTTATCGTTTTAACTATTCTATTATGTCTGATACATATCGTATTGCTCCGTCGATACTTTAATTTCCAATAATGAAACACTAGGTTACTATCCCTACCATGTATGTACTCTTTACTCATACCGCACTATCAATGTTCATAGATTCAACAACGTAATCACATGTCTGGCCAGACAATGACGAACATCATAGTACATGAGTGGGCCTAGAGTGTATCTTCAGGAGTAGCAATTTTCACAAGCACCCGATGTGAAAAATTGTCATACCATCTTGTAAGAGCAAGGATCAACTTTATGATTAGTCCATGAAGAGCAACATGTAGAAGACTTGTGTCCCATGAAGGAACAAGGGGTGCAACTAGCCCTATGTTCGTGAGGGGGATAAACTTGCATTTGTATCTTCTCGGCAATGATGGCTGCGATGGAGCTCGCACACGACAGAGCTGTGAAGATGGTGGTTTTTTTCCCAGGTTTAGGACCTTCGTGAGGAGGTATAGCCCCTACTACTGCTTTGTTGTATTGCTCGCGGTGCTTCTAGAGGGTACAATGGTAGATGGATACTTAGGGTTTCAGATCGCAGGGATCGATCCCCTTCTAAAGTAAGGGTCGCCTCCATTTTATAGGAGCATCAGGCCACTTCCACCAATGTTTGGGCCGTGTTACGACCCGAGATTAGGGCTAGACAAATACCAGACCTTAGCCTAACATAAGTCTAACTAGAGATTGAAGTGCACACAGAATAGCCGGTAACATCACAGAACATACTCACCATAAGTTATTAAGGTAAACTCTTAGCAGAGTTGCATAACAAGTATTACAAGACAGGGGTCAGAAAACCAACATTACAACAAGCAAGAGAAGCAAATACATTGTTCCAAACAACAAACAATGAGAAGGTCCTAAAAGGCTATAAATATAGGGAACCACCCTTCCATGGATCCTATGCTGCTGCCCGGGAACACCAATTACTCGTCAACTTCAACGTAGAAACCACCTTCAGTTGGAATAGCTTCATTTCTAACAAAAAAATCAGCGAGACAAGGCTGAGTGCATGATGTACTCCACAGGACATAAATCACCTAAGGTACATCCTTAGGTTGGAAAGGCTTTTTGTGGTTACTTTGCAAAAGCCAGCTTTTATTCGAAAACAAGAACGAGTAGAGGCTCGTCTAATTAGATAATTTCAAAGGGGATAAGAGGACTACAGTTCTAGCTCTTATATATATCATCTTTTTTATCCAGCAAATACCATCGTCATTTGAACCTTTCAACTCGGAGTACACCCTAAAGTAGCCCAGAGGAAGCAATCCAGAAGACTCATTGGTTGACAAGTTTTACCATTAGCTTTTAGTTCTCTATGATCATCACCTTCATTCCCAAGTCATCCATAACCATGGACATGGCTGTTCAAAAAGATTATAACCCTGTAGGAGTGCACAATTTTACCCACACGTACTAACCGATTCTTAATGCCAAATTACTAGCCATCTTCCATTGAAGGTCGACCGAGGGTGGTTGACCACGACCTTTACCTTGCTTTTGCCGAGACCTTGAGTCACGCCCTAAGAATATGCCGCTGAAGTGGGTCAAGTCCCAAAGACAGTACCTAGGGATGTGTGCAGGGACCAAGATTAAGATTCTTGTGCCTTTCTTGTTACCGACCACATCCTACCTATCATGTGATGCACCTACAAAACATCCCGAATGCAAATGCCGAACGGAACACCCGAACTATGTGACTCATGGAATCTACTAGGCAAGTTAGTGAGTCAAGGGGGTTTCAAGGCCCCCGTGTGGTTGTTCGCTAGTGTTGGTTCAAGAGGAAAGAACTCAGATCCTAGGGGTGGCTACGATGGGATTACAAAAACCACACCCAACATGGCCTCCCGTACCCGCCTTAGAATGTTTATTAACCATATATGATCGTACCTCAACATATTGTCATACTCAATTCATTGCATCTCTGATGCATCATCTAGATTTTTCAGTACCGAATCACTAAGGATGTCTAACCTCGACATAGATATGGCACTAGCGATGCTTATATGCCAAACCCTAGGTATGCTAGGAGCGATGGGATACTCTGCCTTATAAAAAAACCACATTCAACTCAAATGTGTAACATCCCACTTTCAGTAACCCCAAGTATATGTCCAAACTGCAAAAATTAGGGGGATCAAAAAAACTTTTTCTCTCTAAGTGGTGAAACAATTGTTTGCTTGTTTGTGCCTATCTTTGAGTGTGTGATACGTCATAAACATATCTATAATTTTTGATGTTCCAAGCTTGTTTAGTATCTACTTTGCTTTGCTTTGTCTACACTTTGAGGTATTTTTATATGTTTTCTGGGAGTAACCTATTAACAAGATGCCATGGTGCTAGTTGTCTGTTTTATTCTATTTTTAGTTCCAGAAAAGGTAGAAAATCAATATTCTCGGAATTGGAAGGGACAAAAGCCAAAGTCAATATTTTACAGTGGGGAACACGGAGCCAGAATACGAGACGGAGGAGAGCCACCAGGGGGCCACAGCCCTGCCGAGCTGGCCAGGCGGCCTTTGACCGGTGCCCCAAGTGCATCGTCTCTTTACCTAATTACCAGATCAATCTTCCAAAACCCTAATTACCGGATCAATCTTCCACGAAACAATCTATAGCCGCCGCCACCATCATCCCTATATCAGGAGGATCTAAAGCTCTTCCTGGCACCCTGCCGGAGGGGAGATCATCCCAGAGGCCGTCTTCATCATCATGTCATCCTCCGGTATGAAGCGTTAGTAGTTCCACCTTTAACTAGGGTTCCATGTAGTAGCTAGATGGTTGTCTCTCCTCCATTGTGCTACCATGTTTAGATATTGTGAGCTCCGTTCATGATCAAGATCATCTATTTGTAATCATGCATGTTGTGTTTGTGGGGATCTGATGGATATTGAGATTACTATGTCGGATCGATTAATGGTTCTATCTTATTGATTCTATCATGTCTATGTTCTTTGTGATCTTGCATGCTCTCTGTTTCTAGTATCTATCTTGGCCAAGTAGATGCTAGTGACTCCAAGAGGGAGTATTTATGCTTGATAGTGGGTTCATGACTCTATTTAATCTGGGAAGTGACAGAAATCTCTAAGGTTGTAGAAGTGCTATTGCTACTAGGGAGAAAACAACGGTCTCTTGTTCATGGAACAAGATGATTGTTTACCTTACACACTTTTCTTAAAGCAGTTATCTGTTCCTTGTAACTTCATACTGGAGGGGGTTCAGATGATAACCTGAAGTTGGATTACTAGTCATAGATGCAGTTGGATGGCGGTCTATGTATCTTGTTGAATTTCCTAATCAAATCCCATAGGATCATGAGTGTCTAGTATTGCATTGTTATGCCTTGCTCTGTCCTGTCAATTTCCCCGCTGTAATTTGTTTACCCAGCATGACATGTTTGTTTATCTTAAGGAGAGAACCTCTAGTGAACTATGGACCCCGGTCCAATCTTTACCATTTACACATCTTTTCCATCGTTACTGTTTACTTTTTGCAAACCACCATTACCTTCCACACCATACAGTTAATCCTTTGTTTTCAGCAAACCGGTGAGATTGACAACATCACTGTTTGTTGGGGCAAAGTCTTGAGTTTGTGTTGTGCAGGTTTCCAAGTTGCTTGCAACACCTTTGGGTCGTTTCCTTCCTCGTACTACTTTGATAACCTTTTTTCTTTCTGAGGGAAGACTTGCTCCTATCCTCATCATACCTTCCTCTTGGGGTCTCCCAACGAAGATCTATAGTGATCTGAGCGCATCAGTGTGTAGTAGTTAAGGTAACTCTCTACCGCACACTCATTTGACAAAAGTGACATGCCTTGGCTTATTTTACGTATTATCAAATGTTTCGACATTTCAAAAACATGTTCCAAGATGTTTTTGGCAAAAACAAATGTTTCATTAGCTACTATTAACAAAATTATGGAGATCTATATTATATTATGTCCTTATGTTTTCAAGACATAGCTTCCAAATACTCTTATCTCTAGTATTACCAAAATCACTTATAGAACTTTTGACATCCACTCTCAGTAGTGGTACGAAGAGACTCTTACCTTATTCAAAACCGCAACCTTTCAAAATACTTCTCTATACCTCAAGCAAAGCTTGATGGTTTTCATAGTAATAGTTTCGAGATTGCTTGATAAGATGAATTGCCTTTGTCTGTTGTTCGCTTGCTTATGAATTAGATTGAACTACCATAGGAGCTCATCCTCTAGTATCAAGCTAAATTAAGAATACAAAACCAAAGAAAGCTTCCCAAGCTTGATCTGATCTCTAGTCACTACAGTGACTCTCTAATCTTTTAACTAGATCAATTTAAAGTTAATCCTTCCTAGTAAGATCCAAGTCAATGAATCCCAACTCTAAGAATGGAGACCTTCTACTAAACATAAACTTCAACCTCACCCACTTGATGAAGAGTCTGGTATCCTGCATCCTCTCAAAAAAATTAACCCCTGTACCCTACTCAAAAACCCCAAATCTGCCAAAATATGACTATGTCTCGAACTCTTATCAACAACACATATTTGAGTCCCTACCTATGTAGACCCTTGTGTGAATTGCACTTGAACCATCTTGTAGACCATCCTAAGCACTTGCAAATACCACCCTTGCCCTTGGATTGATCATCCCTTCACCCACTTGTTCTTGTTGGTTTTTCAGGAAGCAAATATTTTCTCTCTGCAAATCTTATCAACATTCCTAGTTTGGAAGAAGCTCCCATTTCCATGTAATATTTGTTGGACTATTTGGCTCCGGGGGTATCCCATACCGTCTAGACACCGGCCCCACTAGTCATGCCCTGGCGAGGCCCGCGAGGAGAGCGGCCCTCGCGAGGGCACGGGGAGAACGTGGCGCCTCAGAGATCAACCACAGCAACTGCCGAGACCCCAGGATGGGGGCCTCTCAAGGGAGTGACCCCACGGTTCGGAACCCAACGTCAAAGAAGATGCACAAAAGGGCAGTCCACGCATGGACTAGACCACCTTGGAAAAGCAAGATGTTGCACTCCTCCTTTGATTCAAAAAAGGGATGAAGACGCAATGACATGGCAGAATCTGACAGGGAACTTTGGTGCAAAGAAGGCAGGACCAGGAGGGAAGCGTTGTGGTATAGGGAGACTACCGTCCACTACCATGGTACCATAGCTGGTGGGAGGACACAAGAAGACAAGACAAAGCCATAGTATCCAACGCGGGAAGAGACCCGGTGCCTCCCTATATAAGGGACCTTTATCCTACCTTAGAAAAGATCGATCCCCTACAATCTAAACCCTAGACAAACAAATCTCCATTGTACCCTCATGAAGCCAAGCGAGCAATACAACAAAGCAGGAGTAGGGATTTTACCTCCTCACGAGGGTCCCGAACTTGGGTAAAAAAACCCATGTCACCTCTTTGTCGTAGTTCTTGCTCCACCGTCGCCATAGTCGCCGAGGTTCCTTGAGAACGCGTGTTCATGCCCCTCTCACATCAAGGGATCATTGGACCCTAGTTCCTTCACGAGACAAATCTTCGACATTTGGCCTGCCAGGTATTGGGCTGAGGCGCGCCAAGAGACTTCAACCGGAGGCATTGTCATGGTTTCTTGCATCAAGACTCACGACAACCGCTCCCGGCGGGAGCAGGCGAAAAGGCTCGACGGCTCGCTCCATGCTACCCCCGTGCTAGCACCCCGTTCTAGGGCGAGCGTTTTTTACCCTCCATTCTCTCCCACAGAAGCGTGTTGGGAAAACCTCTTAAAACCCCGCACCCACTAAACCGTGCATCACCCCGCTCACCCCGGAGACGGCATGCCTCATGGAGAAGATCTCCTCCGGTAATCCCCTGCGGAGGGCATGCATGAGGAGTGGTAGGCCTGCCTCGCGGCACTTAGGGACGTCGCCTAGGACAGCCCCCCAGCGACATAAGAGCGCTAGAGCGACATAGCCCACGACGCACCCCACCTCCTCCTCTCCGAGTGGGACCAAAGGGTTCAGGAGGCGCGAGGCCACCAACCTCGCCGGGCCCTGGGAAAACCTGGTGCTAGGCTGGAGTCGCCCGCTCAGCAAAGGACGCACAGGTGACCCTAGAGAGTCTATGACACTAGCGAGTGTGTATACCTCAGGAAGGTAACAAAGGAGTATGACATCAAGAGGAGGTGTGATCTCAGCAACAAGAGTGACAAGGCTCAGCGCCCAGACCCATAGCATTCCCGAGGGGCTCAGGGGTTGGCTAGGGTGGCTATAGGACAACAACGCTAGAAAGCTCACAACTCGGGGAAGCCTCCACCCCTAGAGGTCGTGCACGCCACACCGCGATTCAGGCCTCCCAAGGTGACTTCAATCCCCACCTTTTTGCGAGTCTACGTTCCCCCTCCTGGGTGCTGGGTTTTGAGAAAGAGAATACACGTTGTTTCCAAGATTTTCTGTTTGCTCTTTTTGCAAACCAGATTCGTTCTGTTGGATGTTCCTTTCTTCCCACGTGCTCGCTATGTTCCCGTCTATTTACCATACGGCCGGTGGCTGGAATGGTGCCCATCGCCGGACCTTCCCACATAAACACCGAGGATCTAAATCTACAAGCTCTGAACTTGCAGACTAGCTCCTCCGATAAGTCACCTCACCCACGGTTCCCGGTGCTTGAGAACCTCACACGGTGTATAAAAATAGGCCAGCACTAGAGACACAACTTGGCTAGTGCATGTTAACCCTCGGTCAGGATCGTCAAAGCATGTATGACCGAGGATACCCCTCCGGAAGATCATGGGAAGGCACGAGCCCCATGGCGCTCTCCTCGAGAGGCTTATAGGGTATCTCATGAGGCTCAGGCCTCCATGACTCCAATTTTAGGACCTAAAGTGTGGAGGTCTGAACTTACGGCCTGTTCCTCGGCCGCATGTCACCTCACCAAAGGTTAATGATGGCTCATAAGGCTCAGAGCTCCGTGACTGCAATTTTCAGGACCTAAAGTTTGGATCTCTAAACTTACGACCCGTTCCTCAGCCGCAAGTCACCTTGCCCATGGTTCCTGGAGGCTCATGAGGCTCAGACCTCCCTGGCTCCAATGTTCAGGACCTAATGTGTGGAGCTCTGAACTTATAGCTCGTTCCTCGGCCGCAAGTCACCTCGCCCATGGTTCCTGATGGATGATTAGGATCATACCTTCATGGCTCCAATTTTCAATACCTGAAGTGTGGATCTCTGAACTTACGCCCCGTTCCTCAGCCACAAGTTACCTCGCCACCGATTCTTGACAGCTAATGAGGATGCGACCTTTGCAGTCCAATATTGCCAGGTCCTAAAGTGATGAGCTCTAAACTTATTGACCGTTCCTCAACCGCAAGTTACCTCACCCAAGGTTCCTGGCCCTTAAAAACAAAAAATAAAACCTCCGTGTTGGTAGTTGGTCCCTCCTCGAGAGTCCACCCGGCTCAACATTTGCCCTATAGCTGTCACCTTGAGAGGCTCACGGGGAGGCTCGCGAGGCTCCATCCCTCTAGCAGCCAAAAGCATGCGGGGCTGAGGATCTTCGAGCTATGAACTTACTACCAATGAGCGGGCGTAAGTTACCTCGTCCCTAGTTCCTAACTCTACCATGCACGCGCTTCTGTAGCTCCACATGGTTTTCTCCTTGAGAGGCCTCGGAGGACCAGAAACTCCCCGACAAAATACATGAGGATACATGTGAAAAATATGTACAAATTACCCAAGGTACATCCACGGCCATTAAACCAAGTTCCACCAAAAAGGACTACAACGCGAAGGTCCTCTCGAGCTGATGACTTTGAAGCACTACCCTCGAGAGACTGCCCGTCGCTCCCATCCGCGGAGGGTGAACATCCACGAGGAACACTTACTTCACCTTCTATAGTCGCGCCAGCCTTGGAGGAATCATCCACTTCAGTCTGTTTCAATAGAGAAATGAACTCGTCCATTCGCTGATCCATAAGCTGCTGGAAGCGGACAACCTCGCATGCTGCAACCCCCTTGGGATGTTCCACCTCCTACAGAAGTACCCTCTAGGGGAAGTTGGCGTCACGCAGGTAAAGGGTGGAGAAGACCTAGGTTGTGAGGGCCCACATATTCTTCCGGCACTCGCCGAGATGGTACTCGTGGTAGAGAGTGGCTCGCCCCTCCAGCGCCGTCATAATTCGAGTGAAGAGATCCAAGAAGGCGCCATTCTCATCGGCATCAAAAAGGGGCCCGGAGTACAAGTTAGTCACTCTGAAGTCCTGAAGAGTGTCTCTCGCATGTCGGGCTAGAGCCTGGTACAGAACGCCTCCGCAGGGTGGTGTGTCCAACTAAGTTCAAGCCGGAGATACCGCCACGCTACGACAGCACCACCAACCCCATGAAGTTCCTATAGCTCTACACCACAGTAGTGGAGGCGACAAGAGACAACGACCGCGTACTCGCTAACTAGTTCCCCATGGTCCCGGTGGGAGAGGCATGTACCTGGCTACATAATCTCCCTGAAGGATCCCCTGGCTACTGGCCAGAGCTCTACAGCCTTTTTGTCGCCAAGTTTGGAAACGCAAACAAGCCGGCGTGCACCTATGAGGGCCTTAGTAAGTTTCGCCTGGCCCGAAACGATACGTTGTGCAAGTACCTATAGAGCCTCGACCAAACCCTTGTTCGCGTCATTGGGGCCTCCGACATGGAGGTTATCCAAGAAGGCATGACTACAAGGCCTAAAGGAAGCCCGGAATGGTGAGCGAGGAAGGCCACCTAGACGGCAAGCGAGAAAGGCCACCCGAAATCGCCTTGCGAGGCAGGGCATGGGCGACTTGCCCGACCAAGGCCCATACTGCCTCTTCCACCAGAGGCAAGGCTATGACACTAGCGAGTGTGTATACCTCAGGAAGGTAAGGGAGGAGTATGACATCAAGAAGTGGTGCGAGCTGAGCAACAAGAGTGACAAGGCTCGTCGCCTAGGTCCCCAGACCCATAGCATTCCCGAGGGGCTCGCAAACCGGGGAATCCTCCACCCCTAGAGGTCGGGCACTACACGCCGCGATTCGGACCTCCCAAGGTGACTTCAATCCCCAATGTTCTTCTAGGCTACATTCCCCCTCCTGGGTGTTGGGTTTTGAGAAAGGGAATACACGTTGTTGCCAACTATTTTTGTTCGCTCTTTTTGTAAACCAGATTCGTTCTGCTGGATGTTCCTTTCTTCCCACGCGCTCTCTATGTTGCCGTCTATTTACCGTACGGGCGGGACCTGGGATGGTTCCCATCGCCGGACCTTCTCTCGTCAACACTGGGGATCTGAATCTTTGAGCTCTAAACTTGCAGACTAGCTCCTCCGATAATTCAGCTCACCCACGATTCCCGGTGCCCGAGAACCTCACATGGGGTATAAACGAAACATGCCTACGCTGGAGACACAACCTTGGCCAGTGCATGTTATCCCTCGGTCAGGATCGTCAAAACATGTAGGACGTAGGATCCCCCTCCAGAGGATCAGGGGAAGGCACGTGCCCCATGGCACTCTCCTCGAGAGGCTTATAGGGTAGCTCATGAGGCTCAGGCCTCCGCGACTCCAATTTTTATGACCTAAAGTGTGGAGGTCTGAACTTACGGCATGTTCCTCAGCCACAAGTCACCTCACTAAAGGTTCCTGATGGCTCATGAGGCTCAGATCTACGCGGTTGAAATTCTCAGGACCTAATGTGTGGAGCTCTGAATTTACGGCCCGTTCCTCAGCCGCAAGTCACCTTGCCCACGATTCCTAACGACTCATGAGTGTCAGACCTCCGCGGCTCCAGATTTCAGGACCTAATGTGTGGAGCTCTGAACTTATAGCTTGTTACTCGGTTGCAAGTCACCTCGCCCATGGTTCCTAATGGATCATGAGGATCAGACCTTTGTGGCTGCAATTTTCAATACATAAAGTGTCGAGCTCTTAACTTACGGCCCGATCCTTGGCCACAAGGCACCTCACTCCCGGTTCCTGACGGCTAATGAGGATGCGACCTATGCGGCCCAATATTTCCAGGACCTAAAGTGTCGAGCTCTAAACTTATGAACCGTTCCTCGGCCACAAGTTACCTCTCCCATGATTACTGGCACTTAAAAACAAAAAACTAAAACATCTATGTTGGCGGTTGGTCCCTCCTCCAGAGGCCACCCGACTCAGCATTTGCCCTACAGCTATCAGCTTGAGAGGCTCACGGGGCGGATTGCGAGGCTCCACCCCTCCAGCAGCCGAAAGCATGCGGGACTAGGGATCTTCGAGCTCTGAACTTACTACCAAGGAGTGGGATGAAGTTACCTCGTCCCTGGTTCCTAACTCTACCACGCGGGATATTCTGCAGGTCCACATGGTTTTCTCCTTGAGAGGCCTCGGCGGACCACAAACTCCCCGAGAAAACACAGGAGGATACATGCGGAAAAGATGTGCAAATTACCCAAGGTTCATCCATGGCCATTAAACCAAGGTCCACCAAAAAGGACTACAACGCGAAGGTCGTCTCAGGCTGACGGCTTTGAAGGACTACCCTCGGGAGAATGCCCGTCGCTCCCGTCCGCGGAGGGTGAACCTCTACGAGGAACAATTCCTTCACCTTCTAGCGTCGCGCCAGCCTCAGAGGAATCATCCACTTCAGTCTGTTTGAACAGATAAAGGAAGTCGTCCATGCGCTGATCCATGAGATGCTGGAAGCAGACAACCTCTCTTGCTGGAGCCCCCTTGGGATGCTCCACCTCCTGTGGAAGTACCCTATAGGGTAAGTTGGTGTCATGCTGGTAAAGGGTGGATAAGAACTGGGTTGCGATGGCCCGCATAAGCTTACGGCACTCACCGAGATGGTAATCGTGGTAGAGAGTGGCTAGCCCCTCGAGGGCCGTCATAATCTGGGAGAAGAGATCCAAGAAGGCGCCAGTCACATTGGCATCAACGAGGGGCCTAGAGTAGAAGTTAGTCACTCCAAAGTACCTAAGAGTGTCGCTCGCATGTCGGGCGAGATCCTAGTACAAATATCCTCCGCACGGTGGTGTGGCCAACTAAGTTCATTTCGGAGATGCCGCCATGCTACGACAGCACCACCAACCCAAGAAGTTGCTATAGCTCTACACCACTATAGTCGAGGCGACAGGAGACGACAACCACGTACTCGCCAAATGGTTCCCCATGGTCCCGGTGGGAGAGGCCTGTACCTGGCTGCCAAATCTCCCCGAAGGATCCCTTGGCTACTGTCCAGAGCTCTGCAGCCTTTTTGTCGCCAAGTTTGGAGATGTAGACAAGCTGGCGTGCACCTGCGAGGACCTTAGAACGGCCCGCTAGGACCCAAAAGAGACGCTACTTAAGTACCTATAGCTCCTCGACCAAACCCTCGTTCGGCTAATTGGGGCATCTGACACGGAGGTTATCGCGGTTTTCGACGAAGGAGTTGTCGACTCCCGAGTGATCCACAAGAATGGCCGCCATGGAGAGAACCTCATCACGGTTTCCGAACTCTTCATGGTGGAAGATCATGGCGCCAAGCCGGAAGTGGGAGGCCTGTTCACCTGTGGCGATGATGGGGTGGAAGGTGTGACTACAGGGTCAGAAGGAAGCCCGGGACGGTAAGGGAGGATGGCCACCCAGACGGCAAGCGAGAAAGGCCACCTGAAAGCGCCTTGTGAGGTAGGGCATGGGCGACTTGCCCGACCAAGGCACATACTACCTGTTCCACCAGAGGCAAGGTTATGACACTAGAGAGTGTGTATTCCTTAGGAAGGTAAGGGAGGAGTATGACATTGTCACATCCCAAGATTTTCCAAATCTTGTTATGTGAAAAATAAATGAATAAAATAAAACTTCTTTGATTTTCAGGGTGAGAAGAAACTTTTTGATTCCAATTGGAAACCTTCAAACCTATTTGATCAAACAAATCCTAAAGGGATTTGAAAAGATAAACATTTAATAAAGAAAATTTTAGAATTACTATTTTTGGATCTTATAATAAAAAGATTTGGTTTCAAAAGAAAAGGATAGAACTATAAATAAAGATTATTTTATAGAGCCAAATTAAATCTTGGCCAAGCTTTTGAAATAAAAATATTTCTATTTAATAAAAAGAGTAAAAGTTTATTTAAATAAAATAATGAGGATTTATTAATATCCAAATTTATTAAAGAAAGGGCTTTGCCATTTTAATTAAACATCAAAACTTGTTAAATTATTTTAAACAAGTTTTCCAAGTATTTTATAATTTCAAATAAAACCTACTGATTTGGTTTTGATAATATTTAGATTTCAAATGGAGTTTTAATAATCAAATCCTATTTGAATTAATAACTAAAGACTATTTTATTTAATTATTAAATAGATCCTAAAAAGAATAAAAATATTAATTTATTTTTGGACTTGGAATATTGTTGTTAAACAGAATTAAACTCAATTCAAAGTGTGGTGGAAGTTTGATTGATTTGAATGTTTGAATTGTTTGATTGAATTTCAAAACAGAAAATCAAAAAGAAAAAGAAAAGCTTTCAGTACAAAAAAAAATGAACCAAACAGCAACCCAACCCATCTGGCCCAAACAGCCCAATCGCAGCCCAGTTTCCCGCCCCCTCCGCGAATCCTTTTCCACCGAAAAACCCACCCGCGCGGACACCGACGAGTGGACCCCTCTCCCTCTCTCCCTTTCTCGCTGACAAGCATGTCCCACAGAGCCACCTCAGTGTCGTCTTCCCCCTGATCACATCGCCCTGTCGTTGCTGCCATTACTCCGGCGATCAATTCGCATTAACAGCGGCCATTACTCCACCCCGCGACCACGTTGTCTTAAACGCCCTCGCCTCCTCTCTGATTCCCCTTAGACCCTCCTTCCCATCTGCCTCTAGGCTGCGACAATTTCACCTTGCATTGCCACTGTCTCCGGCGAGTTCCGCAAGCAATTTCGGCCAGTAGACACCGCCCCTTGCCTCCTCGACCAAGCTCACACACTCTCCAGACCTAGGCGCACCTCCCCGTAGCATTAGCTCGCCCGCACGCGTTCCCTAGCGTCGGCAAGGACGACCTCAACCCGCCGCCGCCGTCTGTCTCGCCTCCGATGAGCTTTCCTGGTAAGAGCCGAACACCCCGAGCCTTCCTATTGATACTCCTATGATTCCTAGTGTCATACGCATCTGAACGTGCCTTTGTTTTGCTTTGGGGTGAACCGCAACATCGCCCCTGTCATCAAACAGAACCCCCTGCCACTCGCAGCTACTCCGACGAGCGATTAACAGCAACCCCGTGCGCCCCTCGAGTAGCCGACCCCACCTCGAGCTTCAGCAAGTCTCTGCGAGCCTGGTAAGTCTCGCCAACCGTCGTCGTCTGACAGCTCCGCCGCTAGTCGCCGCCGCGCAGCACCGCCAGTTCCTGGTAGCCTCGCTGTAGCTGCTAGATCAAAATCGTCTGGCTGTGATAGAACATAGACGAAGGGGTATCGTGTGCCTCTGCGCCACTCGATCTTAGTTATATCCAACGATCCAGCGAGCTCGATCCGACCAAACCGGTATCAGCCAATAGCAAGCCGCCGCGTGGCACTAGTTGATTTAAAACAGATTTTTGAATCAGATTGATATGCAAATTTGTAAACCTTATAACTTTTGATCCACACGTCCAAAATTTGCAAATTTTATATCAATGGAATCATTGGAACAATCCCTAGCCAACCATGCCATTTGTTTAGTAAAAAACTTATGTTAAAATGTTTGTTTTTGCAGAAACTTGTGTATGCTTGTTTAGGATATAAAATTTATTCCAAAATGATTTTTAGGGTTGAAATCTTTGCAAAATGGTTTGTTGTGAACCTACTGACCCTAGGAAACAACTCATGGATTTAAAAATGAATTTAGTGAAGTTTAGGAATAAAAACTTGAATTAGCTCATTCTAGTCAAATAAAAATATTGATTTTGATATAGAAATGATTTTTGAGAAAAACCTTTGGAAAATGTGTTGATTCAAACCTACTGACCCTAAACACCAAGTTTTGTGAATTAACAACTTATTTGGTGAACAATATAAAATTGTTGCTTTGCTAAAAGCATTTTCAACCACATGAAATAATGATTTGATTTAAAAATGGTTTATAGATAAAACCCCTTTTGCAAATGACTTTTCCACTTTAGAAAATGACCACTTTGAACCTTACAATGTATAGAGCCTAGTATAAACCACCTTTGCAAATAAAACTATCTTTTGCATGCTTGCATTCATGACCTTGTTTCTATTATTTGATGTGTGTTAAATTGTTTGAATATTGGTTGGAATGCCAGTTGAATCTATGTTTGCTTGATTAATTTGTAGTGAAGTTAGAAGAGTGTGGTATTAGCAAGATCAAGAAGTGAACCAACATTCCCTACCAAAAAGGCAAGTGACACTATCATCCATGTCCTACTATTTTCATCATACTTAGTGGATTTTTGAAACATGCATGAAAAGGATTTCTATACTTTATGCTATGCTAAATCCTAATAGGATACCCTTATACATTCCTTAGTGAAAACAATGTAGTTGCAATATACTTAGTCCTGCTATATATTTTGAGAAAGGATACATGTTTAGATTATATGAAGTTGAGAAAAGACTTATGTTTTATTTAATAAAACAAGTAATCAATGAACCACCTGGGTGGACAAGGATACTCAAGTTTTGGAAAAGGTGGCAACAAAAGGAACCATGTTTATATGGTAATCTCTTTTTGTTTGTGCACTAAAAGAAAACCACCCAGGGACTTAGAGATTGAACATTTTTCTCGTACAGTGGCTTCCGTGTACAGCCACATGCTAAATGGGCACTGGCTTAGTCAACTACATTGGGAAGACCCATGCATTGGCCTCTTCAGGTTAACTAAATGAGGGAACTCGGAACCCTACATTGGTGCCTGGTAGACAAGCTAGCATTGTGTATTGGGAGGACCCTATGAAAAGACTTCGTCACAATCTCAATATGCCAGTACTCCATCTTGGTGAGTACTTATCCAGCGGCCACTAATGGCAACAAGATGAGATTGTGTCATGTGGGTAAAGTGTACAACTTCTGTAGAAGATAAAATTCTAAGTACTTAGCCGTGTCCCCGGTTATGGACAATAGTGAGCAACTAAGGCCTGAAGCTATGGGAAATCTCGACATTCCAATTTCTAAAAGCAAAACTTGAAAATGACAACAAGAGACCTAAAGCACTTGGGGATTTACCAAGGAGACTTGAAGCACTTGGGGATTTACCAAGGAGTTCAGAAAGATTTGACAAAGATCAAAACTATTTTGAAAAGATAGGATAAATTATTGCTTTCTACAAATGAGCCTAAAACCCTACTTAGCCAAATATGCATGTAATGATAGGATCCACTTATTTCTACATAGTAGTGAAACTTGCCAATACAATTCAAATGTATTGACCCTTGTGGCTGTAACTTGTAATGTTGCAGGTTTGTTTGGTGTTAGTGAAGTTTATTGATTAGGATTACAAGTCTACAACCAACATGTTTGCTTGTGGCACTTTGAAGATGAAGGACCCCATGCTTATAGATATTCTACTGCAATGTATTGTAATAGCCAAATGAGCTATGTAAGATGTAATGAATTATTTCATTCCTGGTTATAAAGTTGTATTATGACCTTTGTTTCTTGATATTCCATCTTAACTGTGGATGCTAGCTATTGATCCAGGGACTAGCATTGTAAACATAGGGATCTCTGCCTTATTAAAGGTTGGGACCTCTACAGATGGTATCAGAGCATTGTGTTGCCTGTAGGATTTGTAAACCTAGGATTGGACAAAACCCCTTAGGAAAATAGGAGTTTTACATATTCCAAAACTTATTTACAAACAATCTTGTAAACTCTTTACTCAACCATTTTGGTTTTGATTCTACATCTCTTCTATTTTCAACTTGATGGGCAAACCTACCCCATGGACAAAGACTTCACCATGAGCTAAAGAACATCTTCAACTCTAATGACTTCAACATCTTCAACTCTAATGACTTCAACATCTTCAACTCTAATGACTTCAACATCTTCAGCATTTTCACCAAGGACTTCAACCTTGGATATCACTAAGGACAAGTGAGACAAGAAATCTTGCTCAAGATTGGAGACTAAGGAAACACAACTTAGAAGGAGCCATCATCACCTTTGAAGTTTTGTGACCAAGAGTTTTCGCAAGGAAACCATGATCTCATGCAAGAAGGAATCAACCAATGAGAATGGAAAGATCACAAGTGAACCATATAGATGGACTACCATATTTTAGTTAAGTCAAACACACCAACTTATGTGGTGTAACAAAAATATTTTTGGTTGCCTAAAATATGCTTGAAACTTGGTGTTGAGTGGAATATTTGTTTGTGATTGCTTGCACATTGCTTGAATGAATTGTGATGTGTGTAATTAGAATCCTTACTTAGAAATCTTTTGCCTATTCTAATCTCAATTCAACCCAAACAGATGACTACTCCAAGAGACTCCAGCATCAAGGTTGATGACAACAACAACAACCAAGAGGACAACATGAGAGAACTTATAGCAACCCAAAACCAGTTGAACCAAATGACAGCTCAATTCATAGCCAACACCAGTGGGGAAGATCCAACCCTGCAAAAGTTTTTAGAAAACCAAGCTCAATTGTTGCATAAGGTGACAGATCAAATGCTCAACATGGAAAGCAACTATTCCAAAGGAGTTTGTGACAACAAGGATGACAAAGATGTTATTCTAGAAAGAACCAAAGCTTACAATATTTGTGGAGACAAGGATCACACTTCCAAGGAGCATGGAGATCAATGCCCCTACTGTGAAGAGAAACATCCAGTTGGCCAACGTCCCACCTCTCAAGCTACTTGTTACCTATGTGAAGGAAATAATCATGTCCCTATCCAATGCCCCATCTATTCCATAGTTGAACAAAGTAAACAAGGTGGAGTGCAACAACTGATTGCAAACTATCCTGACCCGTGCGGGTGGTGACCTCTCTTCCCGTGATCACACGCTTTCCTTTTCTGAATTGGAGGTCGACAAAGACCGCTGGAGGGTTGCTCAGCACAAGACGGACTTGGCTCTCCATGAGGAGGTGATCCGGATCCGTGAGGTTGAGGCTGAGCTGGAGAGAATCCATTTGAAGGTTCTGGATGCATAGGTGGAGGCCACTCACCAGAGGTTCGAGGCGAGATCCCTTGATGTGGAGAACTGTAGCACCAAGATCAACGACCGAATTCACTGCTGCTACATGAAGGTCGGTGAAGAGAGGGAGCAGGTAAAGAAGGCCAACGACGAAACACACTTGTGACTCTGCTAGGACCTCTGGGTTGAGTGGCAGGAGAAGGCCTAAACCCAAGAGGCTCATTTCACCAAGAAGAAGCATACACTGGAGACCTCCCTTCACCAGACGGAGGAGATGCTGGCTGAGGCCACGGCCGAGCTGGACAACCTGAAGGAGTTGTGGGTCACCCAAAAGGACCTCCAGAAGCGTTGGAACAAACACAACGAGCTAGAGCGAGACCTTTGTGTGCTATAGAAGGAGCGGTGCAACATGTACCGGGCGCTCACCTGACATGCGAGGGACACTCTTAGGGACTTCGGAGTGACTAACTTCTACTCTGGCCCCTCGCTGATGCCGATGCGAATGGCACCTTCTTGGATCTCTTCTCCCGGATTACGATGGCGCTGGAGGGGCGAGCCACTCTCTACCACGAGTACCATATCGGCTAGTGCCAGAAGCTTATGCGGGCCATTGCAACCCATGTATTCTCCACCCTTTACCATCATGACACCAACTTCCCCTAGAGGGTACTTATGCAGGAGGTGGAGCATCCCAAGGGGGCTCCAGCAAGCAAGGTTGTCCGCTTCTAGCAGCAAAAGGATCAGCGCATGGATGAGTTTCTTTCTATATTCAAACAAACTTAAGTGGATGATTCCTCCCAGTCTGACGCGACTCCAGAAGGTCAAGGAAGTGTTCCTCATGGAGGTTCACCCTCTGCGGGCGGGAGCGACGGGTAGTATCCCGAGGGTAGTGCTTCAAATTCATCAGCCTGAGTGGACCTTCGCGTTGTAGTCCTTTATGGTGGACCTTGGTTTAAAGGCCGTGGATGGAACTTGGGTAATCTGTACATATTTTCCGCATGTATCCTCTTGTGTTTTGTCGGGAGTTTGTGGTCCTCCGAGGCCTCTCAAGGAGATAACCATGTGGACCTGCAAAAGCGCCTGCGTGGTAGAGTTAGGAACCAGGGACGAGGTAACATACTCCCTCTCCTTGGTAGTAAGTTCAGAGATCGAAGATCCTCAGTCACGCATGCTTTCGGCTGCTGGAGGGGTGGAGCCTCGCGAGCCGCCCCGTGAGCCTCTCAAGGTGATAGCTTTAGGGAAAATGCTAAGTTGGGTGGCCTCTGGTGGAGGGACTAACCGCCAACACAGAGGTTTTAGTTTTTTGTTTTTAAGGGCCAGGAACCGTGGGTGAGGTAACTGCGGCCGAGCAATGGTTCATAAGTTTAGAGCTCGGCACTTTAGGTCCTGGCAAGCTTAGGACGCACATGTCGCATCCTCATTAGCCGTCAGGAACCAGGAGCGAGCTGCCTTGTGGCCGAGGAACGGGCCGTAAATTCAGAGCTCCACACTTTAGGTATTGAAAATTGGAGCCATGAAGGTCTGATCCTCATGAGCCATCAGAAACCATGGGGGAGGTGACTTGCGGACGAGGAACGATCTATAAGTTTAGAGCTCCACACATTAGGTCCTGAAAATTGGAGCCGCGGAGGTCTGAGCCTCATGAGCCGGGTGGCCTCTCGAGGAGGGACCAACTGCCAATAAGGAGGTTTTATTTTTTTGTTTCTAAGGGCCAGGAACCGTGGGTGAGGTAACTTGCGGCCGAGGAACGGTCCATATGTTTAGATCTCGGCACTTTAGGTCCTGGCAATCTTGGGCCGCACAGGTCGCATCCTCATTAGCCGTCAGGAACCGGGGGAGAGGTGACTTGTGGCCGAGGAATGGGGCGTAAGTTTAGAGCTCCACACTTTAGGTATTGAAAATTGTATCCACGAACGTCTGATCCTCATGAGCTATTAGGAACCATGGGAGAGGTGACTTGCGGCCGAGGAACGAGCTGTAAGTTCAGAGCTCCACATGTTAGGTCTGAAAATTGGAGCCGCCGAGGTCTGAGCCTCATGAGCTGCCAGGTTCCATGGGCAAGGTGACTTGTGGCTGAGGAACGGGTTGTAAGTTCAGAGCTCCACACTTTAGGTCCTGCAAATTGCAGCCGTGGAGCTCTGAGCCTCTTGAGCCATTAGGAACCTTTGGTGAGGTGACTTGCGGCCGAGGAACAGGCCATAAGTTCAGACCTCCACACTTTAGGTCCTAAAAATTGGATCCGCGGAGGCCTTAGCCTCATGAGCTACACTATAAGCCTCTCGATGAGAGCACCATGGGGCTCGTGCCTTCCCGTGATCCTCCCGAGGGGGATCCTAGGTCCTACATGTTTTGACGATCCTGACCGAGGGTTAAGGTGCACTGGCCAAGTTGTGTCTCCAGCGCTGGCCTATTTCGTTTATACGCCATGTGAGGTTATCAAGCACCGGGAACGGTGGGTGATGTGACTTATCTAAGGAGCTAGTCTGCAAGTTCATAACTCGAAGATTTAGATCCCCGGTGTTGACGAGGGAAGTTCTAGCGATGGGCACCGTCCCAGCCCCTGCCCAGTATGGTAAATAGACAGGAACATAGCGAGCGCGTGGGAAGAAAGGAACATCCAGCAGAATGAATCTGGTTTGCAAAAAGATAAAAAAGAAATTGTTCGCAACAATGTGTATTCCCTTTCTCAAAACCCAGCACCCAGGAGGGGGGAACGTAGCCTAGCAGAAAGGTGGGGATTGAAGTCACCTTGGGAGGTCCGAATTGTGTCTTGCCGTGCGCGACCTCGAGGGGTGGAGGCTTCCCTGGTTTGCGAGCTTTTTGGCGTTGTTGTCCTAGAGCCACCCTGGCCCCCGAGCCCCTCGGGAACGCTATGGGTCTAGGGCTCTAGGGGCTGAGCCTAGCCACTCTTGTTGCTCAGCTTGCACCTCCTCTCGATGTCTGTAGAGGTCCCAACCTTTAATAAGGTATAGATCCCTGTGTTTACAATGCTAGTCCCTGGATCAATAGCTAGCATCCACAGTTAAGATGTAATATCAAGAAACAAAGGTCATAATACAACTTTATAACCAGGAATGAAATAATTCATTACATCTTACATAGCTCATTTGGCTATTACAATACATTGCAGCAGAATATCTATAAGCATGGGGTCCTTCATCTTCAAAGTGCCACAAGCAAACATGTTGGTTGTAGACTTGTAATCCTAATCAATAAACTTCACTAACACCAAATAAACCTGCAACATTACAAGTTACAGCCACAAGGGTCAATACATTTGAATTGTATTGGCAAGTTTCACTACTATGTAGAAATAAGTGGATCCTATCATTACATGCATATTTGGCTAAGTAGGGTTTTAGGCTCATTTGTAGAAAGCAATAATTTATCCTATCTTTTCAAAATAGTTTTGATCTTTTTCAAATCTTTCTGAACTCCTTGGTAAATCCCCAAGTGCTTCAAGTCTCCTTGGTAAATCCCCATGTCCTTTAAGTCTCTTGTTGTCATTTTCAAGTTTTGCTTTTTAAATTGGAATGTCGAGATTTCCCATAGCTTCAGGCCTTAGTTGCTCAGTATTGTCCATAACCGGGGACACGGCTAAGTACTTAGAATTTTATCTTCTGCAGAAGTTGTACACTTTACCCACATGACACAATCTCATCCTGTTGCCACCAGTGGCCGCTGGATAAGTACTCACCAAGATGGAGTACTGGCAGATTCAGATTGTGACGAAGTCTTTTCATAGGGTCCTCCCAATACACAATGCTAGCTTGTCTACCAGGCACCAATGTAGGGTTCCGAGTTCCCTCATTTAGTTAACCTGAAGAGGCCAATGCATGGGTCTTCCCAATGTAGTTGACTAAGCCAGTGCCCATTTAGCATGTGGCTGTACACGGAAGCCACTATACGAGAAACATGTTCAATCTCTAAGTCCCTGGGTGGTTTTCTTTTAGTGCACAAACAAAAAGAGATTGCCATATAAACATGGTTCCTTTTGTTGCCTCCTTTTCCAAAACTTGAGTATCCTTGTCCACCCAGGTGGTTCATTGAGTACTTGTTTTATTAAATAAAACATAAGTCTTTTCTCAACTTCATATAATCTCAACATGTATCCTTTCTCAAAATATATAGCAGGGCTAAGTATATTGCAACTACATTGTTTTCACTAAGGAATGTATAAGGGTATCCTATTATGATTTAGCATAGCATAAAGTATAGAAATCCTTTTCATGCATGTTTCAAAAATCCACTAAGTATGATGAAAATAGTAGGACATGGATGATAGTGTCACTTGCCTTTTTGGTAGGGAATGTTGGTTCACTTCTTGATCTTGATAATACCACACTCTTCTAACTTCACTACAAATTAATCAAGCAAACATAGATTCAACTGGCATTCCAACCAATATTCAAACAATTTAACACACATCAAATAATAGAAACAAGGCCATGCATGCAAGCATGCAAAAGATAGTTTTATTTGCAAAGGTGGTTTATACTAGGATCTTTACATTGTAAGGTTCAAAGTGGTCATTTTCTAAAGTGGCAAAGTCATTTGCAAAAGGGGTTTTATCTATAAACCATTTTTAAATCAAATCATTATTTCATGTGGTTGAAAATGCTTTTAGCAAAGCAACAATTTTATATTGTTCACCAAATAAGTTGTTAATTCACAAAACTTCGTGTTTAGGGTCAGTAGGTTTGAATCAACACATTTTCCAAAGGTTTTTCTCAAAAATCATTTCGATATCAAAATCAATATTTTTATTTGACTAGAATGAGCTAATTCAAGTTTTTATTCCTAAACTTCACAAAATTCATTTTTAAATCCATTAGTTGTTTCCTAGGGTCAGTAGGTTCACAACAAACCATTTTGCAAAGATTTCAACCCTAAAAATCATTTTGGAATAAATTTTATATCCTAAACAAGCATACACAAGTTTCTGCAAAAACAAATATTTTAACAGAATCTTTTTACTAAACAAATGGCATGGTTGGCTAGGGCTTGTTCCACTGATTCCATTGATATAAAATTTGCAAATTTTGGACGTGTGGATCAAAAGTTATAAGGTTTACAAATTTGCATATCAATCTGATTCAAAAATCTGTTTTAAATCAACTAGTGCCACGCGGCGGCTTGCTATTGCCTGATACCGGTTCGGTCGGATCGAGCTCGCTGGATCGTTGGATCTAACTAAGATCGAGTGGCACAGAGGCACACGATACCCCTTCGTCTATGTTCTATCACAGCCAGACGATTTCGATCTAACGGCTATAGCGAGGCTACCAGGAATTGGCGGCTGTGGCAGTGGCGGCGGCAGCGGGCTGTCGGGGCAACAGACGGTGCTAGTGCTAGAGGAAGCGAGGAAGAGGTTGGCGAGGCTTACCAGGCTCGCAGAGACTTGCTGAAGCTCGAGGTGGGGTCGGCTACTCGAGGGGCGCACGGGGTTGCTGTTAATCGCTCGTCGGAGTAGCTGCGAGCGGCAGGGGGTTCTGTTTGATGACGGGGGCGACGTTGCGGTTCACCCCAAAGCAAAACAAAGGCACGGTCAGATGCGTACGACACTAGGGATCACAGGAGTATCAATAGGAAGGCTCGGGGTGGTCGGCTCTTACCAGGAAAGCTCGTCGGAGGCGAGATAGACGGAGGCGGCGGGTTGAGGTCGTCCTTGCCGATGCTAGGGAACGTGCGCGGGCGAGCTAATGCTATGGGGAGGTGCGCCTAGGTCTGGGGAGTGTGTGAGCTTGGTCGAGGAGGCAAGGGGCGGTGTCTACTGGCCGGAATTGCTTGCGGAACTCGCCGGAGACAGTGGCAATGCGAGGTGAAATTGTTGCAGCCTGGAGGCAGAGGGGAAGCGGGGTCTGAGGGGAATCAGAGAGGAGGCGAGGGCATTTAAGACAGCGTGGTCGCAAGGTGGAGTAATGGCCGCTGTTAACGCGAATTGATCGCTGGAGTAATGGAAGCAACGGCAGGGCGATGTGATCAGGGGGAAGACGACACTGAGGTGGCTCTGTGGGACATGCTTGTCAGCGAGAAAGGGAGAGAGGGAGAGGGGTCCACTCGTCGGTTTTTTTTTGTACTGAAAGCTTTTCTTTTTCTTTTTGATTTTCTGTTTTGAAATTCAATCAAACAATTCAAACATTCAAATCAATCAAACTTCCACCACACTTTGAATTGAGTTTAATTCTGTTTAACAACAATATTCCAAGTCCAAAAATAAATTAATATTTTTATTCTTTTTAGGATCTATTTAATAATTAAATAAAATAGTCTTTAGTTATTAATTCAAATAGGATTTGATTATTAAAACTCCATTTGAAATCTAAATATTATCAAAACCAAATCAGTAGGTTTTATTTGAAATTATAAAATACTTGGAAAACTTATTTAAAATAATTTAACAAGTTTTGATGTTTAATTAAAATGGCAAAGCCCTTTCTTTAATAAATTTGGATATTAATAAATCCTCATTATTTTATTTAAATAAACTTTTACTCTTTTTATTAAATAGAAATATTTTTATTTCAAAAGCTTGGCCAAGATTTAATTTGGCTCTATAAAATAATCTTTATTTATAGTTCTATCCTTTTCTTTTGAAACCAAATCTTTTT
Organism: Avena insularis; assembly: GCA_023614405.1. Taxonomy (NCBI): domain Eukaryota; kingdom Viridiplantae; phylum Streptophyta; class Magnoliopsida; order Poales; family Poaceae; genus Avena; species Avena insularis. The sequence continues at coordinate 85,700,151 of CM042685.1, read as the reverse complement.
ATTATAAGATCCAAAAATAGTAATTCTAAAATTTTCTTTATTAAATGTTTATCTTTTCAAATCCCTTTAGGATTTGTTTGATCAAATAGGTTTGAAGGTTTCCAATTGGAATCAAAAAGTTTCTTCTCACCCTGAAAATCAAAGAAGTTTTATTTTATTCATTTATTTTTCACATAATAAGATTTGGAAAATCTTGGGATTGACAGGCTACCACCCTTAAAATAAATCTCGTCCCAAGATTTGGGAAGGCTGGGGTTACAAGTTGGTTCAAATCATCTAGGGTACTACCACCCTTAAAAATTTTCCAACTAAATTACATATTGGCTTGCTTGGGATCTTGGGGAAACTTCTCTGGACAAACATCTGCATAGTGTCCTTTGTTTCCACACTTGAAACATGGGACAAGGCTGAGATCCTTCATAGGCTTGTTTATCTTGTGCTTCATCTTTTCTGGGCAGTTTCTTGCATAATGTCCTTGGTTACCACAGTTGTAACATGTGATAAGTTTGAGTTCTTCACGTATCTCTTGTGGACAGGTTGCTGCATAATGGCCTAGCTCTTTGCAGTTGTTGCACCATACTTAGCCAATCTCCTTGTACTTCTGTTTCTCTAGACATTCACTGGCATAGTGTCCCATTTCTTTACAATGATTACATTGCACATGGCTTTTGTCCTTCTTTTTCTTGGGTTTCTCCAAAGCTAGGAGTGCTTCTAGTTCATGTTCTTCATATGTTATCTTATAGGTAGGAATGTCTACTGGTTTCTTTGACCTTCTATTGCTCCTTGGATAATTCATATGCCTCTTCTTTGGTCCTTTAAATTGGGTTGTATTCCATGGAGGTATAAGTGGATATTTTCCTTTGTCCTCATCCTTCTTGGTAGACTTAGCTCCCTCTTGATAGTTTGCAATCAGTTGTTGCACTCCACCTTGTTTCCTTTGTTCAACTATGGAATAGATGGGGCATTGGATAGGGACATGATTATTTCCTTCACATAGGTAACAAGTAGCTTGAGAGGTGGGACATTGGCCAACTGGATGTTTCTCTTCACAGTTGGGGCATTGATCTCCATGCTCCTTGGAATTGTGATCCTTGTCTCCACAAATATTGCAAGCTTTGGTTCTTTCTAGAATAACATCTTTGCCATCCTTGTTGTCACAAACTCCTTTGGAATAGTTGCTTTCCATGTTGAGCATTTGATCTGTCACCTTATGCAACAATTGAGCTTGGTTTTCTAAAAACTTTTGCAGGGTTGGATCTTCCCCACTGGTGTTGGCTATGAATTGAGCTGTCATTTGGTTCAACTGGTTTTGGGTTGCTATAAGTTCTCTCATGTTGTCCTCTTGGTTGTTGTTGTTGTCATCAACCTTGATGCTGGAGTCTCTTGGAGTAGTCATCTGTTTGGGTTGAATTGAGATTAGAATAGGCAAAAGATTTCTGTGTAAGGATTCTAATTACACACATCCCAATTCATCCAAGCAATGTGCAAGCAATCACAAACAAATATTCCACTCAACAACAAGTTTCAAGCATATTTTCGGCAACCAAAAATATTTTTGTTACACCACATAAGTTGGTGTGTTTGACTTAACTAAAATATGGTAGTCCATCTATATGGTTCACTTGTGATCTTTCCATTCTCATTGGTTGATTCCTTCTTGCATGAGTTTTGTGACCAAGAGTTTTCGCAAGGAAACCATGATCTCATGCAAGAAGGAATCACCATGGTCGCCACGAGCGAGAGACGACAACGTGCCTTGCGTTCCCACTGGGTCATTGACTAGCGGGGCATCGTCGCCCAAAATGACGATGTTAAGTCCGTCCCGGTCCGACTTGAGAGAGCGGTCTTCATCCCCATGACCGGAGACTTTGTGCGGTGGCGATTTCAGGGCCTCCATGGGGACAGGCGAGAGACTCCTTCGCGCCAGCGAAGAGTGGACGCCTTCCCCGGCGCGCTCCGACGTTTCACCGGAGCCCGACTCTGGCGTCTTCTTCTTCATCTTCTCCTTGCGCCTGCGTCAAAGAAACATGATGAGCGAGAGGGAAAGAAAGGATTATAGGGGACCTCGAAAGGCCACACGAGGACTACTCACCCTGCAACGGATACTCTTGCCAAGGACTAGTTGGCCCTCCGTGCTCTAGGAGGAAGGAAGGTGTGACCCTCCATGGGACTAGGTCGTTTCTCGGCCACCCGCGTCACTAGAACGATGGTGGTAGGCCACACTCGCAAAGTGGCAGAAGGGCCCTCCTTCCAGGCGGAACCTTGGGCCTCTCCCTCGGGAGGTGTGGAGACGTCCTCTTCAGAGGCGGGCACACTATTGATCATTCTGCCATGGCAGATAGTCTGGGAGGATCTGGGTCCATCACTTGTCCCTACGCCCTCATCGTCGAGCTTAACCAAGGAGCACAATCCCCATGCATCGAAGGTGGGAAGCTCGACGGAGACGAAGTGCGTGCCGCCCTCCAGGTACAAGGGGCACACACCATGAGGAAATTCTGCCACTGGCTTCATGCCCAGGATCCGGCGCAAGAGGGTGGCCACCGTGTCCTTGGCAAGGATCCCCTCCGAGAGCCTGGCCCTGTCTTGACCCAGTGCCAGGGTCTAGAGATGCCATCGGTGCTCCTAGAGTGGAGCGATCTGCTGTCGTAGGTACTCCCGCACCACCATCTTGCCAATCAGATCATGACTCCGTAGATGTGCCACCCACACCATAGGAGGTTCTCCATAGCTGCCCTCGCTGGGACTCGGAGTTGCGGCCAGGCCCGGACATCCTCTACCAACACCCAATTTGGCGAAACTCCAACAAAGCTCCAAGAATGGAGATGGGCACAAAATCCTCCTCCTCGCCTGTGAAGAATCATACGCCCCTAGAGTGTCTTCCGAAGAGAGGATGAGGAGGCTATAGAAGTGCCGAAACAGTGCCACGGAGGGCGCCACGCCGATGAAGGCCTTACACCAAAATGCGAAGGCTGCTAGGAGCGTCACGCTCCGCGGATGAAGGTGAAGTAGCTCGATTGAATAGAGCTCCAGCACTCAAGGTGAAAGGGCGAGAAAGGAGGAACAAGCCCTGCAGCGATGGTGTGGGTGAAGATAGTGGCCACGGTACAGTGCCACCCCTCTCCCCCAGCGCCGCGGCACCAGGCCTGTGAAGAGCCCCACTCGTTCAAGAGGGTAGCCATGAGCTTCTGAACCTTCTCCAGCCCCTCTACATTGAGGATGGTGGCTCGAGGTAGGGCCCATGCGTTCAATGCTGGAAGGCTCGATGTGGAATAAGTGGCGCAGGCTCTCTTGGGGTCCATTCCTAAGACTACTTGGCAAAAGCGACGAGAATGGTTGTGGCGATAAGGTCGGCAGTGTGGAATATGAAGTGTCCTGGCTCTTCCATGGTTCGAGGTTTTATGGGCGATGCGAACCCCAACACCCCCGAACAGGAGCGATGGTTTCCGCATCGAGCGAGTACCACGCCCTTCCTAGGCACGTGGGTGACGCAGGAACTTCTGTGGGGAACCACACATGGATGTTACCAATTGTGCGCCCGGAGTTAGATGGTCCCTTGACTTCCACACCCAAACTCGTGCACGACAAGTGACCGGGGGCTACTGTCAGACTATTGGCACCGGGGTACCCCGTCCATCGAGAAACCAGCCCCACCGGTCAAGCCTTGGCGGGACTCGCGAGGAGAGCGTCCATGGCGAGGGCACGTGGAGAACGCGATGCCTCATAGATCAACCACATCAACCACAGAGACCCCAGTACAGAGGCCTCACGAGGGAGTGATGATGGCTGTAAGTGTTTATGGGTGAAGTATCTGTCACACCCGAAGTTGTCATAGGTCTACGAGTGAATTGACTACAAGTGTTGAAATAATAATAAAGTTTGGATTAAAATATTGTATTTAAATAAAACTAAAATGTAAACTTCAAAAATAAAAATCATAAAAGTAAAGAACGATTTGTTTTTTGATTTCTGCAGATTAAAAAGTAGGCGCGGGGAGATTCAGTTCATGATGATAGTGAATGTACCAGGTGGATTAGTGATAAGTGTAAAAATTGTAATCTTATAAGTATGTGTGTAGGCGAGCAACCCATAATTATCCGGAACTCCTCGTGGTAGATTTCATCCCAACTTCAATAATCCTACTAGCCTGTTACCACAACCATGGTCAGTCACTAGACGGTTCAAATCCTTCAGGTTGCTTAGAAATTAAGCTCCTTGGGTCAGACTAATGCAATATTCTCGGTGGATCCTCATGATCCTCGAGTCAAACTAGTTTCCCATTGATATCCCCGTGTCACTCGAGGGTTGCCGGTCTACTAGCATACAAGATTCTATCTATGTAGAACAAAACATCATGTCGTCCTTAATTGGACAATAGACATTAAGCATCCCACAGATAGTCAAGCACACATAATATAGTAATTAAAATCAACCACAAACTTAATGGAAATTATATAGGCACATCACATCTCACTAATACCTTACATATCCAATGCCCAAGGGAACTTACTCACACAAGAGAGAAGAGAGCATCATCGATATAATTAAATAAAGGGAGTTCTTCTTGATATTACCATGGATATACACAATAAGTATAGAAATAAATCCAACAGAGTTCAATATGGGAAGAACAATCTCAAAACCTAATCTTGCAAGGTGGAGATCTCTCTATCTCAAATACAAGTAATGGCTATGGAGGTGTGGTGGCTAGAATATCGAGGATCGTGGAGCGAGATGAAGAACGTCCTCCCCTTCTTCTCCAGATCTCTTCTTTCTCCCTTCTGGATGGGATGTCAGCTCGTGTATTTTGTCCCTCGCCTCTTCACGAAGGTTGTCCCTTTTAACAAGATGAAGCTGATGGCAACTATACAATGGGAACTATACGTCCGGAAAAATATTCCCACCGTATAGTTGCTCGTTAAGGCTACTATATGCTCCCCTTGATTGCTTCCAAAATGAGACTTGCTTGTTTTCGTCTGAATATTGTGTTTCTGCTATTAAAACCCTCTTTTGATATTCAGAACCTAAAACACACATTAAACCCCAAGTTTTCTTTGCTACTGAAGTATTAGCGTTAGGTAAAGCTAGAAAACCATCAAATCCAAACGAAAATCGTTGATAGAAACCACCAAAAATGTGTCTAATCTCACAGCTATCAACTCCCCCAAGCTTAGATGTTGGTCGGCCTCGAGTGACAAGCAAATAAGAAAGGATAATGAAGATTCAAGACTTAAATAAAAGAACTTGTGTCAAATTATTTTCTTCACAATTCCTGCAATGTTAAACATGATCATATAAGTATTCACAAGATTGCACTGAGTCTTCTTCCTAACCACGTCTATATTGCTATCAAATAAATCATATGCCTGAGCAAGTGTCAAAAGTTCAGCTAGGAAAGTGAAATAAATCCTTTTGGTCTCTCTCTCTTATTGAGAGATGAAAACTTTTTGCCCTTTTTCCTTTATTCAATTAAGAGTATTCAAGTTGGCACCAATAACATTTAATTTACAAAACAACTCATCTACTCCCACGTCAAAATTTCAAGACTCTCAAAGCACCTTTTTCCTTTCCTTGTTTTTCAAAAACTTCAGCTCTTTCATAGAGAAATGATGCCACTGTTTTTAACATGTTAATTGGGACTGTGTTCTGTACTTATGACCATGCCAATAGATAACTGTTGAGCAATAGTGGGTAAGAGGAGTTCTACAACTTCACTTGGAACGTCAAACCACGAGGAGACTAAAATTTTACTCGTCATAGCAGTCCAGCTACAGGCGTATACATAACTCAACAGGAGAAATCAAGTGGTTTCCCACATTTAGATCGTTCGTTGGCCAGCGGAGTTAATAGTTCCCCATGGAGTACGACGGTGTTGTAGTGACACGCATAAAGCAATATCCTACTGTAATTATTAGAAAAAGTAGTGGCATAATCTCTACTACTATGAAGCAACCATTTTATCAGGCAATTTCATTTGAAGGGTGATATCGAGTCTATTTACATTAAGCTCAATGGGGTTGAGTAGTTTCTAAAATCAAATCCTTTGGGATGAACATGGACTCAAGTCATCTCTAGGATGCTTTTTCTTTTTGTAAAAATGTCGTAAATATTTCACCCAAGTTCATTGATCTTTGTTTCAAAGATAAAAGTGGACACTCGAAAAAGGAATATAATTTATAAGATAACAAGCTAGGTGGGGAGTGATTTGAGTGCAAGCGAGTAAATAATTGTAGGATCAATTTAAAGTTGCAGAAGTGGTGATGAAAGGAATGTGATGCCTCCTCTTGCTTGCTTCGTTCTTGGACTTTAGTCGAATCCCCTCTATATTTCCCTATTGCCAAGTCATGTGAAATTGAGAAATTTCCGAGAAAAACAAAGATAAAAATTTGCAATAAAAGTTACAACTATTTTTTTTGTTTTTGGTTTAATAATGCAAACTGAAAGTAAACTTGCTATTCTTGGAAAAGAAAATAAATTAAAAGAAGAAATAAAAATATGAATGCAAGTTTTGAGGTTTTCAAACCTCCCCCAAGCTTAGGCCGTTGCCATGCTTAGTTGTTGCCGTCGTTCTGCGGCAGGTAGGGGTGTTGCTGGTAGTAGTCGGGAAAGTTGGTCATGAAGTGACTAAAGTTGTGAGTTAAGGCACTCACATCTTCGCTCACTCCATGCAAAGTCTGGTCGATCTCCCCAACGCGCCGGTTGAGCTGCAGAAAATCTTCATAAGGGACATTGTTGAACACATGCTGCTGTTGCTACTGATTGGGTCATTTGTACCAAGGTCCCTCTTGCTACTGCTACCCTTCCCAAGCAAGGTTGTACTCTTGCTGCTGTTGATGCTGCTCATCCTTCTGCTCTCCTTCTTCCTCTTCCCCAGAGTCAGGGTAGAGTGCTGCCATGATCTCAGTCACTTGATCCTTGGTGATGATCTAGTTGTTCCTCCCCTGAACTGCGAAGGCTTGTAGGGAAGGCAATGGAACCTGATCAAGATAACCAAATTTATAGGCTCGGAGCCTCCTGTTAGATCGGTATACATCAAGGAATCCACAATCAGTTATATATTTTACATCCATAAGTATGGAGCCATCAACAGGTTGCACAATAGGAATTGCAATTCCATGAGCTTGGACTAGGCGGGTTACCACTCCACTGATGTGAATATCACCTTTAATTTTGTTGCTCAGGTGGCGGAGGTGCTAGAGGAATAGATATGCAGGAGTGGGATTCTGTGGTGCATTTGGGAAGAGTGCCTTGGTGATCATGGCCATGTCTGCGTTGGCCATAGAGCCGATATGTCCTCTTCCTAACAAAGTGTTAACAAGAAACAAAGCAAAGTAATAGATGGTTGGGTTCTAAATGGTGGACATCTTCTTCTGGTAGAAGTCTCTGTCACCATTAACATAAATAACCTCCCAAGTTGCTCCACTTGAGATGCTATAAAAGTTTGTAACAGTTATTCCCCTTCTTGAGGGAATTCATAAGCTTCACAAAATTGTTGAAAAGTGATTTGATATGGGCATTGGTTAATGGTGAAACCCACCGTGCATGCATTACCTTTCTCTTTGTAGTCATCATAGAAGGAGGCGAGAAACTCATGGGTGAGCTTGGCGTAGGTGTGGTGGCTTGCATAGAAGAGGTTGGAAAGCCCTACATTTGAACACAAGTGGTCGAAGTCCGCCCTCAAACCTGCTGATCTGAGAAAGTTGTCATCGGCCCATCGTGTGGGCAACACCTTACTTGCCAAAACAATGGTGTACTTGTTGTCAAGCTCATCCCGAAGCCCCGAGCCTTCACCATGTTGGCGGTTTCTCTTGCGAAAAATACTACCGAGCTTGTTCATCTTGATGCACTGAGAAATTTCAACATAAAACCTTAGGCATATAGTTTCTACATGATATATGAATGATTCTACGTGGAGGAATTCAATCCTAACGTGAGAAATTAAAAGATAAAATCAATCAAGCTTGAGTTCATCCACAAATTCAATGTGAGGTTTTCAACCATGGTATTCTAAAAATAAAGCATGAATAGGGAAAGAAACATAACGATCTATTGATTCCCCCACTCAAACGAATGAAATCCGTGAAGAATCAAGAGTTCTAGGTGGTTTTGAGAGGTTTGGAGAGATAGTTTGAGAGAAATAATGAGGGGATGAAGAACCCTAGCCTGACACGACCCATTTAAGTGGTCATGGAAAACTATACGACGGGAGCTATACGGCCGGGTTAAGTAGCACCCATCATATAGTTATGGCGGCGGCGAGGGTTAGGGTTACCCAACGCTAGATCACAATTATATGGACACAACTATACGGACGGACCAAATGGTCCTGCCATATAGTTGGTCGTCAAACCATCTTTATCCGAGTCCCAAGTTTTGAGAATTTTATCGTTAACTATACGGTTAGAATAAATATTCCTGTCGTATAGTTGGTCGTTACAACTCCTGGAACATGCTTTTTCGCCCAAATTTTCAGAGATTCACTTTTTAATATCGACAATCTTATTAATATAGTTTATACATATAAAACTCAAACTTTATTTTCTACACTAAATCTATGCTTATTTAGTCGATATTTCTACTACTTTTTAATAGCTGCATTTTTACGGGCCCGCTTTCGCAAGAATGTCTGTGAAAGAGTTGTAGGAATGCGATGAACATCTTATTTATTTAATTCATTTTACTAATATGATGGTTTGAATCCCATTAAGCATTTTATTAGGAGTGGTTGAATATTTCAACCTCTTCTATATTCTTGAATGCTTACCTTGGGTTGCCCTTTATCAAAGGCACTTACCACATGAACTCGTTTTGATGGTGGAACATACATTTCTCCTTCTTCTAGTTTCTTTGGAAAATACCAGATGATTTCAGCATTATAAACATTGAAGATTATTTTCCCTTCAGCACAATCAACTGACGTCCTGTAGTACTAAGGAAAGGTCTTCCAAGTATTATAGATAATTTTTCATCCTCTGGCATTTCAAGAATAATAAATTAAGTGGGAATAACATGCTCATCAGTTCTAAGTAGAACATCCTCAATCATAACAATAGGTTGTTTAGTGGATTTGTTAGCCATCTATAAAGTAATAGAAGTGGGGGAATATTCCCCTAATCCTAACCTATTATAGAGGGAACATGGCATTACACTAACTCCTGCACCAAAATCACATAAGGCAATTTGAATATCAGTTTTGCCTATTGAACATGAAATAGTTGGTATCTCTTTCTTTCTAGCTTCCCATTAGCAGGGTAACTAGTCACCATGGCAATGGTTTTAGTTATCTCTTTCTTTCTATTAAGAATATTGAAGAGAAATTTAGAATAGGTAGGAAATTTTATTTCATCCACAAATGGAATTTCTAGACGAAGATCACTTAATGATTTTTTTAAATAGTCATAGATTACCTCATCTGGTGCTTTCTTTTTGTGATCTGGATATGGAAGTTTCTTACTCTTATCTTTTACCTTTTGTGGAGGACAAGGCTCTTTAGTTACTTTCTTTTGTTGTAGCTTATCACTTTTCTTCTTTTCTATTGCAACTACTTCATGTTATTTGATTGTGTCTTTTTCTTCTATTTGATCAATAGTATCTGCATCAGAGTCATGCCTATCATCCCGTGCATCATTCTGCTCCTCTAGGGTTTGATATTGTGTTTCTTGAGCAGTTTCATCCTGAGGATCCACCCATGTATCATCTACTTGGCTTGCTTAGGCTTTTTCCCTTAGATCTTTTTCCTCTTCATATTGTGGTAATCCTAATGGTTATTTAACAACTGCACCTCTCCTTGTAACAACATTAGTACAAACAAGAATATTTATTTCATCTCGAGGAAAACTTTGATAACCAGATGCTATTTGTTCACATTGGGTTTGAATCATACTAAGGTACTTGTGAAATAATTTTATTTCTTGGCCAATTTCCTCATAGTTTTCTATAAGTTCGGCCAAAGTATTCTTGTGTCTTTGAAATTGCTTATGCCATCTATTGTAAGATTTGGCCTCTCGATGTTGCAATTCTTGAAAAACTTTTCTAGTTTCATCTTCTTTGGTGAAAAATTGTAACAAATCTATTTTGTTTTCCTTGAGGAGTTAAGAAGGTATAACTTTCATGGTTTTGCGCACTTCAGTCATAAGATCGGGATTTATACGAAGTATTCTCTTTTATGGCTTAGTTCCAAAATAAGGATTATATAAGGAATCATTCATAGCCCTAGTAGACATCAATTACAAACATGCTTTAATAGTTAAAGTATTTATCGGTCCTCCTGCTAATAAATCTAACAACTATCTGCATTGGGTATTAAGAGCGTGGGAAAATAAGTGGAAAATAGTTGAATCAGAATAGCCATGATTTGGAATACTATTGATCATTGCAAAGAATCTATCCAGGCTTGTGCTTAGTTTTCTCCCACATTCTGACTGAAGTTGCCAATATTCTTTCTAATTTCTATTACCTTTGTAAAAGGATTAAACCTATTTATGAATTTAATAATATAGTTCTCCCAACTTTTAATGTATTGACGAGGGAGAGAATATAACTAGTCTAGAGCCTTACCTTTGAGAGACCAACGAAATAATATTAGACGAGAGAATTCTCTAGGTAAACCTTTTGGTCCAAGTGATGTTATCACATCATCAAAATCTCTAAGATGTCTTGCTCGGTCTTCATCTTCCCTTCCATTGAAAGCTTTTTCATGCAAAATTTTAATAGTTTCACCATCAAATCAATATTCCCTAACTCCAGGATTAGGAAATTCTATTGATTGTTTAAGAAAAGCAGATTTGGAGCACTGTATTCCCTAAGAGTCTTCTCAGGTTTCTTGGGAGTTGTCCTATGAATGGAAATGATTTCCATGAATTCACTTAGGTTTTAAATTTCAACCGTATTCAATCTCAAAAGTTTTTCAATAATTTCCTGGCGCCTTTGAACACGCACGCGATCAAGATAATCTCCTAGATAGGTCCTACCGGAGCGTGTAGACCATTTGTCTCCTAGTGAGACCATCTTGTAATAGTAACACCTGAAATGTCAATAGACAAAACACTTAGCACTTAGTTCCCCGACAACGGTGCCATAAAATAGCTTGATGGCTGCAAGTGCACAGATCATTCATAGTTAGTTTCAAAGTTAAGATGTCGATCCCATAGGGAGCCCAAAGGTAAGTGTTTATGGGTGAAGTCTTTGTCACACCCGAAGTTGTCATAGGTCTTCGAGTGAATTGACTGCAAGCGTTGAAATAATAATAACGTTTGGTTTAAAGGAATGTATTTAAATAAAAATAAAATGTAAACTTCAAAAACAAAAATCATAAAAGTAAAGAATGATTTTTTTTGTTTTCTGAAGATGACAAAGTAGGTGCGGGGAGATTCAGTTCATGATTATAGTGAATGTGCCGGGTGGATGAGAGATAAGTGTAACAATTATAATCTTATAAGTATGTATGTACGCGAGCAAACCATAATTAGCCAAAACTCCTATTGGTAAATTTCATCCCAACTTCAATAATCCTACTAGCCTGTTCCACAACCATGGTCAGTCACTAGACGATTAAGATCCTTCAGGTTTCTTAGCAATTAATCTCCTTGGATCCAACTAATGCAATATGCTCGGTGGCTCCTCATGATCCTCGAGTCAAACTAGTTTCCCATTGATATCCCCGTGTCACTCAAGGGTCACTGATCTACTAGAGAACAAGATTCTATCTATGTAGAACAAAACATCATGTTGTCTTGGCCCTTAATTGGAAAACATGCATTAAGCATCCCACATATAGTCAAGAACACATAATATAGTAATTAAAATCAACAACAGACTTAATGGAAATTATATAGGCACATCACATCTCACTAATCCCTTACATCTCCCATGCCCAAGGTAACTTACTCACACATGAGAGAATAAAGCATCATCGATATAATTAAATAAAGGGAGTTCTTCTTGATAATACTCAGGAGATCCACAATAACAATAGAAATAAATTCAACACAATTCAAGATGGAAAGAACAATCTCAAACCCTAATCTTGCAAGGTGGAGATCTCTCTCTCTCTCTCATGTACAAGTAATGGCTATGGAGGTGTGGTAGCTAGGAGATCGAGGATCGTGGAGCAAGATGAAGAACGTCTTCCCCTTCTTATTCAGATCTCTTCTTTCTCCCTTCTAGATGGGATGGCGGCTCATGTTTTCTATTTTTCTTCCTCGCCTCTTCATGAAACTTGTCCCTTTTAACAAGACGAATTTGATGGAAACTATACGGCGGGAACTATATGCCCAGAAAAATATTTTCGCCGTATAGTTGCTCGTTAAGGCTACTATATGCTCCCCTTGATTGCTTCCAAAACGAGACTTGCTTATTTTTGTCGGAATATTCTGTTTCTGCTGTTTAAACCCTCTATTGATATTCAGAACCTGAAACACACATTAAAACCCAATCTTTCTTTGCTACCGAAGTATTAACGTTAGGTAAAGCTAGAAAACCATCAAATCCAAACGAAAATCATCGATAGAAACCATCAAAAATGTGTCGAATCTCACAGCTATATGTGACCTTGTGGTTCAGAACCCAACTGGATAGGCGACGCGCCAACAGGCGGTCCACGCACAAACTAGACAGCCTCAGAAAATCAAGATGCTGCACCCCCCCTTTAGTGCAATGAAGGGGGATGACGCAAGGGCATGTCATAGTCTGACATACAGCTTTGGTGGAAAGAAGCCAGGACCAGGAGGGAAGAGCCGCGGTACACGCTGACCACCGTCCCCTACCATGGTACCACAGCTGGTGGGAGGACACAAGAATAAAAGACAAATCCATAATCTCCAACGCGGGAATATGGTAACCCTTCCCGCCCAATGTTCGGGGGAAGAGGACCGGTGTCGCCCTATATAAGGGACCCTTCTCATACCTTAGAAAAGATCGATCCCCTACGATCTAAACCCTAGACAACAATCCTCCATTGTACCCTCATGAATTCAAGTGAGAAATACACCAAACAAGGAGTAGGGGCTTTACCTCCTCACGAGGGTACCGAACCTAGGTAATAAACTCCCATGTCACCTCTCTGTCGTAGTTCTTGCTCCTCCGTCGCCAAGGGATCGTTGGACCCTAGTTCCTTCATGGGACAAATCTCCAACAATATTATTTTGATCAACTCTTTGGATGATTGTTCTCTACTCATGATTGTCCATCCGTCCATACCTTTTATGTTTCCATTGGAGCCTTGTGCTTCCTAAACCCACATGGTTTTGGAGGCTAAATAATAATCTTCTTTGACACCCTTACTTTCAACAAAGTTTAGCATCAATTCTTGGAGCACCCACTCTTGCAAGGCAATCTCTCTATACCATTCTAATCTACATCACTTGTTCTTCCATCCATCCATCCCATGACCAAAAGGGAGATCTGAGATCCTTAATACAACAAGGTTTTGATGGTATAAAAATATTATTGCACAAGATCATCTTTCTACCCCATCTCTTGCTATCTTCAAACAAAGTGTTGTTTTACTCCAAAACACTTCTCCAACTTTAGGCACATGTAAGTCCTATATTATGTTCCCTACCTCACCACTTCAAAAATAAATATTTTTGAAGAATTTCATTAATTCTTTTTGGCTATTTTCTTAAATGGCAAAAATGAGAAAATATATGTTTTAAGTACTTTTCCTTCTCAATAAATCTTGAGAAAATTCTCCAATATGTGATATATTACTTAGGACAATTTCACACCAAAAACTCAACTTCAATTCAAAAATCTCAAATGAATCCATTAAAATCACTTTAGTACATTTTGAATATTACATAATAAATGGACATAAAATCATCTATTAAATCACAAATAAACCCTCCCAAAGGCCATTGGATCACCTTGTCATGTTCAAATTTTTGATTGTGAGACATTATCTACCTTTTAGTCAAAACTAAACATCATTCAAAACCCACTAACCAACCTCATCCTATGTTCATCAAATCTTTCCTAACACTCCTCCATAGCAACCAAACCCCTATATGGTCGTGCACTATAGCACTATCTCTCCTTTAGTTTTAGGATAAACCCTGGCTCACATCTATGATCCCCTTCTCTTTCTTTCAGTTTCAGGAGAACCCCTGGTTCTCCTGCATCTAACCATGCCTCCCTCCTGCCCCATGCAATGCTGGAGGCTTCCCTACTATTGAGCCCGACGAATTGATGTAGCAAACCACGCGCACCACCAGATCTACATGGAAACACCCCTTTCCGCACCTAAGCGAGACCATCGATCTCCTCTTGATCCGATGGTCGACAATGCGTGATACCTCTTTGTTGCTCCCCCTAGCTAACATGCAAGTCCTGCCCAACGGGGTTTAATCACACATAGTTTCCTCCCCTGTGGTGCCCGTTGGGCCATCTTAGCGATGTAAGGCCCATCTCGGTCCAGATCCGGCCTGCCAATCTCTTTTTATTTTCCTTTTATTCCGTATCTGAATATTTCTCTTTAATTTTAAATCAAAATGAAATATAAATTACCATAAATCTTCATATCCAAATTTCTACTAGTACAAGTAGGTTTTTCTACAACATGCAAAACCAGATCTATACCAAAAAAATATCCAGAGACTTACTAAAAATGAATATGTAAAACTAGATCCCTTTTCACCTAATAAATGTTTTAGAGAGTATGGTAATCCTTTTAGGATGAGACCAACTAGTCCTGGAAGGTATTTTACAAAACTTACATGTCACTCTTGTTCCACTCCAAAAATCCTTATGGTTTATCTATAGTAAAAATAACAAAGAGCCCTCTGATCTGATTTTGAGAAATTCCCTAGGTCAAAACAAACAGTATTTTGACCTAATTCCAACTCTAAGTACACATGTCTATCATATCTACCTAATCCTAGGAGTTAAAGATAAATCATTATAGGAGTTCGAGATAAATCATTATAGGTGATTTATAGTACATTAAACTCTCTTGGATAGGTTTGTTTCACTAGATAAATCATTATACGAGTTCTATAACTCTAAAAATGATGAATCCAAATTCGCCTGGAAGGTATTTGTAATTACTATGCCTTTTCCTTGGTCTCATACTATTTGGACCTATAAAACAAATCTTATGAAAATGACAAATTTCTTGTGGAACTAATTTTAGGAATTTACCAAGGGCATTTAGGTAAGTATTTTGAGGTAATACCAACTCTAAGTGAACCAATTCTCAAATACCTTCTAAAACCTATAAGGAAATAATTATTGGACTTATAGATATTTTATGGTGATTTATTCACCTAAACTAGAGTTATTTTCACTATAAAATTGATAACCAATTAAAGAATATTGATAAAATAGTGAATCCACTTCTGGTGGCTTTGTTATGTCAACACCTATCTGATGATATCATTTTTGTGAATTGATATCACAAATACCCAAGCCTTGTTAAAAATCCCTTCATTAAGTAGTAATTGACTTCTAACTCATAAAAATAAGATCTCTAAAGCCAAGTAAAATAATTCCAATTGCTCTAAATTCAAAGTTTCAAAACCTAATAAAGTGTATGGATCTCTTTTTTACTTTCTTTTTGTATTTTAATGATTTTTGTTTGCCTTGTGTTGATTGTGGTATCTTGCTTGTTTTCATGTGTGGTCCGTGACGACGATAGTTGCGAATGTATAGATGACGAGAAGAAGAAAGCTTGTTTTGGTTATTATTGGATTTCTAAGAAGTCCAGGGACAATTTGCTGGCAGAATGCAAGCCATATACTTTCTCATAAGCCTTGTCCTACTATTTAACTATTAATGTTTTATTCTACTTATTTATGCAAATGCATTGTTTTATTTCATTTATATCCAGTATTTGTTTGGCTCCTCCAAAATCGTACAAACGATACAACTCTGGTACTACCCTTGTATACACCTATCTTTCCCTTTTTTTCTAGTACACAAGTATAGGTGGGGAACTTGGAAAGGATTTACAAAAAATCTTTATGGTAAAACCTTGGTAACGATGACTTATGAAGGGAGTTTGAGGAAAGAAAAATGAGTTTTTCTACTAAAGGGAAGAGGAGTAAAGTGTTTACGAAAACACACCCATTTTTTGTAGCTTAGCTATAATAACTAAACCGTGCAACCACATCACTCCTATATGGAATGGAATTCACTCTAAGATTGCTTACTTTGTTATAAGTTTCCATGTAACTACTACAGGGGATTGTGATCCTTGGATATGGGTCTTTTACGATAATGTTCCATGTGAAGCATCGATCATGAGAAGAAACGAACTATCTACGGGCAGCCAGGCCTTAGTATGAGCCCCTCATTGAAAGCGTATACTTGTGCAGTGTAACAGGCGCTCCAGTTGGTCCTCGGTACCCGACATCCCTATCTGGAGGGGAATTGCTCATAGGGTAGGTTCTTACTAGACTGGGCATTCTGAAGGTCTTACTTAATTATCCAAACCCCACATACTTCAGTATGACGATACGTGAGTGTTTGATATGTCCAAAACGTATCTACTTTCTCGAACACTTTTGCTATTGTTTCTCCTCTAAACTTGTGTGAATTGGATACAACTAACACGGAATGACGCTGTTTTTAGCAGAATTACCTTGGTGTCTAGTTTTTGTGCAGAAAATCAACTATCAAGAAAAATCCTGGAAAATATGCCAAAAATCTTATTTCACCAGAATACTCACGAAGCCAGAAGACGAGGCGGAGGTGGGCCACGGGGGCCTACACCCCTGCCGCGTGGGCCAGGCCTGGCCGCGCATGGGCGGGGTGTGGCCTCCTCGGGCACACCCTAGGCCTCCCTCTTTGCCTATTAGTTGCCCTCTGACCTCAAAAATAGCCCAAGTCACATCCTCAAGGGGAGTGGTGATCTGGAAGTTGTCCCACCATGTTGCTGCTGGTCCTTCAAGCAGAAATGCTGCAAACCTAACTTTTTATTCATCGGTGCAGCCAACAGTCACTAAGTCCTTATTCATCGAACGTAACCAGTCATTGGCTTCCATTGGATCAGTTGTTCCAGAGAACCTTGCAGGCCTAAGTTTTAGAAATTTGGTGAGCATGTCAAGTGCTGGAGGATTATTCTGATTGTTGTTGTTGTTGTTCTGATTCTGTATGAATGTGGTCATCTCCTGCATCAACTGTGTCTGAGCTGCCAACATCTGCTGCATCTCAGGGGTGATGTTGTTGTTGTTTTGGTTGGGGTTGGCACGACAGGGAGGCATCTGTTGGTTGATAGGGATAAGTAATGATGGATAGGTTTTAAGAAATTCTAACACACAACTCAAAACAACCAAGTTCAATCAAACAATCAAACAATGAACAAGCAACTATCCACTTAACAACTTATGTGCTTAACTCATGAGTTGAAGGAAACAACAAGTTTTTTTGAAACATTCAATCTTGTATAGTCATACCTCATAGGTCAATATGATCCATACTCTAACTTGATATCAATGTATTTGGTAGGCAATCTAATGTCTCTTGGTTTTCACTTGTAGTCCTTAGTGATCTCTAAGTTGAAGTCCTTGTTGAGAATAAGGTTGAGATTACTTGAAGATGTTGAAGTCATTAGAGTTGATGAAGTCCTTGGTGAAACTAAAGTTGAAGTCATTGGTCATGGTGAAGGCTTTGTCCATCAAGTTTGAAATAGAAGATATGTAGAATCAAAACCAAAATGGTTGAGGAAAGAGTTTACAAGATTGTTTGTAAATAAGTTTTTGGAACAAATACAACTCCTATTTTTCTAAGGGGTTTTGTCCAATCCTAGGGTTACAATCCTACAGGCAACATAGTGCTCTGATACCATCTGTAAGGTTCCCAACCTTTAATAAGGTAGAGATCCCTGTGTTTACAATGCTAGTCCCTGGATCAATATCTAGCATCCATAGTTAAGATGTAATATCAAGAAACAAAGGTCATAATACAACTTTATAACCAGGAATAAAATAATTCATTACATCTTACATAGCTCATTTGGCTATCACATTACATTGCAGCAGAATATCTATAAGCATGGGGTCCTTCATCTTCAAAGTGCCACAAGCAATCATGTTGGTTGTAGACTTGAAATCCTAATCATTAAACTCCACTAACATTAAACAAACCTGCAACATAATAAGTTGCAGCCACAAGGGTCAATACATTTGAATTGTATTGGCAAGTTTCACTACTATGTAAAATTTAGTGGATCCTATGATTACATGCATATTTGGCTAAGTGGGGTTTAGGATCTTTTGCAGAAAGCAATATAGTTTTATCCTATATTTTCAAAATAGTTTTTGATCTTTGTCAAATCTTTCTGAACTTCTTGGAAAACTCCAAGTGCTTCAAATCCCTTGTTGTCACCATCAAGTTTTACTTTGAGAAATTGGAATGTCGAGATCTTCCATAGCTTCAGGCCTTAGTTGCTCAGTAGATGTCCATAACCGGGGACACGGCTAAGTACTTAGAATTTGATCTTCTGCAGAAGTTGTACACTTTACCCACATGACACAATCTCATCTTGATGCCACCAGTGGCCGCTGGATAAGTACTCACCAAGATGGAGTACTGGCAGATTGAGAATGTGACAAAGTCTTTCCATAGGAGTCCTCCCAATACACAATTCTAGCTTGTCATCCAGGCACCAATGTAGGGTTTCAAGTTCCCTTACACAATTCTAGTTAACCTGAAGATGCCAATGCATGGGTCTTCCACTATGTAGTTGACTAATCCAGAGCCCATTTAGCATGTGGCTGTACACGGACGCCACTGTACGAGAAACATGTTCAATCACTAAGTCCCTGGGTGGTTTTCTTGTAGTGCACATACAAAAAGAGATAGCCATATAAACATGGTTCCTTTTTTTGCCACCTTGTCCAGAACATGAGTATCCTTTTCCACCCAGGTGGTTCATTGAGTACTAGTTTTATTATATAAAACATATATCTTTTCAACACTTCATATATTCATAACATGTATCCCATTCCAAATATATAGCAGGGCTAAGCATACTACAACTACATTGTTTCCACTAAAGGATATATAAGGGTATCCTATTAGGATTTAGCATAGCATAAAATATAGTAGTACTTATCATGCATGTCACAAAAATCCACTAAGTGTAATGAAAATAGTAGGACTTGGATGATAGTGTCACTTGCCTTTTTAGTAGAGAATGATGGTTCACTTCTTGATCTTGCAAATATCACACTCTTCTAATTCCACTACAATTCAATCAAGCAAACATAGATTCAACTAGCATTCCAACCAATTTATCACACATAAAATAATAAAAACAAGGTCATGCATGCAAGCATGCAAAAGATATTCTACTAGGCTCTAAACATAGTAATCTTCAAAACTGGTCATTTTATAAAGTGGTAAAACCATTTACAAAAGGTTTTATCTATAAACCATTTTTAAATCAAATCAATATTTTATGTGGTTGAAAATGCTTTTAGCAAAGCAATATTCTTTAAAGAGTTCACCAAATATATTTTAATTCTCAAAACTTGGTGTTTAGGGTCATAGGGTTTGAATCAAATCATTTCCCAAAGGTTTTACTCAAAAATCATTTCTAAATCATAATCAATATTTTTATTTGACTAGAAATGAGCTAATTCAAATATTTATTCCTTATCTTCACAAAATTCATTTTTAAATCCATGTGTTGGTTCCTAAGGTCAGTAGGTTCACAACAAACCATTTTGCAAAGATTTCATACTAAAAATATATCTAGAACAATTTCTATATTCAAAATAAGCCTACACATGTTTCTGCAATCTCAACCAATTTTCCAGAAGCAAAACATTAAGAAAAGTGCATGGTTGCAAAGTACTTGTTCTGCTGAATCCATTGATATAAAATTTGCAAAATTTGGACGTGTAGAATTAAAGTTATGCAATTTACAAATTCAACCAACAAATAGAAATGTTTCTGTCTATTTAAACAATTCAGTGCCACACGTCATGTTCTTACTGGACGATACCGGTTCGCACGGATTGAGCTCTGTGGACCGTAGGATTAAGTGAGATCGTGTGGCACAGATGGACGCATACCCTTTCGCTTATGATCTAATCTGATCCTTTGGATCTAGATCCTACGGACTACAACGCATTGACCAAAAGCGAGCGGCGCTTAGCAAGCGACTGCGCCGGCAACTGACGTGCTCACCGTCATGAGAGTTAAGCGGCTTCGAGGTGGTGTTGGCTTGGCAAGGGGCGCTCAGGAACGGGGGAAATTGCTCGTCGGAGACGGCGTCGGCGTCGGGTGCCTCTGGATGTCGTCTGGGGCGAGGTTGCAGGTCGCACCGAGGCAAAACAAAGACATGGACAGACGCGGGTGAGTGTGGTGTTCACGTGAGCATGATCGAGAGGGCTCGGGGCGGTCTGGCTTACAAAGGGGAGGTCGCCGGAGTTGCTTGCAGACTTTGGCGGATCTGGTGGTCAAGCGACGGTTTGGGCGCACGGCGAGTTAATCTTGAGGCGCGCTGGAGGTGGAGAACAAGCTCGGGTGCAGTGGGAGGCGAGGGGCGGCGAGGTGTGGACGGATTTCGCTGGAGAAGCTCGCCGGAGCAGCGGCGGTGCAAAGCCGATTTGAGGCAGCCTGGTGGCTCCCGTGCAGTGTTTTCTGAGGGGAAATGGCGAGGAGGGAGAGGTGCTTAAGAGGGCATGGTCGCTAGAGGAATTAAGCCCGCCATCAACGCGAATTGATCGCCTCATTCAATTGGCATCAACGGCAGGGGACGTGATCGCGAGGTTGATGATGCTTTGCTGGCGGTGGGGTCCGTCTGTCTGTGAGGGAGAGAGAGTGGGAGTGGGGCCTGCTTGTCTGTGACTCTGCGGGTGCGCGCGTGGGTGAAAAACGTTTCACTGAGGGGGGGAAAGTTGGGCTGCGAGTTGGGCTTCCTGGGCCTGTTTGCTGGGTTGGGTTTGATTCACTTTTTTTTTATACAGGAAATTTTTTCTTTTTCCATTTGGAATTTCTGTTTTGATTTTATTCAAACAATTAAAACACCCAAATGAATTCAAACCTTTGCCAAACTTTGTGTAGATTTTAATTCTGTTTAAGAACACAAATCAAAGTCCAAAACAAAATATTTTTTATTCTTTTTAGGATCCATTAATAATTAAATAAAATACACCTTAGTCTTTAATTCAAATAGGATTTAATTTATTTAAAAACTCTATTTGAAATCTAAATAATATCAAAACCATTTCAGTAGGTTTTATTTGAAAAACAAAAACACTTGGAAAACTTATTTAAAATAATTTAACAAGTTTTCGTGTTTATTTAAAATGGAAAATCTTTTACTTTAATAAAATTGAATATTAATAAATCCTCATTATTTTATTTAAATAAACCTTTACTCTTTTTATCAAATAGAAATATTTTATTTCAAAAGCTTGGCCAAGATTTAATTTGGCCCTATAAAATAATCTTTATTTATAATTCTACCTTTGCTTTTGAAAATCAAATCTTTTTATTAAAACATCCAAAAATAGTGATTCCAACTATTATAGCTTTATTTATTAATTGTTTATCTTTTAAATCCTTTTAGGATTTTATCTGATCAAAATAGGTTTTGATGTTTCCAAATGGAATCAAAAAGTTTCTTCTCACCCTAAATTTCAACAAAATTTTATTTTGTTTATTTATTTTTCACATTTCAAAATTTGGAAAACTTTGGGATGTGATAGCTCTCTTAATTGGTGCCTAAAGATAGAAGATGGAGACTCAATTTAATAGTGGAAGAAAGGCCCTTCATAAAAAAGGGAAGCAGGGATTTCAAGTCTCAAAAAGGGCTTCCAAAAATTATGGTACTTGTTAGCTTTCATCTCTCATTGCCCCTATCATAAGCATCTTGAAGTGATTAAGTTTAAAGTGAACAAACTATGGAGTATATGATTGAAAAAGTATAAGTTGGCAATCTCATGTCCCTTGAATACGAGGGCCGCTCCTCATGCTACTCAAGTTTAGTTACTTGCAAGTTCTTGTCATAGTAAGTACATGTGTATCATAGATAACCGCTAACGGGGTACCCCTTGCACATGATACAGGAGCTATCCCATAATCAATATGACAAGGCAAGCAGACAATGAGCATCTCAGCATTCTTCTTATTTACCATGGGAATATGGTTCTTTTTTCTCTCTTTCCTCTTTTATCATCTCATTTTTTTCTCAATCTCTTTTTTCTATCTCTTTTTTTATAAGAAGAATGCTTCATAGATTGCTCAATATGGTGATGCTGTAAGTTTCTACCATGATTAGGCATGGCTTAGGCTAGCGGCGCAGGTGTTTCTCTAACACACATACATAACTCCATGTACTTACAAGCTCCCCTTTCATGTCACACCGACGACATCCATAAACAAAAGAGCATGATATCAACTTTGTACAATGTACAAGTGCAATGTTGAAAGCGTTCACCATGACATCACGGTTCTGCTAATTCCAACGTATAAGTGCAAGCATATACAACATAGATCACACAATGGTTCAAGTTTATTAGGGGCAAGAAAAATAAAGTGTGCCATCAAGTTCCTGAGAGCTTTAATCACAAAGTTTTCACATAACAAAATACTTTTTAATTGGAAGATAGATGAAAACAATAGTATACTTGGAATGGTGTAACACACCATGCATAGTAAGTTATAGTGGACACTTTGGAATAACTTGGTTTATTTCGGAGTTGGATGCATGAGTAGACCTTACTCATACAAGTGGAGGCTAGCAAAAGACTGGGAGCGACCAACTAAGAGAGCAATAATGACCATAATCATGCAAAGTGAAAAAACATTACTAATCAAAGCATAAAGTGGTACCACAAGTCAAAAAATAAATGATCATAGAGTCTATGGTGACTTTTTTATAGTCATAAAATGGTGTGAGCATGTGCCAAGTCAACCCAAACAAAGCATCAAAAGAGAATACCAGAGTACTATGCTTTTGTATGCTAAAACAACGCATGATTCTTTCAAGGAACATTAACAAATCCTAGTTGTTTGGAACAAGTCATGATACAACAATAATCACTAAGAATAAGGTCAAAACAACATCTAATGACATGATAAAGTCTAATCCATAGTCAAAACAAGCTCCCTCTTGTACCACTATAATCATGAAACATTCTATTCTTTTCCAACACCAATCAACTTATTTGAAACAACTCACAAAGATAATAATCAATAAAGATCAGTGAGATTGTCTCACAAATCCACAAAGAATAACTAACAAATTCTAAGATGAAAGCACAAGAAAACTAATGCTAAACACAGTGCTCACAAAACAGAACACTCAAAAGACAATACGAATGAAAACTAGAGTGTTCTAGACAATGAAAACAGAGTGTGTCTCTCTCCAAAAGAAGTGTTATGTGATCAAACCACCTTACTCAAGCAAACTAAGAAAATTAAAACCGAAAACCAAAAACAAAAACAAAGACGCTCCAAGAACAACACAACTGTGCATGAAACAATAAAAACGAAGTGTCTAGAAAGACCTGAGATCTTTATTGATGAAGAAGGGGATGCCTTGGGCATCCCCAAGCTTTGGAGCTTGTACGTCTTGAATATTTCTTGGGTTGAAATGGTGTGGCATCCCCAAGCTTGAGATTTTTTTCATTCTTCATATCATTACAATATTCTTTCTGTACACCTGAAAATTTTCCTTCATACAAAACTTCACACAATCTTCATTAGCAACATTAGTGTATTCAAAACATAATACACCTTTGGTTTTACAATTAGAACAGCAAAAAGTTCAATAATAACACAAGCTACTGTAGAAATTCCCTCAAAAATCTCAATTTCCCAAAAATAACCCGAAAAGGAATCAATAAGAAGCAAATGCAAATAATGGCAGAAATCTGTCAAAACAGACCACCAGGTAGAAACCGATTTTTTTGAAGACCTTCTGTTGCTCAAATCAAAAAGTGTTGAAGTAACAAAAGTTATCTAACATACTGCGGGATTTATTCAGAAAATATCAGCTCAATCCGACTTACAGAGATTCCTCACGAGTTTTTACGGTGGAGCACAAAAATCTGTTTCGGGACAGCAACTCCCCAAATCTTACTTCCCTCTCATTAGAGGTCATTCTTGGCACAAAAAGCAAATAAAAAGGACAAGGAGAAGTCATTACTGAAGTAATGACTTCCAAGACTTAAGAAAACTCTTGGTTTATCTCCCAACAAGTACTTTTCTTTACCGCCTTTAAGTTAGGCTTAATAATTTGAGAAGATGCTCACATAAGAAATATGAATTGAAGTAAAACAGAGCATCGAGAAGAAAATTCATAACGCATTTAAGTATAATACACTTCCTATTCATAGGAATCATGTAAATAAACAAGTCATGAAAGCACGAAGAAACAAGCATAGGAAAGCAAAACAAGTGCAACTTCAAAAATTTCAACATAAAGAGAGGAAACATGAATAAAATTAACAATATAACTATCACACAAAACATTCTTATCATGAGCCACATGCATATAATGATTATTACTCTCCACATAAGAATAGTCATTATTATTAATTATAGTGGGAGCAAATTCAACAAAATAGCTATCATTATTATTCTCATCACCATAATAGTCAAATATAGGAGGCATAATGTAATCACAATTAATTTTCTCCTCAATAGTAGGTGGACTGAAAATATCATATTCATCATTGTAATCATCATATATTGGAGGTTTAGTATCATCATAAGCAATAGAATAGATATCTTCCAAAGCTGGAGAACTAAAAAGATCATTTTCATAAAAACTAGCTTCCCCAAGCTTAGACGTTTCCATAGCATTAGCAATAATGGTGTTCAAAGAATTCATACTAATAACATTGCTATAAGCATGCAAATAAAGTTCCATAGGTTTTTTAATTTTATCTTCAAACACTTCATGTCCTAACTCAAGATAAATACTATAAAGCTCTCTATTTTTTGTTGTTTTCCATTAAGCCTAACAAGTGAAAATAAGAAAGAAAAAGATATAATTGCAGAATCTAAAGGAAATAACTTCAAGCACTCACACACCAAGAGGAGGTGAGTACCTTTTACCTTACCTCCCCAGCAACGGCGCCATAAAATAGCTTGATGTCTACGCACTTCTATTCTTGTAGACAGTTGTTGGGCCTCCAAGTGTAGAGGTTTGTAGAACAGCAGCAAGTTTCCCTTAAGTGGATTACCCAAGGTTTATCGAACTCATGGAGGAAGTGGTCAAAGGTATCCCTCTCAAGCGAACCAGCTATAAAGATACAAGAAGTCTCTTGTGTCCCCAACACACCCAATACACTTGTCAGGTGTATAGGTGCACTAGTTTGGCGAAGAGATAGTGAAATACAAGTGGCATGGATGATTATAAGTGGTAACTGTGCCAGAAAATAGCTTCTGACGGGGAGGAAAAGACTAAAGGAAAAAAGATGGAAGCAAGCAAATATGCAACAAATGTAGTTGTAAACGGTGTTTCAATGCTTAGAAACAAGTCCTAGGGATCATACTTTCACTAGTGAATACTCTCAATAAATATATTCTGTTCATGATGCTACCCTAATCTACTCTTCGGTTGGACACTATAATCCATGGTAGGGCTATAACAACACTCTTCAAAGTCTGCCTTCCCCATCTAGATAACCCCACACTGTCACCTTGAGCGCTAGATGGTTCCAACAAACACCAAAATTTCATAAAGACATCCAACTCCAAATATAACTCATAATAAGAATTTATGAACTCTAGCCTAAGTGCCACCATGGCGTTAACGTTGTCACTTTCACACACATGGGGAGAGCAGAGATTGATACGTCGGAAACTTATCTATAATTTTTTATGTTCCATGCTTGTTTAGTATCTACTTTGATTTGCTTTGTCCACACTTTGAGGTGTTTTTATATGTTTTTTGGAACTTACCTATTAACAAGTTTCCACAGTGCCAGTTGCCTGTTTTCTTTTGTTTTTGGTTCCAGAAAGGCAGAAAATCAATATTCTCGAAATTGGACGGGACAAAAGCCAAAGTCAATATTTTACCGTGGACAACATGAAGCCAGAAGATGAGATGGAAAAGGCTCACCAGGAGGCCACACCCCCTGGCCGCGCGGGTGGGCCCACCCGGGCCTGGGGGTGCATCCGCCCTGGTGGCCCCCTGGCTCGCCTCTTCACATATAAAGTCCCCCCAGATGCAGAATCCCTAAACACCCGATCAATATTCGAAGAAACCGTCTGTTGCCTCCGCCACCATCGTCTCTAGATCGGGGGGATCTGAAGCTCTTCCCGGCACCCCGCAGGAGGGGAGATCATCCCGGAGGCCTTCTTCTTCATCATGCCAGCCTCCAGTATGAAGCGTGAGTAGTTCCACCTTGGACTACAGGTCCATGTATGTAGCATCCCAATTGTCTAACAATTGCAATGCTACTAGCCTAGTCTATATAATGGCTACTTCATATATATAATTGTTGCATCATAATGATATCATGCTCATGTCATCATGCCACCTTGCATTTGAGCATCATATAAAACCCTTTTTGTTTTGGTTCTTCTCTCATATGCATTATTAATTGTATTTGGCTCTTAATATTGTATTTGGTTATTGATATATTGTTTAATTCCCAAGTTGAGTTGGGGGCATATCTTTTATTAACTCCACCACCTTTCTTGTCATCACCCCATCATTCCACCATCCCAATTATCCATGAGCTTGTATTTTATTTTATTTTGGTATTTAATCTAGCTCCTGGGAGATAGGATGGATCTACTTCTACAAATACTTAGCTTGGCCCTTAATCCATCTTTTGGGAATGCATAAGAATAATGCCATGTTAATATTTTTGTTTTCACAAGGATAACACATGGCATTTATTATCTTGCATGGGCCATGCAACCATCACCATCTTTTGTTCTCCTTTGGTTTTTCTTTGGTTTTTGAGTGGATCATCTTCTCATCTCTCTCTTTCTCTCAATCCTTTCTACCTTGCTTGGCTTTCTTGCTTTGTGCTATCAAACCTCTACCTCAACAACCTCACTTGAGTAGTGCCATGCATAAGCTTGCAAGATCATCACCTTGTCCATCCTTTTCTCTCACTTGATCATGCATACCAAAGCCCTCTCTCACCTAGTCCCTCTCTCTCTTTTCTTTCTCTAACCCTAAACCCTCTCCCCTTTTTACCTCTCTTTAAACCCTACCCCATGATCTACCCCCTCCATGCCGAAGCATCAACACCATCCCTAGGCTACCCCATCTACCCCTCTAAACCCTATCAAACCAAACCCTAACCGCACCTCACCCTCTCCTCTCACCATGCCGAGCCTCCCCTTGATGGCCCCACCTGGCCACCCTCCCTACACCAGCCTAACCACCCCAGCTACCTAACCCAACCCTAACAACCCTAACCCGAGCCTCCCCCCTAGCCAACCCTAGCTCTAGCTCACCCGAGCCTACCTCCTCCCTCTCTCTAGCTCTCTCCCTGCCACAGCAGCCCCACCCGAGCCAGTCCCCTCCTCAACCTCGTCCTAGCCCCACCTGCAGCTGCCTGCCTGGCCTCCCCATGCCCAGCACGTGAGGAAGGAGGGAAAGGTGACCACCCGAGCCACCTTTTTCCACCCCGATCCCCCACGGCATCCCCCTCCTACCCCCGTCCTTATCTTCACCCCTCTCGCCTCTGCCGTGTCCCAGTGCCCCTCCCCTGGCCCTGCGCCAACCCTTTTTCTCCCCAGCTCCCTTGCTCCACTTCTTCTCCAACGCCGGCCGCCACTCTCGGCTTCGTCTTCCACCTGCAGATCAAGGAGGCGGTCGTGGTGTCGTGGTTGTCGGGGAAGACCAGCAGGGACCACTGCACCACCCCCGTACACGCCAGCAAGGAGGAGCCGATCCCTGCGTTGCTGATCGCTGACGGCCACCGCAAACCCTAGCTCCGACCGGCCTCTGTGTCGTTGCCATTCTTCTACTCCTCGGCCCGATCCGACCTCTCCGTCGAACTCGCGGTGAGCTGATCCACCTCCCTGACATCCCCTCCCTCGCTAACACCCTCTGGTCTCACGGTGCGTCGTCGGACACGGTGCATGCGTGGCGGCCGCTGGTTTCGCTTTCGCGCCCCGCAGAAGCATATCTAGGCGTCTAGCCGCTCCCTACCAGCAACCCCACCCTACCGCAGTGGTCACTGTCGCCTGTGCGCGAAAGACGTGAGTTCGAGCCCCCACCTCGCCGCGCCGCGCGCTGTCTCCGTCTGTCGACAGTTTCGTCAGAGGAAGAACAACAGTGCCTGTGCGCCCTTTGCAAATACCCCCCCCAAACCTTTTTCCTCAACCCGCAACCCATCGAGCCCCACCTGTCAACCGCGGTTGAACATTTACGAAAAAGCGCCCAGAGTCTCCGCCCCTCAACCCGCAGTCCCCGCTATGCCGCGTGGCACCCCACAGTGCGCCGGCGTGAAAACCTCGATCCCACATATGCATCTCATGGGCTAGATGAGCTCGCGGTGAGAGAGGTCCGCCGCGCACCGATTCCGCCCAGTCAGCATCGGCCCCACCTGCCCGTGGCTATGGCTAGCTACGGCTGGGTATAAAAAGTTCTGCAGTTTATCTGTTTAATAAAACATTTTCTGGAAAATGTTTATATATGAATTTAAATCTGTTTTAATAACTTTTGAATTCTAATTCCAAATTAAACATGTAATATATGTTTTTGAATCAGAAAAATGTGAGGAATTCAAATCTGCCCTTCAAAATAATGTTTGAACACTTTAAATTTCGAGTTGCTCAAAATTACAATAAAATGCCCTTTTTCTTAATTAATTAATAACTTTTGTTTTATAACTCCGAATTTGACATATGATATGTCTAAAATCATCATCTCGATGAGACCTTTCTATTTATGCATTCCATGTTCTGAATTGCAGCATGCATCATATAAATATAAAGTTTACAGCAACTTATTTGAGGATAAAAGGTGATTAAAACACCATAAAATGCCTTATTCTTGTATTCCACCCCTCACCCATGCCATGCTACTTTATTACCATGCAAATTGTGCATCATTCATCATGGCATGATTGTTGCTTGTCGCATTTTATTCATATGCTTGTGCACTTTATTTATGTTGGCCCTTGTTTGTTTGGTTCTTCTTCGAATAGACGCTGAGCAGGGGATATATCAAGAAACCCAGAAGCACTACCTAGATCCGCCCCTCGCTTCAACTGAGCTGCCAGGCAAGCACTACCACATGCTTGCATACATATAGTACCTATTGCCTCTATCTTATTCTTGCATCATTGAGTCGCGATTGCATTAAACTGAATCCCAAGTACTGCAAAGCCTTTACTTTTAAACCCCACCGAAGCTTGTTCCTCCATCCCATGAGCCATTACTACAGGAGTTACTTGAGCCATGCGGGTCGTAGAACAGCATGTGTAGAGTATGTGAGTGTCTGATGGATAACGAGGTACCTAAACAACTTAACCTGAGTAGTAATGGGATAACTAATGAAAGTGGCACCGGTGAGCAATATCTGTTATTTGGTTTTTCATGCTCACTTGTGTCCCGTAGGACCCCGAGTACTTGATTCCTGTTCCTTGAATATTCGTGCTATCCACATTCGGGAGGCCTATGGACCCCCCTGAGCCAGAGCTTGATTCATTCTTATTTCTTGGGGCCACAAAGTAGTTTGGGGCTTTATTACTATCCTGTACTTATGCCATGCTTTACTGCTTTATTTAAGATTGTGCGAGGAGCACCTGTACTGTTTAGGTAAGCGGAGTGTTTTCGCGGTATCG
Source organism: Avena insularis (assembly GCA_023614405.1). Classification (NCBI taxonomy): domain Eukaryota; kingdom Viridiplantae; phylum Streptophyta; class Magnoliopsida; order Poales; family Poaceae; genus Avena; species Avena insularis. The sequence continues at coordinate 85,670,434 of CM042685.1, read as the reverse complement.
ACAAGCCCAGTCACACTTTCGGGTTCCCAGTCGTTTACAGCCATTGACGCAAACCTTGAGTCCGTCTCGGAGCCGGCCAACTTCGTTGCGGGTAGCTTAATGGGGTGGCCCCCTAAAATATTTCTGAATCCTGTGATCGCTTTGTCGTGAATGCCTCGTTGGGTTTTGATTTGGTTTTTCCGAGGTTGATCGAGTGTGTGTTGCTATTTGTGCACCTGTAGGTAAATCTTTCAAAGCCGTGTCATGATTATGGACGACTTGGAGCACAGTTTCTCGATCATAGACAAGTATAACTAAAGTACCGCTTTTAATTTGACTAAGTATCTGACTAGTAAATAGTACAACACTCATGGAATGGATAATAAAACATGCCAACGGATGGGGGGGTTGTTCGTCCGCTTCCTCGTTGGTAAGCGGGGAGGAGGATGGATCTGTTAATATTACTGTTATAACTGTTGTTAATAATTCACGGACATCCGTCTATCTTTGGTTAGGCGGATGGTTAGCGAGTATCTCTAGAATTGCTAGGTGTTATCTTTTGCTGCAATTGCGTCACCCCAGGTTGTGTCCCCTTTAGAGGCATAAAGACTTGCTGAGTACCCTAGGGTCTCACACGATAAATGGTTTGATTCAAATGAACAGGTAAGCTCAGAAGATGGATACTGGGTGGAGGATACGGACGTTGTTGGCAACGATCATTCGGTGTAGAGATTCCAGGAACGGGGATCCGTGAGATCTGTGGGCGGGATGTGTTTATTTATGGGGCATCTTATGCCGATTTGCTTCTTATCCGTACTCGGATCTTGTTTTCCGCTTCCGCCTGATACTCTGATGTTTGATGTATGAGGAGATATCCTAAACTATTATATCTATCTAGGATATTTGGATCTTGCCGTATAGCGTTGCAATATTTCTATTTCTTTTAGATGGAATGGCTCTGAGGACTGTTGTATGGTGGCTTGCATACATACTCATTTGTGTATGTAGTTGATCCCTTTGCCTGCCGATTACGCCGCTCGTTCTTGTCCCGATGTTTGGAAATGGTTAGGACGGCCGAAAGGTCTACCTATGAGTGGCATTTGGCCCCACCGTACTATTTTAACCAATTCCGCTCATCCAGGCGTGTAACTAAGAGCGTAATTCACCGAGGTAGTTACAATTGGTATCAGATCCATCCCGCCCTTCAGGGTCTCAGCCAAATGGTCGTTGTTAGTCTAGCAAATATTTTTGGTAGCTATGTATACTAGGGAAAAACAAAACGTGAGAGTAGGACTGCTTCCACTTTTCTTCTTAACCACCCACCCACCCTTTTCTCGTAAGGAAGTGTAACGTTTTCAATCCTCTTCTAAAAATTCAAAATAGGATTCACGTGTTCTGGGTTCCGTAGTACCATAGAAAGTGTGTGTGTGTAATTCCTTGTCTATCTGTTGCATCCAACTTGTTATCGCTATCTGCCTTTGGTTATCAACTGTTGGTACATTCCATACCGACAGGCTTTTGTAAACCGACGCGATCTATCTGATTCGTTGTAAACCGATGTGATTTGTCTTACTCCTTGTTAACCGGTGCCATCTTCTTAAGGGTGTTCTTCCTTCCAGCATGCTTTCACAGAATGTGGAGTTGCTAATCTCTACCTGTTAAGTGATTGTGTGCATCTATTGGTATTTTAATGCCGAAAAATGCGGAAAAAATTTCTTTGATGCATCTGTGCTTCCACACTCCTTTCCAGTCGTGTGTGACACATTATCTATCTCCCTTTTATCAGCATCTCCATGCTAACTCATTCTTTTGTCACCGGCGCTTAATCCTAGAGTTTCATTTCATCTCTAATTCTCTTGGGCTAATTACATAACATGTGTCGATCCGATGCTGGTGATTGTAATTTGGTTCTCGGCATCGCTATATGACACTTATCATGAGTGGAATATGGAAAATGCTATCAACACTATCCTCCAAATGGTGACGGTTATCTCCTGTGATTTTGAGTACACCGTGATCATATCTATGCATATTCAAGCATCTTTGGCAATCCGGAGTTTCTCAAGGCACTACGGCGGTCTATCATCTGTCATCATGCTGCACATCTTTTTGAACTCCATATCTCCAAATTCTCTTCGAGACGAGGGAATTGCATCTTTTCGTCTCTGGTAGCTTTGCTTGAGGTATGAGCTATCACCGGTTCTTATCCAAGATCTCTTTATCTCTGTAACCGGTGATCCGATCGACAATGTGAACCAGGTGACATCTCTTTTTCTTCCGAAGGACCAGATAATCTATTCTTCCAGTGCATCTTATTCAACACGAACCCGTGCTCTTAATATTGATCTTTCTAAGAGCATTGAGCTCAGGAAGTGTGCGAGCATTTGTTCGTTTCTCTCGCCTTTTGAACTTGGTATTCTGGGAATATCTTGTTAATCCATGGTGGTATATGTTGATAATATGCTTGCCTATTCCATATCAATGGAAGAACATGGAAGATCATCTGTGTCCCTTTCTCTCAAGCTTTGTTAACACTGCCGTGTGCAAAGTTCCCAAAGTGGAAATTCTGGCTTCTTGAAGTCACCTATCCCGACCACGTCCTTCTGCTAAATACATCACTTCAATCCTGGAATCAGCAAGCGCATTGTTAATTCCAGCTTCCATCTTCAATCAAACCTAGAGTTTTTCCTTGTTGGCAAGTTATCATCGTCGTTTCGCCGTAGATTTTCCTCAAGACCGCTAAATCTCTCTCAATTGTTTCAAGAAGAACATGGAGTTCTTTCACCTCAGTCTCGTCAAGTAATCTCTTGAAACCCTCTCGCTCTATCGTCTATGCTCAATCCACCGGAGGCCATGAAGATTTTTTAGATCTTTTGTAATCCTTATGTTCAAGTTGGTGCTATCTTTTCTGTAGCTGTTGAATCTTGCAGTTCTTCTCCGTAATCTTCCTTCATATCTTTATGGTGGCTTGGTACTTTAGACATGACGACAACATCATCATCTTTATCTATCTATGAATCCGGCGAATCGTTTGCATCTATCCTTGTTTTCTAACGAAGTTCCATGAGTTATTGTCAATACCTTCAGTCTGTTTCGGTAGTTGGGTTGCATGGTTTTCTTATTCATGTGCGGAGTAATGCTTTGAGTGCGGGATGGAGTAGCTACCATACCACTACTCTTATCATTCGCTCTTGTACATTGAATTGGTGAATTAATGTGATTTCTCTCATTCCACGGAAGTTAGAAGTGGCCTTTATCCCTTGATACTTTTACTTCCGTCCTTGTTTTTCCGGAGTGCTCTCTCGAAGGAAGTAATCAATAATCTCTTGTTGGTGGTCTGTCTATTCTAGATGGAGCAAAATCTTCAATTATCTGGGGGAAACAAACGCAAACTCCTTTCGGTCCTCGTCTTTCTACCGATGCTCTACATCCCCAAACAAGATGGAAGGAAACTATCTCTCTCTTTGTTTCATCGATTCTTTTTCTGTGGTAAAGCCAATTATGGTTGAGGCCATCAGCCGCAAATCTATTGCGTTAGCCTCAAGGCTAAAGAAGCAATAAGTATATCTACAATAAACTTCAGATCCTCCATATTCTTTGCTTCCCGGGATTCCACCATGATCTGGCTTCACATCCGTCTCTAGAAGTTATATCCGCACGCCTCAATTGCGTGATCCGTTGGGTCTTACCGGCGCAACAAGAATCTAATCCGACGATGTCTAACTAAATCTTTCTGTTGATATCGAGGGACTCTATTGTTTGAAGGAAATATTGTTTCCGTTCTTCATTTCTCAAATCCGAGAGAAGATACGATGCTATTGTCATAGTGGTTCAAAACCTCTCCAATCTAGCTCTTTTCTTCCAGCGAGACAAAGTTTTCATCCTCTCTAGCATCGGTAAATCTTTAATCTTAACGGTGTGCCTTTCGATATCCATGATACATCATCTTTTCCTTTTCTTTCACAAGTGGTTATATTCTTTTATCATGATTCTTGGGAAAACCGAAGCGATGTCCATCCTATCCTTCTTGTCTCATGACAATCCTTCAACTCTTCTAACCATTGTTTCTCAAGCAAAACGCAAGACTCGCAGCAAGTCTAGCAAGTTTTTCCGTTGTTCATCAACTTGGGAACGTGAGGGTCACCTTCGTTCGAACACCCGCCTCTCCTTGTGTTGTTTTCTTTTTCCTAGGAATCTCGGGGCGAGATTCTTGTTTAGTGGGGGAGAGTTGTAGCATCCCAATTGTCTAACAATTGCAATGCTACTAGCCTAGTCTATATAATGGCTACTTCATATATATAATTGTTGCATCATAATGATATCATGCTCATGTCATCATGCCACCTTGCATTTGAGCATCATATAAAACCCTTTTTGTTTTGGTTCTTATCTCATATGCATTATTAATTGTATTTGCCTCTTAATATTGTATTTGGTTATTGATATATTGTTTAATGCCCAAGTTGAGTTGGGGGCATATCTTTTATTAACTCCACCACCTTTCTTGTCATCACCCCATCATTCCACCATCCCAATTATCCATGAGCTTGTATTTTATTTTCTTTTGGTATTTAATCTAGCTCCTGGGAGATAGGATGGATCTACTTCTACAAATCCTTAGCTTGGCCCTTAATCCATCTTTTGGGAATGCATAAGAATAATGCCATGTTAATATTTTTGTTTTCACAAGGATAACACATGGCATTTATTATCTTGCATGGGCCATGCAACCATCACCATCTTTTGTTCTCCTTTGGTTTTTCTTTGGTTTTTGAGTGGATCATCTTCTCATCTCTCTCTTTCTCTCAATCCTTTCTACCTTGCTTGGCTTTCTTGCTTTGTGCTATCAAACCTCTACCTCAACAACCTCACTTGAGTAGTGCCATGCATAAGCTTGCAAGATCATCACCTTGTCCATCCTTTTCTCTCACTTGATCATGCATACCAAAGCCCTCTCTCACCTAGTCCCTCTCTCTCTTTTCTTTCTCTAACCCTAAACCCTCTCCCCTTTTTACCTCTCTTTAAACCCTACCCCATGATCTACCCCCTCCATGCCGAAGCATCAACACCATCCCTAGGCTACCCCATCTACCCCTCTAAACCCTATCAAACCAAACCCTAACCGCACCTCACCCTCTCCTCTCACCATGCCGAGCCTCCCCTTGATGGCCCCACCTGGCCACCCTCCCTACACCAGCCTAACCACCCCAGCTACCTAACCCAACCCTAACAACCCTAACCCGAGCCTCCCCCCTAGCCAACCCTAGCTCTAGCTCACCCGAGCCTACCTCCTCCCTCTCTCTAGCTCTCTCCCTACCACAGCAGCCCCACCCGAGCCAGTCCCCTCCTCAACCTCGTCCTAGCCCCACCTGCAGCTGCCTGCCTGGCCTCCCCATGCCCAGCACGTGAGGAAGGAGGGAAAGGTGACCACCCGAGCCACCTTTTTCCACCCCGATCCACCACGGCATCCCCCTCCTACCCCCGTCCTTATCTTCACCCCTCTCGCCTCTGCCGTGTCCCAGTGCCCCTCCCCTGGCCCTGCGCCAACCCTTTTTCTCCCCAGCTCCCTTGCTCCACTTCTTCTCCAACGCCGGCCGCCACTCTCGGCTTCGTCTTCCACCTGCAGATCAAGGAGGCGGTCGTGGTGTCGTGGTTGTCGGGGAAGACCAGCAGGGACCACTGCACCACCCCCGTACACGCCAGCAAGGAGGAGCCGATCCCTGCGTTGCTGATCGCTGACGGCCACCGCAAACCCTAGCTCCGACCGGCCTCTGTGTCGTCGCCGTTATGCTACTCCTCGGCCCGATCCGACCTCTCCGTCAAACTCGCGGTGAGCTGATCCACCTCCCTGACATCCCCTCCCTCGCTAACACCCTCTGGTCTCGCCGGTCGTCGTGTCGGACACGGTCTGTGCGTAGGCGGCCGCTGGTTTCTGCTCGTCGCCGCGCCCCGCAGAAGCATGTCTAGCCGTCTAGCCGCTCCCTACCAGAAACCCCACCCTACCGCAGTGGTCACTATCGCCTGCGCGCGAGAGATCAGCGTGAGTTCGAGCCCCCACCTCGCCGCGCCGCGCGCTGTCTCCGTGTGTCGACAGTTTCGTCAGAGGAAGAACAACAGTGCCTGTGCGCCCTTTGCAAATACCCCCCCAAACCTTTTTCCTCAACCCGCAACCCATCGAGCCCCACCTGTCAGCCGCGGTTGAACATTTACGAAAAAGCGCCCAGAGTCTCCGCCCCTCAACCCGCAGTCCCCGCTATGCCGCGTGGCACCCCCTGGTCGCCCGCTGTCGCGTGGGCCTGTGAAGCCTCCGGTCCCACATGTCTGTCTCATGGCCTAGATGAGCTCACGGTGAGAGAGGTCCGCCGCGCGCCGATTCCGCCCAGTCAGCATCGGCCCCACCTGCCTGTGGCTATGGCTAGGTACGGCTGGGTATAAAAAGTTCTGCAGTTTATCTGTTTAATAAAACATTTTCTGGAAAATGTTTATATATGAATTTAAATCTGTTTTAATAACTTTTGAATTCTAATTCCAAATTAAACATGTAATATATGTTTTTGAATCAGAAAAATGTGAGGAATTCAAATCTGCCCTTCAAAATAATGTTTGAACACTTTAAATTTCGAGTTGCTCAAAATTACAATAAAATGCCCTTTTTCTTAATTAATTAATAACTTTTGTTTTATAACTCCGAATTTGACATATGATATGTCTAAAATGATCAGCTCGACGAGACCTTTCTATTTATGCACTCCATGTTCTGAATTGCAGCATGCATCATATAAATATAAAGTTTACAGCAACTTATTTGAGGATAAAAGGTGATTAAAACACCATAAAATGCCTTATTCTTGTATTCCACCCCTAACCCATGCCATGCTACTTTATTACCATGCAAATTGTGCATCATTCATCATGGCATGATTGTTGCTTGTCGCATTTTATTCATATGCTTGTGCACTTTATTTATGTTGGCCCTTGTTTGTTTGGTTCTTCTTCGAATAGACGCTGAGCAGGGGATATATCAAGAAACCCAGAAGCACTACCCAGATCCGCCCCTCGCTTCAACTGAGCTGCCAGGCAAGCACTACCACATGCTTGCATACATATAGTACCTATTGCCTCTATCTTATTCTTGCATCATTGAGTCGCGATTGCATTAAACTGAATCCCAAGTACTGCATAGCCTTTACTTTTAAACCCCACCGAAGCTTGTTCCTCCATCCCATGAGCCATTACTACAGGAGTTGCTTGAGCCATGCGGGTCGTAGAATAGCATGTGTAGGGTATGTGAGTGTCTGATGGATAACGAGGTACCTAAACAACTTAACCTGAGTAGTAATGGGATAACTAATGAAAGTGGCACCGGTGAGCAATATCTGTTATTTGGTTTTTCATGCTCACTTGTGTCCCGTAGGACCCCGGGTACTTGATTCCTGTTCCTTGAATATTCGCGCTATCCACATCCGGGAGGCCTATGGACCCCCCCTAAGCCAGAGCTTGATTCATTCTTATTTCTTGGGGCCACAAAGTAGTTTGGGGCTTTATTACTATCCTGTACTTATGCCATGCTTTACTGCTTTATTTAAGATTGTGCGAGGAGCACCTGTACTGTTTAGGTAAGCGGAGTGTTTTCACGGTATCGACAAGCCCAGTCACACTTTCGGGTTCCCAGTCATAGCCATTGACGCAAACCTTGAGTCTGTCTTGAGCCGCCAACTTCGCTATGGGTAGCTTAATGGGGTGGCCCCCTGAAATATTTCTGAATCCTGTGATCGCTTTGTCGTGAATGCCTCGTTGGGTTTTGATTTGGTTTTTCCGAGGTTGATCGAGTGTGTGTTGCTATTTGTGCACCCCTGCAGGGTAAATCTTTCTGAAAGCCGTGTCCGCGGTTATGGACGACTTGGAGCATAGTTTCTCGATCATAGACAAGTATAACTAAAGTATCGCTTTTAATTTGACTAAGTATCTGACTAGTAAATAGTACAACACTCAATGGAATGGATAATAAAACATGCCAACGGATGGGGGGGTTGTTCGTCCGCTTCCTCGTTGGTAAGCGGGGAGGAGGATGGATCTGTTAATATTACTGTTATAACTGTTGTTAATAATTCACGGACATCCGTCTATCTTTGGTTAGGCGGATGGTTAGCGAGTATCTCTAGAATTGCTAGGTGTTATCTTTTGCTACAATTGCGTCACCCCAGGTTGTGTCCCCTTTAGAGGCATAAAGACTTGCTGAATACCCTAGGGTCTCACACGATAAATGGTTTGATTTAGATGAACAGGTAAGCTCGCAAGATGGATACTGGGTGGAGGAGACGGACGTTGTTGGCAACGATCATTCAGTGTAGAGATTCCGGAACGGGGATCCGTGAGATCTGTGGGCGGGATGTGTTTATTTATGGGGCATCTTATGCCGATTTGCTTCTTATCCGTACTCGGATCTTGTTTTCCGCTTCCGCCTGATACTCTGATGTTTGATGTATGAGGAGATATCCTAAACTATTATATCTATCTAGGATATTTGGATCTTGCCGTATGGCGCTGCAATATTTCTATTTCTTTTAGATGGAATGGCTCTGAGGACTGTTGTATGGTGGCTTGCATACATACTCATTTGTGTATGTAGTTGATCCCTTCGCCTGCCGATTACGCCGCTCGTTCTTGTCCCGATGTTTGGAAATGGTTAGGACGGCCGAAAGGTCTACCTGTGAGTGGCATTTGGCCCCACCGTACTATTTTAACCAATTCCGCTCATCCAGGCGTGTAACTAAGAGCGTAATTCACCGAGGTAGTTACAATGTAGTAGCTAGATGGTTGTATCTCCTCCTTGTGCTTTCATGTATAGATCTTGTGAGCTCCGTTCATGATCAATATATAATCTATTTGTAATCATGCATGTTGTGTTTGCGGGGATCCGATGGAAATTGAGATTACTATGTCAGATTAATTAATAGTTTTGTCTTATGATTCTATCATGTCTGTGTTGTTTGTGATCCTGCATGCTCTCCGTTGTTACTAGCTATCTTGGCCAAGTAGTTTCTAGTGAATCCAAGAGGGGGTATTTATGCTCGATAGTGGGTTCATGCCTCTAGTTTCCAAGAGAAGTGACAGAAATCTCTTCGGTTGTAGATGTGCTATTTCCACTAGGGAGAAAACAACGGTATCTTGTTCATGGAACAAGTGGATTGTTTACCTTACACACTTTGCTTAAAGCGATGAGTCATTGCTTTGCAAATTATCTTTGGAGGGGTTTCGGATGATAACCTGAAGGTGCACTTCTAGTCATAGATGCAGTTGGATGGCGGTCTACGTATATTGTTATATTGCCCAATCCAATCTCATAGGATCTTTTTGTCTAGTATTGCATTGCTATGCCTTGCTCAGTTCCTGTCAATTGCCCAGCTATAATTTTTTTACCCTTCATGCCATGTTTGTTTATCTAAGGAGAGAACCTCTAGTGAACTATGGACCCCGGTCTAATATTTACCATTGATACATCTTCCACTGTTTACTTGCTGCAAACCATGATCACCTTCCACACCATACAGTTAATCCTTTGTTACAGCAAACCGGTGAGCTTGATAACCTCACTGTTTCATTGGGGCAAAGTATTGATTTTGTGTTGTGCAGGTTTCCATGTTGCTTGCAACACCTTTGAGACGTTTCCTTCCTCCTATTGGTTCGATAACCTCGGTTTCTTACTGATGGAAAACTTGTTGTTGTGCTGCATCACACCTTGCTCTTGGGGTTTCCCGATGAAGTGCTCTGCGTTGACGCAGCGCCATCAAGCTCTTTCTGGCGATGTTGCTGAGGAGGCTAAGGACGTCTTCACAAGGGGAGTCCTCCTCAACCATTCTCTTTACTTTGTTTTATGTCTGCTTAGTTTCTTTTGCTTGGTTTTATTTTCCTCTTTTTATCAAAAACTCAAAAAAAAAATAGTTTAGTTTGGTTTGCTTTCTCTTATAAAAAAGGCAACAAATTAGTTCCTGCTCTAGCTACTACTACTGGTTTTGGCTTGCTCCACTTTGCCAAAATGAACTCTGCTGAGAACACCAAGTTGTGTGACTTCACTAGCACAAACAATAATGATTTCCTTAGCACTCCTATTGCTCTACCTGCTCCTGATGCTACCTTTTATGAAATTAAGACTGCTTTGTTGAATCTTATGATGAGAGATCAATTTTCTGGTGCTAGTTCTGATGATACTGCTGCCCATCTCAATAACTTTGTTGAAATTTGTGAGATGCAAAAGTATAAGGATGTAAATGGAGATATTATTAAGCTCAAACTGTTTCCTTTCTCCTTGAGACAAAAAGCTAAAGAATGGTTGCTATCCTTGCCTAGAAATAGTATTGATTCTTGGACTATGTGCAAAGATGCTTTTATTGGAAAGTACTACCCTCCTGCTAAGATTATATCTCTGAGAAGTGATATTATGAAATTTAAACAACTTGATAATTAACATGTTGCTCAAGCTTGGGAAAGAATGAAGTCTTTGGTTAAGAATTGTCCCACTCATGGACTCACTGCTTGGATGATTGTCCAGACTTTTTATGCAGGTTTGAACTTCTCTTCAAGAAACCTGTTGGATTTAGCTGCTGGAGGTACCTTTATGGGCATCACTTTGGGTGATGAAACAAAATTCCTTGTCAATATGATGGTTAATTACTCTGAATGGCACACTGAGAGAGCTCCTCATGGTAAGAAGGTAACTTTTGTTGAAGAAACCTACTCTTTGAGTGATAAGATTGATGTTATTATGGCTATGCTTGTTAATGGGAAAGCTTATTTAGATCCAAACAATGTTCCCTTAGCCTCCTTGGTTGCTCAAGAAGAGCAATTTGATGTGAACTTCATTAGAAACAACAATTTTGGCAACAATAGTTATAATAATAAATATAGGCCTTATCCACCTAATAATGGAAATACTTACCATGGTAGGATTCTAAAAGTTGAAAGATCCATTAAAAACTATATGCATATGCAATATGAGCAAAACAAGATATTCACTAAAAATTTTGAGTGCTAAGAAGAATATTTCCTCTTTGTCTGAAGCATAGTCCTATTTGATTAATAAAATGGTTGCTAAACCTGAAACCATGGAAAGTACCTTTGCTGCTACTAATGCCATACAAGTTACTATTGATGAAAATGTTAGACTGTTAGCCCGACTTCATGCTAAGTGGGAAAGTGAAGCTGAAATTGATAGAAACAATAGTGTGTGTACCATCACTAGAATGGATACCACTAAACCACAAGAAGTCCCTATTCCTCCTCCTACAATGCCTAAACCTAATGAGTCTACTACTTGTGATGCTAAGTTTTATTTTGATATAGATGGTTGCCATATTGGTGAAGTGATTCTGTTCCTACAAAAACTTGCTAGAAGTCCTGATGCTAGTGATAAGCATGTTGCTTTCACCAAACACATTACAGATGCTCTTGTTAAGATTAAGGAAGAGAAGTTAAAACACAAAGCTTCTATTCCTAGGAAAGTAGAAGATAGTTGGGAACCCATTATTAATGTGCAAGTGAATGACTTTGATCTCAAAGCTTCATGTGATCTTGGTTCTAGTGTCTCTATTATGCCTAGGAAGATTTATGAAATGCTTGATTTGCCACCTCTGGAAGATTGTTATTTGGATGTCCTACTTGATGATAATGCTAAGAAATACCTCATGAGGAGTATTAATGATGTTATCATCATGGTTAACAATGCTTATGTCCCTGTTGATTTCTATGTTTTGGATGTTGAATACAATGCTTCTTGTCCTATTAGTTTGGGAAGACCTTTTCTTAGAACTGTTAGTGTCATCGTTGATATAAAAGAAGGCATGATTAAATATCAATTTCCTTTCAAGAAAGGTATTTAACACTTCCCTATGAGGAGAGATAAGTTGCTTTTTGCTCCTCCTTTGAAAGCAAGGTTTGATGTTAATGCTTCCTCATTTGAAAATACTTGATTTCTTGCTTCTTGTGCCTGACTTAAAGGCGTTAAAGAAAAGTACTTGTTGGGAGATAACCCAAGAGTTTCCTTGAGTATTGGAAGTTATTACATCAGTAATGACCTCTCCTTATCCCTTTTGTTTGCTTTTTGTGCCAAGAATGACCTCTAATGAGAGGGAAGTAAGATTTGGGGAGTTGCTGTCCCGAAACAGATTTCTGTCCTCCACCATAAACATTCGTGAGGAGTCTCTGTAAGTCGGATTGAGCTGCAAATTTACTAATAAATCCCCCCTTATCTTATATAACTTTCGTTAGTTCAACACTTTTTGATTTGAGCAACAGAAGATTTTCCAAAAAAATTGGTTTCTACCTGCTGGTCTGTTTTGACAAATTTCTACCATTATTTGCATTTGCTTCTTATTGATTCCTTTTTGAGTTCTCTTTTGGGGAATTGAGCTTTTTGCTGGAGTAGCTACAGTATATTGTGTTTTAGTGAAAAGTTTTGCTGTTCCAAAGCTAAACCCAAAGGTCTATTATCTTTTGAATACACTAATGTTGCTAATGAAGATTGTGTGAAGTTTTGTATGAAGGAAAAAACTTTAGGTATAGAGAGAGAATGATGTAATGAGATGAAGAATGGACAAAAGCACAAGCTTGGGGATGCCACCCCGGTGTCACCCCAAGAGATATCCAAGAGGTACAAGCGTCAAAGCTTGGGGATGCCCAAGGCACCCCCTTCTTCATCAATAAAAAGCTCATGTCTTTCTAGACACTTTGTTTTTATTGTTTCATGCACTATTGTGTTGTTCTTGGGGCGTATTATTTTTTGTTCGTTTTTCTTAGTTTGCTTGAATAAAGTAGTTTGGACCCCCGTTCTCGCTGTGTTTTTTCAAATAAGTAAAATGGTATTGGAAAGGAGTAGGAAGTTCCTGGTTGAAAGTGCAAGAGGAGCATGCCTTGACTGTGACTTAGACTTTAGCATGATATGCTAGGTCTTGTTTTGACCTTATGCTTAGTGATTATTGCTGTAGAATCTATTGTTCCAAACAATTGGGATAGCTTACTGCCTTGAAGGAATCATGCATTGTTTTAGCATACAAACATATAGTATTATGGTATTCTCCTTTGATGCTTTGTTTGGGTTAACTTGGCACATGCATACACCATGTTATGACTATGACAAGTCACCATAGCCTCTACGATCATTTATTCCTTGACTTGTAGTACCACTCTATGCTTTGATTAGTAATGTTTTGTTGCTCTCCTTGATTATGTCCATTATTGCTCTCTTAGTTGGTTGCTCCTAGTCTTTTGCTAGCCTCCACTTGTATGAGTAAGCTCTACTCATGCTTCCAACTCCCAAGAAACCAAGTTATTCCACAGTGTCCACTATAAACTCCTATGAATGTTGTGTTACACCATTCCAAGTATATTCTTGTTTTCATCGATCTTCCAATTAAAAGTATTTTGTTATTTGAAAACTTAGTTATTAAAGCCCTCATGGACTTGATGGCACACTTCTTATTCCTTGCCCCTAATGAACTTGAACCATGTGTCATCTAAGTTGTATATGCTTGCACTTATATGATGGAATTAGCTGAACCATGCTGTCATGGGGAACGTTTTCAACATTGCACTTGTACATTGTACAAAGTTGATATCATGCTCTTTTGTCTATGGAAGTCACCGGTGTGAAATAAAGAGGGATCTTGTAAGTCCATGGAGTTATGTATTTTGTGTTAGAGAAATGCCTGGGTCGCTAGCCTAATCCATGCCTAATCATGGTGGAAACTTGCAGCATCACCATAATGAGCAATCTGTGAAGCATCCTCAATAAAAAGCTACGCACATAGTAAATAAAAAGATTGCTGAGATGCTCATTGTCTGCTTGCCTTGTCATTTTGGTTATGGGATACCTCCTGTACCATGTGCAAGGGGTACCCCGTTGTCAGATCTCTATGATACACATGTACTTACTATTACAAGAACTTACAGGTGACTAAAGTTGAGTAGCATGAGGTGTGGCCCTCGTATTCAAGGGACATGAGATTGCCGACTTATACTTTGTCAAGCATATACTCCATAGTTTGTTCACTTTAACCTTAATCACTTCAATATGCTTATGATAGGGGAAATGAGAGGTGAAATCTAACAAGTACCATAGTTTTTGGAAGATCTTTTTGAAACTTGAAATCCCTGCTTCCCTTTATGAAGGGCCTTTCTTCCACTGTTATATTGAATCTCCACCTTCTACCTATAGGAACCATCAAGAGATCATAGTTGTCATTCTTAGTTCTATGTGCACTATCCCAAAACTTATTGATTGATGCATATTGTTGATATTGCTTGTTCTTGTGCTACTTGTATCTAATCACTCTTATGAACTTTGAAGGTGTCCTATGCATCTTTTTGCTACTCTATGAGGGACAAGCTGAATGCCACTATTCCATGTATTCTGTATGTGAAATAAACAAATGTTTTTAAATGCATGTTATTCATGATCTTTGTTTGTAGCCTTTCATGTTGCATGCATAGTTACTATGTCCTATTGTTAGAACTCCATCGTTCATGCACATGTTTAGAGTTCTTTGATCCTAGCTTTCAATGCTTGCAAATGGTTTGATCTTGGTTTTGATGGTGCATGTCACCTAAAAAAAATATTCTTTTATCATTTACCTACTCGAGGACGAGTAGGAGTTAAGCTTGGGGATGCTTGATACGTCAGAAATGTATCTATAATTTTTGACGTTCCATGCTTGTTTAGTATCTACTTTGCTTTGCTTTGTCCACACTTTGAGGTGTTTTTATATGTTTTCTGGAACTAACCTATTAACAAGTTGCCATATTGCCAGTTGCCTATTTGTTTCTGTTTTTGGTCCAGAAAGGAAGAAAATCAATATTCTCGGAATTGGATGGGACAAAATCCAAAGTCAATATTTTACCGTGGACAACACGAAGCCAGAAGACGAGATGGAGAAGGCTCACCAGGGGGCCACACCCCTGGCCACGCGGGTGGGCCCACCCCGGCCTGGGAGGGTGCAGCCGCCCTGGTGCCCCCCTTGGCTCGCCTCTTCGCCTATAAAGTCCACCCGATGTACAAACCCTAAACACCCGATCAATATTCAAAGAAACCGTTTGTAGACGCCGCCACCATCATCCCTAGATCGGGGGGATCTAAAGCTCTTCCCGGCACCCTGCAGGAGGGGAGATCACCCGGAGGCCTTCTTCTTCATCATGCCAGCCTCCGGTATGAAGCATGAGTAGTTCCACCTTGGACTACGGGTCCATGTAGTAGCTAGATGGTTGTATCTCCTCCTTGTGCTTTCATGTATAGATCTTGTGATCTCCGTTCATGATCAAGATCTAATCGATTTGTCATCATGCATGTTGTGTTTGCGGGGATCCGATGGATATTGAGATTACTATGTTATATTGATTAATGGTTTTGTCTTATGATTCTATCATGTCTGTGTTGTTTGTGATCTTGCATGCTCTCCGTTGTTAGTAGCTATCTTGGCCAAGTAGTTTCTAGTGACTCCAAGAGGGGGTATTTATGCTCGATAGTGGGTCCATGCCTCTAGTTTCCAAGGGAAGTGATAGAAATCTCTTTGGTTGTAGATGTGTTGTTGCCACTAGGGAGAAAACAACGGTCTCTTGTTCATGGAACAAGTGGATTGTTTACCTTACACACTTTGCTTAAAGCAGTTGTCTGTTTCTTGCAACTTACTACTGGAGGGGGTTTGGATGATAACCTGAAGTTGGACTTATAGTCATAGATGTAGTTGGATGGAGGTCTATGTATAATGTTGTACTGCCAATCGAATCTCATAGTATCTTTTTGTCTAGTATTGCATTGTTATGCCTTGCTCAGTTCATGTCAATTTCCCTGCCGTAATTTGTTTACCCTTCATGCCATGTTTGTTTATCTAAGGAGAGCACCTCTAGTGAACTATGGACCCCGGTCCAATCTTTACCATTGACACATCTTGCACTATTTACTTGCTGCAAACCATCATCACCTTCCACACCATACAGTTAATCCTTTGTTACAGCAAATCGGTGAGCTTTACAACCTCACTGTTTCGTTGGGGAAAAATCTTGAGTTTGTGTTGTGCAGGTTTCCATGTTGCTTGCAACACCTTTGAGACGTTTCCTTCCTCCTACTGGTTCGATAACCTCGGTTTCTTACTGAGGGAAAACTTGTTTCTATGCTACATCACACCTTTCTCTTGGGTTTCCTGACAAAGTGCTCCGCGTTGACGCAGCGCCATCAAGCTCTTTCTGGCGCCGTTGCCGGGGAGGCTAAGGACGTCTTCACAAGGGGAGTCCTCCTCGACCTTTATCTTTACTTTGTTTTTTGTTTGCTTAGTTTCTTTTTTTGGTTTTGTTTGCCCTTTTTTATCAAAAACTCAAAAAAAATAGTTTAGTTTGGTTTACTTTCTCTTATAAAAAACACAAAAAAATTAGTTCCTGCTCTAGCTGCTGCCACCACAGTATCAGAGATCTATTGAAGCACTTGATTATTTATGTAAAATCTAGCCTAAGTGCCACCACGGTATGCACATTATCACTTTCACACACGTGGGGAGAGCTAGAGATCTATTAAAGCAGTTGAGTAGCAGAGTAGATCTACTTGATTACAAAGATCATGACCACAATATGATCATGCATAGAGGGAGATGAACACATAGCTACCGGTAGAGCCCTTGGCCTCGAGGAAGAACTACTCCCTCCTCATCATGGGAATCAACAATAGTGATGGTGATGGCGATGGAGATCGATGGAGATGGCTCCGGGTGCACTTCCCCATCATGACAGGGTGCCAAAACAGAGACTTTTTGTCCCCCGAATATCCTCTTCGGTGGCGGCGGTGCTACGGAGGTTTTCGTGGCTTTCTCCCAGATTATTTAGGGTTTCTAAGTTGGGGGCTTCTTATAGGCGAAGGAGGCAAGGTCGGGGAAGGCCCGGGGGCCCACACACCCTTTTGGCGTGCTTAGGGTGGGCCCGCGCCACCCTGGTGCCCTACTCCTTCTCTTCTTTGATTTTCCGTATCATTCAGGGGAAAATATGAAGATTGGCTTTTGTCCCGTTCAATTCCGAGAATATTCATTTTTTAGCTTTCTGAAACCAAAAACAGTAGAAAACAGGCAACTCCCACTATGGCATCTTGTCAATAGTTTAGTTCTAGAAATTTTATAAAAATACCTCAAAGTGTAAACAAAACATAGCAAAGTGGATAGTAAACAAGCATGGAACATCAAAAATTATTGATATGTTTACGACGTATCACATAGTTTTGTTTCCTCTTAGGCTCCGTTGAGAGATTTACCGTATGAAATATCCTTTATCAAGCATGGTTGGATAGGGGGTAGGACTTAGAAAGTAGTCTATTTGCCTGCATCTGCTTTGTTTAATTTTGATAATAGGCAAGGATGGTCTCTCACAGAGGAAGAACTTGACACATACGTGGAGGATTTCTCCCAGCAAGAGGAGAATGTTGGATAGGATGACGAATATGATTCAGTTTAGCCCACCAGCATGGGGGAGTCTTCATACCAGCAACCCTCCTATGATTGGCGTGCATCTTCTTCTTCATCACGAGGTCCTGATTATGATCATTCCTACGATGACCCACCATCTTGGGGTTACTACCCGCGCTATTGAGCCCCACTTGGGCAAAAGCCTAAGCTTGGGGGAGGTATACCGACATCACACTCATCTATATATCATGTTTAGTCGGTTCTTTGTATATCCATGTTTCACTTTCTTTTTGGTTTTTGTTTCTGCTTTCCCAAAACACAAAAAGACCAAAAATATTTTCGTTGTTTCTCTTGGTTTGTTTCTTCCTTAAGAAAAATCCAAAAAGATTTTTCTTTGTTTGTTTTTTGATTTGTGTGCATGCTTTAAAAAAATCGAAAACACCAAAAATATTTGTTGTTATTCTTTGGTTTTGTGAAGTTCTTTGCAGGGTTTAGCAGTCCTCAGTACAGTTTGGTTTCCTGTTATTATTCAAGCCACAAAAGTGAAGGGAAATAATGAAGTTTAATGACAACTTGAGGTGTGGTAAGAGGCTGGTAATGAACTCTATTTTTTTCATTTTTGTACATATACTCATCATTGTGGGCATGCTTAGTCTGTTTAGGTAAGGTCTATGTTATTTATGGATGCTTAGTAGTTCTTGCTCTCTTATGATTAGCTACAGCTTGCTAATAGGTTGTAGCATGTCATATGAATGTTTGCTTGCATTGTTTTATTCATAACTTGGTATGACATTGTGGTATCCTCCTCTCAATGTTTCATTGGAATCGACTTGGCACATGCTCACGCATGCATATGACTAAACAATAGTCAATTAATCCTCGATGATTTATTTTGCCTCAGAGTTCCTGTATCACTTTTATGCCATAATTAGTCCTGTTTTGTTGCAAGCATGATTATGATAGTTATTTCTCTCTCGTTTGTTCCTCCCTCTCTATTGCTAGCCTTCACATGCATTGAGTATGAGCTCTATTTGTGCATTCATCTCCCCGAAACCAATATTGCCAAAGTGTCCACCATACCTACCTACTAGCATCATTTGCTATTCCGTGCATATTTACGATGCCTTGTTTTCTTCCAAATAAAATGTTTGCTTGTTATGAGAAAGTTAGTTAGTAAAGCTCTCACGAACTTGATAGCACACTTTATTTCCTGCACTTAATAAAATTAAACCATTGTGGTTGTTCGTGAAAGTTATATGCTTGCAAATTATAGGCTGGGAGTTAGCAGAACCGTGCTGTCACGGGGAACACTTTCAACATTGCACTTGTACATTGTACCCAGTTGATATCATGCTCTTTTGTTTACGGATGTCGTCGGTGTGAAATAAAAGGGGAGCTTGTAAGTTCATGGAGTTATATATATATGTGTTAGAGAAACACCTGGGCCGCTAGCCTAAGCCATGCCTAATAATTGTTGAAACTTGCAGCATAACCATAATGAGCAATCTTTGAAGCATCCTCAATAAAAAACTATGCAAATAGAAAATAAAAAGATCGCTGGAATGCTCATAGTCTGCTTCCCTTGTCATTTTGATTATGGGATAGCTCCTGCATCATGTGCAAGGGGTACCCCGTTGGCGGTTCTCTATGATATGCATGTATTTACTATGACAAGAACTTGCCGGTAACTAGAGTTGAGTAGCATGAGGAGCGGCCCTCGTATTCAAGGGACATGAGATTTTCAGTTTATGGTATGTCAAGCATATAACTCACATTGGACCTAACTTTCACCTTAACCATCTAAAGATTCATATGATAGGGGCAATGAGAGCTCAAAGCTAATGCGTATCATACTTTCAGCATTTGGAAGCATTTCAAACTTTTCAAAACCTTTTCACCTCCTTGTTGAGTCACCACTTATTCTATGAGCACCTTCTTGAGAGCATAGTTGTCATTCTTAGTGTAATGTGCTTGTCTCAAAACATGGTTAATTATGTCATGACTTTTATGCTTGTATCTCTGATATCTTTACTTCTAGTATTCACTTGAACTTCAGAGGTGCCTTGGCATTTATGTTGTGCTCTACAAACAAAGGCAAGTGAGATGCCACTCTATCATACCTTCTTATGATCATTAATGTTGCTTATGTTTATGTTTCATGCTACTTATTATTATTGAGTTGGATTATCGTCATAGCTTGCAATGACTATTGAGTAGACTTAGTTGCATACTACTTATTATGAATTCTCTAAGTATCTACTCATGTGCTGAGAATATTTACATCATATGAAGAAAATGTGTTCATGAAAGTTCTTTTATCACACTCAGTTTTCGACTGAATTGCTTGAGGACAAGCAATAAGCTAAGCTTGGGGGATTTGATACGTCCAAAACATATCTACTTACCCGAACACTTTTGCTATTGTTTCTCCTCTAAACTTGTGTGAATTGGATACAACTAACCCGGACTGATGTTGTTTTCAGCAGAATTACCTTGGTGTCTAGTTTTTGTGTAGAAAATCAACTATCAGGAAAAATACCGGAAAATATGACAAAAATCCTATTTCACCAGAAGACTCATGGAGCCAGAAGACGAGGCGGAGGTGGGCCACAAGGGGCACACCCCCCGGCCGCGCAGGCTTGGCCTAGCTGCACCTGGGAGGGGTGTGTCCGCCTCGGGCACCCCCTCGGCCTCCCTCTTCGCCTATAAGTTGCCTTCTGACCTAAAAACTCAGGGGGTCGATGTAACATCCCAATTTCAGCAACCCAGATTGAATGTCCAAAAGGAAAAATCCGGGGCAACAAAAACTTTTTTTTGCATTATGTGCTTACCTATTTGCTTGTGCTCAAACAACTGTTTGTGTAGCACTTGTGTGCTCCTCATCTCAACACTAGTTTACCAAAACTATTTTACAAAAGAGATATCTTGGCTCATCTTTCATATTCTCAAATGTTCCGGCATTTCAAAACCTGAGCCAAGATGAATTTGACACTACCAAATACTTTACTAGCATCTATTGCCAAAACTATGGAGAAATATATATACTCTCCTTATGTTTGCAAGACAGAACCTTCAACTACCCTAATCTCTAGGTTTTTCCAAAACCTTTTTAATCTCAGTCTTGGTAGAGATACCAAGATGGTACTTATCTTACTTCAAAGAAAAACCCTTTCCACATACCCATCCTTACCTCAAGCTAGACTTGATGGCAACCCTAGTAGTAGTAGATAAGTAATAAGATGAATTGCCTTGATCTGCTGTCTGATGATTGCCTTGATCTGCTGATTGCCTTGTTTGCTTAGGAACTAGATTGAGATAATCTAGTATCTCATCCTTTAGGACCCAATCTTTGATTGTCATCATCCATCTCAGGCTAAGCATCCAAGTCTGGATCTATCCTAAGCCACTCAAGTGATCATCTCCTCTGCTGCTTACATCAATCCTAGGACAAACCTTCAATGGTTTCCAACTCGCTGAAGACCCAATCTAAGAAGGGATAATATCTACTTATCCCCCACATCAACATACTCCATATGATCATGTGTTTGGAACCTAGCATCCTCTCAAAATCATCCACACTTGCACTCTAATCAAAATTTCCAAAACTGCCAAAATGGCTAAGTCTGGATACCTTATCTAGATTCAATCTTTGGAGCTCTACCTTTTCCAACATTTTTGCATTTTTGAGAATGTAATTGAACCATCTTGTATTACATCATTAGTACTACCAAAGCCCACTCTTTCCCTTGGCTAAGCCATTCTAATTCCCACTCATCCATGATGGTTTTGTAGTCAAGATAATAATCTTTTCGGCAAATCTTATCATCTTGCCTACTTTGGCGGAAGCTCACATCTATATGCCACCTCCCCTTTACCAACTCTTTGCATCGTTAGGACCTACTAACCATGGCCTATCAGCCCCCACTTAACTTGTTTCCATTGAAGCCTTGTTCTTCTTAAACCCACATGGTTTAGGAGGCTAACTGTTGTATCTGTTATGGTAGCGTTATTTTCAACAAAGTTTGCCATCTCATCTAGACCACCTCGGATCCAACCAAGCCTAACCCCTTTCCTCCATGATTTACCTGGCATGGTCTATCCATCCATATACCCCTTATACCAAGGTGAGCACTAAACCCCCTAATCCAACCCTGTTTAGAAGGCATTAGAATAACTAAACCCTAGATCCTCCAGAATCTAGTTTTAATTCTTTTCACCCCTTTTCTTCAATACCAAGGTTTACCTTGAGGCCTACATCAATTTTACATCATATACCTTGGATATAAGCATCCCCAAATAATTCCCACAATTATTTGGATTATTAAACTATTTAATTTACTTTATCTACCAATTTCTCAAAACCCTGGTCTACAATGACAAGTTTGTTTTCCTACAAATCACCTTTCCAACTCAAGGCACATTTGAGGTCTATATATCATATCCCATCTTACCAACTAAAAAATAAATATTTTTGAGATCCTTTATTATTTCTTTGTGCCCTTTCTCTTAAATGGCAAAACAAGAAATAATTCCCTAAAAATACTTTTCCACCTCAATGAATCCCAATAAAATTCTCCAATGTGTGTTATGGTATTTAGGACCATACCACATGAAAAACAAAGCTTTTCCAATATAAAAATATCATCTAAGATTCCATAACCTATTTCGGCACTTTTTGAAGAAGTGCATTTAAATAGGATTATAATCATCAGAAAAATCCCATTTAAATCATGGAGAGATTATTTGACCCACTCTATCTACCAGTAACCTTGGAATCATACCAAAAGCTTCTATAAAATAAATCTGATGAAAAAGGCAAATCCCAGCCAGTTTTGTCTTTGGGAATTTCTCAAGGGCATTCTAGTAATTGTTTTGAGGTAATTCCAACTCCTTTGGAATAAGTACATCAAAGCCTACCTAATCACCCAAGGAAATAATTTTTGGAACTCCAGAGAAGCTCTCATGAATTATTTCCTAAAACTAGAGTTTTAATCAGTATAAAGTCCATTGTAAATCAAGGGAAATTGATAAAATAGTGAAACAACTTTTGTTGGCTTCATTTTATCAATATATATCTAATGGTTTCATTTTTTATACAATGGTAGCATACAGATCAAGCCCTTGGTCAAAAACCCCTCCCTTGGGTAGTTCCTAGATTCTAAATCCAAAGGGATCCTTTTTCCCTAAATTCCTCCAAATCTTCTTCCAATCCAATCACATCAATCCTCCAACATCCCACTAATGTGGATCTTGTAGATATCCTATACTTATTGTTTGGTTTGTTGCTTGTATGCCTTGTATTGATTGATGTATTGTTTGCTTGCATGTCTTCTCGATAACGGCGATAGTTGCGTTTGTGAGACGCCGATAAGAAGAAGGATCGGGGTTATTCTTATTATTAATATTATAGGTATTCTGGTATTATAAAGAAGTAAAGGGACATCTCGCTGGTCACAGGAAAGCCACCATTCCTGAACTCTTATATTGCCCTACTTCTGTTTATCAGCTGTTTTATATCTCGTTTATAAATTGCATGATTACAGACATGGTTTGATTCAAATAAACAGACGTGAGTAACTTGGCTCCTCCAAGTTATGAATGGGTGTCAATTGGACACCTACCCTATTTTACCCCTTAGAACGAGGCTAAGACGATTAGCATCTCCCCTCTTGGAAACCCACGGATTTTCAATGATAAAACTATTTTGGGTTTTTACCCTACTACAAAGTTTTCAAAATAAAACCCTTGGAAAGAGGCATCATTTCCGAGTGGAAGTTTTACCAAACAAAATACGAGGTGGATGAAGAGAAAGTCAAGCAAGAGAAAGGAAGGGATGTTCTACGCCAATGTCCGGAACAATTTTATCCGTGCAACCACATTACCCAGTCGCTGGGTCTTAGCTTGTAGTTTGTGATATTTAGCCAGGGCTACTCTTACTCGCTAAAGAGAACAAATTCCCTGAAATCCGGGCTACCTGTAGGGTAAGGCACTGGTGCAACAATTGGGTCTCTCGCAGACGGTATGCTTTTAGGTAGTACGGATGGAAGATTGTCACTATTGCTACCAGTCAGGCTTCGGTATGGAGGTAGGGGTCAGTACGGGAGGAAGGACCAGGGTCGTCGTACCCCATACTCGTACCGGAGAGATAAACCCAAAAGGAAAAGCCGCCGTTGCTAGGGATCGACAAATGAAAGGTTCCAGTTTGATTACCTGAACCCCTATCTACCGTGTGTAGCAGGACGTGGTTTTATCCCGGCGGATGTATTGATTCTTGTGGGTAAAGTGCACAACCTCTACAGAGTCTAATCTATTCGAATAGCCATCTCCACGGACAAGGACAGTTGGAATGGCAAGAGCTAGGAGTACCCTTCGGTTAAGTTGAGATAAGATAAAGGATGTGACTTGGTCACGAGGAAAGATAAGTATAATATGTGTTTTGACCAGAGATGGTCGAGAAGGTTTTAAAAATGGTTTTACAACAAAACTATTTTCAATTTCTTTAACAAGGATCTGGAGATGTCCTAGTTTTCAAAAGGAGACATACTCTACCAAAAACTCTTTTTCAACAAAGATATGGAGATGCCAATGTTAGGTCTTTCTTGCCACAACCCAAATTATGCATTATCTTTCCACCCTTGTCTCGGTGGTTTGCGAGTACATTCAAAGTACTCACCGGCATTGTCCCTGGCTATTTACTTGGCCAGATTGCAGATGTTAAAAAGGAATGAAGTTTGACGTCTATGTGAGCTAGGCTGTAATGATACTAGTCGGTTATGCTCACGGCTCACTGATCATGGGAACGTGAATTGTATGCATAACGGGTATTCTCGAACCGTAAATCTGGGGTGCCACAGTCGACGTTTTTCTAGAAAGAGTTCCGCTGCTCCGCCACCACCAGAAACCGCGATTGGGAGAAACTCCGTTCTGGCACCCTGCCGGGACAGGGAATTTGGAGAGGATTATTGCCATCATCATCAACAACGCCTCTCCATCAACCATCCATGTTTCCCCCATCCATGAGTGAGTAATCCCCCGCTGTAGGCTATGGGGATGGTAGGGATTAGATCAGTTCTATCATGTAATCAAATAAGATTGTTAGGGCATGGTGCCTAGTATCTCTATTAGTGCTATTTGAGTTTGTTGCAACTTGTTGTGCTTAATGCTTGTAACTAGGGCCCGAGTGCCATGATCTCAGATCCGAACTTATTATTGATTCATGATGATAGTATTGTTTGTGATCTTATCTTCAAGTTGTGTACACATATCATTTTGGGATCCAAAGGCCCCGGAGTGATAGAAATTAGGACAACTGGAGGGTATGGCTATGATGTGAGGATCACCTGTGTTCATGGACTGTTAATTCCTTGCTCCGGTTCTCTATTAAAAGGAGTGCCTTAATTTCCAGTAGATTCCCTTGAGGCCCTGCCGCAATGGGCTGGCAGGACAAAAGATGTTGTCCAAGTTCTCATTCCGAGCATGTATGACTATATATGGAACACATGCCTATGTTTGTTTAGTACTTGGATGCTTTATCTTATTTATCTGCAATTTCCCTAGATCTTGAAGTTACGTGTTTAGACATGTCCATGCAACGCCCGTCCATCCATCCCTATTCCTACCACACTCATATCCTATTGTTTGCTACTATTGTTACTATTGCCTTTGTTCTACTGATGGTTGTTACTTTGCTATTGCTACTACAAAACTGTTGGTACTGATAAACTGCTGTGAGCAAGACTATTTCTAGGTGTAGCTGAGTTGACAACTAAGTTGTTAAGGCTTATAAGTATTCTTTGCCTCCCCTTGTGTCGAATCAATAAATTGGGTAATACTACCCTCAAAGACTGGTGCGATCCCCTATACTTGTGGGTCATCAGTGTTCATGGTGGATAATGGGGATATGCCAACCGGGGTATCCCTAGAGGCTGGATTCGATTAGCCCAAGGAAATGTCGAATGGGCCAACTATAACGATGACTAGAAAGAAGGCTTCAATGAAGACCAGTGACTGGATGTTGAAGGCCCAAGAACGGATGTAGGACCAGTCGGATTAGGTCAACACCTAAGAAACCCTTATTAATTTGGTTGTAGTCTTGTCAACCCTAGCAAGATACCCCTATATAAACCTCCATAGGGTCCCCATTATAATCACGAGCTATTAGCTATCCCATACTTGTGGCTCTCTGCCCATACGCCGAGCTCTCCCACCTTGTAAGACACTCGCCATTAATACAATCAAGTAGGAAGTAGTTCATTACCCTACGGGGGGGCCTAACCTGGGTAAGCCTTGTCTGCGTTCTAAATCTCGATCGGCTGATGGAGCTCTCTCTTGGCCCCTTTTGACTCAATTGCTACCCTTGGTAGTGACTGCCATGGCCATTCTCACGATAGTGGAGACCACCATGGGGCTTGGTGAGTCAAGCCTTAGGTCTGCGGGAAGGCCCTACACACACATTCTCTAGCCCTTCGCTACCGGTTGCATGATCGCTATCAACGAATTCTTCCAGATCCTGCCAAGTAGCTACGTGTCGGCCTCGCGTCTGGTCACTCACGTCTCCATGTTGCCGATCGGCTCCATCATCCTCTTTGTCGGCTTCACCGACGCTATAGATCCGGCAAACCCCTTCGGACTCGTCATCGACAACGGGTTGCCCTCGCGCGATATATTCTCGGAGGAGCAGATTTGATCGATTACCCTCGTCGATTCCAAATATGACTTGGCGGAGAATGGCTTGGTCGAAAGTAGTACCACTCTATACAACGACGTTGATTTGGCGACGCACACATAAGCCATGGGCTCCATCACCCCGGCGTCGAAGGCCGACTCCATCACGCGAATCTCTCCAAAGCCGGTGGCTACGAGGATCAGAGTCACCACTCTTCGACTCCGACTCGGGATCAGAGTCACCTGATGAGATCTACCCTGCCATCAACCATGCCATCTGCATGAAAAACGAGGATGAATCGCCGGTGGGTCCCTTCACCACCCCTCTCCTGGAAATGGATACCGTGGAGGATATCGAGTGGCATCGCGTGGCCCTAAACGAGGCTACGGAGAAAAAGAAGGCTGAGCGTGAAAAATTCCGTGTCGAGCAACAAACCGCACAACAACTCTCGGCCTATCACCAATGTCGGGTGATGCAGCGGCTCAACCTCTCCACCCATGGTCGAGCCCTGAATTTCAAGAACGAATACGACCCAGCATGTGCGGCCGACCATGAAATCTACCACAATGAGCCACCGGAAAGCAATCGCTCTGCACCTAGGTCGACCGCGCATGGATCACCACCACCACCTCATCGCACGCATCCTTCGAAGCAGCCGCGGATACTTGTCACGCCCCGTAAGTACGATGCCAATGGCCTCCCCTTCTATTCAATTCCGATGGACAATGTCATGGTGAGCCAAGCTACGGTCACTAACCTAAACCCTACGGGTGAAGGTGAGATCCAAATCAAGTTTTCCTAGGCCCTGCTTGCTAAAGCTGTCGAACAGCAGATTGCGGGCTATGACTCGTAGGTACGAGTCTATTCTATATCCACCAAAAGTAGGGTGGCATCGTCCAATCGCCTAGGCGAGCAGATGGTCGCCAATATCAACAACTGTCTGCCCCCCTAGCCGCACAACAACAACTAGTGGTCGCCAACCCTGCGAAATCCACCAACAAGCAGCATACTATCCGCCACACACTCTCCAACCGTGGCGACCTCAGCCAAGTTGGACCGCCATGCTTTCCACCAATGATCTGAGGTGAATACTACCCTCCAAACTTTCAGGGGATGACGGACATCGAGAAGTATGACCCCACGTTTGACCACAAAGTCGATCGAAACATACCTCATGATGATGGCGATCGTTGGCCATAATTATCTACTAGACACTCTCTACCTCCCCCCAATGATGGAGGGTGTGACTCGCCAATGGAACAACACCATCGACTCGTGGGAAGAGATGCTCAAAGCCTTTATCAAGCACTTCGAGGGCTCCTATAACCACACCACCACAATCGAAGACCTAGATTGATGCGTCTAGGGCTCCAGCGGGTTACCTGCCAATGGGTCCAGCGCTGGCAAGACATGTGGTTCAACGCCATGGTCATTCACCCAAACACGGCTATTCACTACTTCAAGAACATGTATCGGTACGAACTTCTAGTAGCCAAGATCAAGCGGGTCTACCGAACCCTTGACAATAGCCCCAACCTCCTCAAGATTGCCAAGCACTACTTGGAGGAGGACCTGATCCAAGAGTCTGACAATGAGTTAGGAGGAAGGCACCGCACGAGTGTCTAGAACAATGGTGAGCACTACGAGATCCTCTATAGCAACACACGCCAAATGACCAAATTCCACAATGCCGGTAGGTTAGACATCATTGCCAACACTGGGTATAGCCCATGCAACCCTAAAATCTTTCACTGCGAGTGGAACAACCCATGCGGAAACACTGTAGCAAGCACGATATTCAACTCCGCATCCCTACTGAGCCAACCATGTGTCTATCACAGCAGGGAAGGAAAGCCCGCTACCCACACAACCTCTGATTGCCACTCTCCCAAAGAGATCGAGAAATCACGACATGCTAGAGAATGCCCGAACCCCGATCAGTTGCGGGCTAACAACAATGCCGGCGTGTTTGGCAAATCAGTCGGCTCGCTCCACACATTGACCGGTGTGGGGATGCAGTGCGATAAGAAGGTACTCGCCCATGCGGGGTTTCAACTCGCGGGGTCTGACTTTCGGTGCGAGTGCAACGCGGGGTCCAAGTTCCGTGTAATCGCTGGGTTTCGCACACTTGGGCTGCCAATCACATAGAAGGCCCATTTAGAGCCGAATTCGTCCCACCCCTGCCAAATACAAACTTTCCGTCAACTGCCTCGTGAAGGAGACGTTCGGGACCTCCATGTCACTATTATGTCCGTGACGCGAGCGCTAAGTCGAAAACCTCGTAGGCAAAACAAGGAACTAGACCCCACACAACATTGACAAAATTCACAAATTCACTCACTCCTTCACATGAACCCAAGCGCTGCCGGTGGTGAAATCAACCCTCCACCCAGAACGATCCCTTGGGACATTTGCCTTTCGGCGCAAAGTTGTTGTGCCCTCTCACTGATCCCGAGCTCTAATGCCGCATGTTGTGCCCACCGTTCTGAGGATTTAGCCCGCCTTCGCTGTCGGACGAGCTGAGCAGCACAGAGGATGGTAGATCATCGTACCCTGAAAGAAGTGTTGGATAGTTGCTGGTGAGCTACTCTTCTCTTTGCTTTTTGCACTAACTATAATTGCATTCTGTCTATTTACCTGAAAGATATAGATCAAACCTAGCCCCTAGAGGCCCCTTACGTGGTTTCGGTACGCATCAATGGATACCAACCGCAAATACCAAATGTGAAGGCCAAGTGGAATGATGATACTTGATTAAAGAAGCATCGGCGCAGATTTGCACTATCCCTGGTATGGTTGCTACTCTGTATAAACATATTGAGATGGGGCCGACGTAGACTGCACGGTTCAGCATCATGGATGAACAATGTCGAAAAGTTACTATAAAGCCTGACAGTCAGATGTCCGGGTTACTAAAACGGTTTCTGCACATTCGAATGTTTCTCCTGGAATGTAGAATAGTGGATATGGAAGATGCTTCCACTACTAGTGGCCCTGCTATTCAAGCTCAGGGTGGTCTGACTCGAAGCCCCGGTGATGTTTATTAAAATGTGGTTCGTCGTCTGCGCCATGCTTCTGTAGCGCAACCTCCTCGAAGGAGTGCCCATTTTCCCATGGTGCAAGACCCTCTTATGGATGCTGGTCGTGCTTCCGTTGCTAGAACTGTTTTTGTTGTTGTGCAAACTAAGTCTTCGGGAGGCCTCCCCGTTGTTGTGGAATCTGCTGGTATTGTTGCTCAGCCTGCTACTGAAACCAATCCCTGCTACTATTGTGAAAACTAAGGCTTCGGGATCCCGCCCCGTTGTTGCCAAAACTGCTGGTGTTGTTGCTCAGCCTGCTACTAAGCCAATCCATGCTGCTGTTGTGCAAACTAAGGCTTTGTGAGGCCTCCCCACTATTGTGGAATCTGCTGGTGTTGTTTCTCAGCCTGCTACTGAAACAATCACTTCTTATGTTGTGCAAACTAAGACTTCGGGAGGCCACCCCGCTACTGTGGAATCTGCTGGTGTTGTTGCTTAGACTTCTACTAAACAATCCCTGCTGCTGTTGTGCAAACTAAGGCTTCGGGAGGCCACCCTGCTGTTTTCAGAACCGCTGGTGTTGTTGCTCAGCCTTCTACTGACCCAATCCCTGCTGCTATTGAGCAAACTAAGGCTTCGGGAGGCTGCCCCACTGTTGTGGAATCTGCTGGTGTTGTTGCTCATCTTGCTACTGAACCAATCTCTGCTTCTGTTGTGCAAACTAAGGCTTCGACAGCACGCCCCGTTGTTTCCATAACTACTGGTGTTGTTGCTCAGGATGCTACTGACCCAATCCCTGCTGCTGTTGTGCAAACTAAGGATTTCGGAGGCTGCCCCGCTGTTGTGGAATCTCCTGGTGTTGTTGCTCAGCCTGCTAGTGAACCAATCCCTGCTTCTATTGTGCAAACTAAGGCTTCAAGAGGCCGCTCCGCTGTTGTGGAATCTGCTGGTGTTGTTGCTCAGCCTGCTACTGAACCAATCCCTGCTGCTGTTGTGCAAACTAAGGCTTCGGGAGGCCGCCTCGCTGTTGCTAGAACTACTGGTGTTGTTGCTCAGCCTTCTACTGACCCAATCCCTGCTGTTGTTGTGCAAACTAAGGCTTCGGGAGGCCGCCCCGCTGTTGTGGAATCTACTGGTGTTGTTGCTCAGCATGCTACTAAACCAACACCAGCTTCTGTTGTGCAAACTAAGGCTTCGGGAGGCTGTCCTGCTGTTGCCAGAACTGCTGGTGTTGTTGCTCATCCTGCTACTGTTCCTCCTCGAACCCGTGGTGAAGTCCAGCGTGCTGCCGCCATCAAGGATAATCAAAGACCAGTTGTTGAGGAACAAGACCATGGTATGGACTCTGATACTATCATCGAACCTATCGGTGGTCTCGGTCCTAAGGAAACTGGTGATGGCAAGGTACACTTTCGTATCATTGTTGAGAAGTTCACTACAAAATTAGATGATGGCATAGAAAAAATCGTCGATGACATTGATGTATCCGTTGGCACATACGATCCTGAAGTGGTACAGATATCTGAACTGATAGCAGCGTTACATGAGAAGGTGGAGTGGGGGTCCTCCCAGGAAGAACATTTGGCATTTTTTTCTTACAACAACAAAAAGGCTATAGAACTAAAAGTTGACAGTGATTTAGCCGTACCAATAGGTAGGATAAGTCAAACTAGACAAGAAGTGTACCTGTTCACGTGGCTGCTAACAGTTGGATAGGAATTTGAGTTTGCCAATGATAAAGACGAACTTGTAGAAAACATGATTGAACTGATGGAGGATAAACATGCTAACTGCTCGACATGGTTCGAGTGACAGTATTTTCGAATAGAGGAGAGACTTACAGAGGAGCAACATAAAGAGGAGCAGGACAAGCATCCCCAGAAAGAACACCCCGAAGAAGGGCATCACCACGCAGACCACGCCAGAGAAGAGGACACCCAAGAGTTGCATAAAAAAGGCACCACGCCGTAGAGTACACCCCTGAGATCCGGTCATAATCCAACACCGAACAGTAGTAGCAAAAAAAATAAGAGGGCTAGAACGGTGGCGAATGAGGTGGTGAACACACCCAGGAGCAGCAGCAAAAAGTCTAAGGTGGCTCGTACGAAGGATACTACACCCAATAGTAGCAGCAAAAATGCTAGCTTGAAGAGGAACATGCCGCAAAGTTCCGACAATAATGCTAGCGCGAAAGAGAACACACCCAATAGTGACGGCAAAAATGCTAGCTTGATGGGGAAAACGCCGCAGAGGTCCGGCAATAATGCCGACGGGAAGGAGAAAACACCCAATAGTGGCAGCAAAAGGGATAATTCGAAGGAAAACATGCCGCAGAGGTCAGGCAATGATGCCGGCACGCAGGAGCCAACACCCATGAGGGGAAACAGGAAGGAGGTCACACCAAGGAGTAGCCGGAAAAAGGTTAGTTCGGTGAGGAATGCAACGAAGAGGTTAAGCCCTAATGGGGATACCATCATGAATGATACTATCAGGAAGGAGGATGTACAAAAGAAGAGCAACGGGGTTCTGTATAGTCCTGATGAAATAGAATCTGATTACTGTTTGTCTGCCGACGAACATCGACGAACATGTGATGCATGACAGTGTAAGACCACCCACTGTGGTTGCAGTAGCACCAAGAAAGCGTCTGGGAGAAAACAGAGTTGACGGGGAGGTAGATTGGGCAAATGTTCCGGTCCATGTAGTTGCAAATGATGGTGCAGCCCCATCCCTGGGAGTCAATACGATGTGTAAAGTGCTAGACATTGGTGAGGATGGTGAAGATTCTGAATCAGATATACAAGATGGCACTATGGAGCATCGAGAATCCGGTGATGATGAGATCGACGAGACACTTATGGATGGGGCTGGCATTACAATTGATGACTTGGGTCCCGACATAGACGAGGTCATACATGACCACGAGGATCCTATAATTTCGGTTGGCACCGAGTTCAGCAGCATGCATGAGTTCAGGATGTCATTACGGCATTTTTGTATCAAGGGGGAGTTCGATGTTCATAGACTGAAGAACACTACCCAGAGGTATGAGGCAGTTTGCAGGTTAAAGTGGAAGAATGGACAGGTGGTGATACCTTATCCGTGGAGGATCGCAGCCAGAGCCCTACCCACATCAAAGGCAATTATGGTATCCTGACAATGAATGGAGCAAACCATTTCAACTTTATCATTTTTCACTCTATAATATAAGTAAAGTTGATGTGCAAGATCTATGTAGCAACTCCAATTATGCTGTAAATTAATCTGTGTGCAGGTGAACAAATTGGGCCCTCCCCACATGTGTGCGTTAGGGAGCATGCTGAAATCCTCGATGGCTGATATGGAGTGGGTGGCTTTACAGGCTATATCCATACTAAAGCATAAACCTAGGGAGATCATGAAGAATATTCAGAATAAACTCATTGCTTGGTACAACATTGTCCTATCGTATTACACGGTTTGGAAAGGTAAAGAGAAAGCTCTGAAAATCTTGCATGGGGATTGGACTAATAGCTTCAGGATGATGTAGATGTTCAAGGCTGAAGTACAGGCTAGGTGTCCAGGGAGTGTTGTGGAGATCGACACTAAATCGGAAGGTGGTAAAATTTATTTCAACAGAATTTTCATGGTGCTTGAACCTTGCATCCAGGGATTCAAGGACGGATGTAGGCCATATCTGAGCGTAGACAATATTGTCTTAACTGACAAATGGAAAGGCTTCCTGGCATCTGCTATAACATTGGATGGTCACAACTGGATGTTCCCAGTGGAATTCGGGCTGTTCGATATAGAGACAGAGGAAAACTGGGTCTGGTTTATGAGGCAGCTCAGGAGATCTATAGGACAAATGGATCCATTGGCTATATCTCTATGCATGCAAAGGGCTGACGAATGCAGTGAAGGAGGTATTCCCGTGAGCTGAGGGTAGAGAATGCCATGCCCACCTGATGCTCAACCTGTACAGACACTACGCAGGCAGCGTATTTGGTTACATGTTTGCTGCTGCTAGATCTTACAGAGCTAGGTGCTGTGAATTTTTCATGAGAAAGATTTTCGCGGAAGCCCCAGATCTTCCCTAGTACTTGGCCGCACATCATCCGCAGCTATGGAAGGGGAGTCAGTTCAACCCTGACATCAAATTTTATTACATAAACAACAACCTAGCAGAATGCCTAAATAACTGGTTGAAGGACATAAAAGTTCATCTTATTCATATGTTGATGGACGGCATACAGGGTATGATCATGAAGCTGTTAAATATAAGGACAGAGATTGTTCGGAGACTTAGAGGCCATACGCTACCCCCTGTTGTACAACAACTGCATAAGAGAAGCCGAGGGCTTAGTCATCTTAGTGTTTTCCCGTCAAACAGCAGTAGCTGTGAGGTGGTTGATATGTCCAAAAACGGCCACATGGATGTTGTGAACATCGAGTGGCGGGAATGCACCTGCTTAGAGTGGCAGCATACCGGGAAACCATGCGACCATGCATTGGTTTTCTTGGTGAAGACAAGAACTCTACCACATTTGGATCAATATTTGTCTGATTACTTCTGTCTGGAAAAGTTCAGAGCTGTGTACGTTGGTTCCGTCGATCCCTGTACTGACCCATCTCAGTGGCCTCAAGTCCAACTTTGTTTTGAGTTGTGCCAGCCAATAACAAAAAGGGGCAGAGGTAGACCACAGGTGAAGAGGTTAAAGAATTTTCTGGAGAGGGTTGGTTCAGCTTTTATTGGTTGCAAGAAGGGAAAAAACCGATGCAAAACCTGTCGTCTTATAGTCCATAGAGTAGCGGGGTGAGATGGTACCTATACAAAAAAAATCGGTCGTACTCCGTAGATATTAGGTGCTTAACCGTGTCCTGTTTTTTAACAGGAAGCGCAAGGTAAGAAACATGACTGTGGACTCAGTGATTTTGCTGCGGGAAAAAAATCAAAACGAGTGGAATGATGAGGCTGAACACGATTCTGATGCTGATTATCCTGAATTCCCTCGACCCAGAGATGCAGAGTATGTGAAGGTAAGAAAGATAGCACCCAGGAAGAGGAGGAATGCTGGCAATGAAGAAGACAGAGAACACCGAGGCAAAGAAGTGGCACCAAGGAAGGGTAAGAAGGCTGGCACCAAAGAAGCACAGTAATTTGTTGATGTCGAACCTGTCGATGTATTCTGTAAAATTCTGGAGCTGTGTTCGTGGGAACTGTCGGGCGAAACAAGCATGTAGCGGTGTCTTAAGACAATATGAGTTATTTCACATTCTCGTACTTATCCGTTCATTGACTATGTAATCCCGCTCTCGTAGCGACTTGATATTTGGTAATGCCTGAAGACACTAGTTGAAGCCCAAATTGTGAATGTACCACTACTATCTATACAGTCGCAGCACCGGAGTCGATGGGGATTGCATCTCCAGTTCGATGGATGGTAGTGGCACAGACATAATTTACATAAGCGCTTACTAGTTGTGCCAGTCGGATTAATTCCCTGTTTTTAGCATTACGCTTATTAAATGGTTCTGAGATGAAAAACAAGTTCTAAGCTGCTACAATCCCACGAAGCAGCAATTTATTTCAGCTGCTGGAAAACGCCATGGCAACATAAACAACAAAGGAAATAGATAATGCCCAGATAATGAGGAAATTGTTTCCACTTTTTGGCCCAATCTTTAGCTTGTCTATCTAAACATCTTCCTTACGCAACATAGCTTTCACGACCCCTCCCTGCTCCTACCCCCCTCCATCTGGCGAAGCTCCCGGATTTCTCGCTCTAGCACACGAATCTCCTCCTTGTCCCACACAGCATCACGAATATCCTGAACAAGCTCCTTGTGAAAACCTGTAAGGGGATGTTCAATCCACACAAACCTGTCACATCCCGGTCCCCTCCCTTCCTGCGAACAATTGAAGAAAACAAACACAAAATTATATAACGGTTCCTGGATCGGGGTTACCAATTGCGCATAGCATACGAGGTTACCGCTCTGATGCCGCAATTGCTGATTTTTCCTGCAGTATTTTTGTCGGTCCAAGAAATCCATCTCGGCATCTTCTCACCGCACAAACACAACATCTCGGGGTAGTAATCGTCGGGCGTCTTCCGGTACCTGATGGGGGCAACCGACTGGCGGCGTTGAGCCAACCCTGATTCCTCCTGAGACGAAATGCATGAGCTTCGAGCCATGGGCTAGGGGAGAGAAGGCAGAGGAAAGAGCGGAAGGCGGAGGAGCCTTGGATGTCAGAGCAGGGGAACGGTAAAGCGTGATTTATCCCACCCAGTAAATAGAGGAGAATCCTACCGTCCACTTTGGGCTAACAGGTGAGGCTCCTCCAAAGCTCGCACCTTCGTTGTTCAAAGGCCCTTTCGCGCTCATTGACTGAAATTTTTTGGCCTCATGCCCGCTTAAATATCGCTGGGAGGACTTGCCGAGTAGCCATCACACACCTGGTCCCACCATTTTCCACCCTCCCCGTACACCCTGTATCAGGAAAAATCTGCCTTCATGGCTCGCGGTGGCAGAGCCATCCACTCCAGCGCTCGCGGTCAGGCTTACCGCGGCGGATCCACCCCTAGATCCTACTGTCGCAATATAAAATGGCCATGGTTTCTTGAGCCGAACGGCTGTGTTGCGTCTCCAAGCTCGGCCCCTCCTATCTGCAGACGCTTTGTTGTGGCATCGAGCTCGAGCAGGAGCCGCCAGGCGCGAAGGGGCTCGATTTTTGCCACCCCGTCCCCTTCATCATTGTTGATTCCGACAAGGATGAGGATGGTGACGAAGCAATGCAGAAAGCCATTGAAGCCTCCTTGGCGAAGGGCAAGCCACGAGCGGGAGTGGATGTCATTGGGAAGGGCGTGGAGGGGTCACCAATTGAGGTGGACTATAATAACAATGTCGTGATCTGGGTCTAGATGTTGTTTATGGTGGTTGCAAGTTTTGTTCTGTTTAATGCGGGTACAACTATTGTTATGGGTTTGGCGAGCTGCAATGGGAATTATCGATATCTGTGTTCAGCGCAATGACAGGTGCTCCTGCTTCCACACTAGAAATTGTGTATGTGCCCTTTGCATGCGGCAGGATCCACGCAGATTCCTCTTAAACAAACCAACAAAGTCAGATTACCAACATCGGAGAAAATGAACAAGGAAAGGCATAAGATAGACAAACAGACGCCCAATTTGTTCCGAGCAGACACTACTAGTTTAGTCTTCAGACCACTTGATCGACAAATACTATTACATTTTGTTCCGAGCATTCCCACACACAACTGAAAATCCACGGACATGCTTCAGCATGGGCTCCTACTAGTTTAGACTTCAGACCACTTGGTCGACAAATGCTATTACAATTAATAGTAGGGAGCTCAATCTGAACAAACCTAGTTTTCACACATATACATTGTCTTCCTAACCTTAGCATGATGCCCTTGATTCTCCCACTCCAGGGTTTGAATCGTCAGCGCCATCTTTTTCGCATCTTGCTTACACTTGGTCAGTTCTTTCTCCGCCTTAATCCTCACGAACCTATACATATTGGTAGTTGTGACATCGTGGACTTTCTTCTCGTGCAGTTCAATCCTTGATGAAGTCAGGTATTTCTCTACTTTAGCCTTCAGGGCCATCGCCACGTCCCTCTCCTTCCCGACTTTGCTAACCTTGGCTTCCAACTACGGATTTCACGGTGAAGGGTTGTTGCATCATCAAGGGCCATTAACTTCATCTCAGCACTCTCAAGAAGTGCGCCCACTGAGGCTTCTTTCATCTCAACATTCTTCTCCCATAGTTATCTAGTGATTTCTGCATAGATAGTGGCCACTCTGGATCTACCCATTTGACAACGCCGCAACTTTTGGTTGGCCACGCTTCACCCTGCCCACACCATAAGAACCTCCTGCCTGTGTTGCGTCCCTCAAATGCTACAAATTTAGCCGCCACAAGCTCATGTTTTTTACAATGGGAGGACTCTCTCCCTCCGCTAAACTATGATAATCGGAGTCGTAAAAAGTCGTGATGGACTAGCACACTAGACGTACATAAGTAATGAGAGTAGATCTAGCTCAAAATAAATAAATCCCCATAAAATGTAATGTATGAGACGACTCACGTCGCTATCACCGTCCCTGTGATCTTCACGCGTTCCCTGGTCGTCTCCTCGTGAATCCATGACGAGAAGGTGGTGGAGGAGCGGGGTGGTGATGGGAGAGGTCACTGGTGGGGTGGCGCACCGCCTGCTAGCGGATAAGGGATGGATTGAGGATAGTGGCTTAGCGGGGAAGGGGGAATTAAAGAACGCCAACCCTACCAACAAAATCCAACGACTGTTATAACATGGACACATCTAACGTATCATGTGCGCGGCACATGGAAAGCGTGACACTGGCAGGTGGAGCACGCACGATTATTAAGTAATACTCCCTCCGTCCGCAAATAAGGGTACTTTTGGCTATTTCTTAAGTCAAACTTTATCAAATTGGACCAAATTTTTAGATAAATATAACAACATTTATTACACCAAGGAGTATTATTACAGAACTGCGACTAACATACATTAGTCTGAAAACTATGCTCTCCACATTGGACTAGTATTGATTACGTCTTACATTTGAGCACAACATAAGTTCTACAACTCCCTATCGGTCTTCTCGATGCGAATGCAAAAATTGATCTGCTTGGTCGTCCAGCATCGACAAGGTACCTGGATGGCACACAAGGGACCGACCTCAAGTCCATAAACTCCACCTCACCTGGCATCCGGTAGCTCGGTAACACGGACATCACATGCACTGCATCAGACGATGGTGGCTGGGCGTGCGACCACATACTTACAATGTACATCGGCCATGTGCACGACATCGACCTGACGCATACCACAGACACGAAGGTGGGCCCACGGATGGTTCCTGGAACGGTTCCCAGAACACGAGTGGTGATGGTCAAGACAAAAAAAGAGCCGCCTCCCCTGCAAAATGAGTCGGCGGCGTGCCAGCTCAGGGAATGACACCTGCTCTTGGAGAAGAATGTCGTAGCCATAGGAGAGCCTAATCACTTCGATCGGGTGATCCCTTGCAAGGTGGACAACGAGCTTTGCCGGCGGGCCGGTGTAGTTGCAGCCGGGCTCCGTGTAGCCACACGCTCCATGAAGACACACGAGCTCGCGCCCTAGGAGCACTTGGTAGGGGTAAGGGCAAGAGAATCCATGTTGGGAGCACCCGATCCCGTACGTCGCCAGGATGTTGCGCGTTAGGATCCCGTACGTCCATATTCAAGTTCTGGTGATTGAGAAGTCCTTGCTACGCGGCTCCCACATCTGAAGATCATCAAGAAATCAGAGAATAGATGTACAGTTAGTTAAGCCGACAGCAGGAATTTGTAATATAAATTCAAACGCTAGTCGAATGATTTCCTACCTTAAGGTTCAAGTCAGTTGCTGTCGTCGGGGAACGGCGCGCGAAAGCCAGTGGCGTCGTTCGGCACAGCGAGATGTGGTGGAGAAGGGGTGTGAAAGAGACGTGATTAATCACGAGCTCCTATTGATATAGGACAGAGGGAGGTGCGTATAGTAATATATATATTTGAATATTATAAGAGCGGTGAATCATGTCACAGAACAGCCTACTCACGGATCGGCCTTACAAAGAAGCATCCTAGCATCCACGCGGCCAGATCGAATGGTCTGTCACCATCGGCACGCGGAACCAGCGCCCTGGGAAGGGGGAAGCGGGCCGGGTCTACTAGAAGAGATGATCTAACGGTCTCCTTTGGCCACTAGGGTTACGATCCGACGGGTGCTATTAGTCATTAGGGTTGCGATACAGGAAACTCTGGATTTCTCCATGGAACCCTAGAATCTCTAGTTGGGGAAGTTGCATAGAATGCCGAGAGGGAGCTAGGTGCCGGATATTTGTGCTCAATCCGTGTAGTGGATCCACATTCTGGGCAGTGAGGGGGAGGTCTCGGGATGAAAGCCATGTTAACTCCTACTTGATACCCATCTGGAGGTGCTCCGTGTGCCAAAAGTCCCAGTTTGTCTTGCTTATGATTTTATGTTGGTGGTGGGTGACACGCAGGGGCTACTTGAGCTGGTTTCGTATATTTCCTGATTTTTGATGAATTTCCCATTGCCGGGGGTCGAGGGGTGGGAAAAATCGCAAACCCGCCGGCACGCGCGCATGCACACGAGGTCCATTGCAACCATGAACCTAGGCACTTCCCCGGCCTAGGTACCCCATGGGGCACCCCAAAACATTTTTTCCAGAAAATACAGGGCAATTTCTAGGGTACCTACAGTTAGAAACCGCAATTGCCGGGGCGTCACTTGGGGAAAATACAGTATATGCTTGCACCATGATATAAGCACCAACCTCCCGAGGATGACGGTCCTCCACGATGTAGCATGCGTGTAAATAGCCTCGGGCCCTAGGGCGCACTCAATTCTCGCACCTCCTTTGCAGAATCGCTAGTTTTCCAGAGTTGGTAAATGGAAACTCAGGATTTCTCCATGGAACTCTGGAATCTCTAGTTGGAGAAGTTGCTTAGAATGCCGAGAGGGAGCTAGGTGCCGCGTTTGGGCTCAATCCGCATAGTGGATCCATGTTTTTGGTAGTGAGGGGAGGTCTAGGGTTGAAAGCCATGTTAACTCCTACTCGATGGCAATCCGGGGGGTGCGCCATGTGCCAAATTCCCGATTTGTCTTGCTTATGATTTTATGTTGGTAGTGGGTGACATTCAGGAGCTACTCTAGCTAGATTCGTAATTTCTTGATTTTTTATGAATTTCCCATTGCCGGGGTTCGGGAGGGGGGGGGGTGGGCAAAATCGACAAACCTGCGGGCGCTTGCAGGCACAAGGTCCATTGCAACCTTGAACCTAGGCACTTGCCCAGCCTAGGTACCCCATGGGGAACCCCAAAACATTTTTCTAGAAAATACAAGGCAATTTCTA
This sequence comes from Avena insularis, assembly GCA_023614405.1. Lineage (NCBI taxonomy): Eukaryota > Viridiplantae > Streptophyta > Magnoliopsida > Poales > Poaceae > Avena > Avena insularis. Next base: position 85,630,408 of record CM042685.1, on the reverse strand, counting down.
GGGTACCTACGGTTAGAAACCGCAATTGCTGGGGCTTGACTCGAGGAAAATACAGTATATGCTTGCACCACGACATGAGAACCAACCTGCCGGGGATGACGGTCCTCCACGATGTATCATGCGTGTAAATAGCCTTGGGCCCTAGGGCGCGCTTAATTCTCGCACCTCCTTTGTAGAATCGCAGGTTTTCTAGAGTCGGTAAAAGGAAACTCTGGATTTCTCCATGGAACCCTGGAATCTCTATCTGGAGAAGTTACTTAGAATGCCAAGAGGGATCTAGGTGTCGGGTTTGGGCTCAATCGGCAGAGTTGATCCACGTTCTGGGCAGTGAGGGGAGGTCTAGGGTTGAAAGCCATGTTAACTCCTACTCGATAGCCATCTAGGGAGGGCGCCGTGTGCCAAAAGTCCCGGTTTGTCTTGCTTATGATTTTATGTTGGTAGTGGGTGATACGCAGGGGCTACTCGAGCTGGTTTTGTATTTTTCTTGATTTTTGATGAATTTCCCATTGCCGGGGTTCGGGGGGTGGGCAAAATCGGCAAACCCGCGGGCGCGCGTAGGCACGCGAAGTCCATTGTAACCTTGAACCTAGGCACTTTCCCATCCTAGGTACCCCATCGTGAACCCCAAAACATTTTTTCCAGAAAATACAGGGCAATTTCTAGGGTAACTAAAGTTAGAAACCGCAATTACCGGGTGTGACTTGGGAAAAATACAGTATATGCTTGCACCACTATACGAGCACCAACCTCCCGGGGATGGCGGTCCGACATGATTTACCATGCGTTTAAATTTCCTCGGGCCCTAGGGCGCGCTCAATTCTCGCACGTTTGGTAAATGGAAACTCTGGATTTCTCCATGGAACCCTGGAATCTCTAGTTGGAGAAGTTGCTTAGAATGCCGAGAGGGAGCTAGGTGCCACGTTTGGGCTTAATCTGCGTAGTGGATCCATGTTTTGGGCAGTGAGGGGGAGGTCTAGGGTTGAAAGCCAAGTTAACTCCTACTCGATAGCCATCCGGGGGGTGCTCCATGTGCCAAAAGTCCCAGTTTGTCCTGTTTATCATTTTATGTTGGTAGTGGGTGACACATAGGGGCCACTCGAGCTGGATTCATATTATTTTGATTTTTTGATGAATTTCCCATTGTGTGTTTGTGTGTGTGTTATGTCTAGGGTTGATATGAAAATAGTTGTACTCAGTTTTCCCCCTCTCATGATAACTCGTCCTCACTTTGGTTGGTACGCCCTGATTGGTCGAGACAGTTGTCACGCGGATCGTGCCCACCCAACGTTGATCCTCTGTGATCTACCGGGCAAGATAGCCCTCTCTCTCTCTCTGTCTCTATCTCTCTCTTTTGAAACGGACCTCTCTATCCACGCGAAATAACGAGTTTGCCACTCATACTTTACTTCCATAATCTAGAAGGAAAGTGTACAAAGGAGTATAATTTTCATATATGCATTTCTATGCATTTCCTTTTATTCTCTGAAAATTATAAACTATTTGGATTTATATACACGAGGGTATATAAACATATAAAAAATGTGTGTATTTTCTAGTGCAGTGAGGGGGAATTGCGGCGGCACGCTCGTCTAACCGGTTGTAACGCGTCTACCATGGCACAAGTACGGTCGTAATGTCGTGTTAGCAGGGGTCGAATGATGCATCCTCTGCACACTCGTACCCTTCACATTAGAGCGTGACAACGCACGGGGTCTGGCTAGCCTATTGGGCCACTTAGAGATAAAAACAAAATTTTCCCACTAACATAATGATCCCAATATTTAGCTAAGGAAGAAGGCCACGAGGTTTACCACCAGACGCGCAGTTGCGGATTACTAATGTAGCATGTCAGTTGATGCAGTCCAGTCCTTTGCGATCCGATCGTCCTGGTGCTGATCGCACAACACCTCTGCTGGTATCCACACGTGCAAGAGGAGCACCGGCGGCAAACTGCTAGGTTCGTTACGACGGCAGGACTGCTGTGGAGCTAGGTTTTCCAACACATGGAATGACCTAACCGATCAACGATTAACCCTTCTGGGTTACCATGCTCCACTATATATAGGGAGTGAACGTGGGCTCCACTCTCGTGGCCCATTCACTAAAGCCCATATAACACTAGTCACCGCGAGTCCAACTCACTGACTTAGTCCTAATCCGGCTTGAGTCCAACCCAACCAGATTTGTGGTTCAGATCCAATTCGAACTTGCTCCTGCTCTTAAGTGTGTGACCCTGCAGGCTCATGGCTACTTGGACACGATTGGAGTCGGACTCTCAATCGATCAGTTAGTAGCGGCTCCTAGCAGAACGTTTCGACTCCCAAGTACCAAAGAGTCATGATGACTTGCCTTTCCAATGTGACTTATGTCTGAGTCCCTTTTGCCTCACGATATACCTTGTCAGACTATAGGCGAATAATTGTCATCCCTTAAATAGTCCGACTCTCTTCTCGATCCGATATAAGTGATTCACCCGACTAACTCTTAGTCGATCGCATCGGTTAACACTTAACCGAGTCGTGCATGGCCATGCTTTTCGAATTATATCTCACGAGAGGGCCCAGAGAATATCTCTTTGAGTGGAGGGGCAAAATCCCATCTTGGTTATTCACATCACGCAGCTTGATTCTCAGTCAACCCAAACTTTGCCTTTATAACTTGTCAGTTATGGATCAGCGTTTGACAGAACCTAAGTCGGTGATCCTCAACTCGGATTATGCAATGACCTCAGGTCTAAGGATTACATTGATTGAGATATACAAATGACAACTTGTTCGTTGTACCTTAATATGGGTAAATCCGACTCTCTAAACTCTTTAGCCGAGTCTGTGTGAGTCGGAATAGCATCTCCATGCCCATGACAAGTGGAACCGAGTCATCAAGCCGACTTTCACATTGGTCTAAGTTGTGTGTCCAGCACAACCTCAATGACCAAGGATATTTAATACAAACAACATGAATGTATAGTTCCACAACCGAATCACATATTCAATGATACACATCAGATGTTTATACAAGGACAACTTAATATCTTTATGAATACAATGGGAAATCTCATCATACATGATTTCTTCTAGGGCCTATTCCCAACAGTCTCCCACTTGCACTAGAGTCAATCTTCTGACATCACATGTCTAGGCATCTAATGCACATGGCTCTCAGGTGCGCCTCATGCTTCGGCTGTGCTAACAGCTTTTTCAACGGATCCGCAATATTTGCATCCGTGTGTACCTTACATAACTTGATATCACCCTGATCCACGAACTGTCGAATTAGGTGGTACAGCATGAGTATGTGCTTGTTCTTCTCGTGTTGTCTAGGTTCCTTAGCTTGTGCAATAGTACCATTGTTGTCACAATACACGTCCAACGGATTGGACGAGCCCTGAACCACACCAAGATCCATGAGGAAATTCCTCATCCAAACAGCCTCCTTTGCTGCCTCCGAGGCGGCAATATACTCAGCCTCTATTGTAGATGCAGACATAGTATCTTGCTTGGAACTCTTCCAGCTCATAGCACCTTCGTTTATAATAAACACGTATCCGGATTACGAACGAGAATCGTCAGAGTCAGTAAGATAACTCGCATCCGTGTAACCCTTTACACTGAGTTCATCTTCACCACCATAAACCAAGAACATATCCTTAGTCCTTCTCAAGTACTTTAGGATATTTTTAGCCGCTATCCAGTGGATTTCTCCAGGATCAGCCTGGTATCTCCTCACAACACTTAGAGCATATGAAACATCCGGCCTAGTACAAATCATGGCATACATGATGGATCCGACTGCAGAAGCATACGGAATCCGACTGCAGAAGGACACTGAGTCTTGCTAAGTTTTACACCATGGGACATCAGTAAGAACCCCTTCTTAGACGATTCCATGTTGAACTTCTTCAACACTTTGTCCAAATAACTACTCTGACTCAATCCAATGAGCCTCCTTGATATATCTCTATAGATTCGGATTCCGAGAATATATGTTGCCTCACCCAAGTCTTTCATTGAGAAACTCTTTTCCAATGATTCCTTGGTTTCTTGCAACATCTGGAAATAATTTCCAATCAATCATATGTCATCCACATATAAGATTAGAAAGTTTACTTTGCTCCCACTAAACTTCTTGTATAAACAAGAATCATGATCACTCTGGATGAAGCCAAACGATTTGACTACCTCATCAAAGTGAATATTCCAACTCCGAGATGCTTGCTTCAACTCGTAAATGGATTTCTAAAGTTTGCTCACCTTGTCAGCATTAGCCGGATCGACAAAACCCTTAGGCTATATCATATACACGTCCTCGGTTAAATTTTCGTTTAGGGAAGCCGTTTTGACATCCATCTGCCATATCTCATAGTCGAAATTGGCTGCTATAGCTAACATGATCCGAACATGGTCCCACTTGCACTAGAGTCAATCTTCTGACATCACATGTCTAAGCATCTAATGCCCATGGCTCTCAAGTGCGCCTCATGCTTCGGCTGTGGTAATAGATTTGTCAACTTATCCGCAATATTTGCATCCATGTGTACCTTGCATAACTTGATATCACCCTGATCCACAAACTAGCGAATCAGGTGGTACCGCATGAGTATGTGCTTGTTCTTCTGGTGTTGTCTAGGTTCCTTGGCTTGTGCTATAGCACCATTGTTGTCACAATACACGTCTAACGGATTGGAAGAGCCCTGAACCACACCAAGATCCATGAGGAAATTCCTTATCCAAACAGCTTCCTTTGCTGCCTCTGAGGTGGCAATATACTCATCCTCTGTTGTAGAGACAAACACAGTGTCTTGCTTGGAACTCTTCCAGCTCACAGCACCTCCGTTTATAATAAACACGTATCCGTATTGCGAACGAGAATCATCAGAGTTGGTAAGATAACTCGCATCTGTGTAACCCTTTACATTGAGTTCATATTCACCACCATAAACCAAAAACATATCCTTAGTCCTTCTCAAGTACTTCAGGATATTTTTAGCCGTTGTCCAATGGATTTCTCCAGGATCATCCTACTATCTGCTCACAACACTTAGAGCATATGAAACATCCGGCCTAGTACAAATCATGGCATACATGGTGGATCCAACTGCTGAAGCATATGGAATCGCACTCATCCGACTTCGCTCATCAGTTGTCGAAGGACACTGAGTCTTGCTAAGTTTTACACCATGGGACATCAGTAAGAACCCCTCTTAGATGATTCCATGTTGAACTTCTTCAACACTTTGTCCAAATAAGTACTCTGACTCAATCCAATGAGCCTCCTTGATCTATCTCTATAGATCAGGATTCCGAGGATGTATGTTGCCTCCCCCAAGTCTTTCATTGAGAAACTCCTTTCCAATGATTCCTTGGTTTCTTGCAACATCTGGACATCATTTCCAATCAGTAATATGTCATCCACATATAAGATTAGAAAGTTTAATTTGCTCCCACTAAACTTCTTGTATAAACAAGAATCATGATCACTCTTGATGAAGCCAAACGATTTGACTACCTCATCAAAGCGAATATTCCAACTCCGAGATGCTTGCTTCAACCCATAAATAGATTTCTGAAGTTTACATACCTTGTCAGCATTAGCCGGATCGACAAAACCCTCAGGATATATCATATACACGTTCTCGATTAAATTTCCGTTAAGGAAAGCCGTTTTTTGACATCCATCTGCCATATCTCATAGTCGAAATAGGCTGCTATCGCTAACATGATCCGAACTGATTTAAGCATCGCTACGGGCGATAATATCTCATCGTAATCAACTCCTTGAACTTGTTGGAACCCCTGCGTGACAAGACGTGCTTTATAGATAGAAACATTTCCATCCATATTAATTTTCTTCTTAAAGACCCATTTGCACTCGACAGGTCTTGCACTGTCTGGCTGATCAACCAAGTTCCAAACTTGATTTTCATCCATGGACTTTAACTTGGATCTCATGGCTCCAAACCATTACTCGGAATCCCATCCCACCATCGCTTCCGAATAATTTGTCGGCTCATCACAGTCTAACAGTAACACATCATGAACACTTCGTAATCTAGCCGATCTTCGTAGTACAGGTGCTTCTGCCGGCTCATCTACCACGACCGGCTCAACCTCCAAGGTTTTTGCCGACTCGCTACTAGCCGGTTCCTCTCGAATTTCTTCGAGCTGCACCGTGCTCCCACTTACTCCCCGACTGAGAAACTCTTTCTCAAGGAAGACACCGTTCTGAGTGACAAACACTTTGCCCTCTTCTCGGTTGTAGAAGTATTAACCCAAGGTTTCCCTCAGATATCCCATGAAAATACACTTATCCGACTTGGCCGTAAGCTTGTCCGACTAAAGTCGCTTGACAAATGCTTCACAGCCCCAAATCTTAAGAAAAGACAAACTCGGCTTTTTGCCTGTCCACATCTCATGCGGTGTCTTCTCTACCAATTTTGATGGTACTCTGTTTAGTGTGAACGCCGTTGTTTCTAGACAATAACCCCAAAATGATAAAGGCAGATATGTCTGACTTATCATTGATCGTACCGTGTCCAACAAGGTCCGATTCTGCCATTCTGAAACACCGTTCCTTTGCGGAGTTCCTGGCGGGGTAAGTTGAGGAACTATTCCATAACTTTTTAGATGGTCATCAAACTCATGGCTCATGTACTTGCCTCTTCGGTCCGACCGAAGAAACTTTATTTTCTTTATGATTTGATTCTATGCTTAATTCTGGAATTCTTTGAAATTTTCAAAGGCTTCCGATTTATGTTTCATCAAATAGATATATCCATACCTACTCAAATCATAAGTGAAGGTAATGAATTACTCATAACCACCTCTGGCTGTCGTGCTCATTGGTCCACATACATCACTATGTACAAGTCCCAACAAGTCAGACACCCTCTCGCAACTCTTTGCAAAAGGTGTCTTGGTGATTTTGCCGAGTAGGCAAGATTCACTTGTCTCGAATGACTCCAAGTCAAACAAAGTTAGGAGTCCATCATCATGGTTCTTCTTCATGCGTTTCCAACTTATATGACCAAGCTGACAGTGCCAAAAGAAAGTCATATTCAGATCATTTGGTTTCAACCTTTTAAAATTTATGTTATAAACCGACTCACCATCAAGATTCAAAATAAATAACCCGTCCTGGACGGGTGCAAAGCCGTGAAACATATCATTCAAATAGAAAATAACAACCATTATTCTTGATATTCGACTCATAGCCTTGCCTCATCAAACATGAAGCAGAAATAATGTTTCGACTGAGCATTGGAACATAATAACAATTATTCAGTTCCATAATGAATCCGGAAGGTAAATGAAGCTGCATCGTGCCGACTTCCAATGCAGCAACTCTTGCTTTGTTGCCGACTCGAATATCAACCTCGCCTCTTGCTACGCTCCTAGTTCTTACCAGTTCCTGCAACGAGTTGCACATGTGAATAACTGATCCGGTATCATATACCCAAGAACTATTAGGTGCATCAGCAAGATATATGTTTATAACATTGCAAACAAGTGTACCTGAGTCAGAAGTCATACCCCCACTCTTGGCCTTGTCGGCCAAATACTTGCTACAGTTCCTCTTCCAGTGGCTATCCGCCTTGCAGTAGAAGAAAGTGGATCCGGCTGAAGGAGATTGCTTAGTCCCTGAGGAAGCGCTTGGGACAGGGTCCTGAGCCCGCTTTCCTCCTGACTTAGCCTTCTTCTTAGTCCAAGAACTCTTCTTGAACTTAGCCTTATTCTGCACCATCAACACTTGACTGGCGCCCTTCTTGAGATTCGCCTCTGCTTGCTTGAGCACCCCATGTAATTCAGTGAGCTTCTTATCCATACCATGCATGTGGTAGTTTGAAATGAACTGCCCATATGCACTAGGAAGAGAGTTCAGAATTATATCCATGGCGAACTCTTTGCTAATGGGGTAGCCAAGCCTCTCTAGAGACTGCACATAACCAACCATTTTGATCACATGCGGACTTAGTGGATCACCATCCTTGATCTTGCAACTCAGCAAAGCCTAAGAGACTTGATACCTCTCAGTCTTTGCCTGAGCCTGGAACATTCTTTTGAGGCTTTCAATCATATCATAGGCCTCAACATGCTCGAACTGCTTTTGCAAGTCCGATTCCATGTGATCAAGCATAAGACAGCTAATATCCGTGGACTCATCCTTAGCCCGACGGTAGGCATTGGTGGCAGGACAGTTGCATTCTCATTCGGCTCATTTGGAAGTGGGTTGTTTAGGACATGGTCCTTCTTTTCTTTTTTAAGAACAATTCTTAGATTTCGATACCAGTTGGTAAAATTAGTGTCGTTTAGTTTATATTTATCAAGGATATTTCTCAACGCAAAACCGGATATCTGAGAGTGACTGCTACTTGGTGCCATGATCTACAACAGAAAAAATGCAAAACACTTAAGACATGTATTCATAAAAGAGCAAGCATATTAAACACTTTAATATTTTATGCTCCCACTAGAACCAACACCCCTCCGATGGTTACTTAGTGATTTAGGATCCTAAATAAGCAAGTCGGCTAGTGGGCTTTACCATCACCGCTAGCCATCAAGTGATCTAGGTAGACAACTCCTTGTCAATCGTATCTCATACAACTGCTGTTGGACGGGTGGCATCACATGCCCCGGCTCCCATCCTACTTTTCCCCGAGCCCCACAACCGTTGTGATAGACCCGTCTAGCTTACCGAGTGTTTCCGCAGTAAGAGTCCGACTCGAACCCACCTAGTCGGAAAGAATTGGCAGCACCTCAATTTTATGAGCCCACTACCAAAAATGTCCGACTTGTGATGGTGCAAACACTGGCGGGAAAACCGAATAGACCTTCTTTGAGGGATTAAATTTTACCGACTATCTAATAGACGTAAAACAGAGACATAACAATAACACAAAATAAAGCAATTATAATGTGAAATGGTATGGCTCTCTTCATGGCGATCTCCATCTCCACAAAGCCTGTAATCCGACTCGTGCTAACTCTTGCCACATGCCGTCTTACTCCATGTCTCCGACATGTACATCGCCTTGCTTGCCATACGGACTCTCCAAACAGCTACACTAGCTTAGTAAAGTAAATTACAAGGAGAATCCAACACGCAGGTCATTATACAACAAAATGACAGCACGTACGCTCCAGCCGGCTGAGAAAAACCGTGATTCGCGGGTCACGTATGGATTACACACATACATCACATGCACATGAACCATACCATTCACAACTTCCTGCAAAAAAAAGTTATGCATAGATACGATATCTACCGGTGTTGTGAAACTTGCAACGACGTCTAAGGCGCTACGACAGGGTGAAGCCGGCGGTCCCGATCTCATCTACGATCCGGACATGGATTCTGACCATTTTTCTGATTCGATCAAACTTTTTGATCTTCGATCACCAACTCTGGATTTACGTGTCACGGTCTACCCCGATGGAAGAAGCCGACCGGTAGGGGTATGTCGTTCCACGACCTCAGCAGTATGATCACGGAAATCATATCTACCATTCCCCGAGTATAGTTGATCCAATCAACCTCATACAAAACCGATCTATCTCATAGACCGACCACGAAAATAGCACATAGATCACATCTATAGCCAACCGCATATCACATATGCGAGATCTCGAGCCTAAAACCAGAATCTATCGCTCTGATACCATTGTTGGGCCACGTAGAGATAAACCAAAATTTTCCCTCTAACATGGTGATCCCAAGATCTAGCTGAGGAAGAAGTCCACGAGGTTTACCACTAGACACGTAGTTGCGGATTACTGATGTAGCGCGTCAGTCGATGCAGTGCAGTCCTTTGCGATCCGATCGTACTGGTGCTAATCGTACAACACCTCTGCTGGTATCCACACATGCAAGGAGGAGCACCGGCGGTGAACTACTAGGTTCGTTACGACGGCGGGACTGCTGTGGAGCTAGGGTTTCCAACACATTGAACGACCTAACCGATCAACGATTAACCCTTCTGGGTTACTGTGCTCCACTATATATAGGGAGTGAACGTGGGCTCCACTCTCAAGGCCCATTCACGAAATCCCATATAACACTAGTCACCGCGAGTCCGACTCACTGACTTAGTCCTAATCCGGCTTGGGTCCAACCCAACCAGATGTGCAGTTCAGATCCAATCCGAACTTGCTCCCGCACTTAAGTGTGTGACCCCGCAGGCTCATGTCTACTTGGACACCATTGGAGTCCAACTCTCAATCGATCAGTCAGTAGCGGCTCCTAGCAGAACGAGCCGACTCCCAAGTACCAAAGAGTCATGACGACTTGCCTTTCCAATGTGACTTGCATCCGAGTCCCTTTTGCCTCACGATATACCTTGTCATACTATAGGCGAATAATTTTCATCCCTTAAATAGTCCGACTCTCTTCTCGATCCGAGATAAGTGATTCACCCGACTAACTCTTAGTCGATCGCCTCGGTTAACACTTAACCGAGTCGTGCATGGCCATGCTTTCCGAATCATATCTCACGAGAGGGCCCAGAGAATATCTCTCCGAGTGGAGGGGCAAAATTCCATCTTGGTTAATCACATCACGCTGCTTGATTCTCAGTCGACCCGAACTCTGCCTTTATAACTGCTCAATTAGGATCAGTGTTTGACAGAACCTAAGTCGGTGATCCTCAACTCGGATTATGCAATGACCTTAGGTCTAAGGATTACATTGATTGAGATATACAAATTACAACTTGTTCGTTGTACCTCAATATGGGTAAATCCGACTCTCTAAACTCTTTAGCCGAGTCTGTGTGAGTCGGAATAGCATCTCCATGCCCATGACAAGTGGAACCGAGTCATCAAGCCGACTTTCACATTGGTCTAAGTTGTGTGTCCAGCACAACCCCATTGACCAAGGATATTTAATACAAACAACATGAATGTATAGTTCCACAACCGAATCACATATTCAATGATACACATCAGATGTTTATACAAGGTCAACTTAATATCTTTATGAATACAATGGGAAATCTCATCATACATGATTGCCTCTAGGGCATATTCCCAACAGTCTCCCACTTGCACTAGAGTCAATCTTCTGACATCACATGTCTAAGCATCTAATGCCCATGGCTCTCAGGTGCGCCTCATGCTTCGGCTGTGGTAATAGATTTGTCAACTTATCCGCAATATTTGCATCCATGTGTACCTTTCATAACTTGATATCACCCTGATCCACAAACTAGCGAATCAGGTGGAACCGCATGAGTATGTGCTTGTTCTTCTGGTGTTGTCTAGGTTCCTTGGCTTGTGCTGTAGCTCCATTGTTGTCACAATACACGTCTAACGGATTGGAAGAGCCCTGAACCACACCAAGATCCATGAGGAAATTCCTTATCCAAACAGCTTCCTTTGCTGCCTCTGAGGTGGCAATATACTCAGCCTCTGTTGTAGATACAAACACAGTGTCTTGCTTGGAACTCTTCCAGCTCACAGCACCTCCGTTTATAATAAACACGTATCCGTATTGCGAACGATAATCATCAGAGTTGGTAAGATAACTCGCATCTGTGTAACCCTTTACATTGAGTTCATCTTAACCACCATAAACCAAAAACATATCCTTAGTCCTTCTCAAGTACTTCAGGATATTTTTAGCCGTTGTCCGATGGATTTCTCCAGGATCATCCTACTATCTGCTCACAACACTTAGAGCATATGAAACATCCGGCCTAGTACAAATCATGGCATACATGATGTATCCGACTGCTGAAGCATATGGAATCGCACTCATCCGACTTCACTCATCAGTTGTCGAAGGACACTGAGTCTTGCTAAGTTTTACACCATGGGACATCGGTAAGAACCCCTCTTAGATGATTCCATGTTGAACTTCTTCAACACTTTGTCCAAATAAGTACTCTGACTCAATCCAATAAGCCTCCTTGATCTATCTCTATAGATCCGGATTCCGAGGATGTATGTTTCCTCCCCCAAGTCTTTCATTGAGAAACTCCTTTCCAATGATTCCTTGGTTTCTTGCAACATCTGGACATCATTTCCAATCAGTAATATGTCATCCACATATAAGATTAGAAAGTTTACTTTGCTCCCACTAAACTTCTTGTATAAACAAGAATCATGATCACTCTTGATGAAGCCAAACGATTTGACTACCTCATCAAACGAATATTCCAACTCCGAGATGCTTGCTTCAACCCATAAATAGATTTCTGAAGTTTATATACCTTGTCAGCATTAGCCGGATCGACAAAACCCTCAGGCTATATCATATACACGTCCTCGATTAAATTTCCGTTAAGGAAAGCCGTTTTGACATCCATCTGCCATATCTCATAGTTGAAATAGGCTGCTATCGCTAACATGATCCGAACTTATTTAAGCATCGCTACGGGCGATAATATCTCATCGTAATCAACTCCTTGAACTTGTCGGAACCCCTGCATGACAAGACGTGCTTTATAGATAGAAACATTTCCATCCATATTAGTTTTCTTCTTAAAGACCCATTTGCACTCGACAGGTCTTGCACCGTCTGGCAGATCAACCAAGTTCCAAACTTGATTTTCATCCATGGACATTAACTCGGATCTCATGGCTCCAAACCATGACTCGGAATCCGATCCCACCATCGCTTCTGAATAATTTGTCGGCTCATCACAGTCTAACAGTAACACATCACGAACACTTCGTAATCTAGCAGATCTTCGTAGTACAGGTGCGTCTGCCGGCTCAGCTACCACGACCGGCTCAACCTCCAAGGTTTTTGTCGACTCGCTACTTGCCGGTTCCTCTCGAATTTCTTCGAGCTGCACCGTGCTCCCACTTACTCCCCGACTGAGAAACTCTTTCTCAAGGAAGACACCGTTCTGAGAGACAAACACTTTGCCCTCTTCTCGGTTGTAGAAGTATTAACCCAAGGTCTCCCTCAGATATCCCATGAAAATACACTTATCCGACTTGGTCGTAAGCTTGTCCGACTAAAGTCGCTTGACAAATTCTTCACAGCCCCAAATCTTAAGAAAAGACAAACTCGGCTTTTTGCCTGTCCACATCTCATGCGGTGTCTTCTCTGCCAATTTTGATGGTACTCTGTTTAGTGTGAACGCCGTTGTTTCTAGACAATAACCCCAAAATGATAAAGGTAGATATGTCTGACTTATCATTGATCGTACCGTGTCCAACAAGGTCCGATTCTGCCATTCCGAAACACCATTCCTTTGCGGAGTTCCTGGCGAGGTAAGTTGAGGAACTATTCCATAACTTTTTTGATGGTCATCAAACTCATGGCTCATGTACTTGCCTCTTCGGTCCGACCGAAGAAACTTTATTTTCTTTATGATTTGATTCTATGCTTAATTCTGGAATTCTTTGAACTTTTCAAAGGCTTCCGATTTATGTTTCATCAAATAGATATATCCATACCTACTCAAATCATCAGTGAAGGTAATGAATTACTCATAACCACCTCTGGCTGTCGTGCTCATTGGTCCACATACATCACTATGTACAAGTCCCAACAAGTCAGACACCCTCTCGCAACTCTTTGCAAAAGGTGTCTTGGTGATTTTGCCGAGTAGGCAAGATTCACATGTCTCGAACGACTCCAAGTCGAACGAAGTTAGGAGTCCATCATCATGGTTCTTCTTCATGCGTTTCCAACTTATATGACCAAGCCGACAGTGCCAAAAGAAATTCATATTCAGATCATTTGGTTTCAACATTTTAAAATTTATGTTATAAACCGACTCACCATCAAGATTCAAAATAAATAACCCGTCATGGATGGGTCCAAAGCCGTGAAACATATCATTCAAATAGAAAAGAACAACCATTATTCTTGATATTCGACTCATAGCCTTGCCTCATCAAACATGAAGCAGAAATAATGTTTCGACTGAGCATTGGAACATAATAACAATTATTCAGTTCCATAATGAATCCGGAAGGTAAATGAAGCTGCATCGTGCCGACTTCCAATTCAGCAACTCTTGCTTTGTTGCCGACTCGAATATCAACCTCGCCTCTTGCTACGCTCCAAGTTCTTACCAGTTCCTGCAACGAGTTGCACATGTGAATAACTGATCCGATATCATATACCCAAGAACTATTACGTGCATCAGCAAGCTATATGTTTATAACATTCCAAACAAGTGTACCTGAGTCGGAAGTCATACCCCCACTCTTGGCCTTGTCGGCCAAATACTTGCTGCAGTTCCTCTTCCAGTGGCTATCCACCTTGCAGTAGAAGAAAGTGGATCCGGCTGAAGGAGATTGCTTAGTCCCTGAGGAAGCGCTTGGGACAGCGTCCTGAGCCCGCTTTCCTCCTGACTTAGCCTTCTTCTTAGTCCAAGAACTCTTCTTGAACTTAGCCTTATTCTGCACCATCAACACTTGACTGGCGCCCTTCTTGAGATTCGCCTCTGCCTGCTTGAGCATCCCATGTAATTCAGTGAGCTTCTTATCCATACCATGCATGTGGTAGTTCGAAATGAACTGCCCATATGCACTAGGAAGAGAGTTCAGAATTATATCCGTGGCGAACTCTTTGCTAATGGGGTAGCCAAGCCTCTCTAGAGACTGCACATAACCAACCATTTTGATGACATGCGGACTTAGTGGATCACCATCCTTGAGCTTGCAACTCAGCAAAGCCTAAGAGACTTGATACCTCTCAGTCTTCGCCTGAGCCTGGAACATATTTGAGGCTTTCAATCATATCATAGGCCTCAACATGCTCGAACTGCTTTTGCAAGTCCGTATCCATGTGATCAAGCATAAGACAACTAATATCCGTGGACTCATCCTTAGCCCGACGGTAGGCATTGGTGGCAGGACAGTCGCATTCTCATTCGGCTCATCTGGAAGTGGGTTGTTTAGGACATGGGCCTTCTTTTCTTTTTTGAGAACAATTCTCATATTTCGATACCAGTTGGTAAAATTAGTGTCGTTTAGTTTATATTTATCAAGGATATTTCTCAACGCAAAATTGGATATCTGAGAGTGACTGCTACTTGGTGCCATGATCTACAACAGAAAAAATGCAAAACGCTTAAGACATGTATTCATAAAAGAGCAAGCATATTAAACACTTTAATATTTTATGCTCCCACTAGAACCTACACCCCTCCGATGGTTACTTAGTGATTTAGGATCCTAAATAAGCAAGTCGGCTAGTGGGCTTTACCATCACCGCTAGCCGTCAAGTGATCTAGGTAGACAACTCCTTGTCAATCGTATCTCATACAACTGCTGTTGGACGGGTGGCATCACATGCCCCGGCTCCCATCCTACTTTTCCCCGAGCCCCATAACCGTTGTGATAGACCTGTCTAGCTTACCGAGTGTTTCCGCAGTAAGAGTCCGAATCGAACCCACCTAGTCGGAAAGAATTGGCAGCACCTCAATTTTATGAGCCCACTACCAAAAATGTCCGACTTGTGATAGTGCAAACACTGGCGGGAAAACCGACTAGACCTTCTTTGAGGGATTAAATTTTACCGACTATCTAATAGACGTAAAACAGAGACATAACAATAACACAAAATAAAGCAATTATAATGTGAAATGGTATGGCTCTCTTCATGGCGATCTCCATCTCCACAAAGCCTGTAATCCGACTCGTGCCAACTCTTGTCACTTGCCGTCTTACTCCATGTCTCCGACATGTACATCGCCTTGCTTGCCATCCGGACTCTCCAAACAGCTACACTAGCTTAGTAAAGTAAATTACAAGGAGAATCCGACACACAGGTCATTATACAACAAAATGACAGCACCTAGGCTCCAGCCGGCTGAGAAAAACCGTGATTCGCAGATCAAGTATGGATTACACACATACATCACATGCACATGAACCATACCATTCACAACTTCCTGCAAAAAAGAGTTATGCATAGATACGATATCTACCGGTGTTGTGAAACTTGCAACGACATCTAAGGCTCTACGACAGGGCGAAGCCGACGGTCCCGATCTCATCTACGATCCGGACATGGATTCTGACCATTTTTCTGATTCGATCAAACTTTTTGACCTTCGATCACCGCCTCTGGATTTACGTGTCACGGTCTACCCCGATGGTGGAAGCCGACCGGTAGGGGTATGTCGTTCCACGACCTCAGCAGTATGATCACAGAAATCAGATCTACCATTCCCCGAGTATAGTTGATCCAATCAACTTCATACAAAACCGATCTATCGCATAGATCGACCACCAAAATAGCACATAGATCACATCTATAGCCAACCGCATATCACATATGCGAGATCTCGAGCCTAAAACCAGAAGCTATCGCTCTGATACCATTGTTGGGCCACGTAGAGATAAAACAAAATTTTCCCTCTAACATGGTGATCCCAAGATCTAGCTGAGGAAGAAGGCCACGAGGTTTAACACTAGACACGTAGTTGCGGATTACTGATGTAGCGCGTCAGTCGATGCAGTCAGTCCTTTGCGATCCGATCGTACTGGTGCTGATCGTACAACACCTCTGCTGGTATCCACACGTGCAAGGAGGAGCACCGGCGGCGAACTACTAGGTTCGTTACGACGGCGGGACTGCTGTGGAGCTAGGGTTTCCAACACATTGAACGACCTAACCAATCAACGATTAACCCTTCTGGGTTACTGTGCTCCACTATATATAGGGAGTGAACATGGGCTCCACTCTCAAGGCCCATTCACTAAAGCCCATATAACACTAGTCAGCGCGAGTTCGACTCACTGACTTAGTCCTAATCCGACTTGGGTCCAACCCAACCAGATTTGCAGTTCAGATCCAATCCGAACTTGCTCCCGCTCTTAAGTGTGTGACCCCGCAGGCTCATGTGATTCCTTAAATAGTCCGACTCTCTTCTCGATCCGAGATAAGTGATTCACCCGACTAACTCTTAGTCGATCGCCTCGGTTAACACTTAACTGAGTCGTGCATGGCCATGCTTTCCGAATCATATCTCACGAGAGGGCCCAGAGAATATATCTCCGAGTGGAGGGGCAAAATCCCATCTTGGTTAATCAAATCACGCTGCTTGATTCTCAGTCGACCCGAACTCTACCTTTATAACTGCTCAATTAGGATCAGTGTTTGACAGAACCTAAGTCGGTCATCCTCAACTCGGATTATGAAATAACCTCAGGTCTAAGGTTTACATTGATTGAGATATACAAATGACAACTTGTTCGTTGTACCTCAATATGGGTCAATCCGACTCGCTAAACTCTTTAGCCGAGTCTGTGTGAGTCGGAATAGCATCTCCATGCCCATGACAAGTGGAACCGAGTCATCAAGCCGACTTTCACATTGGTCTAAGTTGTGTGTCCAGCACAACCTCAATGACCAAGGATATTTAGTACAAACAGCATGAATGTATAGTTCCACAACCGAATCACATATTCAATGACAACTTAATATATTCCCAATAGATGTTTATACAAGGACAACTTAATATATTTATGAATACAATGGGAAATATAATCATACATGATTGCCTATAGGGCATATTCCCAACATAGACATGCATTAACCAAGAGCTATGAACAATTGTGTGAATCAACGGTTCCTCTCGTACTAGGTTTTCCAGAGTCGGTAAAAGGAAACTCTAGATTTCTCCATGGAACCCTAGAATCTCTAGTTGGAGAAGTTTCTTAAAATGCCGAGAGGGAGCTAGGTGTTGGGTTTGGGCTCAATCTGCGTAGTGGATCCATGTTCTGGGAAGTGAGGGGGAAGTCTAGGGTTGAAAGCCATGTTAACTCCTACTAGATGGCCATCCTGGGGTGCGTCGTGTGCCAAAAGTCCCATTTTGTCTTGCTTATGGTATTATGTTGGTAGTGGGTGACTCGCAGGGGCTACTCGAGCTAGTTTCATATTTTTCTTAATTTATGATGAATTTACCGGCGCGCGTAGGCATACGAGGTCCATTGCAACCTTGAACCTAGGCACTTTCCCGGCCTAGGTACCCCATGGGGCACCCCAAAACATTTTTTTCCAGAAAATACAGGGCAATTTCTAGGGTACCTACAGTTAGAAACCGCAATTGTCAGGGCGTGACTCCGAGAAAATACAGTATATGTTTGCACCACGAGATGAGCACCAATCTCCCGGGGATGGCGGTCCGCCACGATGTAGCATGCGTGTAAATTGTCTCGGGCCCTATGGCGTGCTTAATTGTCGCACCTCCTTTGCAGAATCTCCGGTTTTCCGTAGTCGCTAAATGGAAACTCTAGATTTCTCCATGGAACCCTCGAATCTCTAGTTGGAGAAGTTACTCAGAATACCGAGAGGGATCTAGGTGTCGGGTTTGGGATCAATCCACATAGTGGATCCATGTTCTACGTAGTGAGGGGAGGTCTAGGGTTGAAAGCCATGTTAACTCCTACTCGATATCCATCTGAGGGGTTAGCCGTGTGATAAAAGTCCCGGTTTGTCTTTCTTCTGATTTTATGTTGGTAGTGGGTGACACGCAGGGGCTACTCGAGTTGGTTTCATATTTTTTTGATTTTTTATGAATTTCCCATTGCCGGGGTTCGGGGGTGGGCAAAATCGGCAAACCCGCCGGCGCATGCAGGCACGCGAGGTCCATTTCAACATTAAACCCAGGCACTTTCCCAGCCTAGGTACCCCATGGGGCACCCCAAAGCATTTTTTCCAGAAAATACAGGGCAATTTCTAGGGTACCTAAAGTTAGAAACCGCAATTATAGGGTTGTGACTCGAGAAAAATATAGTATATGCTTGCGCCACGAGATGAGTACCAATCTCCCGGGGATGGCGGTCCGCAACGACGTAGAATGTGTGTAAATTGCCTCGGACCCTAGGGAGCACTCAATTCTCACACCTCCTTTGCAGAATCGCTGGTTTTCCAGAGTCGGTAAATGGAAACTCTGGATTTCTCCATGGAACCCTAGAATCTCTAGTTGGAGAAGTTTCTTAGAATGCCGAGAGGGAGCTAGGTGTCGGGTTTGGGCTCAATCCGTGCATTGGATCCATGTTCTGGGAAGTGAGGGGGAGGTCTAGGGTGGAAAGCCATGTTAACTCCTACTGGATAGCCATCCGGGAGGTGCGCCGTGTGCCAAAAGTCCCGGTTTGTCCTGTTTATGATTTTATGTTGGTAGTGGGTGACACACAGGGGCTACTCGAGCTGGTTTCATATTTTTTTTTGATTTTTGATTAATTTCCCATTGTGTGTTTGTGTGTGTGTTATGTCCTGGGTTGGTATGAAAATGGTTGTACTCAGTTTTCCCCCTCTCATGATAAACCGTCCCCACTTTGGTTGGTACGCCCTGATTGGTCGAGACGGTTGTCATGCGGATCGTGCCCACCCAACATTGATCCTCTGTGATCTAACGGGAAAGATATCCCCCTCCCCCTCCCTCTCTCTCTCTCTCTCTCTCTCTGGAGACAGTCCTCTCTATCCATGCAAGTTTTCCACCGATACTCTACATCCATAATCTAAAAGGAAAATGTACAAGGGCGTTCATATATGCGTGTCTATGCATTTCCTTTTATTATCTGAAAATTATAAACTTTTTGGATTTATATACACGAGGGTATATAAAAATATAAAAAAATGTGTGTATTTTCTAGTGCAGCAAGGGGGAAACGCGGCGGCACGCTCGTCTAACCGGTTGCAACGCGTCCAACATGGCACAAGTATGGTGCACTGTAATGTCGTGTCAGTGGGGGTCAAACGATGCATCCTATGCATGTTCCGTACCATTCACATTAGAGTGTGAGAATGCACGAGGTCTAGCTAGCCATGCTTTAACAGTTTTGTTTTTAGGCGTCCCCCCTTTCGACCCTTCTACGAGAAGCGATCGATCGAGGCGTGGATTAAATAATCTGTCAAGTGGTGATGTCATGCCTATGAAAAGACAACTACTATTCCAGCTGTAAACGGAACGGGCCTCACATTACCGCGCCTTCAATCTCACTTCTAGCTAGGGCCCGTGGCACGAACCGTCCACGCGTCAGCCAGAAGCCCTACCGGGGCACCCAAATGATGAGCCTCGAGGCGGAGGGCCCCGGGAGGAGACTTAACAATGCCCCATCTTTAAAACCTACTCATCTGCATCGTCTCCCTCTCACGCAATAACCAATTCTCCACGATCCAGAAAAACCCACAAACCTCACCGTACAGCTCGAGGCCGAACAGCCACCTTATGAATTCCGATGCCATGAAGTGAGTGCTTGTAGGTGAGTCTTCATGTGTCGCCGTCGGGCTGCCTGTGCCTGCCGCGGGCGATGTGGCGCCTCCCACCGCAGATCTGGAGGAGATGCATGTAGCCCAGGGCGAGGAGGACGTCCAATTCAATCCTTATGAGGACTATGTGCTCGCGAGTATAGAAGACTTCGGAGCGCCCAATGAGGGCGAGGAGTTCTATGAGCACGTTTCGCTCGTGTACCCGGAGGTACTTTTATTTCTCCATCTTTCTAGTTTACTGTTCATATTTTTTGGTCAGGCTGTAGATGTACTAGTACCGAATCTGTTCAAGTGATCTGTATTCTACCGATCATGATCAGATGCACCATACAACCCGCTGCAGGTAGAGATTTGGTCTATTCTGAATTACTCCACATTCTACATTTAGGAGAGAGCTGTGGAGACAGCCGTAATAAACCTGTAAAATTGTGATTTGGTTTTCAAAGTAACTTGAAATGGTTGTTCGAATATATATGCATGACCAATAAGTAAATTTATTTTTCTCATTTCTTTTACATTTTTTGTACATTACAGGATGATTCAAGTGAGGTGGGCTCTAACAAGGAGTACAAGGACGACAAGAGCCGCCACGTCTTGAAGAGTATCAAGAACGGGAATGTCCCTTTCCGCACTCTAAGTAGGGAGCTCCGTTGCCCCTTCTATAGAAGAAAAAGTCAACCCGAGGATGGACAATATGATTCAGCATGCGGTTGGCATCGGTAAAAGCACCAATGCTTCACTCAAGCCAGCTATCAAGGCTAAGCACGCTGTGTATGGCAAATTCCTGAGGTAGTACGTCAGGACCGGCCTTGTATCCCCAGCGTTCGGGATCGGTCGGATCCGCCACTCCAAGACGGCCAAGAAGTGACCTTGCTGCCTCCTACGGCACCTAATAATTTTAAGTTGTTTCTGTCGTTTCTAGAACATGAGACTATATGTGGTGTGCTGGAACGGACGCAATGTCTTCGTGTGTGTGTGTTGCATCCATGTCGCCGCTCTCTCGATCTCCACGCCATTACCATGTAGCACGCACACCTCCCTGCCCGGCACGACCACGCTATCGTAGACCTGCGATGTCGAAACTGATGGTGCTCGACCGATCAAACTTGCTTCGTGGTAGTTAAAGACCGTAGTGATGGTAAATTCGATCTCCCCAGCCGTCCTCCTCCCCTTCCGCTTTTAACGAAGGGCCTCCCGGCCCCATAGACATGCGCAATGCAAATTCTGTCGATGCCATTTGCATGCGGCAACATCCAGAAATGCCATGTAGTGCCTGGTTTTTCCGTGGCTTAACCATTCAAAAAAAATAGGCCTTAAGCCTTGGGATGGAGGGAGTACTCCCTCCATCCCAGTTTAGGATGCACATAATTTTTTTCATGAATTTTCAAATTAGGATGTGTATTGTGCATGGAAGTATAGTGCTAACCTAACTCTTTTGCCCCTGATTAAATAATGCATGCAATTAACTTATTATATGATTCCCTTCCCACAATGATGACTAACCAATGCATGCATGAGTTTTAATAGGGAGGCTCCAC
This sequence comes from Avena insularis, assembly GCA_023614405.1. Taxonomy (NCBI): domain Eukaryota; kingdom Viridiplantae; phylum Streptophyta; class Magnoliopsida; order Poales; family Poaceae; genus Avena; species Avena insularis. The sequence goes on along the minus strand of CM042685.1, from coordinate 85,608,689 downwards.
ACGGTGGCATGCATGAGTAGTAATGAGTAAATCGGAAAAGGGTTAATTCAGTCCAGGATTTTCCTCCACAACCTTGCAAGCAGTCTATTGGTATGCGTGTAAAAAACAATACACATCCTAAATTGGGAGAGAGGGAGTATTACTAAATATAGCTACCTGAGATTGTGGTGGGATCCACAAGATCAGATGTCACTGTCCACGAACGGGCACAATCTAAGGACGCATTCATAATGTAAGATGCTAGAAAACTCGACACATCGTACATGGCAGTAGTGGCATAGACATAATTATTGTTATAATTAAGGTTACAGCCCTAAACACACCCATATTATAGTTCAAAAAGGTAATACACGACAGTTCAGAAGTGCTCACACATAGCTATCACACATTGTACTTGTGAAAGAACATGTTTTCGTAAACATAACAAGCCCCATAAAAACAGAACAATCATGAACAAAAACTGGTCATCCCAGCCTGTTGGAATGATTGGCGGAGAAGGCGACCGATCCTAGGATGTCTTCGGGCGCTTGCCCCGGCTGTTAGATTCCTCTCCATCATGGTATCTGCAGTAAACCACTTGCCTTGGTGGTGGTTAAAGGGCGCGTTGCCTAGAACGAAACACTTTGATCTGGCGATACAGCTCATGGCAGACATACCCAACAATAGTAGCGTACTTCAGGTTAGGTTCAGAAAGCGTCTTATCCTCCTAGTAATCGTGCCCTAAACGCATCCACCAACATCTCGGTAGTTTGTCCTTTATGTCAGCATAACACAGGTCGATGAGATTGGAGGCAAGATCGTACATCCCAGTCCTACTGCCTCTCGTCCCTTGGATCCATTAAATATCCTGGATGTCCACTCTATACTCCTCTGGGATAAAAATTCCGATAGCCAGGTTGTTAAGTAAGCCATTGTCAGACTTGGTATCAACACTAGTAAATGTTATCTAGTGGTTCACGAGAAAGTCACCAATGTTGGGCCACGCGGAGATAAAACAAAATTTCCCCTCTAACGTGGTGATCCCAAGATCTAGCTGAGGTAGAAGACCACGAGGTTTACCACTAGACGCGAAGTTGCGGATTACTGATGAAGCGCGTCAGTTGACAAGTGGAACCGATTCATCAAGCCAACTTTCACATTGTTCTAAGTTGTGTGTCCAGCATAACCTCAGTGACCAAGGATATTTAGTACAAACAACATGAATGCATAGTTCCACAACCGAATCACATATTCAATGATACACATCAGATGTTTATACAAGGACTACTTAATATATTTATGAATACAATGGGAAATATCATCATACATGATTGCTTCTAGGGAATATTCCCAACAGTCTCCCACTTGCACTAGAGTCAATCTTCCGACATCACATGTCTAGGCATCTAATGCCCATGGCTCTCAGGTGCGCCTCATGCTTCGGTTGTGGTAACAGCTTTGTCAACGGATCCGCAATATTTGCATCCGTGTGTACCTTACATAACTTGATATCACCCTGATCCACGAACTGTCGAATTAGGTGGTACCGCATGAGTATGTGCTTGTTCTTCTGGTGTTGTCTAGGTTCCTTAGCTTGTGCAATAGTACCATTGTTGTCACAATACACGTCCAACGGATTGGACGAGCCCTGAACCACACCAAGATCCATGAGGAAATTCCTCATCCAAACAGCCTCCTTTGCTGCCTCCGAGGCGGCAATATACTCACCCTCTGTTGTAGATACAGACATAGTATCTTGCTTGGAACTCTTCCAGCTCATAGCACCTCCGTTTATAATAAACACGTATCCGGATTACGAACGAGAATCGTTAGAGTCAGTAAGATAACTCGCATCCGTGTAACCCTTTACACTGAGTTCATCTTCACCACCATAAACCAAGAACATATCCTTAGTCCTTCTCAAGTACTTTAGGATATTTTTAGCCGCTGTCCAGTGGATTTCTCCAGGATCAGCCTGGTATCTGCTCACAACACTTAGAGCATATGAAACATCTGGCCTAGTACAAATCATGGCATACATGATGGATCCGACTGCAGAAGCATACGGAATCCAACTGCAGAAGGACACTGAGTCTTGCTAAGTTTTACACCATGGGACATCAGTAAGAACCCCTTCTTAGACGATTCCATGTTGAACTTCTTCAACACTTTGTCCAAATAACTACTCTGACTCAATCCAATGAGCCTCCTTGATATATCTCTATAGATTCGGATTCCAAGAATATATGTTGCCTCACCCAAGTCTTTCATTGAGAAACTCTTTTCCAATGATTCCTTGGTTTCTTGCAACATCTGGAAATCATTTCCAATCAATAATATGTCATCCACATATAAGATTAGAAAGTTTACTTTGCTCCCACTAAACTTCTTGTATAAACAAGAATTATGATCACTCTTGATGAAGCCAAACGATTTGACTACCTCATCAAAGTGAATATTCCAACTCCGAGATGCTTGCTTCAACCCGTAAATGGATTTCTGAAGTTTGCTCACCTTGTCAGCATTAGCCGGATCGAAAAAACCCTCGGGGTGTATCATATACACGTCCTCGGTTAAATTTTCATTTAGGGAAGCCGTTTTGACATCCATCTGCCATATCTCATAGTCGAAATTTGCTGCTATAGCTAACATGATCCGAACTGATTTAAGCATCGCTACGGGCAAGAAAGTCTCGTCGTAATCAACTCCTTGAACTTGTCGGAACCCCTTCATGACAAGGCGTTCTTTATAGACGGAAACATTTCCATCCATATCAGTTTTCTTCTTAAAGACCCATTTGCACTCGATGGGTCTTGCACCGTCTGGTAGATCAACCATGTTCCAAACTTGATTTTCATCCATGGACTTTAACTCGGATCTCATGGCTCCAAGCCATGACTCGGAATCAGACCCCACCATCGCTTCCGAATAATTTGTCGGCTCATCACTGTTTAACAGTAACACATCACGAAAACTTCGTAATCTTGCAGATCTTCGTAGTACAGGTGCTGCTGCCGACTCAGCTACCACGACCGGCTCAAACTCCAAGGTTTTTGCCGACTCGCTACTAGCCGGTTCCTCTCGAATTTCTTCGAGCTGCACCGTGCTCCCACTTACTCCTCGACTGAGAAACTCTTTCTCAAGGAAGACACCGTTTCGAGCGACAAACACTTTGCCCTCTTCTCGGTTGTAGAAGTAGTAACCCAAGGTTTCCCTCGGATACCCCATGAAAATACACTTATCCGACTTGGCTGTAAGCTTGTTCGACTAAAGTCGCTTGACAAATGCTCCACAACCCCGAATCTTAAGAAAAGGCAAACTCGGCCTTTTGCCTGTCCACATCTCATGCGGTGTCTTCTCTACCGATTTTGATGGTACTCTATTTAGTGTGAACGCCGCTGTTTCTAGACAATAGTCCCAAAATGATAAAGGCAGATCTGTCTGACTCATCATTGATCATACCATGTCCAACAAGGTCCGATTCCGCCTTTCCGAAACACAATTACTTTGTGGCATTCCTGGTGGAGTAAGTTGAGGAACTATTCCACAACTTTTTAGATGGTCATCAAACTCATGGCTCATGTACTCGCCTCCTTGGTCCGACCGAAGAAACTTTATTTCTTGCCGAGTTGATTCTATGCTTCATTCTAGAATTCTTTGAACTTTTCCAAGGCTTCCGACTTATGTTTCATCAAGTAGATATATCCATACCTACTCAAATCATCAGTGAAGGTAATGAAGTACTCATAACCACCCCTGGCTATCGTCCTCATTGGTCCACATACATCACTATGTACTAGTCCCAACAAGTCGGATGCCCTTTCGCAACTCTTTGCAAAAGGTGTCTTGGTCATTTTGCCGAGTAGGCAAGATTCGCATGTCTCGAACGACTCCAGGTCGAACGAAGTTAGGATTCCATCATCATGGAGCTTCTTCATGCATTTCCAACTTACATGAACAAGCCGACAGTGCCGAAAGTAAGTCATATTCAGATCATTTGGTTTCAACCTTTTAACATTTATGTTATAAACCGACTCACCATCAAGACTGAAAATAAATAACCCGTCCTGGACGGGTGCAAAGCCGTGAAACATATCATTCAAATACAAAGAACAACCATTATTCTTGATATTTGACTCATAGTCTTGCCTCATCAAACATGAAGCAGAAATAATGTTTCGACTGAGCACTGGAACATAATAACAATTATTCAATTCCATAATGAATCCGGAAGGTAAATGAAGTTGCATCATGCCGACTTCCAACACAGCAACTCTTGCTTTGTTGCCGACTCGAATATCAACCTCGCCTCTTGCTACACTCCTAGTTCTTACCAGTCCCTGCAATGAGTTGTAGATGTGAATAACCGATCCGGTATCATATACCCAAGAACTATTTGGTGCATCAGCAAGATATATGTCTATAACATTGCAAACATGTGTACCTGAGTCAGAAGTCATACCTCTACTCTTGGCTTTGTCGGACAAATACTTGCTACGGTTCCTCTTCCAGTTGCCATCCTCCTTGCAATAGAAGCAAGTGGATCCGGCTGAAGGAGATGGCTTAGTCCCTGAGGAAGTGCTTGGGACCGGGTCCTGAGCCTGCTTTGCTCCTGACTTGGCCTTCTTCTTTGTCCAAGAACTCTTCTTGAACTTAGCCTTATTATGGACCTTCAACACTTGACTGGCGCCCTTCTTGAGATCCGCCTCTGCCTACTTGAGAATCCCATGCAATTCAGTGAGCTTCTTATCCATACCATGCATGTGGTAGTCCAAAATGAACTGCCCATATGCACTAGAAAGAGAGTTCGGAATTATATCCGTAGCGAACTCTTCGCTAATGGGGTAGCCAAGCCTCTCCAGAGATTGCACGTAAGCAAACCATTTTGATCACATGCGGACTCAGTGGATCACCATCCTTAAGCTTGCAACTCAGCAAAGCCTGAGAGACTTGATACCTCTCAGTCTTTGCCTGAATCTGGAACATACTTTTGAGGTTTTCGATTATACCGTAGGCCTCAACATACTCGAACTGCTTTGGCAAGTCAGGTTCCATGTGAGCAAGCATAAGACAACTAATATCCGTGGACTCATCCTTATCCCAACGGTAGGCATTGGTGGCAGCGACAGTCGCATTCTCATTCGGCTCATCTAGAAGTGGGTTGTCTAGGACATGGTCCTTCTTTTCTTGTTTGAGAACAATTCTCAGATTTCGATACCAGTTGGTAAAATTAGTGTCATTCAGTTTATCTTTCTCAAGGATAGTTCTCAACGCAAAACCGGATATCTGAGAGTGACTGCTACTTGGTGCCATGATCTACAACAAAAAATATGCAAAACACTTAAGACATGTATTCATAAAAGAGGAAGCATATTAAACATTTTAATATTTTATGCTCCCACTAGAACCAACATCCCTCCGATGGTTACTTAGTGATTTAGGATCCTAAATAAGCAAGTCGGCTAGTGAGCTTTAGCATCACTGCTAGCCGCCAAGTGATCTAGGTAGACAACTCCTTATCAATCGTATCTCATACGACTCCTGTTGGACGGGTGGCATCACATGCCCCGGCTCCCATCCGACTTCTCCCCGAGCCGCACAACCGTTGTGATAGACCCGTCTAGCTTACCGAGTGTTTCCGTAGTAAGAGTCCGACTCGAACCCACCTAGTCGGAAAGAATTGGCAGCACCTCAATTTTATGAGCCCACTACCAAAAATGTCCGACTTGTGATGGTGCAAACACCGGAGGGAAAACCGACTAGACCTTCTTTGAGGGATTGGATTTTACCCACTATCTAATAGAGTTAAAACAGACACATAACAATAACACAAAAATAAAGCAATTATAATGTGAAATGGTATGGCTCTCTTCATGGCGATCTCCATCTCCATAAAGCCTGTAATCCGACTCGTGCCAACTCTTGTCACTTGCCGTCTTACCCCATGTCGCCGACATGTACATCGCGTTGCATGCCTTCCGGATTCTCCAAACAGCTACACTAGCTAAGTAAAATACATTACATAGAGAATCCAACACGGAGGTCGTTTATACAATAAAATGACAGCACCTAGGATCCAGCCGGCTGACAAAACCGTGATTCACAGATTACGTATGGATTACACACATACATCACATGCACATGAACCATACCATTCACAACTTCCTGCAAAAACAAGTTATGCATAGATACAATATCTACCGGCGTTGTGAAACTCGCAACGACATCTAAGGTGCTACGACAGGGCGAAGCCGGCGGTCCCGATCTCATCTACGATCCGGACATGGATTCTGACCATTGTTCCGATTCGATCAAACTTTTTGATCTTTGATCATCGCCTCTAGATTTATGTGTCACGGTCTACCCGATGGCGGAAGCCGACCGGTAGGGGTATGTCGTTCCACGACCTCAGCAGTATGATCGCGAAAATCAGATCTACCACTAGACACGCACTTGCGGATTACTAATGAAGCGCGTCAGTTGATGCAGTGCAGTCCTCATGATCCGATCGTCCTGGTGCTGATCGCACAGCACCTCTGCTGGTATCCACACGTACAAGGAGGAGCGCCGGCGGCGAACTGCTAGATTCGTTACAGCGGCGGGACTGCTGTGGAGCTAGGGTTCCCAACACATGGAATGACCTAACCGAACAACGATTAACCCTTCAGGGTTGGTGTGCTCCACTATATATAGGGAGTGAATGTGGGCTCAGCTCGCGCGGCCCATTCACTAAAGCCCATATAATATTAGTCACTGTGAGTCCAACTCACTAACTCAGTCCTAATCCGGTTTAGGTCTAACCCAACCAGATTACAGGTTCAGATCCAATCCAAACTTGCTCCCGCTCTTAAGTGTGTGACCCCGCAGGCTCATGGCTACTTGGACACGATTGGAGTCCGACTCTCAATCGATCGACAAGAGCGGCTCCTTGCGTAACGACGTCACTCCCAAGTACCAAAGAGTCATGACGACTTGCCTTTCCAATGCGACTTACGTCCGAGTCCCTTTTGCCTCACGATATACCTTGTCAGACTATAGGCAAATACTTGTCATCCCTTAAATAGTCCAACTCTCTTCTCGATCCAAGATAAGTGATTCACCCGAATAACTCTTAGTTGATTGCCTCGGTTAACACTTAACCGAGTCGTGCATGGCCATGCTTTCCGAATCATATCTCACGAGAGGGCCCAGAGAATATCTCTCCAAGTGGAGGGGCAAAATCCCATCTTCGTTATTCACATCACGCAGCTTGATTCTCAGTTGACCCGAACTATGCCTTTATAACTGCCCAGTTACGGATCAGCATTTGACAGAACCTAAGTCGGTGATCCTCAACTCAGACTATGCAATAACCTCAGGTCTAAGGATTACATTAATTGAGATATACAAATGACAACTTGTTCGTTGTACCTAAATATGGGTCAATCCGACTCGCTAAACTCTTTAGACGAATATGTGTAAGTTGGAATAGCATCTCGATGCCCATGACAAGTGGAACCGAGTCATCAAGCCAACTTTCACATTGGTCTAAGTTGTGTGTCCAGCACAACCTCAATGACCAAGGATATTTAGTACAAACAACATGAATGCATAGTTCCACAACCGAATCACATATTCAATGATACACATCAGATGTTTATACAAGTAATACTTAATATCTTTATGAATACAATGGGAAATATCATCATACATGATTGCCTCTAGGGCATATTCCCAACAACCAAAGAGCGACCTAATTCTTTCGCCCCACGTGCATGAAAATGGATTGAGACAAATAATGTAGCAAGAAGTTTTGCAAACAAATGGCTCAGGAACAAAATGAAAGCAACATGTACCTGTTCCAATCACCCCCTTCTCGCCAAAAGGCTGGTAAACAAGGACATGCTCCTTCATGGAGAGTTGTAGCACGGCGATCCTGTGGCGATCTCGGCTGTACTCGAGGTCGAGACCCACAAACCTGAACCTGCTTTCTTCCGACGGCAGCCAATTCTTGTACTTGGCAATACTTCAGTTCACCGTCTCAGGCTAGGTGGTGTAGAGGACAATGAGCTTCTTCCCGCCGTGGACTTCTATGTCGAAGTACGTGGTCCCTATCAGGCTATCGTTTCGGACATCCCACCGGTCCATGGCTACAGGAAAGAGGGAAAGGACACAGAAGAAGAGGTTGATGCCGTGGCGGTGGAAATGGATGGGGCCGTGGAGGAAGAAAGGAGACTAATAAGAGCAAAACTACCTATTGCAAGATTGCAACCGCCCTTCCTAGTATGTGGAATGGTGCACGACCGTTCGTAGTGGGGTAGAAATGGAGGAAAACGGTGGTTCTACAAGGTGACGCTAGCGCTGCCTGAAATTGGTTCCACACAACTAGCATGCAATGGAATCAAGGTCTGCCATGCATGATCTAAGTCAAACTTAGTCGTGTTCTGACCTTCACCCTCTGACATGTGGGACCCTACATTTGGCAGTCGCATACCAGCAAAGTTTTAAAAACACGACCAGTCAGTGAAGCGGTGAGGCGACTCAGAGGTGCTGGCAGAAGGTTGACCGGTGGCAGCCTGCGCCATCAATGGCGGCGCGACGGCACGCTGACTGACTGAACGACACGCTCTCTACCGCCACTGCAGGAGCCGCCTAACTCCTGCCCTACTAACTGGACACTTCAATGCCCCTCTTCGGCCTTCACGCCGGCATCCGATGCCGCCCCCTTTTAACCGGCCACCCGCGGCCATCTTCTCCCGCATAGAACACCATCCCTCTCATCCTTCCCCTTTTCCTTCTCCACTGCTTGCAGCTAGCCATGGCCGGCGATGCTAGGTCGAGGGGAGGCCGTAGCGGCCGTGGACGCCGAGGGAGGTGTGGATAACGCGGCCAACTCATCGTGCCACCACACTCTCCCTCAACGCCGTTGTCGCCGGAAGATTTCGACCCAAGCACCCAGTTCGCGCGTGGACATCCACCATGGCATGCCGCGTGACAGGCTGCTCCTGCCTTACGGGTTCCTGACGCTGATCGGCGACGAGCCACCCCCGCTCGCCATGCTGCGGGCAAACGGCTTCAGCACAGGCAGGTACCCAGTCAACCTACAGTCTTACCACCTTGTTCAGATGTACCTCGGCAACAGCTAGGAGCGCTTCGTTCGCTCGCACCATATCAAAGCAGGCAACATCGTCATCTTCAAGTATGACATCGAAGGAAAGTTTAGCGTCAACGTCTTCGACCACACCATGTGCAGTCGCTGCTACCACTCCGACTCCTCCTCCAACTCCGACGAGTAGGCTAGGCTGTGCGCGCGCCATGTATGATGTATGATGTATGAATGTAGGCATTGGCCATTTGAAATGAAAATCTTTATTCAAGCCCTAAAACATCGTGCACTCACGCCGCCCTAAAACATCATTACAACCTAAGACTACATGCGGCCGCCGGCGCTGGGGGCAGCGTCTACGTCGGGTCAAATACACCATTCTTCATTGAGATAATTGATGATAGATTGTTGCGTATGCACCTCCTCTTCATGTCGGTCGAGGTGGGCACACAGGGAAGCATCATCAGGATTGGCCCGCACTGCTTCCCGGAGGTCGCCATGCACCAATCCGAGATGCTCCAATCACCGGTATTCCAACAGAAAGACGCGTTCCTCCACCACCGTCGTGAAAGGCACACCGGTGGTCATGTGACGGCTGTAGAAAGGGAGAACCGGCAGTGTGCCGATCCTGTAAATCCGCGGGCTACCCGGAATCGGAGGAGGCATCATGCCTGGCAGCTCCAGCGGATTCGGCCACCATGACGGCAGTGGCCGCTCGGGCACCTCTTCTCTGCCGGCATCGGGGTTGCCATGGAGCTCATCATGTCAACACCGGCGTCCAGGCATGGTGGTTTTTTGTGTTGTGGGTTGCGCGGGTATGGTCGAAGATAGCACAGCGACATCCCACTTTTATGGCCGCACCTAGACGCTGCGGGAAACGCCGAGAACTCGCGGGAAGAGGTGGAAAAGAAAGGCAGGAGCGCTGGATGAAATTAGTTCTATGCCAGCTGCATACAGTGGAATCGAGGTCCGCCATGCACGACCTAATTCAAATGTACTCACGTTTGCGCGTGCATTCACTCGTTGACAGGTGGGTCCCCACGTTCCCCTCAAGATTAATTTTTTCACTTCCTTGCATGAAATTGGTTCCGCGCCACTTGCATGCAGCTAAATGTACTCACGTTAGATGGTCCCCATGCCCACCCTTACTAATTACGCCCCCCTTCCTTGCCTTCCATGCAGACAAGACATGTGTATGCACAATTAAATTGCATGCTAGGATTTGACACGTGATAGTAGTGATGCAGAGCACATGAGCTATAGGTGACGCAATGGACAGGACTAAATGACCGATAGCTTGAATTGATGTGACAGCACAAGACACATATATCCTCATTATTATTGTTTTTAATGAGGGATCCTTTTAAATATATTTTTACTCAAAAGATGGAACGGAGGCCGCCACGCGTCTCCAGAAGTTCATCTGAATCGCAGCGACGGTTCTAGCATATCCCCTGTTTCGAAGAAAGCCCTCTTCTTCTTCCTCCTGTCCTCTGTCTTCTCCTTTCCATCTGTTGTTCTTTCTGTCTTCTCTTTGCCGCCGCCACGCTTCTCCACAAGGACGTATGAATCGCAGCGACGGTTGCAGCCTTCCCTTTGTTTTGCTGAAAGACTTCTTCTTACTCATGTCCTCTATCTTCCGCATCCCAACTGTTGTTCTTTCTGTCTACTCCTTGTCGCCATGGAAGGCTACACTCGAGAGACAAACATCACTGCCCATGGCAATACAGAGATACATGTCGTCTACACCAACAAGGAGGATACAGTTGTGTGAGTCCTGAGTATGTATGAGGAATGGCTTTAGAAGGACGAGGACAAGTTTGTCGGATTGGACCTCGAGTGCACCAAGGAGGAGGAATACTACGAAAACCACTACTCCTGGTTTATCGCCGTTGTTCAACTGGCAATGAGGCAACACTTCCTCGTCTACCACTCCTGGTTTGTAGATCTGATCTCTTTAGTTTTCCACTTTCAGGGTTTTCTTACTTTTAATGGTCACTTGTATGATTTTAATCAGTTGATCTTGCCTTTACTAAACAATCTTAGTCCTAAATTTTCTCAAATGTTGTTCTCGCAAATACTGCAATCTTTCCATATGCTCAGATTGAATTTACTGAATTCTATTAGTACCGAATGAATTATGACTTTATAACTTTCATAGTATTCACCTTGGAATTACTAAATTTTTGTAGTTTCCATTTTTATTCAGGATGTGGTATTGCATTGTCTAAATAGTCGTAGTCCCAAATTTTATTATAGTGGGGATCCTGCAAGTACTGCATTTTGCAACTAGTGAATTTTATTGCGTATGGAATCTATCCACTTGGTCATGTTGCAACTACTGAATTTTATTAGAAGCAAAAAATTATGACAAGCCATACTTGAGAGTCTTTATTTCGTATTTACTAAACTTTTGTACCTTAAAAATATATTTAGAGATGATGATTTTGCATGGACAACATTTGGAGTTACTCATTTTTTCATTATTTTGGTCATGCATTTCATGATGAAAAACTACATACTTACAGGACCGACAAGAAGTGTCCGGCAATGCGCCAATTCTTTGTGCATAAAGGAATTGTTTTCTGCACAGTCGACAAAACATCTGAATCTGTCAAGTTATCTCATGCGGGAATCAAAATTCCTGAGAAAAAGTGGATCGATATTCAAGATCTTGTCAAGATCAAAGGGGACTGGAAGAGGGATGGAATGGCTAGTCTCGCCGCTAGAATCATCGATCCGTCGTACACCAAAATGAAGGAAGTTTTTGGGAGGAGACGCCGTTGTCTGATATAAACCTGAAGTATGCAGCCATAGATTCTTACGTGACCTACCGACTGTATGCTCAGATACATTTCTTTCAAACTTGCCTCGTGTTTTTCCCTAGATGCAATAGGGAAGACAAGCAAAGTGGAGGACTTTGTCGGAAATGCAGAATAGCTGAGCGTGACGCTGAAACTGCAAAGAGAGAGGCTGCAGCTGAAGACGCAAATAGGGAGGCTGCAGCTAAGGCCGCAAACATTGAGGCTGCAACTAAAGATAAGGAAGCCAAGGCCCCTACCAAGTGGGATGAACTTTTATATCGTCAGCGGTGGGAGGCCAATAACACAAGCGACTGATGGAATGATGGTTGTTGGTCTTCTAGGAAATATGGCAAGCGCATAAAGTGGTCTGATGAGGAGTGAATTTAATTTTACTACTTTCAGTTATGTTTCTATATATGTCTGGTAGCTTGTCAAGAACTTATGTTGGTCATGTGGAATTATTAGTGTACGAACCATGTTTAATATGTATGGAAATCATCATGACTTATTGTGTAATTAGATACTTGTGTTTGCGCCACGGTACGTAATGATGATAGCATGCATTCTATCTTGCCATGTTTTTTTGAAAATTTTAAAAATTTCACCCTCAAACTAAAAACAAGATTTAATTTGTGACGAAAGTACAGACACTACAATTTGAATCCTTCTAGATGCATGCTTGTGTGGTCGTACATCACATTTGGACCCTGTTTTGACCAAACCTTGTAAATTTCATAATAAAATTAGAAATTCTCAAATTCTTGTTAAACCTTGAAATTTGGTCATTATGTGGCAAATACTTTTCAAGGAAAATGTCAAACATGGAAAAAATTCCCCCTAGCGGTCCACTATCAAATGTGGGCTAGTTAGCTCAACGAGCATGTCCGAATACTCGATACAACCACTTGTATACCATTTTTTCATCTACCTTTCTTCAAATGACAAATTTGGCACAAGGGTGTATCACCATGTCCCTAATGATGCTAGAATTCTATCTAGCCATTATGGTTTCAAAATTTACAAAAATCAACCTAAAACTCATAAACATGGTTTCATTTGTCAAGCAAGTACCAAAACTAAAATACATAACCTTCAGATGCTTGTGTGGTTGTACATCACATTGAGAAGACATAACATCACTTGTACTTTTAGATGATTTCACAATCTCTCGAAGGACTTTGGTCAACCCTGGGTTGACCAAGCCTTGTAAATATCATAATAAATTGATAAATTCTCCTATAAAACCTTCAAATGTGTTCATTGTGTGGCAAATATATTTAATAAAAATGACAAACTTTTGAAAAATGTCCCCCTAGGACACTCTGTAATGTGGGGGTAGTTAGGTCAATGATCATGTCCGACTACTCGAAAGAGCAACTTGTGTACCAAGTTTTCATGTACTTTTCTTAAAATGGACTCAAATTTGGAAAAAGGGGGTATCACCACATTCCTAATGATGGTAGCATTGTATCTAGCCATTTTGGTTAAAAAATTTCAAAAATTTCACCTTCAAAATCAAAAAGGGCTTTCATTTGTGAAGCAAGTACCAAAACTACAATTTGAAACCTTCTAGTTTCATGCTTGTGTGGTTTTACATCAAATTGGTATCAGAAGATCAAATGTACTTTTTAGATGCTTTTACCAAACCACAATGATCCACATGACCACACACACTCAAGTGGATGTTGTGATGCATCTTATGTCCCACTAGTGCATCATTCCATATGTGGCCTACATCATGGCTTGCTGGCCATTTATAACCATGGTTTGACACATGGAGTCCCCATAGTCATTCACATATGTTCGTTTCAAACCACAATGATCCACATGACCACACACAATACAATGGATGTGGTGATGCAACTTCTATCACACTAGTGCATCATTCCATGTGGCAGCTGCATTCGAGTGGATTTCTTGGGATTTATGACCATGGTTTGACACATGGACTCCATAAATTCATTGCATGTGTTTTTTACCAAACCACAATGATCCACATGACCACACACACTCAAGTGGATATGTTTATGCAAATTCTATCACACTAGTGCATCATTCCATATTTCCATGTGGTAGCTGCATTGCTAGTGATGCTCTTTACATGGCGACCCAAGAGCTGGATGAAATTGGTTCCGCGCCACTTGCATGTAGTGGAATAGAGGTCCGCCATGCAGGATCCAAGTAAAAGCATACTTACATTTGCGTGTGCCGACCTTCCCTCGCAGACAGGTGGGACCATACATTTCCCCTCACGATTTATTTTTGCACCACCTTTAGACGGTCCCCGTGCCCACCCTCACTAATTACACCCACCACACCCCCTCCTTGTATTCCTACTCAAACAACTGCTTTCCTCCCTGATGCCATCCCTCATGAATCCATCTGCCTCTGGATCACACCGCTTCCATTAATCGCCTGATTCCAGCCTCCATTTGCCACCATGGATAAACCATGGGGATGCTTTTGCACGCAAGCATGCGAATGCGTATGAAGACGACGACGACGCGGCTGGCCATGGCAATCGCCACCGCGAGGATTGGGGATGGCCGAACTGAAGGGAATATGCCTTGAGAGGCAATAATAAAGTGGTTATTATGTATATTCCAAGTATATGATAGATGTTTATTTTGCATGCTATAATTGTATTAATAGGGAAACATTAATACATGTGTGTTTAATAAACAAACAAAAAGTTCCTAGTTATGCCTCTCATAAACTAGCTCGTTGATTAACAAGATGATCAAGGTTTCCTGATCATGGACATTGGATGTTGTTAATAAAAACGTCACAACATTAGTGTAATGGTGTGATGAATATTCATCCAAAGTATAGCATTGCGATCAAAGTCATTGAGTTTATATTGCTATAACAACATACGAAGTGATCCTAATCTTTATACCGTGAGATCATGTCAATCACTAACACCGAAAGAGTATCTTGATAGTATCAATCATCACACCATAACAAGATGATTATAAAGATGGGTTCGTACTACTAAAGTGTTATGTTGAGGCCCATGGATAGACAGTGGAATTTGTTCATCCCGATTACGGATAGATATGCTCTGAGCCCTCTCGGTGATATCACATTGGTTAGCTTGCAAGCAAATGATTTGATCACTAGAATGTTATATCACGGGAACGAGAAAATAGTACATGTCGGTAAAATGATCAAACTAGGTATGTAGATACCGATGGAATCTTGGACATGTAATATATCGCGAAACAAAATGATTAAGATACTAGCATAAAAGGTTCTCGCGATCACAAGAAAGTAATCGATGAATGTGTGGGAGTCAGTATGGATTTCCAGGTCCCGCTTCTGATTATTGATGTAAGAGGGGTCTCGATCATGTCCGAATTATTCGTGAATCATAGAGAGACACACTTAAGAGACACCGACATCCATTTGGAGAAAAAGTTTCATGCCGGAAAGAATAACAAGCGCAGTAATTTATTTCAATAGATACCAAAACGGGTTTCCGGGTGAAATTGTAGAAAGTGTTTTGCATGTGAATTGAAATACTATCAAGGGTTATATGTGAATGTTTTTCATTAAAGTAATTGATGAATGCTGAATAAATAAAAGGAGTTTTATTTAATGAGAGTTTGCATTAAATTTTCGAAATTTAATGTGAATTTGAGTGTTTTTGAGTGGTGGGAATTGAAGACATTTTTGTGAGTGGAGTGTCCCCACATGAATGAAGGAGGAGGGCAGTCCCCATCACTGGCCACCCCCCCAGGTGCCCCCCTCCTACAAAGGCCCCTCTCCTCCTCTCTCCTCCACACCTCCTCGTGAAGGATCTCTCTCCCCTTATAGTATTTATTCCCCATGGTCTCGGATAGCAGATACATAAGTTCTAGTGCCTATTCGGCAAGAAAGAGTTGTCCTTCCGCTGCATTGCTGGAGGGAGGAGGCGGAGGTTGCTCGGGTGCCTCGAAAGTTTGCGAGCGGCGCCCACTTGATATCTGGCGCTAGGACTTCCTCTCGATCTTGAGATTGGCAAGAGATCGTCTACATCAACCACGAGTTGAACCTCGTTAAGCTTTGTCGATCTTCAAGGGTATGTTCTCTACAGATGTATATCCGCCTGTTGCTTGTATCTAGTAGATAGATCTTGGTACATAGTTGTTCCCATCATAGGAATTTTTTTGTTTTCTATGCTACAAACCCTACATGAACCTCATCCCTGCGAACGTGTACAGGGTCGCCAAGGAGTTAGACATCGTCACCGCTGGTCGCCTGGGTCACTGCATCCCTACATTTCGCCCGCCGATCCAGGAAATCGAAGAACAACCGTTTGGCATGCCAGGCCTTCTTTACCCGATAAAGATATGGCCAAACGATCGCGACCCATGTAAGTTCCAGTATCTTGCTTGTTGACTCAGTCATTCCGTTGATTCATATGTGCTAAACTTTTGTCGGAATCCTATGTTCCTTCAATCGAATGTGTTGTGTGCATGCGCAGTTTGAACAAATTGAAGCATTTAAGACTATTCTTTATAGAGGAAGTTGTGCTTGCACTTGATATTCTGGTATTTTCGTAGTGATACAGTCTTAATTTAGGTGATAGCTTGTAACATCCCAAAAATATTAAACAAGATTATCAAGTTCTAATCACCCAAATTTAGGGTTAACAAAATCTTTTGTTATTAAAATTAATATAAATGCATGTGTGTGTGATGAATGCATGAATGCTTGCAATGCCATGTTTAATTGATATGAATGGCCAGGATTGGTTTAAAGATGAAAACAAGATCATCTAGACCATTTCCAAGCAGAACCAAATGAAGTGAAATTCAAATATAAACATTATGAGCAAATGGTCATTTTGACCAAAGTTAACCACTAGACCACTTTGAGTGTTCCTAACCTAAGTTTTCTAACAGAAAGAAATCCAATTATTTTCACCCCTTGCTAGACCAAGTAAAAGTGAACCCAAGCCCACTTTGCAAACCAACAGAAACAGATTTCAAATCTATTCAAATGACAATTCAAAGTTGAATCAAGTATAGGTACTAAGATCACCATTTCTCAAAAACCACTCACCTTGACAAACTCAAGCAACTAGATACTACCAAGAATGTAACCAAAGTACTCATCAAAATTAATCCAAAAATTCAAAACTAAATTTCATGTGGCCATTTCATCAAACAGGTGGTGAACATAGTAATTACTGCCTAACAATCACTGTTTGTGATCAAAGCTTTGTCCAATTCTTGTCCCCAATTCTCTACCCGTGTCTCCCCTAGTGACTACCAATGCATTGAACAAGCTAGCAAGCTACCCCTTGCACCAGTGAAGCACCAACCGAAGCCACCATGGCCAGTCGACCATGGCCACGCTTGGAGCAAATGCCGCGCTCGTCCATGATATCTAGGAGGCAGCCCACCGTCCACCACCACCCCTTTTCCAGCCCTCGAACGCAGCCAGGCCCTGGACCACCCAACAATCGTCGTGTCCATTTCTTCTCTGCCATGCCGAGAGCGCCAGAAGCGTAGTTGGCACGCACGCACACGCCACGCCGCCTCACCGCCTGTACCTGCAATCACCGCGACACACCAACCCTAGACATGCCCGTTCGCCGCCGCGCGACTAGTAGCAACTTTGCATCGTCGAAAACACCATCAGTGCCACTTAGAGCATCGACCCATTCCGACCAACCTCGACCGCCCTGTGCCATGCCATTAAGCCCTTGAGGATCACCATGAGACCGCACACCGGCCTACAGCCTCCTCCATACCGTTAGCTCAATCGTGATCGTTGTCACCGACAAGCTCGCCCATGCCGCCGCCCTCTCACTCGGCTATACAAGGAGGACACCCCTCGCCTCAATTCGCCACACCATATCACTCCCATCTTCTCACAAAACACCCCTTACCCTTCCCCGGAGCAAGGCGAGCACCAGGCTACCAGAATTTGGCCGGAGTCTGCCGCTGCCGAGGAGGAGCGAAGCCGTTGATTGGATCCACCCCAGGAGCCGCTGTGACCACCATTCGAACCACCATCGTCGACAACGTCGTTCGCCCCCATCGATGACCCTTGCTGGAGCCTAGGTGAGCCACCATGTACCCCCACTATCGCTGTTAGGGTTCGTTCTCGTTGGAGTTGATCGACGGAGATGACACACCCTAGTCGTAGGATCTAGTCTAATCGCACGGCCCAGAGGGCAACTTACGCCGCTAGACTGAGTGCGCTGCGATGGGACCGCTCTAGTAGAAGCATGGCTACTTGTGGTTGTTGGGACGACCCAGTTTAGTTCCCGCGCAACCTAGTAGATTCAAATATAGATTTTCCAATTTAGTTCAAACCTAGTTCTTTCAGTAGATTCAAAAATCAATTCAGAGAGTTTTGCTAAAAAAATTGCATGAAACCATTTTTTTAGAAAGGTATTGAAATCATTAATCCAATCCCGTTTGATTCAAACCATTTGAAATTATACATCACCTATAGTAAACATAACAAGGCAGAGAATTTTCTGCATTCAAACATTTTTCAAAAATCAACCATAAATGCTTTTGAGTTGATTCCAACTCTCAAAAATCACATTTGACCAGATCTTTCTGAATATATAAAAATATTTAGGTTTACTTGCAGTAATCTTGGAAAAGTATTAAAAGAATGCCCCATAGGCATTTCTAGTCACTTTAATTATTGAAAATAATAATGTTAAACCTTATTAAATTGTGACACCACTTTAAATCACATTGCCAAGTATTAAAATATGTGGTGATGACATGTGTCAACATGATCCCATATTTTAATTCGATAATATTAAATCTTAAGTAGTTTTCGAGAATATTTATTTCATGTGATGATTATGATGATGCTAGATCATCTAGTGTGAACCTTTGTGTGCCAAATAGAAGTAGTTAAGTAATTTTTGGTGATTGTGTACCTTGTATTTATTTATAGATGCTAGTATCGACCAAGGCTACGAGGAGGAGGAGTACGTAAACTTCTAAGAACCAGTAAACTTCAACTACTCAAGGCAATCTAAGCTAAACCATGCATGCCATCCTACGCATGCAATTACTATGCACTAACACTGCAAACTTTGCAAGATAGATAACCTATGTAATGCATTAGGCATGCTTTGGTTATGCAACCTTGATTATACCAAATCCCAGTTTTGGTAAGTTTTGGAAAGATAGTATAGATTGCATAAAGCGCATGAAACTTGGCCTAAGTTAGTTAGAACTAGATGTCATACTGAGGCATGAGATTGGATTTGGATAAGTCACACTTGATTAGCACCCCTCATTAGTGATTACCCCCAATTTTAGTGGCTAGTGCTAAGCATAAAATTTGATCACTTTAGATGGGAATACTTGGTGAAAATGATTATGAAAACCATAGAATGATGAGTCATTATAATGAAATGTTTTGACATGTGTTATGAACACCAGATAATTTGATGATGAAAATGTTGAGGCATGAGCCTTAGCCCTTTATAAAAACTGATGGTTGGGTTCGGATGCGATACCATTCCAATTTTACCGTAAAACCATAATACCAGAATTTGGGTAGGGCTTGACTAGAAGTTTATATATCTTAGTATGGGTTCCCTTGCGGAAGAGGTTTGATCTGAGGATATCTCATGATGAATGTCCACCTGTGCAGTTCCCAAGATGACAGATGATCATGGTTGGCAGGCCAAACTCATAGGGGAGGTGCCCATACTAGGGTGTGTAATTGAAATGTTAGGATTGATTATCCGCATACTAAGTATGGTGATTCAGGATTGTTCCTGACGGATGTATCGAATGTTGTGGTGAAAGTGTACCATCTTTGCAGAGTGTCAAACTATTCGAATAGCCGCGTCCGCGGTTATGGACAGTTGGAGTGGCCTTACTGTTCTGTTGTCAGATGTTTTCAAATTTACTTGTGAAATGAATTATGACTTTGACTTGACCACAACAGGGATATGAACATGAAAACTAAGTTCCCACTTAGGTGTTGTAAAACCTTAAACTAGTTTTCTTTACTTCTAAACTCAGTTAGAGATAAACTTGGATTTTTGCAAATAAACATAGATCTTAGGATTCCAACTAAATATAATTACTTGTTAGTGATAGTTTGCGAGTACTTAAAGAGTACTCATGGCTTCGTCCCTAACTATTCCTATGGCCAGACTATGAGGAGGACTACTAGGATGATGGACAACAGGAAGTCTATGACAACTAGGATCATCTCCCATCGTCAGCATTGCATGTGACCCTGAAGATGGAGCTTTGACCACGCTGCCATTATTATATTATTCCACTATGTTGATTGTATTAAGACTAGATCATGAGATCCTTTATTTGTAAGACCTTTATTATGGTTTGTAATGGATGATGAACTATGGTACCAATCTGTTATGTCTCGCAAAAATGGTAATCCTGGGATTGCGATGTATGGCATAATAGGCATCTGGGATTAAAAATCTGGGTGTTGACATAGTTGAGGTGTCAATTTGGATTTGGAATGGAATGCCTGCTAGGTGATATTCTGTTTTCTAAAAAAATAAACAAACAAGATGATTTAAGACTATTATGTCTCTAGTTTATGATCACCGTCAGGAGTTTGTTCGGGGGAAGCTTTGGTCCTACTCTATATATTGGGTATTTTTGTAGTGACACAGACAGAATTTAGGCGAGAGTGTAGGAGACAGTCGTATATAATACTTTAATTCGAGCATAGTTGTGTCAAATTGTATTTGCAATGGAATCCATGCTAGGTGGTTCTACCAACTGACAACAAACTATTGCAGAATGTTCATGCAAAACTGATGGTGCTGGATAAGTGGTCGCAATCAGTAGTGTTGAATATCAAGGAGACAGAGGAGGCGGAAATGGATGATGAGCAGAAATGGGTGGGTGGCAAAGGCGAGTGGCTGGTCCTTTTATCCCAGGATGGGAGTACTCGGACTCTAAAAAATGTCTACAGATCGTTGAGACTTACACCGCCATCTGTAGTGGGTGTCGGCATTAATGCATTCAACCATGGGTAGACACCGTCAAAATCTGAATTCACTTACAGGTTCAACATTGCAGAACTTGAGCTCCTGAAGGTACAACTCACATAGAAGCCTCTCCTTATATGGAATACTTGGCACTACAACCTCTTAGCGGTGTTCGACAAGGCAATCACATTCATTAGATTCCCAGATGACAATGAATGGACAGTCTTGCACGACGACCATCTGTGGCCGGAGAAGTATGTCGATGCCGTCTTCACCTCCAGCATTTATGACAACACACCGCAACACATTTACGCAGTCACTGAACCTAGTGACGACGTGCGTGTTTGGGAGTTGTTCACCTAGGGTGAGTCATGTGTCATATATCATGTAAATTCCCATTCAAAATGCTGCTTACTGACTGAAGGTAACACGCAGGTACACACGGAGCCCCACACATCATTCTAGCTCTGGTGATCGAGGATGCAGTAGTAGATGCTGATACTATATCATGGAGGTGGTTCCTTGCACCTCACAGAGACGATGTCAACCAGGGTGCTGAACTCATGTGGATTCATATTAGGGGAGCACTAAACAGCGTTGGTGATTCAATAGAACAAATGGGGACACAACTTTCTTCATACCCATCGCTGCGGTGTCACGTTTTCTCGAGGTCCGCGTGTCCATCAAAAGACCCAATAGAACAGGTGCGAGCAGTCGACAATGCGAAGGACAATCTTTGTTTCTTGGGATTAACCACCCTTTCTTCCTCAGATCCCCTAAAGCTGTTGACCCAGTAATTGCTCAGGCAGCCCCCACTCCTGATCATGATGCTGGTGGTGGTGGTGGAGCTGATGAAGAACTAGCTACTGCTTCTCCTGGTGAAGCTGATGAAATACTTGCTAATGCTGCTGGTGTAGCTGGCGAAATACTTGTTGATGCTGCTGCTAGTGAAGCTAATGAGATACCGACTGAGGCTTCTGCTGGAGTCCAGGGAGAACATGGTGCTGTTGTTGCTGAGGTGGAAGCACTTCCAGTGTTGATAGCAAACTTGTGTTTGATGCGCACTAACGCGTTTATTATGTTAACACCCCAGATCCGACTTGGAGCTAAATCCATGTTGGGGGGAGGTGGCCTGCCATAGGCTCATCAGTGGGGTCTTATAATTTTATAGAGAATGAGAGACGGCCAAGCGCAGCACTCGGGTTTGTTTCGACGATGCCACTAGCTCCAGTGGCCTGTTCGCCGACTGGCTCGCCGGAAGTTCCAGCGGTGTAAGACTGCTTTGCTTATTTGTGTAAGAACAAGTTAAGACTATTTGTGTAAGACTAAGTTATGCCTAACTGCATAATATTTCGTGAAGCCCAGCTTTCCTTTCCCTGCCCACAACAGCAAAATTGAAGCATAGAACTTCCAAGGGTCATGTGTATACCAGACATTTTGCTCGGGATAACAACCACTTCAAGTTAATTGCTGTTTCAAGTTGGCAATACTTCCGATAGTGTTATTGTTATGAATGTGTATGTATTTGAACGCATCACTAGAATTTGCCACCTATTGATGATTGATGACATGGATCTAGCTTCTCTTCGTATATTTGCATTCAATCGCTCATGGATCAGAATTACTACATGTGCATAGAAAAACAGTGAAATTGAAAGAGGTACAACACATGATCTTTTTGAAACAACTTGCACTTGCATATAATTCACAGACAGAGAATACAACAGGACCAGACCATCAATCTGACGGGTAGCCGTCGTAGTAATCATAGTGGGTTCTACCATATTCGCCATAAGGCGGCACCATCTGTAGCTCAGAATGCTCGACGATTCTGCAATACTCCCCCAGCAATCGATCTAGTTCGAAAGGATGGTCATTGATCCATAATCCTCCTATTCCATACCCATGGACAACCCATGGCTCCTCTTCCCATGCAAGAGCCTCAAAGTTGTAAGATCTAATCTCAGCTAGGTCCGTATAGTAGATGCTTCCGGCCTGCACCATGGGTACCTTGGCACTGTTAACACAGATGCACCGATTGTCAAAAACAAAGAGAGAACGGCTGCCGATGCCTCTGACCGGCTGAAGGACACGGTTCTGTGTATCAACCCGGTAAACAACGGGCCTGCCTCCATAGACCGGTCCACTCACAATGAACAACAACTCGTCATCGGACTTAACGAGGTAAAAACGATTCTACGAGTACCGGCAGCCCGGAACAGGGCCTACAATGGTGGCACGCATCTCTAGGGTCTGTGCGGTGCGCTATATCTGGACATCTTCATGACAGCACCAGGCATAGTCGAGAGGATAGACCTGTATCTGTCTGTGACCAAAACATCACCGACATTAGAAGTCATGCTCCGGAGTCCCGCGAAGTCATTCGGCGTGTACCACCCTTCACCAAACATAGGGAAACTTACTTCCTACATGCCCTCGTCCATCCACCGAATGATGGTGTTCTGAAGGTTTGATGTAAACACCATCAACAAAGGGAACATCGTCATAGCGACAGAAGCCACCTGCTCGGTCGGTATCTCCACCCTCAGGCGCTTGATAGCGCTCGAGAAGGGGTTGTACAACCGTGTCTTGTATGGCTGGACCCTCTGTCCAAGCACAAGGAGGCCGCCGGTTGTGCTACCGACGTAAAAGTACCTTCCAGAGACACATAGAGGGGGAGAGAGAGAGAGGAGAAGCAGAGATTCAGTAAAGGTAAACAGACAGAGATTCAATCAAGGTAAACAAGTAGATGTAGAAACAAAACTTGAAAAACATATCGTATAGGAGGTGAACGCAAAAAAAGAATCGCATATATACAGATGAATATCAACAAAGCACCTGCGAATAACCCGACTAATCGTCTTCTCAAGGTAGCGGCCGGTTCTCACGTTCAGCAACATGATGACGGCATCGTCTACCCCATACTCCTCCGAGAACTGGTTCTCTAGAACAATCCAGTTGGCTGGTATAAAGCGCTCCTCCGTGAAGTCGCGCCAGGCGCTATAGACTGCCCAGAAGGCGGCGTAGTAGTCAAAGTCGTCCGTCGACAGGAAGATGTCACCTATCTTCTGCACGACTCCCTCAGGGAGATCAGCCCACGGTGAATCTTGCTGCTTGTTCCGACCATGGATGATGGTGTTCGTGTGGTCTTAGTCCATTCAAATGGCAGAGGAAGCAGTCCTAGAGACATAAATTTATTAAAGAAGGCCTGGGAATGCCAAGGGAAGCGTGTGGAAACGATACGACCGCATGCACACAGCAACCGCAAGCCCAAACGCCAAAATCCCGGATGCAATATCTCTCGTCGGTTCCATTCCTATCAAGTAAATGCGGGGGTTGCTACACGGGCAAGTTAATGCGGGGGGTTGCAGCTTCAAGTTTACTAGTATCGAGGAAAGTAAGGTGCCACGATCATATAAAATGAATAGCTCATACAAACAGCTAGCAACACTTCCGATAGTGTTATCGTTACATATTTGAACGCATCACTATAATGTTCCACCTATTGATGATTGATGACGTGGATCTAGCTTCTCTTCGCGTATTCGCATTCAATCGCTCATGGATTTGTTCCCATATTTTTTGGAAATGGTTGATGAACTCCACTCTCTTGGCAACATGCTTTGTCAACGAGCCCTTGTTGATGCAATGCAAAGTACAGACTATGGTCTTCTTTGTTATCCCATTTAGGTTCTCTGTTTTTCTTCATCATGGAGCTACTAATTTCAAATGAAATTCTAGTAAACAACATATCAGTACATGTTTTCTACCATAATCACAAGAAGAAAACCAGATGGAATCTCACCTTGTTGGCATTGTGCCAAACAGAGTGGATGTGGCCTTGGGGTTAGGAGAGTAAGGCTCCCTGGGTGCTGCGGGTGTGACCACAGCGACGGCGAGCTCAGATTTTGGAGGAGGACAACATGACCGAAATCTCGTCCTGATGTCATGCCATGGGTCGAGCTTTGGTTTGGGAGGAGGCGGGCGAGACCGATCAGGTTCAGCCGGGTGCCCGATCTCGCCACTAAAGGAATTCCCTCCCAGCTCCGTCCCATGGCGGTGGCCACAGATCACCCCTTTGGGGAAGAAGAAGACCATGTCAAAAAGACCGTTTGAACACGAGGGCGCCAGTGCTGCAAGTCTACATGGCAGCCAGGATGGCAGCAACCTGATGGTCAAAAGTGATATGCGGGGCCCAATTTGACGGGCGTTAGCCAGTTTTCCCGTGTTCAAATGGTTTGTTGAATTCGTGCCAAAAAAGATCCTCTGAGCATTTGGCACGCCAACACGGGGTATCGCGATCCAATACCGATGAAGTCGGACCCCGCGTTGCCTTGGCGCTTCAACTTTTGGTCCGTAAGTTAAAAATCTCCTCCCATGCTATCGCCGTCAATGCAGTAAACCTAGTCGACATCCCATGCTGGCTAAATTGGATAGAAAAAAGCATTGCCTGGAGTCCTGAAGATCACGTGCCCATAATCGAGTACCCATAGCGAGTAGCCCAGGTCATCAAGCCAATATTGGCTGACTACTGGCTGCTAAAGACGCCGATGAACAGAGGAAGCTCCATCAACATCATGTACCTAGAAATGTCTAGGTGTTTGCAACTCCCGCATTCCATGGCCGAATCGACCCTCTACACCTTCCACGGCATTGTCCCGGGTCGGAAGGCATATCTAATCGGCAAGGTGATGCTATCAGTCACCTTCAGCACGCCAGGGAATTTCCGCACGGAGTGGATCTTCTTTGAGCTGCTAAACATCTAAAGCCCGTATCACTACGTGCTTGGGCAGCATGCGTTCACAAAATTTGTGGCTGCCCCCCATTATGCATACAATATGATGAAGCTCCTGGGCCCTCACGACATCACCACCGTGCGCGGTGACCCGGATATGGCCGTGGAATGCGAGGAGAATACCACCTAGCTCGCCGAATCCATTATCGCCAAGAAACAAACCATGCCGACAAACTCGCCAAATAAACGAGAGGGATCGATAAAGAAGACCCCTCCATCTTGAAGAAGCCAACCATGGCAAGGTCCACACCTGCCACCTTCGAGGCCTCTACACAAAATCGCCAAGTCGAGCCCGTCCCAAGTGAATCAAGCCAGCGGGTCACCGTGGGTACAAACCTCACTCCCGCAGAGGAAGGCGTGCTCATCGAGTTCCTCCGTGAGAATCGCGACATCTTTACATGGATGCCACCGACATGCCTGGTGTCCCGAGAGAACTTGTTGAGCACAAATTCAATGGCAACCCAAAAGTGTGGCTCATAAAGCAGCCACTGCGACCCTCTAATCAAGAGCGTCGTCGTGCAATCGCCTGTAAACTACAACGGCTACTCGCTGCAAGGTTTATCCGCCCCATCAAATACTCTAAGTAGTTGGAAACCTGGTCCTAGTAGTCAAGAATAACAACACGTAGAGGATGTGTACTGACTACACTACCCTCAACAGTGTCTTCCCCAAAGAGGAATCCATACTTCCGCGAATCGATCAGATCATCGACTCGATTGTAGGATCTGAGTTGATATGTCTCTCTTATGCCTACTCTGGGTTCAACGAGATCAAGATGGCGAATGAGTACGAGGATAAGACGGTATTCATCACGCCATTCAGAGCATTCTGCTACACCGCCATGACCTTTGACCTCACGAATGATTGGTAAACCTACCAAAGGTGCATGCAGGAGTGCCTGGTGAGCAAAATTGGCCGCAACATCCACGTGTACATCGATGACATGCTAGTAAAGTCGACTCGGAAGGACGATCTCCTTGCCGACCTCGTGGAAACTTTCACAAATCTGCGGAAGTACAAAATCAAGATTAATCTGGAGAAATGCATGTTCAGCGTGCCCAACGGACAAGTGTTGGGGTATGTCGTTACCAAACCCGAGTGCTTGCGCGACATCTAGAAGCTGGTGGGATGCGTCGTGGATCTCAGTCGCTTTATCCCTCGGCTTGGCGAAAATATAATACCTCTTTCCAACCGCATGCGTAAGAACCCTACATTCGTGTGGGACAGAGAGGCCGACAACACGCTCGCCTCATTAAAAGTAGTGCTACTCGCGGGACCGGTGATTTTCACGCCCATGCACAAGGAGCCGCTGCTCATGTACCTGGCGTCCTGCAGTCGAGTGGTCAGCATCGTAATGGTCGTCGAGCGGCCTAAGGAGGGCAAGTAACGACTCTCCCATCGCCCGATGTAGTACCTCAGCGAGGTCCTCACCTATTCAAAGCAGTGTTACCGTAGTACTTGAAACTGGTTTACGCGGTCTTTTGAGCGCAGCGACGGCTCCCGCACTACTTCTAGGAGCACCCCATTACGGTCGTCTCCTCTTCCCCACTCCAAGAAATCATCCGCAATCGCGATGCAATAAGGCGAGTGGCCAAGTGGGCTGTCGAAATAGGCGTCCACAACATCAAATATGAGCCATGAAAGGCGATCAAGTTGCAGGCCCTTGTCGACTTCCTCGCCGACTGGGAGGAGGCGCAGCAGCCCGAGTTGGTTCCCTACCTCCATTATTGGTCCCTCTACTTTGATGGGTCCAAGAATGCGGATGGTGCTGGAGCCAAATTCGTCCTCATGCCCCCAAAGGCGACAAGCTCCGCTACGTGCTTTAGCATGACTTCACACCTTGTACCAACAACATGGATGAATACGAGGCCCTCCTCCACGGCATGCGAGCTACCAAGGAGATGAACATCAATCGCCTCAAGTTCTACGGCGAGTCTGACCTCGTCGCCATCCAGGTCACCGGCACCGGCATCGGCAACACTATCGCCCCTAATATGCTAGCGTAACGGAAAGTGGTGGATCAACTCGGAGTCTACTTTGCTGGCTATTCTATCGAGTCGGTCGGAGGAAGAATGAAGAGGCCGATGCACTCTCACTCATTAGGTTGGCTAGCAAAACACCACCTTCAGGAATCTTCGTAGACATCATCAACAAACTGTCAGTCTCTCAGCCAAAGGAGATTTACATTGGGATACCGCTCCAGCCCGACTCGGCCCTTGTCGCGATGACTACTGAATCAAGAGACTAGACCAAGCCCTAAATCGCCTACCTCGAGCACAAGACTCTACCAAAGCATGAGGTCCAGGCTCAGATGATCGTCCGCCGCTGCAAGTCCTTCATCATCATCAACGACGAGCTCCACAAAAGAAGCGTGATAGGCATGTTTTAGCGATGTGTCTCGCCAGAATAGGGGCTCCGGATCCTTTAGGACATCCACACTGGGGACTGCGGCCAACACACTCGCGCAAGGTCACTGGTCACCAAGGCTATGTGACATGGCTTCTACTAGCTCACCTCCCATGCCGATGCAATTAACATCATCCAGTGTTGCGTCGGGTGCCAAAAATATGCCGACTAGATGCACATCCCTAGTTCGGAGCTCAAGACCATCCCAATCACGTGTCCGTTCGTCGTATGGGTTAGAGATATGGTTGGTCGATTCAAAACAGTGACCTTCGGGTTCACAAACCTCTTGGTCACAGTCGACAAGTTCACAATATGGGTTATGGCAAAGCACATAAAAAAGTGTGATGGGAAGACGGCCACCAAATTACTCAACAAACTCATATACCAACATGGATATCCCCACAGTATCATCACTGATAACAGAACAAACTTTGCTAAGAGATCCATGGCAGAATTCCTCCAGGAACATGGAATCCGACTCGACCTCTCCTCAGTCGCCCACCCTGAATCAAATGGATAGGCTGAGCAATCAAATCAAAGCTTTCTCCACGGCTTCAAGTCGTGGTTACATGTTCCCCTCAAGCGCACGCCGAGATGCTGGGTCGAAGTACTCCCATCCATGCTTTGGGGAATTCGCACCTCGTCAATCGTTCAACAGGCTTTACCCCATTCTTCATGGTGTACAAAGCCGAGGTGGTCATGCCAAGAGACCTCGAGCCTGACTCGCGCCGAGTAATCCATTATGCGGAGGAAGATAACAATGTCTCCTTTCAAAATGTGATCGACCAACTAGACGAAGCCCGTGACCTAGCTTGATCCTGAACCGTGATCTACTAGCAGGGCCTCCGCTGCTACAACACCTGCCGAATCCAGACTCGCACCTTCTAGGAGGGTGACCTTGTCCTGCGACTCATCCAGGACAAGAAAGGCATGCACAAGCTATCCCCGTCATGGGAGGCACCATTCGCCTTGACAAATCCAAACAACCAGATACTACCTAGTATGTGCATAGTACACTCACCAAGTTCCAAACAAAAATTCAAATATGAATTTCTTTCGGCCATTTCATCAAACACTTGGAGACAGGAAACAAATTTGGCCAAACTTCACTGTTTTGAGCACTAATTTGGCTAAACCTTATTCACCATTGATCACCCTTGTCTCCCCCAGTGCCAACCAATGCACTGAACCAACCTAGACCCCTACCATTGCACCATGTCGTGCACACCCGAGCCAACCCCAGCCAGCCGACCATGGCTAGCTAGCAGGAGCAAGCGCCATGCCTAGCCACCATGTCCAGGAGGCACGCCACCGTCCACTGCCACCCCTTGTCCAACTCTCGAGCCCTGCCAAGCCGTGGACCACCGAGAACGCACGCGCCCAGTTTATCTCTACCATGTCCAGAGCACGCCAGCTCGGCGCACTCGACACGCTCGCGCAGACCGCGCCTCGCCTTCGCCACCCATGCATGCAATCACCGCGACACCAAGAACCTCCCAGACAACACCGTTCACTGCTACGCGACACATAGCACCCGTGCATCGTCAAAACCACCGTCGGTGACGCTCATAGCGTCGACCCGTTCCGACCAACCTCGACTGCCCCTTGTCGCGCCATCAAGACGTTGAGAACCGCCAAGAGACAACGCACCGTCCCCTACCTTCAGCCATGCCCGTAGCTCACTGTAACCCCGACCCCGACGAGCGCTTCCCATGTCGCTCGGCCTCTCTGGCTCTCCTATAAAAGTAGGACTTCCCCGCTTGTTTTCTTCACACCATCTCACTCCCCACCTCTCACTGATCTTTCCCACTTCTTCTCGAGCAAAACAAGCGGCGTCGCATTATTCGAAACTGGCGCTCTTGGAGAGAAGGTCCCACTATCTTGCTGTGCTCGATTGGTCCGGCGAGTTAAATTCCAAGAAACCCGATTAGTTTAAATTTAGGTTTATCTAATTAGTTCCAAACCTAGTTCTGGCAGTAGATTCAAAATTCAATTTAGAGAGTTTTACTGAACCAAATATCATGAAACTAATTTTTCTAGAAAGATATGGAAATTCTTAATCCACGCCCGTTGGATTCAAACCGTTTGAAATTATAGATCACCTATAGTAAAAATAACAAGGCAGAGTCTTTTCTACATTCAAACATTTTTCAAAATTCAACCATAAATGCTTTTGAGTTGATTCCAACTCTCTAAAATCACTTTTGACAAAACCTTTCTGAATATGTAAAAATATCTAGGTTTACTTGCAGTAATAATGAACAAGTAAAAAAAGATTGCCCCATAGGCAGTTCTAGCCACTTTAATTAATTAAAATAAAAAGGTTAAACCTTATTAAATTGTGACACCACTTTAAATCACATTCCCAAGTCTTGAACTATGTGGTGATGACATGTGTCAACATGATCCCATATTTTAATTGGAGAATATTAAATCTTAAGTAGTTTTTCAATGAGAAGAAATTACTTTTCTAAAATAAAATAAATAAAACTAATGCTTTAATCCTTGTGATGATTGTGATGATGCTAGATCATCTAGTGTGAGCCCTTGTGTGCTAAATAAAAGTAGTTAAGTATTTTTTGGTGATTGTGTACCTCGTATTCATTTATAGATGCTAGTACCGACCAAAGATACAAAGAGGAAGGAAACTACTATGAGGAAGAAGCTGAGGAGAACTTCAACCACTGCACTGCACAAGGCAAGCTAACACTTGCAACTGTGAAAGCTAGATAACCTATGCAATGCATTAGACATGCCTTGGTTATACCACTTGATTATACTAAATCATAGTTTTACTTGCAAGCTTGATTATTTTATTTATTTGTCAAAGCTCCTTAGTTATGTTTACTTAGTGACTTTTAAATTTTGGAAAGATATTAGAGGTAGCATAAAGAGCATAAAAGTTAGGTAGAACTTAATGTCATACTGAGGCATGGGATTATACTTAGATAAGTCACACCTAATTACCACCCCTCATTAGTGTTTAGCCCCAACTTTAGTGGCTAGTGCTAATCATAAAACTTGATCACCTTAGATGGGAATACTTGGTGAAAATGGTTATGAAATCCGTAGAATGATGAGTCATTCTAATGAAATGTTTTGACATGTGTTATTGAACACCAGATGACTTTGATGATGAAAATGTTGAGGCATGAGCGTCAGCCCTTTATAAAACTGATGGTTGTATTCGGATGCGATATAATTCCAGTTTTACTGTACAACCACAATACCCGAAATTGGGTAGGTCTTGACTAGAAGTTTATATACCTTAGTATGGGTTCTCTTGCGGCCGAGGTTTGAGTTGAGGCTACCTCGTGATGATTGACCACCTGTGCAGTTCCCAAGATGACACATGGTCATGGTTGGGAGGCCAAACTCATAGGAGAGGTGCCTATACTAGGGTGTGTAATTGAAAGGTTAGGATTGATTATCCGCATATTGAGTATGGAAAATTTAGGATTGTTCCTGGCGGATGTATTGAATATTGTGGTGAAAGTGTACCACCTCTCCATAGTGTCAAACTATTCGAATACTCGCGTCCGCGGCTGTGGACAGTTGGAGTGGCCATACTGTTTCGTCGTCAGATGTTTTCAAATGACTTGTGAAATGAATCATGACTTTGACTTGACCACAACAGGGTTTTGAACGTGTAACTTAAGTTCCCAATTAGGTGTTATAAAACATTAAACCAGATTTCTTTATTTCTGAACTCAGCTAGAGATAAACCTAGCTTTTTGCAAAACAACCTAGATCTTAGGATTCCTACTTGAAACCTCTTTACCTGTTAGTGATAGTTTGCGAGTACTTAAAGAGTACTCATGGCTTTGTCCCTGGCTATTCCTATGGCCAGACTATGAAGATGACTATCAGGATGGTGAACAACAGAAAATCTACGACAACTAGGATCATCTCCCATCGTCAGTATTGCCTATGACCATGAAGATGGAGCCTCGCCCACGGTACTGTTATTATATTATTCCGTTGTGTTGATTATACTAAGACTGGATCATGAGATCCTTTATTTGTAAGATCTTTATTATGGTTTGTAATGGATGATGAACTATGGTACCAATCTGATAGTTCCCGCAAAAATGGTAATCCTGGGATTGTGATGTATGGCATAACAGACATCTGGGATTAAAAATTCGGGTGTTGACACAACACCTGCTCGTCGCGTCATCGTCCGTGCCTGCCGGCAGCCATCTTAGGGACCACGACGTGTCCAACCGCACCTGGATCCATCGACAGCGGCGCTCGAGGACACCGCAACATAGAAGCTTTTACCTGACGCACCCGAGAAGCGCGATGCACCAGCAGAGACGGAGAAGCGCCAAGCAGCATCCAAGATGGAGGGGTGCTGGAGGATGGCCTGCAAGACCACCATGAAGAAGGCCAGGATGAATGGAGCGGCCAGTGATAAGAACAATTCCGACTAGGGCAACGAGGAGGCATTCATGAAGAAGTTGGACCTAGAGGCGAAGGAGAGTGATGTCGACCCGTGGGACACGAGGAGGAGGAGGACTCCAACGAGTGGAGGGCATATATATACGAGGATGAAGTTGCCAACGAGTCATCGGACGACACCGTTGCCTCCACCGATGAAGACGACGAGGACGACGATGACGAGTAATGTTCTGTTGTTAGTATTGTTATTATATATTTAACTTCCATGTCCTGCACTTTGATTGTTGTAACTACCATGTCGTGTGTAATAATATTGGGATGTTGCTACTATAATAACTTCGTGTGGCCGTTAGATCAAAGAGGATCAACGGTTGGCGGGCACGATCCATGTGAAAATTGTCTGACCAATCAGTGCGTGCTGGTTTTTGGGTGAGCTATAGTAAGGGCTTTCTGAGTATTCGTGACTAGCATAGAGGGCAAAACTGAGTTAACATGAATTCCAACCTTAGATTCCCCCTCTCTATCCATAACATGGAACCACTCCATGGATTGAGCCCAAACTGTCCACAACCAGAATTCCAACCTTAGATCGCCGGCGTGGAGATCTGTGCTGCCGACAACCGGAGGCGATAAGGAGGCCACGG
Source organism: Avena insularis (assembly GCA_023614405.1). Taxonomy (NCBI): domain Eukaryota; kingdom Viridiplantae; phylum Streptophyta; class Magnoliopsida; order Poales; family Poaceae; genus Avena; species Avena insularis. Next base: position 85,575,625 of record CM042685.1, on the reverse strand, counting down.
AGACACAAAATTGCCTCATACTCATCCACCCCTCTTCCTCTGAAGATCTATCTTTCGAATCCCCTATGTTCTGAAACCCTAGCTCACCGGAATTCAACATTCCGTCCATGTCCAGCCACCCCTTGCTTCTCCGAAGCCACCACTGGAAGCTCCATCACGGACTTGTTCGTCTAGGACCAATCATGGGAGCTGGTGCACCGAGAATCGAACGGAATCGAGCATTCGTTTTCGTCGACCATAGTCGTCGATTCGTCGTCTACATGCCTCCCCACACTTCCCCAAGCAGTCCATCACAACCAGGGTGAGCCCCTCTATCTCCCAGTGGTCTCTGTTGCTTTGATTGCTTCCTAAATCGATGCCTCCATGATCGCTGGCAATCACCGCTGCTGGCCGTCGTTGCACACTGTGCTCCGATGACCATTCCTGGGCGGCGCGACCATAGTTCGACTCCCCATCGCGCCATCTTTCTAACGCACTGAGCCACAGCCCCGTGCATTCACCAAATCGACGGATTCAACCATGATTTGAGGATCATCTGTGGATGATGTTAGCGTGGCCTCACGCTAATGTCATATTTCATTTATTTTTATCATTTCATAAATTATGTTAATATTTTCTATAATAAATAAAAAACTATGGATATGACGTGGCATGAGCCCCACCAGTTAGTGACTGTGGTAGGAGTAGACCGGGTGAGAAAAGCCCCTCACCTCATGCTGACATCAGCATTACCACATAAACACATTTAGTTGTTTAATTAAAACTTCAGAAAATGATTAAATCTTATAAATTTAATAACTTTTATTTTATAATTCAGAAAAATATATTTAATATATGAAAATGTTTAGAAAAATAAAATCTACAACTTAAAACTATTATCAAACATTATTGTGTTAATCATTTAAATAATTATTATATAATAAAGATTTTATAAGTAATAAAACTTTGATAATTCATAACTTAATAATGGTAAATGATAAAAATATAAATAATATACCAAAATTCATAGAAAAATAAGAACTATAATTAATTACTATAATCATGTATTATTATTTCACTTAATTAAATATCTATTATTTATTATGTGTTTCTTAAGTAATAAATCTTATAAAAATCATATCTTATTATTTATAAATCACAAAAATAATTGTAATATACCAAAATGATTAGAAAAATAATATCTACTAGTTGAATGCCTGTGCGTTGCTATTCTCTCATTTATTTTCTCACAATGATATAAATATAATACAAGTGGAAATTCGCGTGTATTTAAAATTTGGCTACAAAACTCGTCAAAGACATTAATGATTTTCTTGAATTGTATTTTGGTAAAATCAACTTGGATGTAAATGCATAGCAACCAAGAAAGAAACTAGTTATCTTTACTATTAACTGTGATCTAAACCCTAACACACTATATATTCATGCACAATCTCAAAAATATTGTCTCTAGCTTCATTTTCATGGTACTTGAGCAGGTATACCAAAAAACCCGGCTTGTAGCCATCTTGTATGAGCAATTGTTATCATCAGCCTAGAGGTTTAATTTGGAACGTGTAAGAATGTGCAACATCGAATATCCACGATGCAAAACAATGATCAGTGTTCCTTTAATTTTATATTTGTGCGTTGCTAGAGTTTAGAAAACACACATCACACATATAATGGTCAAAAGATTTATTCTATTTCAACCCAAAATTTGTAAAAACTGACTAAAGTTAGACAAGCTCTCTAGAACAATTCTCATTTAAAGGCTTATCACCGAAGCTTGCACTTTTCTATATGGTATCTTATTTCTCTAGTGCTCAATTTCACGTTTACTTTGATCAATCTAATTATTTTACCAAGAAATTATGTATTTCATAGCAGAAAAAATACATTGATACTAACCACAATGCACGACACATATCATAAAAAGTAAGTTCTATATCGGTCATGGACATAGCCGCAACTAAATGAATTCTAAATGTTCTCCAATTGAGAGGATGCACCTCCGTAGATTCAGACTGTAGTCAACCTCTTCCGTTAAAGATGTAAATTGCAAGATAAAATTTGGTGAATTGCAATTTGTATATAACAAAGATATTGTATGATTTTGGTACCAAAGCTGCTGATGAACTTCAATATTTTTGCAGCAAAGGCCCACAGTTCAACAATATCTACCACGACAACGTTAAGCTCTCTTGGTCCAGCCATAGTTCACCAACACAAGCTACTATTTTAAACGCCGATGGAACCATTGCCAAAACGGTGAAGCCAGAACTGTGGTTCTCTGGACTTGACAAGTATCCTCTGCCATTCACATGCATACTACAAAGGAGCAGTGCAATGCTACCGTAGATGAGTGCCATGTAAGGAGTAGAGTAACATAAAAATTAGATTGGGTCTATTCATGATTAATGTCACCACTATCGATGCAGCCATTGTAATAATGTGAAAAGTACAACACCGTGTGATATATCTCTTAAAAACTCTTATTACTCCTAAGTTGTAGATAATATGAGAATATAAAAACTGAAACACGTGAATTGATTAGTTTTGAAACATGTATTCTAGCGCATTATTATTTTTAGGTAAAGGGTTAGCATTTTCAGACATGTACAACGTGCCACTATTAAAGGCGACAGGTGAGAATTAATCATTTTCTTTGGATGCTACTACAATTATAAGGAAACTAAGGTATCAACGACCAAAGTCGTACCACCAATCCGATGGATACTATGTGAATAAAAACCAAACCTGATTAAGAAGTAATTTCACATGCCCTTTGCTTTGAATTTGAGAAGATGTCAAACTGAAACCGGAAGGAATCCATTAATTGCCTCTCTTTGAAAACAATAATCATTATTAGTGTAATTTAGCATTGAGAACCACATAATTATTGTTCTAGCTGACTAATTCCAACTTCAACACCCACAAGGAAAAAGATAAATACTATCATTCAGATTACATGAAACTTTGCTCAATTTTAGATGATCTTTCTGTATCAAGAATGAAACTTTTTTATAAAATATCACGGTTAAGATTTCCTTCACAAACGCAGTTGTGAATAACTCGTTACTTTTTGTGTTTTTCTCTCAAATATGTTGAATTTGATGAGGAATGTTATATGTTGATCCAAATTCTACAAAGTATATGCCAACTTCTGACGAGTGGAGTGAGGCCCGTCGCCGAAGGCTTGGGCCGAGTGTACGATACGGATCGTCCAAGACCTAGGTTTCCACCGATATACAAACACCTCGTAAGCCGCCAGTTGGGATGAGTTGCATTTGTGAAATCCCCGGCGTTTGTAAACACTCTTCGATATATTGAAGTTTCGCTGGGTGGAGTCCGTGATTTTTTCCTCTCTTTGTTGGAGAGTTTTTTCGACGTTAAATATGTGTCTCCTTGCTGTGATTTAGTTTTCGTTCTTCGTTATTTACTTGTCGCAATTGTAACAAGGAAGAGCATGAATGATTTATTCTCGAAAACAACATCGCATCAAGTAAGTCTAGGAACTGATGCACAAAAATATGACATGGGGTTAAAACAGAAAAATTGAGATGGATGCATACTATACAGACCTCAAAGCATCTTTGCTTTAATCTGAGATAGATGTATGCATAGAGACCTCGAGATTTGAGATGGATGCATGTATATAGAGCTCAAAATTAGGTTCTCTGCATCACCATCGACTAAACTGAAAATTACACATTACAGACCTCGAGATTTGAGATTTAAGATATATGTATAGCTGAAATTAATGCCACTAAAGGTTAGACCGAAGGTTCTCCTAGTTGAAGGCATGGAAAAGCCAAATTTAACATCACAAATTATTATCTAAATTTTCATAGGATAACTTACCTTTGGTGACTGGACATGCACATGGGTGTATTGTTGGTATCAGATGCATGGATAACATTCCATCATTCAGAAGCTCGATCTACAAAAGGCCACGAGTACTCAGACCAGAACATCATAAGAAGCTAAATGAGCTACACATCAGAATCACACGTATCATTTGCATTTCCTGCACGCCTTTCTTGGCCAAAACCTGCAAATCATGTTGTTTAAAGTTTAGCCCTTACACACTAAGAATGCAAAGAAAGAACATGATAGAAAATAAATGTAAAGAAAGAACCTGATAGCAACGCACTTAATTTGTAGTCCTACCAGTACACCCAAGTTTTTTCTTCAAAACTATTAGTACTCCTAATTCCTTTACAAATAATTTAACACAAAAAAGAGCACCACACGCTTGCCAGACAAACATAAAAACGATCAGCCTAAGTAAATTAACGAAACTTAAAATTGTTGCAGAGCAACAATGGCAGTTCTACCTTGATACTACTTTCGCATACAGAGAATGGCCACTCCGTTGCAGCTTTATCCAAACAACAAACTATAGATGAAAAAATTGAGTCAATGACAATGTTTGTGGTAGAAATATAGCAACCAGAAGGACCAAAATTAATAAAAAAAGTCTCAACCACGGGAAAAAAATCCAAAGGCACAACAATTGGTCTAGGCAGTACGGGCATTCCCCTGATGTGAGAGTGATACAAGCCTAGGAGGATGTTCGGGGAGTTGCGGGCTGTGCCTGAGGTGTGGCCCGGAGGTGACAAGGGGGAGGCTATGGTGCTTGGTCTGGAGATCGGGTAGGCGTTATGAAAATCCATGTCGGCATTGCTGGCTTCATGTGGGGTGAAGGAGAGCGCTACTTCGACCAGCATAGAGCAGGGTGAAGGAGGGCGCTACTTCTACCAGCATAGAGGGCATGGTGAAGGAAGCGGGCGACAACATCCCATTCATCGCCGACGGGATTTAGGCCTGCGTGGGGCAGCATCTTATGCAGGGGAGTGATTTGATGTCAGAAATAGGTGGATGAAGTGGAGGGTGGAAACGAAGGGGGTGACCTCCGGCATCCCTAAACAACAGAAATTATGGCTTATCGGTGTGTAAGTCGAGCAAAATTGAAGAGCCTCACCTGGTACAAAGACAGATACTTCGGCTGCATTTGTCAAGCCCCTGAATTGTAGACGGCTGGAGGTCGACGGACATGGTAGTAGTGCAGGAACTTGCCGCTAAGGCCTAATCCGTGTGCGTTCGGCGGACGGGACTGCGTCGTGTTGCGGGCGTCTCCGCCCTTCCAACAAGCATGGATGAGAATCAATGTCGACCGAGGCTGTCGAGGCGCGAGTGAGAAGGCATGCATCGTGTCCTTCGGAGGCGCCTGCATCTGGACAACGACGATGGTGTGTGTTTGTGAAGGGGACAGTGGGCAAGGAATGATAAATTAGGTGATCTTTTCTGCGGAGATCGTGGTGATTAATGGATAGGTATTATGAGGCGATTTTAACTGCATAGTGTGAGCCATGAAATCGGATCCGGCCGAAATTCGAGGACAGAGATTAATGCCGAGGATTACACCCACGAGGAATGCGCCCTAATTTCTCAGAAGAATTAATCTTCCTATCAGAAGCAGACCGTTCAGCGGAGTTTTTTTTAGGACAATCCTACGGTGCGGATATGTTGAATGTTTGATGGGTGTGTTGAATGTACCAAATTTCTTCAATGTTTGATGGCCAAAGTGAGCCACCAACTCCCATTTAATAGTAAAGACATGTTAAAAATATAACATTCCACTTTTGAAGTAAATAAAGATCTAATACTCTAATAACTTTAATTTAAACCTATTTCCTTAATTGATAATTCATAAAAGGATAAGTAAAAATTGCTGATATTTTTAAAATTATTCTTTTAAGGTTTAAAATTAATATTAGTCCTAAGGTTTGATAATGTGAAGTCAAAATAAGTTTAACACATTTTAAAGTATATTTATGTTGAATTATTATTCAACAATATGTGTATTCTATTTTCCAAAAGGAGTAATCAAATATTAAATACTCAAGATTATTATTTTGGCTTAATAAAATCTTTTACCATTTCTTCAACCACAAAATTATAGACATATTTTAAATCCAAAGAAAATTCATGAGTAGTTAAGTAATATTATTTACTTATTCACAAACCATAACCACACCTTTATAAGAAGATAAATGATTCTATTCCATTATAATATTAAGAAACCACTACTCAAATAGAAGTATTATCACTCTTAAGTAACTTTAAGAAGAAGTAAACAAAGTACAAATATCATAAGCATTGCACCTTAAGTCCATCTATGTCCTTAAAGTTAAACTTTAGTCTACAAGACTATAAACACCATGTTAAAGGCTTTAATATGTGTTTTATAGTTTACTTTGGTCTCTTTCAATTAAGACCTAGTTCATCTCAAGACCAAACTAACCGAGTAAACACCAAGAGACATCGACCATATTCTATTAACCATAAAGAGTGTTTAAACCTTAGAAAATAAACCTTTTCTTCGAAGGTTATCCTTTTTGCCACTCCAAACCATAAATTTTGTAATATTATCTCTAACTTTAGACAACTAAACTCAAGAACTTTTATCATAGTCAACATATGAAAATTAATCATAATAACATTACTTTATACTTTACTTGTATACTTAGAATTGTTGACACTTAAGTTCCTTATAAATGTCATTACTTGTAAAGTAAATTTTGAAGGTAAAACAATTCTTATATAAGCAGTATTTGAGTAGTATTCCACATTTGTGTATATTATAGTGTGTACTTTATTATACTTACATATCCTTTCACAAACACTCACAATCCTTAATAAGAAGCACAAGTGTAAAGCTTATCTAAAAGTACAACACATTCTAAAGGAACCATTTCCAGTTTCCAAACCCTAGATCAACTCTTATTTTGGGGATTCGAACTTATCAAATTGCATTACATTACTTATGCATAATACCATCTTGCTTCTTTAAACATTAGTCCTTACTAGACCAATGGTGTTAATTTCAGATATTGGATCTTATATTGTCTCGAAGACCATGAGTGCATAATCTTCCAAAGGAGATATAACTCATCAAGATACTTTAGGAAAGCCAATTGGTCGTAGTAGAGTTGGATCAAGTTTAGTATGTAAATTGAAGAGATACAAATGGTGTAGCCTAATTATGGAATTGAGTAAAACAATAAAATCTAATTGCTAGTTGTTAATAAAAGACAGCATAATGAAGACCATTAGAGCATGTATAATTGTAATGGGTAGTAGCTCATGTTGGATTCATTTATGAATTCTACTTGAAGGAGTGAAATTTCGTTAAGAATCTATAATAACAATATAAGAAATAAAGTCATCATGGTGTGATTATCTCTTAAATCATGATGAATAGGTAAAACATAATGAGATCATGGTGAGATTAGCTCTGAAACCATGATATAGGTGTAAATATGACAAGAAATTAGTAGATTATGCTAAAGTGAAGTAAGAAAATAACATGGTAGAACTATGATAGAAGTGGTAGGTGCTAGAAATTTCTAATAATTTTTGGTTTAAGTTAGTAAATAGAATCTGAATAGTCATTTTGAGAGTTCATGTGAGGTTAATTTACTAAATAAAGAAAGGTTGGTTATACCTAGTCATTCCAAAAGTGAGATAAAGGGTAAGTCAAAACCAAATTGAGAATACTTTTCTTAAAAATATCCTATTGCAATTGAGCAATTTGAGTAAATGTCGAGACATAGAATAGTTTGAACCCTAAGTGCTAAGTATCACGATGTAAACCTATATGAGGAGGTGTCATATACTACACAACTAAGCCTGAATTCTAGAGATACTATACTCAACTAATATATTCCAGGCTTAGAATATTGTGTGTTATATGTACCACATTTGGATTTATTGGTTTTTCTTGAATCTTCTTGCTTGACTAGATTTGTACATAAAGTTTGACTTGGTGTGCAAATGCATGTTGCAACATCCAGTTATTACTTGATGTTATAGATATATATAGAAAAGGGGATTCGTGTAAGGGAGTGACGAGTTCCAAAGACCAAGATGAAGACTTACATGAAGAGTGAAGCTAAGTATAAGGAGTATCAACATAATTTGAAGGAAGGATCAAATCATATCTTTGTTAGTTAACAATACGAAGGAAGTTTAATGTAGGAAATATATGAAGCAACAAGAAGTGATGAACTTAAAATTCACCCCAAACTAGGTGATGTTAATAAGAAGTTAATGGAGTAGTAGTAACAAGTTCATGAATGTATCATGAATAAGTACAAATATGAATCTTTGGAACAAAGATGGTATTCAAGCTTTGACAATTTAGAGAGAATGTCAGTTGTATGTCGGAAACCGTAGGGTAATACATACACCCTAGGATGGTCCGCAACTGGTATTTGTCTGCAGCTGGTATTTTGTTGAGTTAGTTAACCAGATCATCTTAGTATTCCAAAGAGATCATAAAACTTGGCCTAAGTTAAGTAAGACATAAAGGAGTATAAAAATTAAAGTGATCGTCTTCCGAGACTCTTCGCAAAATTTGACCTACCAAAGAGAGATTGTCCAAACAGTAGGTAAGACAAATAATGATTGAAAATTCACTGCGGAGATCCACAATTGTGTGGGTGTACCATAATCTCTTTAATGAGACCTTAAACAGGTAGAGTATAAGCTGAACAGAGATCAAAATTCTAATTATGAAGCCAATGGTTACTATAAGGCAGTTTAGAGACCATTAGTAAACCCTAAGGGGGAGAGGAAACAATAAATGGAAGTGTTGCTATATGAATCTTTGAGTAAAGATTCAAGACGAAGTACTTAACTAGGACAACATTAAGCCTTATTTTCATAAGTTCAAATGAAGTTATTATTATAAAAGTACTCTTAGAAGTATTTCTAGATGAAAGATAGAAGTTTATTTCAAGATAGTAGGACTCAAACCTTAAGATAATTAATAAATGGAACTTGCAGAAGTACTTAAGGTAATAATAAAATATTATCTAAAGCCTGCTAAAGTAAAAGCTTGAAGGGATAAAATAAATTAATCTTAACCGACTAATTCTAGAGGAAACAACTCTTAAGTGATCCTTAAGAGGTAATAAAGCATATCCAACTGGACATGTAAAGAGACAAGAAATTCCGATGGGATGGACTAAATGTGTTCAAAACCAATCTTCAGAAGCAATGCCAGTATAAACCATATAATGACATACCAAAAATTTTGTCTTTTGGCCACAACTATTGTCTAATAAAATTTAAAAATCCTATTTTAGTGATACTTCCTAGAACTTACATAGTATAGTAAGGAATCTCGATGAACAAGTAAAGGAGTTGAATTAGGATACCTAATCAGGAAAATGAAGTAAAGAAGAAACTCCAATTTAAGGATTCCATAATGATAACATATCCCTAACGGATGATAGTAAAAGGAACTTGGTGTATTAAAGATGACAAGTTGGAGATTGCCAAGAATGATAAGAATTCAAGGAAAAGATCTGGGTATGGGATACTACAATTATTCCGATTAAGGTTACCATGGAGATGAGATGTGTCGTAACCAATACAGGACAATTCCTCATTCTGAAACATGAGAGTATACGAATTTCGAGGATGAAGTTTATTTTAAGGCAGAGAGTATGTAACATCCCAGCATTGGAACATAAAAATAAGCTAAACATAGATGTGTGCATTGCATTCATACATAGAAAATCCGAATAATTTTCGCACTTTTCAGCAAAATTTGTCAAACTGATTGAAGCTTCTCTTAACTTGATGGAATTGAAGTAGATCATCAAGTTGACTGCGATAAGTTTCAATATGACCTTTGCTAAAACTTTATTTTGGGTAAATATGATTTTATCTAGGGGTATATCAAATGTAATAAAATTGAACCACAACACATTATTTAATGATTAATATTTGATCTTTAAGAGATCATGTCATCGTATTGTTTACAACAACTCCTGAATACTAAGTTAAGGATACAACTCCAGTAACAAGAATTTAATAACTAAACTTTGACTTATCTTATTTTTATCCATTTCCACCATGAGTATCATGGTAATACAACCTTAGCCCTTTAGATGTATTGAGTGGGAAGGAAATCAAGTCAAGATCATTCACCACATATCTTTCCTTCCATATCAGTCCTTATCATCTTTATTGAATCTTATCCTATTATCTGTTGTTCATAAATGTTGAGTAATCAACTATTGATCTATCAATCTTTAACCTATCAATTCTTGATATATCAACTCTTGTTCTTACCATAATAATCACTTTAAAGCCTTTAGAGAAATAAGTAATAAGAGGTAAGTGGTAATGCTAGTTTTAGATATCATCTATAGGATGGGAGTTTTGGAAGCGAATCAAATCAATATGATAATTGATGGAGTTAACTCACTCTTGAATGGATAGAAGAGTTATCTGGAAGATATAATTATATGGTAGAAAAGAAGATTACAAGGATGAATATTGAAGATAGTTACCAAGGAGTAATCCTATTGGATCAAGTAGGCATAGTCAATAAATAATATCTCTTAGTCCAATAGAGAAATTCATAAGATAATTATATAAAACTGTAATATTGTATTAATGAAATCCTTGATTAGCCAACTGGAAACCTAAGCCATAAATGATCAAAGGATTGTAATGATCATGCTTAACTCACTAAGAGTGAATGATTATATCATGTATAAGTGACATTGGTGGATATAACATGATTAAACCCTAGTATAGATATATTATCCTACGTTAGTCATGACAAGTCACCATGATATAATGTGAAGTTGGAATATAAGATACTGCAGCTAAGTAGATATAAGATAGTATGACTAAGCTGAAGCTAGAGTAGTATTGAGTTATTGAAGTAGTATGATTTATCTTAAAGAATAGTAAGCACTTGAGGTGAAGTAGGATTTTATATATACATCTATTGGAGTAGTATTAGTGATGGATGATAAAGGAGGTGTATAAATGGAGTTAGAAGTAACTACTTATTGGATTAGAGGTTATCATTAGTGGAGTAGTGGATATAACTGTCAACACCCAGATTTTTAATCCCAGATGCCTGTTATGCCATACATCGCAATCTCAGGATTACCATTTTTGCGAGACATAACAGATTGGATATCACAGTACATCATCCATTACAAACTATACATAAGGTCTGACACAAATAAAAGATCTCATGATCCAGTCTTAATACAAATCAAGCAGCGGAATAACGTAGTGATAACGATAGTGTGGGTGAAGCTCTATCTTCATAGTCACTGGAAATGCTGGCGATGGGAGATGATCCTAGTGGTCGTAATCTTCCTGCTTTCCGTCCTCCTGGTAGTCCTCTTCACAGTCTGGCCACGAGAATAGCCAGGGACAAAGCCATGAGTAATCTTTAAGTACTCGCAAACTAATACTAACAAGTGAGATGGTTTTGGGTAGGAAGTACTAAGCTCTAGGTTATTTTGCAAAAAGCCAGATTTATCTCTACTGAGTTCAGAAGCAAAGAAAGCTTGTTGAAAGTTTTAGAACACCTAAGTGGGAACCTGAATTTCATATCACACCCATGTTGTGGTCAACTCAAAATTATGATTCATTTCATAAGTCATATTGAAAACATCTGATGACGGAACAGTATGGCCACTCCAACTGTCCATAACCACGGACGCGGCTATTCAAATAGTTTGACACTCTACAGAGGTGGTACACTTTCACCACAACATTCGATACCTCCGTCAGGAACAATCCTGAAGTCACCATACTCAGTATGCGGATAATCAATCCTAACCTTTCAATTACACGCCCTAGTATAGGCACCTATCCTGTGAGTTTGGCATCCCAACCATGACCAACTGTCACCTTGGGAACTCCACAGGTGGACAATCTTCACAAGGTAGACTCATCTCAAACCTTGTCCGCAAGGGAACCCATACTAAGGTATATAAAATTCCAGTCAAGCCCTACCCAAATTTCGGGTATTGTGGTTGTACGATAAAATTGGAATGGTATCGCATCCAGACAACCATCAGTTTTATAAAGGGCTAAGGCTCATTCCTCAACATTTTCATCATCAAAATCATCTGGTGTTCAAGAACATATGTCAAAACATTTCAGTAGAATGACTCATCATTCTAAGGTTTTCATAACCATTTTCACCAAGTATTCCCATCTAAAGTGGTCAAGTTTTAAGTTTAGCACTAGCATCTAATAGTGGGGATAAACACTAATGACGGGTGGTAAACAAGTGTATCTTATCTAAGTTCAGTCTCATGCCTCCGGATGACATGAGGATTTATCTAACTTAGGCCAAGTTTTATGCTCTGTATGCTACGTTTAATAAACTTTCTAAGTTCTACAATTTACTAGGTAACCTTAACTAGAAAGCTTTGATAAAGAAATAAAATAACTAAGCTTGCGAATAAAACTAGGATTGGGTATCAACTGGTGTAAGCTTGCAAGTAAAACTTGCAGGGTTTAGCTTAGCTTGCTAAGATAGTAGTATAAGCGTGCAGGGATTGGCTTGCTAAGTTGCAAGTGTTAGATTGCCTTGTGTAGAGAAGTGGTTGAAGTTCTCCTCGGCTTCTTCCTCGTAGTATTCTCCTTCCTCCTCGTATCCTTGGTCGGTACCAGCGTCTATAAATAAATACGAGGTACACAATCACCAAACAATAATTAACTACTTCTATTTATCACACCAAGGTTTTCACTAGATGATCTAGGATCATCACAAACATCACAAAGATTAAGGCAATAATTTTATTTCCTCTATTTTAGAAAATTAATTTCTACTCATTGAAAAACTACTTAAGATTTAATATTATCCAACTAAAATATGGGATCATGTTGACACATGTCATCACCACATATTTTAGTATCTGGGAATGTGATTTAAAGTGGTGTCACAATTTAATAAGTTTAAACCTTTTATTTTAATTAAATAAAGTGACTAGAAATGACTATGGGCATTCTTTTATTAGTTGTTCATTATTTCTACAAGTAATCCTAGATATTTTTATATATTCAGAAAGGTCTAGTTAAATGTGATTTTGATAGTTGGAATCAACTCAAAAGCTTTTATGGTTGAATTTTGAAACATGCTTGAATGCAGAAAATCTTCTGCCTTGTTATTTTTACTATAGTTGATCTCCAATTCTAAATGAATTGAATCAAATGGGCTTGGATTAATAATTCCATTACCTTTCTAACAAAATTAGTTTCATGCATTTTGGTTTAGTGAAGCAACCTGGGTTGATTTTTTAATCTAGGTACAGAACTGAGTTTGAAACTAAAAGAATAAACCTAAATTCAAACTACTGGGTCACGCGGGAATGTAAATGGGCCGATGATACGTTGGAAACATCTCTATAATTTTGATGCTCCATGCTTGTTTAGTATCTACTTTGATTTACTTGTCCACACTTTGATGTGATCTTTACATGTTTTCTGGTAGTAACCGACTAACAAGTTGCAATAGTGCCAGATGCCTGTTTTCTGCTGTTTTTGTTTTCAGAAAAGTTAGTAAAGAAATATTATCGGAATTGGATGGGACAAACGACAAAGTCAATTACTTTCCATGGGGAACAAGAAGTCCATAGGGGAGCCGTAGGGGCCAGCCAGGGCGGCCAGGCCCACCGCAGGCGCGGGTGGGCCCTGCCCCACGCCTGGCTAGGGTTTGAGGCCCCTGGCTGCCGCCTCGGCCTCCCCCTTATCCTATAAGAAGCCCCCGATGCAGAAACCCTCAGCACCCAATCAAATATCCACGAAACCGTCTGTATCCGCCGCCACCATCGTCCCTAGATCGGGGGGATCTGAAGTTCTTCCCGCACACTGGCGGAGGGGAGATCATCCCGGAGGCCTTCTCTCCAGTATGATGCGTGAGTAGTTCCACCTTGGACTATGGGTCCATGTAGTAGCTAGATGGTTGTATCTCCTCATTTGTGCTTTCATGTATATATCTTGTGAATCATTTGTGCTTTCATGTACACATCTCCGTTCATGATCAAGATCTAATCTATTTATAATCATGCATGTTGTGTTTGCGGGGATCCGATGGATATTGAGATTATTATGTTGGTTTTATTAATGGTTTTGTCTTTATGATTCTATCATGTATGTGTTGTTTGTGATCTTGCATGCTCTCCGTTGTTAGTAGCTATCTTGGCCAAGTAGTTGCTAGTGACTCCAAGAGGGGGTATTTATGCTCCATAGTTGGTTCATGCCTCTAGTTTCCAAGGGAAGTGACAGAAATCTCTTCGGTTGTAGATGTGTTGTTGCCACTAGGGAGAAAACAACGGTCTCTTGTTCATGGAACATGTGGACTGTTTACCTTACACACTTTCCTTAAAGCAGTTGTTTGTTTCTTGCAACTTAATGCTGGAGGGGGTTCGGATGATAACCTGAAGGTGGACTTCTAGTCATAGATGTAGTTGGATGGCGGTCTATGTATCTTGTTGTATTGCCCAATCGAATCTCATAGGATCTTTCTGACTAGTAATTGCATTGTTATGCCTTGCTTAGTTCCTGTCAATTGCCCTGCTGTAATTTGTTTACCCTTCATGCTATGTTGTTTATCTAAGGAGAGCACCTCTAGTGAACTATGGACCCCGTTCCAATCTTTACCATTGATACATTTTCCATTGTTACTTGTTTACTTGTTGCAAACCATTACCTTCCACACCATACATTTAATCCTTTGTTACAGCAAACCGGTAAGGTTGACAACCTCACTGATTCGTTGGGGCAAAGTCTTGAGTTTGTGTTGTGCATGTCTCCGCTTTGCTTGCAACACCTGTGTGACGTTTCCTTCCTCCTTCTGGTTCGATAACCTCGGTCTCTACTGAGGGAATACTTGCTGCTTGCTCTTCGCACCCTGCGCATGGGGTTACCAACGAAGTGCCACGTCGAGCATCATCAGTCGGCCCACGGAGCACAGCACGCGCGAGTGAGTTTAAGTGGGTGTCCCAACCAGTCAGCGAGACAGGGGCTCACCGGGGCTCAGGCGACCGCACGACCAAACTCTAACCCAACTGCTGTGACCTATCGTCTCCGTCGGGCAACATCGGTGATATAAAACCCTAGCGCCGCCAGTGGGGGTCTACAGGGGCTCACCGGGGCTCAGGCGAGGGTTGCTGATGGGGGAGAACAATGAAGTCGATGACGGCGAACCTCCTGTTACCGACGGCTTCTCTTGGGGCGGCTCCAATCGCTGGCTCCTTTCTACC
Source organism: Avena insularis (assembly GCA_023614405.1). NCBI lineage: Eukaryota > Viridiplantae > Streptophyta > Magnoliopsida > Poales > Poaceae > Avena > Avena insularis. The sequence goes on along the minus strand of CM042685.1, from coordinate 85,560,542 downwards.
TCCTTCGCGGCAGACTAGCGAAATTCCAGTGACCTGCTGCTCGCCTTGCTCCGGGGGTGAGGTGGGGTGATTTTGAGAGAGAGGGGAGTGTGTTGGTGTGAAGAATTTGAGCGGGGGTGGCCTCTATTTATAGTGCCTGAAGGGGACCGAAGGGCGCGGGTGGAGCTCGCCGGTGTCGTCGCCACAGTGGGATAACGGCACGGGTGACGATAGGGGGCGGTGTTGTCCTCCCTAGCTAAGCTCAACGACGTGGTTACGCGGCGTGGGACGATGCGAGATGGTCGGAACATTGTAGTGCTCTGGGCGGGTCCGATGAAAAGTTTTATGGCGCACGGGCTCTCCTGGTCGCGCGGCGACGAACAGTCTTGTCTGCGGGGTTGCTGGGGTGGTGGTGATCACGCTTGCACGCGGCGAGGGAGGCGCACGTTCTGTGGGTGAGTGTCGAGGGTGACGCTCTAGCACGCTCTCGGCATGGTGTAGAGGCATAGGGAGCGGCATGTCTAGAGTGGTCTAGTGGCTTATTGCTCGTTGGCATTGAACAGGGTGTGGCGGTGGACAGTGGTGAGTGTCCCAGACAAGGTTGGTGAGGCTAGAGCTTCTCCTAGCTTGCTGTCGACAGTGGGGTGGCAAGGTGAGGCTCAGCCTGCTCACCATTGATGGCAATGACAAGCTCACAGTGGGGCTAGAGCTTGCTACCTAATCTAGGCGATCTATTAAATGTCTGCTGTGAGCTAGAGAGGGGACATGTTAGGCCAAATCACTTCTCACAATAGTGTTTGATGTTTGTTTGATTTGTGTTTGCAAGGTGTTTGATGAAATGGCCGAAAGAGATTTAAATTTGAATTTTTGGTTCAAACTTGGTGGGTGTACTAGTTACATACTCGGTAGTCTCTGGTTAGTTGGAAAGGTCAAGGGGAATTGGTTTGGTTGTTTTTTGAGAATTGGGTGATCTTCCCATATGTTAAAGATTCAATTTTAAATTGTCATTTGAATCAAGTTCCCAAATGTTTCTATAAGTTTGAAAGGTGGCATTTGGTTCACTTTTACTTGGTATAGCAAGGGGTGAAAAGAAATTTTAATGTTTTTGTTCGAAATCTTGGACTAGGAACACTCAAAGTGGCCTAGTGAGAAAGATTGGCAAAAATGACCATTTTCTTTATTTGGTTTGTTTTTGATTTTTTCTTGATTTGTTTCTGCTTGCAAATTATTTAGATGATGTTGTTTTCATCTTTAAACCATTCCTTGCTATTTAGATCAATGACACAAGTCCATTCATGCATTCATACAATCATCACATATGGAACTTCAGTCTTCTTCGGTACTTCAAGGCATTTGCGAAGTAACGATATATGGAACACATTATGCACGGATGACATCTCTTATGGCAGTTCTAGTTGATACGATTCTTCTCCTTGATGGTTTAGAATCTTGAAGGGTCCGATATATCTGGGGGCTAACTTTCCTTTGAGATGGAAACGTTGCATTCCTTTCAAAGGAGACACTTTGAGATACACAATATCTCCGATTTTGAAAGGAGGTCTCGGCGTCTCTTGTCGGCATAACTCTTTTGTCTTGACTGGGCAGTCATGATGTGCTCACGGATCTTGTGAACTTTCTCTTCTGCTTCTCGTAGGATGTCGGGTCCGAAAATCTGACTCTCTCCTTCTTCTGACCAATTTAAAGCGGTACGAAACTTCCTTCCATACATGAAATCAAATGGGGACATTTGCTAATTAGCTTGATAACTGTTGTTGTACGAAAATTCTACGAAAGGCAGACCGTCTTCCCATCTAGATCCATACTCTAGCACACAGGCTCTCAACATATCTTCGAGTATTTGATTTACTTGCTCTGTTTGTCCATCGGTCTAAGGGTGATACGATGTGCTGAAATCCAATCTCGTTCCCAATCCTTCTTGGACTTTCTTCCAGAATCTCGAGGTAAACTGAGTTCCTCGATCCGACATAATGTTCTTGGGGACTCTGTGCAGACTGACGATTCTAGCGATGTACAACTCTGCTAGCTTCGAACTTTGGTAGGTGGTCTTGACTGGAAGGAAATGAGCTACCTTGGATAGTCTAACAACTATGACCAAAATAGAGTCATTTCCCCTACTATAAGTAGGCAATCCGGTGATAAAGTCCATTCCAACTGAATCCCATTTCTATTCTGGAATCTGTAAGGGTTGCAACAGTCCTGCAGGTCTCTGATGTCCCGCCTTGACTCTTTGACAAATATCACACTTGGCTATATAGCTTTCGATTTCTCTCTTCATCCTATGCCACCAAAATTGTTCCTTCAAATCCTGATACATCTTTGTTCCTCCTAGGTGGATAGAATAAAGAGTATCATGGGCCTCTTTCAAAATATTTTCCTTCAACTCTGAATCTGCTAGTACACAGAGACGTCCTTTGTACCACAACACTCCTTCTTCATCTTCGGTGAATCCGGGTATTTTGCCTGTACCAATACGACGTTTGATTCCGTCGATACTAGCATTTCCTTTCTACGCCTCCTTGATCTGATTGATCAAAGTAGGTTGAAGTTCTATGCTAGCCAAAAACCCTTCACTTATTAATTTCATTCTAAAATCTTCCATCTCCTTGTGCAAACTTGGTTGTTCCTTCAAAATCATGGAGTTCAAGCGGCACGGCAATCTGCTAAGGGCATCTGCCACCACATTGGATTTACCTGGGTGGTAGTGGATGTCCAGATGATAGTCCTTGATTAGCTCTATCCATCTCCTCTGCCTCATATTCAGCTCCTTCTGAGTGAATATATACTTCAGGCTCTTGTGATCCGAATAAATCTCACAATGGTTTCCCATCAGGTAGTGTCTCCATGTTTTCAGGGCTAGAACTACGGCTGCTAGTTCAAGGTCATGGGTAGGATAGTTCTGCTCATATTGCTTCAGTTGTCGGGATAGATAAGATATAACTTTGCCTTCTTGCATTAACACACATCCGAGACCAATCTTGGATGCGTCACAGTACACTTCAAAATGCTTCGTGATAGCCGGCATGATCAAGATTGGGGCTAAAATCAATCTCCTCAGTTCTTGAAAACTCGCTTCACACTTGTCCGTCCATTCAAACGTCTTGTCCTTCTGCAACAATTGGGTCATCGGTCTTGCGATACATGAAAATCCTTCTACAAACTTGCGGTAATATCCCGCCAATCCGAGAAATACACGAACTTGGGTTTGAGTGGTTGGGGCTTGCCAATCTTCAACATCCTTCACCTTTGTAGGGTCAACGGCAATTCCTCTGGCTGATATGATATGGCCGAGGAATCCTACCTCCTGTAACCAAAATTCACATTTGCTAAACTTGGCATACAACTGATGCTCCCTAAGGGTTCCAAGGATGGTTCTTAGGTGTAGCTCATGTTCTTATTCTGATTTGGAATAGATCAGAATGTCATCGATGAAAACAACGACAAACTTATCGAGGAAGTCCATAAAAATCTTATTCATGAGGTTCATGAAATAAGCGGGGGCATTGGTTAATCCAAAAGACATGACAATATACTCGTATAATCCATATCTGTTGGTAAAGGTAGTCTTTGGAATATCCTCCGCGTGAATCTTGAGTTGTTGATAACCAGTTCTAAGATCAATATTAGAAAACACTTTGCACCGGTCAACTGGTCAAACATATCCTCTATCTTCGGCAGTGGATACTTGTTCTTGATGGTAACATCATTCAGCTTCCGATAATCCGTACACAAACGATTACCTCCATCTTTGTTGTCCACAAATAAAACAGGTGATCTCCATGGCGACACGCTTGGTTGGATCGATCCTATCTCCAGCATAGCATCTAGTTGCTTCTTCAACTCCACTAGTTAAGATGGGTTCATGCTATACGGTCTCTAGGCTATGGGTCCAGTTCCAAGGATTAGTTCAATGATAAACTCGATATCCTGATCTGGGGGCATACCGGGCAAAACATCTGGAATACATCGTGGTATTCACAAACTACTCTGACTTGGTCAATGTTTGGCTAGGCTAGACTCTTGTTGCACTTGAATTGACAGGGCAAGTTTTCTTGCCAGAGTCGATGAATTGACAAGCTCTACTAATATTCCGGCTATACTGGTCATGGTTATGGCTTTCTTGCTAGAGTCGATTAATCCTCTATGTTTCAACATCCAATACATTCCTAGTACTACTGTAACATCCCAATTTCAGCAACCCTAATTAAATGTCCCAAAAGGCAAAAATCAGGGGGAACAAAAAAAATTCTTGCAACGTGTGCTGACTTGCTTGCTTGTGCTCAAGCAACTGTTTGTGTATTAGTTGTGTGCTCCTCATCTCAACCCTAGTTTAAAAAAGAGATGTCTTGGCTCATTTTTCATATTCTCAACTGTTCTGGCATTTCAAAAACCTGAGCCAAGATGACCTTCACACAACCCAAGACTTTACTACCTTCTATTGCCAAAACTATGGAGACATATATATATACTCTCCTTATGTTTTCAAGACAGAACCTTCAACTACTCTTATCCCTAGGTTTTCCACAACCTTATTAAAACCCTTCTCATCTCAATCTTGGTAGAGATACCAAGATAGTACTTATCTTACTTCAAGCAAAACCCCTTTCAACATACCCATCCTTACCTTAGGCTAGGCTTGATGGTAACCCTGGTACTAGTTGGATAAGTAACAAGATAAATTGCCTTGATCTGCTGGTTGATGATTTGCCTTGATCTGCTGCTTGCCTTGTTTGTTTAGGAACTAGAGTGAGCTAATCTAGTAGCTCCTCCCTTAGGACCCAATCCTTGCTTGTGATCCTCAAGCTCCTATCAAGCATCCAAGTCTGGATCTATCTTAAGCCACTCAAGTAATCATCTCCTCTCATGCTTATCTCAACCCAAGGATAATCCCTCTAGCTGGTTTCCAACTCAGTGGAGACCCAATCTAAGCATGAATCCCATCCCCTTAGTTAGTACCTCAACTTCATATCCTATGACTATGAGTTTGGAACCTAGCATCCTCTCAAGATCATTTACATTTGCACTCTATTCAAAACCTCCAAAACTGCCAAAATGGCTATGTCTGGATTTCTTATCTAGATTCAATCGTTGGAGCTCTACCTTTTCCAACCTATGTGCTTTCTTGAGAATGCACTTGAATTATCTTGTCGTACATCCTTAGTAATACCAAAGCCCACTCATGCCATTGGCTAAGCCATTCCATGTCCCAATCCTCCATGATGGTTTGGTAGTCAAGATAATAATCTCTTCTACAAATCTTATCATCTTGCCTACTTTGGCAGAAGCTCACATCTATATGCCACCTCCCCTCGACCAACTCTTGGCATGGTTGTGATATACTAACTATGTACTATTAACCCCCACTTCACTTGTTTCCATTGGAGCCTTGTGATTCCTAAACCCACATGGTTTAGGAGGCTAACTGATGTATCTGCTATGGTAGCCTTATCTTCAACAAACTTTGCCATCACTACAAAATCACCTCAGATGCAACCAATCCTAACCCTTCCCTCCATGATCATATATATGACATGGACTATCCATACATATAACCCTTGTATCAAGGTGAGCTCCGAGCTCCCTAATCCAACCCTGTTTAGATGGCATCAGAATAACTAAACCCTAGATCCCCTAGAAACCTAGCTTTACCTCTTTTCACCAATTTTCTTAAAAACCAAGGTTGACCTTGATGCATACATCAAGTGTACATCATCTCCTTGTTTATAAGCATCCCCAAATAATTCTCCCAATTACTTGGATTATTAAAATATTTTATCCCCTTTTCTTACCGATTTCTCAAAACCCTTGTCTATAAAGACAAGATTGTTTTCCTCCAAATCACCCTGCCAACTCAAGGCACATTTGATGCCTATATTTAATATCCCATCTTTCAAACTCAAAAATAAATATTTTTGAGATCCTTTATTATTTCTTTTTGTCCTTTTTCTTAAATGGCAGAAACAAGAAATAATTCCCTAAAAATAGTATTACAGTTCAATAAATCCTAATAAAATCCTCCAATGTGTGTTATGGTATTTAGGACCATATCACATCAAAAACCAAGTTTTACCAATGTAAAAATATCATTTTTGCTTCCCTAATATACTTCAACACTTTTTGAAGAAGTGCATTTAAATGGGATTATTATCTTCAGAAAAATCCCATTTAAATCTTGAAGTGATTATCTGACCTACTCCACCTACCAGTACCATTTACACCCATTGCTCAATGCAAATTTTCAAACATCCTTCACAACCCAAGTTTTGATCAAATTTGGCAAACTAGTCAAATCATTGTTTCAAACCAAATCCAATCAGCACCAAACCTTGTCAAAACTACACCCCAGCACCCCTCCCTCCTCCTGGTCGCAGCACTAAAGGTCTACAATAACCAAACACTAGTTGTTGTCCTTTTGCTCTTGTTGAGAGGGAGACAAAGCATCCTTGTTTTGTCACATCATATTAAAAACCATAGCAGCAGCTCCCCCTGTCACCCCTATCACTTAGCCCGACCAGAGGCTACCCCACACCTCCCCCACCGCCCCTATGGCCCCATTGGCTGAGCACCTCCCTCCCACCAAGGTTTCCCCATGGATTATGTCCATCATACACCCTCCTCCCTCACTTTATAAGGCCAGAGACCTCCCACCTTGCACCTGCTCTCTCATTTCTCCCCTAGCACCAGAACACCTCTCCCTCCAGCTGCAGACCCCCTCTCTTGATCCCCATGGCCATGGAAAAGGAGAGGTGCTCCTATTGGGTTTAGGCTTGCATGCAAGCTCGCCATGGATCTCTAGCTCCCAGCTCCCTCTACTCTCTCAGATGTATCTTCTCCCTCTCTGCTACACTGCCCTCACCCTCTTTTCTGTTCCAGGAACGCCGGAGCAACCGTGGCCACCGCTTGCTCGTTTTGGAGGTGAGTCGGTGGAGCAGGCTACCCCGAGCCCCTTCTACCCCGCCAGGACATTCCCGAGATCGCGGATAGCCTCTACCTTGCCCTCCTCAACCGACGGTTGCATGCATGCGCCCCTGAAAGCTTCACCGAGCCTGCACCGAGAGCCTCGCCAGCTGGTCCCCAGCGTCGACGCCCGTCGCGGAGACCCCTAGTGCCACCCCTCTTTGGACTCCCCACCGACCGCCGCTTCCTCCTGGACCATCCCCGATGCCTCCCCATGCCTCTGGTAAGCCCCACAGGCCCCGCCTCCCTGCCCTATGGTTTCCCTTTACCCTTTGAAGAGCAACTGCATGAGCTACTAAAGATCGTCCGTCGTCCCTAACCCAAGATCGAGGCAACAGAGCTCCCTCGCAGCAATTCAAGCATAGCTCAGTGGGTCATCAAGGCCACCATTCAGGCACATGAGAACGAACCATAGCCCATCATCTTCACCTTCATCGACCACAACTGGGTAGATGGAGTCGTGTGAGCAATACAGCAGATCATGGCCCGCCTCTGCAAGATCCATGAAGATGAGCTAAAGGATACCCCTTATCACCTGTCTGGGAAGCGCGACAAGTATGGGCTTCCCACCGAATCCTTCCTGACCTGCTGCATTGGGAGTCACCTTGAGAACATGGAATTTCTCCTACAATGCCACCAAGAAGATCTCGACAAGACCCATCGTCAGAACATCCTCATGCAGATGGACCTTTCCATACTACGAACCTGAGAGAAGAGTCTACAAGCCGCCAACGCACGCCTGGAGAGAAGAGCGGCTGCTCTAACCTTGGAAGGTGTCAACTCCGAGACGGAGAATGAGGAGCTGTCCTTCTATGAGTATCAACCTATCTTCCCACTGCCTCAAGATGTAACAGGACCCTCCACCCGCCTTCCCGAAGCTGAAGAAGAAGCCAAGGAGAAGTCTCCTGAAGCCCCCGCTGACGGCAACTAGACTAACATAGTACCGATGTGTTGTAGTACCTATGTAACACCGCAGAACCTATTTTGTAAAACTCTAAGTGCCTGTTCGCTCTGTGGAACAGACCCGTTTCATAACCCCTTAAGTACCTCCGCCACCGACCGGCCAAACCTACTAAATCTATGGATGTTATGGAAACATGATATCCTTCTTTGCATGTTTTACCCATGACGTTGCATCAGACACAAACCCCCTAGTTTTGCTCTAAGGGGGAAAGACTGCGTCTTTCCCACCCAAAACTCTTATAGACCCGAGGAGTCGACCCCTAGTTAGCATTAAGTGGTAACCACCCCCTCCAAGCTTCGAATCGTCGGCCCTGCAAGCAGGACAACAACCTGCCCTTCTCCCGATTCAGAAGAATCTTCAAGAAGGACCACCACTCCAAGGTCAACCTCCCAGCCAACATCCCGGTATATCAAGATCATGAAGAAAGAAAGTCGTCCCCAAGGCAAAGGAATAAAGAAGATTCAACTCGTCGTCCTGCCTAAAGAAGGAAGTACCCCCGTCGACGTTAAACCTACCTAGAATTTCCCTAAGGGGAAAAGACTGCGTCTTTTCCACTAGTTTAACCTAAACCCGAAGCCCATTAGCTCCGATCCGTAACTAACCATGCTGACTCTTTGTAAAATTTATTAACGCCTAATAATTTCCCCGCTGAAATTGTTAAACGGATGTTATCACCCCAACCCTACTCCTCCCGAATCTCAATAAGAGATTATTTTAAGGGGGAAAGGTCTGTCACATCCCAATTTCAGAAACCCTGATTAAATGTCCCAAAAGGCAAAAATCAGGGGGAACAAAACTTTTTCTTGCAACGAGTGCTTACTTTCTTGCTTGTTCTCAAGCAACTGTTTGTGTATTAGTTGTGTGCTCCTCATCTCAACCCTAGTTTACAAAAACTATTTTACAAAACAGATGTCTTGGCTCATCTTTCATATTCTCAAATGTTCTGGCATTTCAAAAACCTGAGCCAAGATGACCTTCACACAACCCAAGACTTTACTAGCTTCTCTTGCCAAAACTATGGAGACATATATATACTCTCCTTATGTTTTCAAGACAGAACCTTCAACTACTCTTATCCGTAGGTTTTCCACAACTTTATTAAAACCCTTCTCATCTCAATCTTGGTAGAGATACCAAGATAGTACTTATCTTACTTCAAGAAAAACCCCTTTCAACATACCCATCCTTACCTTAGGCTAGGCTTGATGGTAACCCTGGTACTAGTGGGATAAGTAACAAGATGAATTGTCTTGATCTGCTGGTTGATTATTTTCCTTGATCTGCTGCTTGCCTTGTTTATTTAGGAACTAGAGTGAGCTAATCTAGTAGCTCCTCCCTTAGGACCCAACTTGCTTGTGATCCTCAAGCATCCAAGTCTGGATCTATCTTAAGACACTCAAGTGATCATCTTCTCTCATGCTTATCTCAACCCAAGGATAATCCCTCTGGATGGTTTCCAACTCAGTGGAGATGCAATCTAAGCATTAATCCCATCCCCTTAGTTAGTACTTCAACTTCATATCCTATGACTATGAGTTTGGAACCTAGCATCCTCTCAAGATCATTTACATTTGCACTCTAGTCAAAACTTCCAAAATTGGTAAGTCTGGATTTCTTATCTAGATTCAATCATTGGAGCTCTACCTTTTCATGTCCCACTCCTCCATGATGGTTTGGTAGTCAAGATAATAATCTCTTCTGCAAATCTTATCATCTTGCCTACTTTGGCAGAAGCTCACATGTATATACCACCTCCCCTTGACCAACTCTTGGAATGGTTGTGATCTACTAACCATGGCCTATCAACCCCACTTCACTTGTTTCCATTGGTGCCTTGTGCTTCGTAAACCCGCATGGTTTAGGAGGCTAACTGATGTATCTGCTATGGTAGCCTTATTTTCAACAAACGTTGCCATCACTCCAAAATCACCTAAGATGCAACCAAGCCTAACCCTTGCCTCCATGATCATCTATATGACATGGACTATCCATCCATATAACCCTTGTACCAAGGTGAGCTCTGAGCTCCCTAATCCAACCCTGTTTAGATGGCATCAGAATAACTAAACCCTAGATCCCCTAGAAACCTAGCTTTACCTCTTTTCACCACTTTTCTTCAAAACCAAGGTTGAACTTGATGCATACATCAAGTGTACATCATCTACCTTGTTTATAAGCATCCCCAAATAATTCTCCCAATTACCTGGATTATTAAAATATTTTATCCCCTTTTCTTACCCATTTCTCAAAACCCTTGTCTATAAAGACAAGATTGTGTTCCTCCAAATAACCTTGCCAAATAAAGGCACATTTGATGCCTATATTTAATATCTCATCTTTCAAACTCAAAAATAAATATTTTTGAGATCCTTTATTATTTATTTTTGCCGTTTTTCTTAAATGGCAGAAACAAGAAATAATTCCCTAAAAATACTTTTACACTTCAATAAATCCCAATAAAATCCTCCAATGAGTGTTATGGTATTTAGGACCATATCACATCAAAAACCAAGTTTGCCCAATGTAAAAATATCATTTTTGCTTCCCTAATCTACTTCAGCACTTTTTGAAGAAGTGCATTTAAATGGATTATAATCTTTAGAAAAATCCCATTTAATATTTAAGTGATTATTTGACCTACTCCACCAACCAGTACCATTTCCACCCATTGCTCAATGCAAATTTTCAAACTTCCTTCACAACCCAAGTTTTGATCAAATTTGGTAAACTAGTCAAATCTTGTTTCAAACCAAATCCAATCATCACCAAACCTTGTAATACACTACGCCCCAGCACCCCTCCCTCCTCCTGGTCGCAGCACTAAAGGTCTACAGTAACAAAACCCTAGATCTTGTCCTTTGATCTTGTTGAGAGGGAGACAAAGCATCCTTGTTTTGTCACATCATATTAAAAACCATAGCAGCAGCTCCCCCTCTCACCCATGTCACTTAGCCCGACCAGAGGCAACCCCACACCACCCCCACCAACCCAATGGCCCCATTGTCCGAGCACCTCCCTCCTCCAAGCTTTCACCATGGATTATGTCCATCATACAGCCTCCTCCTCACTTTATAAGGCTGTGAGGCATCCCACCTCGCACCTGCTCTCTCATTTCTCCCCCTAGCACCAGAACACCTCTCCCTCGAGCTCTAGACACCCTCCCCTTGCTCCCCATGGCCATGGAAAAGGAGAGGTGCTCCTCTCGGGTTTAGGCTTGCATGCAAGCTCGCCATGGATCTCTAGCTCCCAGCTCCCTCTACTCTCTCAGATCTATCTTCTCCCTCTCTGCTACATTGCCCTCACCCTCTTTTCTGTTCCAGGGACGCCGGAGCAACCGTGGCCACCGCTTGCTCGTTTTGGAGGTGAGTCGGTGGAGCAGGCTACCCCGAGCCCATTCTACCCCGCCAGCACATTCCCAAGACCATGGACAGCGTCTACCTCGCCCTCCTCAACCGACGGTTGCATGCATGCGCCCTTGAAAGCTTCACCGAGCCTGCACCGAGAGCCTCGCCGGCCTGGTCCCCCGGTCGACGCCCGTCATGGAGACCCCTAGTGCCGCCCCTCTCCAGACTTCTCGCCGGCCGCCACTTCCTCCTGGACCATCCCCGGTGCCGCCCCATGCCTCTGGTAAGCCCCACAGGCCCTGCCTCCCTGCCCTATGGTTTCCCTGTGTCCTGTACTGAGCAGAGGTTGAAGAAGAGCCACAGCCGTCGATCTTGCGTTGATCAGGCGGCCAGCAAAGCCTCGTACCCCTTCACTCCCACCACTCTCTGCCACGCGGGCCCCCGCCGGCCCAGATGCCACCTCCCCCATGAAACCAAGCCCGGGTGGGCCGGATTCATCCTGCTCGGCCCAACAAACCCCTTTGCCCCTCTCTTTTATTCAATATATGCCTAGATCTGTTTTTGGTAGTGTGGTTTAATTCAATTTAAAATATAAAACTATTGAAAATATTCCAATCTAATTTTGTTGCATGCACACATCTTTTCCCTAACTTGCAGACCAAGTTCTGTACCAAAATAATTTATTGATAAAATATGGTAAATCATATGCTCAGATCTGTCCTTTTCACTAAATTAATTCTCAAGAGAGTTTGGTATATCCAAAGGGAGTAATTCCAAATGGTTATGAAAGGTACTAACCATATATTTCCATTCCCACTGACCCCACCATGTTTTGCTCCACAGATTACCAATAGCAAAAATAACAAAAACAGATACTTTCTGCCTTTAGGATTTTCCCTAGGTCAAACCAAATGAGGTTTGGACCTAAATCGAACTTGCAATAAACTCCTATAACTATATATTCTTAAATCCAGAAGCCCATAATTTTATCATCCTCTGTTTAATTTTAGGGAAATAAAATATTATGTGCATGGTTAATTCACTAGTTAAATCCAAAAAGGTTGATTCCAATTTCTACAGAAAGGTACTCTGAGTACCTAGCATGTGTCCTTGGAATCAACTCAATATCATGTGTAAAGTAAATATGATGAAAAAGACAAATCTAGTCCAGTACTGCCTTTGCGAATTTCGCAGGGGAATTCTATTAATTTTCTTAAGGATATTCCAACTCCTATTGATTCAGTACACCAAAGACTACTTAATCACCCAAGGAAATAATTTTTGGAACTCCAGAGAAGTTATGGTGAATTATTTCCTAAAACTAGAGCTTTATCCGCTATAAAATCCATTATAAATCATAGGAAATTGATAAAATAGTGAAACCACTTTTTTTGGTTTCATTTCATCAACACCTATCTGATGGTATTATTTTTATACCATGGTATCATACATACCATGTCCTTGATCAAAAATCCCATCTCTTAGGTAGTTCCTAAACTATAAATCCAAAGGGAAGCTCTTTCCCTAACGTCTCCAAATATTTTGCCAATCCTATCCACCAACCTCCAGCATCCTACTAAGGTCTAGCATATATTTATCTTCAGCTTGTTGTATGGTTTGATGCTTGTATTGATTGGTGTATTGTTTGTTTGTATGTATGCTCGATAACGATGATAGTTGAGATTGTGTGATGCTAAGAAGAAGGAAGGATCGGGTTTATCTTTATTATTGTAATTATCGGTATTCTGATTATCTAACACCGTCAAGGGACATCTCGCTGGTCACAGGCAAGCCACCATTCCTGAACTTCAGATTAACCAATTTATGTTTATCAACTGTTTTATATCTCGCTTATTAATTGCATGATCACGTATATGGTTTATTTCAAATAAACAAACATGAGTAACTTGGCTCCTTCAAGTTATAAATGAGTGTCCATTGGACACCTACCCTAATTACACCTATCTTTACCGCTTAGAATGAGGCTAACATGATTAGCATCGTTCCCTCTTGGAACCCATGGATTTTCAATGATAAAACTATTTTGGGTTTTTACCCTACTATCAAGTTTTCAAAATAAAACCCTTGGAAAGAGGCATCGTTTCCGAGTGGAAGTTTTAAAAAACAAAAGATGAGGTGGATGACGAGAAAAGTCAAGCAAGAGAAAGGAAGGGATGTTCTAAGACAATGTCCGAATAATTATATCCGTAACCACATTACCTCCAACATTGGGCTTCGCCAGTAGTTTGCGGTCATTAGCTGGCTGCTCTAACTCGCTAAAGGAGAACTCCCTGAAATTAGCCAGGCTACACCTGGGGTAAGGTAAGCTTTGCACCGTGCAACAATTGGGTCTCTCGCGGACGGTATGCTTTTAGGTAGTACGGATGGAAGATTGTCACTATTGCTATCGGTCAGGCTTCGGTCTGGAGGTAGGGGTCAGTACGGGAGGAAGGACCAGGTTCGTAGTAGCATATCTGCATCGAGAAATAAACCCAAAAGGAAAAGCCGCTGTTAGGGATCGACAAATGAAAAGTTCAAGTTTGATTATCTCAACCCTGTTTACCGTGGGTAGCAGGCCATGGTTTTATCCCGGCGGATGTATTGATTCTTGTGGGTAAAGTGCACAACCTCTGTAGAGTGTAATCTATTCGAATAGCCGTGTCCATGGACAAGGACGGTTGTAATGGCAAGTGCTAGGAGGACCCTTCGAATAGGTTGAGATGAAACTAAGGATGTGACTTGGGCACGAGGAAAGATAAGAATAAGTTGGTTTTGACCAGAGATGTGGAGATGTTCGGATTTCCAAAAAGGAGGCATATTTTATAAAAACTCTTTTTCAGCAAAGATATAGAGATTCCAATGTTAGTCCTTTCAAAAGCCACCATAGTATAGAGCTTTCTCGCCACAGCCAGATGTGCATCATCTTATTACCTTGTCTCGTGGTTTTATGAGTACATTCAAAGAACTCACCGACATTGTCCCTGGATATTTACTTGGCCAGATTGCAGATGTTAAAAAGGAAAGAAGGAGTCGACGTCTATGCAAGCTAGGCCGTCTTCCCAGTCAGTTGCCTGTAGGTTAAGGCACGGGCTCTATGCTGAGGACTTCCGCTATTTGTGTTGTAATCCCCATAATGGCCCCATTGTAAGTTTTGTTTTCGTTATTGTAAGGATGATGTAATGATACTAGTCGGTTATGCTCACGGCTCACCGATCATGTGAACATGAATTGTATGCATAACGGGTATTCTCGGACCATAAATCCGGGGTGCCACAACTACTTCCAAACCTTTAGTTCTAAGTACTATTAGATTAGCATAAAAATATATTCCATGGTTTTGGATAGGTAGGGCCTGGTAAATTTGTCTAGCTTTGGTGGTTGAACCAGGTATTTGAACTATCATAACATGCTTCAATTTGGTGGGTTGAATCTTACTAGTGCATGCAAATTCTTCGGTAACAAATGAGTGCGATGCTCCAGAATCAAACAACATTCTGGCAAGTACTGATTTAACAGAAAACATACCTATCACGACATCTGGCGCTTCTTGGGCTTCTTCAGCATGCATGAGAAAGAGACGGCCATTGCGGTTGAGCGAGTTCCCTGGGGCAAACCTTCTTCCAGGCTTAACACGACGTTGCTGCCGAGCTGGGGCATTTGCATTGGGGGCTGCCGCAATCTTCTTGGGGCACTCATTGGAATAGTGACCCTTGGTTCTGTATTCATAACAAGTCACCTAAGACTTGTCCTTTGCTGAAACAGGACAGCATTGCTTCCAGTCCTTGGGGCAGTGTTGGTGTTGGTGGCGGCATTGTTGTGGTTGAACTTGGGTGGTGCACGGTTGAAATTGCTGGGGTTCCCAGGGTTGTTGTTGTTTCCTCTGTGCCTTGGATTTGCACGGTTGGGGTAGGTTGGACGGTTCATCGGGTGTCTGTTGGTTCTTGGGGCAAATCCTAGAGATGGGTTGGGGCGATACTTTGGGGTATGATGGGTTCCTGGTTGATGCATCATGCGACACTTGCGGTTCTCATTGGCTTGGTTGATCTTGCCTTCCATCTAAATGGCTAAATCCACTAAGGCTTCAATATCAGCAAATGGGATATTGACCAACATTGTCCGCATCTCATCATGCATACAATTCAGGAATCTCTCCTTCTTCTCGGCTTTAGTGTTAATCTCATCAGGTGCATCCCTAGCCAATGAAAGAAATTTGTCACGGTACTCCACTACGGTCATCCTTCCTTGCTTCAGTTCCATGAATTCATCTCTCATCCTCTTGATCAAACCCGGTGGCACATGGGTTCTGTTGAACTTAATTTTGAACTCTTCCCAAGTCACCATCTAACCTCCATTCATGGCACGAACGCTGTTCCACCATGCTCTTGCATCTCCGGCCAAATAGTGGGTAGCGAACAGTACTTTCTCATTGGCTTCCACCCGCAACTTTTAGGTTGTTCTCCATGGTTTGCAGCCAATCATATGAATCTAGGGGCTCTTCATACTTATTGAAAATGGGTGGATTGGTGTTCTGGAAATTCTTGAGCTTGGACCCATGGTTGTCCTGATTTCCATGGATTTGATTATTATTGGCCATCTGAGCTATGTGCTGAAGGGTGGCTAAGTTGGCTTGACGCTCAGCTCTTTCAGCTTCACGGTCCAAACTAACGTTTGCAAGATTTGCAAAATCGGGTCCAGGGATGAAATGCTTCCTCCGCGAGGCATCTGAAAATTGAGATAGGTCATGAGAAAAGAGGGAAATTTCTAAGGTTCAAGGTTTTGGTGTTTGAAAAGTTTTCAAAGTTTGACTCAAATATTTCTTCCAACTTGCTTTTCATACATTCATTCATAGCACACAATACAAAAACACACCACAACAAAGGAAAACAAATGGTTTTAAGAACCATTCTGGGAAACTATGATACAATGGGACCGAATACAACTCCCTAACGCTAGTGCTCAAGTGCTACTAATCCTCAGAGTCGGTGTCCTCATCATTCTCATCATCAATGAAGGCGAACTCATCCTCATAGGTGAATAAGTCCATGGCCTGATCCTCCGTAAAAGTCGCCATCACACCGAGATAGGAGTAGGGGTCTCCACGAAGGCCTTCTCCTGCATTCTCCCTCTCCTCCAGCTGCATGTCTCTCTCGTGGACATTCTCCTCTAACTCTATGATCCTGTGGCAGAGACAGGCAATGATGCTCTCCTTCTTGTCGAGCTAACGGCGATGAGACTGGCGATCCTTCACTAGCATGGCAATGGTATGATCCTTCTTGGCGGCGATGGCCTACTTGTGATTGGCATAGGAGCGGGCATTGTCTAACTCCTTCTAACGGTCATACATCATGAAGCTGAGGTGGTCCAACTGAGTCTTCAGCTCATGGTGATATGGGGTCTCTAGTGGTTGTCCCATAATATCACGCCTTGGATAGAACTCAAAGCGGGTACCCTTGATCTGATTGATACTCTGTCCACATAGAAGGGCAAGAGCTTCCTGCATGGCCCTGGCAAGTCAATCGAGCCAGTTGTTCTCTCTCAAGGTGAACTGAATTCCCTCGGAGGTGGGGGCTTCAATCTTTCCTTGGAGACTTCCAACAACTAGCCATTGCAACTCCTCTCCTTCCTGATCATTGAGCTGAGCTCCGAAGAACTCAGGGTGCGGACGCTCTAGCATTTCTGACAGCTGGTCCAAGTCACGCTGAAAGATAAGGTCTCCTCCATTCCTCAACTGATAAAACTTGCTATACTTCACGTCCATCTATAAGAATATATGGGATGAGTAAGTTAGTAGAGTGATCAAGTGTGTCAAATTTTATGTAAGTTTGCAAGAATTTTTGAGGAACATGAATTTTATTAAAGAGTCTAAGTGATAAGAATGAGAATAAGTTTTTATAAATACTCACTTCCTTGGTTTTGAAACTAAGTTTTTGATTCAAAAGTCCATTCTAAACTAGGGTCTCCTATGCTCAGGATGGCTCGGATACCAATTTGTCAACACCCGGATTTTTAATCCCAGATGCCTGCTATGCCATACATCGCAATCCCAGGATTACCATTTTTGCGAGACATAACAAAACGGATATCACACTACATCATCCATTACAAACCATACATAAAGTCATACAGAAATAAAGGATCTCATGATCCAGTCTTAATACAAATCAAGCAGGGGAATAACGTAATGATAACGATAGCATGGGCGAAGCTCCATCTTCATTGTCACAGGCAATGCTGACGATGGGAGATGATCCTAGTGGTCGTAACTTCCTGCTATCTGTCCTCCTGGTAGTCCTCTTCATAGTATGGCCACGGGAATAGCCAGGGAAAAAGCCATGAGTACTCTTTTAGTACTCGCAAACTAATACTAACAAGTGAGATGGTTTTGGGTAGGAAGTCCAAAGCTTTAGGTTATTTTGCAAAAAGCCAGATTTATCTCTACTGAGTTCAGAAGCAAAGAAAGCTAGTTGAAAGTTTTAGAACACCTAAGTGGGAACCTGAATTTCATATCATAACCCTGTTGTGGTCAAGTCAAAATTACGATTCATTTCATAAGTCATTTTGAAAACATCTGATGATGAAACAGTATGGCCACTCCAACTATCCATAACCGTGGACGCGGCTATTCGAATAGTTTGACACTCTGTGAGGTGGTACACTTCCACCACAACATTCGATACATCCGTCGGGAACAATCCTGAAGTCACCATACTCAGTACGCGGATAATCAATCCTAAACTTTCAATTACACCCCCTAGTATAGGCACCTCTCCTGTGAGTTTGGCCTCTGAACCATGACCAATCATATCTTGGGAACCGCAGTGGACAATCTTCATAAGGTAGCCTCATCTCAAACCTGGCCGCAAGGGAACCCATACTAAGGTATATAAACTTCCAAATAATCCTACCCAAATTTCGGTATTGTGGTTGCAGGTAAAATTGGAATGGTATCGCATCCACACAACCATCAGTTTTATAAAGGGCTAAGGCTCATGCCTCAACATTTTCATCATCAAAATCATCTGGTGTTCAAGAACATATGTCAAAAAATTTCAGTAGAATGACTCATCATTCTAAGGTTTTCATAACCATTTTCACCAAGTATTCCTATCTAAAGTGTTCAAGTTTTAAGTTTAGCACTAGCATCTAATAGTGGGGGTAAACACTAATGAGGGGTGGTAAACAAGTGTATCTTATCTAAGTTCAATCTCATGCCTCAGGATGACATCAAGATTTATCTAACTTAGGCCAAGTTTTATGCTCTTTATGCTACCTTTAATAAACTTTCTAAATTCTACAATTTACTAGGTAACCTTAACTAGAAATCTATGATAAAGAAATAAAATAACTAAGATTGCGAATAAAACTAGGATTGGGTATCAAGTGGTGTAAGATTGCAAGTAAAACTTGTAGGGTTTAGCTTAGCTTGCTAAGATAGTAGCATAAGATTTCAAGGATTTTCTTGCTAAGTTGCAAGTGTTAGCTTGCCTTGTACAAAATGCTGAAGTTCTCCTTGGCTTATTCCTCGTAGTATTCTCCTTCCTCCTCGTATACTTGGTCGGTACTAGCGTCTTTAAATGAATACGAGGTACGCAATCACCAAACAATACTCAACTACTTCTATTTATCACACCAAAGTTTTCACTATTTGATCTAGGATCATGACAAGCATCACAAAGATTAAGGCAATAGTTTTATTTCCTTTATTTTAGAAAAGTAATTTCTACTCATTGAAAAACTACTTAAGATTTAATATCCTCCAATGAAAGTATGTGATCATGTTGAGACATGTCATCACCACATATTTCAGTATTTGGCAATGTGATTTAAAGTGGTGTCACAATTTAATAAGGTTTAACCTTTTTATTTTAATTAAATAAAGTTACTAGAAATGCCTATGGGCATTCTTTTATTAATTGTTCATTATTTTGGCAAGTAAACCTCGATATTTTTATATATTCAGAAAGGTATAGTTAAATGTGATTTTTGAGAGTTGGAATCAACTCAAAAGCTTTTGTGGTTGAATTTTGAAAAATGTTTGAATGCAGAAAAGCTTCTGCCTTGTTATTTTTACTATAGTTGATCTCCAATTCCAAATCAATTGAATCCAACGGGCTTGGATTAAGAATTCCAGTACCTTTCTATCAAAATTGGTTTCATGAATTTTGGTTCAGTGAATCGACCTGGGTTGATTTTTGAATCTAGGTACAGAACTGAGTTTGAAACTAAAAGAATAAACCTAAATTCAAACTACTGGGTCATGCGGGAATGTAAATTGGCCGGCCGACGGTGCACAGCGCGCGCGGGTGAGTTTCAGTGGGTGCCCCACCAGTCAGAGAGACAGGGGGTGCGAAGCGGTACGGGTTGATCTAGACCGCATGATCAAACTCTGACCCAACGGCTATGACCTATCGTCTCCGTCGGGCAACACCAGCGAGACAGAACCCTAGCACGGCTAGTGGGGTCTATGGGGGCTTACCGGGGCTCACTCGAGGGTCGGAGATGGGGGAAACGACAAAGTCAACGAGGACGAACATCCTGGTACCGGCGGCTTCTCCTGGGGCGGCTACAATCGCTAGCTCCTTTCTTCCTCCTCCGTAAGGCACTCGGTGAAATTCGCAACCTGCTCGCCTTTGTTCTGGGGTGAGTTGGGGTCCTATGACAGAGGGAGTGTGTTGGTGTGTATAATCGAGCAGGGTGGCCTCTATTTATAGTGCCGTATACGGAAGCGCGGTGGAGCTCACGGTGTCATCAAGACATAATACGGGCATGGGCGACGATAGGGGGTGGTGCTGTGCTCCCTGGCGAAGCTCAACGGCGTGGTTACGTGGCGTGGGATGGTGCGAGATGGTCGAACGCTATGCGGTGCTCATGGTCCGACACACAGTTTTATGGCGCACAGGCTCTCCTGGTCGCACGGTGACGAATGGGCGTGTCTGCGGGGTTACTGGGGTGGTGGTGATCACGCTTGCACGCGGCAAGGGTGGATCTGGTCTATGGGTGAGTGTCGAGGTGGCACTGCGCGCTCGGCATGGTGCAGAGGCATAGGGTGCGTGTGTCTAGAGTGGTCTAGTGGCTTGTTGCTCGCTGGCATTGGACAGGGGTGGCGATGA
The DNA here is from genome assembly GCA_023614405.1 of Avena insularis. Taxonomy (NCBI): domain Eukaryota; kingdom Viridiplantae; phylum Streptophyta; class Magnoliopsida; order Poales; family Poaceae; genus Avena; species Avena insularis. Next base: position 85,540,170 of record CM042685.1, on the reverse strand, counting down.
CGGTGGTGAGTGTCCTGCATAAGGTTGGCGAGGCTAGAGCTTCTCTAGCTTGTTGTCGATAATGGGTGGCAAGGTGAGGCTCAGCCTACTCACCATTGATGGCAATGACAAGCTCACGGTGGTGCTAGAGCTTGCTAACTAAGATAGATGATCTACTAAATGTCTGCTGTGAGCTAGAGAGGGGACATGTTAGGCCAAATGACTTCTCACGATAGCATTTGATGTTTGTTTGATTTGTGTTTGCAAGGTGTTTGATGAAATGGCCGAAAGAGATTTAAATTTAAATTTTTGGTTCAAACTTGGTGGGTGTACTAGTTACATACTTGGTAGTCTCTGGTTAGTTGGAAAGGTCAAGGAGAATTGGTTTGGTTGGTTTTTGATAATTGGGTGATCTTCCCATATGTTAAAGATTCAATTTTAAATTGTCATTTGAATCAAGTTGCCAAATGTTTCTATAAGTTTGAAAGGTGGGATTTGGTTCACTTTTACTTGGTCTAGCAAGGGGTGAAAAGAAATGTAAATGTGTCTGTTTGAAATCTTGGACTAGGAACACTCAAAGTGGCCTAGTGAGTTAGATTGGCTAAAATGACCATTTGCTTTATTTGGTATGTTTTTTTATTTTATCTTGATTTGTTTCTGCTTGGAAATGATTTAGATGATCTTGTTTTCATCTTTAAACCATTCCTTGCTATTTAGATCAATCACACAAGTCCATTCATGCATTCATACAATCATCACATACACACATGCATTCATATGATGTTAATTAACAAAAGTTTTTGTTAACCCTAATTTTGGTGATTAGAATTGGATAATCATTGTTCAATATTTTTGGGATGTTACAATAACCAAGTGTAGACATGACATTATTATGAAAAGCTTCAGTGACAATCTTTTGAGATTTATAAGTGAGATTACAAAGTAATTTATGAAGTAAGAGAGTAATCATTCAAATGGATTTGGAGTCATTAGAAGCATTCTAGAAGTGGGAGATATTCCTATGAGGAAAGTATTTAGAGCTTGAGGTCAAGCTCATTGGATTTACTAATGGATTTAGGAGAAGAAATTATTAATAAGAATATTCTTGTGGAGTGAAGCTCATCAGGTTAACACGTGATGATGGATATGAAGAAGTAGTATATCTAGGAAATAAATTCCTCAAATATAAGTCAAGAATTATTAAGTTTAGAAGATAGGAATTCTTGGTAAACACTTAACCTTAATTTTATAACCAAACTTAATATCTATATCATCTATTTGATCAATCATCTCATTTCTCAATGCCTTGTAGGAATACTTTATATATAAAATCACATAAGCATATCATGACACTTCAAAACATTAAAATCACATGTGCCTAGAGAATATAATTATGAATTCTATCCATTAAGCCATTCTAGGAAACAACCCCACTGTTTTATCTTGGATGATAATATCATCCATGACCACAAACATAAAAGCAATATGTTTAATCTCTTAAATCTTCATTCATATCCATAACAGAACATGAGTATATTCATTGTTCTCCAAACTCAAGATAACTACTTGTAAAATGGAAATCTTCATTTCTAGATCTAAGATTATTACTTAGGCATAATGATTTAACCAAGATTGTGCTAAGGAACTTTTAATACTTAAATCATCATATATAATGATTGTTATAAGATAATAAATATGAAAATATTCCATGCATATCAATCATCCACTTAAATATTTACCTATACAATTATCTTGGTGAAAACAAACTCACCTTTATAAGAGTTTGATATTATAAACAAATCCGTAAAACTTTAATTCTTATTTATTCTAATTAATAAATAACTTCTGATATAATCATGGGTATTGAAAATTACCAACATGATTAGAGCAATCAATTAGTATAATTATCTTTGGAATATTTGGAATACTGTACAAAATTTATGGTATTTAAATCAATGAGAAAATTTGAATTAAAAACAAATAATTAAAACAGATAACAGAAAAGAATAAATAAAAAGAAGAGGATTCAGTGCAGAAAATACCCGAAGCCCATTTCCCTCACCACCTATCTGCCGCCCGCGTGCAGCCTTGCAGAATTGTGCCCAATGCACCAAAGCCCAATACCGGCCCAGGCCCGCATACCCCTTTGTCCACCTAATCGTCGTCGTCAACCTATCGGGGCCACCGAAGCAGGTGCGTGAGCACCGAGACATGGAGACATGGCACTGCCTCATCCTCATCCACCCCTCTTCCTCTAAAGCTCTCTCTTTCGAATCCCTTGTGTTTTGAAACCCTAGATCACCGGAATTCATCATTCCTTCCATGTCTGGCCAGCCCTTGCTTTTCTGAATCCACCACTGGAAGCTCCATCACGTACTCGTTCGTCTAGGACCAATCACGGGAGCTGGCGCGCCAAGAATCGAGCGGAATCGAGCGTTCCTTTTCGTCGGCCACTGTGGCCATCGTCATCGATTCATTGTCTGCACACCTTCCCTCACTTCCCCAAGCAGTCCATCGCAACCACGGTGAGCCCCTCTATCTCTTAGTGGTCTCTGATGCTTTGATTTTTCCTAACTCAATGCTGCCATGATCACCGACAATCACCACCGTTGGCCTTTTTTGCACACTGTGCTTTGATGACCATTAATTCCTGGGCGGCGCGGTCATAGTTCGACTCCCCATCGCACCCTCTTTCTAACGCACTTAGCCAAAACCCTGCACATTCACCAAACAGACGGATTCAAGCATGATCTGAGGATCATCTATGGATGATCTCAGCGTTACCTCAGGCTGATGTCATATTTCATTTCTTTTTATCATTTCATAAATTATGTTAATATTTTCTATAATAAATAAAAAATTGTGGATATGATGTGGCATAAGCCCCACCAGTCAGTGACTGGGGTAGGAGTAGACCGGGTGAGAAAATCCCCTCACCTCATGCTGACATCAGCATTACCTCATAAACAAATTTAGTTGTTTAATTAAAATTTCAGAAAATTATTAAATCTTATAAATTCAATAACTTTTATTTTATAATTTAGAAAAATATGTTTAATTTATGAAAATGTTTATAAACATAAAATCTACAACTTAAAACTATTATCAAACATTATTGTGTTAATCATTTAAATAATTATTATATATTAAAGATTTTATAAGTAATAAAACTTTGATAATTCATAATTTAATAATGGTAAATGATACAAATATAAATAATATACCAAAATTCTTAGAAATATAAGAACTATAATTAAATATGATAATCATGTATTATTATTTCACTTAATTAAATATCTATTATTTATTAAGTGTTTCTTAAGTAATAAATCTCATAAAAATCATATCTTATTATTTATAAATCACAAAAATAATTGTAATATACCAAAATTATCACAAAAATAATTGTAATATACCAAAATTATCACAAAAATAATATCTAGATGTTAAAAATAAACATTCCACTTTTGAAGTAAATAAAGATCTAATACTCTAATAACTTGAATTTAAACATATTTCCTTAATTGATAATTCATAAAAGGATAAGTAAAAATTGCTAATATTTCTAAAAATTGTTCCTTTAAGGTTTAAAATTAATATTAGTCCTAATTTGATAATGTAAACTCAGAATAAGTTTAACACATTTTAAAGTATAATTCTTTTGAATTATTATTCAATAATATGTGTATACTATTTTCCAAAAGGAGTAATAAAATATTAAATTCTCGAGATTATTATTTTGGCTTAATAAAATCTTCTACCATTACTTCAGCCACAAAATTATAGACATATTTTAAATCCAAAGAAATTCATGAGTAGTTAAGTAATATTATTTACTTATTCCCAAACCATAACCACACCTTTATAAGGAGATAAATGATTCTATTCCATTATAATATTAAGAAAGCACTACTCAAATAGAAGTATTATCACTCTTAAGTAACATTAAGAAAACATTATGAAGTAAACAAAGTACAAATATCATAAGTATTGCACCTTAAGTCCATCTATGTCTTTAAAGTTAAACTTTAGTCTACAAGACTATAAACACCATGTTAAAGGCTTTAATATGTGTTTTATAGTTTACTTTGGTCTGTTTCAATTAAGACATAGTGCATCTCAAGACCAAACTAACCGAGTAAACACCAAGAGACATCGACCATATTATATTAACCATAAAGAGTGTTTAAACCTTAGAAAAGAAACCTTTTCTTCGAAGGTTATCCTTTTTGCCACTTCAAACAACAAATTTTCTAATAATATGTCTAACTTTAGACAATTAAACTCAAGAACCATAGTCAATAGATGACAATTAATCATAATCACATTACTTTATACTTTACTTGTATACTTAGGATTGTTGACACTTAAGTTCCCTATACATGCCATTACTTGTAAAGTAAAATTTGAAGGTAAAACAATTCTGTAGCATCCCAATTGTCTAACAATTGCAATGCTACTAGTCTAGTCTATATTTATGCTACTTCCTATATATAATTGTTGCATCATAATTATATCATGCTCATGTCATCATGCCACCTTGCATTTGAGCATCATATAAAACCCTTTTTCTTTTGGTTCTCCTCTCATATGCATTATTAATTGTATTTGCCTCTTGATATTGTGTTTGGTTATTGATATAATGTTTAATGCCCAAGTTGAGTTGGGGGCATATCTTTTATTCCACTCCACCACCTTTCTTGTCACCACCCCATCATTCCACCATTCCACCATATGTCAGCATTGCATTTTATTTGGGTTTATCTCTAGCTCATGTTGTTTGGAATGGACTCTTTTCCATTCTACCTGCTTCCATATGGAATGATATGGGAAGGTTGATCATGTTGGAATATTTTGAGAATAATATGCACATAGTGGAATTTACACACTAGCATGTCCAAAATATTTTCAAATATGGTCATCTCCATTCACTCCACATGGAACATTCCTTCAATCCTTAGCTTGGACCTTACTCCATCTTTTGAGGATGCACATAAATAAAGGCCATGAGATTTTATTTTGTTTTCACAATATTAACACATGGCATTAAATATTTGCATGGGCCATGCAACAACCACCACCATCTGGTCTTCCTTGGTTTTTCTTGGTTTTTTAGTGGATCATCTCTTTGAGCTCCCTCTTTTCCCTCTCAGACCCTTCTCATCTTGATCTCCTTTCCTTGCCATGTGCATCAAGCCTCACCTCACCATCATCTCCTCCATCTCTTGCATGATCTTGTTGGCTCATCACCAAAACCCTAAACCCCTTGGTTGGTCTTGCCTTGGCCTTGCTCAAACCCTAAACACCATCACCACCCCTTGCCTTGACCATGAGGAAACCCTAAGCCATCACCCTCTCTCTCTATCCTCTCTCCAAAAAACCTAACACCTCATCTAACCCTAACCCTAGTTTCCTCTCTAATCTAACCCTAGTTACACCCATCTCCCCTCTCCTCACCTCTCCTCTCACCATACCGAGGTGTCCCTCCCCCTACCATGCTGGCCCCACGGCCACCCTCCTACACCAGCCCTAACCACTCCAGCTACCCTACCCCAACCCTAACAAAACCCTAACCCGAGGCTACCCTACCCCAGCCCGAGCCTCCCTCTCCTCTTTCTTTCTCTTCTCTGCCATGCGTGTCCCACCGGACCTGACCTACCTCCCTCTTCCTGCCCACCTGCCTGCCCAGCTCACTGAGGCCCCAGCCAGCACGTGAGGAGGAGGGAGAAAGGTGACACCCGAACCACCATTATCAACCCCCCCCCCCTGCCACAGCTGGCCTTCTCCCTCTACCTCCTTTTTCCCTCCCACACGGCTCTCTGCCTCTCCAGATCCACCGAGCCCTGCCTCTCCTCTCCTTCCTCTCCTCGGCCTTACCCCTCTATCGCCACCCGACTGCACTCGCCTACCCCTAGCTCCTGCTGTCGTGGTTGACATGGGAGTGGTCGGCGCCGAGGACGCTCCCCGCTTCACCTCGTGCGTGGCGATGAGGAGGAGCCCAGGCACTTGCACCCGCCGAGCCCGACGCGAAACCCTAGACGCCGGCCGTCTGCATCGCTGTCGATCGGCTGCTCCCCAGCCCGAACCACCTTCACCGACGCCCCCACGGTGAGCGTCTGAACCTCCCAGACAACCTTCCTCCATTCACCGTATCTCATGCACGACGCCACCGGACGGCGCCTTGGTATCGCATCGCTCGCCGAGGACCATCTTCTCACCGTATACGCCTTATCTGCCACGCTGCGGTTCCTAACACCAATCCCCATCCACCGGTGGTTCCGCCTTCATGAGCGATCGGTCGCGTTGAACCCTCCTCGCAAGGCCGTTCTCTGTCGTTTCCGTCGGTTTTGAGAGAAGAGGAACAAGACCGTTGCGCGTCTTGCAGTAAAACCCCCACCCTTTTTGCCGGCTAAACCCGCGACCCCTCCGGACCCACCTGTCATCGGCTGTTGCCACTTTACAAAAAGGGACCACAAGTATCGGTTCCTCAACCCGCGCCCCTAGCTCCTACGTGGCGGCCCTTTATCGCCATCGTCGTGCGGGCCTTTCTGTCGGACCCACTAGTCATCTCTGGTGGTGCTTTCATGATGAAAAAGGGTGTGCAGCGTGCCGTTCGCCCATCAGCACTGGTCCCACCATCATCGTCTGGGGCTAACTGGCTCTGGGTATAAAAAGTTTGGGATGTTTTCCTGTTTAAATAAAATGTATTTCAGAAATGTTTAAATATGTTTTAATTTCTGTTTTTAATAACTTTTAAAATATAATTCCAAATTAAACATGTAATATATGTTTTGAAATCAGAAAAATGTGAGGATTTCAAAAATGCCCTTCAAAATATATCTTGAACACTTTAAATTTCGAGTTGATTAAAATTACAATAAAATGCCCTTTTTCTTAATTAATTAATAACTTTTGTTTTATAACTCCGAATTTGACAAATAATATGTCTAAATCAATCAGCGCGACGAGCCCGTTCTATCTATGCATTCCATGTTCTGAATTGCAGCATGCATCATGTAAATATAAAGTATACAGCAACTTAGTTGAGTATAAAATGTGACTAAAACCCCATCAAATGCCTTATTCTTGTATTCCACACCTCACCCATGCCATGCTACATTATTGCCATGCAAATTGTGCATCATTCATCATGGCATGCTTGTTTGCTTGTCGCATTTTATTCATATGCTTGTGCACTTTATTTATATTGTCCCTTGTTTGTTTGGTTCTTCTTGAATAGGCTGAAAGGTGGGATATATCAAGAAACCCAGGAGCACTACCCAGATCCGTCCCTCGCTTCAACTGAGCTGTCAGGCAAGCACTACCACATGCTTGCATACATATAGTACCTATTGCCTCTATCTTATTCTTGCATCATTGAGTCGCGATTGCATTAAACTGAATCCCAAGTACTGCATAGCCTTTACTTTTAAACCCCACCGAAGCTTGTTCCTCCATCCAATGAGCCATTACTACAGGAGTTGTTTGAGCCATGCGAGTCGTAGAACAACATGTGTAGGGTATGTGGGTGTCGATGGATAACGAGGTACCTAAACAACTTAACCTGAGTAGTAATGGGATAACTAATGAAAGTGGCACCGTGAGCAATATCTGCTATTTGGTTTTCATGCTCACTTGTGTCCGTAGGACCCGAGTACTTGATTCCTGTTCCTTGAATATTCGCTATCCACATCCGGAGGCTTATGAACCCCCCGAGCCGAGCTTGATTCATTCTTATTTCTTGGGGCCACAAGTAGTTTGGGGCTTTATTACTATCCTGTACTTATGCCATGCTTCTTGCTTTATTTAAGATTGTGCGAGGAGCACTGTCTTTATTTGGATGCGAGTGTTTTCACCGTGTCGACAAGCCCAATCACACTTTGGGTTCCCGATCGTTTACAGCCATTGACGCAAACCTTGAGTCCGTCTGGATCCGCCAACTTCGTTGTGGGTAGCTTAATGGGGTGGCCTCCTGAAATATTTCTGAATCCTGTGATCGCTTTGTCGTGAATGCCTCGTTGGGTTTTGATTTGGTTTTTCCGAGGTTGATCGAGTGTGTGTTGCTATTTGTGCACCCCTGCAGGGTAAAACTTTCTGAAAGCCGTGTCCGCGGTTATGGATGACTTGGAGCACAGTTTCTCGATCATAGACAAGTATAACTAAAGTACCGCTTGTAATTTGACTAAGAACCTGACTAGTAAATAGTGCAACACTCATGGAATGGATAATAAAACTGCCAACGGATGGGGGTTGTTCGTCCGCTTCCTCGTTGGTAAGCGAGGAGGAGGATGGATCTGTATTGCTGTTATAGCTGTTGTTACTAATTCACGGACATCCGCTCATCTTTGGTTAGGCGGATGGTTAGCGAGTATCCCTAGAATTGTTAGGTATTATCTTTTGCTGCAATTGCATCACCCCAGTTTGTGTCCCCTTTAGAGGCATAAAGACTTGCTGAGTACCCCTAGGGTCTCACACGATAAATTGTTTGATTCAGATGAACAGGTAAACTCGCAAGACGGATACTGGGTGGAGGAGACGAACGATGTGGGCAACGATCACTCTGTGTAGAGATTCCGGGAACAGGGATCCGTGAGATCTGTGGGCAGGATGTGTTTATTTATGGGGCATCTTATGCCGATTTGCTTCTTATCCGTACTCAGATCTTGTTTTCCGCTTCCGCCTGATACTCTGATGTTTGATGTATGAGGAGATATCCTAAAATATTATATCTATCTAGGATATTTGGATCTTGCCGTATGGCGTTGCAATATTTCTATTTCTTTTAGATGGAATGGCTCTGAGGACTGTTGTATGGTGGCTTGCATACATACTCATTTGTGTATGTAGTTGATCCCTTCGCTTTCGCCGCTCGTTCTTGTCCCGATGTTTGGAAATGGTTAGGACGGCCGAAAGGTCTACCTGTGAGTGGCATTTGGCCCCACCGTACTATTTTAACCATTTCCGCTCATCCAGGCTTGTAACTAAGAGCGTAATTCACCGAGGTAGTTACAAATTCTTTTATAAGCAGTCTTTGAGTAGTATTCCACATTTGTGTATATTATTGTGTGTACTTTATTATACTTACATGTCGTTTCACACACACTCACAAGCCTTAATAAGAAGAACAAGTGTAAAGCTTATCTAAAATTACAACACATTCTAAAGGAACCATTTCCAGTTTCCAAACCCTAGATCAACGCTTATTCTGGGGATTCGAACTTATGAAATTGCATTACATTACTTATACATAATACCATCTTTCTTATTTAAACATTAGTCCTTACCGGACAAATGATGTTGATTTCAAATATTGGATCTTATATTCTCTCGAGGATCGTGAGTGCATAATATTGCAATGACAAAAGGCAAGTTCACACTTGCTCATGTCCTTTTATTATTTTCTGTAAAGTATTTTGCAAATCAATTGTTGTCATCACCTGCATTTCAAAAAGGTCAGAAAACACTATTTTTATAATAATATGATTATAGGTTATTTACCATGAGGTAATAACCTACTATGAAAGTTTTGGTGGTAAAGGAACGTATTATCTAGGACTTAACAACCAATGTCGCTAGTGATTCTTGCGCCATATATTACGTGTTAACCGTGAGATCTATATGGCTCTAGGGAAGTCAGCTGGATCGACACCCTCTCACATGCATTGGACACTGTTCTGGGCAATTGTAAGTTGCAAATCATGGATATAGCCGTTTTATACGGGGGTCTACCGTGGATCTGGGCTTACAAAAGACATATTTGTAGTGTTAATGGTTGTTGTGTGTATCTAACTAAGCTATAGCCGTTTTATATGGGGAAAAGTCTACCTTGAGTGTGGACATACAACAATTGCACTATATGCGAGGTCACGGAGAAGGACAGTGATTGGCTTGGATCATCTACTGGGCCCCACACCATAGGAAGTGTGGAGGGAAAGATTCACCCGGTTGTGCAACAAGGATTTGATCTCTCTTGGGCAAAGCAACACACCTTTGTAGAGTGTAAAAACTGTAACTTGTTACTCCCTGTTCTGGGAAGGAGCTACGAACGTGGCAGGAAAGGAACTCCGTGAATGTTCTGGTAAACCTGTGAAGGCTGACGGACATAGCTTTTCAGAATAAAAGAAACCTTTGGAGAAATGTTTACGAAAACGTATATTGCCCACAACCGATGGTCTGTGGCTGTAGATATAGTGCATCAAACACTCCTTTTCTAGTGAACGTGCTGAGTATGCTCATACTCAACGTATCTTCTTAACCCTTGCTAGATTCTGAAGCCAATAAGACGATGTCTACATCAGGTTATGCTCCAGGAATCATCATCAAAAGCCCAAGTTCTTCAATGAAGTGAAGGAAGTCAACATATATATCAACTAAAGTGAAGACGAAGTTGCTGATTATATAGGAATATAATCTCTAGCCATAGAACCTACTTCTGTATAGTATTATAATAGTAGAAATACAAGGCAAATAGTTAGAAGCTAATCTTATTAGCATAATATTTGTGAGTTGATTATTTATGATTCTTCTTTGTAAGAAGTTTATTCCTCTTTCTTTAACCTAGAGTGTTCTCTGGATCTTTGATACGTCCAAAACGTATCTACTTTCCCGAACACTTTTTCTATTGTTTCTCCTCTAAACTTGTGTGATTTGGATACAACTAACACAGACTGATGCTTTTTTCAGTAGAATTACTTTGGTGTCTAGTTTTTGTGCAGAAAATCAACCATCAGGAAAAATCCTGGAAAATATGCCAAAAATCCTATTTCACGGAAGATCCACGGGCAGTGCGAGGCGAAGTGGAGGCTTGGGGGCCGACACTGCTGTGCATCAAGCTGGCCGCCTAGGGGGGTACACCCTGTGCACCCTCGGGCTCCCTCTTCGCCTATAAGTTACCCCTTGACCTAAAAATCAAGCGGGTTCGTTGTTTTTCCAGAAATAATTCCGTTGCGTCGCCACCACCAGAAACCAATATTCAGATCCAAAAACTCCGTTCTAGCACCCTGCCAAGACGAGGAATTTGGAGAGGATCATCACCATCGTCATCACCAAGGCCTCTCTATCAACCATAAATGTTTCCCTCATCCAGAATAAGATTGTTAGGGCATAGTGCCTATTATCTCTATTAGTGCTACTTGACTTTGTTGTAACTTGTTTTGCTTAATGCTTGTCACTAGGGCTCGAGTTCCATGATCTGAGATCTGAACTTATAATTGATTCATGATGATAGTATTGTTTGTGATCTTATCTACAAGTTGTGTACACATATTATTGTCCGGATCCAAAGGCCCCGAAGTGACAGAAATTGGGATAACCGGAGAGGATGGTTGTGGTGTGAGGATTACATGTGTTCATGGAGTGTTAATGCTTTGCTCCGATGCTCTATTAAAAGGAGCACCTTAATTGCCAGTAGTTCCATAGAGGCCCCGCTGACACGGGCTAGCAGGAAAAAAGATGTTGTGCATGTTTTCATTGCGATCACGCATGACTATATATGGAGAACATGCCTAGGATTGTTTAGTACTTGGATTCTTTATCTCATTTATCTGCAATTTCCCTAGATCTTGAAGTTACCTGTCTAGACTCGTCCATCCATCCCTATGACTACCGAGCTCATATTCTCTTGTTTGGCATTACTATTGCTCATGTTTCACTGTTGCTGTTGCTTTGTTGTTGCTACTACAAACTGTTGCTACTCGTATGCGCCTCTAGCTTCGAGCCTTGCCTATTTTTTATGCGAGGAGCATATGATATGCGCCTCCTACACTTCACATATGCGAGGCGCATATCGATATGCGCCTCCTATATTCTGCATATGCGAGGCACATATTGATATGCGCCTTCCTATACTTTGCATATGCGCCTCCTATATTGTGCATATGCGAGGCACATATTGATTCGAATGCGCCTCGTATATTATTTTTGAATTTAAAAAAAGGCGGCCAGATCTAGATCTAGATCTGGCTAGAATTTCGTCGGAGCTCGTGGGAGACCATGCTCATGGCCACAACCTACCACCGCAGGCATGTGCGGGAGGCCATGTCCATGGGGATCACCGGAGATGGTGGAGAAGGAGGAGGCCACCGGAGGTGGAGGAGGAGATGGTCGGTGTGGTTATGGAGGCCATGGCCGGAGTGGTCGCCGGAGGAGGTGGAGGTCACCGGAGGAGGAGGAGGTCGCCGGAGGAGGAGAAGGTCGCCGGAGGAAGAGGAGGAGGAGGAGGAGGAGAGTGGAGGAGGAGGAGGAGAGTGGAGAAGGAGGAGGAGAAGGGATAAGAAGGAGAGATGGAGGAGAAGGAGAGATGGAGGAGGAGAAGGAGGAGAGGTGGAGGAGAAGGAGGAGAGGTGGAGGAGAAGGAGAAGTAGAAGAGGGAGAGGTGGTAGGTGTTATATAGGTGTTGTAGGTGGCTATTTCGAATTTGAATCTGGCTAGGTTATAGGAGGCGCATATTGCTCCATATGTGCCTCCTATACTTCAAACTATAGGAGGCACATATTGCTCCATATGTGCCTCCTATACTTCAAACTATAGGAGGCGCATATGACCATATGCGCCTCGCCTATGCGGCCACCTACCTCCACCCGGGCTTGCATGAGTTACTTGAGGCGCACTCTAGAGGAGCAAGAGACTTCACTTACATATGAGTGTCAACTAATGGAGGTTGAGCGAGCTTCTATGGTGAATCAATGGGGAAATGAGGTGGGGAGGAGGAGGGGGGCGACCAGATTTGTCTTGGTGGAGGAGGAAGAAGTGAGACAAGTGAGTCAGGTGGTAGTTGGCTCCATGTGCAAAAAGCTGGAAAAAGGTGTTGCCGGGTTATAGGAGGCGCATATTGCACAATATGTGCCTCCTATAATTCAAACTATAGGAGGCTCATATAGCAATATGCGCCTTGCCTATGCGGCCACCTACCTCCACCCGGGCCCGCAGGAGTTACTTGAGGCACATATGACCATATGCGCCTCGCATATTATCAAATATAGGAGGCGCATATGACCATATGTGCCTCGCATATTCGAGCACCTACCAACATGCGGGCCCACACAGATTATGCGAGGCGCATTCTGCCCATATGCGCCTCGCCTATCTGATATATAGGAGGCGCATATGCTAGAATGCGCCTCGCATAATCTAAGGCTGCTTGATTTTGCCCGTACAAGGATTATAGGAGGCACATTTTTATTATATGCGCCTCGCCTATTTTTATACTAGAGGCGCATGGAGAAGGAGTGTGCCTCACCTATTTTATAGGAGGCACATATGGTCTAAATGTGCCTCCTATAAACATGTCTCCTATAGCCTTTTCTCTAGTAGTGAAGGAAGAGAAGCTAAAACACAAAGCTTCTATTCCTAGGAAAGTAGAAGATAGTTGCGAACCTACTATTAATGTGCAAGTGAATGACTTTGACCTCAAAGCTTCACGTGATCTTGGTTCTAGTGTCTCTATTATGCCTAGGAAGATTTATGAAATGCTTGATTTTCCACCATTGGAAGATTGTTATTTAGATGTCCCACTCAATGATAATGTTAAGAAGAAACTCACGGAGAGTATTAATGATGTTCTCATTATGGTTAATAATGCTTATGTCCCTGTGGATTTCCATGTTTTGGATGTTGAATACAATGCTTCTTGTCCTATTACTTTGGGAAGACCTTTTCATAGAATAGTTGGTGCTATTATTGATATGAAAGAAGGCACCATCAAAATATCATTTTCCATTCAAGAAAGGTATTCAACACTTCGCTATGAGAAGAGAGAGGTTGCTTTTTGCTCCTTCTTTGAAAGCAAGATTTGATGTTAATGCTTCTTCATTTGAAAATACTTGATTCTTCTTGCTTCTTGTGCCTAACTTAAAGGCGTTAAAGAAAAGTACTTGTTGAGTTTCCTTGATTCTTGGAAGTTATTACTTCAGTAATGACCTCTCATTATCCTTTTTGTTTTCTTTTTATGCCAAGAATGACCTCTAATGATAGGGAAGTAAGATTTGGGGAGTTGCTGTCCCGAAACAGATTTCTATCCTCCACAAAAAAAATTAGTGAGGAGTCTCTATAACTCGTATTGAGATCAACATTTACGAATAAATCCCCCAGTATGTTATCTAACTTTCGTTAGTTCAACACTTTTTGATTTGATGAACAGAAGATGTTTGGAAAATTTGGTTTCTACCTGCTGGTCTATTTCGACAAATTTCTGCCATTATTTGAATTTGCTTCTTGTTGATTCCTTTTTGAGTTCTCTTTAGGTGAATTGATCTTTTTGAAGGAGTTACTACAGTAGCTTGTGTTTTTAGTGAAAAGCCTTGTTGTTTCAAAGCTTTTCCAGAGGTCTAATATCTTTTGAATACACTAATGTTGCTAATGAAGATTGTGTGATGTTTTATGTGAAGGAAAAATTTCAGGTAAAGAGAGAATGATGCAATGAGATGAATAATGGACAAAAGCTCAAGCTTGGTATTCCACCATGGTGTAAACCCAAGAAATATCCAAGAGGTACAAGCGTCAAAGCTTGGGGATTCCCAAGGCATCCCCTTCTTCATCAATAAAAAGCTTAGGTCTGTCTAGACACTTCGTTTTTATTGTTTCATGCACAGTTGTGTTGTTCTTGGAGAGTCTTAGTTTTCGTTTGCTTTGCTCAGTTTGTTTAGTTTTCTTGAATAAAGTAGTTTGGACCCCCGTTCTCGCTGTGTTGTTTTGCAAATAAGTTGCTTGGTGTTTAAAATGAGTAGTAAGTTCTTGCTTGAAGTGCAAGAGGAGCTTGCATTGACTGTGACTTAGACTTTAGCATGACATGCTAGGTGTTGTTTTAGCATTATGCTTAGTGATTATTGTTGTAGCATGTCTTGTTCCAAACAATTGGGATTTCTTAGCGTGCCTTGAAGGAATTATGCGTTGTTTTAGCATGCCAAAGCATAGTATTGTGGTATTCTCCTTTGATGCTTTGCTTGGGTTGACTTGGCAAATGCTCACACCATGTTATGACTATGACAAGTCACCATTATCCTCTATGATCATTTAGTCCTTGACTTGTAGTACCACACTTTGCTTTGATTAGTATGCTTTGTTGCACTGCATGATTATGGCCATTATGCTCTCTTAGTTGGTTGCTCCCAGTCTTTTGCTAGCATCCACTTGTATGAGTAAGTTCTACTCATGCCTCTAACTCCCAAGAAACCAAGTTATTCCAAAGTGTCCACTATAAACTCCTATGCATGGTGTGTTACACCATTCCAAGTATATTCTTGTTTTCATCTATCTTCCAATTAAAAACTATTTTATTATGTGAAAACTTAGTGATTAAAGCCCTCGCGAACTTGATGGCACACTTTATATTCTTAGCCCCTAATAAAATTGAACCACTGTGAAAACTTTGTTGTACATGCTTGCACTTATATGTTGGAATTAACAGAACCATGATGTCATGGGGAACGTTTTCAACATTGTTCTTGTACTTTGTACTCAGTTGATATCATGTTCTTTTGTGTATGGATGTCATAGGTGTGATATAAAGAGGGAGCTTGTAAGTCCATGGAGTTTGTATACTGTGTTAGAGAAACGCCTGGGCCGCTAGCCTAAGACATTCCTAATCATGGTGGAAACTTGCAGCATCACCATAGTGAGCTATCTATGAAGCATCCTCAGTAAAAAGCTATGCATATGGTAAATAAAAATATTTTTGAGATGCTCATTGTCTGCTTGCCTTGTCATTTTGGTTATGGGATAGCTCTTGTACCATGTGCAAGGGGTATCCCGTTGGCGGTTCTCAATGATATGAAAATACTTACAATGACAAGAACTTAACTGGGCCCAAATTTGAGTATGCATGAGGTGCGGCTCTCGTATTCAAGGGACTTGAGATTGCCAACTTATACTTCGTCAAGCATATACTCCATCTTTGTCCCTTTAACCTTAATCACTTCAAGATGTTTATGCTAGGGGCAATGAGGGATGAAAGCTAACAAGTACCATAATTTTTGGAAGCTCTTTTTGAAACTTGTAATCCCTGCTTCCTATACAAAAAGTCCTTTCTTCCACCACTATTGAGTCTCCACCTTCTACCTTTAGGCACCATTAAGAGAGCATAGTTGCCATTCTATGTGCAGTGTTCCAAAGCTTATTGATTGATGCATATTGTGATATTACTTGTTCTTGTGCTATTTCTTTCTAGGCACCCTTGTGAACTTTGAAGGTGTCCTATGCATATATTTGCTACTCTATGTGGGACAAGCTGATTGCCACTATGCTATGTTTTCTCCATGTGAAACAAACAATCATTTTTCAATGCATGTTATTCATTATTTTTGTTTGTAGCTTGTCATGTTCCATGCATAGTTACTATGTCCTATTGTTAGAACTCTATCTTTCATGCACATGTTTAGATTTCTTTGATTCTAGCTTTCAATGCTTGCAAATGGTTGGATCTTTATTGTGAGGGCGCATGTCACGTCAAAAATTATTCTTTTATCACTTACCTACTCCAGGAAGAGCAGGAGTTAAGCTTGGGGATGCTGATACGTCATAAACATATCTATAATTTTTGATGCTCCATGCTTGTTTAGTATCTACTTCGCTTTGCTTATCTACACTTTGAGGTGCTTTTTACATGTTTTCTGTTACTAACCTATTAAAAAGTTGCGACAATGCCATTTGCCTATTTTCTGCTGTTTTTGGTTTCAGAAAAGCTAGTAAAGAAATATTCTCGGAATTGGACGGGACAAACGTCAAAGTCAATTACTTTCCATGGGGAACAAGAAGTCAGGGGAGGGAGGCGGGCAGGCGCCCAGACCCCCCTAGGCGCCGGTGGGCCCTGCCCCGCTCCTGGGAGGGGTGTGGGGCCCCTGGCCGCCGCCTTGGCCTCCCCCTTCGCCTATATCGGGGGGATTTGAAGTTCTTCCCGGCACCCTGCCAGAGGGGAGATCATCCCGGAGGCTTTCTCTCTGGTATGATGCGTGAGTAGTTCCACCTTGGACTATGGGTCCATGTAGTAGCTAGATGGTTGTATCTCCTCCTTTGTGCTTTCATGTATAGATCTTGTGAGCTCCGTTCATGATCAAGATCTAATCTATTTGTAATCATGCATGTTATGTTTGGGATCGATGGATATTGATATTATTATATTGGTTTGATTAATGGTTTTGTCTTTATGATTCTATCATGTATGTGTTGTTTGTGATCTTGCATGCTCTCCATTGTTAGTATCTATTTTGTCCAAGTAGTTGCTAGTGAATCCAAGAGGGGGTATTTATGCTCGATAGTGGGTTCATTCGTCTAGTTTCCAAGTGACATGGTTATACCCCGCGGGCCATGGAGAAGCCGAAGAACCTCAAGGGTGTCCAGCAGCTCGCAGAACGAATAGCGACATTGAGCAGGTTCATTAGCCGCATGGGCGAGAAAGCCCTGCCATTCTACCAACTGCTACGCAAGGCAGATAAATTCGAGTGGACGCCTGAAGCGGACGACGCATTCGAAGATCTAAAGCGACTGCTCTCCACCTCGCCCGTCTTGGTTACGCCAAAGGAGCGCGAGCCCCTACTGTTGTACATAGCAGCCACACACCAGGTGGTAAGCACCGTGCTGGTGGTCGAATGACCCGAAGAAGGCAAGACCCATGGGGTCCAACGCCCAATCTACTACCTCATCATGGTATTGACGCCAACAAAGCAGAGGTACCGTCACTACCAGAAACTCGCCTACAGCGTGTTCATGACGGCTCGTCGGTTGAGCTATTACTTCTAGGAGCACCAGGTGATGGTCGTCAACGAAGCACCCCTGAACAGCATCCTAAAAAACCCGGAGGCCACAGGACGCGTGGCCCTGTGGGGCATCGAGCTGTCACCCCTAAACATCGTCTACGAGATGCGACTCGCAATCAAGTCTCAGGTCCTCCCGGACTTCCTTGTACACTGGATGGAGCTGCAGCTGCCAGACACCCCAGACATGTCACAGTCATGGACGATGCATTTCGACGGTCCAAGCGCGAAGCTGGGCGAGTCGGGTCATCTTGACCTCCCGCAGGAGAAAAGATGAAGTACGTCCTTCGGATGAAATTCCGAGCTTCCAACAACGAGGACGAATTCGAAGCCCTCATCCACGGCATGAGGATGGCAAAGATCTGCGGCGCAACACGCCTGGTCATCTACGGTGACTCCAACCTCGTCGTCCAACAGACGATGAATGAGTGCGACGCACACGCCGAAATCATGATCGCGTACCACGCACTCTACAACTCACTCAAGGGAGAATTCGACGGCTGCGAGCTTTGGCACGTTGGAAGAGAAAGCAATGAGGAGGCCGATAGATTCGCCAACATAGGCTCCACCTGTGCAAGGGTGCCACCAGGTGTGTTCCTCGAACAGATCTGCGTGCCATCCATCAAGCGGAAATTCCCCAAGGGATCACCCAAAGAAGCAGAACACTCGGGGGCTACACTACCCGAAGATCATGAAGGACCCGAAAAACTGGACACAGAGGTCGCTACGGTCAACCTGATGCAGGTCATGGCAGACGAAGAAACCTGGACATGACCGTACCTCCAGTACTTAATAGACGGAGAACTACCTGATAGCCCGACAGATGCCCGGCGCATATCTCGCCAGTCAAAAGCCTTCACCATCATCAATGGCGAGCTGTACAAGCGCAGCATTTTGGGTGTACTACAAAGGTGCGTCACCATCGGTGACGGGAAAACCATACTTCAAAACATGCACGAGGGCATCTGCGGCCATCACGCAGGCAGTCACTCCCTTGTCGCCAAAGCTCTACGAGCTGGATTCTACTGGCCAACGGCCATGAACAACACAAAAGACATCGTCCGAAGATGCAAAGGGTGACAATGGTTCACTGACAAACCACACGCACCCGGGTCAGAGCTCAGGCCCATACCTTTGGCCTAGCCCTTCGCCCAATGGGGCCTCGACATGATCGGCAAACTGCCAAGGTCCTCGAAAGGGGGGGCACATCTACCTCCTGGTCGCAGTCGACAAATTCAAGAAGTGGATCGAAGCAATGCCGGTCACTAACCAAAAGGGCAAGAATGCCGTCAAGTTCTTTGAATCCATTGTCTAAAGGTTTGGCGTACCGCATAGCATCATCACCGACAATGGATCAAACTTCATCTCCAAAGAATTCCAAGACTTCTGCGAAGGCCTCGGAATCAACATCACATACGCCTCTGTGGCGCACCCACAAACGAACGGGCAGGTGGAAAAGGCCAACGGCCTAATCGGCGCTGGCATCAAGAAGCGCCTCACGAGCCCACTCGAGCGACTCGCCGGAGCCTGGACGAAAGAGCTACCCTCCGTCCTATGGAGCTTGCGTACCACGCCAAATAGCTCCACCGGCTATACGCCGTTCTTCATGGTGCACGGAGCCGAAGCCGTGCTACCAGCCGAAGTACGCCACCAGGCCCCCCGGGTCGTCGCTTATAGCGAAGCCGAATCCATGGCTGCACTCGAAGACGCCGTCGACACACTCGACGAAGCAGCAGCTCGATCAGCGGTGTACCAGCAGAGTCTCCGTAACTACCACAGTCGACGGCTGCGCCCAAGGTCCTTCGTCGAAGGAGACCTCGTCTTGCGACTCAAGCAAGAGCGACCGAAGAAATTCGAGTCACCATGGGAAGGACCCTACATCGTCACCGAAGTCATCCCAGGTGGCGCCTATCGCCTCAAGCACGTGGAGTCTGGAGTCGCATACTCCAACCCATGGAACGTTGCACAGCTGAGATGATTCTACCCCTAGCTACCTACCCCTTTACTTTCAATAAGGCTATTCAACCAAGGCTACTCAGCCAAACAGTGTACCTCCTCCATTACGATATAAATAATGCTAAGTGTCTCGCCCCAAAAATTTTGTTTTTCTATTCGCACTTTTACTTCATGCTACAAACGCACTCGGGGGATCCCCCCACCTCACGATTTCGTCGACTGAGGATAGCAGGTGTACGCCTGAGTAGCTGACCACGTCAGGCTAACAAAAAGGACACGTATGCGAACAAAGCACTACGTGCTCCAACAACAACCAAACCTTTATAACAAAGGGCAAAACACGCCCAATCAAATATATACAAATTTTACATTTATCTCTTTTACAGGCACTACCTATTCTGAAGAATAACCTGAGCACGCTGCTCAAATAGATCTACGATCTCTTTGGCATCGCCTTACTGACCGCGTAATGTGGACGCATATCCCACACACCACCATCTGGTCGAGGGGGTGGCCCAGCCGCTACAGCGGACAGATCTACATCAGGGTGATGCAGCCTCACAAGGGACAACACAACCTTCACTCCTGCGATGAGCTGATGCCGCACCAACTCCTTGACACGATTCACGTTCCGAAACTTCGACAGAAGACCAGAATGGGTTGTTGGTGCAACATCCAGCGGAAACATCACATGCAGAACCGATGCGAGTGAAGTCTGCACCTGACGAAGCACCCGTGATACTTGGTGAACGCGATCTTGCACCATCGCAAGGACCATAGCACGATCACGATCCATCCAGAAGAACCCGCAGGCTTCCATGTCCTGTTGAGTCAAACAATTGACCCGAACAGCAACACGCTCCTTCTCCTCCCTTGGAGCAAGGTTAGCACCTGCAATACTTTCACAAAAGTAAGATGCAATGCCAGCAGGCGCATCCGAAGAAATGGGCAACCACTCAAAAAACATACACTAAAGCTGCTCGGATAATCGAAGCAATTCCGCCATCAAGTACTCCTCTCTAGCAGCACCGCGATCCGCCTTGGACTTCCAAACGTCGGCATGGCCACGCACCCCAAGCAACTCTTTCTCGAGACTACGAAAATAGTCTTGAAGAAAAGCAAGCTGCAACAAATCATCCAAGGATGGCCGCAGCCGCGCTGCAGGCGAGGTGTCAACGGGATCAGCACCCGAAGGACCTTAGATCAGCATAAAGGCAAAGACATGAACACGCAGACGAAGGAGCACATAACTGAACAAATTCATTAAGTGCATAAAAAACCACTACGTTGCACAAGGATTTGTTCATCAAAATAATTACAACAAAAGAGACTACAACCATCCTACAGCTACAGCGCCTAAGACGCGGCACCCTGAGTAGCCTCGGAGCCGGATTGCCTCGCCTTGGATTCCCCCTGCTGCTGTAGCGCGTACTCGGCCAGCAGATCAATCAGCTTCGGCCCATAACGCTTACAACAAGAAGAATAGGTAGCGAAGGCTACCTCGGATCCATCAGCAGTCGTCAGCATCCGGAAAGTGACCTGGGGAAGGTCCAGCTCCGCTCCAGCCGCCAAGGCCATTGCCAGCCCGACGGATGCACTGATGCCCTTCTGCTTGCGCTTGTACGCTGCAGGTGCTTCGGCTGACATGGCCTCCGCCAGAGCATCAACATCATCAAGGGCCGCGCCCTTGGGGACAAGCTCCTTGTAGAAGCGCCCAAGGACCTCCTTGGCCTTGGCAAGCAAGTTGACGACGGTGTCGCAGCGATCTTCAACCGCCGCAGTAGCATCATCCAGAGCACTCCCGTGCTCCAGAGCACTGCGATCAAACTCGATGCCTGCGGCATCTAAAACAACAAGGAAGAAGAATGAACGACAGCACCGCAAAATAAAAACAAGGAAACCAAAAGAGGACGGCGAAGATACTCACCCGAAACAGCCTTGGCAGCCTCCATAAGCTTGCCGGCCACCTCTCTCTCGTGTGAAGCCGTGGCGGTGGCATGCTGCTCCTCGCGGTCCGTGGCCTCCCGCTGCAGGCGGTCCTTAGCCTCGGCCGCAGTAGCCAACTCCAGCTCTAAGCGCTCCTTCACATCCACGGCGACCTCGGCCTTCTTCTCCGCTTGACCGAGGCTCTTTTTGAGAGCATCAATCTCACGAAGGGAGGTGTTGTGCTCCTCTGCAGTCAAATAATACAAACGTCGGATAACAGGACAAGAATACAAGAAGAAGCAAACATCAAGGCATAAAAGTACCTTGAAGCTGTTTGAGGCTGGCCTCCAGCGCCAGGTGCTGCTGCACCAGTCGTTTGGCATCCTGCACAAAAGGCTGCAAGAAAAGACCTACTAGTCAAGAGAAGGACTCGGGGGCTATGCCCAACAGAAAGAGCAGAAGCAAATTACACACACGAAAGCGCTCGGGGGCTCCCCCCGAGACTTGAAGGAAGAACAAACAACAAAACTCTTTTACAGATGCTCGGGGGCTTCCTCCGTGGCAGGAGGCAGAACTACTCACATGATCCGATGGTGACTCCGAAGGTCCGCTTGCAGCCTTCTGAGGCGCAACCACCTGAACCTCCTGCGGAGAAAGTGCAGGCAGCGCCTTGGCCAGTAGCCACCGTCTGAGGAGGAGGAGACGCGACTTTCGACTCCCCCATCATCTCCTGAGCACCATCGCTGGAGGAGTCGTTGGAAGAGTGCCTTCACAAGGACAAATTAGCACAAGTACAAAGTAAACAGGCAAGAAAAAGCAGTGCAGGACAAAGCAAACTTACGAGTCAAGCTTGCTCAGGTTGAAGACAGGAGGGGTCCTCCGGACTTTCTTCTCTTCCTTCTTTTCTTCCTTCTTCCGCTTCGCCGGCGGATGCGGTGCTACAACCCGCATGGGAACGGCAGGAATCAGAGAGGAAGAGCCTCCATGCCCATCACTATGACGTTCAAGAAACAGCGGGTTCCTAGGAGTCAGAGGATTCGAGGCATCCGAAGACTCGCTGGAGCTCCGTGACCGTTTGCGAGTGTGGTCCTCGCTCGACTCATTGGCCTCTTCAGCCGGAGACCGCGCCGACGGCAGCTCGGACATGGAATCCACCACATCATTATCTGGAGCATCCGGAAATACTTCGGGTGATGGAGGCAACATGCCCGGCACTTTGAAGCTCTGCACAAGAGAAGAAAATTTGTTAGCACACAAATGCAAATACAATGCAGTTGAAAATAGCGCTACGCACACGGATCTACACCTGTGGAACAGGAAGCAAAGAAGAAAACGGAGAAGTCAGCGACTTCCCCGGGATATCCTCTCCAGCCTTGAACTTCAGCAGCGAACGAAGGGCCCTGTCGAGATCTCCCTGGGAGAATTTCTCAGCCGAAACCCTCGTCGGATCACGGCCGCCAGCATAAAGGAACATCGGGTGCACCCTAGCCTGGAGTGGCTGCACCCGACACTCAAGAAATGTGCTGATGATATCCACTTCGTTCACTTCCTTCTCCGGAATCAACTGGAGATCCTCCACTCGACGGTAGAGAGCCTCTATCTCCGTGACCTCGCCATCCAAGATCTGGTTTTTCTAGGACCTCTTCGGCTCGATCTTTTGGGAGGGGTCGAAAGGAGCAAGACCAAAATGCTGCCCAACCACTGTGGAGTCGCGAATATAAAACCATCGCCTCCGCCAGTAATGGACAGATTCGGACATGGAAAAAGAAAAGAAAAGCAGATTGGGTTTGAGGGAGATGATGCAACCCCCAATGGGATAAACACCATCCGAACCAGATTGCCTCTTCACGGAATAGAGTTTCCGGAAGAGGCCAAAGTGCGGCTCGATACCGAGCCAACACTCGGAGAAAGTGATAAAAAAGCAATGTGAAGAAGAGAATTGGGGGAAAGATGATGCAATTGGACACCGTAAAGAAAAAGTAGTCCACGAAGGAAGTTGTGGACTGGGAAGGAAAATCCGTGAATAACGAAGGCGAGGAACATAACCCGAAACCCAGCAGGGGGACGGGGGATTACCTCGTTGCCTAGGAGTTTTACGGCCTCCCTATCCCGCGGGATCAAGCCCCGCTCACGAAGCTTGCGGAGATCACTCTCCCGCGTCTCTGATCGCCGCCAGCCACCGTCGGTGACACGGGTAGCGGCGGCACTCTTCTTCCCTCCAGCAGCACTGGTACCAACCGCAGAAGAAGACTTCTTCGACTTCCCCATCGTAATGCGGCACGGCGGCGAGAGTGCAGGATGGAAGAAGGAAACGTGAAAGGATATTCCAGCGCGCAACAAGAACTCTCAGAGAACAAGGAAGCAGTGAAACGAGAATAGCTGCGGTGAAAACAAACTAAAGTTTTCCCCAATGATTATAAAGACAAAGACGATGCATGACAACCGTCCATCGAGAAGACCTAACGCCAACGGCAGGATCTGGCCATAAATGTGTCAGCATCACAACGAACCGTCGCTAATACGCCGTCCACTACGCGCGGAAATCGAGGTGACACCGTAATTATCTCCACGCCACGCGTGACCGGTCAATTCATGGTCAGAAAGTGGGACCCATGTTCGTTCAGTCAAGTCATCTCTGGCGCAGCAGACGCTTGAGGTCATCGATCGTCAGCACTGACGTCATCAAACTCTACACTAGCAACAACTACAATTTCTTCGGCTTCAAAGCTAAGAGTACTCACTTGAATCTACGATTCGACCAATTACTCGGGGGCTACTCCTATCAGGAGCGCTGGCCGCGCACCCGAAAAAAGAACAACACGTTACATCACTGAACTGTTTCTTTGAGTCCTACGTTGAGTCTACGACTCCACTACGGACTCGGGGGATACTCCCATAGGGAGGATGGATTTAAGCATCCGAAAAAATTTGTGTCCCTGGACGACCGAACAACGGCTGAATTAAAGTCTCTGCTCGAGTCTACGACTCGAACAGACACTCGGGGGATACTCCCATAGGGAGCGCTGGTCGCGCACCCTATAAAATTTCAACTGTGATCCTTCGGATCAGTATGCAAAAACTTTTCGGCAACTCCGCCCCAACTAAACGCTGAGTGAGTAGCATTCTCCTTGGCTACCCGAAAACACCTCCGCGGTGATAAAATTCGGATGCTGTGTCTGCGACGCAAAGATAAGACCTACAGATATCATCTGATGGCCTGGTAACGCACATGACTGCGCTCTGCTAGTATAAACCCGTGCCAACAGGCGCGATGAAAAATCCTGACGGACGCGTTGGGTACATCAATTAAATTCACTGGAATTCCACTCCTGTAAGTCCTCCGCGGCCTGAGTCGAATTACGCCAGCATATGTTCCGGGTTCAAGTCGAGGGACTTGAATCTGAAGAAGATCGTGTTGTTTTGTCCTAAGACAGTTAACTGACCCTGATCCGTCGGGAGAGTCAGGCACACGCATCAACAATCCCTACACATTCTCTTGAAAGACAGAGTTGCACCCGAAGGATTGAAGAGTCCTCAGCCGAATCTACGATTCGACTGAACACTCGGGGGCTACTGACATGGTTATACCCCGCGGGTACACGATCTCAGCATACCTGGTCCAGCCCAAGGAAGGCCCATGGCAAATATACGCCGGCCCATGAAGATTTTCGGGTGGCCAAGGCCCATGACGCCTTCGGATCCTTGGAGAGCAAGACTAGAGTAGATAGGAAATTCAAAGGGGTAAACCCTAGAACCTGTAACCGACTAGATCTGTGCCTGGGACCTGCCTAAGTCTATATAAAGGCCAGGAGGGCACGACCTAGATCTCTCTCTCATACTTCCGCATACGCACCTTCACGCCAGATCGCATCTGCGCACCCCTGTAATCACCGGTTCTGCCGTAATCAAAGAGCAGACAAGCAGGAGTAGGGTTTTCCCTCCGGGGGCCTGAACCTGGGTAAACCTCGTGTCCCGTATTGCTTGTTTGCTAACCGTTCCGCGATCTCCAGCATCCCCATCTTCTCCAAAACCCAAGTCCATAACAATGGGCATTGACGAGATCAAACCTCGTCACCAAGGGAAGTGACAATAATATCTTCGGTTGTAGATGTGTTGTTGCTACTAGGAAGAAAACAACGGTCTCTTGTTCATGGAACATGTGGACAGTTTACCTTACACACTTTCCTTAAGCGGTTATGCATTGCTTGCAACTTAATCTTTGGAGGGTTCGGATGATAACATGAAGGTGCACTTCTAGTCATAGATGCAGTTGGATGGCGGTCTATGTATTTTGTTGTATTGCCCAATCGAATCTCATAGGATTTTTCTGACTAGTAATTAGATTGTTATGCCTTGCTTAGTTCTTGTTAATTGCCCAGCTATAATTTGTTTACCCTTCATGCCATCTTGTTTATCTAAGGAGAGAACCTCTAGTGAACTATGGACCCCGGTCCAATCTTTACTATTGATACATCTTCCATTGTTACTTTTTTACTTGCTGGAAACCATTACCTTCCACACCATATGTTTAATCCTTTCTTACAAAAAATCGGTGAGCTTGACAACCTCACTAATTCGTTGGGGCAAACTCTTGAGTTTGTGTTGTGCAGGTCTCCGCGTTGCTTGCAACACCTGTGTGACGTTTCCTTCATCCTCCTGGTTTGATAACCTCGGTCTCAACTGAGGGAAAACTTGTTTCTTGCTCTTCACACCCTACGCTTGGGGTTACCAATGAAGTGCCACGTCGAGCATCATCACTCCTTGTTTGAGAAAGAAAAAGAAACATAAGGTAGTTGAGGAACCACTTGAACCTGTTGTAGATCCTAATAGTATATATGTCTATGATGCTGAAACTAAGAGTGGTATTGATAAGAATGAAGCTCCTGATAAGGAGGAAGTTGAGGAAAACCTGAGAAGCACAATAAGAACACTAGGTACACTAAGGAAGATTTTATTGCTAAGAAACATGGTAGTGAGAGAGAACTTTGGGTGCAGAAACCTATGACTTTTCCAGGTAAGAAACACAAGTCAAAGGAGGAATAACACTACAACAAGTTTTGTGAGTGGATGAAACCTTTATTTTTGCAAATTCCTTTGACTGATGCTATTAAGTTGCCTCCTTATTCAAAGTATATGAAGGATATTGTCTCTAATAAAAGGAAGATTCCTAATGAGGAAATTTCTACTTTGCTTGCTAATTATTCCTTCAAAGGTAAGGTTCCAAAGAAACTTGGTGATCTAGGTATACCAACTATTCCTTGCTTAATTAAGAATAATTATGTTAGAACTGCTTTA
The DNA here is from genome assembly GCA_023614405.1 of Avena insularis. Taxonomy (NCBI): domain Eukaryota; kingdom Viridiplantae; phylum Streptophyta; class Magnoliopsida; order Poales; family Poaceae; genus Avena; species Avena insularis. The sequence goes on along the minus strand of CM042685.1, from coordinate 85,513,270 downwards.
TGTGATTTGGGAGCTGGAGTTAGTGTTATGCCTTTTTCTCTCTATAAGAGACTCCAGCTAGAAAAGTTGATACCAATTGATATATCTTTGCAAATGGCTAATAAGTCAACTACTATTCCTGTTGGTATATGTGAGGATGTTCTGTTCAAGTGGCTCATAATTTCTTAGTTTTAACTGATTTTGTTGTGCTTGAGATGCATGAAGATGATAATATGTCTATTATTCTTGGGAGACCTTTTCTTAATATTCTAGGTGCTGTCTATTATTCTTGGGAAAAGTAACATTCATTATTAATGACAAAGAGCATACTATTTATTTCCCCAAGAAGGTTGCTAAAAGATATTGACTGAATTCCATTGAAAATATTGAGAGCATCAAGGTTGGAGAAATATATTGTCCCATTCCACAAGAAAATTTTGAAACTATTATGATTGGGACCATTTCTATCAAGTATAAAGTAACATAATCACCTTGTGGAATGCAAAGTTTTGTTTCATATAAGATTGTTTTGGTAACAAGACTTGATCAACCTTGTTAACAAAACAATTTTAATGGACAAAGTAATGTTTTCACTATGGTTATACTTGCTTTCTCTTATTTTCCTCCTTCCTAGTCTTTGCCCTTTCTTTTGCTAGCTTTGGTTTTGTTAGTTGTTTGCTCGTTAGAGTGTCTTAGAACTTATGTAGTTTGGTTTTTGGCTTGCTTTTGCTTCTTATGAAAAATCTGTTTCTGCGAGAAAATCAATTTTCATACCCTGAAAACTGGCCAACAATAAAGTTTCCCGAAAAATCCTAGAAAATTCAAAATTATTTTTTCCTCGAAAAAGGGGCAGAGGGACACTTGGAGTGACCCAGGGACCACCCCAGGACACCACACCCCTGGTGGGCGTGGGCACACCCTAGGTGGCGCCTGGGTGGGGTGTGGCCCATCTGTGCCCCTCCAAGGTGCCTCCTCCTAGCCATCTTCTTTTTCTCTCCCAAAAAACACCGGAAAATTTTGTCAAGCTTGATTTCCTACTATTCTTTCTCGCGAATTTCGATCTCCTTTCTCAGCACATCTTTGTTGCTGATTTTTGGAGGAATTGCTCCTTGCTATGTGCCTCCTCCGTTTGTCCAATTAGATTTGTGATTGGTACATTGTATCTTGAGTATTTTTCTTCTATAGGTGTCAGGTTGTGTGAGCTTGCATGCTTGCATGCTTGTTCTATGCTTAGAGATTTCATTTTGATGCATGTGTAGCCCTCTAGCAAGTTCCTATAGTAGTTCCTCATCATTTATCAACTTGGAAATCACTTGGTTTGATGTTTGTTTAAAATTTTCAGAAAGGAAGATGAGTGCATATCCACTGAATTAATATGATTTGATGGTACCTGGTCCAATGAAATTTCATCGTGAGGAAGGAGTCTTCCCTTCCATATATCCATGCCAGGAATTTATGGAACCGCGGGAATCCTCTAGGATTTCCAAACTATGATTACCAATGCAGGGTTGGAACACTTTGTTGAAGGTGAACCACTTCAATATGTTAAGATAACCATGGTTGTTGTGCTGGACTTCCGGTTTACTTGGTCTTCATCTAATCCCATGGTCCATTATAAAATATACAATCTAGCTGTCGATCTGCCTTTTGCTGATTTCTGTGCAGCAATTAGAGTGCCTCAGTGGGGATCTTGTGAGAAGATCAAACAGAGACCCAAGTTACTTATGGATTTATATGCTGAGATTTGCCAAGGTTTCTACTTCTCAAAGGAAAGTGGTAAAATTCGGAACATTCAGTTCCCAGCCATTAGTTATTTTGCCTATTTCTTTACCAAGTGTGTTCTTGCTATAAAGATTGCTAGAAAGTTATCTTCTTTTGATCTAGATTTTATTGCAACTGCTTTGAATAGGGATAGATCTTATAACCTAGGTGCTTTGATAGCTTACCTTCTCACCACTAACCGCGAGAAGGGTGGAATTTGTGGAGGTCTCATTGCTTCTAGGTTGCTAGCTTTCCATGGTTTAGAGCCTCACCATTCAGATTATCGGTTCCCCTGTCACATCCCAAATTTTAGATTTGGTTCTGCATATCATTCATACCATTGCATCATGTTCTTCCATGCAAAACCTTCGGTCGAAGTGTTTCGGCGAAACACAATTTCCAAAGCCCTATTTTATTTTACTACAATGCTCCTGCGGGAGGGTTTACTAGGACTAGTATTTTCCACCCTTGTATACTAGTGTTTTCACTCACCACTTGACCCTAGATTGATCCCCTGGATTTTAGAAAAATTTAGAAAAAAGAATCGTTCGATTCGGAGCTCGTATCTAAAATTTACGGAGGTTTTACTAAATAGGATATTAGAAAAACAAAAGAACAAAAAAATAGGAACAGGCGCCGCCTTGACTCTTTGGGCAGCGCCCGTGCTAACCAGCGCCCAGACGCGCCTTGCCGCCTGCGCCCGCCGCCTGGCAGGAATTATCCGCCGCCTGCGCCCGCCAGTGAGGCAAGGGTCCACCGACGCCGCCGCCCCGCCGTGACCGACGCGAACTCCGCCACCCGCCGCCGCGTTTTCCGTCCGTATCGGACCCGAACCACCTCGCCCCCTCCCCAAAATCCCGGACCTCTTAAACGACGACGCCCCTCTTTTCCCCCTCCTCGCACGCCCTATCTCACCCCCGACCTTGGGCGATTTCTCGCCGGAATTTCTCCGTCGCCGCCGCCGTTCGAGCTCGGTGAGCTCACCGCCGCCTCGTTCCACCTCTTCCTCTCTCACCACGAGCTCGCCGTCGCCCCTCCCTGCTAACCTGCCGCCCGCCTCTCTCCCCGCAGGTCGTCAACGCCGCCGCCGCTCCATCACCGACGCCTCCGCCTCCAGCCGCTCGCCGCGCTCGTCCTCGCGCGCGCCGGACCCCGCCGCCACCTCGACGAGCTCCTCCGTCCCGCCGCCGACGCTGTCGTGCCACCCGCTGCCGCTGGAGACCCCGACGCCGCCGCCGCACGACCTCACCGCCGTCGCCGCTGCTTGCTCAGGTGAGCCACCTCGCCGCCTTTCCCCTGGCCGCTCGATCGAGATCTGACGGTCCAGATCGGACCGTTGACTGGTCAGCTCGGGCGCTGACCGGTCAACCGCCCAGTCAGCCGCCACGGCCCACCAAAGTCAATCATTGGGTAATTTCCTAAAATAGATTTAATTGACAGAAAATTGTTTAAACTTGCAAAATTCATATCTTTAAATCTACTAGGCCAAAAATTGCAAATAAAATATGTGTAGATTCAGTAAGTCGTGTAGAATCTTGATGTATCATTGTTTCACACTTTTGCAGCAAGATTTTGTCCAGTTTAATTAAAAGAATTAATGGCATTTTTGGAGTAATTAATTCGTAGAAAAAGATCTGTAACACCAAAAATTGCATATAATATGTCCCTGGATTCAGTAGAACAAGGGGAATCTCAAAGTTAATTAAAAGGATAGGCTTACAGCAAAAACTTTTGTAGAAACTATTAATTGGCTTTCTACAGTGTTTTAATTACTCGGGGAGTTTTATAATTCCTTTTTGAGTAATTCTAGTTGGTACTGTTCCTAAATAGAAATGCCTATAAAGTAGATTTTTCCCAAGATTTTACAAACAGTATACTTTCGGTAGTGAATTATTTGGGTTCTAGCTCTAGTTTTGAGCACTATATTTTGTATAATAGTTTTCCTTGCGCAAAACCTATTTTCCATGCATGCAATCAGTAGCTTTACTAAATAGGATTATGTGGTGCTGCTGTAGCATCAATCCACTTGTCATGCATGCATTCATGCATCATCTTTGTTGCATATGCTTGTGGATTGTTTGTTTATGATTGCAATTGTATCATGTAGATTGTGACGAGTGCAACGCTTGCTCGTGTGTGGATTGTTCTTCCGACCGCTACAACCAAGGCAAGTAGATGCTACTTTGCCAATAATGAAATGGGCGGTTGGTTGGACTTAGTAGGTTGTGGTAACTCGAACCCGCGTATCCAGAGATGTAGAATTTTGGTAGGTTGGACCGGTGCGCGTCGGGATTGGGGAGCTACTTCCCGAACAGTCTCTTCTTCTACTTCTCCCTATCATCACCCAAAATGAGAGTGATGGTATGAGCTGGGCTGGCCAAGTCACATGGGTAAAGTGTACTAACCCCTGCAGGGTGTATAATCTAATCAATTAGCCGTGTCCCCGGTTATGGACGTCTGAGTTGCTTGATATTGATTCCATGACATGTTTCTCGCTCATTTTAATTTCATAATTGCTTTAATATTGTTGGGTTAACTTAATTGGGATCTTTTCAAAAAAAATCAAAAACTATTTATGAAAGTAGGACAAAGGTATTTGCAAATGCAAGCCTGACACAGCTTCAATTGCCAAATATGCATGTAGATGTTAGCACTATTGTCTCCTTTACTAGCTCTACTTGCCATACATTCCATGTATTGACCCTTCGGGGCTGCTACGTTTCATGTTGCAGGTTATTCCGATTCTGAGTAATCGATATAGGCCACGGTACTCCACTCGGCACTTGTTCACTGGTGGGCAATTTGAAGAATGGAGAATTTACTTTATTTATGTTATTACCTGAATAATTTGAGCTAGCTTTGGGCTAAGATTTTATTGTAATAATGGTACTCTGGATCTTTGTTATTTATGATACACGGATATTTTGCTATGTTATTCATCTTATTCTATTGTGGGCCAATGAACCGATCCAGGGATTGGCATGTCATATAGAAGCCACGGTCTTTTCAGAACCGTGGTGTTACAAGATGGTATCAGAGCCCGTGTGTCGACTGTAGGATCGTGACCTAGGATTGGATTAGGAAACCATAGAATTATTAAAGCTTATATTAACTCTGTCTTTCATCTTATGTCTTGTCACATCCCAAATTTTAGATTTGGTTCTGCATATCATTCATATCATTGCATTATGTTCTTCCATGCAAAACCTTCGGTCGAAGTGTTTCGGCGAAACGCTATTTCCAAAGCCCTATTTTATTTTACTACAATGCTCCTGCAGAAGGGTTTACTAGGACTAGTATTTTACACCCTTGTAGACTAGTGGTTTCACTCACCACTTGACCCTAGATTGATCCCCAGGATTTTAGAAAAATTTAGAAAGAAGAATCGTTCGATTCGGAGCTCGTATGGAAAATTTACGGAGGTTTTACTAAATAGGATATTAGAAAAACAAAAGAACAAAAAAAATAGGAAACAGACCTTGACTCATTGGGTCGCGCCCGGCCACCATGACGCCGCCACGCCGCCGCCAGGCAGGAATTACCGTCGCTGCGCGCGCCCAGCCGACAAGCGGGTCCACCCGACGCCGCCGCCCCGCCTTGACCGGCGCGAACTCCGCCACCCGCCGCCGCGTTTTCCGTTCATATCGGACCCGAACCACCTCGCCCCCTCCCCAAAATCCCGGACCTCTTAAACGACGCCGCCGCCCCTCTTTTCCCCCTCCTCGCACGCCCTATCTCGCCCCCGACCTTGGGCGATTTATCGCCGGAATTTCTCCGTCGCTGCCGCCGTTCGAGCTCGGTGAGCTTGCCGCCTCTTCTTCTCTCACAGCGAGCTCGCCGTCGCCCCTCCCCGCTAACCTACCACCCGCCTCTCTCCCTGCAGGTCGTCAACGCCGCCGCCGCTCCACCACCGCCGCCGCCGCCTCCAGCCGCTCGCCGCGCTCGGCCTCGCGCGGCCCAGACCCCGCTGCCACCTCGACGAGCTCCTCCGCCCCGCCGCCGACGCTGTCGTGCCACCCGCCGCCGCCGGAGACCCCGACGCCGCCGCCGCCGCACGACCTCACCGCCGTCGCCGCTGCTTGCTCAGGTGAGCCACCTCGCCGCCTTTCCAGCTTTCGATCGAGATCGCCGGTCCAGATCGGACCGACTGGTCAGGCGCGCTGACCGTCAACCGCCCAACCGCCACGCCGTCGTTGATCAAAGTCAATCTGACTGGGTAATTTCCTAAAATAGATTTAATTGACAGAAAATTGTATAAACTTGCAAAATTCATATCTTTAAATCTACTGGGCCAAAAATTGCAAATAAAATATGTGTAGATTCAGTAAGTCGTGTAGAATCTTGCTGAATTATTGTTTCACACTTTTGCAGCAATATTTTGTCCAGTTTAATTAAAAGAGTTAATGGCCTTTTTGGAGTAATTAATGCGTAGAAAAAGATCTGTAACTCCAAAAATTGCATATAATATGTCCCTGGATTCAGTAGAACAAGGGGAATCTCAAAGTGAATTAAAAGGATAGGCTTACAGTAAAAACTTTTGCAGAAACTATTTAGTGGCTTTCTGCAGTGTTTTAATTACTCGGGTAGTTTTATAATTCCTTTTTGAGTAATTCCAGTTGGTACTGTTCCGAAATAGCAATGCCTATACAGTAGATTTTTCCCAAGATTTTACAAATAGTATACTTTCGATAGTTAATTATTTGGTTTCTAGCTCTAGTTTTGAGCAATATATTTTGTATAATAGTTTTCCTTGCGCTAAAACTATTTTCCATGCATGCAATCAGTAGCTTTACTAAATAGGATTATGTGGTGCTGTTGTAGCATCAATCCACTTGTCCTTCATGCATTCATGCATCATCTTTGTTGCATATGCTTGTGGATTGTTTGTTTATGATTGCAATTGTATCGTGTAGATTGTGACGAGTGCAACGCTTGCTCATGTGTGGATTGTTCTTCCGACCGCTACAACCAAGGCAAGTAGATGCTACTTTGTTCATGATATTGTCCTACTATTTTCAATGCATTGTCGTGTATTTTGTAGATGCATGTGTAGGATGATACTGTCGCTATGCTATATCCTATTATGTGGTAGGGATTTCCTTGTAGATGAACCACCGTTAGTAGATGTTCTTAGCCATGCTATGATGTACGAGGGCTGGGTTACATCACTGAAAGTTGTTTCTAAATGCGTTGGTTTACGAAAACTAAAACAACTTAATTAATGAATCTCCTCGGTGTGATGGGATTGATAAGTTTTGGTGGTTTCATTGCGGAAAGGCACCCAGGTATCAAGAGAAAATGATTAGATTCTTTATTTTGTAGCTTACATGTACAACCATGTGCCAATAATGAAATGGGCGGTTAGTTGGACTTAGTAGGTTGTGGTAACTCGAACCCGCGTATCCAGAGATGTAGAATTTTGGTAGGTTGGACCGGTGCACGTCGAGATTGGGGAGATACTTCCCGAACAGTCTTTTCTTCTACTTCTCCCAATCATCACCCAAAATGAGAGTGATGGTACGAGCTGGGCTGGCCAAGTCACATGGGTAAAGTGTACTAACCCCTGCAGGGTGTATAATCTAATCGATTAGCCGTGTCCCCGGTTATGGACGTCTGAGTTGCTTGATATTGATTCCATGACATGTTTCTCGCTCATTCTAATTTCATAATTGCTTTAATGTTGTTGGGTTAACTTAATTGGGATCTTTTCAAAAAAAAATCAAAAACTGTTTATGAAAGTAGGACAAAGGTATTTGCAAATGCAAGCCAGACACAGCTCCAATTGCCAAATATGCATGTAGATGTTAGCACTATTGTCTCCTTTACTAGCTCTACTTGCCATACATTCCATGTATTGACCCTTCGGGGCTGCTACATTTCATGTTGCAGGTTATTCCGATTCTGAGTAATCGATATAGGCCACGGTACTCCACTCGGCACTTGTTCACTTGTGGGCAATTTGAAAAGTGGAGAATTTACTTTATTTATGTTATTACCTGAATAATTTGAGCTAGCTTTGGGCTAAGCTTTTATTGTAATAATGGTACTCTGGATCTTCGTTATTTATGATACACGGATATTTTGCTATGTTATTCATCTTATTCTATTGTGGGCCAATGAACCGATCCAGGGATTGGCATGTCACATAGAAGCCACGGTCTTTTCAGAACCGTGGTGTTACAAGATGGTATCAGAGCCCGTGTGTCGACTGTAGGATCGTGACCTAGGATTGGATTAGGAAACCATAGAATTATTAAAGCTTATATTAACTCTGTCTTTCATCTTATGTCTTGTCACATCCCAAATTTTAGATTTAGTTCTGCATATCATTCATATCATTCCATCATGTTCTTTCATGCAAAACCTTCAGTCGAAGTGTTTCGGCAAAACACTATTTCCAAAGCCCTATTTTAATTTACTACAATGCTCCTACGGGAGGGTTTACTAGGACTAGTAATTTACACCCTTGTAGACTAGTGGTTTCACTCACCACTTGACCCTAGATTGATCCCCTGGATTTTAGAAAAATTTAGAAAGAAGAATCGTTCGATTAGGAGCTCGTATGGAAAATTTATGGAGGTTTTACTAAATAGGATATTAGAAAAACAAAAGAACAAAAAAATAGGAAAGCTTGCGCCGCTTGTCTGCAGCGCCCAGTGCCCAGCTGCAAGACGCCGCCGCCCGCGCGGCAGGAATTATCCGCCGCCTGCGCCCGCGCCCAGCCGCTGACAGGCGGGGTCCACCCGACGCCGCCGCCCCGCCGTGACCGGCGCGAACTCCGCCACCCGCCGCCGTGTTTTCCGTCCGTATCGGACCCGAACCACCTCGCCCCCTTCCCAAAATCCCAGACCTCTTAAACGACGTCGCCGCCCCTCTTTGCCCCCTCCTCGCATGCCCTATCTCGCCCCCGACCTTGGGCGATTTGTCGCCGGAATTTCTCCGTCGCCGCCGCCGTTCGAGCTCGGTGAGCTCGCCGCCGCCTTGCTCCGCCTCTTCCTCTCTCACCGCGAGCTCGCCGTCGCCCCTCCCCGCTAACCTGCCGCCCGCCTCTCTCCCCGCAGGTCGTCAACGCCGCCGCCGCTCCACCACCGATGCCGCCGCCAGCCGCCGCTTGGCCTCACCAGCCTCGCCGCCACCTCGACGAGCTCCTCCGACCCGCCGCCCGGCCCACGTGCCACCCGTTACGCCGGAGACCCGCCCGCCGCCCGCCGCTGCTGCTTTCGGTGAGCCACCTTGCCGCCTTTCCCCTGGCCGCTCGATCGAGATCTGACGGTCCAGATCGGACCGTTGACTGGTCAGCTCGGGCGCTGACCGGTCAACCGCCCAGTCAGCCGCCACGTCAGCCCAGTCAAAGTCAATCTGACTGGGTAATTTCCTAAAATAGATTTAATTGACAGAAAATTGTTTAAACTTGCAAAATTCATATCTTTAAATCTACTGGACCAAAAATTGCAAATAAAATATGTGTAGATTCAGTAAGTCGTGTTGAATCTTGCTGTATCATTGTTTCACACTTTTGCAGCAAGATTTTGTCCAGCTTAATTAATAGAGTTAATGGCCTTTTTGGAGTAATTAATGCATAGAAAAAGATCTGTAACTCCAAAAATTGCATATAATATGTCCCTCGATTCAGTAGAACAAGGGGAATCTCAAAGTGAATTAAAAGGATAGGCTTACAGCAAAAACTTTTGCAGAAAATATTTAGTGGCTTTTTGCAGTGTTTTAATTACTCGGGGAGTTTTATAATTCCTTTTTGAGTAATTCCAGTTGGTACTGTTCCTAAATAGCAATGCCTATCCAGTAGATTTTTCCCAAGATTTTACAAACAGTATACTTTCGGTAGTGAATTATTTGGGTTCTAACTCTAGTTTTGAGCACTATATTTTGTATAATAGTTTTCCTTGCGCTAAAACTATTTTCCATGCATGCAATCAGTAGCTTTACTAAATAGGATTATGTGGTGCTGCTGTAGCATCAATCCACTTGTCATGCATGCATTCATGCATCATCTTTGTTGCATATGCTTGTGGATTGTTTGTTTATGATTGCAATTGTATCGTGTAGATTGTGACGAGTGCTGGCAGCTTGCTCGTGTGGATTGTTCTTCCGACCGCTACAACCAAGGCAAGTAGATGCTACTTTGTTCATGATATTGTCCTACTATTTTCAATGCATTGTCGTGTATTTTGTAGATGCATGTGTAGGATGATACTGTCGCTATGCTATGTCCTATTTTGTGGTAGGGCTTTCCTTGTAGATGAACCACCGTTGGTAGATGTGCTTAGCCATGCTATGATGTACGAGGGCTGGGTTACATCACTGAAAGTTGTTTCTAAATGCGTTGGTTTGCGAAAACTAAAACAACTTAATCAATGAATCTCCTGGGTGTGATGGGATTGATAAGTTTTGGTGGTTTCATTGCGGAAAGGCACCCAGGTATCAAGAGAAAATGATTGGCTTCTTTATTTTGTAGCTTACGTGTATAACCATGTGCCAATAATAAAATGGGCGGTTGGTTGGACTTAGCAGGTTGTGGTAACTCGAACCCGCGTATCCAGAGATATAGAATTTTGGAAGGTTGGACCGGTGCGCGTTGGGATTGGGGAGCTACTTCCCGAACAGTCTCTTCTTGGACTTCTCCCTATCATCACCCAAAATGAGAGTGATGGTACGAGCTAGGCTGGCCAAGTCATATGGGTAAAGTGTACTAACCCCTGCAGGGTGTATAATCTAATCGATTAGCCGTGTCCCCGGTTATGGACGTCTGAGTTGCTTGATATTGATTCCATGACATGTTTCTCGCTCATTCTAATTTCATAATTTCTTTAATGTTGTTGGGTTAACTTAATTGGGATCTTTTCAAAAAAATCAAAAACTGTTTATGAAAGTAGGACAAAGGTATTTGCAAATGCAAGCCAGAAACAGCTCCAATTGCCAAATATGCATGTAGATGTTAGCACTATTGTCTTCTGTACTAGCTCTACTTGCCATACATTCCATGTATTGACCCTTCGGGGCTGCTACGTTTCATGTTGCAGGTTATTCTGATTCTGAGTAATCGATATAGGCCACGGTACTCCACTTGGCACTTGTTCACTTGTGGGCAATTTGAAGAATGGAGAATTTACTTTATTTATGTTGTTACCTGAATAATTTGAGCTAGCTTTGGGCTAAGCTTTTATTGTAATAATGGTACTGTGGATCTTCGTTATTTATGATACACGGATATTTTGCTATGTTATTCATCTTATTCTATTGTGGGCCAATGAACCGATCCAGGGATTGGCATGTCACATAGAAGCCACGGTCTTTTCAGAACCGTGGTGTTACGGTTCCCCATACAGAGGCTTGGTTTTGAATCCATGGTTCAGCATAATTTTGTTTCCCTAGGGGCTACTGTGAGAAGTTTACCGTATGAACTATCTTTTGCCAAGCGTGGTTGGAGAGGGGGTAGGACTGAGAAAATAGTTTATTGCCTACACCTGCTTTGTTTAATTTTGATAACAGGAAAGGATGGTCGCTCACGAAGGAGGAGTTTGACACTTACGTGGCGGAGCTCTCCCAGCAAGAGGAGAATGTTGGAGAGGATGTCGAAGATGATTCAGTTCAGCCCTCCAACTTGGGAGAGTCTTCATACTAGCAGCCCTCCTACGATTGGGGCGCGTCTTCTTCTTCATCACAAGCGCCTGACTATGATCATTCCTATGATTACCTACCATCTTGGGGTTACTATCCGCGCTATTGAGCCCCACTTAGGCCAAAAGCCTAAGCTTGGGGGCAGGTATACCGACATCACACTCATCTTTATATCATGATCGGTCGGTTCTTTGTATATCCATTGTTTTTCTTTCTTTTTGGTTTTTGTTTCTGCTTTCTCAAAACAACAAAATACCAAAAATATTTTCGTTGTTTCTCTTGGTTTGTTTCTTTGCTTTTTTACCTATGGTTTGCCTTAAAGAAAAAAAATCCAAAAATATTTTTGTTTTTTTGTTTTATCTTTGTTTGCTTGTTTTAAAAAAAATCAAAAACACGAAAAATATTTGTTGTTCTTCTTTGGTTTTGTGAGATCTTTGCAGGGATCAGCCGTCCTCAGTGGATTTTGGTTTCATGTTATTATTCAAGTCACACAAGTGAAGGGAAATAATGAAGATTAAGACAACTTGAGGTGTGGTAAGAGGCTGGTAACAAACTCTATTTGTTTTCATCTTGGTACATATACTCATCATTGTGAGCATGCTTAGTCTGTTCATGTAAGGTGTATGTTACTTATGGATGCTTAGTAGTTCTTGCTTGTCTATGATTATCTCCAGCTTGCTAATATTTTGTAGCATGTCTTATGAATGTTTGCTTGCATTGTTTTATTCATATTTTGGTATGATATTGTGGTACCCTCCTCTGAAAGTTTCATGTGAATCAAATTGGCACATGCTCATGCATGCATATGACTAACAATAGTTAGTAAGCCTCGACGATTTATTTTGACTCAGAGTTCTTGTATCACTTTCATGCCATAATTAGTCATGTTTTGTTGCAAGCATGATTATGACAATTATTGCTCTCTCGTTTGTCGCTCCCTCGCTATTGCTACCCTTCACTTGCACTGAGTATGAGCTCTACTTTTGCTTCCAACTCCCCAAAACCAATATTGCCAACAGAGTCCACCATACCTACCTATTAGCATCATTTTCTATTTCAGTGCATATTCTATATGCCTTGTTTTCTTCCAAATAAAATATTTGTCTGTTTTGAGAAAGTTAGTTATTAAAGCTCTCACTGTTGGGGGGATGACCCCAGGTAGGGTCAAGATAGCGGAAAGAAGGAAGGAACCTTTCTTACCACAGGCAGAGTTATAAGCAAAGTCAGAAGAGTCACGCAAGGCTCGGCCGAATAAGCCATGGCTTGGCAAGAATCGAGTGATTAACACCTTACTCGGCCGACGTGTGAGCTAAGTCGGCCGAATAAGATTGATTAGCTCATATGCAGGTGGGGGTCGAGCCGAGTTATGCGAGACGAGGCCGAGTAACGGGAAACTTGCAGGAGAAGGAGAAGGATCCCAGAGTCAAACCCTAGCTATTGGCTAGGAGGAATCTACACAGGGCCAAGCGCTAAAGACAAAGAGTAGAGCCGCAGAGGGACAGACATGCTTCACAGAGGTGACAGTGGGCAGGCCCGAGGCTCGCATGTGGGGTTCTGGGTCTTTGCCGTCGATAGAAGGGAGACACGGAAAGAGCTCCGCCGATTTACCACTTTGGGACAAGCATATTCCAAGAATATGCTTGCCACATCAGCCCTAGGAGGAATCAAGGGACCCCTTTATAAGGAGGGACAAGGCTTCCTAGGATAGGGATCGATTCATTTGACACTAGAGGGCTCGCGTAGTAGTATTCTTCCTCCTCTCTCTGATACAACTCTAGGAGCACTTGTAACTCGATTGAGGAGAAATGAAGATCTATGTTCTAGATAGTTGTGTGTAGAAATCACTACATATTCCCTCCCCAGATCCCACTAGCATCCATTGGCCCCATACTTTAGCCTACCCATGGCATCTGCCGTGCCACCACCACGACAGTTGGCGCCCACCGTGGGGCCAGCAGCGGTGCTAGCTGGAATCAAGATCCGGACGGGAAACTTCATCCACAGAGGCGAGCGGGTTGTTTCAGCCTAGTCTAGAGATTTGATATCTGGGACTACGTCAGCGATAATGCTGGCAGTTTCAGGAGCAGAGCGCCCCTGCGCAATGGCATCTTCATTAATCTGGGTGCTCACAAGATCTATGTTAGTGTCGACACCTCCTGCGTCTACCCACGTCGAGTCATCCATGCAGGAGATCCTCCCCTCAGTGCTGCCAGCGGTCAGCATGGCGTTCTCCCTGCAGGCAGCGTCGAGGTGATGATGACGGCTCCAGCACCAGCAGCAGTAGCATGCGCCAGACCGAGCAAGAACCCAGCGGAAGGAGGACAGGTAGCAACAAAGCAAGCAGCCCCAAAGCCCACCACAGTAGATCCTCAGGTGACCAGAGAAGCCGAGGAGCAGGAGGTAACTCCAAAAGCGGCAAGGTTAATGTGGTCACCTCTGCAGAGGCCAGAGAATATCCTCCAGGCAACCATAGATAACTTGACTACACCTGTAGCGCCGATAGTTGACCCGGCAAACGCACAGGCGGAGTTGGAAGAAACTAGACTAAAAGTGTCAGAGGAGGCAAAAAAGGTGTCAGCTTTGCAGGAATCCTTTAACAGGACCTTGCGAGAATATGCTAGGGAAAACAAGCTAGATACGGCCCCTGACCGAGTAGATGATTTGAGATTGAGAGGAAATAACCTCATGAATGATATCAACAAAGAGCATGAAGCTCGGCCAGATGATTCGGTTGACCCAGGTTTGCCGAGGTATAGTACCCCGGCAAAGAACATCATGGCGGCAAATGCAGCAGCCCTGGAATTGGAGGGGTTAAGCGGGGAAGCCCGGCAAAAGCAGCAAGAAAGAGTAAATGAGCTGGTACGCATTGCGAACCAGCAGAATGAAGAAATGCTTAGGGCTAAACCCGGCGAAGCCAGGAGCTTCTCGCATGGTTCATTCGGCAGGAGATGCCCCCGCTTTGTCTGCGGCAGCGGCATCCTCACCCGGAAACAATGCGCGGAAAGGCAAAGTAGTAACTTCAGGAAAGAGAAACAAGCATATTGTCAGATATGACCCGGCGGTGGCCGGGAAGATCAATGAAAATAGAGGCAATGGAAGCCGAGGTAACAGCGGTGATAGAAACCCCGGCCGTGCAAACAGAGAGCATGGGAACCTCGGAAGGGGAAACCATGAGAACAATAACCCGGCGGAAGGAAGGAGGTACCCTCCGCAGGATCATCAGCCGAGGCATGAACCTCGGAACAAACGAGAAGCAAGACCGGCTCCACGCAATCAGGCGAATGACAGATACAATGATGGTTACTCGGAGATGGAATATGTAGAGCATGGTGGGAAAAACCACTATGGAGTACAGGAGAGTGCTGTCTATAGAAACTTGCCATCGACTAACGCAAGATTGAAGCTGGGCAGGCTATATCGGTCCGAGCTGTTGGCGGAACAGGGTCCGCCCAACCCTGCATGCTTTGGACCTCGGATTATGGGCGAACCGCCGGTGCCAAACTTCCAGTTGGCAAGAGGAATGAAAACGTACAATGGGAGTACAAAGCCGCAAGATTGGCTAATTTATTATGCCACGGCCATAAAAATATCCGGGGGAAATTTAAGATGGGTCGTAAGATACGTGCCACAAATGTTGGAAGGACCGGCGAGAGTCTGGCTAAATAATTTGCCAACAAGAAGTATCAACTGTTGGCTAGATTTTGAGGAAATGTTTGTCAGTAATTTTACCAGTACATATAAGAGGCCAAACAGGCCACACCAGCTCGCGATGTGCAAGCAGAAGCTGAATGAGACAGATAGAGAGTCCTTGACCTGGTGGTGCAACCTCAGAAACTCATGCGAGGGGGTTATCGAATGTCAAGAACTTGTCTGGTTCGCTCAGGGTTGCAGATATGGAAGTGTATTATGGCAGAGGTTGCAGAGAGATATGCCAACCACATTGGCGGAAACAATCAGAGTAGCAGATTCATATGCCTTAGGTGATCCAACTCAACCAGAGCTAATGTCGGCAGAGCATCGCGAGCAGCAGTATCATTATGCCAGACATGGCGCCGGGTCATTGTGACGCAATGATTACCGAGGTAGAAGAACGGATGAGAGGCCGGATTACAGATACAATTCTAATCAAGTGGCAGCGGTTGTGAAAGATCAGCCAAGTCATGGGAGCAATCAACGATAGAAGAATTGTCCTCAGCAGTGGACGACAAGGAACGAGGGGAAGAAGCAGTGGATCCCTGAACAGAAGAAACAATGGCAAGAAAGGCCAAAGTACACGTTTGAATCCATGTTAGATCAGCCGTGCAAATTCCACATGCCTAACCCGGCCAAGCCAGCCAATCACACTACTCGCCAATGCCCCTGGATGAAAAGTACAATGGGAAACCCGGCGGCCATACAAGCGCCGCCGCTTCAAGCGCATCACCAGCAGCAACCATAGCTAATTGGGGGAAATGCGCAGCAACTGATGTTGTCTCCACCCCCTCCGAGGTATGAGAATCCAGATCGGAGGGATGCAGTGAATCATAATCAAGATGGAAGGGGAAACCTCGGGAACAATGGACTCAATGATTACAGGGAACATCACCAATCATATTGTGTGTTCACAACGGAACAACAAGATAGACAGAGCATACAACGTCGACATATGGAAGTGAATGCAGTTATGCCGGCAGTGCCGAGATATGTGCCATGGTCCGATCAAGAGATAACCTGAAGCATAAGGGATCATCCGAAGATAATGCCGAACCCAGGGTCGTATGCCTTAGTGCTGGATCCGACATTTGTCGGGCCTAGCATCAATGTGAAGTTCTCAAAGGTACTCATAGATAATGGGAGTAGCATCAACATCATGTACAAAGACACGATGCACAAACTCGGAATAACTCCGAATATGTTGCAACCAACAAGGACTACATTCCATGGGATAGTTCCGGGGCTCTCGTGGGAGCCCATTGGGAATGTTCGAGTAGATGTATTATTCGGCACAACAGATAATTGTAGAGATGAGAATCTGGAGTTCGAGGTGGTGGATCTGGAAAGTTGCTCTAATGCTTTACTCAGAAGGCCAGCTTTGGCAAAATTTATGAGCAGTTGTCACATCAGTTACTTGGAAATGAAGATGCCAGGACCTCAGGGGGTGATAACAGTAGCTGGAGATTATCGAAAATCAATGGAATGTGCTTCATCCGGGTCAAACCTGGCCGAGTCATTGGTAATCGCAAGATAGAAAACAAGGATTCAGGAGGTGGCATCTCTGGCTCATTCGGCACAGCTTAATAGGCCAGCACTGGCCAACCCGCATGGAAGTGTATCATTCCAGTCGACTAAGGAGACAAAAAAGATCAAGATCGATGATCAATTCCAAGATCGCACCATCACAATTGGTGCCGGTCTAGATGACAAATAGGAAAGCGAGCTCACCAACTTCCTCTGTGAGAATCGAGATATATTTGCGTGGTCAACACATGACCTGCAAGGAGTCCCGAGGGAGTTGGATGAGCACTCTTTGCACGTAAGGCCAGGAGCAAGGCCGGTGAATCAACCTCTCCGCCACTTCGCCGAAGAAAGGAGCAAGATAATAGGGGATGAGATAGCTCGGCTCCTTGTAGCCGGGTTTATCATGGAAGTACTTCATCCTGATTGGCTATCAAATCTGGTGTTGGTTGAAAAGAAAAAGGATGATCCAAATGTAGCCGTCGTATGGCGAATGTGCATCGATTACACGAACCTTAACAAGGCGTGTCCCAAAGATCCTTTTCCTCTAACTAGGATAGACCAAGTCATTGATTCGACCGCAGGCTGCGAGGTTTTATCATTTGTAGATGCGTATTCTAGTTTCCACCACATACCGTTAAGCCCGGATGATCAAATAAAGACTGCGTTTATCACCGCGTATGGGGCTTATTGCTATCGGCCATTCGGCCTGCGTAATGCAAGAGCCACGTACCAAAGATGCATGCAAAAATGTCTGCATGACCAAATTGGGAAAAATGTGCAAGTATATGTTGATGATGTGGTTATAAAAACCAAAGAGAGCAACACGCTCCTAGAAGATATTCGGCAGATATTCGCGAACCTGAGAAGGTTCCGAATGAAACATGACCCGGAAAAATGTACCTTTGGTGTGTAGGCTGGAAAATTACTCGGTTTCCTCGTATCCAGTCGAGGTATAGAGGTAAATCCGACTAAGATTCGAGCAGTTGAAAGAATGGAACTGCCAAAATGCCTAAATGATGTACAAAAGTCTACAGGGTGTCTTGCCTCCCTGAGTCGGCTAGGGGAAAAAGCATTACCTTTGTATCAATTGATGAAAAAATCCGACAAGTTCACCTGAACACCTTAGTCCAATAGTGCCTTTCATGAGTTAAAAAAGATGCTGGTCACGGCACCAATCTTGGCTTCCCCATTGTCAAAAGATCCTATGCTACTCTATGTGGCAGCCACAAATAGAGTGGTAAGTGCAGTAGTTGTTGTGGAATGGAATGAAGAGGGTAAGTCGGTACAGAGGCCGGTATATTACCTACGTGAGGTATTATCGGCCTCCAAGCAAACTACCCACATTACCAGAAAATGGTTTACGGAGTATACATGTCGACAAAGAATGTCAAACATTATTTCGAAGAACACCCAATAAAGGTGATTTGTGAGGCACCCATAGCCGAGATACTAAGCAACAAAGATGCGAGTGGTCGAATAGCAAAATGGGTAATTGAGTTATCACCTTATGCTCCGCAGTTTGATAGGCGAGATGCAATTAAGTCTCAGGAAGTAGCCGACTTCTTCGTAGACTAGGCCGAGGTACAATATGAGCCCCCATTTCCAGATCCGAAGTATTGGACGATGCACTTTGATGGGTCCAAGTTAAGAAATGGGCTAGGAGTAGGAATAGTGCTAACCTCACCCAAAAAAATCAGCTGAAATATGTGCTACAAATACATTTCGCTGCATCAAACAACATAGCCGAATATGAACCGCTCGTCCATGGCCTAAAAATGGCAAAAGAGATCGGCATACATCGGATTCTGTGTTATGGGGATTCAGACCTTGTAGTATAGCAAGTATCGGAGAATTGGGACGCACTAGATGCGAATATGGCCCTGTATAGGTTTCATGTGCAAAAAATTAGTGGTTACTTTGATGGGTGTGTATTCCATCACATACCTCAGGCAGAAAATGATGCTGCGGATACACTATCAAAGCTCGGATCAACCAGACAATCAATTCCCCCTGGTTTAGCTCTAAAACACCTGAGAAAACCATCAATTACACCTTCGCCAGAATCCGAGTCAATTCGTATCTCGGCAGAATAGACAGAAGGGTGTGTCCCAATGGAAGTTGACAAAGAACATGATCTGAAATACTCAGGAATTGATTCGGTTGACCCACAGATGGATTGGGAAAATCCCACAGATGTTATGTCGACGGAAATAATGAAAATTGACAACATAATTTTCCCGGAAAAGAGCACGCCGACATGGGCACAACCCATATTCTCATTCCTCAAAGAATAAATCTTGCTGGATGATGAGGTTATGGACAGGCAGATAGTGAGAAGAGCAAAAGCCTACACAATCATAAATAATGAGCTTTATAAGAGAAGTGTGACAAATGTACTACAATGATGCGTTGACTCGGCAGAAGGGCAGGAAATCCTTTTGGATATACATCAGGGAGAATGTGGACATCATGCCTCATCCAGAACCCTAGTGGCCAAAGAAAAAAGCAAAAGAATTGGTAACAAAGTGTAATGGTTGCCAGAGATACGCCAGCAAAATACATCTGCCTTCATCCGAGTTAAAGACAATACCAATCACTTGGCCATTTTCTGTTTGGTGTTTAGATATGGTAGGTCCATTTAAGCCGGCTCGCGGCGGAATGACTTATATTCTGGTTATGGTGGACAAATTCACAAAGTGGATAGAAGTGAAGCCAATAACAAAATGTGACAGACCCACGGCGGTGAAATTCCTCAAAGATATTATCTTGAGATATATATCACAGCATTTTCTGGAGATCTGTGGACCAGTTCACCCTATTCTTTTCAAAACCAGCGATTTCTTCATTCATCGCCTGATTCTTTAACTCCGCAGCATCGAGAAGTTCCTTGTTCTTCTGAAGTTGTAAACTTAGTCGGTTCTTCTCCTTAGAGAACTCCTGATCAACCTTCTCTAACTCGGACTTCTAGGCAAGTCTAAGAGATTCGACCTCGGCGCGTAACCGGGCTATCTCGTCATCCTTTTCCTTAAGTTGTGCCGAGTGAGCGGCATCTTGTTCTAAAAAATGCAGCATCATATCAGGCATAGATATGCATTCTAGATGCGATGCTACAAGTGTTTGTAACTTGGCTATACCAAAGCCGGGAGATCGTAAGATACCCAAGATTTACCTCGAACAAAAGTCGAAAAATTAAAAGGCAAAAGGGCCAACTAACCTTCAAGAGCGCCAATCTTCTTGGTAAGACGGGTATTCAGATTGTTGACATTAACTGCACAATAGCACGTTAGAAATTAGTACAAAAACGGAATTTTTTACAAGGATAAAACACAATAAAGAACCGAGTAGTTTACCAGTTTTCTTCACAACACGGACCATTTGCTCAAATTTATCTTGAAGTTTCTTGTGCGCAAAGAGCAACCTTTGAAATTCGGTTGTCCTCCGATCATGAGCAACCTGAAAATAATAACAAGTTACACAATGTAAAACAGATCTGAATCAAGTAAAACTTGACTCGAATCTAGATGGCTGGATATTCAAACTAAAACAGATCCGAATCAAGTAAAACATGAGTCGGATCTAGATGGTTGGATATTCGAAAGTAAAACAGATCCGAATCAAGTAAAACTTGACTCGAATCTAGATGGCTGGATATTCGACAGTAAAACAGATCCGAGTCATGTAAAACTTGACTCGGATCTAGATGGCTGGATATTCGAAAGTAAAACAGATCCGAATCAAGTAAAACTTGAATCTAATCTAGATGGCTAGATATTCAGAGTAAAACAGATCTGAATCAAGTAAAACTTGACTCGGATCTAGATGGCTGGATATTCGAAAGTAAAGCAGATCCGAATCAAGTAAAACATTGACTCGTATCTAGATGGCTGGATATTCAAAGCTGCAGTAGATCCGAATGACGAAGAAATTTGACTCGACAAGTAGTTATATTTGAAACAAGTAAATCTTCCAAAAAAATAACAAATCATCCGATTGCAAGCTTCGGGGACTAGTGTGTATATAGTATCATATGAATAATAGACGAAGTATAAATTGAGGCGCTTACCTCGTTCATCTTATCACTTTTAAGAACAATCTTAGAAGCCATATGCAAGCGACTGCTGATGTCGGAAAGCTAGAATTGTTGGCTACTTGGATTTCCCTCAAGTTGATCAGCGGCATTCCACTTATTGGCATACTCCACCAATGAGCCGAGGCTATTCCCGCTCTTAGTGCGTGTCAACACTTTACCTCGGGCCTGTTGCATAACTGCCGCCGCCAGACTCTTACGGAGAACAAGCTGTGTGTCGGCAGAAGGGCAACACCAGGCTTAACGGTAGAAGCCCCCTTACGAAGCATATCAGCAATGCTGGGCTGAGAAGAGCTTGTTGGCCCCTTCTGAGATGGCAAGGATTTAGCGGCAACAACTTTCTTGCTCTTGGAGGGAACTTTGGCATGAGCAATGAACTCAAAACTGGGGGCCATGTCCTCGGCAGCAAGAGGAACAATAGTCTCCAAGCCAACCGAGTTAGTGGTAACCTTGGTGGAAGTTGGAGCAGGAGCTAGAACTGCGGTAGTCGAAGGATCAATGGGGGAAGCCTCGGGAGTCTTGAGGGGGACAACAGAGTCGGCCGAGTGATCCAGCATTGGGGTATCTTCAGAGACAACAGGGAGAGCAATGGGCTCATCTCGTCTAGGATATGCGTTAGTCGGCGCTAGAGGAGAATCATCACGAGGAGGACTGGGAACCCGAACATCCTCTGGAGGCAAGGATGAACGCGGCCAAGTAGTATGAGATGTCATACTCGGACCGCTTGGCATTGCAGAAAGTGGAGCTCTGGAAGGAAGTAAAAGTTTATTTGGAGATAGAAAAAGAGAAACAAGAAATACAAATGAAAATATAAAGGGGAACTTACCAAGTAACTCCAGGCATGGTCTTACGCCTCGGAATGTGCTGAGAAGATTTCTTGGTTCGCTTTCGGGGGGTAGCATCGGAATGATCCATCGAGGCAGTGCGCTTCTTGGAAGCAACAAGAGCTTCGGAAGCAAGAGGTTCGACCTCGTGCACCTGACCAGCCTGATTAGCTGGGAAAGAAGGAGCCGTAAATGCGTAAGAGATAGGCACCACGGCAACTACCTCGAGAATTTGGACGTCGTCCGAATCACCTTCATCAGCACGGGCTGAGGTCTTGCTCCGGGTGCGAACAAGAGTGCTTCCGGCTTAGGAATGAACTCCTCCTGATCAGGTTCTCCATTGTCCGAGGTATTGTGGTCAGCGGTCCAAGGAAGAGCCAAAACCTCGGTGACTTCTGTGCTCTGCTCTGGAAACCTCTGCAAGAAAAGCGGACAAGAGTTAGAAAAAAGAATAATGGAAGAATAACTCAGATGAAACCACCTATGTCCAAATTACCTGAGGAGGATTCTCGCGAGAGAATGGCTTCATTCCCCACTTCCATTCCTCGGGCATCTTAGTCTTGAAGATAGCCCGGACACACTTGTAAATCTGGTAATCATCAAGCTCAATCGTAGAAACTCGGTTGGGATCCGAAGGACCACTCATGTAGCAGAGCTTGTGAGAGTGGAGTTGGAAGGGGAAGATTTGGCTGCTAATGAAGGAAGTCATCAGATCTTCGCCCCGAAGTCCGGCCCGAGTTAATTCCTTAAGCCGAAGATCAAATGCCTCGGCAAGAGCGTGAGACTTCTTCGGGTTATAGAGCCAGTTCTTCTTCGAGGGAGGACCAATGGAGAAAGCAGGGAGCTGAATCTTGTATTCTGCTTCGGTATTCTTGACATATAAAAATGATCTATGAAATTTCTTA
This sequence comes from Avena insularis, assembly GCA_023614405.1. Taxonomy (NCBI): domain Eukaryota; kingdom Viridiplantae; phylum Streptophyta; class Magnoliopsida; order Poales; family Poaceae; genus Avena; species Avena insularis. The sequence continues at coordinate 85,490,861 of CM042685.1, read as the reverse complement.
CAAGACTCAAGACCCGCAACACGGGGAAACACGGAGTTTTTCCGAGGAGTAATGGAGGCGGCCCCACATTCGGTTAAAGATTTCTCGGAGGGATGGAGAGATTTATCCAGCAATACGTTAGCTCGGATTTGGAAGAATTTAGACCATACATCTACTAATGGCCAAAGGCCGAAGTATCCCTCCGAAGCCGAGATAAAGGCCGAGAGAGAAGCTACGGCATTAGCCGGAAGATGATGCGGCTGAAGGCCGAAGTAATCTAAGAAACTCCTAGCGAAATCACTAAGAGGGAAGCCGAATCCTCGGGCGAAGTGAGACATGAATACTACGTATTCGCCCTCATCTAGTATAGGGGAAGATTCTTTACCGGGAAGCGACAATTAACCTCGGCCGGGATTCGGCGAGTCTTGCACAGCCACTCGATCTCCCGGCGAGTGACGGTGGAGCCTTGCCAGGAGCCCTGTTCTGGACCCGCCATAAGCTACTCCTCCCCGACGAGGGCGCTGCTGATAGAGCTAGACATGGGCTCGTCGGAGGAATCGACGGAAGAATAACTGGCGGCGGGGAGAGGCCTAGAAGTACAGGGCCCCATCGCGATGGCGACGAATGCGGCGGCGGTGAAGAGAAAGAACCGCTGCGGGAAATTGAATAAAAAAAGAAGAACACTGAGGGCAGAAACCTAGCGGCAACATCGCGGAGAGTCACACCGGCAAAAACACGAAAGCGGGGGCGCGACGGCAAGTTCGCAAGAGCCGGAGGGCTGCGGCATGGCCGTCGAGGAGGAACTGTGGTGGCGCATTTCCTAGGGTGCAAACGGCAGTGGCGATGCTGTGAGGAAGACGAAGGGAGTGGGGAGGGTAAAAGTGAATCGACCCACCCCCACTCCCCTCCTTATAACCACGTGCGGTGAGCGGTAGTGGGATCGTGGCTGTGTCGCGGTAACTGCATAATCATGTCTATCACCCAACCGTGGACGAAGAGTGGATCCACAGCGAGGACCACACGGTGCGAGAGGAGATCAGGCCATCTGAACGTTGCGTTTATCAAAGCGTCACTGCGCTGATGCGACGGGTGCAGTAATCACTGTAGCATGTCAGCAAATACTGTAGCAGAACAAAACACTAGGAAGCAGTGATGATTGGTACACGTAGGACGAGGCTTACTCAAGAAGCCAAGTAAATACCCGAGAAAAATGAGAGTGTCTCAGAACACAGTTCATACCTCGGTAAGAGAGGATAAACAAAAGAAGGATAGCTGAAAAAGAGTGTCAGCTAAGAAATACCTCGGACAGGAAATGAGAAGGAATGAGTATCTGGAAACTGATGTGGCCCAGCCGAAGTTTCCGGCAGGACCGCACCAGCTTCGGGGACTAATGTTGGGGGATGACCCCAGGTAGGTTCAAGATAGCGGAAAGAAGGAAGGAACCTTTCTTACCACAAGCCGAGTTATAAGCAAAGTCAGCCGAGTCATGCAAGGCTCGGCCGAATAAGCCATGGCTTGGCAAGATCGAGTGATTAACACCTTACTCGGCCGACGTGTGAGCTAAGTCGGACAAATAAGATTGATCAGCTCATATGCAGGTGGGGGCCGAGCCGAGTTATGCAAGATGAGGCCGAGTAACGGGAAACTTGAAGAAGAAGGAGAAGGATCCCAGAGTCAAACCCTAGCTACTGGCTAGGAGGAATCTACACAGGGCCAAGCGCTAAAGACAAAGAGCGGAGCCGCAGAGGGACAAACAGGCATCACAGAGGTGACAGTGGGCAGGCCTGAGGCTTGCATGTGGGGTTCTGGGTCCTTGTCGTCGATAGAAGGGAGACAAAGAAAGAGCTCCGCCGAGTTACCACTTTGGGACAAGCATATTCCAAGAATATGCTTGCCACATCAGCCCTAGGAGGAATCAAGGGACCCCTTTATAAGGAGGGACAAGGCTTCCTAGGAGATGGATCGATTCATTTGACACTGGAGGGCTCGCGTAGTAGTATTCTTCCTCCTCTCTCTGATACAGCTCTAGGAGCACTTGTAACTCGATTGAGGAGAAATAAAGATCTATGTTCTAGTCAGTTGTGTGTAGAAATCAATACATCTTCCCTCCCTAGATCCCACTAGCATCCATTGGCCCCATACTTTAGCCTACCCATGGCATCTGTCGTGCCACCACCACGACACTCACGAACTTGATGGCACTCTTTATTTCCTGTACTTAATAATCCTGAACCATTGTGACTTGTCCATGAAAGTTATATGCCTGCAAATTATAGGCTGGGAGTTAGCAGAACCGTGCTGTCACGAGGAACATTTTCAACACGTATGGATACATATCCAGTTGATACCTTGCTCTTTTGTTTACGGATGTCGTTGGTGTGAAATAAAAGGGGAGCTGTGAGTTCATGTAGTATATATATATGTGTTATAGAAACGCCTAGGCCGCTAGCCTAAGCCATGCCTAATCATGGTGGAAACTTGCAGCATCATCATAATGAGCATCTATGAAGCATCCTCAATAAAAATCTATGCACATAGTAAATAAAAAGGTCACTGAGATGCTCATTGTCTGCTTGCCTTGTCATTTTTATCACGGTATAGCTCCTGTATCATGTGCAAGGGGTACCCAGTTGGCGGTTCTCTATGATATGCATGTATTTACAATGAGAAGAACTTACAGGTAACTAAAGTTGAGTAGCATGCGGAGCAGCCCTCATACTCAAGGGACATGGGATTTCTAGTTTATGGTCTGTCAAGCATATAACACAGATTGGACCTCACTTGATAGGGGCAATGAGAGATCAAAGCTAATGATTACCTTCCCTTCAGAATTAGGAATCCTTTCAAACTTTTCAAAACCTTTTCATTTTCTTGTTGAGTCACCACTTATTCTATGGGAACCTTCTTGAGAGCATAGTTGTCATTCTTGTGTCTGTCTCAAAACCTGGTTAATTATGTCATGACTTTGATGCTTTTATCTCTGATATTTTTACTTCTAGTGTTCATGTGAACTTCAGAGGTGCCTTGGAATTTATATTGTGCTCTTCAAACAAAGGCAAGCGAGATACCCCTCTATCGTACCTTTTTATGAGCATTGCAATGTTGCTTATGTTTATGTTCCATGCTATTTATCATTATTGAGTTGGTTTCTCTTCATAGCTTGTAATGAATATTGAGTAGACTTAGTTGCACACTCTTTACTATGAATGGTTTAAGTATCTACTCCTAAGCTGAGAATATATACATCATATGAAGCAAATGTGTTCGTGAAAGTTCTTTTATCGCACTCAGTTTTCAACTGAATTGCTTGAGGACAAGCAATAAGCTAAGCTTGGGGGGAGTTGATACGTCCAAAATGTATATACTTTTCCGAACACTTTTGCTATTGTTTCTCCCCTAAACTTGTATGATTTGGATACAACTAACATGGAATGACGCTGTTTTCAGTAGAATTACTTTGGTGTCTAGTTTTTGTGCAGAAAATCAACTATCAGGAAAAATCCCGGAAAATATGCCAAAAATCCTATTTCACCAGAAGTTCCACAGAGCCAGAGTACACGACAAAGTGGAGCCCCAGGGGCCCACACACTTTCCAGGCGCGGGCCAGGCCTAGCTGTGCCTAGGGGGGTGCGGCCACCCCAGGCACCCCCTCTTCGCCTTCAAGTTACCCCTTTACCTAAAAACCGAGGGGGGGTTCGTCGTTTTTCTAGAAAGAGTTCCACTACGCCGGCACCACCAGAAACTAAGATTCGGATCCAGAAACTTCGTTCTGGCACCCTTCCGGGACGGGGAATTTGGAGAGGATCATCGCCATCATCATCACCAACACCGATCCATCAACCATCAATGTTTCCCTCATCCATGAGTGATTAATCCCCCGATGTAGGCTATGGGGATGGTAGGGATTGGATGAGTTCTATCATGTAATCAAATAAGATTGTTAGGGCATAGTGCCTAGTATCTCTATTAGTGCTATTTGAGTTTGTTGCAACTTGTTGTGCTTAATTCTTGTCACTTGGGTCCAAGTGCCATGATCTCAGATCTGAACTTATTATTGATTCATGATGATAGTATTGTTTGTGATCTTATGTGCAAGATGAGTACACATATCATTATCCGGATCCAAAGGCCCCGAAGTGATAGAAATAGGGACAACCGGAGGGGATGGCTGTGGTGTGAGGATCACATGTGTTCACAGAGTGTTAATTCTTTTCTCCAGTGCTCTATTAAAAGGAGCACCTTAATTGCCAGTAGTTCCCTAGAGGCCCCGCTGCCATGGGCTGGCAGGACAAAAGATGTTGTGCAAGTTCTCATTGCGAGCACGCATGACTATATATGGAGCACATGCCTAGGATTGTTTAGTACTTGGATGCTTTATCTCATTTATCAGCAATTTCCCTAGATCTTGAAGTTACATGTTTAGACTCGTCCATGCAACGCCCGCCCATCCATCCCTATGCCTACCGTGCTCATATTTTATTGTTTTCTACTGCTGTTACTATTGCTCCTGTTTCACTGCTATTGTTGCTACTACAAACTGTTGCTACTGATAAACTTCTGTGAGCAAGAACTATTTACAGGTGCAGATGAATTGACAACTTAGTTGTCAAGGCTTGCAAGTATTCTTTGGCTCCCTTGTGTCGAATCAATAAATTGGGTAATACTACCTGGGAAGACTGTTGCGATCCCCTATACTTGTGGGTAATCAATCTTATGTAAAGAGTCGAGTTATAACCTATAGTTCTGTCTTGGACCTGCTGTGTTTCTGTTGTACCACTCTCAGGGATGTAATACTAGTGAATGGTGTTTCATTGTTGTTATGTCAACGACTATAGTGTACTACATCATTCAGTGGTATGCTGGGTCACCGCACATATACTGTATTTTTTTTGAGTTACGGCCCGGTAAATGAGGTTTCTAACTGTATGTACCCTATAATACACAATAAATTTTTAGGAAAAATGGTTTGGGGTGCCCCATGGGGTACCTAGGATGGATTGCAAGATTGCATCGACCGTTGCGTTGCCGTGGCCGCCGGCGGGTTTCGCCTTTTTTGGGCATCACCAAACAAAATATAGAAAAATAAAAAATGTGAAAACAGCTCCTGGACCCTTGCATCTGACTCACTACCCTCATAAAATCATAAGCAAGGCATAAAGGCCCTTTCGCACCCAAGGCACCACCAGTATGTCTATCAAGTGTGAGTTAACATGGCTTCCAACCCTAGATTCTCCCCTCGCTGCTAGAACATGGAACCACTCCATGGATTGAGCCCAAACCCGGCTCCTAGCCCCCTCTTAGCATCGCAAGCGACTTCTCCAATTATAGATTTCGTGGTAATTTGGAGAAATATTGACTTTCAATTTTATGGACCAAAAAAACCAGTGTTTTCCAAAGAAGGTGCAAAATTAGGGCATGCCCAGGGGCTGAGACAATTTCCACGCATGCTACACCATGGTGCATGGCCATTCCTGGGAGGTCGGTATTTATATCGTGGTTCAAGCTTATAATGTATTTTTTGATTTACGGCCCGATAAATGCGCTTTATAACTGTATGTACCCTATAAGACATTGTCAATTTTCAGGGAAAAATGGTTTGGGGTGCCCCATGGGGTACCTAGGCTGGATACATGCCAGGGTCGAAGATTGCACCGACCGTTGCGTTGCCGCGGCCGCCGGCGGGTTTCGCCTTTTTTTGGGCATCACCAAACAAAATCTCGAAAGAAAGTGAAAACAGCTCCTGGAGCCCTTGCTTCTGACCCATTGCCCTCATAAAATCATAAGCAAGCTATATGAGGTGCTTTGGCACCCAAGGAACCACCAGGATGTCTCTCGAGTGTTAGTTAACATGGCTTCCAACCCTAGATTCCCAACACCACTCTGCCTAGAACATGGAACCACTCCATGGATTGAGCCCAAACCTGGCACCTAGATCCCTCTTGTCATCGCAAGAGACTTCTCCAACTAGAGATTTCATGGTCATTTGGAGAAATCTTGACTTTCCATTTTTTGAACCGCAAAAACTGGTGTTTTCCCAAAGAAGGTGCAAGATTAGGGTGTGCGCAGGGGCCGGAGGAAATTTCAACGCATGCTACACTATCATGCATGGCCATTCCTGGGAGGTGGATATTTATCTCGTGGTGTAAGCATATACTATTTTTTTTAGTTACGGACCGGTAAATGCGGTTTCTAATTGTATGTACACTATAAGACACTCTCAATTTTAAGGGAAAAATGATTTGGGGTGCGCCATTGGGTACCTAGGCTAGATGCATGCTGGGTCCAAGATTACACCGGCCGTTGCATTTCCGCGGCCGCCGGCGGGTTTTGCCATTTTTTTGGGCAGCAACAAACAAAATCTAAAAAAATAAAAAAATGTTAAAACAGCTTCTCCAGCCCTTGCACGTGACCCACTGCCCTCATAAAATCATAAGAAAGGCATACCAGGTCCTTTGGCACCCAAGGAACCACCAGGGCGTCTATTGAGTGTGAGTTAACATGGCTACCAACCCTAGATTCCCCCCTCTACCCAGAACATGGAACCACTACATGGATTGAGCCCAAACCCGACACCTAGGTCCCTCTCGGCATCGCAAGTGACTTCTCCAACTAGATATTTCATCGTAATTTGGAAAAATCTCGACTTTCCATTTTCTGAACCCTAAAAACTGGTGTTTTCCCAAAGAAGGTGCAATATTAGGGAGCGCCCAGGGGCCCGAGGAAATTTTCTGAACACATGCTACACCATGGTGCTTGGCCATTCCCGGGAGGTGGGTTTTTATCTCGTGGTGCAAACATATATTGTATTACTTTTGAGTTACTACCCAGTAAATGCGGTTTATAACTGTATGTACCCTATAAGACACTCTCAATTTTTAGGGTAAAATGGTTTGGGGTGCCCCATGGGGTACCTAGGCTAGATGCATGCCTGGGTCCAAGATTGCAGCGACCTTTGCGTTGTCGTGGCCGCCAGTGGGATTTGCCGTTTTTCTGGGCTGCACCAAATAAAATCTAAACAAAATTTTTTTTTTTGAAAACAGCTCCTGGAGCCCTTGCATGTGATCCACTGCCCTCAAAAAATCATAAGAAAGGCATAGAAGGTCCTATGGCACCCAAGGAACCACCATGACGTCTATTGAGTGTGAGTTAACATGGCTTCCAACCCTACATTCCCGCCTCGCTGCCCAGAACAGGGAACAACTCCATCAATTGAGACCAAACCTGACACCTAGCTTCCTCTTGGCATCGCAAGCGACTTCTCCATCTAGAGATTTTGTGGTCATTTGGAGAAATCTTTACTTTCCATTTTCTGAACTCAAAAAACCGGTGTTTTCCCAAAGGAGGTGCAAGATTAGGGCACGCCTAGGGTACCGAGGCAGTTTCCACGCATGCTACACCATGGTGCATGGCCATTCCCGGGAGGTGGTATTTAACTCATGGTGCAAGCATATATAGTATTTGTTTTGAGTTACGGCCCGATAAATTCGGTTTTTAACTATATGTACCATATAAGACAATCTCAATTTTTAGGGAAAAATTGTTTGGGGTGCTCCATGTGGTACCTAGGCTATATGTATGCCCGGCTCCAAGATTGCACCGACCGTTGCGTTGCTTTGGCTGCTGGCGGGTTTCACCATTTTTTGGGCAGCACCAAACAAAATCTAAAAAAATAAAAAATGTGGAAACAACTCCTGGAGCCTTTGCATGTGACCCACTGCCCTCAAAAAATCATAAGAAAGGCATACCAGGTCCTTTGGCACCCAACGCATCACCAGGATGTCTATCAAGTATGATTTACCTTGGTTCCAACCCCAGATTCCCGCCTGTCCAGAACATGGAACCACTCCATGGATTGAGCCCAAACCCGACACCTAGCTCCCTCTCGACATTGCAAGCGACTTCTCTAACTAGAGATTTCGTGGTCATTTGGAGTAATCTTGACTTTCCATTTTTTGAACCAGAAAAACTGGTGTTTTCCCAAATAAGGTGCAAGATTAGGGTGTGCCCAAGGGCCCGAGGAAATTTCAACGCATGCGACACCATCGTGCATGGCCATTCCTGGGAGCTGGATATTTATCTCGTGGTACAAGCATAGACTGTATTTTTTTAGTTACGGCCCGTTAAATGCGGTTTCTAACTATATGTACCCTATAATACACTCTCAATTTTCAGAGAAAAATGGTTTGGGGTACTCCATGGGGTACCTAGGCTGGATGCATGCCTGGGTCCAACATTGCACAGATCGTTGCCTTGCCATGGCCGCCGACTGGTTTCGCCGTTATTTGGGTAGCACCGGACAAAATCTAAAAATAATAATAATAATTGTGAAACCAGCTCCTGGAGCCTTTGCATGTGACCCACTGCCCTCATAAAATCATAAGCAAGGCATACCAGGTCCTTTGGCACCCAAGGCATCACTAGGATGTCTATCAAGTGTGATTTAACATTGCTTCCAACCCTAGAATCCCCCCTCGCTGCCCAGAACATATAACCACTCCATGGATTGAGCCCAAACCCGGCACCTAGCTCCCTCTAGGCATTGCAAGCAACTTCTCCAACTAGAGATTTCGTGGTCATTTGGAGAAATCTTGACTTTCCATTTTCTGAACCTGAAAAACAAGTGTTTTCACAAAGGAGGTGCAAGATTAGGGCGCGCCCAGGGGCCCGAGGCAATTTCGACGCATGCTACACCATGTTGGATGGCCATTCCCGGGAGTTGGGTATCTATCTCGTGGTTCAAGCATATACTGTATTTTTTTTGAGTTACGGGTAGGTAAATGTGGTTTCTAACTGTATGTACCCTATAAGACACTCTCAATTTTCAGGGAAAAATGGTTTGGGGTGCCCGATGGGGTACCTAGGCTGGATGCATGCCTGGGTCCAACATTGCACAGATCGTTGCATTGCCGCGACCGCCGACGGGTTTCGGTGTTTTTTGGGCAGAACTAAACAAAATGCAAAAATAATGATAATAATTGCGAAAACACCTCCTAGAGCCCTTGCATGTGACCCACGGCACTCATAAAATCATAATAAAGGTATACCAGGTACTTTGGCACCCAAGGCACCACCAGGATGTCTATCGAGGTGAGTTAACATTGCATCCAACCCTAGATTCCCCCCTCGCTGCCCAGAACATGGAACCACTCCATGGATTTATCCCAAACCTAGCACCTAGCTCCCTCTCGGCATCGCAAGCGACTTGTCCAACTAGAGATTTCGTGGTCATTTGGAGAAATCTTGACTTTCCATTTTCTGAACCCGAAAAAACGGTGTTTTCCCAAAGGAGGTGCAATTTCAGGGCACGCCCAAGGGCCTGAGGAAATTTCCACGCATCCTACACCATGGTGCAAGGCCATTCCCGGGAGGTGGGTATTTATCTCATGGTGCAAGCATAGACTGTATTTTTTTGAGTTACGGTCCGGTAAATGCGGTTTCTAACTGTATGTACCTTATAAGACGCTCTCAATTTTCATAGAAAATAGTTTGGGGTGCCCCATGGGGTACCTAGGATGGATTCATGCCTAGGTACAAGATTGCACCGGCCATTGCGTTGTTGCGGCCACTGGCGGGTTTCGTCGTTTTTTGGGCAACAACAAACAAAATATAAAAAAATATAAAAAACGTGAAAATAGCTCCTGGAGCCCTTGCATGTGACCCACCGCCCTCATAAAATCATAAGAAAGGCATACCAGGTCCTTTGGCACCCAAAGCACCACCAGGATGTATATTGAGTGTGAGTTAACATGGCTCCCAACCCTAGATTCTCGCCCTCGTTGCCCAGAACATGGAAGCACTCCATGGATTGAGCCGAAACCTAGCACCTAGCTCCCTCTCGGCATCGCAAGCGACTTCTCCACCTAGAGATTTCGTGGTCATTTGGAGAAATCTTGACTTTCCATTTTCTAAACGCGAAAAACCGGTGTTTTCCCAAAGGAGGGGCAAGATTATAGCGCGTGTAGGGGCCCGAGGTAATTTCCATGCATGCTACACCATGGTGAATGGCCATTCACGGTAGGTGGGTATTTATATCGTGGTGAAAGCATAAATTTTATTTGTTTTGAGTTACGACACGATAAATGTTGTTTCGAACTATATGTACCCAATAAGACACTCTCAAATTTCAGGGAAAAATGGTTTGGGGTGCCCCATGGTGTACCTAGGGTGGATGCATGCCTGGGTCCAAGATTGCACCGACCGTTGTGTTGCCACGGCCGTTGGCGGGTTTCGCAGGCTTTTTGCGCAGCACCAAACAAATTCTAAAAAATATACTATCACGACCCGAGATCAGGGCTAGACAAATACCAGATCTTCATCATCTGACATCAGCCTAACCTAAATTCCGAAACGCGCAGAGGAAGATCGGTAACATTACAGAACATACAAACCATACATTAATTAGGTAAACTCGTAACAGAGTTTACAAACCAGTCATACAAGCCAGGGGTCACAGACCCATCATTACATCAAACAACGGAAGCAAACAAGTTGTTCTAAACAACAAACTTAACAAAGGGCCTAAGAGGCCATAAACAGAAGTAGCGACCCTTCCATAGATCCTAGGATGCTGCCGGGGAACCCCGACTACTCGTCGACTTCGACGTAGAAACCACCTTCATTTGGAGTAGCTTCATCTATAGAAAAACATCAATGAAGCAAGGCTGAGTACAGGGTGTACTCTGCAAGACTTTTGACTAGTGGAGTTGTTTTGCGTAAAGCCATCTTTAAAAAAAACAAGAGGGAGAAGAAACTCGTCTAGTTAGATCATTTTCAAAAGGGGATAAGAAGACTGTAACTCTAGCTCTTCGGAGTCATCTTCGATATCCACCAAGTACCATCATCAACTGAACATATCTTCCCGGACTACCCCCTCAAACAACCCCGAGGAAGTACTCCAGATCTCACATTAGTTGGCTAGTTTTATCATTCGGTTATAGTTTTCTATGATCACATAATCCGTTCCCAAGTCATCCATAACCGTGGACACAGCTTTTCGAAAAGATTATAACCCTGCAGGGGTAAAGAACTTTACCCACGCGTACCAACCGATTCTTAATGCCAAATTATTAGCCCTCTATGTGTATGTCGAATGGAAAGCCCGAACTATGTGACTCGTGGAATCTACTAGCCATGTTAGTTAGTCGAGGGGGTTTCCAGTCCCCCGTGTGGTTGTACGCTCGCCTTGGTTCAAGAGGCGAGAACATCAGGTCCTAAGGGTGGGAAGTATGGGACTACAAAAACCGCAACCCACGTGGCCTCCCATACAATCCTTAGCATGTTTATCATTCATATCTAATCACATCACAACATCCTATCATACTAGATTCACTCGCATCTCCAGTGCATCATCTGGATGATCAGCATCGGACCACTAAGCATGGCTAAGCCTGACTGAACTATGGCACTAGCGATGCTCATAAGCCAAACCCTAGTTATGCTATGAGCAGTGGATCAGGTAATATAGTTCACAAAGGGAAACACTCATGAGATAGGGTTACTCTATCTACTGATAAAAGATTGTTGAGCCGAATGCATATGACGAGAATGAAGTACTTTGTAAACATAGTATTCAATCTATGAGTGGGGCTTCGCTTGCCTTGTCCATCGTTGGACTGGTACTGCTCTTCGGTGGCGTTGACTACAGCTTCGGGTTCGGTTCCTCTTCACGAAAACACAATCACTAGAAAGGATAAAGCGACATTCAACACATGGCATGTGCAATGCTCATTCAATATGGATGATATGACAAGTTAAATAGTGTTGAAATGAACCCTAGAACATGCTTGATCATTTTAAACGGGGTCCGAAAGGTCCAAACCCTAGAACAGGGGGATCCTCGGAAACACCTATGGGGTTCAATTGGTTCTTCTAATTAAACTTGCCATCAAAGTTGGTTAACAATGTATGATTATAGCTTAGATAGATAGGTTTCATTTTTCTAAACATTTTGGTATATTATTTGTATTTTTCTGATTTAAAATGAATTAGTTATGAACTTCTCCAATTTTAATCAATTTATAAATCATTTTTGGAATATTTAATTTAATTTCCAACTTGAGCCCACATGTCATAGATTTAATCATGTCAGAAAATATTAAAACCCTGACAGGCAGGGCCCACCTATCATGCATTTCTTATTTACAGAAATAATTAAAATAAAAAGAATTGGATTATTGCCTCATGCTGATGTGAGCATACATCAGCAATGGAGCTCATCCTCAGATCGATGCTCGATCCATCGATCCCGAGCACGCCTGCTCGCGCGGAGGGGCGACATAGTGGCGGCGCCGCCGTTTATTGGTCACCGGAGATAGCGGTGCAACAATGGCAAGCGGCGGCTGCGTCAGGCTCATGCAGGGAAGAGGATACAGAGGGAGAGGGAAGCAATAGAGGGGTGCTTGAGCACCGGTGGCTCGCCAGGAGCACGGCGGTGGGGTCGGTGAGGCGAGGCGAGCACGGGAGACACCGGAATCGATGAATAATACGGTGCCCGAAGCTCGGGGAGGTGAGGTCATCGGCGGCATTAGAGGGCACCTTGGCCCGATTCCTTCTACAAGGAGATGTAGTCTAGCATGACGAAGATGATAGGGACCACGGCGAGGCTTCAGGATGTGCGGAACAACAACGACTGGCGGTTTTCGGCGGCTAGGGTTCGGCCATGGCGAGAAGAAACGTGAGCAGGAGGTCTCTGGGGAGAGGAGAAGGGGATAGGGTCGAGGCAGGGGTGGCGTGGCGTTCTTATCCAAGCCTCTAGGTCGGTGGACGGCGGCAATCGAACGGCGGGATCGACGCCGCCGACGCTGCCACCCAGCTGCTTCCCGTCGTTGTCGAAGACGACGAGGAATAGAGGGCCGAAGGGGTACACGGCCGGGGTGGGCCGCTCTTAGGCCAGGTTGGGCTGGCTCTAGGCTGCTCTCCAACACGCGAGCGACAGGGAGAGATGGGCTCGGCCCAGTAGAGATAGGCTAGCTAGTTTTTTTCCCAGAAACTGTTTTTCTTTTTTCTGTTTTTTTGATTTCCTTTTATATTTTGAATTCAAATCTGTTCTGCATATTTTCAAATTACATAAACTTTTATATAATATCTAAAAACACTAAGGGGCCCTCAACACTATTTGGGCTCCATTTGTTTTGATAGTTTTCAAAATATGAAAACCATTTGAATGGTTTTGAGAGAAGAAAAATTAGGGTTTTATTTGTGTTTGTTTTTTTAAACCAAGGTGCAAGTAATGCATGCATGCAATGCTCAATCATGTCTTTATTAATATTACACAAAAGGTGGTATGTTATAGCTCTACCCCACTTACAAGAATCTCGACCCGAGATTCCTTGGTTTTAGAAAAGAAGGAAGGATACTCAGATCGAAGACGATCTTCACGTTCCCAGGTTGCTTCTGACTTAGAGTGATGAGACCATTGAACTTTCAGGAACTTGATGGTTTGACGACGAGTCTTGCGCTCAGTTTCATCAAGAATACGAACAGGGTATTCTCGGTAGGTTAGATCATCTTGGAGATCCAAAGTTTCATGGTCCACACCACGAATGGGATCTTTGAAGCAACACTTGAGTTGAGACACATGAAATACATCATGAACCTCTGGAAAATTTGAAGGTAGATCTAATTTGTAGGCAAGCTCACACCGCTTGGAGAGAATGCGAAATGGACCAAAATAGCGAGGAGCCAATTTGCCTTTGATACTGAATCGATGGACACCCTTCAGAGGAGTGACCCAGAGGTAAACTTGATCACCAACTTCATAATGAACATCAAGATGATGACGATCGTAGTTGGTCTTTTGACGAGATTGAGCGGCCTTCAGACGCTCTCGAATTATGCGAACTTGATCTTCTGCTTCTTGGATCATATCCAGACCAAAGGATTGTCTTTCGTCGGTTTCTGTCCAGTTCAGCGGTGTTTGACATGTTCTCCCATACAGGAACTGGAAAGGTGTCATGCCCAAACTGGATTGAAAATTGTTGTTGTAATAGAACTTCGCGAAAGGAAGACATTTCTCCCAGTTCTTTCCAAAGGATATGACACACGCTCTGAGCATGTCTTCAAGAATTTGATTCACTCTTTCAGTTTGACCACCGGTTTTAGGATGATAGGCTGTGCTGAGAGAGACATGAGTTCCCATTGCTTGTTGAAAACTTTGCCAGAATTTGGAAGTGAAGAAACTTCCACGATCAGATACGATCTTCATGGGAACACCATGGAGAAAGACTATCCGGGATACATATAGCTTTGCCAACTGGCTTGCGGTAATGCTTTCCCGAAGAGCAAGAAAGTGAGCGAATTTGGATAGTCAATCAACTATTACCCATATGGCATCATTGTGTGCTTGTGTCCTTGGGAGTCCAGTAATGAAATTCATACCAATTTCATCCCATTTCCACTCAGGAATTTTCAATGGTTGCAGAAGTCTAGCAAGCCTTTGGTGTTTAGCCTTCACACTGTTGGGAATATGCCCTAGAGGCAATCATGTATGATGATATTTCCCATTGTATTCATAAAGATATTAAGTAGTCCTTGTATAAACATCTGATGTGTATCATTGAATATGTGATTCGGTTGTGGAACTATGCATTCATGTTGTTTGTAATAAATATCCTTGGTCATTGAGGTTGTGCTGGACACACAACTTAGACCAATGTGAAAGTTGGCTTGATGACTCGGTTCCACTTGTCATGGGCATGGAGCTGCTATTCCAACTTACACATATTCGACTAAAGAGTTTAGCGAGTCGGATTGACCCATATTGAGGTACAACGAACTAGCTGTCATTTGTATATCTCAATCAATGTAATCCTTAGACCCGAGGTTGTTGCATAGTCCGAGTTGAGGATCACCGACTTAGGTTCTGTCAAACGCTGATCCGTAACTGGGCAGCTATAAAGGCAGAGTTCGGGTCGACTGAGAATGAAGCTGCGTGATGTGAATAACCAAGATGGGATTTTGCCCCTCCACTTGGAGAGATATTCTCTAGGCCCTCTCGTGTGATATGATTCGGAAATCATGGACATACACGACTCGGTTAAGTGTTAACCGAGGCGATCAACTAAGAGTTAGTCGGGTGAATCACTTATCTCGGATTGTGAAGAGAGTCGGACTATTTAAGGGATGACAATTATTCGCCTATAGTCTGACAAGGTATATCGTGAGGCAAAAGGGACTCGGACGTAAGTCGCATTGGAAAGGAAAGTCGTCATGACTCTTTGGTACTTGGGAGTTGGCATGTTCTGCTAGGAGCCGCTATCGAATGATCGATTGAGAGTCGGACTCCAATTGTGTTCAAGTAGCCATGAGCCTGCGGCGTCACACACTTAAGAGCGGGAGCAAGTTCGGATTGGATCTGAACCTGTAATCTGGTTGGTTTGGACCTAAACCGGATTAGGACTGAGTTAGTGAGTTGGACTCATGGTGACTAGTGTTATATGGGCTTTAGTGAATGGGTCACGCGTAAAGCCCATGTTCACTCCCTATATATAGTGGAGCACCGTAACCCAGAAAGGTTAATCGTTGTTCGGTTAGGTCATTTCATGTGTTGGAAACCCTATCTCAACAGTAGTCCTACCATCGTTACGAACCTAGCAGTTCGTCGCCGGTGCTCCTCCTTGTACGTGTGGATACCAGCAGAGGTGCTGTGCGATCAGCACCAGGACGATCGGATCATGAGGACTGCCTTTGCATCAATCGGCGCTTCATCAGCAATCCGCAACTGCGCGTCTAGTGGTAAACCTCGTGGCCTTCTCCCTCAGCTAGATCTTGGGATCACCACGTTAGAGGGGAATTTTTGTTTTATGTCTACGTGGCCCAACAGTGGTATCAGAGCGATAGCTTCTGGGTTTAGGCTCGAGATCTCGCATATGTGATATGCGGTTGGCTGTAGATGAGATCTATGTGCTGTTTTGGTGGTCGATCTATGAGATAGATCGGTTTTGTACAAGGTTGATTGGATCAACTGTACTCGGGGAATGGTAGATCTTATTTCCGTGATCATACTGCTGAGATCGTGGAACGACATACCCCTACCGGTCAGCTTCCGCCTTCAGGGTAGACTGCGACATGTAAATCCAGATGCGGTGATCGAAGATCAAAGAGTTTGATCGAGTTAGAACAATGGTCGGAATCCATGTACGGATCATAGATGAGATCTATGTTTTCGGAACATCGGGACCGCCGGCTTCGCCCTGTCGTAGCGCCTTAGATATCGTTGCGAGTTTCACAACGCCGGTAGATATTGTATCTATGCATAAATTGTTTTTGCAGGAGGTTGTGAATGGTATGGTTCATGTGCATGTGATGTATGTGTGTAATCCATACGTGATCTGCGAATCATGGTTTTTGTCAGCCGGCTGGAGCCTAGGTGCTATCATATTATTGTATAACGACCAGCGTGTCGGATTCTCTATGTAATTTACTTTACTAAGCTAGTGTAGCTGTTTGGAGAGCCCGGATGGCATGCGAGGCGATGTACATGTCGGCGACATGGAGTAAGACGGCAAGTGACAAGAGTTGGCACGAGTCGGATTACAGGCTTTGTGCAGATGGAGATCGCCATGCAGAGAGCCATACCATTTCACATTATAATTGCTTTATTTTGTGTTATTGTTATGTCTCTGTTTTACCTATATTAGATAGTCGGTAAAATTTAATCCCTCAAAGAAGGTCTAGTCGGTTTTCCCGCCAGTGTTTGCACCAACACAAGTCGGACATTTTTGGTAGTGGGCTCATAAAATTGAGGTGCTGCCAATTCTTTCCAACTAGGTGGGTTCGAGTCGGACTCTTACTGCGGAAACACTCGATAAGCTAGACGGGTCTATCACAATGGTTGTGGGACTCGGGGAAAAGTCGGATGGGAGCCGGGGCATGTGATGCCACCCGTCCAACAGGAGTCGTATGAGATACGATTGACAAGGAGTTGTCTACCTAGATCACTTGGCGGCTAGCGGTGATGCTAAAGCTCACTAGCCGACTTGCTTATTTACGATCCTGAATCACTAAGTAACCATCGGAGGGGTGTTGGTTCTAGTGGGAGCATAAAATATTAAAGTATTTAACATGCTTGCTCTTTTATGAATACATGTCTTAAGTGTTTTGCATATTTTCTATTGTAGATCATGGCACCAAGTAGCAGTCACTCTCAGATATCCGGTTTTGCGTTGAGAACTATCCTTGAGAAATATAAATTGAACGACACTAATTTTACCAACTGGTATCGAAATCTGAGAATTGTTCTCAAACAAGAAAAGAAGTCCTAGACAACCCACTTCCAGATGAGCCGAATGAGAATGCGACTGTCGCTGCCACCAATGCCTACCGTCAGGCTAAGGATGAGTCCACGGATATTAGCTATCTTATGCTTGCTCACATGGAACCAGACTTGCAAAAGCAGTTCGAGCATGTTGAGGCCTACGATATGATCGAAAGCCTCAAAAGTATGTTCCAGGCTCAGGTGAAGACTGAGAGGTATCAAGTCTCTCAGGCTTTGCTGAGTTGCAAGCTTAAGGATGGTGATCCACTGAGTCCGCATGTGATCAAAATGATTGGTTACATGCAGTCTTCGGAGAGGCATGGCTACCCCATTAGCGAAGAGTTCGCTACGGATATAATTCTGAACTATCTTCCTAGTGCATATGGGCAGTTCATTTCGAACTACCACATGCATGGTATGGATAAGAAGCTCACTGAATTGCATGGGATGCTCAAGCAGAGGCGGATCTCAAGAAGGGCGTCAGTCAAGTGTTGATGGTGCAGAATAAGGCTAAGTTCAAGAAGAGTTCTTGGACTAAGAAGAAGGCTAAGTCAGGAGGAAAGCAGGCTCAGGACCCGGTCCCAAGCACTTCCTCAGGGACTAAGCCATCTCCTTCAGCCGGATCCACTTGCTTCTACTCCAAGGCGGATGGCCACTGGACGAGGAACTGCAGCATGTACTTGGCCGACAAAGCCAAGAGTGGAGGTATGACTTCCGACTCAGGTACACTTGTTTGCAATGTTATAGACATATATCTTGTTGATGCACCTAATAATTCTTAGGTATATGATACCGGATCAGTTATTCACATCTGCAACTTGTTGCAGGGCTGGTAAGAACTAGGAGCGTAGCAAGAGGCGAGGTTGATATTCGAGTCGGCAACAAAGCAAGAGTTGCTGCGTTGGAAGTCGGCACGATGCAGCTTCATTTACCTTCCGGATTCATTATGGAACTGAATAATTGTTATTATGTTCCAGTGCTCAGTTGAAACATTATTTCTGCTTCATGTTTGATGAGGCAAGGCTATGAGTCGAATATCAAGAATAATGGTTGTTCTTTGTATTTGAATGATATGTTTCACGACTTTGCACCCGTCTAGGACGGGTTATTTATTTTGAATCTTGATGGTGAGTCGGTTTATAACATAAATGTTAAAAGGTTGAAACCAAATGATCTGAATATGAATTACTTTTGGCACTGTCGGCTTGGTCATATAAGTTCGAAACGCATGAAGAAGCTCCATGATGATGGACTCCTAACTTCGTTCGACTTGGAGTCGTTCGAGACATGCGAATATTGCCTACTTGGAAAAATGACCAAGACACCTTTTGCAAAGAGTTGCGAAAGGGCGTCCGACTTGTTGGGACTAGTACATAGTGATGTATGTGGACCAATGAGAACGACAGGCAGGGGTGGTTATGAGTACTTCATTACATTCACTGATGATTTGAGTAGGTATGGATATATCTACTTGATGAAATATAAGTCGGAAGCCTTTGAAAAGTTCAAAGAATTCCAGAATGAAGCACAAAATCAACTCGGCAAGAAAATAAAGTTTCTTCGGTCGGACCGAGGAGGCGAGTACATGAGCCATGTGTTTGATGACCATCTGAAAAGTTGTGGAATAGTTCCTCAACTTACTCCGCCAGGAACGCCACAAAGGAATGGTGTTTCGGAAAGGCGGAATCGGACCTTGTTGGACATGGTACGATCAATGATGAGTCGGACAGATCTGCCTTTATCATTTTGGGGTTATTATCTAGAAACAGCGGTGTTCACACTAAACAGAGTACCATTAAAATCGGTAGACAAGACACCGCATGAGATGTGGACAGGCAAAAAGCCGAGTTTGTCCTTTCTTAAGATTTGGGGTTGTGAAGCATTTGTCAAGCGACTCCAGTCGGACTAGCTTACGGCCAAGTCGGATAAGTTTATTTTCGTGGGGTATCCGAGGGAAACCTTGGGTTACTACTTCTACAACCGAGAAGAGGGCAAAGTGTTTGTCGCTCGAAGCGGTGTCTTCCTTGAGAAAGAGTTTCTCAGTCGGAGAGTAAGTGGGAGCACGGTGCAGCTCGAAGAAATTCGAGAGGAACCAGCTAGTAGCGAGTTGGCAAAAACCTTGGAGGTTGAGCCGGTCGTGGTAGATGAGCCGGCGGCAGCACCTGCACTACGAAGATCGGCAAGATTACGAAGTGTTCGTGATGTGTTACTGTTAGACAGTGATGAGCCGGCAAATTATTCGGAAGCGATGGTGGGATCTGATTCCGAGTCATGGCCTGGAGCCATGAGATCCGAGTTAATGTCCATGGATGAAAATCAAGTTTGGAACTTGGTTGATCTGCCAGACGATGCAAGACCCGTCGAGTGGAAATGGGTCTTTAAGAAGAAAACTGATATGGATGGAAATGTTTCCATCTATAAAGCACGCCTTGTCGCGAAGGGGTTCCGACAAATTCAAGGAGTTGATTACGACGAGACTTTCTCGCCCGTAGTGATGCTTAAATCAGTGTAGATCATGTTAGCTATAGTGGCCTATTTTGACTATGAGATATGGCAAATGGATGTCAAAACGGCTTTCCTTAACGGAAATTTAACCGAGGACGTGTATATGATACAGCCCGAGGGTTTTGTTGATCCGCCTAATGCTGACAAGGTATGCAAACTTCAGAAATCTATTTATGGGTTGAAGCAAGCATCTCGGAGTTGGAATATTGGCTTTGATGAGGTAGTAAAATCGTTTGGCTTCATCAAGAGTGATCATGATTCTTGTTTATACAAGAAGTTTAGTGGGATCAAAGTAAACTTTCTAATCTTATATGTGGATGACATATTACTGATTGGAAATGATGTCCAGATGTTGCAAGAAACCAAGGAATCATTAGAAAGGAGTTTCTCAATGAAAGACTTGGGTGAGGCAACATACATCCTTGGAATCCGGATCTATAGAGATAGATCAAGGAGGCTCATTGGATTGAGTCAGAGTACTTATTTGGACAAAGTGTTGAAGAAGTTCAAATTGGAATCGTCTAAGAAGGGGTTCTTACCGATGTCCCATGGTGTAAAACTTAGCAAGACTCAGTGTCCTTCGACAACTGATGAGCGAAGTCGGATGAGTGCGATTCCATATGCTTCTGCAGTCGGATCCATCATGTATGCCATGATTTTTACTAGGCCGGATGTTTCCTATGCTCTAAGTGTTGTGAGAAGATACCAGGCTGATCCTGGAGAGATCCACTGGACAACGGCTAAAAATATCCTAAAGTACTTGAGAAGGACTAAGGATATGTTCTTGGTTTATGGTGGTGAAGATGAACTCAGTGTAAAGGGTTACACGGATGCGAGTTATCTTACCGACTTTGATGATTCTCGTTCGCAATCCGGATACGTGTTTATTATAAACGGAGGTGCTGTGAGCTGGAAGAGTTCCAAGCAAGAGACTGTGTCTGCGTCTACAACAGAGGCTGAGTATATTGCCGCCTCAGAGGCAGCAAATGAAGTTGTTTGGATGAGGAATTTCCTCATGGATCTTGGTGTGGTTCAGGGCTCGTCCAACCCGTTGGACGTGTATTGTGACAACAATGGTGCTATTGCACAATCCAAGGAACCTAGACAGCACCAGAAGAACAAGCACATACTCATGCGGTACCACCTGATTCCCCAGTTCGTGGATCAGGGTGATATCAAGTTATGCAAGGTACACACGGATGCAAATATTGCGGATCCGTTGACAAAGCCGTTACCACAGCCAAAGCATGAGGCGCACCTGAGAGCCATGGGCATTAGATGCTTAGACATGTGATGTCGGAAGATTGACTCTAGTGCAAGTGGGAGACTGTTGGGAATATGCCCTAGAGGCAATCATGTATGATGATATTTCCCATTGTATTCATAAAGATATTAAGTAGTCCTTGTATAAACATCTGATGTGTATCATTGAATATGTGATTCGGTTGTGGAACTATGCATTCATGTTGTTTGTAATAAATATCCTTGGTCATTGAGGTTGTGCTGGACACACAACTTAGACCAATGTGAAAGTTGGCTTGATGACTCGGTTCCACTTGTCATGGGCATGGAGATTTTATTCCAACTTACACAGATTCGACTAAAGAGTTTAGCGAGTCGGATTGACCCATATTGAGGTACAACGAACTAGCTGTCATTTGTATATCTCAATCAATGTAATCCTTAGACCCGAGGTTGTTGCATAGTCCGAGTTGAGGATCACCGACTTAGGTTCTGTCAAACGCTGATCCGTAACTGGACAGTTATAAAGGCAGAGTTCAGGTCGACTGAGAATCAAGCTGCATGATGTGAATAACCAAGATGGGATTTTGCCCCTCCACTTGGAGAGATATTCTCTGGGCCCTCTCGTGTGAGATGATTCGGAAAGCATGGCCATGCACGACTCGGTTAAGTGTTAATCGAGGCGATCGACTAAGAGTTAGTCGGGTGAATCACTTATGTTGGATCGAGAAGAGAGTCAGACTATTTAAGGGATGACAATTATTTGCGTATAGTCTGACAAGGTATATCGTGAGGCAAAAGGGACTCGGACGTAAGTCGCATTGGAAAGGCAAGTCGTCATGACTCTTTGGTACTTGGGAGTCGGCATGTTCTGCTAGGAGTCGCTACCGACTGATCGATTGAGAGTCGGACTCCAATCGTGTCCAAGTAGCCATGAGCCTGCGAGGTCACACACTTAAGTGCGGGAGCAAGTTCGGATTGGAGCTGAACCTGTAATCTGGTTGGGCTGGACCTAAACCGGATTAGGACTGAGTTAGGGAGTTGGACTCACGGTGACTAGTGTTATATGGGCTTTAGTGAATGGATCACGCGTAGAGCCCACGTTCACTCCCTATATATAGTGGAGCACCGTAACCCAGAAAGGTTAATCGTTGTTCGGTTAGGTCATTCCATGTGTTGGAAACCCTAGCTCCACAGCAGTCCTACTGTCTCACGAACCTAGCAGTTCGCCGCCGGTGCTCCTCCTTGTACGTGTGGATACCAGCAGAGGTGTTGTGCGATCAGCACCAGGACGATCGAATTGTGAGGACTGCACTGCATCAACTGACGCGCTTCATCAGCAATCCGCAACTGCGCGTCTAGTGGTAAACCTCGTGGCCTTCTACCTCAGCTAGATCTTGGGATCACCACGTTAGAGGGGAATTTTTGTTTTATCTCTATGTGGCCCAACACACACGACGGCAAACGTCACACTCTGCAACAAAGCGAGCGATTTCTATTTTCATTCCACTCCACCATAATCTTTGACAGAGATCTCGGTACATCTTGGTACCACCAGGATGGATAGACAAAGGGGATTCATGAGCTTCTAGTTAGATTAGATCTTTGATTTTCCGACTGTTTGGAACCACAAGCCGGTTACCAAAATAGAGAGTACCTTGATCATTAATGGATAAACATTTAGCTTCACCACTTGCAACACGTTCTTTGATCTCAGTGATCTCACCATCTTGTTTTTGAGCTTCCTTGATTTGGTCCACGAGAGAAGATTTTATTTCAAGGTTAGCAAGGAATCCACAAGGAATCACTTCAAGGTTAAGACGCTTGATTTCCTCATAGAGAGTAGGTTAGGCTTGTGAAATCATCAGATTATTGCAATAAGACTTCCGTCTTAGCGCATTAGCAACGATGTTGGCTTTTCCGGGTTGATAGTTGAGACCCAAATCATAATATTTGATGAGTTTCAACCATCGTCTTTGCCTGAGATTCAGATCTGGCTGGGTAAAGAGATACTTCAGACTTTGATGATCCGAGTAAAGTTGACAAAGGTTACCGATGAGGTAATGTCGCCATTGATTAAGAGCATGAACAACAGCAGCGAGTTCGAGATCATGGGTTGGATAATTGTTCTCATGTGGCTTCAACTGCCGAGAAGAATATGCCACTACATGACCATCTTGCATCAACACACAACCGAGCCCTTGGAGAGAAGCGTCACAATAGATCACGAAGTCCTTGCTTGTGTCCGGAAGGACAAGCACAGGAGCGGTGGTTAGCTTAGTTTTCAAGTCTTGGAAGCTTTCTTCTGCCTTTTCTAACCATTCAAACTTCTTATCTTTTTTAAGAAGATCAGTCATAGGCTTGGCTATCTTGGAGAAGTTCTCGATGAATCAGCGGTAATATCCAGCCATTCAAAGAAAACTTCGGACTTCCTTGACTGAAGTAGGTGACTTCCATTCCAGAATGGTCTGAACCTTATCCGGTATGACAGCAACACCACTTGCAGACACAACATGACCAATGAAGACGAGCTCTTATAACCAGAACTCACATTTGGAAAACTTGGCGTAGAGACGATGTTCACAAAGTTTAGTCAACACCAAACGTAGATGTTCGACATGCTCTTCTTCGGTCTTGGAGTAGATTAAAATGTCATCAATGTATACCACGACGAACTTGTCGAGATATTCCATGAAGACGGAGTTCATGAGCCTCATAAATGTGGCAGGGGCATTGGTTAACCCGAAGGACATCACTGTATACTCGTAAAGACCATAACGAGTTGTGAATGCTGTCTTTGGGATATCCTCCTTTTTGATCTTGATTTGATGATACCCCGATCTTAAATCCATTTTGGAGAAGACAGTGGCACCACTTAATTGTTCAAAGAGGTCATTTATCCGGGGAAGTGGGTACTTGTTCTTGATTGTCACTGCATTGAGTGGACGGTAATCAACCACCAATCTTGGAATATTTGTATCCCGATTCTTGACAAAGATGGTAGGGCAACCCCAAGAGGATGTGCTAGGTTGGATGTATCCTAGACCCTCTAACTCTTCAAGTTGCTTCTTCAACTCAACCAACTATTGAGGAGGCATACGGTAAGGTATTTTGGAGATAGGAGCAGTTCCAGGAACTAGCTCTATGACAAACTCCAAACTTTGATCAGGTGGCATGCCAGGCAACTCTTCAGGAAAGACATCCGGGAAATCACAGACTACATGGAAATCTTGGACCTCGAGAGTAGGTAGGACATCCATGGCATATAACTCCGAGAAAGGTTTAAGGACTACTGACAGAGACTTTGAACCATCAGTCAAATACTTGACAGTTATGCTAGCAGGAGAGGTCAAAACAATTGTTCTAAGTGCACAGTCAATGATGGCTTGATACTTGGTTAACCAGTCCATGCCCAGAATGACATCAATGTCAGTTGACTTGAGTGCAATGAAAGAAGTGGGAAACTTCTAATAGGCTATGTCAATCTCATTTCCATGACTAACCATAGTGGTGAACCAGCTAGAACTCGGGGAATGGATGGTCAAAGGGGTGGATAGGGGTTAAAAATTATCCCATGCTCTTGAGCAAACACACTTGACATGAATGTATGCGATGCTCCAGAATCAAACAAGACTGTTGCGATAATTGAATTGACACAGAGCGTACCCAGAATGACGCGTGGATCTTCCTGAGCTTCCTCAGTAGTGACATGGGTCAGACGACCACGTCCAGCACCTTGAGCCTTATCATTCTTATTTGCCTGCTGATCATTGCGTCCGACAGCCCTTTGGGAACACTCCCTTGAATAGTGACCAGGCTAACCACATGAGTAACAGGTAACTCCAGTGTGAGAACCAGCAGGAGGATGATAGTTTGCTCCACAAGTATTTGACTATGGCTGACGAGAAGCATTGCCAGAGGACTTGGGTGCATAAGGAGTACGAGGCACAACACTGTATGGAACAAAGACACGGTGCTTCTTGTTATGAGAGGAAGAAGCACGAGAATTTCCTTCTTCACTCTTCTGAGAGACATACATGTCCTTCCTTCCATGCTCCAAAGTAAGAGCCTGATTGTGCATGTCCTGGAAAGACTAGAACTTGAAGGGCAGCAACTCATAGCGAAGTGTAGGGTTAAGTACCTTACGGAACAGCTCTTGCTTATCTTCATCATTGGTCACATACCTGGATGCATAGCGAGCCCGGCGAGTAAACTCACGCCCATAGGTTTCAATATCCTTGCGCCCCTGAGTCAGATCCAGAAACTCCCTCCTTTTGAGATCCATGAAGGGCTTAGCGATATAAGAGGAACGGAATGCTGCAACAACCTCTTCCAAGGTAACAACATGTCCCTGATCTTGCAGATTCAGAAAACCTTCCCACCAAACACCAGCCTCACCTTCCAGTTGATAGGTGGCGAAATTGACACGATCAGCAGGACGGACACGAAGAGCACTGAACTTGTGCTCTATGATGCGGATCCAATCATCAGCTTCAAGGGGCTCCTTGGAGTGGGTGAAGATTGGAGGAAAAGAGCGCATGAAATCTCCAAGTGTGACACAATCGTCAGGATGACATTCAGTGTTCTACGCCACACGCTCTAGAAGGCGTTCATTCCTCAGACGGTTGGTCTCAATGTTGTTGAGAACCTCGGCCATTGTGGGAGCTGGCGGAAGTTCCTGATCAGCATTGTTGTTTGCTCGATGGCCAACAGAACCACGAGTACCAGACGTCATCCTGAGGAGAAAACAGAAACCATGAGAATGGATTCAGCAAAAAGGGTACAACAAAGGATGGCAAAGACCATATCAAAAGATCATGGTAGAGGTGAACATATGGATGAGGATTATATCAATGCATTAAGTATGGCAGTAGAACAAGCATACGAAATGTATACGCTACCAACTTAGATACAAACCATAACAATGGAATGCAAGCATGATATGGTACCAACAAGTCACAAAAGAATAGAGAGCAGGATTAGAGGCATCCTCAGCAAGGTTGAAAAACAATGCTTCAGTTGCACGGATTTATCTTGGAAACTCTGAGCCTTAAACCAAGTATGGAGTACTAGGAAAAACAACCCAAACCCGAATATCCTAGAAGTTTGAAATGATAGACGAGAACTGAAAACTTTGCAAATCAAACAAGATAAGATAACTCAGCAATAGAACAACCTTGGATAAGGAGTAAAAAGAGTCCTATTCAGAGTTTTGCAAATAGTTTTTAGCTTCCAAATAGTTTTCTCAAACTCTAGACTCAACATCGACCAGCTAGAAGGGTTTCCTACATGCAGTCCCGCTCTGATACCAAAATGTGTCACAACCCGGGATCAGGGCTAGACAAATACCAGATCTTCATCATCTGACATCATCCTAACCTAAATTCTGAAACGCGTAGGGGAAGATCGGTAACATTACAGAACATACAAACCATATATTAATAAGGTAAACTCTTAAGAGAGTTTACAAACCAGTCATACAAGCCAGGGGTCACAGACCCATCATTACATCAAACAACGGAAGCAAACAAGTTGTTCTAAAAAACAAACTTAACAAAGGGCCTAAGAGGCCATAAACAGAAGTAGCGACCCTTCCATAGATCCTAGGCTGCTGCCCGGGAACCCCGACTACTCGTCAACTTCGACGTAGAAACCACCTTCAGTTGGAGTAGCTTCATTTGTAGAAAAACATCAATGCGGTAAGGCTGAGTACAGGTGTACTCCGCAAGACTTTTGGCTAGTGGAGTTGTTTTGCGTAAAGCCATCTTTTGTTTTCAAAACAAGAGGGAGAAGAAACTCGTCTAGTCAGATCATTTCCAAAAGGGGATAATAAGACTGCAACTCTAGCTCTTCGGAGTCATCTTCGATATCCACCAAGTACCATCATCAACTGAACCTCTCTTCCCAGACTACCTCCTCAAACAACCCCGAGGAAGTACTCCGGATGTCACATTAGTTGGAAAGTTTTATCATTCGGTTATAGTTTTCTATGATCATAGAATCCGTTCCCAAGTCATCCATAACCGTGGACACGGCTTTTCGAAAAGATTATAACCCTGCAAGGGTGCACAACTTTACCCACACTTACCAAACAATCCTTAATGCCAAATTATTAGCCATCTTCCTTGGAAGGCCGGCAGAGAGTGGTTGACCACGACCTTTACCTTGCTTTCACCGAGACCATGAGTCACGCACTAAGGAGATGCCGCCGTAACCGGTCGAGTCCCGAAGTCGGTCCCTAGCGATGTGAACAGGGTTTGGGATTACAGATGCCGGGCATCTCCCATTCCCTGCCACGCTTACCTACCTGTATGAATGCACCTCCTTCACCTCCATTCAAGAACAACCAAGATGCGTATGTCGAATGGAAAGCCCGAACAATGTGACTCATGGAATCTACTAGGCAAGTTAGTTAGTCGAGGGGCTTTCCAGGCCCCCGTGTGGTTGTATGCTCGTCTTGGTTCAAGAGGCGAGAACATCAGGTCCTAAGGGTGGCAAGTATGAGACTACAAAAACCACAACCCAAGTGGCCTCCCATACAAGCCTTATCATGTTTATCATTCATCTCTGATCACATCACAACACCCTACCTGTAGTGGACCGAACCTGATAAGGTACAAGTCCATGTGTTTACAATGCTAGTCCCTGGATCGAATAGCTAGCACCCACAGTTAAGATGTAATATCAAAAAACAAAGGTCATATTACATCGCAGATCTAGGAGTAAAATAGTTCATTACAACTTACATAGCTCATATAGCTATCTTATTACAAAGTAGCAGATATAACTACAAAACATGGAGTCCTTCATCTTCATGTGCCACAGGCAAACATGTTGGTTGCATACTCGTAATCCCTACTCATCAAACTTCACTATCATCAAGTAATCCTACAACATGATAAGTTACAGCCACAAGGGTCAATACATTTGAATTGTATTGGCAAGTGATACCATATTGATATAGAGAACCTAGCATCTACATAAATATATGGCTAATTGGAGTTTTGGCTGGCCTTTGCATAAAGTAACTTTTCCCTATCCTTTGTAAAATAGTTTTTCTCTTTTTCATCAACACTACATCAAACTTGGCACTCTGGATACCCTCCAGGTGCTTCCCTTCTTCACCCAACAAGTTTTAACTTAGAGAAATTAGAATGATGAGATTCTTGATTCTGCTTCATTGTCTTGATGCTCAAAAGTTGTGCATAACCAGGGACACGGCTAAGTATTTAGTTTTTACCCTCTTGAGAGGTGGTGCACTTTCCTCACAAGACTCGACGTGCATCGAGACGAGACTTTTTAGAAGCAATCCCTCAGACCACCACGAGCGCGTTCCATCCTATCATCACTACAACCCTCTGTCCGTCTGGCTGAGTTCTCGCAACTTAGTCGGTCAAGGTAGAGCCCATATGCCATGTGGCTGCACTAGAAGCTTCACGACAAGAACAAATCCAATCTCTTTGTTCCTGGGTGGCCGTCCACAAGTGTGATACACCAGGATAAACCATAGAAATGGGCCCTGAGTAACCACTCAACATAATCCATACAAGTTCTATTTCCACCCAGGTGTTTCATTAACATCGGTTGTTTTCATTAGTCCAAAAATACTTGTATTTCCATAATACATCATATCATGATTTTCACCCACGAATCTATATAGCAAGACTAAGCATTCTAATCTTACGATGTCCTATCTTTAGGAAATACTACCAAGGTAGATACTATAGGAATAGCATAGAATAGTAATATACATAATAGTCCTATCATGCACACTACAAAAATATCACTAATGCAATATAGAAAAGATAGGACTTTTGATGACCAAAGTATCACTTGCCTTTTTAGTAGTAGATTGATGGTCATACACTCCGCACAATCATACACGTTGCACTCTGCACAATTTTATATGATAAAGAAATGCACCGCAATAAACATCCAGTGTAAAATACATATAACAAGCAAAGGACAAAGTCATGTATGAACAGCAAACAAACCATTTAAGGTAATTTGTATCAATTCATCTTTGGTTGATCTTCTCTTTAAAAGTAATTTATGTCTTACTGTTTAAGTTTTGCAAGATATAGTTTGGGAAAATTTATCTTAGAAATAAATTAAATCGTGCGAGATAGTGCATATTGATTCTATGGAATGCTTATTATCAATATATGTCCATAGAAAAAGACTTCTCCATATGGCAGAGTCTGGTCTGATTTTAAATATGGTACCACTTTGATGTAAATGGATTAGATTTATTTAAACCAAAATGCTACTGGATAGAGGGTTATTTCATTATCTACCATTAGCAAAAGATTCACTCTAAATAATTTAGGCGACTGTTTATACGACTAAAATACATGTTTTGAACCTTTCTAAAAATTAGGACTTCACATGATGCAAGTCTGCAATATTATGGCTCGACTGTATTCTACACAATGTTTTGAATTCAGGGACATCTTATTGGCTAAATTGGGATCCGTTGTTTAAGATATGTGAATTTTTTGAAGTCTCTATGTTTCTCTCCTGAAAATATTCGAAAATTGCAAATCACTTGGGGAAAGCATACACCGATGCTTGTGTGTGGTCTATGTCTCATGGATAAAATGAGGGAAAATTAAATTGATAGCCTGACGGGTGTGAAGACGGATGCCAACAACGCTACCAGTTTCGGAAAGCCAATAACAACTGGTTTAGAATAATCTGAACCTTCGCGACAACGCTAATGTAGGACTATTTTCAAAAATAAAACTCTCAAATACTTTTGCTTTTACCGGGATGTATTCTAAACTATTTTAGCAGCAATATGATTGCATCAATAATTTGATATAGTATCTATACATCCTTTCGTTTGAGTGATTTGTTCATTTCCGCATGAACTAGTAACATCAATGATTGAGGGAAAATAAAAATAACAATAGCTCACCGGTATGGGTATGGGCTCGGCCTTTGACGATGTCGACGATGGAGTGGTCTATCTAGAAAAAAACGTACTAGTAGGTGGGCGTTGCGCCTCGGCAAAGAGTTCGGAGTGGTCGGTGAGCTCGATCACATCCTTGGACAACAGCTATCCTCGGCTAGAGCGGCGTGCGGCGTCGGACAGCATGGCCAACAGAATAAATACAAGGCACCACCATGTCCTGGATGCAAGCAACGATCAGGGTAGTTCATCCAAAAAAACAATTGACTGGTAAATTAAAGTAGACGATATACCAGTCCGATGAACTCAATTTTTGGGTTGGCGTAGATCTTCTCAATATGGTCTAAACAAGGCTTTGCGGAACAAATTTTGTGAAGAACAATGGAGGAGTGTAGAAGGAGTAGCGGTCAGGGTAGCATGCTGCGTGTTGGAGACGTTAGGCTCCTCGGATGTCCCTCGCGATGTTCCTGGCTGCGGTGTCCTACGTACGGAGCGGAGGTCACCTGTCATCGCAGCGGACATGGGCTGTAGAATTGGATGATAATGAGTAAAATTTGTGCGCAATATCTAGAGGCGAATAAAGGAGGAGGAATCAGGAGCTTAGCTTCTATATATTTGACGAAATCGAAGACTGCATCACCACAGTCTAGAACTTCAACGATGAAATCCCAGCTACGATGTTGCAGTATTGGTGCGTGAACTTGGTGGAGAGACAAACAGAATGGAGAAGTGCATCGGAAGTTTTTTTATATGGACAAAGAGGAGGAAGCCAAGCAACGACATCATGGAGATGCTCCGGCTGTTTCCTTCTTGATTCATTAACATCATGAATAGGTGATTTAAATTGCCTTGATGTAGGGTCTAATTTCTCTGAATGAGTCCGTATTTAAGTGAGGAGTAATTTGCGTGTTTATAGCAAGTGATGACATCCACTATAACAGATGGGAGAGAAAGGGGAAGAGCTAGGCATGTCCATGGCTGTAACTAGTCTGTATGTGCAGCACGAGGAAGAAGAAGAGCGATCGACTCGGTCGGCTAATATAGGCCAAGAATTTCAGCCCAAGAGAAATAGA
The DNA here is from genome assembly GCA_023614405.1 of Avena insularis. NCBI lineage: Eukaryota > Viridiplantae > Streptophyta > Magnoliopsida > Poales > Poaceae > Avena > Avena insularis. The sequence goes on along the minus strand of CM042685.1, from coordinate 85,459,894 downwards.
AGGAAAAAAATGTATAGACATGGTCGACATGGTGGGCTAGTTCGGGAAAGAATTGGGCTGTGGCCGGCTGGGTCGTTGCGGCTCTTTTTTTCTGATCATTTTCTTTTTTCCTTTTCCGTTTTTATTTTCTTTTATAGAATTTGCCTCCTAAATTTATTCAAATTTAAACCAGACTTTCTTAGAAAATTTATAAAAGAAATTTTTAGGTAGATTATTCTAAATAGATAACATTGGCACTATTTTTATAGATATAATTTGAACATGGCACATGGGCCTATATGTTTTTATTTCATTTTCTTAATTGTTTTTCTATATCTTGTCTATTACATAACTTTCGATGTAAATCTCCAAAAATGGTCAAACCAATTTGTAAAGTTTTATAAAATAATTCTGTATCATTTAAATATACTTTTGTTCCATTTATACATGGATCTTAGTTATGGCTTAAACTGGTTTGGTAATATTTTGTATTTCTTTTTCTTCATGTCTTATATAAATCTTATCTTTTGATTTATAGTTCCAAAATGGGTGATTCCAATTTGTATAATTCTATTTAATAATTTTTTATATTTATATATCATTTACTTTTTTTGCAATTAAGTATTGATTTTAGCTATGATATTTATTAGCCTTATAATACTGTCTCTTATCTTATATAAATCATAACTTTGTATCCATGGATCCAAATAGAGTGAAAACTATTCCCATGGTTTTGTAATATTGTTGTCTACTATTATAGATTATTTAGGAATGATGTTGCTAAATTTTATATGGAACATAGCCATAGTCTTGTATTGAACTTGATGTTGATTTCTCTTATTAGTGTTTAGTTTGTCAATTTTCCAGAGGTTTAAAATGCAAGTGCTTAATGATGACGATGCATGACATGCATTTGAATTTGATTTTTTTTTCGAAATCTTGTTTGTCACTTTCTCATTCAAAATTATTATTTTTGTTTAAGTAAGGTTTTTGTATTTCCATTAGAGGAAGAAAAAGTTTATTTTCCCCCTAAATTTCATCCTTTATTTCTTTTGTTTTTTTTCACATTTCAAAATTTGGAAAATTTTGGGATGTGATAGGCTACCACCCTTAAAAGGAATCTCGTCCCGAGATTCGGGAAGGCTAGAAACAACAAGTTGGTTTCAGGACAACTAGGGTACTACCACCCTTAAAAGGATTTGACAAGATTGAATCTTGAGAATTCACTTTGGCCTCAGTCTTGGTGGTTATTGTACCTTCGGGGTTATCATTGAGAGATTGAAAAATTACATCCTTGACTTTTCATATGTTGAACTACACGATATATGTGGCATTGGATAGGGACACGATCATTTCCTTCACACAGGAAACATGTAACATGAGATGTGGGGCATTCTCTAGATGGATGGCTTCGGGCACTGATTAATATGCTCTTTATAAGTATCCTATCTCTTCGTAGATATTCAAGCTTATGGTCTTGTCACAAGATCATCCTTGGTGTTATTTTTTTGTTATTGTCATTCTAAATAGGTTTGTTGCTCATGTTGAACATCTGATTGGCCATCAATTGAAATAATTGAGATTGGGATTCTAACACCTTTAGAATATTTAGGTATAACTTAGTGTCGTTCTGGTTGTTGGCTAAAACTGGGTTGTCACTTGATTTAACTTAGTTTTTGGGTTGTTAGTAGTTGCATTGTCGTGGCCATCTCAAGGTTTATGTTGGAGTTGTGGTCTCTTGGAGAAGTCATATGCTTGGGTTGGATTGGGATTCGAATAGACAAAAGATTCTTAGGGAAACAATTCTACTCATACACATCAATTCACATAAAACAATATGCAAGCAATATCAATCATACATTCCACTCAAATAACAATTTTCAAGCATATCTTAGGCAAACAAAATATTAGTTTCATACTACATAAACGATCAAAAAGTCAATTTAAATGAAACACTAGCATGTTGGTCCAACTATAGGGTATCACATGAGATCATTCAATCCTTCTTCATAGATACTACATCAGGAATGAGATCAAGGCGTCCTTGGAAGAAATTATGTCATCTTGTCACAAGGTTCAAAGGCGATGTCTATAATGTCCCTCCTAAGTTGAGTTTCCTTAGTCTCCAAGTCTTGTGTATTCTTCTTATCTTCCTTGATGTCCTTCCAAGTGTTGTGAAGTCTATGCCAAAGTCTCTCTCCAAGTTCTTCAATGGATCTCCATGAAGCACTTCTTGTAGAGTCAAGGAATGACGTATGAAGTTCCGAGTTGGTGAACATCCAAAGTCCCATTGGATTGTTATTGTCTTCCTTGATAGATTTGTTGATGCTTGCAAAATGAATTAAGATAGTTCCACTTCCACAAAAAACAAAAACAAAGATAACCTAGTAAAACCATCATAGATAAGTTTCTCATCCTATGGTCTTTCCTAATTTCTCTCTCATATTTTCCTTCTTCTACCAAACTTGAACTTCTCCATTGATCTTGGGCTTCTCTTCTTGATCCTAGAATGCCTTGTCCTTCTCCTTGAGTTGGGTGTGTAGCTCATCATTTACTTAGTTTGTTGCTCCTACCATCAAAAATATCCTAAATAAAATTTCTATGTCCTAGAACTGTTTAAGAACAAATATTCCTTATGAAACTTCTTAACTTGAATTCTTTTGATGATGGAGGTAGGTAGATCCAGCATGTTGACGATGTCAAGAAGTCCAATTCATAGAAGGTGGCCTTGAAGTCCATTGTTATGTTGAAGCTGAAGTCCTTAGCAACGATGAAGCAGGAGTCCTTGGCGACGCTGAAGCTGAAGTCCTTAGTCATGCTGAAGTCGAAGTCCTTGGTGAAACTGAAGTTGGAGTCCTTTGTGATGTTGAAGCTAAAGTCTTTTGTGAGGTTGAAGTCCTTAGTCATGCCATAGTTGAAGTCCTTGGTGATGTTGATGTCTTCGGCCATCAGTTTTAAAATGGTAGAGATATAGAAACAAAACAGAATATTAAGGAAAGAGTTTACAAGATTTTTGTAAATAAGTTAGAACAAATACAACTCCTATTATTCTAAGGAGTTTTGTCCAAATCCTAGGGTTATGAACCTACAGGAAACACAATGCTCTGATACCATCTGTAGTGGACCAAACCTGATAAGGTACAAGTCCCTGTGTTTACAATGCTAGTCCCTGGATCGAATAGCTAGCACCCACAGCTAAGATGTAATATCAAGAAACAAAGGTCATATTACATCGCATATCTAGGAGTAAAATAGTTCATTACAACTTACATAGATCATATGGCTATCTTATTACAAAGCAGCAGATATAACTATAAAGCATGGAGTCCTTCATCTTCATGTGCCATAGGCAAACATGTTGGTTGCAGACTCGTAATCCCTACTCATCAAACTTCACTATCATCAAGTAATCCTGCAACATGATAAGTTATAGCCACAAGGGTCAATACATTTGAATTGTATTGGCAAGTGATACCATATTGATATAGAGAACCTAGCATCTATATGAATATATGGCTAAGTGGAGTTTTGGCTGGCCTTTGCATAAAGTAACTTTTCCCTATCCTTTGTAAAATAGTTTTTCTCTTTTTCATCAACACTACATCAAACTTGGCACTCTGGATACCCTCCAGGTGCTTCCCTTGTTCACCCAACAAGTTTTAACTTAGAGAAATTAGAATGATGAGATTCTTGATTTTGCTTCATTGTCTTGATGCTCAAAAGTTGTCCATAACCGGGGACATGGCTAAGTACTTAGTTTTTACCCTCTCGAGAGGTGGTGCACTTTCCCCACAAGACTCGACATGAATTGAGACGAGACTTTTTAGAAGAAATCCCTCAGACCCCCACGGACGCGTTCCATCCTATCATCACTACCACCCTCTGTCCATCTGGCTGAGTTCTCGCAACTTAGTCGGTCAAGGCAGAGCCCATATGCCATGTGGTTGCACTAGAAGCTTCATGACAAGAACATCTCCAATCTATTTGTTCCTGGGTGGCCGTCCATAAGTGTGATACACTAAGGTAAACCATAGAAATGGTCCCTGAGTAACCACTCAACATAATCCATACATGTCCCATTTCCACCCAGGTGTTTCATTAACATCGGTTGTTTTCATTAGTCCAAAAATACTTGTATTTCCATAATACATCATATTATGATTTTCACCCACGAATATATATAGCAAGACTAAGCATTCTAATATTACGATGTCTCCTATCTTTAGGAAATACGACCAAGGTAGATACTATAGGAATATCATAGCATAGTAATATACATAATAGTCCTATCATGCACACTACAAAAATTTCACTAATGCAATATAGAAAAGATAGGACTTTTGATGACCGAAGTATCACTTTCCTCTTTAGTAGTAGATTGATGGTCATACACTCCTCACAATCATACACGCTGCACTCCGCACAATTCTATATGATAAAGAAATACACCACAATAAACATCCAGTGTAAAATCCAAATAACAAGCAAAGGACAAAGTCATGTATGAACAGCAAACAAACCATTTAAGGTAATTTGTATCAATTCATCTTTGGTTGATGTTCTCTTTAAAAGTAATTTATGTCCTATTGTTTAAGTTTTGCAAGATATAGTTTGGGAAAATTTATCTTAGAAATAAATTAAATAGTGTGAGATAGTGCATATTGATTCTATGGAATGCTTATTATCAATATATGTCCATAGAAAAAGACTTCTCCGTATGGCAGAGTCGGGTCTGATTTCAAATATGGTACCACTTTATGTAAATGGATTAGATTTATTTAAACCAAAATGCTACTGGATAGAGGGTTATTTCATTATCTACCATTAGCAAAAGATTCACTCTAAATAATTTAGGTGACTGTTTATACGACTAAAATACATGTTTTGAACCTTTGTAAAAATCAGGACTTCACATGGTTCAAGCCTGCAATATTATGGCTCGACTGTATTCTACACAATGTTTTGAATTTAGGGACATCTTATTGGCTAAATTGGGATCCGTTGTTTAAGATATGTGAATTTTTTGAAGTCTCTACGTTTCTCTCATGAAACTATTCGAAAATTGCAAGTCACTTGGAGAAAACATACACCGATGCTTGTGTGTGGTCTATGTCTCATGGATAAAATGAGGGGAAAATTAAATTGATAGCTTGACGGGTGTAAAGACGGATGCCAACAATGCTACCAGTTTCGGAAAGCCAATAACAACTGGTTCAGAATAATCTGAACCTTCACGCACGATGCTAATGTAGGACTATTTTTAAAAATAAAACTCTCAAATACTTTGGCTTTTACCGGGATGTACTCTAATCTATTTTAGCAGCAATATGATTGCATCAATAATTTGATATAGTATCTGTACATCCTTTCGTTTGAGTGATTTGTTCATTTCGGCATGAACTAGTAACATCAATGATTGAGGGAAAATAAAAATAACAGTAGCTCACCGGTATGGGTTTGGAATCGGCCTTTGACGATGTCGACGATGGAGTGGTCTATCTAGAAAAAAACGTACTAGTAGGTGGGCGTTGCGCCTCGGCAAAGAGTTCGGAGTGGTCGGTGAGCTCGATCACATCCTTGGACAACAGCTATCCTCGGCTAGAGCGGCGTGCGGCGTCGGACAGCATGGCCAACAGAATAAATACAAGGCACCACCATGTCCTGGATGCAAGCAACGATCAGGGTAGTTCATCGAAAAAAACAATTGACTGGTAAATTAAAGTAGACGATATACCAGTCCGATGAACTCAATTTTTGGGTTGGCGTAGATCTTCTCAATATGGTCTAAACAAGGCTTTGCGGAACAAATTTTGTGAAGAACAATGGAGGAGTGTAGAAGGAGTAGCGGTCAGGGTAGCATGCTGCGTGTTGGAGACGTTAGGCTCCTCGGATGTCCCTCGCGATGTTCCTGGCTGCGGTGTCCTACGTACGGAGCGGAGGTCACCTGTCATCGCAGCGGCCGTCGGCTGTAGAATTGGATGATAATGAGTAAAATTTGTGCGCAATATCTAGAGGCGAATAAAGGAGGAGGAATCAGGAGCTTAGCTTCTATATATTTGACGAAATCGAAGACTGCATCACCACAGTCTAGAACTTCGACGATGAAATCCCGATGTTGCAGTATTAGTGCGTGAACTTGGTGAAGAGAAAAACAGAATGGAGAAGTGCATCGGCAGTTTTTTTATATGGACACACAGGAGGAAGCCAAGCAACGGGCCTCATGGAGATGCTCCGGCTGTTTCCTTCTTGATTCATTAACATCATGAATAGGTGATTTAAATTGCCTTGATGTAGGGTCTAATTTCTCTGAATGAGTCCGTATTTAAGTGAGGAGTAATTTGCGTGTTTATAGCAAGTGATGACATCCACTATAACATATGGGAGAGAAAGGGGAAGAGCTAGGCATGTCCATGGCTGTAACTAGTCTGTATGTGCAGCACGAGGAAGAAGAAGAGCGATCGACTCGGTCGGCTAATATACGCCAAGAATTCCAGCCCAAGAGAAATAGAAGGAAAAAAATGTATAGACATGGTCGACATGGTGGGCTAGTTCGGGAAAGAATTGGGCCGTGGCCGGCTGGGTCGTTGCGGCTCTTTTTTTCTGATCATTTTCTTTTTTCCTTTTCCGTTTTTATTTTCTTTTATAGAATTTGCCTCCTAAATTTATTTAAATTTAAACCAGACTTTCTTAGAAAATTTACAAAAGAAATTTTTAGGTAGATTATTCTAAATAGATAACATTGGCACTATTTTTATAGATATAATTTGAACATGGCACATGGGCCTATATGTTTTTATTTCATTTTCTTAATTGTTTTTCTATATCTTGTCTATTACATAACTTTCGATGTAAATCTCCAAAAATGGTCAAACCAATTTGTAAAGTTTTATAAAACAATTATGTATCATTTAAATATACTTTTGTTCCATTTATACATGGATCTTAGTTATGGCTTAAACTGGTTTTGTAATATTTTGTATTTCTTTTTCTTCATGTCTTATATAAATCTTATCTTTTGATTTATAGTTCCAAAATGGGTGATTCCAATTTGTATAATTCTATTTAATATTTTTTTATATTTATATATCATTTACTTTGTTTGCAATTAAGTATTGATTTTAGCTATGAGATTTATTAGCCTTATAATACTTTCTCTTATCTTATATAAATCATAACTTTGTATCCATGGATCCAAATAGAGTGAAAACTATTCCCATGGTTTTGTAATATTTTTGTTTACTATTATAGATTATTTAGGAATGATGCTGCTAAATTTTATATGAAACATAGCCATAGTCTTGTATTGAACTTGATGTTGATTTCTCTTATTAGTGATTAGTTTGTCAATTTTCCAGAGGTTTAAAATGCAAGTGCTTAATCATGATGATGCATGACATGCATTTGAATTTTTTTTTCAAAATCTTGTTTGACACTTTCTCATTCAAAATTATTATTTTTGTTTAAGTAAGTTTTTGTATTTCCATTAGAGGAAGAAAAAGTGTCTTTTCCCCCTAAATTTCATCCTTTATTTCTTTTGTTTTTTTTCACATTTCAAAATTTGGAAATTTTTGGGATGTGACACTATCATTCTAGATTCACTCGCATCTCTAGTGCATCATCTGGATGATCAGCATCGGACCACTAAGCATGACTAAGCTTGACTGAACTGTGGACTAGCGATGCTCATAAGCCAAACCCTAGTTATGCTAGGAGCAGTGGATCAGGTAATATAGTTCACAAAGGGAAACATGCATCAGATAGGGTTACTCTATCTACTGATAAAATACAGTTGAACCGAATGCATATGATGAGAATTAAGTACTTTGTAAACATATGTTTCATATGTATGAGTGGGGCTTCCCTTTCCGTTTCCATTGTTGGACTGGTACTCCTCTTCGGTGGCATTGACTTCAGCTTCGGGTTCGGTTCCTATTCGCGAAGAATCAATCACCGGAAAGGAGAAAGCGACATTCAACACATGGCATGTGCAATGCTCATTCAATATGGATGATATGACAAGTAAAATAATGTTGAAACAAACCCTAGAACATGCTTGATCATTTTAAACGGGGTCCGAAAGGTCCAAACCCTAGAACAGGGGGATCCTCGGAAACACCTGTGGGGTACAATTGGTTCTTCTAATTAAACTTGCCATCAAAGTTGGTTAACAATGTATGATTATAGCTTAGATAGATAGGTTTCATTTTTTTGAACATTTTGGTGTATTATTTGTATATTTCTGATTTAAAATGAATTATTTATGAATTTCTCCAATTTTAATCCATTTATAAATCATTTTTGGAATATTTAATTTAATTTCCAACTTGGGCCCATAGCTCATCCTCAGATCGATGCTCGATCCATCGATCCTGAGCGCGCCTGCTTGCACGGAGATGATGGGGAGCGAGATAGTGGCGGCGCCGCCGTTTATTGGACACCGGAGACAGTGGTGCAACGACGGCAAGTGGCGGCTACGTCGGGATCATGTGGGGAGAGGATATAATGGGAGAGGGAAGCAATGGAGGGGTGCTTGAGCACCGATGGCTCACCAGGAGCACGATGGTGGGGTCGGTGAGGCGAGACCACACGGGAGATGCCGTAATCGATGAAGAATGCGATGGCCAAAGCTCGGGGAGGTGAGGTCGTCGGCAGTGTTAGAGGGCACCTTGGACCGATTCCTTCTATATGGAGACGTAGTCTAGCACGGAGAAGATGATAGGCACCATGGCGAGGCTTGGATGCGCGGAACGATGACGACTGGCGGTTTTCGGCGGCTAGGGTTCGGCCATGGCGAGAAGAAACATGAGCGGGAGGTCTCTTGAGAGAGGATAAGGGGATAGGGTCGAGGCAGGGGTGGCGTAGCGTTCTTATCCAAGCCTCCAGGTCGGCGGACGGCGGCGATCGAGCGGCGGAATAGACGTTGTCGGCGCTGCCACCCAGCTGCTTCCCGTCGTCGTCGAAGACGACGAGGAACAGAGGGCCGAAGGAGTACGCGGCCAGGGTGGGCTGCTCTTGGGCCAGGTTGGGCTGGCTCTGGGTTGCTCTGCAACGCGTGAGCGACATGGAGAGATGGGCTCGGCCTAGTAGAGATAGGCTAGATAGTTTTTTTCCAAGAAACTATTTTTATTTTTTCTGTTTTTCTGATTTCCTTTTATACTTTGAATTCAAATATGTTTTGAATATTTTCAAATTACATAAACTTTTATATAATATCTGAAAACACTAAGGGGACCTCAACACTATTTGGGCTCCATTTGTTTTGATAGTTTTCAAAATATGAAAACCATTTGAATGGTTTTGATAGGAAGCAAAATTAGGGTTTTATTTATGTTTGTTTGTTTAAACCAAGGTGCAAGTATAATGCATGCATGCAATGCTCAAACATGTCTTTATTAATATTACACAAAAGGTGGTATATTACATATACAAAGTGTGAAAACACCTTCTGGATCCCTTGCATGTGACCCACTGCCCTCATAAAATCATAAGCAAGGCATATCAGGTCCTTTGGCACCCAAGGCATCACCAGGATGTCTATCGAGTGTGAGTTAACATGGCTGCCAACCCTAAATTCCCCCTCCCTGTCGAGAACATGGAACCACTCCATGGATTGAGCCCAAAACCAGCACCTAGCTCCCTCTCGGAATCCCAAGCGACTTCTCTAACTAGAGATTTCATGGATATTTGGAGCAATCTTGACTTTCCATTTTCTGAACCCAAAAAACCGATGTTTTCCCAAAGGACGTGCAAGATTAGGGCGCGCCCAGGAGCCCAAGGGAATTTCCAAGAATGCTACTCCATGGTGCATGGCCATTTCCGGAAGGTGGGTATTTATCTCGTGGTGCAAGCATATACTGTATTTTTTTTGAGTGACGGCCTGGTAAATGCGATTTCTAACTGTATGTACCCTATACGACAGTCTCAATTTTCAGGGGAAAATGGTTTGGGTGCCCCATGAGGTACCTAGGATGGATGCATGCTTGGGTCCAAGATTGCACCGACCGTTGCGTTCAAGCGGCCGTGTAACATCCCAGCATTTAGGAACTAACGAAGGGTAGATTTAGGAAATTGAAATTTTGCATGCATTCATCTGTGAAAATGTGGGTAAATTTTTAGCCAAATAAAAACTTAAAGTGATCAAGGTTTCTTTTATACTTTGAGATTAGGTTTAGTCTTAAAGGATGATTGCTATAGACTTTGATATGATCTTTGAGGAATTGTGTGTTTTGGAAAATGAATTTGAATTTTAAACTTGAGTGTTTGAATTATAATTCAAATGAATTATGAATAAGGTTTGAATCTTGATTTAATTAAGAGTTAATTAATATAACTCAAACTTTATCCAAAGAAAACAATTAAGAATATGAATACTTATTTCATATTTTCCTTCCATAAATAAGTTACAAAAATGTAACTTAAATGAAATTATCCACAAACTTCACAATAGCAAATAAATAAAGAATAAGAATATTTCTTCATTGATAATCATATAATTTTTATTACAAAAGAATAAAATGATGATTACAAAATAATAGAATGAAAATTACAAAAGAATAAAGAAGATTACATTAACTATCCTATAAAGAAAACCTAAATTAAAATCTTCATCTTCAAATCTGTACATGCAATATAAACACTAATAAAAAATAATAAAGGTTAGGGTTAGAATTTTTTTACTCTCAGACATGTCAATGAGGTGCACTGAACAAGTTTCATCATTGAGAAATTTATAAAAGGGGCAAGTTTCACCAATATGAAAGAATTTATCTTTCATAAATTTAAGCGAAAAAGTCAAATTGATAGCAAGGAGGGGCAAGTTTCACTAGCCAGTTAAAAGTAATCAGATCAAAGTAACTCTCAAGTCCAAAGCATATCCACAAGTGCTTGACAAGCACACAGGCAGGACACACACCTAAATGCATGGGGTGTGCTGTCAGCTTCACAGCACAGCTAAAACACACAAAACCATCAGCACAGCCATGGAGAGGCACTAGTGCATCTCTTCACTGCTCACACACACAAGAACAGCCAGCTTATCCAACAGCTAAATCAACCACAGCCAGAATCACATCACCAGGATGGTGACATAAGGAGGGGGAAGAATCAGGTGGACAGCAAGACCAAGTCCAGGAGCTAGGAGGAGTAGGCTAGCTCAAGGTCAAGAACAGAAGCTCAGCATAATAAGATCAACATCATCACCCAACTCCATAATCATCAGTTTTTGTGGTGAGTATCATAAAACCCTCACATGATCTAATCATATTATCTAGATAGAAGCATGTGTTGTTTTATGAAACAAACTATCAAAAAGCACCCAAGTGGTTTGAATCCATCATTGAGATTTTAAACTCTAAAAGCAAACAGCAAAGTACAAGGATCCAACCAAAACTCAGAACAACATCATTGATTTGGTTATCAAGCTATATATTTCAATTCAAGCACAAATATAGCTAAGATTTAATTTCTAGGCACATCCCTAAGATAAGGGTAGCACCTTAGAAGCTAATCTTTTGGATCCATATAATGATCAAGCCTACTATCATATTTTCCAATCCTTGATTCAAGAAACAATAGATGGTACCACTACCAGGACTATCTATATGAACCAACTAGATAAGGCCTAAACCCCTAAGCCTCAGACCAACATCATTGGTCTTAGGGATTTCAGAGAAGAACATTTCTACTTATCTTTCAAAGCCAAGCTTGTTTTAAGCTTAAACCAACCCAATCAATGAATAAGAATCAATCTTGTGTGCCATACCAAGATGTTGTCACAACAACAATTCCACATGAATTAGGATAAACATTCAATCATTACAGATTCAATCAATCAATCTACTAATCATTTTCCTGTCATTACAGGAATCATAATTAGGACATTACTATGTTTATCTTCAATATTTGAGATCATTGTGATCTCAAACCACACATTAATTCTCAAGCCAACAGCACTAAGATAGTTATTTCATCACACCATACCCATTATCATTAACCAAAAAAAATGATAGTGGAAAGTTATCAAACCCACTGACTTTACCAAGCATTGGTTTTAGAGCAACTAGGTCATCTGAATCATATGAAATCTAAGCATCTAATCATCTAATAAGCCACCAGAACCATTATAGTTCATCTCAAGCAACAAGCCTCAGGCTAATAACCATTTAGCATGCTTACAGACCATCCACACATGATCTAATTCATCCAGTATATGATTAACCACAGGATAAGAACCCTAAATGAAATAAATCATCTTAATCAGGACAAGACAGTAACCAGAGAGGTCACTGCCAACATCCAGCATAGGATGAGAGAGCACAGAGAGCACTAGGGGAGAGTAACAGTACTCACCAAAGGTTCTCGCTAAAGACTAGAAGTGGAAGCAGAGGTGGTCGACGACCATGGAGGGATGGGGAGAACCCCCAGGGGGGCGCTGCGACCCATATAGTGCCACGACCGCGACCATGACCATGCCTTAAGGCGAGGAGAATCACCACGACGCACGACGGCAGCGGCAGCACAAAGATCCATGCCAACCCCCAAACCCTAGGGTTCGGGACGGCATCGATCCGTCGCAGGAGAGCCCCATGCTGAAATCCAATTGGACAGGATGGATATGCGTAGTCGACAACCTCCTCCCGCCCCACGACGGTGACCAGGACGGCCCACGACGACAGAAATCGTCGGCGGCAACATCACCGACCACGGGGTCGAGGACAGAGGAGGAGAGAAATGAGCTCGAGGGTGAGAGGCAGCAAGGAGTAGGCTGAGTTGGGCAAAATCCTTCGGGGTGGCTATTTTTACTATGTCTAATGGGCCACTAGGGCCCAATAAGATTAAGCCAGCCCAAAAACCTTTAAGGCTTGTTTTAATAAATAGGAAAAGACTAAAATACCCCTGAAATTAATTAAATTCCTGAAAATAAAATAAAAGTCCAAAAATTATAAATAAAATATATTTCGATTCACAATAAACCAAACTATCAAAAAATATTAAGATATAAAATTTAGACATTTAAATTTTATTAAGAGTTTTGTAATTTATATATTCCTTATGGAATTTTACAAAATTATTGAAAGATGATAAAAATAAATAAAAATCATTTTGATTATATACTAATATTATAGTATTTTCGAAAAATACTAAATAAATATTTAATAACAATTTTTGATTTTTAAGTGATAATTCCTAAAAGAATTATTAAATCAATAAAAGTTAAATAAAAGCGAAATAAAATGAAATAATTCAATATATGTTATAAATATTAAAAAGTAATATTTATAAATTCTTTATTATTAAAAAGACTTTTTAAAATAATGGAGAGATAGCATATCAAGTTAAATGATGCATTAAATTACTTGCATAATCATTTCGCTTCTTTAAATATTGTCCTTACCGGGCAATAATGATGTTTTTGTAGACATAGAAGCTCAAGGTCCAGTGCAAGCATCAGACTTCACTACCTTGCCATCACAAGGCAAGTTCATCACTTGCTCATGTCCTTTTAAGAGTCTTTATCAAAGTATTTGCAAATTGTGTGTTATCATATATGTTATAAAAGAAAGAAAATATTATTTTCACAAATAAAGAAATCATAGATATCATCCTAAGTGATGATAAAATGGAGCAATAGAACTTAGGGTTCTATTTGCAAGAATGATAATCAATAAGGGACTTAATAACCCCTGACATCAGTGATTCTAGCATCGTAAATTACGCGTTAGCCATGAGATTTGGAATGGGACAGAAAATTCAACTATATATTCTTTCTCTCGCATGAAGCCGGATGTGCAGGTCATGGTTGTTATCCTCGTAGCGTGCATATTAATTGGTAATTCATAGAGGATATGCAGCATATGTGTGGGAACCCTCATCGTCCCATGATAGTTCTGGCATCTAACGGTTTGTATAAACCATTGCCGTAATTCATTATGCGGGCATGGTGTACACCAAGGAGGCATGCGAGGTCGCGAAGGGGGAAGTGATTGGCTTGGACCAACTACTAGGCCCCACATCATGGAATTGTGGACGGGAAAGTACGCCCGATTGTGCAACAAGGAGTTAATCTCTCATGGGTAAAGTAACACACCTCTGCAGAGTGTAAGAACTGTAACTTGTTACTCCCTGTTCCGGGAAGGAGCTACGAACGCGGCAGGAAAGGAACTCCATGAAAGTTCTGGTCAACCTGTGAAGGCTGATTGTCATAGATTTTTTAATAAAATCAATCTTTGAAGAAAGATTTACAAAAATTGCATAATGCCAAGGATTTATAATCCGAGGTGGTAATTAGAGCATGAAACTTCCCACCTTGCATATAATGAACTTATTGGGTAACACTGTTACTCATCCTTTCCTTTGATCCCTTGCTTAGACTCTGAGAATCCCGAAGACGTGCCAATGTATGCAGTCGAATGTCAAGAAGATGTGTTCTATGAGGAGCCTGATCTGTCCGGAGGTGTTGAAGGAGTGGATTACGAAATCCGCTATGGTGTCGACGATAACGAATCCAACTAAGTATCCTAGTTAGTAGTAACCAACGGAGCCGAGCAGCATGAACTCTATAGAATAAGCTGCTGAGCTCAACTCCTAGTTGGAGTCGCTACTTTTAAATTCCGCTGAAACACTTTATATGGAACCGCAATGTTTTTGTTGTACCACTCTGAGGGATGTGATATTTAGAGAACGGTGTTCTGTGAGTGTCATGTCAACGACTATAGTGTCTTACACATGCAGTGGTATGATAGGTCACCGCAGTTGGTATCAGAGCAAATTGCTTTGACCTTAGGTTGGAAACCTAGTAAATCGTATTACCTGTAGAAAAGTTTAGCAACGATAAAGAATTCTCTAAAAGTACTATAATGGGTATTCAATTGAGAATATTCCGTTATATATTTTAGTGCGATAATTCTTTTTTATGATGCAATATATTATTGGATACTAATCAAAAGTATTTTTCTTATATACAGATATATAGCACCAAAGTTTCCAAAAAAGACTTTGGTAAGGAAAGAGGAGACTCTTGATTATTATCAAGGATCATTCACAGACCAACTCCGTCAACTTTTAAAGCTCTTTAGTTGTCCAACTAGAATTCATGTGAACACTATCACTTACCTTCATGGCCGGATGTTATCCAAGTATCGTGTGAGTATCCAACTTCCAGAGGAGCTTGGATTATATCACGATCTACCTATAGGAGAAGGTAGGAGTCATTTAGCAGCATATCATGTTGCTGTTGTGGAGGCAATAGCTAATATCGGGGAAAATAAAACCAAGGAGTTAGAAGGTAGCATATTCTCTATGATACCCCATACCGGATCATCTTACTCTGATTAAGAAGCATCCTAAGTTAGCTTCCATGTTTATGGATAGATACCGAACACTCGTTGCGTCTTTCTATAAGACACATCAAGTGATTGTCGAAGATAAAAATGACATGTTAGAGGATCTAACTGATCCGGAAAGGAGGAAACAGTTAGCATTCCAGTTAGAAAAGGAAGCAAGTTGTAGTGCAACACCTATCTTTAAGGATATACCTATAGATCCTGAATCTTTTATACCATATCCTTATTCACCAAGACCTGAACCTATAAATGATCCTACTATGGATAGGAGGTTACCACAGGGCTCAGAGGATGGTTCTGACTCAGTACTTCATATTGAGAATTCGGATGGTTGGAGAATGGGATCATATGATGGATCTCATGAACACCAGATGTCCACAGATGGTTCTGACAGAAATGTTGGACAATCTAGTTGGATGGGTGCAAGGATGAACCCTAATAACAGTAGTAGAAATACCATGTCAATAGATAATCAGGATGAAGAAGAAGATCCTGAGTAGAGAGTGTTTGAATCATCAACATCTTCTCAAAACCTAGGGAATATACATTATCCAGTGTTTAACTATCTTGCCCAAGGGAGCACCTGGGAAGCAGCAGGATCTGGGTATCCTGTTGACAACTCAAGGAATGAAGCTCAGGAGATGTAGGCTGGAGATAATGTTGAATATGTTTCTGAAGAATTTTCAGCTGAGCTGGAGGGATTCAATGCGCTCAGGTTGAGTAATGACTCAAGTCCTGACACTTCAGATACAGAGTATGTTCCTTCTGGAAGGCCATTTGTTCCACAAACTGTGCGACGAACAACACGTCATCACGGTTGGACATTAGGCATGTATGATGATCGTAGTTACTACTAGAAGGAGGCAACTAGTTAGTGATATCAAATACCGTGTATTGTACTCCAAGTAATAAGGTAGTGAGATGAATATAGTAGTTTTGTGATTATACCTATATGGTATATGTTGTAAGAACTTTGTATCATTATGATATTATGTAAAATATGTGAAATGCATATTTGGATTTACTTTGGATCTTCATTGTGTGACTAGTTCTGTGCGTAAAGTCGAGCTCAGAACACATGTGCATGATGTAATTATGAGTATTTGCTTTTTGTTGCAGGACTAGAGGGTCATGGATACGGGTGTAGAAATGGAAACTGAGTAGCAGTGGATGGAGCGAGAGGCCAAGGAGAAGGCCGATGCAGATGCAGCAAATCAAGGAGAATTACCACCACCACCAATGAGGTCGTTAATGGAGCAGAACTTTATGCAATGCATGCAAATGATGCAAGAGACCCAGAACAAGTTCATGGAAGAGCTGCTGGGACGAGAAAATCAGAGGGCACATGAAGGTGGAGGAGTGGGTCTATCTAATTTCCAGAATGCAAGACCGTTACCTTTTGCATCAGCTCCTGAACCAATGGATGCATACGATTGGCTAGCAGATACTGAAAGGAAGCTGAAGACTGTAGGTTGCAATTATGAGGAGAAATTGAGGTATGCAACTCATCTTCTAACTGGACCTGCAACATCATGGTGGGAGAATCAGTTGGCCATGCAACCACCAGGAAGGGAGTTTACCTGGGAAGAGTTCAAGCAAAGATTCCGTGAATATCATGTTCCGGAAAGTGTTATGGAGTGGAAGCGGAGAGAATTTGAGGAGCTTCAGGAAGGATATACTAGTGTTATGAAGTACATCCGGTAGTTTAGTCAACTGTCTCGCTATGCTGAGGAGGATGTCAACACTGAAGAGAAGCGGAAGAAGCGTTTCCTGCGTGGATTAAATCCATTTGTGAAGATGCAGCTAAGGTTAGCCAATAAGAAAATTTATCAGCAGTTGTTGGATGCAGCCATTACTTTTGAAGATGATTATAAGAATGTCCAAGAGGATAGGAGGAAGAGAGCCAAAAAGGAAACCAAGAGGATTCAGGCAAGCAAACCTAAACCTAACCTGGAGTTCAAACCTCGGAATAGGAATTATGGTAACAATAACAATAACAACGGCAGTGGTGGAAATCAATCCAATCCGAGAAGGAATGTTATTGGTAACAATTGTGGAATTCAAGGGCATTTCCAGAGGGAATGCAAAAAGCCTGTAGTGATTTGTTATGGTTGTGATCAGAAGGGACATATCAAGTTAGATTGTCCGAGCAAACCACCTGGAGGTTGGCCTACCAAGGGAGTAGGACAAGCCAGTGGAGGAAATGCACAGCCCAATAAAGGAGGAAATAATGTCAAGAACAATAATGGCAAGAGGAACCGACCTACCGGGAAACTGAATTGTGCAACAATTGAGGAGGTGGATAATTCGGAGCATGCAGTGATAGGTACGCTCAATATCCTTAACAATCCTGGCAAAGTTCTATTTGATCTTGGTGCAACTACTTCATTAATTTCTGAAGAATTTTGTGATAAATTCGGGATTAGAAGGGCAACGTTAGAAATTCCTATTACCATAGTTACGGCAGGAGGGAATGTGATTGTACGCCACATCAAACAAGATCAGGTTATCTCGATCTGTGGTTGTACATATTTCGCAGACCTTTATGTGATTCCTTTGAAGGGAATTGCGGTAGTGCTGGGAATGGATTGGATGATGGAACACGGATCTCAGATAAATTGTGAGGAGAAAACTGTCTCAATCAAAACTCCAAGTGGAGCAAGGATAGTTTACCAAGCAGATAAGCACAGTCATATCATGGTGGATCTGCAGTTGAACTCAATGAAAGAGGTCTAATTGGAAGAGATTCCTATAGTAAATGAATTTCAAGATGTTTTTCTAGCAGAGCTACCGGGAATGCCACCAGACCGGGAGATAGAATTCACTATTGACCTAATCCCTGGCACATCACCAATAGCTCAAGCACCATATAAAATGGGACCCAACGAGTTAAAAGAACTCAAAGAGCAAATTGATGAGTTAGCTAGAAAAGGATTTATTCAGTAAAGTGTATCCCCATGGGGAACACCAGTAATCTTTGTGGATAAGAGAGATGGTGGAGGAAGAATGTGTGGTGATTATAGAAACCTAAACAACGTTACTATCAAGAATAAGTATCCTTTACCAAGAATTCAAGATTTGTTTGATCAAGTGAAAGGGGCTGGAGTATTTTCAAAGATTGATTTAAGATCCGGTTACCATCAAATAAAAATCAAACCGGAAGATGTTCCAAAGACAGCATTTGTCTCAAGATATGGACACCTTGAGTATCTAGTAGTACCATTTGGTTTGACCAATGCACTGGCAATATTCATGAATCTGATGAACAAGATCTTCATGCCATATTTGGACAAGTTTGTCATAGTATTTATTGATGATATTATGATATATTCCAAGGATAAGGAAGAGCATGCTGATCATTTGAGAATAGCATTGCAGACTTTAAGAGAACACAAACTTTATGCTAAGTTTAGTAAGTGTGAATTTTGGCTAGATGAGGCAGAATTCCTCGGTCATGTGATCAGTAAGGATGGAATTGCTATGGATCCATCCAAAGTTCAGTCAGTACTAGATTGGACCGCGCCAACCAATGTGAAGCAAATTCGAGGTTTCTTAGGAATGGTTGGTTATTATCGGAGATTCATTGAGGCTTTCTCCAAAATAGCTGGACCAATGACCAAATTATTAAGGAAGAATACACCATTCAAGTGGGATGAGAAATGTGAAGAAAGTTTTCAAGAGTTGAAGACTAGATTAACCACAACTCCAATCTTAGAAGTTCCTGAAACAGGGAAGGACTTCACAGTATACTGTGATGCGTCTAAAGAAGGTTTGGGTTGTGTATTAATGCAAGATCGGAAATTGATTGCTTATGGTTCAAGACAACTGAAACCACATGAAGTCAACTATCTAACTAATGATTTAGAGTTAGCAGTAGTAGTTTTTGCGCTGAAAGGATGGAGGCATTTTCTTTATGGAGCCAGATGTGAGTTATACGCTGACCATAAAAGTCTCAAATATTTCTTCACTCAAAAGGAATTGAATATGAGACAGAAACATTGGTTGTAACTAATCAAGGATTATGATTTAACAATCAACTACACTCTAGGGAAAGCAAATGTTGTAGCGGATGCTTTAAGCAGAAAGAGTGCAGATATTCAGCCTAGCAATAGGGATCTACCAATGGAGTTACAAATGGACTTGGAAAGATTAGAACTTTAATTCATTTGAACAGAGGTTCTTGGAGGATTAGCTACTATGCAGGTAGTTGCAGAGTAGGACAGTGATCTTAAGCAAGAAATTTTTAGACATCAAGCAGAAGATCCTTTTATTGCTGAGGAATTTAGGAGGATATCTCAAGGGCAAAAATCAGTTTTTTGCCTTGGGGATTATGAGTCTTTATGGTTTCAAGACCGTCTATGTGTTCCAGATGTGACTGAGATTAGAGATGTCATACTCAGAGATGCACATGAAACACCATATTATATACATCAAGGGAGTACTAAGATGTATATGGATTTGAAAGAACTATTCTGGTGGAATAACATGAAAAAGGGACATTGCTAAATATGTATCTAAATGCCATACTTGCCAAAGGGTGAAGGCTGAACATCAAAGTCCAGCAGGACCATTACAACCCTTGGAAATTCCTGAATGGAAGTGGGAGGAAATAGGTATGGACTTCATCACAGGATTTCCCA
The DNA here is from genome assembly GCA_023614405.1 of Avena insularis. Lineage (NCBI taxonomy): Eukaryota > Viridiplantae > Streptophyta > Magnoliopsida > Poales > Poaceae > Avena > Avena insularis. The sequence goes on along the minus strand of CM042685.1, from coordinate 85,439,934 downwards.
TGACACCAAAAAGGAAGGATATGATATGGGTAATTGTGGACAGACTCACTAAGAGTGCACATTTTATTCCGGTGAATCAAAAAGATAATGCCCAGAAGTTAGTTGAATTATATGTCAAAGAGATAGTAAGTAAACATGGAGTACCCAAAAAGATCGTAACTGATAGGGGATCAATGTTTACTTCAGCATTTTGGAAACAATTGCATGAAGCACTTGGTTCAAAGTTAGATTTCAGCACAACATATCATCCTGAGACAGGAGGTCAAACTGAAAGAACAAATCAAATACTAGAAGACATGCTAAGATCTTGTGCACTAGATTTTGGAGGTACATGAGAAGATCATCTACCATTGGCAGAATTTTCTTCTAATAATAATTATCAGAGTAGTCTGAAGGCAGCTCCATATCAGATTCCGTATGGAAGGAAGTGTAGATCACCAATATGTTGGTATGAGCCTGGAAGCAACAAAGAATTTGCGCCAGATTATATCAAGGAAAGACTGAAAATAGCTCAGAGTAGGCAGAAAAGTTATGCGGATCAAAGTCGAAGATCATGGCATCTAGAAGTGGGAGATATGGTATAATTGGAAGTAAGTCCAATGAAAGGGGTGAAAAGGTTCGGAGTTAAAGGAAAATTGAGTCCAAGATACATCGGACCATTCAAGATATTGAGTCAAAATAGAACTATAGCTTATGCTTTAGAGTTACCATCAAGATTAGCTCAACTGCATAATGTTTTCCATGTGTCACAACTTTGTAAATGTTTGAAAGTTCCAGATGATGCAATCACACATCAGGAAATATAACTACAAGCAGACTTGACCTACATTGAAAAACCCTGTAAAATTTTGAAAGAAAACTGGAAAAGGTTGAGGAACAGAGCAATCAAATATTGCAAAGTACAGTGGGAACATCACCCTGAAAGAGAAGCTACCTGGGAGAAAGAGGAGGATTTAAGGAAAGCCTATCCAGAACTATTCAGATACATCTCAACAAACTTCGGGACAAAGTTTAATTTAAGGGGGGAAGTCTATAACATCCCAGCATTTAGGAACTAACGAAGGGTAGATTTAGGAAATTGAAATGTCGCATGCATTCATCTGTGAAAATGTGGGTAAATTCTTCGCCAAATAAAAACCTAAAGTGATCAAGGTTTCTTTCATACTTTGATATTAGGTTTAGTCTTAAAGGATGATTGCTATAGACTTTGATATGATATTTGAGGAATTATGTGTTTTGGAAAATGAATTTGAATTTTAAACTTGAGTGTTTGAATTATAATTCAAATGAATTAGGAATAAGGTTTGAATCTTGATTTAATTAAGAGTTAATTAATATAACTCAAACTTTATCCAAAGAAAACAATTAAGAATATGAATACTTATTTCATATTTTCATTCCATAAATAAGTTACAAGTATGTAACTTAATTGAAATTATCCACAAACTTCACAATAGCAAATAAATAAAGAATAAGAATATTTCTTCATTGATCATCATATAATCTATATTACAAAAGAATAAAATGAACATTACAAAATAATAAAATGAAAATTACAAAAGAATAAAGAAGATTACATTAACTATCCTATAAAGAAAACCTAAACTAAAATCTTCATCTTCAAATCTGTACATGTAAGACAAACACTAATAAAAAAAGGTTAGGGTTTGAATTGTTTTACTTTCAGACATGTCAGTGAGGTGCACTGAACAAGTTTCATCATTGAGAAATTTCTAAAAGGGGCAAGTTTTACCAATATGAAAGAATCTATCTTTCATAAATTTTAAGCCAAAAAGTCAAATTCATAGCAAGGAGGGGCAAGTTTCACTAGCCAGGTAAAAGTAATGAGATCAAAGTAACTCTCAAGTCAAAAGCATATCCACAAGTGCATAGCAAGCACATAGGCAGGACACACACCTAAATGCATGGGGTGTGATGTCAGCTTCACAGCACAGCTAAAACACACAAAACCATCAGCACAGCCGTGGAGAGGCACTAGTGCATCTCTTCACTGCTCACACACACAAGAATAGCCAGCTTAGCCAGCAGCTAAATCAGCCACAGCCAGAATCACATCACCAGGATGGTGAAATAAGGATGGGGAAGGATCAGGTGGACAGCAAGACCAAGTACAGGAGCTAGGAGGAGCAGGTTAGCTCAAGGTCAAGCACAGGAACTCAGCAAAACAAGATCAACATCAACACCCAACTCCATAATCATCAGTTTTTGTGGTGAGTATTATAAAACCCTCACATGATCTAATCATATTATCTAGACAAAAGCATGTGTTGTTTTATGAAACAAACTCTCAGAAAGCACCCAAGTGGGGTGAATCCATCATTGAGATTTTAATCTCTAAAAGCAAACAACAAAGTACAAGGATCCAACCAAAAGTCAGAACAACATCATTGGTTTGGTTGGCAAGCTATATATTTCAATTCAAGCACAAATATAGCTAAGATTTAATTTCTAGGCACATCCCTGAGATAAGGGTAGCACCTTAGAAGCTAGTCTTATGGATCCATATAATGATCAAGCCTACTATCATTTTTTTCCAATCTTTGATTCAAGAAACAATAGCTGGTACCACTACCAAGACTATCTATATGAATCAACTAGATAAGGCCTAAACCCCTAAGCCTCATACCAACATCATTGGTCTTAGGGATTTCAGAGAAGAACATTTCTACTTATCTTTCAAAGCCAGGCTTTTTTTAAGCTTAAACCAACCCAATCAATGAATAAGAATCAATCTTGTGTGCCATACCAAGATGGTGTCACAAGAACAATTCCACATGAATCAGGATAAACATTCAATTATCACAGATTCAATCAATCAATCTACTAATCATTTTCCTGTCATTACAAGAATCATAATTAGGACATTACTATGTTTATCTTCACTGTTTGAGATCATTGTGATCTCAAACCACACATTAATTCTCAAGCCAACAGCACTAAGACAGTGATTTCATCACACCATACCCATTATCATTAACCAAAAAAATGACAGTGGAAAGTTAACAAACCCATTGACTTTACCAAGCATTAGTTTCATAGCAACTAGGTCATCTGAATCATATGAAACATAAGCATATAATCATCTAATAAGCCACTAGAACCATTATAGTTCATCTCAAGCAACAAGCCTCAGGCTAATAACCATTTAGCATGCTTACAGACCATCCACACATGATCTAATTCATCCAGTATATGATCAACCACAGGATAAGAACCCTAAATGAAATAAATCATCTTAATCAGGAAAAGACAGTAACCAGAGAGGTCACTGCCAACATCCAGCATTGGATGAGCGAGCACAAAGAGCACTAGGGGAGAGGAACAGAACTCACTAAAGGTCCTCGCTGAAGACTAGAAGAGGAAGCAGAGGTGGCCGACGACCATGGCGGCATGGGGAGCACCCCCAGGGGGACGCTGCGACCCATACAGCGCCACGACGGCGACCATGACCACGCCTTAAGGAGAGGAGAATCACCACGACACACGACGGCAACGGCAGCACCAAGATCCACTCCAATCCCCAAACCCTAGGGTTTGGGACGACATCGATCCGTCGCAGGAGATCCCCATGCTCAAATCCAATTAGATAAGATGGAGATGCATAGTCGACAACCTCCTCCTGCACCACGGCGGCGACCAGGACGGCCCACGACGATAGGAATCGTCGGCGGTGACATCACCGACCACGGGGTCGAGGACAGAGGAGGAGAGAAATGAGCTCGAGGGTGAGAGGCAGCAAGGGAGTGGGATGAGTTGGGCCAGACCCTTCGGGGTGGCTATTTTGACTATGTCTAATGGGCCACCAGGGCCCAATAAGATTAAGCTAGCCCAAAAACCTTTAAGGCCTGTTTTAATAAATAGGAAAAGACTAAAATACCCCTAAACTTAATTAAATTCTTGAAAATAAAATAAAAGTCCAAAAATTATAAATAAAATATTTTTGGATTCACTATAATCCACACTATCCAAATAAATTAAGATATAAAATTTTAGACATTAAAATTTATTAAGAATTTTGTAATTTATATATTCCTTATGGAATTTTACAAAATTATTGAAAGATGATTAAAATAAATAAAAATCATTTTCATTATATATTAATATTATAGTATTTTTGTAAAATACTATCTAATAACAATTTTTGATATTTAAGTGATAATTCCTAAAAGAATTATTAAATCAATAAAAGTCAAATAAAAGAGAAATAAAATAAAATAATTCAATATATGTTATAAATATTAAAAAGTAATATTTATAAATTTATTATTAAATAGACTTTTTATAATAATGGGGAGATAGCATACCAAGTTAAATGATGCATTACATTACTTGCATAATCATTTTGCTTCTTTAAATATTGTCCTTACCGGGCAATAATGATGTTTTTGTAGATATAGAAGCTCAAGGTCCAGTGCAAGCATCAAACTTCACTACCTAGCCATCACAATACAAGTTCATCCCTTGCTCATGTCCTTTGAAGAGTCTTTATCAAAGTATTTGCAAATTGTGTGTTATCATATATGCTATAAAAGAAAGAAAATATTATTTTCACAAATAAAGAAATCATAGATTTCATCCTAAGTGATGATAAAATGGAGCAATAGAACTTAGGGTTCTATTTGCAAGAATGATAATCAATTAGGGACTTAATAACCCCTGACATCAGTGATTCTAGCACCGTAAATTATGTGTTAGCCATGAGATTTGGAATGGGATAGAGAAGTAGACTGTATCTTCTTCCTCTCGCATGAAGGCGGATGTGAAGGTCGTGGCTGTTATCCTCGTAGCATGCATATTAATTGGTAATTTGTAGAGGATATGCAGCATATGGGTGGGAACCCTCATCGTCCCACGATAGTTCTGGCATCTAACGGTTTGTACAAACCATTGCCGTAATTCATTATGTGGGCATGGTGTACACCAAGGAGGCATGCGAGGTCGCGAAGGGGGCAGTGATTGGCTTGGACCAACTACTGGGCCCTACATCATGGAATTGTGGATGGGAAAGTACGCCCGGTTGTGCAACGAGGAGTTGATCTCTCATGGGTAAAGTAACGCACCTCTGCAGAGTGTAAGAACTATAACTTGTTACTACCTATTCCGGAAAGGAGCTACGAACGCGGAAGGAAAGGAACTCCACGATAGTTCTGCTCAACCCATGGAGGCTGATTGTCATAGATTTTTTAATAAAATCAATCTTTGAAGAAAGATTTACAAAAATTGCATAGTGCCAAGGATTTATAATCGAGGTGGTAGTTAGAGCATCAAACTTCCCACCTTGCATATAATGAAATTGTTGGGTAACATTGTTACTCATCCTTTCCTTTGATCCCTTGCTTAGACTCTATGAATCCCGAAGATGTGCCAATGTATGCAGCCGAATGTCAAGAAGATGTGTTCTACGAGGAGCCTGATCTGTCCGGAGGTGCTAAAGGAGTGGATTACGAAATCCGCTATGGTGTCGACGATAACGAATCCAACTAAGTATCCTAGTTAGTAGTAACCAACGGAGCCGAGCAGCATGAACTCTATAGAATAAGCTGCTAAGCTCAACTCCTAGTTGGAGTCGCTACTTTTAAATTCTGCTAAAACACTTTATATTGTGGTTTGTAAGTTGAACCTTTTGAAGTCTTGAACTTTGGGCAACACCAAACAAAATTTAAAAAAAATGTGAAAACAGCTCCTGGAGCCCTTGCATGTGACCCACTGCCCTCATTAAATCATAAGCAAGGCATACCAAGTCCTTTATCACCCTAGACACCACCATGTCTATCGTGTGTGACTTAACATGGCTTCCAACCCTAGATTTCGCTTCCCAGAACATGGAACCACTCCATGGATGGAGCCCAAACCCGTCACCTAGATCCCTCTCGGCATCATAAGCGACTTCTCCAACTAGATATTTCATGGTCATTTGGATAAATCATGACTTTCCATTTTCTGAATCTAAAAAACCGGTGTTTTCCCAAAGGAGGTGCAAGATTAGGGCGCCCAGGGACCCAAGGAAATTTCCACGCATGCTACACCATGGTGTGGGGCTATTTCCGGGACGTGGGTATTTTATCTCGTGGTGCATGCATATAATGTATTTTTTGAGTTACGGCCCAATAAATGTGGTTTCTAACTATATGTAGCCTATAAGGCACTCTCAATTTCAGGGAAAATGGTTTGGTGTGCCCCATGGGGTACCTAGGCTGGATGCATGCCTGAGTCCAAGATTTCACCGGTCGTTGCGTCGCCGCGTTCACCGGAGGGTATCGTTGTTTTTTAGGCAGCACCAATTACTGCACGTACTCTCTGCATGAATCATGTCTAGCTTTCAGTCGATGCACCCTCAAGAATAACATAAGCTACGGGAAAAGGCAGTTATGCACGTCCACAACACAAGCTACAGTAAAAAACCTCTAAGGAAGGAAATGTGGCTGTACTACAAGGCCGGTCTCCAATTGCCATCTGAGATGGTTGATTTTGCAGAATGTGCTGCATCTACGGCGGCGGCGGAAACGGCAGCGGCGAAGGCCACAGCAGCATCAAGCAAGGACAAGCGAGTGTCATGGAGAAAGCGCACGGTGGCATTTTCATGTGCTTTGCATAGGAGAATGAAGGTACGTTCCAAAGCGTTCTTGTGCTCTTGCCACCGAGGAAACAAACCCCCGAATAGGGCGGCTCCAAGGTCAACAAACTCTCGCGTCCATGCCTCGGTGCGGGCAACCTTACCAAAGTGGGGAAATCTGGGCACACGCCGTCAGCGGCAAAGACGATCAATCCTGCACACCATCTACGGCCATACCACGGCGGCTAGCATCCATCTACACACACCTTATTGGAGTGTTCGATAGCTGGATCCGACGACGGGCAACAACTCAACATTGGAATTTAGGTTCAGATTCAAAGGGACCTACGATCCTGTGAAATCTTTGCGGCGGTGCGGCTATTCGTACTGAACCGGATTGGTTCAAGCGCATCAACTAGTACATGAATATTGCAGATCTCTTGATGTTTGGTGGGAAGGAAAATATTAGTTACGGTTGAATGATCACTAAACTTACGTCCTCTCTAGGCAATTGGCAAACCAACTTTTATGGTGGAGATCTGCAGTTTCTACAGTGTAGAACAGTTAAGTTCAGACTAACTCTATAGAATGCCATTTCTAGAGGAAATAACCCCCTTTTGTGCAGCTATCCCATACTGTAGTATGGAATTAGTTCAAAAGTAACCAAATACTATCAAGATGTATCTATTTATTCAATTACTACCGGCGGTTGAATTTAGTTTACCGTCATACTTATCTGAGGGAGACAAGATTCAGGCAACAATTTATGAACTAATCTTGGGTGGTTTATTCATGCAAGTTCCATACATAATCATGCACCAGCTCGAACAAATCTATGTAACAAATGTTCGAGGCATACAAACCAGCAGCATTTCTTGTCTTTCGGATCGCTCACCAGCAGTATTTTCCCGAAAACGGTGACATTGATCATTGCCAGCCCACCATATTTTTAGGAGGCTAACCTTGGTTATTCATAGAAATTCTTTAGCCACACATACTACAAATTTATTAGCCACAAAAACTACAAATCATTGGCCACACATGCTACAAGTTCATTAGCCACATAGTACATATTCAATAGACACACATACTACATCAATTCAAACTATTACATAAGGCGTACTACATGCTTGACTCTCAAGTCAGCAATCTTTCAGATTCACTAAACCTCTGTCTACACTCGAGGGAAATCATAACCACTAGCTTGTCCATTCCCGATCCCCCCATCGAAACTGTGCGCTCCGTCGATCCTTGCAGGACAACACTGCAAGCGATGAGGACGCTTTCTGGCCGTATCGTCGGGGACCTGAATGCCATGTTTCGAATCCAGAACCTCCTGCAGGTGAATGATCACCGGGCGCTTCTAGCAAAGCTGACGTCTTGCCCTGCTTGTAATCTCCACCTTGTACATCTTAGGAACGGTGTCTGGATCTTTCAGCCGTTCCTTTACCTCGATGTTCCATCTGTGCTCGGTGGCACAATCTCCACCAGCTCTTCACAATTGATACTGATGACCTGCTTGAGGACCTCTGGTTCTCAAGAATGTAAAGTTAGGCCATCAAAGCCGAGTTTAGAGAAGAAACAAAGCTGTCCCAAGCGATCGACCCACCCATAGGCGAGATGCCAATGCATGACACTAATGTTCTTGCCCATAGTACTCGAATGCACAACACACTTGCAGTCTGAGCTGTGGGCTAATAGGACGAAGAAATCAAATGGCAGCACGCATACCTCAATATTGACCACTTTTCGTCTGATCCCAAAATGAGAACAGAACCAACAGCAAGTCTGCCGGCGACACAGCAGGACGCATGCCCAGCATGATGGCCATGAGACTGTTGTCGTCAAACTCCTCTGCCAGCGCTACCATGCCTGGGATGCGTCACATCACGCAACCTCCCAAGGCTAATCGCCGATCCGGATTGCCCGACTGGACGCGCTCTGCCGTGCGAGAAGGTCTAGGCAGAGGGGAGAGGCTAGGATGAGGATGCAAAGCTCCTACATGGCGACTAGGAAAAATGATGCGAGGGAGCCGACAGCGAGCTTCTATTAAGGGCATGGGAGGTTGATCAGCCATGGCACGGACGCAAGGAGAGCAACGGCGAGCTCTGATCTAGAGACCAGTAGATGGAGCTAATTAAGGTAAAGGAGAGTGGAATAATACGAGAGAAGATAAGATTATAGAAGAATATCTAGTCCTCGCAGGGGTAAACCATTCCACAACCGCAAAGTATAACGGGGAATACTAACATGGCGGGGAAAAAAGAGTTGACCTAACGGTGGAATTTGTGTTCAACCGTTTTTGACTAGTTCAAACAATCGTTTAGTCGTTAGATTTGTATTCACCCCGTTTTGGACCCTCTCGACAATTGGCGAAACTACTACAGCCCCTCCACGATATTACACGCAACTCGAAGCCCGTGATGCCTTGGCGTCTGAATTTCCGGGCAGCATATTAAAAAGCTCATTACACAATCCATCAGTCTCTCGACTAGTGTTGCGACATGCTCATAGCTAGTCTCAGTCGGCCCAAGGACATTGAAAACTCGTATGGAGGCATCCATGAGGTCAACCGCAAAGATTTTCATCGGATTCATGCTGGCCGCTAGGCTACCCAGCAAGTCATCAATGTTATATCCAAAAGAGGTGTCTCTAGATTCGCCTCTCTGCAACCACGCCTTTTAGACGGCAGTGGCACCCTGGACCTTGGACTCTAGAAAGTTATCTGAGAAAGTGAGAAAAATGAACAAGTCAATCAAAAATGCAAAAAATATAACAGAAACGTAGGCTGAAAACAAAGAACAAGAGAGGAACTTACGACATAGGACCCTGAGAATCCAAGTAAGCTCGGACAACCAGCTAGCATGCTTCTTATTTAGCCTTTTCGAGCTCAAGATTAACTGAGTCAAACTTGACCTCATCCTCTTGGATCATCTCTTATTTCTTCTCCAACTGGATTGTGAGTTGTCTCTTCTCCTCGGTAAACTCCTGGTCGAGTTTATCAAGCTCAGTCTTCTGGATTTTCTTCAGATTCTCATTCTCGGCATGGACCCAAGAGATCTCATCATCCTTCTCCTTCATCTTTGCTTGATGCTCTCCTACTTATTCGAGAAAAAGAATCATCAATTCAGGCATAGATATGCAGTCATGATGAGACTCTGCAAGAGCTTTTTATCCGAGCACACCGAGGTAAAAATCATAAGGCAAGCCAAAAAAGGGGCAAGAGAAAAGGCGAGGTGTAAAGCGGCGAGGTAACTTCCAAGTCGGCAATACGCTTCTTCAACTTCCTATTCTAGGCATCAACGCCAGCTAACAAAAGGCTAATGATAAGTTAGTTCGACTGATCAAGCATAAAAACGGTATAGAAGGCAATAAAGAAAATATTAACCTATCTTCTTCAACACAGGCACCAGTTTCTTATACTTATTGGAGAGCGCCTATGAGAGAAGAGGAATTTCTAAAACTCGGTAGTGCACCAATTATGGGCAATCTGAAAAACACGGAGGTTAGTTACTTCCAAAAATGGATATTCAAATACTACTCAAGATTCGAACCAAATAAACTTATTAGTCCGAATCTAGGTGGCTGGATATTCAAATACTACTCAAGATTCGAACTGAGTAAACTCGATACGAATCTAGGTGGCTAGGTATTCGATTCTAAAGGAAACTATGACTAAGTTACAATTACTTGGCTTAATACCTCGGATATAATCAATTCCAACATGGTTAAGATACTAAGTGATAACATAGAGGAGTATCTGATCGAGTAATATCTTACTCCCCAAGAGGCTCGGGGACTAATGGCTATATGTAATATACTGCAAGTAAAAACGATATGGACGAGATGTTTACCTCCAACATTTTGCTAGCATCGGCAATAGCTCTACTTCTGAGGCAGTGGATTTCTAGAGCTAACCTTGTCATAGTTAGCATTATTCTAGATATCAGCATACTCAGCAAGAGAGTCGAGGCTGACACCACTCGGGGTTCGAGTCAAGACCGAGCTTAGTTGAGATTTAGATCAAGTGCTCTGTCGAGGATGTCATTGTGGACGAGGCTTGGAATACTTGAATGATGCTTGTACTGGTTGCTGCTGCTAGGTATAAGTTGACACAAGAGCGGTCCAAGGTTGAGGCTGATATGGGGCCGAGGTTACCGGAATCTCGGTTGAAACTAGTTTGGCGGCAGAACTGCTGGTGCCATGATCTTCTGTATCTGGGGCAGAGAAATCACCTCGCTGATCCGGCATGGCTGTATCCTCTGAGGCATTACCTCCACCAGCGCCAACGTTCTCTCCTTCTCGCCAAGATGGACTATAATTCTGCACTGGAGAGGAGTCACCTTGGATTGGGCTAGGAACCCGAGTATCGTCACAAGGAGAGGGCGATGGTGGCGTAAGGATCGGAGAGGCCATGCTAGACCCACTCTGTGGTATATTCAAAGGAGCACTACCAAGATAGACAATGAGATGGAATGGATTGGATGAGATAGGAAGAAACAAGAAATACAAACATAGATTAGGAAAGAAAACTTACGAGGGAATGGATGGCGCCTTGTTTGTCTAAGATCTCTTTGTGGCCCAGTTAATCCTTTTCCTGACCCTAGGAGATTCGGCTGAGGGAGTAGAGATCGGGACTCGTTTCCTCATCGGGCCCTGGCCTCCCACAACTACGGAGGCCACCTTATGCACGAGACTAGCCGAGTTAAACTACTAGAAAATAGGTTGTTCATGGCGCACCAGTTTTGGACAACCGTGGTGCATGCAGTGCGCCACTAAACTCACAACACATATAACTTTTAGCCGTGGCGTACCAACTATTGCGCCATAGTTATCTTCATAGATCGATGGTGCATAGTGCAGTGCGCCACTGTTCTTGCAACCATGCGCCACGGCTATAATGGTTCTGGCACACTGCCCCCATGCTCCATGCACACTAGGTCCGGTGCGCCATGGCTATGGTGCGCCATAGGTTAGTGCCATATGCTCCACGGTTATATTTTATTTGATTTTTTAAAATAGCTGGTCCACGTATATACCCGTATACAGTGTACAACACATATATGCATATAGAGTTTGCAAAACAGTACAAATACAGAGTACATTAGAAGTGCACTACACTAGTTATAACCCGAAATAGCCACAAGTGTCAAATCTTCACACAATTTATCGCTGGTCTCCTGATCGAGTAGCTAAGTTCACCATTTACAATCGAGAAGTATTCACACCTAAACTACTATCAAGGACAATAGAACCACCAACACGGTGAGAAAGATAAAGACTACTACGAAGGGTCCCCTCCCTCTATTCATCACGGTCTTGATCCGGTTCACCTCCTCCATATCTTCCTCATGGAGGTGCTCCATCCACATAGCATCCGCCACCTCCTTACTCTTATAGCCGTTGTAGCTATTGCCCGAGAACTCATTCACTTTCTTGATATAGCGTTTCCACTCGTCGTAGACGCCTGGAACATGGCCTCTGTAAACCACATACCACTCCTTCACCATCTCTATAGAAAAGACAAATAATGACACGGCAAAGTTGGTCTTCACATATATAGTATGCCACTGCATTTTAATAATTAGCATTCTCGAAAAAGGACCAAAGTAAGTAAAAAAAGAACCAAAATGTAAGCAAAATAACTAAGCATGGATTCATAACCCTAATAAGTAGCATCGAGCACAATTAAGTTCAACAACCATCGAAACTACATCGAGCTAGATACAAGTTTAATGTGGAGATAAAAGTTAACATCACACACACAAGTCCATCGATAGTTCAGAACTACAACTATTGAGTCAAACATCAACACTCTAGACTCGGCATAGGGAACGGGAGGACACCATGTTTTGTCATGAACGGACTTTTGTCACCCTGCATCTCAAGGAGATGTTTGATGTCACAGTTAGACGGTGTGTAGCCTCCATGGAAGATCCCCCCAGAGGTCATCACATCATGATAGATGATTGCAGAAAACAGCCGATGGATGCGATAGAACTCTTGTCTAATATCCGAATCGTCTATCTCTGCCTTTTCTTAGGCCCACTATTGGAGATGAGCTGGTAGCATAGAGTTTTGTTGGTCCTGTAGGAAAGCCCGGATGTGAAGGATAGCGTAGTAGGCTTCCTTCCGACTGTCGTCAGGCTGCTTCATGCAAGGTAAGTTCGTTATGTGGGTGAACATGTGCTTGACGAACTTTACCTTTTTGTTCAGGAATGTGGTGCCTTCCACCACGACATAGCCAGTGAGAGCATGATCTAGAACATTCTTGATTTTTTCATCATCCCCGAGTCTAAATATGTGGCTTCCGCATGTTTTGGAGATAAGACGATGAGTGTGCAGTATTGATATCTACGCAAAACAATTCAAATGGAACATCGTTGGAAAGGAATGATGGAAATCTAAAAAATCATGTTTCGGCGGAGAGCAAATGACTTACTTAGGGAAGTAAGGCATTAGACTGTATTCCTTTTTCTTGTTCGCTACCATGATGTCTTAGAGGTACTTCGCCACGAATATTCGCTTGATGGAGCTAGCCAAGAAGTCGTCACGCATGTAGAAGGGGTCCACTACCGCGATGCCCGGTGTGTTCTCTCTATGATCTGCATCGCCATACTAAGCAAAAATAGGCGGACCATGGTAAAGTGCAGAGGGAACAGGTACAACATATTAAAGATGTTGGCAAATTGTAGGAAGAAAGTATCCCCAGGGGCACTCTCAATGAAGCCTAAGCCCTGTGGCACGTTAGGCACGAAAACTGAGTACAACTGATCTTTATCTCGAAGAAGGCATTCCTCGATTGTCAGTACACCGTCATGCAGACTCTTCATATCCGAACATGTGATCCTGAGCAATTTCTTAGTTAGCATCGGCTTACCTCCCAGGTGGATCCTCCACATAATAGCCTTGGGTATTGGTGGCCCGTCCTGATCCCGGATTGGATTCCGAGCCAACACCACCACCGGTTGGCTCGTAGACTTGCTAGCATTTCTGTTTCGTCCCTTCTTGGATTGCATAGGGCGAGGGACCGCAATATCCGCACCGGACACCCTGTGGAGTGTGTTGGGGCTCAAAATAAATGGCATTTTCGATGTTTTAGGCTCGGTGAAGAAGGCGCCATCTATATCGTGCATGCAGCCTCCCAAAAAGGAGTGTGCGCAAATGACTATTTGCTTTATCCCGAAGGTTCTCTGTGTTGACCGAGGAAGTGGCCCGGGTGATAGTCGCCACTTGCCCACCGTACCATCTGATGACGTGTTTGGACGCCAGAGGAACCCCTTTCGGGGTTACTTCGGTAATTTCCTCTATGACGGTGCCGACCGTGTTTGGGCGTCGTTCCTTCTTCTTCTTCGGACTACTACCATCTGTGCAGTAGCCGACATCAGTGGTTTCATCCTCGGTTTCCTCTACCTCATCTCCGACAATTGTCTCTTCCTACGTGTCCTCCACCTCAGCACTATCGCTCTCGTCAGGCAAATATTCGGCATCACCTGGTTCTATTCCTTCCATCTGTTGGGCAACCTCCCAAAATGACAAATTTTTTTGGAGCTCTGACATCTTCAAAATTGATGCGCCGAGAAGAGCCAGCCTCATCGTTGTCAGCCATGTTTGCACTAATTAAAAAAGGAAAATAAACATTAGAAATTCATGAATTTTTTTGTCTTGAGCTTTGCTATTCGTCTGAACCTAGCAGTATCCGATTTTTTTTGAAATAGAAGTTAATCAACATTTGATCAGAAATCGGAACTCATTTCAGATATAACCCCCCCCCCCCCCCAAGATACACACAATAACCACTAGATTTACATCACAGCCACCATGCTTGCTTCAATAAAATCAGCTTTCATGACAGTTTAAGAAAATAGCAGCAGCATACCAAATACCAGTAACATACCAAAATAAATAAGCAGCATCATCATAACAAATATGGGATAGGTGAGTAGTTACTACTGTGATGCCTATTTACTCGGCAGAATCTAGTAGAGCTATATTTTGGGTCCAGTGTGAAGGTTTTGTGAGGACCTCATTTGTTTTGTCCAGTGGCATGCAAGAGGGAGTGGAAACAGCCTAAGTTTCATACTGTATTAAATATGTGGTTCCTGTTTAGGTTGAATTATTCGGTGTGACTGTTTTTGCGTATCAGGTTAAGATTGAGCATTTTGGACCAGCAAAAAGATATGTGGCTTATAATTTGTCAAGTGAATTTTGTAGACAGCGTGAGTGTTTGCTGATAGACATCTGAAATCGCTTATCGCAATTGTATATGGTTGTCAATACCAGCATAATCTACATCCGGAAGAAGCCCATTAGTGGGCCTAAATAGGGGCTTAGTCCAGTTTATCTTTGTTATATAAGGAGTTGTAATGACATATTAGGAATTAAGCAATAAACATATTTGTTGCCGACTCCCTCAGGAGTCGGAGTCCTAAACCCTAGTCGCCTCTCCCTGCGTCACCGCCTCCTCCTCCAACCGCGCGGCCATGGCGTCGTCTCGCCGTCGTCCGTGCCAAGCCCCTCGCTATCCTCCCTTCCACCTCTACAACCTACGCCTAGACCTGGTAGGATAGTTGATTCTACCAATTTGGAATCAGATTTCTCTGGATCGATCATGTCGTCCGCGCTGCCCACCACCACCATCGCTGGATCGCCGATGACCTCTGCGGTGACCGCGTCGGGCACCCCTGGGCCTCTTTCTTCCACCGTCACTCGATCCCTCCATCTCACTCACCCCGGCATAGCTGACGTCAGCCATCCACGACCTCACCCAGGCGGTCGCAGGAATCCGCACGTTCCTCGCGAGCCCCTACAGGCCGCCGCCCAGTCCGGTGACCTCAGTCCGACCATCGCATCCGCCGCCCCGCACCAGCCCCCCCTCCCGCGACGACCCAAGGGGTGCCGATCAGGTTTCCCCCGTTGCCGTCACTTCTCCCGGCATGGCTCGCCGCGCTGGTCAACACGACGGCCCCGAGCCAGCCGACCGTGCTATAGCCAACGGCGCCTCCCTCGACCTCTCCCTTCGGTGGCTTCGCGGGCTACGCCGAACCCTCCACCAGAGTTGATGACCACCTGTTCCAGGGAGGCCCTCTGATGCCCACCTACTCGACCCCAGCGTTATCGTTGCTCCGTCATGACAGGGCGTACTCCATCGTTCCCTCCGGTCAGCAGCCGCCTCGCTTCACCAAGCTTGAATTCCCCATCTACGACGGCACCGTCGACCCCCTCAACTTGCTCAACCAGTGTGACTAGTTTTTCCGGGGGCAACACATCCTGGCGTCTTACCGCACCTGGATAGCTTCCTATCACCTCCACGGTGCCGCGCAGACATGGTATTACGACCTCGAGCAGGACGAGGCGGCATGACTCCGTGGGAGCGATTCCGTGACCTCTGCCTCCTACGCTTCGGTCCCCCGATACGCGGGAGCCGATTGGCAGAGTTGGGCCGTTTACCCTTCACCTCCTCGATGCAGGACTTCGCGAACCATTTCCACACCGTGGGGTGCCATGCGCCCAGCGTCACGGCCTGCCAGCACGTAGAGCTGTTCATAGGCGGCCTTCCGGATCACATCCGCGTCGACGTGGAGCTGCGGGAACCCCAGGACCTGCAGATGGCCATGTACTATTCACGCGCCTTCGAGCAGCGCGTGCTAGCCATGTTGTAGGATTTTTCGGCCAGAGGCGTGCGGCCACCCTCCTGCCATCCACCGACACCACTGGACCAGGCACACCGGGCCCTGAAGCCTGCAGGGCCCTCCACTGCGCCTACAACACGGCCTTTCTGTCGGATGACCATGGCCGAACAGCTCGAGTGCCGCCGTAAAGAGTTGTGCTTCAAGTCCAACAAGCCCTACGTACCGGGCCATGTGTGCCCCCGCCTATTCTACTTGGAGACCGTCGACGACGCTTACATTGAAGGCATCACAGCGTAGATCGAGGCCGCGACCATCTACGAGGCCGACGCCGCTGCCCAAGGGTCGACCAAAGCCAACGCCTTCATCGTCTCCCTCCACACACTCGCAGGCATCAGGATAGAGAAGACCATGCTGCTGCCGGTGAATATCAACGGAGAGCACCTACTCGCTAACGGGGATCGCCTTGCTTGTCAGGGCATTGCTTGGCAGGTCCCCATCCTCATCAGTGACAAGAGATCCTCCATCACTTGCGTCGGCATTGACTTGGGGTCTTCAACTTGATCCTCGTCCTCAACTTCTTACGCACGCTAAGCCCCATCCTTTGGGACTTCGACGCACTGACACTGATCTTTTGCCACTAGGGTCATTGTGTCCTGTGGGAGGGCGTCGGAGGCGCCCACATGACAACTCCTCAGCCCTAGATGACGGCAGCTTTTCTCGACGAGAGGCATCCCCTCCTGGCTGACCTACTGCAGCAACACTGTGACCTCTTTGACGAGTCGTAGGGCCATCCGCCCGCTCGCCCCTGTGACCATCATATCCACCTGTTGCCGGACACAACCCATGTGGCCATACGGCCGTACCGCTACCCCTAGCCACAGAAGGATGAGCTCGGTCATGCTCGCTTAGGGCATCATTCAGATCTCCTCGTGCGTAAGACCGATGGCTCTTGGCGTTTCTGCATCGACTATCGTGCTCTCTACTCCAAGACATTGAAGGACAAGTTCCCTATTCCAGTTGTGGATGAGATCTTGGATGGTTATCATCAGGTCACGGTTCTTCACCAAGCACGACCTCCGCTCTGGTTATCATCAGGTGCGGATGCATCCGGACAATGTCATGAAGACGGATTTCCGCACCCACCACGGCCAATTCGAGTTCTTTGTCATGCCCTTAGGCATCTCCAATGCTCCGGCAACATTCCAGGCACTGATGAACGACGTGCTCTAGCCCTACTTGCGTTGGTTTATGCTTGTTTTCTTTGATGACATTCTTATCTACAACGCTTCCTGGGTGGATCACCTATAGCACGTGGACATCATCTTCAATGAGCTTCGAACACATCATCTCCACCTCAAGCGCTCGAAGTGCTCGTTCGGCACAACGTCTGTGCCTTACCTTGGCGACGTGATGTTAGCAAACGGCGTTGCCATGGATGCCGACAAGGTTGAGGCGGTCGCGGTGTGGCCCACACCTGAGTTACCCCAGGCTCTCCGAGGTTTCCTCGGCATCGTCGGATACTATCGAAAGTTCATCTGTGATTTCGGCCTCATCGCTGCGCCCCGGACGCGCCTCCTTTGCCATGATGCTTTCTCTTGGGATGCGAACGCGATTGGGGCATTCCATACCCCCAAACATGCCCTCACCACGGGTCCAGTCCTCCAGATGCCCGACTTAGACAAGCTTTTCGGGGTGTGCTGCAATGCCTCGGGCGTCGGGTTTGCTGCCATCCTTCATCAGGGTGACGGGCCGCTCACCTTCTTCAGCGGGACTTTTGCCGCTCGCCACCACAAGCTCGCCGCCTATGAGAGAGAGCTCATCATATTTGTGCAAGTTGTATGCCATTGGCAACCATATTTATGGGGACGGCCGTTCCGCATCCGGAAGGATCACTATAGCCTCAAGTACTTGATGGATCAACGCCTCTCTACCGGGCCGCAACACCAGTGGATCAGCAAGCTCTTCGGCTTCGATTTCACTTTCGAGTACCTACTGGGATGCCTCAACACCGTTGCTGACACATTGTCCCGCCGCGACGCCGACCCAGCAGCGGACAACGCCGTCCCCGTGGGGACGACCTTCTGCATCCACTTGGGGACCTCTTTTTCCTTCATTGACAACATCCTGCGGCAGTAAGCTGAGGCCGGCGAGTTGGAGGAGCCTTGGCGCCTGGAGGTCGGGCTGCTCCTGTATGGGCGCCGACTCTTTGTGCCGAGCCAGGGCGACCTACGGAATCAGGTGTTAGCACTGGCTCCTTCAGCAGGTATGAAAAAGACCCTTCACCATCTCCGTGCTGATTTGTACATACCTGGCGACCTCGCGCTGGTGCGCGACTATGTCCGCTCCTATGTGACGTGCCAGCGTAACAAGACAGAGACACTGCGGCCCGCAGGCTTGTTACATCCACTAGAGGTGCCGTCCCAGGTGTGGGCAGATATCTCCATGGACTTCATCGAGGGTCTCCCCAAGGTGGGCGGAAAGTCTGTCATCTTGACGGTGGTCGATCGCTTCTCCAAGTATGTGCACTTCATTGCGCTTGGCCACCCTTACATTGCCGCCTCCGTGGCACGGGATTTCTTTGATGGCATCGTCTGCCTCCACGGGTTTCCCTCTTTGATCGCCAGTGACCGTGATCCGGTGTTCATGGGTCATGTTTGGCGTGATCTCTTTCGGTTGGTGGGGGTGAAGCTACGCATGAGTACAGCCTTCCACCCTCAGACGGACAGCTAATCAGAGGTGGTTAACAAGGTCATTGCTATGTATTTGCACTGTGTGACAGGTGGTCGTCCTCGGGCATGGGTGGATTGGCTCTCGTGGGCGGAGTACTGCTACAACACCTCCGATCACTCCACTCTGCACGCCACCCCTTTTGAGGTGGTCTATGGTCGTCCTCCTCCACCCATGCTGCCGTAATAGCCCGAGACGGCTCGAAAGGAGGCCACCGGCGCCCTACTTCGCGACAGGGATGAGATTCTGGCAGAGGTGCGCCAACATCTTCTTCAAGCTCAACAGTTGTCCAAGAAGTACTACGACAATAACCACCGTTAGGCGGAGTTTGCGGTGGGCCACTGGGTGTGGCTGCGCCTCCTGCACCACACCACGCAGTCCCTGGATCCACGTTCCAAGCGCAAGCTAGGTCCTCACTACGAGGGTCCTTTTCCGGTGCTCGAACGCGTGGGCAAGGTTGCCTATCGCCTACAGCTGCCAACCGGTGCGCGCATCCACGACGTCTTCCATGTGAGCCTATTGTAGCCTTTTCGGGGTGAACCCCTGGCAGCGCCTGAAGGGAATATGTCCTGAGAGGCAATAATAAAGTGTTTATTATGTGTATTCCAAGTATATGATAGATGCTTATTTTTCATGCTATAATTGTATTAATACGGAAACGTTAATACATGTGTGTTTAATAGACAAACAGAAAGTTCCTAGTTATGTCTCTCTCATAAACTAGCTCGTTGATTAACAAGATGATCAAGGTTTCCTGATCGTAGACATTGGATATTGTTAATAACGGGATCACAACATTAGTGTAATGGTGTGATGAACATTCATCCGAAGTATAGCATTACGATCAAATTCATTGAGTTTATATTTCTATAACAACTTATGAAGTGATCCTAATCCTTAGACCATGAGATCATGTCAATCACTAACACCGGAAGAGTTTCTTGAGAACATCAAACGTCACACCGTAACAGGGTGATTATAAAGATGGGTTTAGGACTAATAAAGTTATATGTTGAGGCCCATGGATTGAGAGTGGAATTTGTTCATCCCGATGACGGATAGATATACTCTGGGCCCTCTCGGTGATATCACATTGGTTAGCTTGCAAGAAAGTGATTTGATCACTAGAATGCTATATCACGGGAACAAAAAAAGAGTGCATGTCAGTAACGAGATCAAACTAGGTTTGGAGATACCGATGATCGAATCTCGGACATGTAATATATCGCGAAACAAAGGGATTAATATACGAGCGTAAAAGGTTCCGACGATCACAAGAAAGTCATCGTTGAATGTGTGGGAGTCAGTATGGCTCTCCAGATCCCGCTTCTGATTATTGATCCGAGAGGGGTCTCGATCATGTCCGCATTATTCACGAACCATAGGGTGACACACTTAAGAGACACTGACATCCAATTGGAGCAAAAGTTTCATGCCGAAAGAATAAACAAGCGCGGGAATTTATTTCACTAGATACCGAAACAGGTTTTTGGGTGAAATTGCATAAAGAGGATATGCATGTGAAATAGAATTCTAGCAAGGGGTTATATGTGAATGTTTGTCATTAAAGTAATTGACAAAATTCTGAATAAATAAAAGAGTTTTATTTAATGAGAGTTTGCATTAAATTTGGTGGATCGCTCTCCTCGCTTCTCACTAACACCTCCTCGTTAAGGATCGCTCTCCCCCTCTAGAATTTATCCCCCATGGTCTCGGACTAGCGAGATACATGTTCCTGGTGGCTATTCGACAAGAAAGAGTTGTGCTTCCGCTGCATCGCTGGAGCGAGGAGGCGGAGGTTGCTCGGTGCCTCGGACGTGTGTGCGAGCACGGATGCGCTGCTGATTTGTGGCGCTAGGACTTCCTCTCGATCTTGAGATCGGCAAGAGATCGTCTACATCAACCACGAGTCGAACTCATTAAGCTTTGTCGGTCTTCAAGGGTATGTTCTCTACGGATATACATCTGCCCGTTGTTTGTATCTAGTAGATAGATCTTGGTACATAGTTCCTATCGTACGGAAATTTTTGTTTTCTATGCTGCAAACCCTACAGCGACGCCGGCACCTTGATGGACGTCTTCTTTCGGCTCCGGCGAAAGTGTTGAAGGCTCAGCAGAGCCGGGGCGTTTGGCGCATTCTCATTCAGGGGGAGGGTCTCCCGATAGAGGACACCACGTGGGAGCAACTTCAGGAGTTTCGTCAGCATTTTCCAGACTTCCAGCTCGAGGACGAGCTGTTTGCGCAGACGGGGAGAGATGTGATGATCTGCATAACCTATAGCCAGAAGAAACCAATTAGTGGGCCTAATTAGGGGCTTAGCCCAGTTTATCTTCATTATATAAGGAGTTGTAATCAGATATTGTGAATTAAGCAATAAACATATTTGTTGCCGACATCCTCAGGAGTCCGAGTCCTAAACCCTAGCCGCCTCTCCCTGCGCCACCGCCGCGTCCTCCAACCGCGCGGCCACGGCGCCGTCTCGCCGTCGTCCGTGCGAAGCCCGTCACCATCCTCCCATCCACCCCTGCAACCTACGACCCAGACCTGGTAGGATAGTTGATTCTACCAACGGTGGCCTACTGTTGTGGGCCTGACCGCGAAGAATATAAAAATATTGGTGTCAAAAAGTATGTAGAGTAAGAAAATTACTGTTTCATTTCACGTTGCATAATATTTATTGAATTTATAAATATATTGTGACCGATATTAGTGCTCAAACTTTTGTTTTGATTTGATATCAGGTCGAGTATGCCCAAACCAGTTCGGCCACAAAGAGCATTGTCAACTGATTAACAATTTTAAAAGACAGGAAAGTATGCAGCACTGCAGTTTATACAGCTCAACCAAGAGCAACTTTATTCTGTATAAATTTATGACTGTACATATATACAATAGTTATGATTCTGTACTAATTAGTGACACGGCACACTACAATACAACAAAAATGCAAAATTTGTAAGAAATCATGCTGTACCCACGTTACCCTTCTCCCAGATTTGCTAGGGAAAGTATATGGAAGAACGGTACATTGTGTCTGATCCATGACAATATCAAGGAAAACGGGACCGCACTCGAAGATTGAGATGAAGCCTCGAAATAAGTTGGTTTCGGAGTGGATGGACATGTAACAGCTCTGATTAGCTCTTGAACGACAAGGCCTTGAATGTTGTTCAATTATTACTGTGATACACTTGATAAATTTTTGTTCAATCATATATAAGATTGTAATAATATTCACTTAATTGCATTCTAGAACCAGCCTGTTAGTCAGATCCTAAAGCCTAATTAGGTTTACTTATGTCACTTAATTGTAAGCTGGTTTAGATATAAGTAAATTTAGTGGGATCCTAATATTGGGAAATAGGGAAATAATTGCAAGCTTCGATCAGTGGCGTAGAACCAGCCTTGGAGTAACAATATACAGGTTATTCTGTAACTTGGTTGGTTGTTCAATGACCTAGAACCTACTAGAATATTCTAGAAGCCACAGAAACCCTAGAACCCATTACCGAGGCAGAGACTTAGCTACTGCCAGAGGGAGAGAGGGGAAAGATAAGGCTCACCGAGAGGAGGGCGGTGATGGTGGCTTGACGTCAAGCAAGCGAGGGAGGTGGCCATAGTTTCCGCGGCGAGCTCATGGCGACGATGACCGCCGCGGCGAGCTCCTGCAGACCTTCTCCTCCTCCTCCTTGGTCTCCTCCTGGTGGCGCTGCCCTTCTCCTCCTTGATATGCGCTCCTCCTCCTCCTTCGTGGCTGGACGGCGAGCTACTGACGACGGTGACCACTGCGGCGAACTCCTGGGGACCTTCTCCGCCTCCTCCTTGGGCTCCTCTTCGTGGCACTGCCCTTCTCCTCCTTGATGTGCGCATCTCCTCCACCTCGGTGGCGACAATGGCGTCGGCGTGCGCGATAGGGTTGGGGTTGGACTCAAAGAACGAAGTGTGTAGTAGAGAGAAGGGCCCAACGCGCGGTCAAAGGCAGGGCCACATCTCCGTGGCACACTAGCACGAAATGCGCCACGCCATGTACCTTAGTCGTGGCGCACTATCCCAAAGTGCTTCACGCCTAACCTAGCGCCCTAGTCAAATAAGGAAAATCCCAATATGTGGAAAGAAACATCTACTCACCCTGGTGTTTGCAAGAAGTCACACCATGCATCGTTCGAACCCTGGGGTGCCCCCTATTTTTTCTTTTTCTGATTTTTATTTTAAAAATACTTTTAAATGTTAAAAGTTTGATTCAAGGTAAAAGGAAAATAATAAAATACTTTTCTCTCTAAATATAAAGCATAAATGTATGTTAAATATGAAAAGTGGTACAAGAGTGATTCAAAATATAAGGAAACTAATAAAATAATAATGTGATACATTAATAAAACAACACACGTGATTTAGAGCTAGGGTTTTACAATCTTCTTTCCCTTCTTTGTTGTTGTTGAATAGTTTAGCCCTGGCACTTTCACATTTCTTCTCTCGAACATGCTACTTTTTTTGGATAGGGTTGTCCTTTTTCTTCTTGTGATATATGTGCTTCATCGTAGTCATCGTCATCTTAAATCTTTGGATCGCCATACTGGTCAAAGTCTTGCTCGTTAGTCACTCCATCCATTTCGATGATGTTTCTTTTTCCTCTCCTCACGACAACCGGACTAGGATTTGTCGAGTCGATATAAAAAAACATTGATCCACTTTCATAGCGGCAGCCTTGGATTTGGCGTCCTCTGGTACAACCGTGGTTGTCAAATGCCGATCTTATATTTCAATGATCTTGGCCCATCTAACACGGAACATCGGCACCTTTTCTCCACAAGAGTCGAGCTCCCATATCTCCTCGATCCTTCCATAGAATCTTTCCTTCACGTCATCATCGGTGTAAAATTACGTTGTTACCCCAGAGTTCTGATAGTCACACTTGTTGTCCTTTTCCTTCATGTATAATGTGTAACCATTGTTGCCATACGCTTGATAGGTCATCAGGAAGTGCATCGGTCCCTGCGACAAGGCGAATATGATGTTTTCCTCCGCAAAAGCTGAATCCGTTTGGGAGAGACTATCTAGGAGCATCCCATTGAACCAATGCGTGAAATCGGAGTTGTGCTCTTTGATTATGAAGGAAATATGCCCTAGAGGCAATCATAGAGATGATTATATTTGTTTTTTATCCATGAGTTATTGTAATGTTCCTTAAATATCCATATTAGGCAATTTGTATTGATTGTCAATTATGTGAATTGTTTGTGAAAATCTTTAATTGTATGGTTATCGAATAGTTGTTCCTAGTCGGAGTTCATGTGAGGACAAACATGAATATTAGAGTAGCACATCGATTGGTTTATGACTATGTTTCGCAAGTCATATAAATGGAGATATCAAACCAATGATGTGGACACATGTTATGAACATGGGGTTGGATTGACCCAACTTGAGACTAGAAATTATACTTGCGGCTCTCTCTACACATCGTGTACATTTTTTCCTTAGACCTGAGATTGTCGCATGTACTTGAGATGTGGATCGACCTACTTTGGGGCTATCAGACACTGCTTCGTAACTGGGTAGTTATAAAGTTAGCTTTCGGGTTTGCCCTGAAGCATGCTGTAAGGCATTGGTCAATCAAGATAAGATTTGCCCCTCTCTACTTGAGAGATATAACTCTGGGCTCCTCGAGTGATCGGATCTAGAAATGCATGGCCGTTCTACAGAAGGTTAAGAGTTAACCTAGTAAAGGTATTCCGACTCGTAGTATCGAGAAAGAGAGGTCAGCTTGGAGCTAGACCAAATATCATGAGGCAAAGGGAAATACATGTACTAAACATTGTGATGGTTCGTCCGAGTGATCTTTATATGCGTTTAGAAGATGGCACGTCTACTAGAGGCTGCTACCAACTATTGATAGAATAAGTGTATTCGTGTCATGTCTATACGTATATGAACCTATAGGGTCACACACTTAAGGGGATGGAATCCTAATGAGGATTTGATCCGAATTAGACCAGGCTTAGGATACTAATGGGCTGCTAATGTAGAATCCCACTAAGGAAGCCTATATAGAGAGGGTGGGGTGAGCTGACCAGGGTTAAGCATTCCACCCATCCGCCATTCCTCACGCCTATGTTGCACACTGACCTAGCAGTCCGACGTCTGACGCTTCCACCCCGCACATGTGGATACCTCGAAGGTGATGCATTTGTAGCACTTGGACAAGCCACGCAAGGGGAGCTGCTCGTGGGACGAGGACGAGGAGGAGACATAGAACATCTATATTGCCCCGACGTGCTTCATCAAGTTTCGCAACTGTGCGTCTAGTGGTAATCCCGAGATCTATGACAACAATAATCCTGGTTTACGCGGTAGAATTTTTTTTATTTGCGCTAGTGTAGCCTACCCGTATCCCTTTAGTGGTATCGGAGCCGATGTTTTTTAGTTATAGGTTCGGGAATTTTGCATAAGGTGATATGTAGATTGATATGAATGATGTGGTTGTTTATATGGCGGTGGTTCAGGATTGATCTATGATCTTGCTTTCCGTGATCGTGATTTTGAGGTCGTCAAACAACTTACCCCTACCGATCGGTTTCCACCATCAGGGTAGACAGTGACACATAAATCATGTTGAATCACGCGAAGATAAACATAATTGATCGAATCAGAACCTAGATCTAAAATCGATGTACCGTGATCAAAGGAGTTTGGTCAATCGGTACAATAGTTGGTTTATGGTAAATTTGATTTGCCGATCAAAATCCTTAATAGGAACAATACCGCTAGGGGCGCTGCCCCTTCGAACCCCGCAGGGGGAGACCCCCTGGACCCTCCTTTTGTTTCTCGTTAAGGTAACTAGGTGCTGCGATTTCACATGATCCGGTAGAATGTGATTCTATACATATCTTGTTTTTGCACGATGTATGTGATCAATATGGCCCATATATGCATGTGATACATATATTTTATCTTGACCTGCGTGTCATGAATACGGTAACACGGTTGGAGCCAAATGTGTTGTCAATTATTGTAATGGCCTGCGTGCCAACTTGTGATGTTCCCAATACAATGTAATTTTGATTACTACCTATTAGGAGCAATATCTTGTGTTACTTCTTGGAGGACTCATCAATTGGAGAATGACTCACATGGAACATGAAGATGGAGATCATCATGGTGGATAGGTTCTATGGCGATGGAGATCACCATGAAAAAATGGGCCATACTGTGTCACATCTATATGAATGTTATTCTTATGCATTTTACTACTATGCAGCTTAGATGATAGAAGTAGAACGATCCCTCACAAAGTTTAAGTTAAACCATGCCCTCCCAACCAAACCTTGCACCATCCTATGCCTTGTGCAATCGTTGGTGGGCCTATGAAATTAGGGTGCCATGGTTTTCCTTGGTTGGATGGGTTTGTATCGGATACCTACACACATAATGGTTGGTGAGCTTGACATGTCATCTTAACAGTTAAGGACCTTGGGGCATAAAGGTTGGGCGCCGAGTTTAGACATAGAGATGTCACCCAACAACAAGAGTCATATGTGATATGATTAGCAAGAGTTGCTTACCTATTTAACTTGTCTTCTAGTAGTGATGCTAGAGCTCACTAGTCGACTTGTTAATTGTGGATCTTGAACAACTTAGTATCAATAGTCGACTTGCTATTAAATTGTTTAATACGTTTTACTCTTTCATGGTTACATGGCTTAGTTATTTGCATGTTTCTATTGTAGATCAATGGAATCGAACACTGCATCACCATTTTCTTTGCGTTCGATTCTTGACAAAGATAAACTAAATAGAACAAACTATTCGGATTGGGTCCGTAACCTGAGAATTGTTCTCAGGTATGAGAAAAAGGAAACGGTTCTGGATACCCCAATCCCCGATGAACCTGTTGATAATGCAATAGCTGCCCTTAAGAATGCCTACAAGAGAGCATGTGATGATTCTCTTGAGGTTAGTTGTCTTATGCTTGCGTGCATGGAACCTCAACTTCAAAAGAAGTTTGAGGATCAGGAAGCATATGATATGATCGTCGCGCTTAGGGACATGTTCCGAACTCAGGCCAGGACTGAGAGGTACAATGTCGCCAAGTCCTTCATGGAATGCAAGTTGGCAGAGGGAGGACGTGTAGGCTCCCATGTGATCAAAATGGTTGGTTATAGTCAGACTTTGGAAAAGCTTAGTTTTCCACTAGGCCAAGAGTTGGCTACTAATTTCATTTTGGCATCTCTTCCATCTAGCTATGGGCAGTTCATTTTGAACTACCATATGCATGGGGTGGAGAAGGGCCTTAATGAGTTATGTGGGATGCTAAAAACAGCAAAAAGTGACATGAAGAAGTGTGTAGGGCATAGCCATGTGATGGATATGCAGAACAAGCCTAGCTTCAAGAAAAAGGGTACTTCTTGGCAGAAGAAGAAGGGCAAGGCTAAGGATACGATCCCTAAGCCTGCACCCAAGCAAAAGGCTGGACCTGCAGATGACATTGAGTGTTCTTTTTTCATGAACATGGCCACTAGAAAACAAACTGCAGCAAGTACCAGGCTTCTTTGAAGAAGAGTGGAAGTAAGAGTACTTCCCACTCAGGTACGCTTGTTGTAAATGTTATGGACATTCTTCTTGCTGATTCTGATGTTAACTCTTGGGTATTTGATACCGGATCGGTTGATCATATTTGCAATTCGATGAAGGGGCTAATAAAGACTAGAGAAGTGTAGAAAGGCGAAGTGGATTTTTTCATCGGAAATAAAGCAAGGGTTACTGCATTGTTCGTTGGCATCATGCAACTTCACCTTCTGTCAGGATTTATTATGGAGTTGAATAATTGTTATTACATTCCCATTGTGGGTGGAAATATTTTATCACCTTCATATTTGATGAGGGATGGATATTCATTTGCGAGTGCAAACAATCGTTGTGTAATCTCTAAGAATGCTATGTTTATGGCTGATTCTCCCATTGTGAATGGGTTATTTATTTTAAATCTTGATGATGCATCTGTTTACAATGTTAGTGCTAAAAGGCTTCGGCCTAATGGTTTGAGTTCTACCTATTTATGGCATTGTCGTTTGGGGCATATAAGTGAAAACCGCATGAAGAAGCTCCATGGTGATGGTCTGCTAACTTCGTTTGATTTTGAATCTTACGAGACATATCAATCTTGTTTACTTGGAAAGATGACCAAGTCACCTTTTTCGAGTTTACCCGAGAGAGCGACAGACTTGTTGGAACTCATACATACTGATGTATGTGGACCAATGAGCACGACAGCCAAAGGAGGATATCACTACTTCATTACTTTCACTGATGATTTCAGTAGATATGGTTATGTCTACTTGATGAAGCATAATTCTGAAACTTTTGAAAAGTTCAAGGAGTTTCAGAGTGAGGTAGAGAATCAACGTGGCAAGAAAATAAAGAACTTGCGATCTGATCATGGAGGTGAATATTTGAGTCACGAATTTAGCAATCATCTTAAGAGTTGCGGAATTGTTCCACAGCTTATGCCTCCCGGAACATCTCAAAGAAATAGGGTCTCCGAACAGCGCACTCGAACTCTGTTCGACATGGTTCAATCGATGATGAGCTAGTCGGATTTACCATTATCATTTTGGGGTTACACGCTAGAAATGGCACCTTTCACACTTAATAGGGTACCATCTAAATCTGTAGTTAAGACACCATATCATATGTGGACTGGAAAGAATCCCAGTTTGTCTTTTCTAAAGATATGGGGTTGTGATGCATTTTTCAAGCGACTTCAGTCAGACAAGCTAACACCCAAATCGGGTAATTGCATTTTTGTGGGATATCCAAGGGAAAACTTAGGGTATTACTTCTACAACCGAGAAGAGGGCAAGGTGTTTGTCGCTCATAGTGGTGTTTCCTAGAGAAAGAGTTTCTCACAGAAGGAATGAGTGGAAGGTCGGTGCAACTTGAAGAAGTTCAAGATGAGCAAGTCGGGGATGCTTCTATGAGTGATGTTATTGTAGCAGAACAAGTTGAGGAACCCGTGGCAATAGAAGCACCACAACCACAAAGGTCGGAGAGGCTCCGCGAAACACGGGAATTATTATTGTTAGACAATGATGAGCCTGTGATGTATGCAGAAGCAATGGTGGACCCAGACTCTGAGAAATGGCTGATCGCCATGAGATTCGAGATAGAGTCCATGGGAGACAATCAAGTTTGGAACTTGGTTGACCTGCCTGATGGTTTTAAAGCCATAGAGTGCAAATGGATCTATAAGAAGAAGATAGATATGGATGGCAATGTTCACATCCATAAAGCTCGACTTGTTGCAAAAGGTTTTTGACAAGTACAAGGAGTTGACTACGACAAGACTTTATTGCCAGTAGTGATGCTTAAATATATACGGATCATTCTAGCCATTGTTGCACTTTTCAACTATAAAATATGGCAGATGGATGTCAAGACGGTTTTCCTAAATGGAATCCTAACTGAGGACTAGTATATGATGCATACCGAAGGTTTTGTCAATCCAAACAATGATGGAAAGGTATGCAAACTTCTAAAGTCTATTTATGGGCTGAATAAAGCATCTCGGAGTTGGAACATTCGATTTGATGAAGTTGTAAAGAAGTTTGGCTTCACCAAATACGAACAAGAACCTTGTGTTTACAAGAAGGAAAGTGGGAGAGAGATTGTATTTCTAATCTTATATGTAGATGACATATTGCTGATTGGAAATGACATTCCTATGCTTGAGTCTGTTAAGACCTTGTTGAAAAATAAATTTTCGATTAAGGACTTAGGAGAAGCAGCATATATTCTGGGCATCAAGATCTATAGAGATAGATCAAGGAGGATAATTGGATTAAGCCAGAGTACATACATTGACAAAGTGTTGAAACGGTTCAGCATGGAATAGGCTAAGAAGGGGTTCTTTCCCATGTCTCATGGCATTAAACTCATCAAGACTCAGTGTCCTTCGACTACTGATGAGCATGAGTGCATGAGCAGGGTTCCATACGCTTCGGCTATTGGATCCATCATGTATGCAATGACATGTACTCGCCCAGATGTTTCCTATGCTCTAAGTGTTACGAGCAGATACCAGGCTGATCCATGTGAAGGACACTGGATAGCATTAAATAATATCCTTAAGTACTTGAAAAGGACGAAAGATGTGTTCCTAGTTTATCGAGGTGAGGATGAACTTAGTGTAAGGGGTTACACATATGCGAGTTACCTCAATGACTCAGATGACTCCATATCACAATATGGTTATGTGTTTGTCATGAATGGTGGTTTAGTGAGTTGGAAAAGTTTCAAGCAAGATACTGTGGCCTCCTCTTCAACATAAGCTGAAAATATTGCCGCCTCAGAGATTGCAAAGGAAGCTATTTGGATTAGGAATTTCCTGATCGCTCTTGGTGTGGTTCAGGGCACGTCCAATCCCATGGACATTTATTGTGACAACAATGCTGCTATTGCACAAGCCAATGAGCCTAGATAGCCCAAGAAGGACAAACTTTTTCGCATGCGTTACCATCGGATTCATGAGTTCATTGAGGATGGTAGTGTCATGATGTGCAAAATACATATAGACTCAAATGTTGATGACCCATTTACAAAGCCACTCCCGCAGCCTACATGAGGGGCACGCAAGAGCAATAAGTATTAGATAAAATCTAGATTGACTCTAGTGCAAGAGGGAGACTGAAGGAAATATGCCTTAGAGGAAATCATAGAGATGATTATATTTCTTGTCTATCCATGAGTTATTGTATTGTTCCTTGAATATCCATATCAGGCAACTTGTAATGATTGGCAATTATGTGAATTGTTTGTGAAACTCTTTACTTGTATATTTATCGAATAGTTGTCCCTAGTCAGAGTTCATATGAGGACACACACGAATATTAGACTAGCACATCGATTGGTTGATGACTATGTTTCGCAAGTCATAGACATGGAGATGTCAAACCAAAGATGTGGACACATGTTATGAACATGGGGTTGGACTGACCCAACTTCAGACTGGTAATTAGACTTGCAGCTCTCTCTACACATCGTGTATGTTTTGTCTTTAGACCTAAGATTGTCGGATGTACTCGAGATGTGGATCAACCTACTTTGGGGATATCAGATATTGCTCCGTAACTGGGTAGTTATAAAGGTAGCTTTCGGGTTTGTCCTGAAGCATGCTACAAGACATTGGTCAATCAAGATGGGATTTGCCCCTCTCTAATTGAGAGAGATATCTCTGGGCCCCTCAAGTGATGGGATCCAGAAATGCATTGTAACTACCTCGGTGAATTACGCTCTTAGTTACAAGCCTGGATGAGCGGAAATGGTTAAAATAGTACGGTGGGGCTAAATGCCACTCACAGGTAGACCTTTCGGCCGTCCTAACCATTTCCAAACATCGGGACAAGAACGAGCGCGAATCGGCAATGAAGGGATCAACTACATACACAAATGAGTATGTATGCAAGCCACCATACAACAGTCCTCAGAGCCATTCCATCTAAAAGAAATAGAAATATTGCAACGCCATACGGCAAGATCCAAATATCCTAGATAGATATAATAGTTTAGGATACCTCCTCATACATCAAACATCGAGTATCGGTGAGCGAAAACAAGATCCGAGTACGGATAAGAAGCAAATCGGCATAAGATGCCCCATAAATAAACACATCCCGCCCACAGATCTCACGGATCCCCGTTCCCGGAATCTCTGCGCCGAGTGATCGTTGCCCTCATCGTTCGTCTCCTCCACCCAGTATCCATCTTGCGAGTTTACCTGTTCATCTGAATCAAACAATTTATCGTGTGAGACCCTAGGGGTACTCAGCAAGTCTTTATGCCTCTAAAGGGGACACAACCTGGGGTGACTCAATTGCAGCAAAAGATAATACCTAACAATTCTAGGGATACTCGCTAACCATCCGCCTAACCAAAGATAGACGGATGTCCGTGAATTAATAACAACAGTTATAACAGTAATATTAACAGATCCATCCTGGGGTACTTTAGTTATACTTGTCTATGATCGAGAAACTATGCTCCAAGTCGTCCATAACCGCGGACATGGCTTTCAGAAAGATTTACCCTGCAGGGGTGCACAAATAGCAACACACACTCGATCAACCTCGGAAAAACCAAATCAAAACCCAACGAGGCATTCACGACAAAGCGATCACAGGATTCAGAAATATTTCAGGGGGCCACCCCACTAAGCTACCATAACGAAGTTGGCGGCTCAAACGGACCTGGGGTTTGTGTGGGCGGTAAACGACTGGGAACCCGAAAATGTGACTGGGCTTGTCGATACAGCGAAAACGTGTCACGGTCCTAAACAGTACAGGTGCTCCACGCACAATCTTAAATAAAGCAGTAAAGCATGGCATAAGTACAGGATAGTAATAAAGCCCCAAACTACTTTGTGGCTCCAAGAAATAAGAATGAATCAAGCTCTGGCTCAGGGGGGTTCATAAGCCTCCCGGATGTGGATAGCGCGAATATTCAAGGAACAGGAATCAAGTACTCGGGGTCCTACGGGACACAAGTGAGCATGAAGAACCAAATAGCAGATATTGCTCACCGGTGCCACTTTCATTAGTTATCCCATTACCACTCAGGTTAAGTTGTTTTGGTACCTCGTTATCCATCAGACACTCACATACCCTACACATGCTGTTCTACGACCCGCATGGCTCAAACAACTCCTGTAGTAATGGCTCATGGGATGGAGGAACAAGCTTCGGTGGGGTTTAAAAGTAAAGGCTATGCAGTACTTGGGATTCAGTTTAATGCAATCGCGACGCAATGATGCAAGAATAAGATAGAGGCAATAGGTACTATATGTATGCAAGCATGTGGTAGTGCTTGCCTGGCAGCTCAGTTGAAGCGAGGGACGGATCTGGGTAGTGCTCCTGGGTTTCTTGATATATCCCCTGCTCAGCGTCTATTCGAAGAAGAATCAAACAAACAAGGGCCAACATAATTAGAGTGCACAAGCATATGAATTAAAATGCGACAAGCAAACAATCATGCCATGATGAATGATGCACAATTTGCATGGCAATAAAGTAGCATGGCATGGGTGAGGTGTGGAATACAAGAATAAAGCATTTTATGGAGTTTTAGTCACCTTTTATCCTCAAATAAGTTGCTGTATACTTTTATATTTATATGATGCATGCTGCAATTCAGAACATGGAATGCATAGATAGAATGGGCTCGTCGCGCTGATCGATTTAGACATATTATTTGTCAAATTTGGAGTTATAAAACAAAAGTTATTAATTAATTAAGGAAAAGGGCATTTTATTGTAATTTTAATTATCTCGAAAATTTTAAGTGCCCAAACAATATTTTGAATGGCATATTTGAAAACCTCACATTTTTCTGATTTCAAAACATATATCACATGTTTAATTTGGAATAATATTTTAAAAGTTATTTAAAAAAAGATTTGAATTTGAATTTAAAACATTTCCTGAAAAATTTAAAACAAAACAGAAATCCAGAAAACTTTTGTCACCCGGCCTAGTGCTAGCCAGAGCCACCGACAAGTGGGCCAACTGCTGACTGGGCGACATCATAGAGATATCATTCTCACTGTGCTTATTTCTAGCCACTTTGTCGACGGTGGGCCAGCAACTGGAGGCCCACGTGACAAGTGAACGCGGAGGCCCAGCAGGTGGGCCAGAGTGGGAGCGCGGGTTACGGTCTATAAAAATTGCGGGGCGTTTTTGTAAAGTGACAGAGAGACTGACTGGTGGGGCTCGGTGTACCGCGGGTTGAGGCGAAAAATAAAAAGGAGGGGCTAACTGCAAACGGCCACCGGCCGTCATCATTTTCTCTCGCTCATGACGAGAAAATGGCGCGCGGCACGGGGCGGGGAATCGAACCCAGGTCGCGGGCGTGCGCGCTGAGGGGGCTGACCAGCGCGGCGGATCAAGGGGAGTTGACAGGAGGGTGGTTGGGGCCTAGGTAAGGCTCTGTGCGGCGCAGGAACCTTGCAGGCAACAGCGAGCGGCGGCACACAGAAGGCGTTCGACGAAAAGAGCGGCGGCGCTAGACGGTGACGGCGAAGCGGAGGATGTCAGGACGGTCGAGGGGCTCACCGCGGGTTGGTTGGTGTGGTCAGATCAGGGAGTGGCGCAGAGGATCGTCGGGGAGGCTGGCGGCCGGCGATTAGGGTTTTGCCGCGGACGCGTCGGCGTGCAGCGGGTACAGGCCTCCTCCTCCTCGCTGCTGTGTACGGGGGCGACGCAGGGGCCTCACGGTCTTCCTCGACAACCAGAGCACCGCGCCCGCCGCCTGTTTCGAGAGGTGGTCGTCGACACCGGCGTGGTGGCCGACGAGGTGGATGTGGGGTAGAAGGGGGAGGAAGAGGAGGAAGGGCATGGCTCTGGGGGATCTGTGGTCGGTACGGAAGAGAGGGAGGGTGGAGATAAGGCGAGGGAGAGCGGGGTGCCGTGGGGGAGTGGGTTAGGGATAAAGGTGGCTTCGGCCACCTTTTCCTCCTCTCCTTCACGTGCGCGAGCTGGGGCTCGGCATGGGCAGGCACGGGAGCATGGCAGGTGGGCCAGGGGAGGCAAGGCGGGGCAGACTCGGGCTGGTGGGGTCGCAAGGCAGGGAGAGAGGGAGAGGGAGGCTCGGTTAGAGCTAGGGTTAGAGGGAGGGGTAGCTCGGTTAGGGCTTTAGAGATGGGGTAGGCTTCGGCCTGGGGTAGGGTTAGGGCTGGTGGGGCCTTGCTGGCCGAGAGAGAGAGGAGGAGTAGCCTCGGCAGCAAGAGAGAGAGGTGAGGTAAGGTTTCGAAGAGCAAAGAGAGAGAGAGAGAGAGAGAGAGAGAGAGAGAGAGAGAGAGAGACATGGTGGTAGGGTCTTAAGCAAGATCAAGCAAAAGGAGTGGTAGAGCGAGGGATGGTGGTGAGGTTGTTTAGGGTTTTACATCCTCACATGAGCAAGCAAGGAGGGTATGGTAAGGAGAGGTAGAGGAGGGTGTGATTGAGGTATAGGGTTTAACATGCCCAAAACTAGATCAAGCTATAAAAGGTGTTGAGATGGAGATGGTGAGGTGATGAAAGAAGAAGGTGTGATCAACAAGAGATCAAGAACACATAGGATGATAACACAAGACAAGACCCACTTTAAAACAAAGGCAAAACTCAAAGGAGAAGAGATGGTGGAGCTTTGCATGGCCCATGCATGTATTTAATGCCATGTATTAATCTTGTGAAAACAAAATAAAATCTCATGGCATTTATTTATGTGCATCCTCAAAAGATGGAATAAGGCCAAGCTAAGGATTGAAGGAATGTTCCATGTGGAGTGAATGGAGATAACCATATTTGAATATATTTTGGACATGCTAGTGTGTATATTCCACTATGTGCATATAATCCTCAAAATATTCCAACATGAACAACCTTCCCATATCATTCCATATGGAAGCAGGTAGAATGGAAAAGGGTCCAGTCCAAACAACATGAGCTAGAGATAAACCCAAATAGAATGCAATGCTCACATATGGTGGAATGGTGGAATGATGGGGTGGTGACAAGAAAGGTGGTGGAGTCAAAAAGAGATGCCCCCAACTCAACTTGGGCATTTAAACAATATATCAATAACCAAATACAATATCAAGAGGCAAATACAATTTACAATGCATATGAGAGAAGAACCAAAACAAAAAGGGTTTTATATGATGCTCAAATGCAAGGTGGCATGATGACATGAGCATGATATAATTATGATGCAACAATTATATATAGGAAGTAGCATTTATCTTACTAGACCAAGTAGCATTACAATTGTTAGACAATTGGGGTGCTACAACTCTCCCCCACTAAACAAGAATCTCGCCCCGAGATTCCTAGGAAAAGGAAAACAACACAAGGAGAGGCGGGTGTTCGAACAAAGGTGACCCTCACGTTCCCAAGTTGATGAACCATGGAATGGTGCGACCACTACACCTTGCAAAACTTGCTAGACTTGTTGCGAGTCTTGCGTTTTGCTTGAGAAACAACGGTTAGAATAGTTGAAGGATTGTCGTGAGACAAGAAGGATAGGATGGACATAGCTCCGGTTTTCTCAAGAAACATGATAAGAGAATAGAACCACTTGTGAACGAAAGGACAAGATGATGTATCATGGATAAAGAAAGACACATCATTAAGATTAAAGATTTATCGATACTAGAGAGGATGAATCTTTATCTCGCCGGAAGAAAAAGAGCTAGATTGGAGAGGTTTGAACCACTATGACAATAGCATCGTATCTTCTCTCGGATTTGAGAAATGAAGTACGGAAACAATATTTCCTTCAAACAATAGAGTCCCTTGATATCAACAGAAAGATTTAGTTAGACATCGTCGGATTAGATTCTTCTTGTGCCGGTAAGACCCCAAAGGATCACGCAATTGAGGTGCGCGGATATAACTTCTAGAGACGGATGTGAAGCCAGATCATGGTGGAGTCCCGAGAAGCAAAGAATATGGAGGATCTGGAGTTTATTGTAGAGATACTTATTGCTTTCTTTAGCCTTGAGGCTAACGCATAATAGATTCTTGGTAAGGCCGATGGCCTCAACCATAATTGGCTTTACCACAGAAAAAGAATTGATGAAACAAAGAGAGAAATAGTTTCCTTTCATCTTGTTTGGGGATGTCGAGCATCGGTCGAATGAAGAGGACAGAAAAGAGTTTGCGTCTGTTTCCACCAGATAATTGAAGATTTTGCTCCATCTAGAATAGACAGACCACCACAAGAGATTATTGATTACTTTCTTCGAGAGAGCACTCCGGAAAACAAGGACGGAAGTAAAAGTATCAAGGGATAAAGGCCACTTCTAACTTCCGTGGAATGAGTGAAATCACATTAATTCACCAATTCAATGTACAAGAGCGAATGATAAGAGTAGTGGTATGGTAGCTACTCCATACCGCACTCAAAGCATTACTCCGCACATGAATAAGAAAACCATGCAACCCAACTACCGAAACAGACTGAAGGTATTGACAAAAACTCATGGGACTACGCTAGAAAACAAGGATAGATGCAAACGATTTGCCGGATTCACAGATAGATAATGATGATGATGTTGTCGTCATGTCGGAAATACCAAGCCCCCGGAAAGATATGAAGGAAGCTTACGGAGACAACTGCAAGATTCCAGAGACAAAGAAAAAGATAGCACCCCTTGAACATAAGGATTACAAAAGATCTGAAAAATCTTCATGGCCTCCGGTGGATTGAGCATAGATGATAGAACGAGAGGGTTTCAAAAGATCACTTGACGAGACTGAGGTGAAAGAACTCCATGTTCTTCTTGAAATGATTGAGAGAGATTTAGCAGTTTTGAGGAAATCTACGGCGGAACGACGATGATAACTCGCCAACAAGGAAAACTCCGGGTTCGATTGAAGATGGAAGATGGAATTAACAATGAACTTGCTGATTCCAGAATTGAAGCGATCTATTTAGCAGAAGGACGTGGCCGAGATAGGTGAGTTCAAAAAGTCAGAATTCTCACTTTGAGACTTTGCACACAGGCAGTGCTCACGAAGCTTGAGAGAAAGAGACACAGATGATCTTCCAAGTCCTTCCATTGATATCGAATAGGCAAGCATATTATCAACATATACCCCCATGGCTTAACAGGATATTCCTAGAATATCAAGTTCAAGAGGCGGGAGAAACAAACAAATGCTCGAAACACTTTCTGAGCTCAACGCTCTTAGAAAGATCAATATTAAGAGCACGGGTTAGTGTTGAAGAAGATGCACTGGAAGAATAGATTATCTGGTCCTTCGGAAGAAAAAGAGGTTTCACCTGGTTCACATTGTCGATCGGATCACCGGTTACAAAGATAAAGAGATCTTGGATAAGAACCGATGATAGCTCATACCTTAAGCAAAGCTATCAGAGACGAAAAGATGCAATTCCCTCGTCTCAAAGAGAATTTTTTGCAGATATGGAGTTCAAAAAGATGTGCAGCATGATGGACAGATGATAGACCGCCGTAGTGCCTTGAGAAACTCCGGATCGCCAAAGATGCTTGAATATGCATAGATATAATCACGGTGTACTCAAAATCATAGGAGATAACCGTCACCATTTGGAGGATAGTGTTGATAGCATTTTCCATATTCCACTCATGATAAGTGTCCTATAGCTATGCTGAGAACCAAATTACAATCACCAGCATCGGATCGACACATGTTATATAATTAGCCCAAGAGAATTGGAGATGAAAAGAAACTCTAGGATTAAGCGCCGGTGACAAAAGAATGAGTTAGCATGGACATGCTGATAAAAGGGAGATAGCTAATGTTTCACACACGACTAGAAAGGAGTGTGGAAACACAGATGTATCAAAGAAAAAAATTTCCGCATTTTTCGGCATTAAAATACCAATAGATGCGCAAAATCACTTATCAGGTAGAGATTAGCAACTCCACATTCTGTGAAAGCATGCTAGAAGGAAGAACACCCTTAAGAAGAGGGCACCGGTTAACAAGGAGTCAGATAGATCGCGCCGGTTTTCAAAAGCCTGTCAGTATGGAATGTACCAACAGTTGATAACCAAAGGCAGATTGTGATAACAAATTGGATGCAACAGATAGACAAGGAATTACACACACACACACACACTTTCTATGGTACTACGGAAACCCAGAACACGTGAATCCTAGTTTGAATTTTAAGAAGAGGATTGAAAACGTTACACTTCCTTACTAGAAAAAGGTGGGTGGGTGGGTAAGAAGAAAAGTGGAAGCAGTCCTAGTCTCGCGTTTTGTTTTGTTTTTCCCTAGTATACATAGCTACCAAAAATATTTGCTAGACTGACAACGACCATTTGGCTGAGACCCTGAAGGGCAGGATGGCTCTGATACCAATTGTAACTACCTCGGTGAATTACGCTCTTAGTTACAAGCCTGAATGAGCGGAAATGGTTAAAATAGTACGGTGGGGCTAAATGCCACTCACAGGTAGACCTTTCGGCCGTCCTAACCATTTCCAAACATCGGGACAAGAACGAGCGGCGTAATCGGAAGGCGAAGGGATCAACTACATACACAAATAAATATGTATGCAAGCCACCATACAACAGTCCTCAGAGCCATTCCATCTAAAAGAAATAGAAATATTGCAACGCCATACGGCAAGATCCAAATATCCTAGATAGATATAATAGTTTAGGATACCTCCTCATACATCAAACATCAGAGTATCAGGCGGAAGCAGAAAACAAGATCCGAGTACGGATAAGAAGCAAATCGGCATAAGATGCCCCATAAATAAACACATCCCGCCCACAGATCTCACGGATCCCCGTTCCCGGAATCTCTGCGCCGAGTGATTGTTGCCCTCATCGTTCGTCTCCTCCACCCAGTATCCATCTTGCGAGTTTACCTGTTCATCTGAATCAAACAATTTATCGTGTGAGACCCTAGGGGTACTCATCAAGTCTTTATGCCTCTAAAGGGGACACAACCTGGGGTGACGCAATTGCAGCAAAAGATAATACCTAACAATTCTAGGGATACTCGCTAACCATCCGCCTAACCAAAGATAGACGGATGTCCGTGAATTAATAACAACATTTATAACAGTAATATTAACAGATCCATCCTCCTCCTCGCTTACCAACGAGGAAGCGGACGAACAGCCCCCCATCCGTTGGCAGTTTTATTATCCATTCCATGAGTGTTGCACTATTTACTAGGCAGGTACTTAGTCAAATTAAAAGCGGTACTTTAGTTATACTTGTCTATGATCGAGAAACTGTGCTCCAAGTCGTCCATAACCGCGGACACGGCTTTCAGAAAGATTTACCGCGAGGGTGCACAAATAGCAACACACACTCGATCAACCTCGTAAAAACCAAATCAAAACCCAACGAGGCATTCACGACAAAGCGATCACAGGATTCAGAAATATTTCAGGGGGCCACCCCACTAAGCTACCCACAACGAAGTTGGCCGGCTCCGAAACGGACCCAGGGTTTGTGTGGACGGCGGTAAACGACTGGGAACCCGAAAATGTGACTGGGCTTGTCGATACAGCGAAAACGTGTCACGGTCCTAAATAGTACAGGTGCTCCACGCACAATCTTAAATAAAGCAGTAAAGCATGGCATAAGTACAGGATAGTAATAAAGCCCCAAACTACTTTGTGGTCCCAAGAAATAAGAATGAATCAAGCTCTGGCTCAGGGGGTTCATAAGCCTCCCGGATGTGGATAGCGCGAATATTCAAGGAACAGGAATCAAGTACTCGGGGTCCTACGGGACACAAGTGAGCATGAAGAACCAAATAGCAGATATTGCTCACCGGTGCCACTTTCATTAGTTATCCCATTACCACTCAGGTTAAGTTGTTTAGGTACCTCGTTATCCATCAGACACTCACATACCCTACACATGCTGTTCTATGACCCGCATGGCTCAAACAACTCCTGTAGTAATGGCTCATGGGATGGAGGAACAAGCTTCGGTAGGGTTTAAAAGTAAAGGCTATGCAGTACTTGAGATTCAGTTTAATGCAATCGCGGCTCAATGATGCAAGAATAAGATAGAGGCAATAGGTACTATATGTATGCAAGCATGTGGTAGTGCTTGCCTGGCAGCTCAGTTGAAGCGAGGGACGGATCTGGGTAGTGCTCCTGGGTTTCTTGATATATCCCCTGCTCAGCGTCTATTCGAAGAAGAATCAAACAAACAAGGGCCAACATAATTAGAGTGCACAAGCATATGAATTAAAATGCGACAAGCAAACAATCATGCCATGATGAATGATGCACAATTTGCATGGCAATAAAGTAGCATGGCATGGGTGAGGTGTGAAATACAAGAATAAAGCATTTTATGGAGTTTTAGTCACCTTTTATCCTCAAATAAGTTGCTGTATACTTTTATATTTATATGATGCATGCTGCAATTCAGAACATGGAATGCATAGATAGAACGGGCTCGTCGCGCTGATCGATTTAGACATATTATTTGTCAAATTTGGAGTTATAAAACAAAAGTTATTAATTAATTAAGGAAAAGGGCATTTTATTGTAATTTTAATTATCTCGAAAATTTTAAGTGCCCAAACAATATTTTGAATGGCATATTTGAAAACCTCACATTTTTCTAATTTCAAAACATATATCACATGTTTAATTTGGAATAATATTTTAAAAGTTATTTAAAAACAGATTTGAATTTGAATTTAAAACATTTCCTGGAAAATTTAAAACAAAACAGAAATCCAGAAAACTTTTGTGCTAGCGAGCCGAGCCAGAGCCAAGTGGGCTGGCCACTGGGCGACAACTGCCTGAGAGATCTTCTTCACCGCAGCTATTTCTAGCCACTGCGACTGACGGATGGGCTGGGATCGAGGCCCACGTGACGTGAGCGAGCAGCGGAGGCCAGCAGTGGGGGCCAGAGCGGGAGCACGGGTTACGGTCTATAAAAATTGCGGGGCGTTTTTGTAAAGTGATAGAGAGACTGACTGGTGGGGCTCGGTGTACCGTGGGTTGAGGCGAAAAATAAAAAGGAGGGGCTAACTGCAAACGGCCACCGGCCCGTACTGTTCTTCGTCTCCGCGGTCTGACGAGAAAACGGCACGCGGCGCGGGGCGGGGAATCGAACCCAGGTCGCGGGCGTGCGCGCTGAGGGGGCTGACCAGCGCGGCGGATCAAGGGGAATTGACAGGAGGGTGGTTGGGGCCTAGGTAAGGCTCAGGTGAGCAGAACCTTGCGAGCAACAGTGGCGGCACACATAAGGCGTTCGAAAAAAAAGCGGCGGCTAGACGGTGGCTGACGGAGGATGTCAGGACGGTCGAGGGGCTCACTGCGGGTTGGTTGGTGTGGTCAGATCAGGGAGTGGCGCAGAGGATCGTCGGGGAGGCTAGCGGCCGGCGATTAGGGTTTTGCCGCGGACGCGTCGGCGTGCAGCGGGTACAGGCCTCCTCCTCCTCGCTGCTGTGTACGGGGCGACGCAGGGGCCTCACGGTCTTCCTCGACAACCATAGCACCACGCCCGCCGCCTGTTTCGAGAGGTGGTCGTCGACACCGGCGTGGTGGCCGACGAGGTGGATGTGGGGTAGAAGGGGGAGGAAGAGGAGGAAGGGCATGGCTCTGGGGGATCTGTGGTCGGTACGGAAGAGAGGGAGGGTGGAGATAAGGCGAGGGAGAGCAGGGTGCCGTGGGGGAGTGGGTTAGGGATAAAGGTGGCTTCAGCCACCTTTTCCTCCTCCCTTCACGTGCGCGAGCTGGGGCTCGGCCTGGGCAGGCACGAGAGCATGCAGGTGGGCCAGGGGAGGCAAGGCAGGCGGACGGGCTGGTGGGGTCGCACGGCAGGGAGAGAGGGAGAGGGAGGCTCGGTTAGAGCTAGGGTTAGAGGGAGGGGTAGCTCGGTTAGGGCTTTAGAGATGGGGTAGGCTTCGGCCTGGGGTAGGGTTAGGGCTGGTGGGGCCTTGCTGGCCGAGAGAGAGAGGAGGAGTAGAGAGAGAGAGGTGAGGTTCAAGAGCAAAGAGAGAGAGAGAGAGAGAGAGAGAGAGAGAGAGAGAGAGAGAGAGAGATGGTGGTAGGGTCTTAAGCAAGATCAAGCAAAAGGAGTGGTAGAGCGAGGGATGGTGGTGAGGTTGTTTAGGGTATTACATCCTCACATGAGCAAGCAAGGAGGGGATGGTAAGGAGAGGTAGAGGAGGGTGTGATTGAGGTATAGGGTTTAACATGCCCAAAACTAGATCAAGCTAGAAAAGGTGTTGAGATGGAGATGGTGAGGTGATGAAAGAAGAAGGTGTGATCAACAAGAGATCAAGAACACATAGGATGATAACACAAGACAAGACCCACTTTAAAACAAAGGCAAAACTCAAAGGAGAAGAGATGGTGGAGCTTTGCATGGCCCATGCATGTATTTAATGTCATGTATTAATCTTGTGAAAACAAAATAAAATCTCATGGCATTTATTTATGTGCATCCTCAAAAGATGGAATAAGGCCAAGCTAAGGATTGAAGGAATGTTCCATGTGGAGTGAATGGAGATAACCATATTTGAATATATTTTGGACATGCTAGTGTGTATATTCCACTATGTGCATATATTCCTCAAAATATTCCAACATGAACAACCTTCCCATATCATTCCATATGGAAGCAGGTAGAATGGAAAAGGGTCCAATCCAAACAACATGAGCTAGAGATAAACCCAAATAGAATGCAATGCTCACATATGGTGGAATGGTGGAATGATGGGGTGGTGACAAGAAAGGTGGTGGAGTCAAAAAGAGATGCCCCCAACTCAACTTGGGCATTTAAACGATATATCAATAACCAAATACAATATCAAGAGGCAAAT
This sequence comes from Avena insularis, assembly GCA_023614405.1. NCBI lineage: Eukaryota > Viridiplantae > Streptophyta > Magnoliopsida > Poales > Poaceae > Avena > Avena insularis. Next base: position 85,396,662 of record CM042685.1, on the reverse strand, counting down.
ACAATTTACAATGCATATGAGAGAAGAACCAAAACAAAAAGGGTTTTATATGATGCTCAAATGCAAGGTGGCATGATGACATGAGCATGATATAATTATGATGCAACAATTATATATAGGAAGTAGCATTTATCTTACTAGACCAAGTAGCATTACAATTGTTAGACAATTGGGGTGCTACATGCATGGCCGTGCAACATAAGGTTAAGAGTTAACCTAGTAAAGGTATTCTGAATCGCAGTATCGAGAAAGAGAGGTCAGCTTGGAGCTAGATCAAATATCATGAGGCAAAGGGAAATACATGTACTAAACCTTGTGATGGTTCGTCCAAATGATCTTTCTATGCATTTAGGAGTTGGCACGTATTGCTAGAGGCTGCTACCAACTATTGAGAGAATAAGTGTATTTGTGTCATGTCTATACGTATATGAACCTATAGGGTCACACACTTAAGGGGATGGAAGCCTAATGAGGATTGGATCCGAATTACACCGGGCTTAGGCTACTAATGGGCTGCTAATGTAGAAGCCCACTAAGGACGCCTATATAAGAGAGGGTGGGGCGAGCTGACAAGGGTTGATCATTCCACACAGCTGCCACTCCTCACGCCTATGTTGCATGCGCGGACCTAGCAGTCCGGCGTTTGACGCTTACACCACGCACTCGTGGATACCTCGGAGCTGCTGCATCTGTACCACTTGGACGAGCCGCGCAAGGGGAGATACTCATGGGACAAGGATGAGGTGGAGACGTAGAACATCTACACTGCCCCGACTTGCGTCATCAAGTTCCGCAACTGCGCGTCTAGTGGTAATCCGGAGATCTATGGCAACAGTAATCCTGGTTTATGCGGTAGAATTTTTTATCTACGCTAGTGTATTGTACCCGTATCCCTTTGGATTATTTCACCCTATGTCCTCTGTTGGCCCCGGTCACTGTACTTTTTCTCAATAAACTGTTTGAGCTTTTGTACCTAAGGATCGACCACTTCTATATGTTGTATCACGACTAGGTTTGCTCCATCAAAGTCTGCGCTTCGACCATCAAAGTCCACATGCATCATGCGGCAACCCTCTCGGTGACCCAATCCATCGAGTCTTCCAATGTGCCTATTGATTGAAAGACCGACAGGGTTCTCGATGTCTAGATAATTCGTGTATAAAAAGACGCACTCTTCAGCTAGAAATCCCTTGGCTTTGCTTTCATCTGGATGGGACCTGTTGCGGACGTTTGATGTCCATTCATCCTTTCGAACGGCATCATGCTATGGAGGAACATCAGCCCGAGTTGGATGATATCCTCCATGTTATGGACAAGCAGATGCACCATAATGTCAAATAATGCACGCGGTAAGTAGATCTCGAGCTCGCATAGTATCACCTCGATCTCCTCTTGTATCCTGCCGAGTTGATTCACACCAATCGAATTTCGAGAGATGATGTCTAAAAACTTGTAGAGCCCAAATAACGGACATGCTCATCCATTATCCCTCGTAGTGCAACCTAAAGTATCTGCATCATCAGAATGGCACAGCCATGGGATTTCATCCCACTGAACCTTTGCTTCGCCTCATCTAGGTATCTTCTTATCTTCCCACATAGACATAGGGAAATTTGACTCCTAGGAGGCACTTGAAGAATTGTTTCATCTCATCCTGGCTTAGAGTGAAGTATGAAGGGGACATTAATATTTGTTCTTCTTGACCTTTTTACCCTTTCGATGACCTTGTGTCACCTCCAACTCATCATTGTCATCATCCTGATCATCAGGAGTAGTGCGTCCTCTATGAAGATCCTTACTTTCGGACCATCTTTCGTCCTATCCGGCATGTTAATCAGGGCGGCGACAAGATTCTCACACATGTTCTTCATGATATGCATGATTTTAAGGCTATGAGGAGTGCGGAGGAGCTTCTAGTATGGCAACTCGGATCTCGGATTTTGGATTTCGCATCAAATAGATCTCCACATTTTCTCCATGGATTGTTCTTGCGAAGCAACCTTCGATGCCCCATGAACACGATTTTTGAAGACCCGAGATCTTTCTCTAGTTGGAGATACGTTGTGTTATCCATGCACCTAACGCATGCGAAGAATCCTTGGATCACTTGCCCCGAGAAATATCCGTAACCGGGATAGTCTTGCACCGTAGTCACAAACATGGCTCTCATAGTGAAATAATCTTGTGCCACGGCATCATCTATATTGGCTCCCATAATATGGATAGCTCCTCTTTCAATAGGACGAGATACAGATTAATGTCGGTACCAGGTTTTTCGGTCCTTGAATTAGCATAATCATTTGTATGTACTTCTTCTTCATGCACAACCAGGGAGGGAGGTTGTACATCCGTACAAACATGGGCCATGTGATATGCATGCTTCTCTGTCTACCGAATGGATAGAGTCCATCGGTGCTTGCACCTAGCCTGACATTCCTTGAATCCCCCCGACCCCCAGAATTATGGGAATTTGAGGTCCAATGCTTTCCACTGGATAGCATCTGGAGGGTGCATCATCATTTTGTTCTTTCCTGGATCATTATCTTCTAGCTTATTTCTTCCCGCATGCTAGCGCATGAGATTTTCTTCCTTAGGGTCTGCAAAATACCGCTACAGACGAGGAGTGATGGGAAAGTACCATATTACTTTTCGAGGAGCTATCTTCCCTTTCTTGTATCGACTGATGTTGCACACCGGACATTTGGTTCTCTCCACGTCCTCGCCCCCATAAATGATGCAATCACTGATGCAGACGTGGTATCTAACGTGCGGTAGATCGAGAGGACATATGATTTTTTGTCTGCCTCGATAATAGTTGGACACGTGTTCGCCTTCGAAAGACAATTATACCAGAATGCCATCATATCATTGAAGCTTGTGTTGGTCTATTTATTTTTTTCCTGCATCTCCATAGCCTTGAGCGTTACATTCGAGAGGGTATCATCGGGCTTGCATCCTTCATACAATGGAGTGACCATGTTTTTATAAAGTTGCGCAAGCTTGGCTTTCTCTCTAGCAACAGCTCTTGTGTTACACGTCTGTTTGAGTAGAAGTTATAAACATAAGGGTTATGTACCCATCCTAGCAATGGTCCATCTGCTCCAAAGTTTAGCTCTTCATGATCATCCTGGTATGCTTCGTCATCTTGATCTTGATGACCGACATATCCTTCATCATGTCCGTTATTATCCTGTTGCACTTCCTCGTTTCCTTCCTTGACGTCATCATCATCACTTATCCACCAAGTGTAGACTATGAAACCCCCTGGATCAGGGCTAAACAAATCCCAGACCTCCGTCTGACATAAGTTTAACCTTGAGCTCGAGTATATCTAGTGAAGAACCGATAACACAATAGGTACCCTAGGACACTAAATTTATTATAGCAAGCTCATAACTGAGCAAAGAACCAAATTATTACAATGAGAGGTCACTGGCCACAAGCATCCTTAGGAACCAAGGCCACGCTTACCTACCTGTTATGAATGCACCTCCTTCACCACCTTCGAGAATATGCAGAATGCATGTCGAATGGAATGCTCGAACTATGTGACTCATGGAATCTACTATGAGAGTTAGTCAATCGAGGGTTTCCCAAGCCTCGTGTGGTTGTACTCTCGTCTCCATTCTAAAGGCAAGAACTCGGTTCCTAGTGGTGGCGAGCATGGGACTACAAAAACCACATCCCACTGTGGCCTCCTATACAAGCCTTATCCTATTTAACTTTTACCATTGATCTCATCTCAAAAATATATCTCGATATCCTATCATACTAGATTATTTGCATCTGAAACATCATCTGGATGAACCAGACTCAAAAAGTATGCATGGCTAAGCAGGACACAGATGTAAGCTCTAGCAGTGCACACAAGCCAAACCTAGTTATGCTAGGAGCATTGGATTAAGTAATATAAGCTCAAAGGGAGTAATGAAACATATAGTGAAAGGGCATGTATTACCCCATGTGTGGTTTTGGTAATTAATGACAATCTCTATGCACTAATGTGTAAATTGAGTTTCACTTGTAGGTTTGTCCATTGGCATCGCTTGGGCCATGTGTTGGTCTCAAGGTTGGAAGATGAAGAAATGTCCAAGGGCTTTGTGGACATTGGAATCATGAAGAAAGAAGGAGCTTGTAGGTTGATCAAGACATGTGCAAAGAGTTGCATCAAGATGGATCAACCTCAAGTAGGGATGAAGAAGGGCGAGCTCAAGATGCGCCATCTCTAGAAGATCTCATGCTTGAAGCTTGCCATCCTCGTGCTCATGGAATAATGAAGACAAGTTCAAAGAAGAGGTTTCCCCATGGAGTATGGGGGATCAATTTGCAAGTCTTCATCTTCATCAAGCAAGAGCATCCAAGAAAGGTGTTCCCACTATAGAAGAACAAGACGGTCTACATCAAATTCAAGTGGGATGCTCAAGGCAAAGGTATGTTCTTGATAGGGCTTTTCTTTTGCCGGTCTCGTACTGTTAGTTTGGAGACCGGGTTTAGGATAGATAGCCGTACTATCAAGAGGGGCTCTCAAGCGGGTGTCTTGTCTGCATCGTTCGGAGAAATCTCAAACCTTTGCATTCATAGCATCATCTTTCTTGGTTGTTATTTGGTTCTTGTCCATGAGAGGTGCTAGAGCTTGTGGTCATCATCTTAACAAGCTCTAGTTCATCATCTAAGGATTTCAATTGCATATCTTATTGCGGTTTTTGATCTTGCGAGTTTTCCGGCTCCACGCCTTGGGGGATACTTTTTGTTGGATTCTATTCGTCGTTATCTTTCCAACAAAATTGGTTTCATCCCGCTTGGAGTTCGGATGCAAAAGTTATTGCATTTCTGGTTTTCTGGTTATTGGAAATTCCCTCACCGGAAGTTCCGGCTTCCCACCGGAAGTTCCGCTAGGGCATCTTTGCCACCGAAAGTTCCGGTGGAAGTTCCGGGTCTTCTTCCGCTCATGTTCAGTAACCTTCTATTTTGGATGTGCTATTTCACGTAAATTCATTCGGAATTTCCACCGGAAGTTCCGCTCCCACCGGAAGTTCCGGCCAGGGACCGGAAGTTCTGCTCAGGCCTAGTTGCCGCCGAAAGTTCCGGTTGAATATCCGGTTCTTGTTCCACTCACGATTCAGTAACCTTTTGTGTTGGTTTTGTCTATTTGGCGGAACTTCTATCGGAACTTCCACCAGAAGTTTCGCTCCCACCGGAAGTTCCGGTGAACCGGCGGAAGTTCCGACCAGGACTCGTTTTTTCAATCTTTCGCTCAGCAGTTTTTGACTGTTGGCTATGTGCCACCGGAACTTCCGGCCTCGCACCGGAAGTTCCGGCCAGGAGTCGCGAATGCACATAACGGGCAGATCTGGGAGACCTTTAAAAGGGGCTCCTCTTCCCCTTCATGGGCACTAGCTTTTCTTCTTGGTTCTTGGCTTTCACTCTCTCCTCCATTGTTAACCTTGAAGAAGCTTTCCCTCTCCCATTCTGAAAGGATATGGATGTCGCCTAGAGGGGGGGTGAATAGGCGATTAAAACTTTTCCTAGAGTGGCTCAACAAAGGCGGAATAAAACTAGTGTTTACTTTGTTAAGCACAACCTAGAACAACTAAGGTTCACCTATGTGCACCAACAACTTATGCTAAGCAATACAAGCAACAAAAGTGATAGAAAGATATATATTACTTCAAGCACGAAGGCTATCACAATGTAAAGTGCATAAGTAAAGAGCTCGGGTATAGAGATAACCGAGGCACGCGGGTACAACGATATTTTACCGAGTTCCTCCCAACATGGAGTATGTCTCGTTTGGAGAGGGGGTGGTATCAAACCATCAATGCCACAAAAATCCTCCCTTATTCTCCGGTTAATCTCACCCCAACGGGATCGATCCACACTTCCACTATCGGTGCACTTGTCGGTGGAAACCGGAACCTCTCACAAGGTTGGGGCACTTCTCCCCAAATTAATAGGAGGCTCCCAACAAACGCCACCAAGGCCACAAAACCGTCTAGGGTTCCAAGAACCCAAGAGGGACAAGCTCCAATGAGTAACTCAAACGAAATCCTCCGAGGAGAACACAAACCTATGCACCAAATTCAAATGGCAAGAACACCACAAAGGTGTTCAAATCCTTCTCTCCCAAATTCCACCAAAGCTACAAAAGCTTACGGGGGAATAAGAGAGGAAGAACAATGGAGGAAATCCACAAAAGACTCCAAGATCTAGATCCCAATATGTTCCCCTCACTTAGAGGAGAGATTTATTGGTGGGATTGTAGATCTAGATCTCCTCTTTCAAATCCCTCAAGAATATGCAAGAATCATCAGAGGGATTGAGAGAAAGCAAGATCAAGAAGGTCAACAATGGAGGGGAAAACTTGCAAGAATGGTTAAGGAACCATTGGGGAAGAAGGCCCCTTATATAGGTCCCTCCAAAATCCAACCGTTGCAGCCCAAAACGTGATTCCCGGTACTACCGGACTTTTCCCAGTACTACGGACTTTCCAGCACTACGGACATTCCTGGGATTCCTGGGGCGCCAGACGCATTCTCTGCGCTCTGGTACCAAAATGTCAGATTATCGACGGACCCGGTACTACCGGATCCTGGTCCGGTACTACCGGTCATCACAAAACGAAAATAGCCATAACTTTTGCATCCGGATTCTGATTTCGATAATCTTGGGATCGTTTCGAAGAGGACAACAACCTCTACAAGATCATGCAAAGAAACATCATAGTCCAGCAAGGGAGTAGAGATCCAAATGACGAAGTAAAAAACCTTCTGTCGTGCTAGGTACAAAAATGCGGTACTACCGCATTTTGGTACCTTGGAGGGCAGTGGCATTTGGCAACTTGCCAAAACCTACTGCCGCGCTAGGTACTAAAATGTGGTACTACCACATTTTGGTACCTAGGAAAGTTCAAACCTCTATAACTTTTGATTGCTAACTCCGATCGACCCGATTCCAATTGCGTTGGAAAATATTGGTTATCACCAAGTGAGAATGTATCATGTATAATAATGTGAGATACCTCACTTGGTGAGAAACCAAAAAGCCGCCAAGATCAAAATCGCAACAAGATACAAACGAAAGATCCGATTTTGTTGAACAAGAGCTTGTTATGGAGATTACCACAAGCTCTATATCCTCACATGGATAAGACCAAGTAACAACCAAATATGATGATGCAAATATGCAAAGGTTTGAGCTCTCTCGAGCAGAAGTGAGCAGGTTACTCATTCGAGAGCCCCTCTTGATAGTACGGCTATCTATCCTAAACCCGGTCTCCTACTAACAATATGAGACCGGCAAAAGGGAAAGCCTATCAAGATTATACCTTTGCCTTGAGCATTCCACTTGAGCTTTATATATACGATCTTGCCCTTCTCAAGATGTAACGCCTTTCTTAATTCCTCATCATCGATCCATGATCACCGGGAATGGCAAGCATCAAACATGAGATCTTCTATAGATGGTGCATTTTGAGCTTGCACAACACATCTTATTCTCATTTCATCGACCTTGAAGCCAACACATGCTCCAAGCGATGCTAATGGACAAATCCTACAAGTATAACTTAATACACACAATAGTCCATAAAGATTGTCATTAATTACCAAAACCACACATGGGGGCCCACATGTTCTTTCAATCTCCCCCATTTTGGTAATTGATGACAATCCCTTTAAGAGGGTTTATATAAGGAATCTTAATGAACAAAATGGTAACACCAATATCAAAGACTACATAAGTATGTTATATTGGTACCACCACCATATATAGAGAAAACTCCTCCACAATCTATGCATGTGTGATGAACTTGAATTTCATTGCATATATTGCCAATCATTATAATTGGTGGAGTTTCCTCTATATGTACCACCACCATTATATTGGTGAGAAACCAAAAACGCCAAGATCAAAATCGCAACAAGATACAAAAAAGATCCGATTTTGTTGAACAAGAGCTTGTTATGGAGATTACCTGACTCTATATCCTCTTATGGATAAGGCAAGCTCTATATCTCACATCCTCCATGGACCAAGTAACAAACCAATATGATGATATGATGATGCAAATATGCAAAGGTTTGAGCTCTCTCGAGCAGAAGTGAACGAAGGTTACTCATTCGAGAGAGCCCCTCTTGATGAGTAACGGCTATCTATCCTAAACCGGTCTCCTACTAACAATATGAGACCGCAAAAGGGAAAGCCTATCAAGATTATACCTTTGCCTTGAGCATTCCACTTGAGCTTTATATATACGATCTTGCCCTTCTCAAGATGTAACGCCTTTCTTAATTCCTCATCATCGATCCATGATCACCGGGAATGGCAAGCATCAAACATGAGATCTTCTATAGATGGTGCATTTTGAGCTTGCACAACACATCTTATTCTCATTTCATCGACCTTGAAGCCAACACATGCTCCAAGCGATGCTAATGGACAAATCCTACAAGTATAACTTAATACACACAATAGTCCATAAAGATTGTCATTAATTACCAAAACCACACATGGGGGCCCACATGTTCTTTCAATCTCCCCCATTTTGGTAATTGATGACAATCCCTTTAAGAGGGTTTATAAGAATCTTAATGAACAAAATGGTAACACCAATATCAAAGACTACATAAGTATGTTATATTGGTACCACCACCATATATAGAGAAAACTCCTCCACAATCTATGCATGTGTGATGAACTTGAATTTCATTGCATATATTGCCAATCATTATAATTGGTGGAGTTTCCTCTATATGTACCACCACCATTATATTGGAAAGGCAAATGCTTAGAAACAAACTCAAAGCATAAACCATTTCCCTTAAACCCTCTAAAACTTCTCCCCCATTGGCATCGATTGCCGAAATGGGTGACAAGTTCTAGAAGGAAAATATAGTAATATTTCCTCCAAAGATGTGCATTCGCACATATCCAATGATGAATACTTGGGAGGGAGTAGAACTATATCAAGGACCCGAAGATTGCCAAAGGAATAAAATAAAACGACGCATCACAAATGACGCGAGCAATCACAAGATACGACAAACCAATTTGAAAACAACAAATGAGTCCAAATGGAAAGCACAAGATATTATGATACGAGTAGATGAGTGTTTTAAATAACAAATTGAGAAGTTCCCCAAGATTTGTGCAAACTTTAAAATAGTTGCATTTCAATACAAATTACAAAAAGATGGAATCCTCGCTCCCCCATAAGCATTTAAAACACATCAAATGAAAGATCAAATAAATGCTTAAATAAAATAGAGAAGTTCCCCAAGATTTGTGCACACTTTAGAATCGTTGTATTTCAATACAAAAATGCACAAATATGGAATCCTCACTTCTCCATAAACATTTAAGGCACAATAAATGAGAAATAAGACAAATGAGCATTATTAAATGAATTAGATGAGCTCCCCAAAGATAATGCACCAATTATGATAATTGTATTTGGGAACAAGGTGCATAATCATGGAATCCTCACTCATCCAAGTTTATTTAACAATGCAAGGCATGAGAGAACAACTATGAGTGCCCAAATATGCAAACAAGAGGAACTAACACTCAGAGGAAATTAAATTTGGAATCCACTGAAGAATCAAAAGGAATAGAAAGGTGGTCTCCAAGGATTAAAAATCAACTAAAATTATCTTCTCATATGTGTATATGTCTATAAGTGGAAAACATCACAGAGACATATGCGAACAAAGAAATATGCACACATAAAGAAGATATACAAGAAGCTCATGAAAGAAAAAATGAAGTCACAACATATACCAATAAGATTTTTGCTTCAAAGCATGGCCAAAGGCTCACATATATCTTATTATACATTAATGAGCTTCAAACACCAACACACTACATATATTACTACTATCACCAAGGGAAAAGGAGAAAGTTGGAATATATGGAGAAAGGCAACAAGTATCATAATATAAAATAGACTAGCAAACATCTCACTATTGCACATGAGAGAAGTTGATGAAATGATAGGCAATAAAATTGCTAGATTGACATATTTGGGATTGGAGGATCATATGAATGATTTTGTATAGTCTCAATTATATGCACTCATATCAACTTAAACACATATACAATATTGAGTCCTCTTAAAACCATGGCTAGAACTACAACAATTACAAATACATTAATTCATGCTAGAAGGCAACCGAAAAACGGTTGGAATCAAGATATTTGAGCATGAGAAAGAGATACTTGTTACCGAGATATAATTGGTAGGATGTAGAGGATATGAATTCATTGATCATCCTATAGCTTGTCTCAAATTTTCATGTATGCACCACTTTTTCAAAATTGAGAGACAAGCATCCAATATATCTCCAATATACCTAAAACACAATTAAGTACAAAATGGTCCCCAAACATATTGGGTCCACAGTAGTTAGTGCAACTACAATACATAGGAGAGACTCCACAGAATTGTGTGCATATTGATATGAAATTGAATTTCATGCACAACTTAGCAGATGGGAATTGGTGGAGTTTCCCCTATATATTGGATCAAAGAAAGAAAGCATGCCATAATATAAACATATAGTAAATATGCATGCATAAAGCTTTTAAGAACCAAAATGGAGATACAATTTGAACAAAAACACCAAGTAAATCGAGATTGCACACACAAGAGTGTGACATGACAAACGATGTACAAATTGTATCAAATAACCAATTCAACACATGAAAGATCACAAGTTCAACAAATGAACTAGGCAAAAGCCAAAGAGCAAAAGATAGATAAAAATACAAATGCTCAAGGATTTGTCTCATTCTAAAATGGTCAAATCATGAAACAAGGAATGAGACAAAACCAACTCCCAAAAAGAGCAAGGTTCCAACAAGAAACCAAACTCCCCAAACTTCTCATGATGGCACAAATACCAAAAATAAAAGATTGAGGTTCCAAGCACGTAAAACCTGATATGGATGAAACAAAGAAGCATAAATATGAGTGTTCTAGATAATATAGGAGAGCTCCCCCATGAATAGTGCATTGTGTAGGGTTTTCCTTTTGAATGCAAAATGCACACAAATGGGATCATCACTAGTACCTAAAATAAGTAAAACACAAGAGCATACCAATAAAACAAGAAGATCTAAAAGTAGAAAGGAATACATGGGAGCACACAAAATATTTACTTGGACAAAGATAGGACAAGATTAAGCAAAGGCCAAAGTGAATATGATCAATAAATTCTACCATAAATTTAGTACTTATTGTCCAAGGACAAGAAATATTGGGAATAATTTTCCCAAGGTAGCTTGCATGGATATCCAAGATCATAGTCACAACAAGAAGTATATAACAAAATATAAGAATTACGCATGATACTTCGAACAAGATTCTTGGTAGCTTCCAATAGTCACACAATCACTAGTGATTAGAGTGACTTGAACAAAATGGTTTGCATGATGATATAGAGATCGAAATATGAGGAAACACATACCAATAACCACTTTATTATACAAGATCCAAAATATGATCAATAAACGCATTTAAGCAAATTGGAACTAGTATGAGCAAATGTGTCACATAGGCGCTAGATAATTATCAATATCAATTCTAAGTGACACAACCTCGAATATTCACATTTTCTAGGATTGTAATATACACTAAGCATATAACTCCCCCATAATGTGATACTACCATAAAACCAACAAGAGGAAAAATGATACAAATAGAGATAATTAATTGACATTATAAAATTAAATTTCTCATGATAATTATACCACACAGAGACTAGACAATCATCCAATATAAATACTAGGTGGTATTCCTCATGTACACATAATTTTTAGGATTGTGGAATGCCCAAGCATAACAATACCCCAAAGTGGGATAATCCATTAATCTCTCAAAAGAGCCAAATAAGATACCAAATATAACCATGTAAGGCTCAAACACAAGAAACACACATACATGGTGTGCCACCTAATCATACACAAATATGCCTGATACCTCAAGATAGTTAAGCGGAAAGCACGACATGTACAAAAGCATGGAATATACAAAACCAACATGTGCACAAGGGGCATGTAACTTTTAATGTAAAGAGTTTAGCATATGTTACTGCAAGGAGGAACATTGGAAATATAATATAATCATGATAATCCAAATGGCTTGGCTTGACAATAATAATTGATGAAGATCCCTCAATTCTTCATAATGTAACCAAGTCTCCAATGCCCTCCAACACACACCTATTGATCAAGTTTTGGCTTGTTGGTCCCCAAACAAGTTGGGTCCTAAGAAGTTAGTCACAATAGGCTTGGCAACCCAAATGGTTCTTTTCTTGAACCCACATTGAGCACCAACAAATTTGGCAAACACATTGCCAACCTCATCCTTACAAAGAGAATAAACGTCATCAATAATGATAGGGTTGGATGAGGAGATACCAATAGTGCATGAGGAAGAAATGTGCCCCTTCTCACGACATATGTAGCAAGTTCTACTCTTGCCATCTTTCTTCTTTGGTGAAGCCACGACTCGAGGAAGAGCTCGATTAGTCCTCTTAGGAAGAGGCCCGTCGATGACTTGAGGTGGAGCTTGAGTCCGCTTCCCTTGTTGCTTCACACTAAGAGGCTTTTTCTTCAATGGGCAAGATCTAACATGGTGCCCTTCTTCCTTGTTCTTGAAGCAAACGATGTTGGCCGGATTCTTGACTTGATCTTGGCCATTCTTCTTGTTCTCCTTGTGCTTCAACTTGATAGTGGACTTGTTCTTGACATTGGAGTAGAATCCAAGCCCACTCTTGTCATTGGGGGATTTTTGCACACTCAATATTTTGTTGAGTGCGGCCTTCCCTTGATGACCCCTTTTCAAGTCATTCTTCAAAGAAGTGACTTGATCCTTGAGCTCTTTGATTTCCTCTACATGGTTAGTTTCAACAAAAGTACTAGAGGAAGTAGATGCTACATTGTTAGAGCAACAAGGCACGGAATGTAATTCATCACGAGATATATCATGGTTGCGAGAGGATGAATTACAAGGACTAGCACATGGAAATATAACATTTGGAGTATATCTAGTGCTAATGTCCACATGAGGCCCACTAGATGTTACCTTTGACACGATGGCCTCATTAGCTAACTTTAGCCTACCATGGGAGACTAGAAGATCCTCATGCGAGCTTGAGAGCTTAACATGACTTTCTTCTAATTTCCCGTAGTTGCTAGTTAGCAACGCAAGTTGAGCCTTTAGCTCAACATTCTCCTCCAAAATAGATGCTTCACAAGAAATAGAGTTAGTAGCACAAGCATCATCATTATTAGCGAGAGGTGAGGGCAACTTGGAAAGCTCTTTTGAATATGAAGCTTTTAAGTTGCTCATGCGACTCGGTGAGTTTGATGAGCTCCCACTTAACAACCCGAGATCCATTATCAAGACACTTAGAATCCTCAACAAGTTTGGCATAAGCAACTTCAAGTTCATCATTTTTAAACTTGAAGGAGTTTGCCACCACAAGTTCCTATCATGGTATTCTTTTACTCTAGATAATTCTAGAATGAAAGTCTCCTCAAGAGATTCTTTGGTGGTTTGTTCTTCTTCAAGGGAGCCATTTAGTTGAGCAATTTCATTAGCATACTTACGCTCACGCGCAAATTGTTCATCAGTTAAGTTTTCTTGCTCCTCAATAAGATCATTGCCTTCTATAGCATAATTCAAGATTTCAAGAAAGTTGGAGGAAGCAATTTTATTTTTGAAGAGAGCGCCATAGACAACCTCTCCCATTTTCTTAATAGAGGTAATATCATACTTACCTCTATAATCATCATTATCATTTTCAACCTCATCATCATCATCATGAGATACAATGGGATACAGAGAGGTTACCTTTGTTCCCTTAGCCATAAGGCATATGTGAGAACCGGAGGAAGGCGATGATGAGATTGCACTTGTAGCTCTATTCAAGACCTTGTCTTGGTCCATAGAATCTTCGGTTTCCTCTACATGGTTAGCAACACAAGCACTAGAGGAAATAGAAGCATTTTTATCATGGCAACAAGACAACACAAGCATATCATCATGAGATTTATTCAAGTCATTTCTACATGATATGCAAGGACTATTAACACAGGCATGTAAGAAGTTTGTAGTGCTAGAAGTGTTAGGGTCCAATGATAGATCATTGCAACCAGATAGAGATGAAGGATAACAAATAGTAAGCACACTATCCAAATAGTAAGCACACTTGAATAAATTCACCCAATTATCGAGGGATATCTACACGAGCGCTTGAATAAGGCATGATAGAAGAAAGAAATACATTTCTCACAACATGCAAAAGAATTTTAGTAGCTAGAGCATCTATATGAGATTTCAACTTCTCCTTTAAAGATTCGTTTTGGGTATCTACAAGAGAAGAGAAACCCACATATAGATATCCCTCGATAATTGGGTGAATTTCTCGAAATAAATTAAGCATGCGAATTTTCCAAACATCATAATTTGTGCCATCGAATGTGAGCGTGTCCTTGTGCACTAATCCCCTAGCCGACATCTTTACTCTCAAGGCGGTGAAGCCTAAAATGAGAGACCGTTCTCTGATACCAATTGAAAGGATACGGATGTCGCCTAGAGGGGGGTGAATAGGCGATTAAAACTTTTCCTAGAGTGGCTCAACAAAGGCGGAATAAAACTAGTGTTTACTTTGTTAAGCACAACCTAGAACAACTAAGGTTCACCTATGTGCACCAACAACTTATGCTAAGCAATACAAGCAACAAAGTGATAGCAAGATATATATTACTTCAAGCATGAAGGCTATCACAATGTAAAGTGCATAAGTAAAGAGCTCGGGTATAGAGATAACCGAGGCACGCGGGTACAACGATATTTTACCGAGTTACTCCCAACATGGAGTATGTCTCGTTTGGAGAGGGGGTGGTATAAAACCACCAACTCCACAAAAGGCCTCCCTTATTCTCCAGTGAATCTCACCCCAACGGGATCGATCCACACCTCCACTATCGGTGCACTTATCGGTGGCAACCGGAACCTCTCACAAGGTTGGGGCACTTCTCCACAACTTAATTGGAGGCTCCCAACAAACGCCACCAAGGCCACAATGCCACCAAGGCCACAAAACCGTCTAGGGTTCCAAGAACCCAAGAGGTACAAGCTCCAATGAGTAACTCAAACCAAATCCTCCGAGGAGAACACAAACCTATGCACCAAATGCAAATGGCAAGAACACCACAAAGGTGTTCAAATACTTCTCTCCCAAATTCCACCAAAGCTACAAAAGCTTATGGGGGAATAAGAGAGGAAGAACAATGAAGGAAATCCACAAAAGACTCCAAGATCTAGATCCCAATATGTTCCCCTCACTTAGAGGAGAGATTTATTGGTGGGATTGTAGATCTAGATCTCCTCTTTCAAATCCCTCAAGAATATGCAAGAATCATCGGAGGGATTGAGAGAAAGCAAGCTCAAGAAGGTCAACAATGGAGGGGAAAACTTGCAACAATGGTTAAGAAACCATTGGGGAAGAAGGCCCCTTATATAGGTCCCTCCAAAATCCAACCGTTGTAGCCCAAAAATGTGATTCCCGGTACTACCAGACTTTTTTCTGGTACTACCGGACTTTCCAAGACTAATGGACATTCCACGATTCTGGGCGCCAGACGCATTTTTCTCTGCGCTCCCCGGTACCAAAATGCAGTACTACCGGACCCCGGTACTACCGGATCCTGGTCCGGTACTACCGGTCATCACAGAACGAAAACAGCCATAACTTTTGCATCCGGACTCCGATTTCGATGATCTTGGACTCGTTTCGAAGAGGACAACAACCTCTACAAGATCATGGAAAGAAACATCATAGTACATCATGGGAGTAGAGATCCAAATGACGAAGTAAAAAACCTTCTACCGTGCTAGGTACTAAAATGCGGTACTACCTCATTTTGGTACCTAGAAGGGCACTGGCATTTGGCAACTTGCCAAAACCTACTGCCACACTAGGTACTGAAATGTGGTACTACTGCATTTTGGTACCTAGGAAAGTTCAAACCTCTATAACTTTTGATTGGTAACTCCGATCGACCCGATTCCAATTGCGTTGGAAAATATTGGTTATCATCAAGTGAGAATGTATCATGTATAATAATGTGAGATACCTCACTTGGTGAGAAACCAAAAAGCTGCCAAGATCAAAATTGCAACAAGATACAAACGGAAGATCCGATTTTGATGAACAAGAGCTTGTTATGGAGATTACCACAAGCTCTATATCCTCACATGGATAAGACCAAGTAACAACCAAATATGATGATGCAAATATGCAAAGGTTTGAGCTCTCTCCGAACGAAGTGAACGAGTTACTCATTCGAGAGCCCCTCTTGATAGTACGGCTATCTATCCTAAACCCGGTCTCCTACTAACAATATGAGACCGCCAAAAGGGAAAGCCTATCAAGATTATACCTTTTCCTTGAGCATTCCACTTGAACTTGATGTATATGATCTTTCCCTTCTCAAGATGTAACGCCTTTCTTAATTCCTCATCATCGATCCATGATCACCGGGAATGGCAAGCATCAAACATGAGATCTTCTATAGATGGTGCATTTTGAGCTTGCACAACACATCTTCTTCTCATTTCATCGACCTTGAAGCCAACACATGCTCCAAGCGATGCTAATGGACAAATCCTACAAGTATAACTTAATACACACAATAGTCCATAAAGATTGTCATTAATTACCAAAACCACACATGGGGGCCCACATGTTCTTTCACTTTCCCTTCCTATGATTCTTGTATATTTTTGAGGGATTTGAGAGAGGAGATCTAGATCTACAATCCCCCAAGCTAAATCCCCTCCTTGTGAAGGAATCATTGGGATCTAGATCTTAGAGAGTTTTGTGTTCTCCTCTTGTGTTCTTCCTCCCTTATTCCCCCAATAGGTTTTGTAGCTTTGTTGGAGTTTGGGACAGAAGGACTTGCCCTTGCATTTGGTGCATAGGTTTGAGTTCTCCTCGGAGATTCGACGAGTTCAAGCTTGTGAGCTTGTTTTCCTTGGGTTCCTTGGAACCCTAGACGGTTTGTGTGGTTGGAGTGTTGACCTTTTGTGGTCTTGTTGACCTTTTGTGGTCTTGTTGACCTTTTGTGGTCTTGTTGACCTTTTGTGGTCTTGTAGCCTTTTGTGGTGTTGTTGGCCTTTTGTGGCATTGTATCCTGTTGTGGCTTTGTTGTTGGGAGCCTCCAACTGAGTTGTGGAGTTAGCCCCAATCTTGTACGGGTTCGGTGATCGCCCTCAAGCATCCCATAGTGGAGCGAGTGCCCTTCGTTTGTGGTGCGCACTCAGGAGAATAGGGTGAGCCTTTTGTGGCGTCGATGAGTTGCGTGCTTCAGCATCCGGGGTGAGGCCTTCTGTGGAGTTGGGTGAGAATCGAGCCACCACACCTCGAGGTGAGCCATTTGTGGCGTTCGGAGATCATTGTGCCATCACACCTCTCCAACGAAGACGTAGCTTCTTTGGAAGTGAACTTCGGGAAACAAATCTTCGTCTCAGCGTCCATCGGTTATCTCTCAACCGAGCCCTTTACTTATGCACTTTACATTGTGATAGCCATCGTGCTTGAAGTATTTATACCTTGCTATCACCTTGTTGCTTGTATTGCTTAGCATAGGTTGTTGGTGCACCTAGGTGAACTTAGTGGCTAGGTTTTGTGCTCAATAAATTAAACGTTAGTTTTATTCCGCATTTACTTGAGCCTAAGCCGTAATAATTTTAAAAGCCTATTCACCCCCCCTCTAGGTGACTTCCTTTGTACTTTCATATAGGATTGTATAATGGTGTGGCTATGCTTGCCTTTTCCTATTGATAAAAAATAAGTAGATCTTTATATATCTTACACTTAACTTGGTTATAGTTCGTCAAGTATTGATCTTCGAACTTCGACGGTCTTGATCTCGGTCTTCTATCTCGCTCTCGATCTCGATATCATATTCTACGGGAAGAACCAAGTCATCGGAAAGATAGGAAACTATCAACACATGGAATCGATGCAATGCTCAAACAAGGATGATGATATGACAAGTTAAGTTGTATCAAAATGTACCCCTAAGGCATGCTTTACAATTTAATCGGGGTTCCGAGGGGTATAAACTCTAATTTGGAGAAACTACGGATGCATCTATGAGGGTTACTATGTTATTCTAATTATACTTGTCATTGAAGTTGTTGATAAATGCATGGTTATAGCCTAATTAGGCAGATCTAAGTTTTCTGAACATTTTGATATATTATACCTATTTTTCTGACTTAATATAATTAGTTATGATTTTTCCCATTTTAACTCCAATTTTAATCATTTTAAAAACAATTAAACAATTTTGGAATGTATTAAATATTTATCTGCTTGGTCCCACATGTCAGGTTTTTATCAATTACAGAAATTATTTTCCTAAATAAATAAAACTCTGATAGATAGGGCCCACATGCTATTTATTATTTTGCAGAAATAATTTACAAAATATTAAAACAAAAAAGAAAAGGGATTATTGCGTCAGGATGATGTCATGCTGGCGTCAGCTTCCCTAGTGCTCAAAGATCGAGCGCGGGGCGGGAGACTGGGGACAAGCGCGCATGAGTGGTTGGGGTGTCTGAGAGAGCGCGACACGGGTTACAAAAAGGTGGTGGTCCCGCCATTTATTATCCACGAGAGCATGGCCGGTGACGGCGGACAGCGGAGTCGGCAACTGCACGACGCGGGCTCGATAGAGGAAGAGAGGAAGGCAACAGAGAGGTGCTAGAGCACTGGTAGTTACCGTGAACACGGTGCACAGCTCAGGGAGGCCAGGGGAGGTCGTAGGCAAGCTCAACATCGATAGCGAGCAGTGGCCAGAGGCGAGGAAGATGAGCTTGGCGGTGGAAATTCGGGGCTTCTAGGATCGATTACTTCGCTGGGGAGGATGCTAGAGAGATGGAGAAGCTTGGGGCATGCTCATCCGTGTAACATCTCAAAAATATTAATGAGGATATCAATTTTCTAATCAATAAAAAATAGGGTTAACAAAATCTTTGTTAATAAACCATATCTTAATGCATGTGTGTTATGAATGTGGATGAATGTTTGCAATGCCATGTTTGATTGTTGTAAATGATAAGAAATGGTTTAAATATCAAAACCATATCATCTAGGTCAAATCCAAAATAGATCAAAACAAAAGAAAATTAAAATATGATGCATATGACCTAATGGTCATTTTTGCAAAAGTTAACACTTAGCTCACTTTGAGCATCTCTAGCAAGTGATCACAAACAGAAACAATTCCATTTATTTTCTCCCCTTGCTATACCAAGTGACACTAAACACAATGGAGCTTTCAACCTTGCAGAAACAAAACCAAATCCATTTGAAGGGCAATTCAAAATTGAATCTATCTTCTGTATCAAGATAGTCATTTTTGGAAAAACCATCAAAACCTTCACCACTTAACAAACCCTTGCACCCAGAGACTACCAAGCTTAGTACCAGCACAGCCACCAAAAATAACTTGAAAATATGAAAGTTTAGTTCTTGCGGCCATTTGATCAAAAACCTGGTGATCACAGTACAACCTCAACCACTATCTACTGTTTTGATCAATCTTTTAATCATCTCTGTGACCTCACCGAGCTCCCTGTCGTGGTATTGTCGACGAGTAGCCATGGAGGGGTCCTCACAGTGCGTGTTTAGAGACGTGGGGGAAGGAGGAAGGTTGACGGGTATGAGGTAACCCAACTTACCCAGGTTCAGATCCCACAACGGTGGCGGAATCCTACTCCTGCTATAAATCACTATAAGGGCAATACGTCGAGTTACATGGATTGGTTCTCTGTCCGAGGTGTATGTTAATCGATACTAGGTTGTTCCCTAAAGGCTCCCATAGGCCCGACTTATATAGTCGCCAGGTCCTAGGGTTACAATGAAAAGTTCTAGTCGGACAGGTTACAGAGTCCTACACTGCTTACAACTAGTCTAGCGATGTAACTACCTCGGTGAATTACGCTCCTAGTTACAAGCCTGGATGAGCAGAATTGGTTGAAATAGTACGGTGGGGCCCAAATGCCACTCACAGGTAGACCTTTCGGCCGTCCCAACCATTTCTAAACATCGGGACAAGAACGGGCGGCGAATCGGCGAAGGGATCAACTACATACACAAATGAGTATGTATGCAAGCCACCATACAACAGTACATCAGAGCCATTCCATCTAAAAAGAAAGGAAATATAGCAATGCCATACGGCAAGATCCAAACATCCTAGATAGATATAATAGTTTAGGATATCTCCTCATACATCAAACATCAAAGTATCAGGCGGAAGCGGAAGACAAAATCCGAGTACGGATAAGAAGCAAATCGGCATAAGATGCCCCATAAAAAAACACATCCCGCCCACAGATCTCACGGATCCCTCGGAATCTCTACACGAATGATCGTTGCCCACATCGTCTGCCTTCCACCCAGTATCCATCTTGCGAGTGTACCTGTTCATCTGAACCAATAATTTATCGTGTGAGACCCTAGGGGTACTCAGCAAGTCTTTATGCCGCTAAAGGGGACACAACCTGGGGTGACGCAATTGCAGCAAAAGCTAAACGCTAACAATTCTATAGATACTCGCTAACCATCCGCCTAACCAGAGATAGACGGATGTCCGTGAATTAACAACAATAGTTATAAAGGTAATATTAACAGATCCATCCTCCTCCTCGCTTACCGACGAGGAAGCAGACGAACAACCCCCCATCCGTTGGCAGTTTTATTATCCATTCCATGAGTGTTGCACTATTTACTAGTCAAGTACTTAGTCAGATTAAAAGCGATACATTAGTTATGCTTGTCTATGATCGAGAAACTGTGCTCCAAGTCATCCATAACCGCGGACACGGCTTTCAGAAAGTTTTACCCTGCAGGGGTGCACAAATAGCAACACACACTCGATATGCCTCGGAAAAACCAAATCAAAACCCAACGAGGCAGTCACGACAAAGCAATTACAGGATTCACAAATATTTCAGGGGCCACCCATTGCTACCATGACAAGTTGGCCGACTTGAGACGGATCAAGGTTTGTAATGGCTGTGAACGATGGGAACCCGAAAATGTGACTGGGCTTGTCGACACAAAAACACTCGCTTTCCTAACAAAGACAAAGGTATCTCGCACAATTTAAATAAAGCAAAGAAAGCATGGCATAAGTACAGGATAGTATATAAAACCTCAAACTAGTTTGTGGCCCCAAGAAATAAGAATGAATCAAGCTCGCTGGGGTTCATAAGCCTCCCGGATGTGGATAGCGAATATTCAAGGAACAGGAATCAAGTACTCGGGTCCCACGGACACAAGTGAGCCTGAAAACCAAATAGCGAATATGGCTCACCGATGCCACTGTCATTAGTTATCCCATTACTACTCAGATTAAGTTGTTTAGGTACCTTGTTATCCATCAGACACTCACATACCCTACACATGCTGTTCTACGACTCGCATGGCTCAAGCAACTCCTGTAGTAATGGCTCATAGGATGGAGGAACAAGCTTCGGTTGGGTTTAAAATTAAAGGCTATGCAATACTTCGGATTCAGAATAATGCAATCGCGACTCAATGATGCAAGAGTAAGATAGAGGCAATAGGTACTATATGTATGCAAGCATGTGGTAGTGCTTGCCTAGCAGCTCAGTTGAAGCGAGAGAAGGATCTGGGTAGTGCTCCTGGGTATCTTGATATATCCCCCTTCGGTCATTTATTCGAAGAAGAACCAAACAAACAAGGGCCAACATAAATAAAGTGCACAAGCATATGAATAAAATGCAACAAGCAATCAATCATGCCATGATGAATGATGCACAATTTGCATGGCAATAAAGTAGCATGGCATGGGTGAGGTGTGGAATACAAGAATAAATCATTTTATTGAGTTTTGGCCCCATTTTAACCTCATTTTAGTTGCTGTACACATTATATTTATATGATGCATGCTGCAAAACAGATAAAGGAATGCATAAACAGAAAGGACTCGTCGAGCTAATCATTTTAGACATATTATTTGTTGAATTTGGAGTTGTAAAACAAAAGTTATTAATTAATTAAGGTAAAAGGGCATTTTGTTGTAATTTTAATTAACTTGGAAAATAAAGTGTCCAAAATATATTTTGAATGGCATATTTGAAATCCTCACATTTTTCTGATTTGAAAACACATATTATTTGTATTATTTGGATTTATATTTTAAAAGATATTTAAAAACAGATTTAAATTTGAATTTGAAATAATTTGAAATAGATTTGAATTAAAACAGATATCAGAAAAATACTTTTTATACTCAAGTGAAGTTAGCCCCAGACACTGACCAGTGGGGCCATGCTGACTGGGCGACACAGGCGCACAGAAAAGTTTCTGTCACCGCGAGCTAGTCCAGCCTCAGAGAGTGACAAAGGGCTGAGTACTCATGTCCACGTGATGTGTAGAGGGGCAGGAACTGACGGGTGGGGCCGGGCTGGAGCACGGGTCAAGGTTTACAAAAAGCCAGGGGGTTTCCTGGGAGAAGACCACGGCGGCTGACTGGTGGGCCACGAGGTACCGCGGGTTAAGCGAAAACAAAAGGAAGGGCTAAACTGCAAAACGACCACAGCCGTACTGTTCCTCTTCTTCTCTGCGTTGAGCGACAGGTCGATGCACGGCGCGGGCGGGGATCGATCTCTGGACCTGGGGCTCATGTGAAGCGGCTACCGTTGGGCTAGGGAGCGGTCGGTGTTAGGGGGTCAGGCGCGGCCTAGCTAGGGTTTCTGCGCGACGTGGAAGCGAGCAGACGCTGGCTGCCGGTGCACCGAGGGCGCTCGGCGAAACGAACTACGGATCCGGCCGGCGACAGTGAGGCAGAGCATGTCCAGGGGGTTTGGGGGCTCACCTAGGAGATGTTGGTGGAGTTGGATAGGGCAGAGGTGCTGGTGATCGTCGTCGAGGCAGAGGCCGGCGTAGCTAGGGTTCCGGTGGGACGCGTCGGTGTCCTTCGGCTCCGGTGCTCCTCCTCTGCGACACAGCATGTGGTGATGCGGTGGAGGGCCCTTGGTCTTCCAGCACACCAGGCGCCTTCACGCCCTGGCGGCACCAGAGCGGAACGCCACACCCTCGGTAGATGAAGGCGGTGGAGGCCGGTTCTGGCGATGGTGGGTAGACAGAGGCAGTGGAGGAGAGGGCAGGAGCGACAGGGACCTAGGGTGGATCGGGGGGAGGTAGAGGGAAGTCGTGGAGCGGTGATAAGGCATAGGGGGAGCGGGAGATGCCGTGGGGAGCAGTAGATGGAAAAGGTGGCCTCGGTGCCACCTTTCTTCCCTCCTCACGTGCTAGGGTGGCGATTGTATGTGGGCACTGGGGCTTCCAGTGGGGTAGCAGGCCGTGCCTGGGTGGGGCACACCAGGTAGAGAGAGAGGAGAAAAAAAGGAGAGGGGAGGCTCGGCTAGGTTGTTACTAGGGTTGGAGAGAGGTGGCATGGCTCGGGTGAGGGTTTTGTGTGGTGGAGGGGGTAGCTAGGTGGGGCCAGGGAGAGAGGGTGGCCAGGTGGGGCCGAGCTAGGTGAGAGAGAGAGAGGCCGAGAGAGAGGGAGGTAGACTTAGGGTTTAGGTGAGAGGGGGATGTGAGGGTTAGGGTTAGATATGGAATAAGAGGGGGGTATGGTGATGATCACACTTGATCATGCAAAGCATAACCAAGGAGATGAATAAAAAGACCCAAGACAAGGAAAGACAAAAAGGTGGAAAGGTTGAGAGAGGAAGGTGAGGGGAAAAGAGAGAGAGAGAGAGAGGTGTGTGGTTTAGATTCACTCAAAATTCAAATAAAATCCAAAGGACAAGAAAAAGGGGGTACTTGCATGGCCCATGCAAAGTATTTAATACCATGTTTATTTTGTGAAAACAATTGTATCACATGGCCTTAATCTTATGCATTCCCACAAGTGGAATAAAGCCAAACCAAGAATTTAAAAGAAAGCCCCAAGTGGAATAGATGGAGATGACCACATTGGATTATAATTTGGACTTGCTAGTGTGTGTATGCCACTAGATGCTTACTAGTCCCAGAAATACCCCCACATGAGCATAAATCCATAATAATCCATATGGAAGCTAGGAAAAGGGTCCACTCACAAGGCATGCAAAGGTGGCCATGTGGCTCTCATATATAAATAATGTGAAAACAACATGATGCCAAGACGAGAGCATGTGGAAAAGAATTGGATCCATCCCAACCCACATGAGCTAGAGGTAAAACCAATAGGTGCCAAGCTCATATTTAGTTGGATGGTGGAATTATAAGGTCTTGAAAGAAAAGTGGTGGAGTTAATAAAAGATATGCCCCCAACTCATCTTGGGCATTTAAACAATATATCAACAACCAAATACAATATCAAGAGGCAAATACAATTAATAATGCATATGAGATAAGAACCAAATGGAAAAGGGTTTTATATGATGCTCAAATGCAAGGTGGCATGATGACATGAGCATGATATAATGATGATGCAACAATTATATGTTTGAAGTAGCCATTATATTACTAATCCAAGTAGCATTACAATTGTTAGACAATTGGGATGCTACAACTCTCCCCCACTAAACAGGAATCTTGCCCCGAGATTCTAGGAAGAAGAAGACACAAAGAGGGTAGGATACTTGGCACGGAGCCCATCTTCACGTTCCCAAGTGGCTTCATCAACGGAATGGTGCGACCACTGCACCTTGCAGAACTTGATGGACTTGTTGCGAGTCCTCCTTTCTGCGACTTCAAGGATTTTTGTGGGGTGTTCCTGATAAGACAGGTCTTCTTGGAGATTGATAAGCTCATGATCCACGGTCCTGCCGGGATCCTTGAAGCACTTCTTGAGCTGAGAGATGTGGAAAACATCATAGACCTTGAGTTTTTCCGGGAGCTCAAGAGCATAAGCAACTTCTCCTCTTCTTCCACGAATTTTGAAGGGACCGATGTATCTAGGAGCCAGCTTTCCTTTGATACCAAAGCGGTGTGTGCCTCTCATGGGAGTGACACGAAGGTAAACGAGATCACCAGGGACATACTCCATGTCCGTGTGCTTCCTGTCATAATTGTCCTTCTGGCGACTTTGAGCAATCCTTAGATTTTCAAGAATGATGTGAACCTTCTCCTCCGCTTGAGTCACAATGTCAGGGCCAAACAAGATCCTTTCACCTGCACCCGACCAACCACTCGGAGTTCTGCATTTGCGACCATAGAGAGCCTCAAATGGTGCCATTTTTAGACTTTTCTGGAAGCTATTGTTGTAAGAGAATTCAGCATAAGGAAGGCATTCTTCCCACTTCATGCCGAACAAGATGACGCAAGCACGGAGCATATCCTCCAGAATCTGATTGATCCTTTCAACTTGTCCTTGCGACTGAGGGTGGTAAGCTGTGCTGAAGTTCAACTTTGTTCCCAAAGCATTTTGGAAACTTTCCCAGAACTTGGAAGTGAAGATGCTTCCAGTGCGAACTGATCTCAAGAGGAACCCCATACGAGAGACAATTACATTGATATAGAGCTCGAACTGAATTGCAGAAATTGTTTCCTTGACGGGGAAGAAGTGA
Organism: Avena insularis; assembly: GCA_023614405.1. Lineage (NCBI taxonomy): Eukaryota > Viridiplantae > Streptophyta > Magnoliopsida > Poales > Poaceae > Avena > Avena insularis. Next base: position 85,371,050 of record CM042685.1, on the reverse strand, counting down.
GCCACTTTAGAAAGCCTGTCAATGACAACAAAGATTGCATTGTTGCCCTTCTGCGACCTAGGAAAACCAGTGATGAAGTCCATCTCTACTTTCTCCCATTTCCATTCCGAGGGTTTCAATGGCTGTAGAAGACCGGAAGGTTTCTGATGGACCGCTTTCACTCTGCGGCAGACATCACACTCCGAGACATACTTGGCACAATACCTTTTCAAACCAGGCCACCAATATTGTGTTTTCAAGTCCATGTACATCTTTGTCTTTGCCGGTGGATAGAAAGAACAGAATCATGCGCCTCCTTGAGAACTTGATCTCTCAAACCCGGGTAGTTCGGAACAAACATCCGGTGTTCAAAGAAAAGCGTGCCTTGATCATCGACGTGGAAGGACTCATAGTTCGGAAGCTGAAGCCTAGAGATGATCTTTCTTGTGTACGGATCACCAAGCTGAGAAGAGCGAACCTTTTCTTCCAAGAGAGGGGTTGCCAGAAGGTTCAGGAGATACCCTTGTTCCACAATTTTAAGGTTGAGCTGACGGAATTCCTCGCACAAGAGAGGCTGTTGTTCTTCCATCATGAGGTTGTTGACATAAGCTTTGCGGCTGAGAGCATCGGCCATGACATTAGCTTTGCCCGGAGTGTAGTTGATGGTCAAATCGAAGTCATTGATTGCTTCAATCCATCTCCTCTGCCGAAGGTTGAGATCAGGCTGAGTGAAGATATACTTCAAACTCTTGTGATCAGAAAAGATCTCACAACGGTTACCAAGCAAGTAGTGCCTCCATACTTTCAAAGCAAAGACAACCGCTGCGAGCTCGAGGTCATGTGTAGGATAGTTGATCTCATGCGTCTTCAACTGTCGAGAGGCATAAGCAACAACTTGTTTTTCTTGCATAAGGACTGCACCCAATCCTTGCAAAGATGCGTCATAGAAGATCTAGAACGGCTTGGATGTATCCGGAGGAACCAAGACTGGTGTGGAAGTGAGCTTCTCTTTGAGTGTCTCAAAGCTTGCTTGACATGCAGGAGTCCAAAAGTATTTCTTGCCTTTCTTGAGGAGATCGGTAAGAGGCTTCGCTATCTTCGAAAAGTTCTGAACGAAGCGACGGCAATAACTAGCCAAACCAAGGAAACTCCGCACTTCTTTGACATTAACAGGAGGAAGCCATTCAACAATTGTCTTCACAGTTTCCGGATTGACTGCAATGCCCTTGGCAGAGATGACGTGACCAAGATAGGTTACTTGAGGCAGCCAAAACTCACACTTGGAGAACTTTGCATACAAGCGGTTCTCACGAAGCTTGTTTAGGACACATCGAAGGTGTTCTTCATGTTCTTCCTGTGACTTAGAGTAGACTAGGATGTCGTCCAGATAGACCACAACGAACTTGTCAAGATACTCCATGAAAACCGAGTTCATGAGCCTCGAGAAGGTGGCAGGTGCGTTGGTGAGACCGAAAGACATGACCGTGTACTCATACAGGCCATAGCGGGTGGTGAAAGCTGTCTTAGGAACATCTTCCTTGTGAATCTTGATTTGGTGATAACCACTTCTCAAGTCGAGCTTAGAGAATACCACAGCTCCAGCTAGTTGATCGAAGAGATCATTAATCCGCGGAAGGGGATATTTATTCTTGAGGGTTTTAGCATTGAGAGCCCGATAGTCAACACAAAGTCTATCAGTCTGGTCTCGCTTTTTCACAAAGAGGGTTGGGCTACCCCAAGAAGAAGTACTGTGTTGAATGAAACCCAACTTCTCTTGTTCATCAAGCTGTCGTTTGAGTTCAGCCAACTCAGCAGGACCCATCTTATAAGGCCGCTTGGAGATAGGAGCGGTACCAGGTTCAAGCTCAATTACAAACTCAACCTCACGATCCGGAGGCATACCTGGCAACTCTTCAGGAAAGACATCTGGGAACTCACAGACCACCGGAACACTCTGAATAGCTTCCATAGCATCAACATTCAGAGTTGCCAAAGAGAAAAGCTGGATAGCAGGAGTCAGACTTGGAGAATAGACTATATGGCCTTCAGGAATTTTCAGAAACCGAAAGTTCAAGACAATCAATCACAGCTGCATTTGTCACAACCAATCCATGCCCAAGATGACATCAATGTCAGAATTGCCCAGAATGATTAAGGAAGCCGAGAACGAAGAGCCACCAATCTCAATTTGATTGCCATGGCTGATTTTAGAAGCTGCCATTGTTGCTCCAGGAGAAAGGACCATTAACCGCTTAAGGAGAGGATCCATAGCTAACCCATTCTCATCTGCAAACTTGGTTGACACAAAAGAATGCGATGCACCAGAATCAAACAAAACTCGCAGGGGACTGAGTTAACGGATAGCATACCCATCACAACTCCTGTGTGCATGCTCAGCTTGAGCGGCGTTGACACAGTTGGCACGAGCAACAGTAGACCCGGGCTTGGTGTTGATGTTGAGAGCCCGAGGTGGTGGTGCACGAACCAAAGGAGAGCTTGCCGCAGATCTTGGAGGTGTTGGAGGAAGAGCCTTGTTCTTCATCGGACAGTTCCAGATGATGCCCGATGTCTCCACAAGTGAAACAAGCACTGTGGACGTGGAGCAACGTAGCTGTGGACTCCGCCAGCGCCTCCAGGTAGTGGTGGTTGTAGCCCCAGGAGTAGCAAATGAGGAAGTTTGGTGGCCTTGCCGTAGCTTGAAGGTCTTGGTGGAGCCGGAGCGACGGTGGGGTGTTAGGAACCCGCACGACGCTTAGAAGGAGCCGACATAGTCAAGAGCTTGCTGCATCACGGCTGTGTTTCTTTGACTCCTCAAACACTTGCCTACTTGCCTCTTCCTGCAGAGCTGTATGCTGAAGTTCCAGAAAAGACGCCGGCCTTGCATGTGTGATTGCATACTTAATCGATGCATTGAGCCCTTGCCTGAACCTCTTTTGCTTCTTCTTGTCATCAGAGATCTCATCGCCACCATAACGAGAAAGGTTCATGAAGTTCCTGATGTAGGTGTTGACATTATCATTGCCCTGCTTGAGGTTGAGAAACACTTCCTTCATCCTCTCCATGACAATTTCGGACATCGCTCTTTGAAAGCTCCAAAGGAACTGTCCCCAAGTAGGCTGAAAACCAGTGCAGTTTGCCTTCAGGTAATTCTCCCACCAGAGAGCTGCATCTCCCTTCAGAAGGTGAGTAGCACACTTTACCCATTCTTGCTCAGGAACATCAGCAGTCATCAGTAGCCTTGACATCTCACGCAACCAATCATCAGCATCAAGTGGTTGATCAGAAACATCAAACTGGCGTGGGTTGAACTTCAGGAAGATTTTGATGTATCCTCGCTTGGGAGGTGGAGGTAGCGGAACAAACTCATTCCTCCTGACACTTTCCTCGAAACGCTGCTGGTTCTGCTGCATTGTTGCCAAGGCATTGGCGATGCTTGACAACGCTGCCCCCAGTTCAGGTTGTATGTCCTCCTCAGAACGGCGTGGTGGTGCCATCCTGTGGTTGATATAAAACACAAGTCAGTACTATGATGGAGAATAATAATAATCCAAAATAGTACCAAGATGGAATTAATCAAGATTAGAGGATACAATTTACTAAGATGATATTAAAATATCAACGAAGTTCAAAGCACCCAGAAGATATTAAGCATATCGCACACGACTGAAAAGGAGTGTGGTACACAAATATATCAAAGAAAAAATTTCCACAAATTTCGGCATTAAAATACCAATAGATGCGCAAAATCACTTAACGAATCAAGATTAGTGACTCTACCAACTCAATATACAAGAGCGAATGATAAGAGTAGTGGTATGGTCGCGACTCCATCCCGCACTCAAATCATTACTCCGCACATGAATAAGTAGAACACATATCTCAACACCTTCTTCTCACGACGAACCTAAAGATTAGCAACTACGGAAACGAACACCAGAAACAAGATAACGTCAGATAACAAAGAGTAAGACAGATCACGTCGGTATACAACGAATCAGATAGATCGCGTCGGTTTGCAAAAGCCTGTCGGTATGGAATGTACCAACAGTTGATAACCAAAGGCAGATGGTGATAACAACTTGGATGCAACAGATAGACAAAGAATTACACACACACACACACAAACACACAACCTATGGTACTACGGAAACCCAGAACACGTGAATCCTAGTTTGAATTTAAGAAGAGGATTGAAAACGTTACACTTCCTTACCAGAAAAGGGTGGGTGGGTGGGTAAGAAGAAAAGTGGAAGCAGTCCTACTCTCGCGTTTTGTTTTTCCCTAGTATACATAACTACCAAAAATATTTGCTAGACTGACAACGACCATTTGGCTGAGACCCTGAAGGGCGGGATGGCTCTGATACCAATTGTAACTACCTCGGTGAATTACGCTCCTAGTTACAAGCCTGGATGAGAAGAAATGGTTGAAATAGTACGGTGGGGCCCAAATGCCACTCACAGGTAGACCTTTCGGCCGTCCCAACCATTTCTAAACATCGGGACAAGAACGGGCGGCGTAATCGGCAGGCGAAGGGATCAACTACATACACAAATGAGTATGTATGCAAGCCACCATACAACAGTACATCAGAGCCATTCCATCTAAAAAGAAAGGAAATATAGCAATGCCATACGGCAAGATCCAAACATCCTGGATAGATATAATAGTTTAGGATATCTCCTCATACATCAAACATCAGTATCAGTGAAGGAAGACAAAATCCAGTACGGATAAGAAGCAAATCGGCATAAGATGCCCCATAAATAAACACATCCCGCCTACAGATCTCACGGATCCCGTTCCGAATCTCTACACCAATGATCGTTGCCCACATCGTCTGCCTCTTCCACCCAAGATCCATCTTGCGAGTGTACCTGTTCATCTCGAACCAATAATTTATCGTGTGAGACCCTAGGGTACTCAAAGAAGTCTTTATGCCGCTAAAGGGGACACAACCTGGGGTGACGCAATTGCAGCAAAAGCTAAACCCTAACAATTCTATAGATACTCGCTAACCATCCGCCTAACCAGAGATAGACGGATGTCCATGAATTAACAACAACAGTTATAAAGGTAATATTAACAGATCCATCCTCCTCCTCGCCATCGACGAGGAAGCTTTAACAACCCCCATCCGTTGGCAGTTTTATTATCCATTCCATGAGTGTTGCACTATTTACTAGTCAAGTACTTAGATTAAAAGCGGTACTTTAGTTATGCTTGTCTATGATCGAGAACTGCTCCAAGTCGTCCATAACGCGGACACGGCTTTCAGAAAGTTTTACCTGAGGGTGCACAAATAGCAACACACACTCGATATGCCTCAGAAAAACCAAATCAAAACCCAACGAGGCAGTCACGACAAAGCAATTACAGGATTCAGAAATATTTCAGGGGGCCACCCTATTAAGCTACCCGCGACGAAGTTGGCCGACTTCGAGATGGACTCAAGGTTTGCGCCAATGGCTGTGAACGACTGGGAACCCGAAAATGTGACTGGGCTTGTCGACACCGCGAAAACACTCCGCTTTCCTAACAAGACAAAGGTGCATTACCGCACAATTTAAATAAAGCGAAAGCATGGCATAAGTACAGGATAGTAAATAAAACCTCAAACTAGTTTGTGGCCCCAAGAAATAAGAATGAATCAAGCTCTGGCTCAGGGGGGTTCATAAGCCTCCCGGATATGGATAGCGCGAATATTCAAGGAACAGGAATCAAGTACTCGGGGTCCTACGGGACACAAGTGAGCCTGAAAACCAAATAGCGAATATGGCTCACTGATGCCACTGTCATTAGTTATCCCATTACTACTCAGGTTAAGTTGTTTAGGTACCTTGTTATCCATCAGACACTCACATACCCTACACATGCTGTTCTACGACTCGCATGGCTCAAGCAACTCCTGTAGTAATGGCTCATAGGATGGAGGAACAAGCTTCGGTGGGGTTTAAAAGTAAAGGCTATGCAATACTTGGGATTCAGATTAATGCAATCGCGACTCAATGATGCAAGAGTAAGATAGAGGCAATAGGTACTATATGTATGCAAGCATGTGGTAGTGCTTGCCTGGCAGCTCAGTTGAAGCGAGAGAAGGATCTGGGTAGTGCTCCTGGGTATCTTGATATATCCCCTTTCAGGCCTATTCGAAGAAGAACCAAACAAACAAGGGCCAACATAAATAAAGTGCACAAGCATATGAATAAAATGCAACAAGCAATCAATCATGCCATGATGAATGATGCACAATTTGCATGGCAATAAAGTAGCATGGCATGGGTGAGGTGTGGAATACAAGAATAAATCATTTTATTGAGTTTTGGCCCCATTTTAACCTCATTTTAGTTGCTGTACACATTATATTTATATGATGCATGCTGCAAAACAGACAAAGGAATGCATAAACAGAAAGGTCTCGTCGAGCTAATCATTTTAGACATATTATTTGTTGAATTTGGAGTTGTAAAACAAAAGTTATTAATTAATTAAGGTAAAAGGGCATTTTGTTGTAATTTTAATTAACTTGGAAAATAAAGTGTCCAAAATATATTTTGAATGGCATATTTGAAATCCTCACATTTTTCTGATTTGAAAACACATATTATTTGTATTATTTGGATTTATATTTTAAAAGATATTTAAAAACAGATTTAAATTTGAATTTGAAATAATTTGAAATAGATTTGAATTAAAACAGATATCAGAAAAAATACTTTTTATACTCAAGTGAAGTTAGCCCCAGACACTGACCAGTGGGGCCATGCTGACTGGGCGACACAAAGCCTGAAAAGTTTACATCACTGAGCTAGTCCACCTCGAGAGTGACAATGTGGGGCAGTACTCATGGTCCACGTGGATGCGAGAGGGGCAGGAACTGATAGGTGGGGCCGGGCTGGAGCGCTGGTCAAGGTTTACAAAAAGCCAGGGGGTTTCCTGGGAGAAGACCACGGCGGCTGCCTGGTGGGCCACGAGGTACCGCGGGTTAAGCGAAAACAAAAGGAAGGGCTAAACTGCAAAACGACCACACCAGATCGTCTCGTTCCTCTTCTTCTGCGTTGGCTGACAGTCGATGCAGCGCGGCGGGGATCGATCTTCGGACTGGGCTCACATGAAGCGCTACCGCTTGGGCTAGGGAGCGGTCGGTGTTAGGGGTCGCGCCTAGCTAGGGTTTCTGCGCGACGTGGAAGCGAGACGCTGCCGGCTCGTGTGCACCGAGGGCGCTTCGAAACGAATCACGGATCCGGCCGGGCGACAGGCAGAGGAGCATGTCCAGGGGGTTTGGGGGCTCACCGAGGAGATGTTGGTGGAGTTGGATAGGGCAGAGGTGCTGGTGATCGTCGTCGAGGCAGAGGCCGGCGTAGCTAGGGTTCCGGTGGGACGCGTCGGTGTCCTTCGGCTCCGGTGCTCCTCCTCTGCGACAGCGCGTACAGGGTGATGCGGTGGAGGGCCCTTGGTCTTCCGCGGCACCCAGAGCGAAACGCCACCGTCTGGTAGATGAAGGGCGGTGGAGGCCGACGGTTCTGCCGGCGATGGGTAGACAGAGGCAGTGGAGGAGAGGGAAGGAGCGACAGGGACCTAGGGTGGATCTGGGGGAGGTAGAGGGAAGTCGTGGAGAAGAGATAAGGCAGAGAGGGATAGGGAGATGCCGTGGGGAGCAGGTAGATGGAAAAGGTGGCCTCGGTGCCACCTTTCTCTTTCCCCTCCTCACGTGCTAGGGCGTGAACTGGGGCTTCCAGGTGGGGTAGGGCAGGCCAGGCTCGGGGTGGGGCACACCAGGTAGAGAGAGAGGAGAAAAAAAGGAGAGGGGAGGCTCGGCTAGGTTGGTACTAGGGTTGGAGAGAGGTGGCATGGCTCGGGTGAGGGTTTTGTGTGGTGGAGGGGGTAGCTAGGTGGGGCCAGGGAGAGAGGGTGGCCAGGTGGGGCCGAGCTAGGTGAGAGAGAGAGGGGCCGAGAGAGAGGGAGGTAGACTTAGGGTTTAGGTGAGAGGGGGATGTGAGGGGTAGGGTTAGATATGGAATAAGAGGGGGGTATGGTGATGATCACACTTGATCATGCAAAGCATAACCAAGGAGATGAATAAAAAGACCCAAGACAAGGAAAGACAAAAAGGTGGAAAGGTTGAGAGAGGAAGGTGAGGGGAAAAGAGAGAGAGAGAGGTGTGTGGTTTAGATTCACTCAAAATTCAAATAAAATCCAAAGGACAAGAAAAAGGGGGTACTTGCATGGCCCATGCAAAGTATTTAATACCATGTTTATTTTGTGAAAACAATTGTATCACATGGCCTTAATCTTATGCATTCCCACAAGTGGAATAAAGCCAAACCAAGAATTTAAAAGAAAGCCCCAAGTGGAATAGATGGAGATGACCACATTGGATTATAATTGGGACTTGCTAGTTTGTGTATGCCACTAGATGCTTACAAGTCCCAGAAATACCCCCACATGAGCATAAATCCATAATAATCCATATGGAAGCTAGGAAAAGGGTCCACTCACAAGGCATGCAAAGGTGGCCATGTGGTTCTCATATATCAATAATGTGAAAACAACATGAGCTAGAGGTAAAACCAATAGGTGCCAAGCTCATATTTAGTTGGATGGTGGAATTATAAGGTCTTGAAAGAAAAGTGGTGGAGTTAATAAAAGATATGCCCCCAACTCAACTTGGGCATTTAAACAATATATCAACAACCAAATACAATATCAAGAGGCAAATACAATTAATAATGCATATGAGATAATAACCAAATGGAAAAGGGTTTTATATGATGCTCAAATGCAAGGTGGCATGATGACATGAGCATGATATAATGATGATGCAACAATTATATGTTTGAAGTAGCCATTATATTACTAATCCAAGTAGCATTACAATTGTTAGACAATTGGGATGCTACAAGCGAGTCTTGCACTCCAAGGCTACGGGTACATCAGTGACTTCTCTATAGCCTTCCTTTATTTGGCATGGGCCTCCCTTATGGATCCATCTAAATGGGCCGCCCAGCAGGCCATGGGCCATGCTACCAACTGTGGGCCACCCGGGTTATCCGGATAAGAGACATGCTACGAGGATAGCCATATAGCATATCCTCAACAGTACCCCCCGGAAAACTCCAAGATCTTGCGCCGTCTTGCCTCTTCAGGTTGAATGCTCTGTCTAGATGGATGTGGCAAATCGTTAAGCAATATCTTGTAGTCCTCCCAAGAACCCTGCAAGGTTTTCTCTGTATTCGACTTGTAAGCCGGAGAATTGCTGAATCTTCTATCGTACTCTTCCGTAGACGGATTGGATCCATCCATGCCAGAATATTCCGATGTGATGGTTCACCTGCCAGTGACAACTATGACGATGTAGACATAGGTCATCGACGCCTCGTAACTCACACATGCAGAGAACGTAATCATGTCCATTTTTCCCGCGCGAGACATACGAACCGTTGGTGGATATGGTTTGGAACGTGGCGAAATTTCCAGCACACGCCCGCACACGTCGCCCACTCGTCAACCATTCGATCGCCTTGCACGAATCTTGATGCCGGAGGTTATAAATTGTAACTGCGGTGGAATTTTACTTTTAACCTCATTCCCCTCCTGCGTCGTCTTATTCCTCCAGCGAGCACCTCCTTGAGCTCTCCACGCGTTTCGCGTAAAACCCTAACCCTTCAATCCTTCCAGTCACCACCTCTCCCCTTCCAATGGCCAGCAGTAGCTCTGCTCCCTCCATGGCGGCGTTCGGCGATACTGCGGTGAAGCCGACAAGCACCATCTACGTGCCCCTATAGGGCCTGGTGCTTCCCAAATCAGCGGTGATAGAATCCGCCAGCGGTGACCACAATCCAGCAGCGCTAGAGCTGTTGAAAGAGGAAGGTGATTCCCACAAGGGGGATTGGCGCGGTTCGGACATCACGGACCGCGACATCAAAGAACTGCTCGTCTAGGGCTACCTCCCTGTGACGGAGGGGCTCGTCTGGCGGGCGGCGCCGGCCGGCGAGGTCACCCCTTCTCCCCAAGCCAGAGAGAAGGTGTACCTCAAAGCCCAACTGGTACGCGGCATCTCCCTTCCCATTCCAATTTCTTCCTAGCTGTCCTTAGACATTACCGAGTACAGCCTCAGAACCTCTCCCCCAATAGTATCATTGCGCTTAGCAACTACGCGCCGCTTTGTGAGGCTACTTAGGGATTAGGCCTAGGCTAGATCTCTTTGTCTATTTCTTCACCGTCAAGAGGGAAGCCAGAGCCGGCAAGGACGAGCTTAGGAACTGTGGGACCATCAGCTTTAAGATCCATCCCGGCCGGCGGTTCCCCGACATCGTCGGCCATGAATCTTGCAAGAACTGGCAACAAACGTACTTCTATGGCCTAGACATCCCTCTGGCCGGTCGAGAACAAACGTATCCGGAGTTTGTCGATGGAGCCACTGCCGAAGCCCCGACATGGAGATCCCAGGCCATCCTTCCCTCCGACAATGAAGCCTCCCGCGCCATTAGGCGGATAGAGTGGTTTGTCGATACGGGTCTGACCGGGTTAGACCTATCCATGTGTTGGTTCGTCGGGCAGATCCAGCCTCTCCAGCACCGCTCCAAGCTTATGCATGAGTACTCCAAGGAGAGGAAGGATAGCCTCCTCATCTCCGAGGACAAATTCTTGAGTGACTCCGTCAAGCTCTGCCTCAAGGACATCGTCAAGGTGAAGGACAAGAAGCGTTGCTTCGCCATCACCTACGATATGTTCAAAGAGAGCAAGTGTCCAGAGGTACCTGTTTATTTTCTGTGTATGATATTTACTCTAGTTCTTCCGTCTAGCCATTAATATCTCATCCAACACTTTTGGGATTTCACTTAACAGCTCAGTAGTCTAGAGGAGGATAGCATGGTTGTCCAAATCTATGACCCCAATATGAAGGAAGTCACTGTTGTGTCCGATGACGATGTCCCGTTGGAGCGAAAGCGGAAGAGCTCCACCTCTGATGCTGCCGACGGAGGCAAGAAGAAAAAGACGGAGGGTGGAGCCTCCAAGAAGTCCACTGCCACCCTGGAGGCGGAGAAAATAAGAGTTACCAGGATTGCTTTTGCTAAAGAACCACCTGTTGTGTAAGCTTCTTTTCCTCCGACATTGTCCATTGTTTGTCTTATTTCTATACTTATACTTTTTGCACGTTTCAAGAAGAAGGCCACTACTAGTTTGAAGAAGACCTCCAAAACTTTGGGGGCTTCTAGAAATATTAAGAATATGTTGCATCGTGACGTGTCTCCCCACGCATGTCCCGCCATCTCCCCTGTCACTCCTAGCGTCCAGCCTCCGTCTGCTCCGACAAGCTCACAAGCCAAGGATGCATCTGGCCCTTCCACCATGGAAGTAGACTCAGGTGCCTCCGCGGAGCTTGCCGTTGTCGGCGAACAGGCAACGCAAGAAAATACTGCAACCCAAATGGCTAAAGCTCCAGCTAAGGATGCCATCGGTAGTGGTAAGGCGGTGGTGATGGATGGAACATCTGCCGAAGGCGGTGCCTCCGCACCCAGGAAAACCGTTGAATTCCCGAAGATAGTCCACCAGGCACTTACACCGAGTAGCTCATCTTTGGTTCCTGGTGCGGTGCAGACATCTCCAACCTGCGGTCTTGAGGAGCTTCCCCGGCAAGAAGAAATCTTGCGAGGAAACAGTCTTTCCTTTGGCAGGTTGCTTGCTGAGAGTGCTACCAACCTCAAGATCATCACACTTGTAAGTTTTATTTGCCTTTTGCATTTAATATGAGTATCCCACTATAGCCCCCGAGGATTTAGACGGAAAACCATAGGTCTTTGCATCTGAATGCTCTAAGAGTGACTAAGCTAGAAAACTTTTCACTGTAGCCCCCAAGTACATAGGTTGAATGAAACATTCCGACTAGATATTTTTAGAGTAGCATATGCAGTGTTTGTAAATTTTGATACTGTAGCCCCCAAGCCTCTAGCTGTAACTAAATTAGTTCCGACTAGATGCTTAAAGAAAGACTAAGTATACGACTGAGTTAAAAAACTTTATACTATAGCCCCCAAGATTCTAGTTGAAAACTGAATTAGTTCCGACTAGATGCTTAAAGAAAGACCGAGCATATTGCCAAGTTAAAAAACTCTCACTGTAGCTCCCAAGCCTCTAGGTGGATAGTTATCCAGCTAGATGCTCCAAGTAGACTAAACAACGTTAAACTTTCTTTCCACAGAACGAGAATGCTCGGAGAGGCATGGACAACGAGAAGTACCAGAATATGCGTGCAGACTTGGAAGCCGAAAAGTGTAAAACTGCCTTCTTGAAGGAACAAATCATCAAGAGCAAGCGTCTGTTTTTCCTTTATTTTTCGTATTCTGACTTGGTCTTGTGCCAACATTCTCTGAGTATTCATTGTATACTATTCTTTCTCCGACTTGCAGAAACCATTTCCAAGGCTAAAGATATTGTTGAGAAATCCAAGCACATTCAGCAGCTGGATAGCCAAAACAAGATCCTTAAGCTGGAGAGGAAGGATATGATCAAGATGCATGAGGACTCCATGAAAGTCCTGCAAGAGTCCGCCAACATAGAGATGAACCGTTTGAAGGAGGAGATCGAGATGCTAAAAGAGCAGAAGAAAGCTGCCGATGAGCAAAATCAACGCAATCTTGAAGCATACAAGATCCTCCAACAAGAACGGGATTCTATGGAGGAAACTCTCCAGCAGGCCGAGATTAGCATCTTTAGTAAGTGATTCTCCACTTTGTATTTCTGTAAGCTAGATACTCTGAACTTTTGTTTGATTGAACTCATGAGTTCTCTTGTCGGACATTTGCAGCTCCTATTGGTTTGACCCAATCGCCTCCTCCACCAAAAGAATGCATGGTCCTTGACGGCAACTTTATCAACACCGCCATCATGCAGGCCAAGGAGATGGCCAAGCACCTCCAGATCAACATCAAAGCAGTGCATTCCGTGATGAAGTTCTCGGAGATCTTGCGCCAAGCCCCCGAGCGTATTGTAAGCTGGAAAGCTTCATGTACACAGGCTGGTGCGAGGATGGCACTGTCAATGGTCAAGGCTCACTACGAAAACGCCGACATCGACACGGTGACCTCCGGTATCCCCGACGTGGACGACGAAGGCCAAGCGATAGATCACAAGGCTATCTTGGCGTCGGTTGCCGGTTTCGATACCAGAGTCGCCGAGTTGGTCGACCCTAACATCTCCGTGCCCATGGAGATCATTGACGGTGATAACCAAAGCTCCTTCGAATCCCTCAAAACTGCCGACTTCGAAGAGGATGGTTCTCCTGCTGCTGATGATGCTGCTTCCCAATCGCCTGCGCCAGAGAAATGAAAAACAATATGTAATATTTGTTTCCTCTGGAATTTGTATGTGGAAAAACTACTTGTTAACTTAAGGCGGAAAACAATGGTTGTTATGTCCTGCTACTCAAGAACTGGTTCCACCATGTATATATTTTTTAAGCAAGTGCTGGCTTATCCATTACTCTGGTTTTTATGCTTGACTTTTCGTGAGTCGGAAGACTCGTTGTTGGAACCATGTGCTTAGGCGATTATGCCTAATGGCACCGTCAATAGCCTAAGCACAAAATCGCCGACAATAAGTGCTGAAAGTCACTACTCCAGAATCCACATAAAAATGACAAAGAATGTGTAGACCAGAAAACTTAAGCTAACCCCCGTAGGCAGAATTTTCACAAGTGCAATCGCAAAGCTTGTGCATAAAGGTTTTATATGATCCAAAAAATAAACACTAAAGGAGGTAAAAGAATCAGAAATATGAGTGAACTAGAGAGCTTTATTTCATTGATCATATAAGAGGTACACAATAGAAAAAAATGCTAAGTGTAGAAAGGACGTAGTTGTGCTATGTTCCATGGCCGATCAAGATCCGGGTAGTCATCATCCGGGTCACGTCGCTTTTACGCTTATGGTCCTGGCTGGGTCTATCCTTTAGTTCACGATTGTCAACGAGGTAGTAAGACCCATTGAGTAGCACCTTTCTTACGATGAACGGTCCTTCCCATGGCGGGGATAATTTGTGTGACTTCTTCTGCTTAAATCGGAGCACGAGGTTCCCCTCTTTAAATGAGCGATGCCAAATGCGGCGACTATGGTAGCTTTGTAGCTTCTGCTGGTAGATGGCCGACCTTTGGCATGCAAATACGCACTCCTCCTCGAGAAGGTCCACATCTAGGCGTCTGGATTCTAAAGCATCATCTTCTCGTAGGCGGCAACTCTCGGTGAATCGTGAAGGATGTCGGAAGGCAGGATGGCTTCTCCTCCATATACCGTGAAGTAAGGGGTGTAGCCTATGGATCTATTGGGTGTAGTTCGTAAATTCCACACAGATCGTAACTCCTCCGCCCAGGATCCAGCTGCTCTATGCAATGGTGCTTCCAGACGTGGCTTGATTCCCTGCCGAATTAATCCATTAGCTCGCTCAACCTGACCATTGGACTGTGGATGTGCCACATATGCAAGATCAAGTCGGATTCCCTTCTTCCAACAATAAGCTTCCACTTCTCCAAGTGCCAAGTTGCTGTCGTTGTCTCTAATAATGATATGTGGGAGACCAAATCTCACCACTAGATCCCGGACAAACCTAAGGGCAGTTGCCCCATCGAGCATTCTAATGGGTTTAGCTTCTATCCATTTGGTGAATTTATCAACTGTTATTAGAAGATGCGTAAACCCACATGGTGCCCTCTGCAATGGACCAACCATGTCCAGCCCCCAGACTGCGAACGGCCAAGTTATTGGTATTGTTTGCAATTCTTCAACTGGGACATGGGGTTGTCGGGCACAATACTGGCATCCCATGCATGTCTCAACCATCTTGTCGGCGTTCGCCTTCGCGGTCAGCCAGTAGAATCCTTGCCGGAAAGCTTTAGCGACCAACAATCGGGGAGCGGCGTGATGCCCGCAATCTCCGAGATGGATTTCGCGGAGGATTTCAATACCTTCTTTGTAGCACCCCGGGAATCTCTAAACTAGAAATTGCTTATTCTTTTACTTTATTGCATCATCATGACATCATGCATATTTCTGCACTAAAGAACTTTGCTAAAATCCTATCTTTATTTTCTAATTATCTCTCTCTTTATTTCAAATCAAAACTCCGACGTTCCGTATATCTTGGTTTGTCTAAAAACTATTCACAAAAGGCTATTTAAAACAAACTAAATAAATAAAACTATATTTTTTGTCGGGGGAGGCGGCCGTCGGCTAGGCCCAAAAGGCCCGGCCAGCAGCCGGCCTACAACCCCAGAAAAAATAAACCCTAACCCTAAATCCCCACCTGCCCTACCCTACTCCGTCACCCTGCCGCCGCACACATCCAGTGCACCTTCCCGTGTACACACAC
Organism: Avena insularis; assembly: GCA_023614405.1. Taxonomy (NCBI): domain Eukaryota; kingdom Viridiplantae; phylum Streptophyta; class Magnoliopsida; order Poales; family Poaceae; genus Avena; species Avena insularis. The sequence continues at coordinate 85,355,708 of CM042685.1, read as the reverse complement.
ACCACGCACGCACGCTCCCTTCCCACCCCGGTCAAAGCCCGACCCTACCCACGACCCCGCCATCCCTCTCTCCTCACCCCGCTTGGCCCCACCCACAGTCGGCCCTACCCCGCTGCGCTTCCCCGCAACCTCGCTTCCTCCCGCGATGCGTTTCCCCACGCCTGCAACCCCCGCCGCCGCCAGTATCTCTCTCTCGCCGCGTCCCCCAGAGCGTTGCCGAAGCTGGCGTCCGTCCTCGGTGCCCCCCGCGGCCGTCCTTTGCTGACGCCCGCGCCACCGCCAGTCTCCATCCCTCATAGCGCCGCCGACCTCTTCGGTCGACGCCGTCGCCTTGCCCTCTCTCGCCGCGTCCCCGACCCCCGCCATGCATCACCGTCGACCTGCAGCGCCCGACCCCGCCGCCAGGAGAGCTCACCACCGACTTGCTTCGGCGGCCCCCTCCTCTGCCTGCCTCGCGCGGCCTCGCGTCCGTCGCTGCCAGGCGCCACCACCAGCAACCGTGGGACCCCGCCTCCTCACCCTCCTCCCTCGTCCGTCCCGCCTCTCTGGTTCAATAGCCGTACACGCCCACGTGCGCGACGCCTCTGCATCTTGCCAAGCTCGCCGTGTCCGTCGCCCCTACTCATCGTGAAGCCAGGCACTGCCTCGTGCCCTCTGTCTATGCCTATGTTGTGCCCTCTTTCCATTCTTGTGCTGCCATATATTTGGCTAAAGCACAATTTGACCCGTACCTCTTTTGTCATGTTTGTTAACTTGGAACGCCACCAAGATCTCCTTCCTGTACCCGAAGGCCCCGATGCCCCGATCCGAAGCCTGTTCCCGGCGTTCAAAGACCGATCCCCTTCGAGCTCTCCGAACCCTCAAGATCTCCGATCTGGCATGTGTGACCCCTATCTAAGACCACTATTTTTATAATATGACATTATGAATTGTTGCATGTAAATCATTCATACTCGCATGCATATTGTGTGGTTTGGGGGCCTTATGCCGATTCACCTTGTAATTAAATATGGAGGCCAGATGCTGGCGAATTTGGTCTAATATTGACTCCATTTAAAATTGCGTAGCGAACCGATGTCATTTTTTGCCTTGTTAAGACAACATTTAAAATTGCGGGGTATCTAAACAACAGGAACCTAATAATTAATTGTCGGGACCATGGTTCCGCTTAATATTGACAAATTGCATCGCATCTTTGCCATGTCATACATCATACATGCATCATGCCCGATCTTCTGCCGTAGTATTAAATAGTGCATCCCGTGTTTTTTCTAGTGCTTTGCTTCTTCACGGATTAGGCCGATGAGTTGATGCGAGTGTCGACCCGATATTCGGATGAATCTTCGGCAATGTTTTGAGGCGAGCATTCTCCCTCTTTCTACCTATTTTACTTTATAGTCTTTATTTCCTCCTATTGATCTATTGCTATCTGTGTTGCGATGCTCTAGTTTTCGTACCTGTGATATCCCTTGCAGCCTTATATTGCCTTGGACACATCCGATTACCTGTTGTGTGGTAGATAGTTGGACTTGCGTGTCGTAGTCGTTTGCTGTTGTGCGGTTGCGTGTCGTCAACTACCACAGTTGTTGGAGTAATGCCGCATGTTTAATGTTGGAGATGATCATGGCTTTAATTATCGTTTAATAACTAAAATTGAAAGTAGGTAAATAATGCAGAGGCATAGGTGGGCAATAGATGTTATTTGGTTTTTAACCATCCACTTGTGTCCCGTAGGACCCCGAGTACTTGACAAATGTTCTTTGAATATTCGAACTATGCGCATGTGGGACCATGAATCCCCCTAGCCAGAGCTTGAGTCATATATTATTTCTTTGGGCCACAAACTAGTTTGGGGCTTTATTACTATACTGTACTTATGCCATGCTTTACTGCTTTATTTATGATTGCGCGTGGAGCGCCTGTACTGTTTTGGAACCCCGTACCACATTTTCGCGGTATCGACAAGCCCAGTCACACTTTCGGGTTCCCAGTCGTTTATAGCCGTCGTCACAAACCTCTGGGTCCGTCTCGGAGCCGGCCAACTTCGTAGCGGGTATCTTGGTGGGGTGGCCCCCTGAAATATTATATGAATCTTGCAATTGCTCTGTTGTGATGCCTCGTTGGGTTTTAATTTGGTTTTTCCCGAGGTTGATCGTGCGTGTGTTGCTATTTGTGCCCCCTGGAGGGTAAAACTTTTTGAAAGCCGTGTCTGCGGTTATGGACGACATGGAGCACAATATCTCGATCATAGACAACTATAACTAAAGTAGTGCTATAAATTTGACTTTATAATGACTAGTAATCGGCTTCACTACAACGGAATGGCTAAATAAAAGTACCAACAACTGCTGGGTTTTGGGATGATCCCAGCTATCTATATTTGACTAGTAATTGCCGCAACTATAAGGAATGAATAAAACTGCCAACTGTGTGAATTCCTCGGTTGACATCCTCGTTTGGTCTTGAGGGGGAAATACCAGGATGGGTATGCTTGGTGATAGTTTCAGGTTGGATCCGAATAGGTCTTTCTTATCCCTATCTAATAGCCTCTAGTTGTATTGAGTCTCTATAGGTTGTTTAGTGCATGCTGCACTGCTCCTTCAGTCCACCATACCTATGTAGGCGAGGACCGCCGAATTCTAGTCTCGCCGTGTACTGGCCTCAGTACTGACCGCTCTCTTTTTTCCTTTGCCCTTTGTCGGCACCCCTTTTGTTTAAGCAGGTTTTTTGATCGCCATCATTAGCAGGGTTACCCTTTCGGCTTGGCCTGGGCAGGGTTATGGACGTCATTGGTTATTCTTCAGGGCTCTTAGCCCCATTTGCACCTTGTCTATAGTCGGATGTTGTATCGTTTTCAAGGTGATTTGGATCTTTGTACTGTATATCTGTATTCTTGACTCATGGAGTCGTTGTTGTATATATCGGTTCTGTGGGTTCCATCGTGGACTAATGTGTAATGGTATTACTTTGTTTTCAACCCGCACGAAAGTGCCTAGTGGGCGCCTTTGAATCGTTTCTATGCGGGTTTGGCGGGAATCGCTAAAACTTGCATAGGACCTATCCGAGGGTGTTACAGAGTGGTATCAGAGCTCAGCAGTTACGATACCCCACTACTCCTTACCCCTTTATTCTTCTCCTCTTACCTCTGCGTGTTTTAATCTTCTCTCTTATCTTTTCTTCGAGTCCAGGAATTCACGTGGTTGGGTTTCCGTCGTACCTTCAGGGTTTTGCTTCCTTCCTTTGTAACGATGCTTCTACATCCGCTTTTCATGCTACCTGAGGAATTTTTCTTTGTTGTACCTTTCAGTGGACCAAAAATCCACTAAATTTTTTTCTTTGTATCTTCCGGTGTTTTCCAACACAACGATCTCTTATGCATCAGATTTGATGAAGCGCCTACTTCAACCTTTTGTTTCCTAATCTCGATTGACGAGATCTTCAGTCCGAATTCTGAGAGATGGTTGGCAGTCTGCTATTCGTGTATAGATTAATGCTTTGAGTGCGGGATGGAGTCGCGACCATACCACTACTTTTATCATTCGTTTTTGTACATTGAATAGTGGATCGATGCAAATCAACTCGTTCTATGGAAGTTAGAGGTGGCCTTATCTTTTGATGCCTCTATCTTCGTCTTTTGTTTATCTGGAGTGCTATCTCGATGAACGTGAGCACCTATCCTTGTTGGTGGTGTCGCGAGGATCCATACAATCCAAGAAGAATCAGACCATCGGTCTTCTTCCCCGTACCATGAGGCGGATCTCGAGGGTGAGATCCATTGTTAGTGGTGTCGAATTGTAGCACCCCAGGAATCTCTAAAATAGAAATTTCTTATTCTTTTACTTTATTGCATCATCATGACATCATGCATATTTCTGCACTAAAGAACTTTGCTAAAAATCCTATCTTTATTTTCTAATTATCTCTCTCTTTATTTTAAATCAAAACTCCGATGTTTCGGATATCTCGGTTTGTCTATAAACTATTCACAAAAGGCTATTTAAAATAAACTAAATAAATAAAACTATTTTTTTGTCGGGGGAGGCGGCCGTCGGCCAGGCCCAAAAGGCCTGGCCAGCAGCCGGCCTACAACCCCAGTAAAAATAAACCCTAACCCTAAATCCCCACCTACCCTACCCTACTCCATCACCCCGCGGCCGCACACACCCAGTGCACCTTCCTGTGCACACACACACCACGCACGCACGCTCCCTTCCTACCTCAGTCAAAGCCCGACCCCACCCACGACCCCGCCATCCCTCTCTCCTCACCCCGCTTGGCCCCACCACGCTGCGCTTCCCTGCAACCTCGCTTCCTCTCGCGATGCGTTTCCCCTCGCCTGGAACCCCCGCCGCCGCCAGTCTCTCTCTCGCTGTGTCCCCCAGAGCACTGCGGAAGCTGGCTTCCGTCCTCGGCGCCACCCGCGACCGTCCTCTGCTGACGCCTGCGCCACCGCCAGTCTCCATCCCTCGCAGCGCCGCCACCCTCTTTGGTCAACGCCGTCGCCTTGCCCTCTCTCGACGCGTCCCCGACCCCCGCCACGCATCACCGTCGACATACAGCGCCCGACCCCGCCGCCAGGAGAGCTCTCCACCGACCCAGGCTCCATCCCTGGCCTCAGTACTAACCGCTCTGTTTTCCGTTGCCCTTTGTCGGCACCCCTTTTGTTTAAGGAGGTTTTGAGATCACCGTCGTTAGCAGGGTTAGCCTTCCGGCTTGGCCTAGGCTGGGTTATGTACGTCATTGGTTATTCTTCAGGGCTTTTAGCCCCATTTGCATCTTGTCCGTAGTCGGATGTTGTATCATTTTCAATGTGATTTGGATCTTTGTACTGTATATCTGTATTCTTGACTCATGGAGTCGTTGTTGTATATATCTGTTCTGTGGGTTCCATCGTGGACTAATGTGTAATGGTATTACTTCATTTTCCACCCGCACGAAAGTGCCTGGTGGGCGCCTTTGAATCGTTTCTATGCGGGTTTGGCGGGAATCGCTAAAACTTGCATAGGGCCGATCTGAGGATGTTACATTCTTGCTGGGAAACACACTTAAGGTATACATCAGTAGTGCTTCGTTTGTAGAGCTGTCCATTGATTATGGTATAGCCCGTTGGTCGACGTAGTATTTTTCGTCTTTCGACCTCGTCGTTGGGCAAAGTTCCGTGTACGAGATATTCCATGAACGGTTTTGTCCAAGCCGGAGGGACCTTTGCCACCATGTGAACAAAAGAGTCAACTCTGTCCGGGTTGTCTATGTCTGCTCCATTCACGGATGGTGTCTGTAAATGCTCCAGGAAAACTCCAGGCGGAATTCGTTTGCACCATGATCCAAGATTAGACAGTAGACCAGCCGCCTCGTTTTGCTCCCTAGGTACATACTTGACTTCGTAGCCCAAGAAGCTCTTGGCTATCTCGTCCACTTCGTCTCGATATGCCGCCATCATAGGGTTCCGCGTGTTCCAGGTGCCAGCCACCTGCTGGGCAACCAAGTCGGAATCTCCACAACAAACTATGCGCTTGATACCAATATCCTTGGCTACGTGTATTCCGTGAATGTGTGCTTCATACTCCGCCATGTTGTTTGTAGCCTCGAAGTGGATCTGTGGAACGTAGTGTAGCTTTTCCCCGGTTGGTGACTATAGTAGTACACCAGCCCCTGAGCCGTTGAGTAGCATTGATCAGTCAAAGTGCATCACGTAGTACTCTGGCTTCGGCATTGGGGTAGCATATGGCATCTCCGTCCAATCTTCGATGAAATCCGCCAAGGCATGTGATTTGATAGCATCGCGTCTCCTGTAGGTAATCTCGAAGGCGGCAAGTTCAATGCCCCACTTTGCCACCCTTCCTGTAGCGTCGATGTTGTTGATGATGTCGGACAATGGTTCTTTGCACACAGCTATGATAGGGTGCTCCTGGAAGTAGTGCCTCAGCTTCCGAGAAGCAAGGAACACTCCATAAGCTATCTTATGGTAGTGCGGGTAACGCTGCTTGGACTCCGTCAAGACCTCGCTTACATAGTAAACTGGCCGTTGAACTGCGTACTCATGCCCTGTTTCTTTCCGCTCTACCACGACGACGATGCTAATTACCCGGTTGGTGGCCGCCATGTAAATCAACATAGGCTCCCCAGGTTTGGGTGTTGCATGGATAGGCGCTGAGGAAAGTATCTCCTTGAGCTGCTTCAATGCTGCATCTGCCTCGTCCGTCCACGTGAATTTGTCCGCCTTCTTCAGCAACTTGTACAGCGGAAGAGCCTTCTCTCCAAGTCGGCTGATGAACCGACTAACTGCTGCAACACAACCTGGTAGCCATTGTATGTATTTTAGGAATGTCAGATGGTTTATGTTTAAGATGGCCTTGATTTTATTCGGGTTGACCTCGATTCCACGCTGGGAAACGATGAAGCCCAACAATTTGCCGGCTGGAACCCCAAAGACGCACTTCTTGGGGTTAAGCATCATGTTGTATTTCCGGAGATTATCAAAGGTTTATTTTAAGTCAGAGATTAAGTCGTTTGATTTTTTAGACATCAAATGTTGTGAACGTTCCGACCAATTTGATCGTGTAGGTAATGCTGCATTGTCCGCTGGTACATAGCACCTATGTTTTTCAGCCCAAAGGGCATCGTGACATAGCAAAACGTGTCGTAAGGTGTAGTGAACGAAGTGGCCAATTGGTCCGACTTCTTCATCTTGATCTGGTGGTATCCTGAGTATGCATCGAGAAAACACAAAAGCTCCGAGCCAGCCGTCGAGTCAATGACTTGGTCAATGCGAGGAAAAGCAAACGGATCTTTGGGAGACACTTTGTTCAAGTCGGTGTAATCAACACACATTCTTAATTCTTTGGTTCCCTTTTTGGGGACAAGTACAGGATTTGCCACCCAGCGGGTGTGAAGGACTTCTCGAATAAAATTATCCTTAAGTAACCTAGATATCTCTTTGCCTATGGCACATCTCTTCTCTTCTCTGAAGCATCGTCGAGGTTGTTTCACTGGTTTACATTTTGGATCAATATTCAAGCTGTGCTCGGCAAGTTCCCTAGGTACACCTTTCATGTCGGCAGGTTGCCAGGAAAAGATGTCCCTATTCTCACGAAGGAACTCGACGAGCGCGCTTTCCTATCTATGGTCCAGGTTCATCCCATTGGCGGTGGTCTTGGAGGCATCGCCTACGACAAGTTCCACCGGCTTGGTCTCGATGGCGGCCTTGAATGCTGGGGTAGAGTCAGAAATCTGTTTCTTCGACGCGGGCATCTCTAAGGCATCGACCTTGCTCTGGATCTCCTTGAATTCTTCGCTATAGAGGACAACTTCTGCATAGGCTGCTTCTCTAATCTCGCAGTCCCTTGCTTTGGTAATGCTTCCGGATACGGTGATGACACCGTTTGGTCCAGGTATCTTGAGCTTGTTGTAGACAAAGTATGGCTTGGCCATGAAGGTGTGGAATATGTCGCAGCCGAATATGACGTGGTACACGCTCTTGAAGGGGACCACCTCAAAGGTCATGCGTTCTTGGCGGTAATTATTGACATCACCAAAAGCGACCTAAAGTGTGATGCACACAAGGGACCGAGCCTCCCGACTAGGAACTACGCCATGGAAGATGGTGTTGGTCCACCTTAGGTTTGCCTCCGTCAAGTTCATCTTCTGAAGTGTATCCATGTACATGATGTTGATGCTACTTCCACTATCCACCAGACATTTGGTGAACTCGTTGACGTCAATCAGGCGGTTGATGACCATGGCGTATTGGTTCTCCGTAGGGATGAGGTCTGGGTGATCCTTCCTATCCCAAGTAATTGGAATCTCCGACCAGCACAAGAACTGGGGGTAGAGTAGCCATCGGTATCCTCATGGAGGTCTTCTATTGTCGGACGATGGGGGTGCCAAGGAAAGTGTGGAAAACTGCCGCCTTCTTCTCGAAGGGGTCCTTTCCCTTGGCGTCTCTCTTGGCGGTGTGCTTGGGGTCAACGTCCTCGTCCATGTCACTTGAATCCTTGGAATCCTCCTCCTTCTTCTTCCCCTTGCCCTTGCCTCGTGGTCTGTTCTTCCGACTTTGTTTGTAGTCGGACTTCTGGTCCTCCTTGAGGTCATTGACGAACTTGCAATGGCGATTGGTGTGGGTGGTTTTTCCGTTGGCATCGAGGTGTACGAGGCACGCATATCACGGTACTCCTCGTAGGTTTGGGGAACACGGAGCGCTGCCGAGGTAGTTTCACTACCTCGCTGCTGCCCAGGACCAGCTCCCTGTCCTCGGCCATGTTGTCCGCCATCACCTCGCCCTGCAAAAGTCATAGCGACCATGTCGGGGGTTTTCTTTTCTTCAGGAGGGGTCTTCCGCTTTGTGTTGTTGTTCCTCCGAGCTTGGTTGGAATAGCCGTTCCCGGCAGGGAGCCGCGAGCATCGTCTTTGGCAGCTACGAACTCACTAGCCAACTGAATCATCTAGTTCAAGTCTAGCTGGTGATTGTCCTGCAGACGCTTTACCTTATGTCGGAGCAACGTGCCCCTTTCCAACCCATCGATGAAGGCGGCCATGGCGGTCTGAGCGTGCACTCCTGCGCAGGAATTCTTCATCTCTAGCCGCCGAGAGAGGTAGGCGTGAGATGTCTCATCTTTCTGTTGCACGCACCGTTGTAGATCGCCAACAATGCAGGGACGTTTGTGCGTACCCTCGAAGTTCTTGGTGAACGCTTCTTGCATGTCCAACCAATTGCAGATGGATCTTTCCGGCAAGTCATTAATCCATTGACGGGTCGTGCCCGCCAACATCAATGGAAGGTACTTGACACTGACGTTGGGGTTACCCCCGGCGATCTCCACCGTGTTGTCGTAATCCTACAACCCTGTAGCTGGCTTGGTGGTGCCGTCATAGGTCTTGAAGGTCTTGTCAATCCGGAAACCTTTGGGGTAAGTTGTGGACCGTATTACAGGTCCAAAGCAATGTGGTCCCAGGTATGGTCCTTCCCAGGCCTCGTGTATCTTGTCCAGACGTGAACGTGCATCGTATGGCTCCAGGCTTCTTTTCTTCTTCTTGCCATCAGGGGATGGGCTACGTGAACGACGCGGGCCTCCTCCGCCATGGTGGCTGCTAGGTGGCGACGGAGGCGGAGGTGGCAGTGGGTTAGCCTTCTTGCTGTTGCCCTCCTATGATGCCTCACGCTTGTCGTGGTTGCTTGTCGGACGTGGAGGATCATGGCGCGACTGGTTCTTGTGTCCTTGGTTGCGCTCTCCGTCATGACGGGTCTACTCCGCGTTGTCGCGGATGACGATGCCGCTCTTCCTTGGCGGAGGCATATCCGTATGACAGTGAGCCTTGGTGTCTTCATGATGTCGGGGGGATCTGGGCGGTGGTGATGGACGACGAGGTTGGGCCTTGCCTCCGTGGTCGGAGGATATGGGGATAGCATTCTTCCTGTTGCACGCATCCCTCCGTCTTCGTTCTGAGGAACCCGTCTAGGACCCGACATCAAGAGGAGATCTGTCCCTTGGCGGCTTATGATGGCTATACTGGCAAAACGCTGGGTCAGACTCAAGCCTCTGAGAGGTGGCCTTTTCCTGCTGTTTCACCGCCTTAGCCACTAGGTACAAGACCTGGTTCACCGCTTCGGGTGATCTATCCTGCTCCAGAAGGGTCTTGGCAACGACGAAGTGGAGGAGAGGAGTGGGCATAACTTGCCTGCCTTCACTGTCAATATATGGCTTGGCATGTGCCGGCTTTGAGGGAGCCCATCCTAGGTTTCCCCGTACACCAGGATCGTTGATGACGCGAGCTGGAGCTTTCTTAGCCTTCTGCTGCTGCAGCAGAGTCTTGTACTCGGCCTCCATTGCTCTAGCTTTCTCTATTGACTTCTGTGCGTTGGCCTGATCTCGATCTAGCTTTGCGCCCTGCTCCACGATGGCCTGTGCTTTCTCCAGCAGCTGGCGCTTCTCGTCAAGCTAGACCACACTGTGAATATGAGCCATGGTCATAGGCTCGACGAGGAGATTGACGTACATCACTCTATCAACTCGATTGACTTGGGCACAGCAGACGTAGATGCTGGAGGCAGCGGGTTTGCGGTGTTGTTATTGCTCGGACTGGTGCCGAGTTCCTGCGGCTGCTGCACTGGGTTAGGCGGAGGGGGCATGACCTTTGCGTGATCGTTGTCGGTAGCAACTGGTGGTCCCTTCCCCGTGTCCAGCGTTGTAGGCGGAGCTCGTCTAGGTTGATCTTCATCCATCGCCGTCCCAATGGTGATGAACACCTCTCGGGACTTGACGGCATTGTTGGCTGCTCGTCGCGCTTGTAATCCTCCTCCATCTCCTGCATAGCGGAGTCTAGCTCCTCCGGGCTGAAGTCTATCTCCATCGAATCTGCGCTGAAGTCGGCGTAGAGCGGGTTAATCACGAAGTCGGAGGGTGCCAGGGCTTCCTCGATGACGGGCGGTGGAGGTTCAACAGCAGCGACGATGACTGGAGGTGGTGGCACAGCTGCAGCGATGACGTCCGGAGGCGGCGGTGGCGGTGGTTGAGGTGGAGGTGCTCCGTCAATGAGCGCTAGAGCTGTCTGAGCTGCCTCCTTGGCCTCCACATAGTTGTTGATGATGTTCACCATGCTTTCGAAGGTGAGGCGTCCTAAAGCCTGCTGCCGCCTTAGTGAATGCCGGAGAAGCGTACCTTGGTCCAGTCCTTCCACAAAGTGATACATGGCATCATCATTGGGGTAGTGCGCCAGATCGGCCCGTATACGGAGCCACCTAGCGAGGTAATCATGGGGGTTTTCACCCTCTCTCTGAATGCAGTGTGCCAGATAGAAGATGTTAACCACTCCGACGAACTTGGATCTCTGCTGTCCAAACGCACAGGCGAAGCCGGCGGACTTGCAGCGATGTTTCACCGTTATATCCTGCATAGGGACGGTTTGGGTGGGCCTTGAATTTTTCCGATATTTGATGGCAGACTTCTAGGAGAGATCTGACATCGATCCTTCCGCGAACGTATCCTTCTCGTAGGAGGTCCGTGCGGGGCTTGATGCTCCTCGGACTCCCAGGGAACTAGTGCCCGAGTCGGTTTCGCCGATGAAGAGGTGGATATCTCCGATGGGGATGATCGATCATCGTGTAGGGTTCGTCTTTGTCGGGATCCAGAACTCGTAGGGAGGGACGATCGAAACATTGCTAGAGAAGAGAACGCGACCGATGGCTACGGTTTCGCTGATTCCCGTGAAGATCTTGGTCCTCGCCTGCTGAAGAGCCTAAAGCGCCTCTTGCCCCAAAGTGGGCACCAACTGTCATGGTATTGCCGACGAGTATGCCATGGAGGGGTCCTCACAGTGCGTGTTTAGAGACGTGGGGGAAGGCGGACGGTTGACGGGTAAGAGGTAACATAGCTTACCCAGGTTCAGATCCCACAATGGTGGCGGAATCCTACTCCTGCTATAAATCACTATAAGCGCAATACGCCGAGTTACAAGGATTGGTTCGCTGTGCGAGGTGTATGTTAATCGATACTAGGTTATGCCCTAAAGGCTCCCATAGGCCCGACTTATATAGGTGTTGGAGATATGCCCTAGAGGCAATAATAAGAGTGGTTATTATTATATCTTTGTGATTATGATAAATGTTTACATTCATGCTATAACAGTATTAAACTGGAAACATTAATTCTTGTGTTATTTGTAAACTAGATTAGAGTCCCTAGTAAAGCCTCTTTGTAATACTAGCTTGTTGGTTAATAGATGATCGTGGTTTCCCGATCATGAGCATTGAGATGTTGTTAACAACAGGATCATATCATTAGGAGAATGATATGATGGACATACTCCTATAGATAAGCGTAGCATAAAGATCAAGTCATTTCAATAGTTCATTTGCTATATGCTTTCTGATACATAGTAACCTAATTCCTTAGAACATGAGATCATGCTAATCACCATCACCGGAAGGATGCTTTTATGACATCAAACACCACACCATAACTGGGTGGCTATAAAGGTGTCATTGAGTGTTCAGAAAGTATGGGTTGAGGAACATGGATCAAGAGTGGGATTTGTCCATCCATATGACGGATAGACATACTCTGGGCCCTCTCAGTGGAATGTCATATAATTAGCTTGCAAGCATGTGCCTGGATCACAAGGATCACATATCACGGGAACGAGAAAAGAGTATTTATCAGTAACGAGGTTGAACTAGGTATGCAGAGATACCAACGATCAAAACCTCAGATAAGTAAACTATCGTGAGACAAAGGGAAATTGGTATCGTATGTAAGTGGTTCATTCGATCACAAAGTAATCGTAGAAATATGTGGGAGCCATATGAATTTCTAGATTTCTCTATTGGTTATTGATCAGAGAAGTGTCTCGGTCATGTCCGCATAATTCACAAACCGTAGGGAGACACACTTAAGGATTCGATGTTGTTTAGTAGATATGGAATGTTAGTAGGGATACCTAATGTTGTTCGGAGTCTCAGATTGGATCTAGGATATCACGAGGAGATTCGGAATGGTCCGGATAATAAGATTCAAATAAGGAAAGTCCTTTTTCGGAGTTCGGGAAAGTTTTCGATGGTTTCATCGCAGAGGTTCTAGAAGGGTCTAGAAGATTCACCAGTCTGGAAGGAGAATGGTCCATGAATGTGACATGGGTATGTGGAATGATTGGATCATATCCTAGGTCACTTGGTGTGTGCATTTGCAAGAGAGAATTAAAGCTTTAAATTGAAAGTCAAACGGGAGTTTGAAATTTCAAACTGGGACAATGGTTTCCTAGTGGAAGAACGAACAAGTCCTTTTCTCAATCCAACTTGGGTTTGACTTTGGATTCAAACCCACCCCTCCCAAGGCTTCCCCCCTCTCATAAACAGAGGGGGAGGGCTGCCCCAAAGAACAGAAGCCCTAGCCCCGCTCCACCCGAGCCGCCGCCGCCATGCTGCCGCCTTGCGCCGCTGGTCCGTCGCCGCCGCCCTGGCCTCCGCCGACACCGCCTCCTCCTCCCGGACTTCTAAACCCTAGATCTCCGGGAAACCCTAATCCACCATAACTCGCACCGGCTTAGGCGAAGCCCTGCGGGATCTTCCCTCTACTTCCGACACCACGCCGTCGTGCTACCGGAATCGCGAGGGGAGAAATACAACCTCCGCTGCCTACTGGAACAAGGGAGAGGAAGGTCTTCATCAAGTACCGAACGTGTGACCGACTGCGGAAGCACTGCCAGAACGCAGCATCGAAAGGATCGTCTACGTGATATTGAGATCGGCAAGTGTACGACTACATCACCCACGAGAATCTGCTCTCGTTAACCGCTTTGGAACCTTCGAGGGTGAGTGCTTCTATCGACTCGTTGCTACAATCTAGTAGATATATCTTGGCTTGTTTGTGTGCATGCGGTAAAATGTTTTTGTTTTCCATGCTACGAACCCCTACAGTGGTATCAGAGTCATGTCTATATGTAGATCTGTTGCACGAGTAGAACACAATAGTCATTGTGGGCAGTGGTGCTTTTATTATCAATTGATTTTTGTGTACTTTGCATCTTGCGGTATGATGGGATGAAGCGGCCTGGGCTAACCTTACATGACATCGTTCATGAGACTTGCTCCACGCTCAACATGCAACTTGTATTGCATAAGTGGCTTTGTGGGTGTCTGTCTCTCCCATCATAGTATAGATTCAATTTACAACGGGCACTTGATAGTTCAAATATCAACGTTGTGGTTCTTGTTCATAATTTAGAACGACACTTATTGAAAGCCCCAAACCACGTAAAATATGCAAAGAAAATTAAAGGCGTCTAACTTTGTTTTGCAGGGGTGTGTTGTGATGTGATATGGCCATGATTGTGATTATATATGATGTATGCAATGTTTCTTATTGTAAGTTGGCAACCGGCAGGAGCCATATGGTTGTCTTTTAAATTCCGTTAAGACCTTCGTGTCTATTCAAAGTAGTTGTAATAGTTGAAGCTGGTGGATGACAACCATGAAACGGTGCCATTGACCTTGACGCCATACCGGTGATGATGGAGATCATGTTCGTGCTTGAAGATGGAGATCGGAAGCACAAGAAGAAAGGCCATATCATATCACATATTATGAATTGCATGTGATGTTAATCCTTTATGCATCTTGTATTGCTTATTTCACGACGGTAGCATTATAAGATGATCCCTCAAGCACAAAATTTCAAGTTTTAAAAGTGTTCATCCTTAGTAAGCACCGTTGCTAAAGCTTGTTGTTTTGAAGCACCACGTGATGATCGGGTGTGTTAGATTCTGCGAGTGTATACAATGTGAGCAAGCCAGATTTTCTCATGCGGAAGCTAAGGTTTGATATTGACGAGCCTAGCATGTACAGACATGGTCTCAGAACACGGATCACCGAAAGGTAAAGCACGAGTCATATAGTAGATATGATGAACAGGTGGATTGTTCGCCATTGAAGCTACACCAACTCTCGTGATGATCGGTTTTGATGTGGTGGATTTGGTTCGTGTGATCACTAAAACAATTTGAGGGATATTTTTTAGTGGGAGTTAACCTAGATTAATTTAACTATTAATTAGAACTCAAGTTTTCATAAACTTAGTCTAAAACTATTGCAAATATGTTGTAGATCAATGGCGGCCCCTACCATCAATTTTAATGCATTCCTAAAGAAAGAAAAGTTGAAAAATAATGGAAGGAACTTCGCGGATTGTTTCCGTGGTTTGAGGATTGTCCTCAATGCTGGTAATTTGACCTATGTGCTGGATGCACCGCTGGGTGACCCGCCTGCAGCTAATTCTACCGATGAGGTAAAGAATGTTTTTATCGCTCGGAAGAATCAGTACTCCACAGTTTAGTGTGCTATCTTGTATGGTTTGGAATCGGAGCTTCAGAAAAGGTTTGAGAACCATGACCCACATGATATTGTCCGTGACCTCAAAATGATAGTTGAGGCTCACGCGACATTTGAGAGTTATGAGGCTTCTGAAAAGTTCTTTAACTGCAAGATGGAAGAGGGCAACTCCGTCAGTGAGCACGTGCTTAAGATGTCTGGGAATGCAAGCAAGCTTCAAAGCTTGGGTATAGTGATTCCTAATGCTTTGGGGATTCACCGTGTCCTCCAATCACTACCACCAAGTTATAAGAACTTTGTGATGAACTACAATATGCAAAACATGGACAAGTCATTGCCAGAACTGTTCTCCATGTTGAGATTTGCAGAAGTGGAGATCAAGAAAGAGCACCAAGTGTTGTTGGTGAATAAGACCACCAAATTCAAGAAGAAAGGCAAGTCTAAGAAAAAGGGAAACTTCAAGAAGGGCGGTAAGAAAGTTACCGCACCGGCGAAGAAGACCAAGGCTAGGCCTAAGCCTGATACTGAGTGCTTTTACTACAAGGGAGAAGGTCACTGGAAGCGGAATTGACCAATGTACTTGGCGGATTTGAAGAACAGCAACATCGAGAAGAAAGGTATATCCGATATACATGTTATTGATGTGTATCTCAATAGTACTCGTAGTAGTGCCTGGGTATTTGATACTGGTTCGGTTGCTCATATTTGTAGCTCGAAACAGGTACTGCGGAATAAACGGAAGCTAGCGAAGAACAAGGTGACAATGCGTGTTGGAAATGGATCAAAGGTTGATGTGATCGCGGTCGGCATGCTACCTCTTCATCTACCATCGGGATTAGTTTTATACTTAAATAATTGTTATTTGGTGCCTGCGTTGAGCATGAACATTATATCTGGATCATGTTTATTGTAGGCGGTTACTTGTTTAAGTCCGAGAATAATGGTTGTTCGATTTATATGAGTAATATGTTTTATGCACATGCACCTTTGATAGATGGTCTATTCTTATTGAATCTCGATTGTGGAAATACACACATTAATAACATTGAAGCTAAACATTTGAAATTGAGCGATAACTCGACCTATATGTGGGACTGTCGTCTTGGTCATATTAGAGTGAAGCGTATGAAGAAACTCCATTCCGATGGACTTCTTGAATCACTTGAAAGATGCGAAGCATGTCTGATGGGTAAAATGACTAAGACTCCATTTTCTGGTATGATGGAGCAAGCTACAGACTTATTGGAAATCATACATACCGATGTGTGTGGCCCAATGAGTGTAGCATCGCGCGTTGGTTATCGTTATGTTCTTACCTTCACGGATGACTTGAGTAGATATGGGTATATCTATTTCATGAAACAGAAGTCCGAAACTTTCGAGAAGTTTAAGGAATTTCAAAGTGAGGTAGAGAATCAACGTAACAAGAAGATTAAATTTCTACGATCTGATCGTGGAGGTGAATATCTAAGTTACGAGTTTGGCGAGCATTTGAAGAAATGCATAATACTTTCACAATTGACACCTCCGGGAACACCATAGCGTAATGGTGTGTCTGAACGTCGTAATCGAACTTTCTTAGATATGGTTCGTTCTATGATGTCACTTATAGATTTACCGCTATCGGTTTGGGGTTATGCATTAGAAACATCCGCATTCACTTTAAATAGGGCACCATCTAAATCCGTTGAAACGACACCGTATGAATTGTGGTTTGGGAAGAAACCTAAATTGTCGTTCCTTAAAGTTTGGGGTTGCGAAGCTAATGTAAAGAAGTTACAGCCAGACAAGCTGGAACCCAAAGCGGAAAAATGCGTCTTCATAGGATACCCGAAGGAAACTATTGGGTATACCTTCTATCATAGATCCGAGGGCAAGATCTTCGTTGCCAAGAATGGATCCTTTCTAGAGAAGGAGTTTCTCTCGAAAGAAGTGACTAGAAGGAAAGTAGAACTCGACAAGGTTGTTGAACCTTCTCTCGAACTTGCGAGTAGCACAGCACCGGAAGTAGTTCCTATGGCGCCTACACCAATAAGAGGAAGCTAATGATGTTGATCATGAAACTTCGGTTGAAGTTACTACGGAACCTCGCAGGTCAACGAGAACTCGTAACACTCCTGATAAGTATGATCCCATTATGAGTGTCATGTTGGTGGACAACACCGATGACCCTGCAACATATGAGGAAACAACGATGAGCCCAGATTCCAATAAATGGCAAGAAGCCATGAAATCCGAGATTGGATCCATGTACGAAAACCAAGTATGGACTTTGTGGACTTACCGGTCGACTTGTCGCAAAAGGGTTTAGACAAATTCAAGGAGTTGACCATGATGAGACTTTCTCACCAGTAGCAAAGCTAAAGTCTG
This sequence comes from Avena insularis, assembly GCA_023614405.1. Classification (NCBI taxonomy): domain Eukaryota; kingdom Viridiplantae; phylum Streptophyta; class Magnoliopsida; order Poales; family Poaceae; genus Avena; species Avena insularis. The sequence goes on along the minus strand of CM042685.1, from coordinate 85,338,520 downwards.
CATATTATGATTAGCAATCGCTGCATATTATGATTATGAGATATGGCAGATGGATGTCAAAACGGCGTTCCTCAATGGAGACATTGATGAAGAGTTGTATATGATGCAACCCAAAGGTTTTGTCGATCCTAAATATGCTAACAAGGTATGCAAACTTCAACGATCCAAATATGGATTGAAGCAAGCATCCCGAATTGGAATCAACGTTTTGATAAGGTAATCAAAAGCTTTGGTTTTATACAAACTTATGGAGAAGCTTGTATTTACAAGAAAGTGAGTGGGAGCTCTGTAGCATTCTTAATACTATATGTAGATGACATATTGTTGATTGGGAATGATGTAGACCTTCTTAATAGTGTCAAGGATTATTTGAATAATAGTTTTTCAATGAAAGATCTTGGCAAAGCAGCTGACATATTAGGCATAAAGATTTATAGAGATAGATCGAGACGCCTAATATCATTGTCACAAAGTACATATTTGGACAAAGTTCTAAAGAGGTTTGGAATGGAAGATATCAATAAAGGGTTCTTGCCCATGTTGCCCAATATGACCTTGAGTAAAACTCAAAGTCCTGCAACGGCAGAAGATAGAGAAAGGATGAGTAATACTCCCTATGCCTTAGCCATATGATCTCTTATGTATGCCATGCTATGTACTAGACACGACATTGCATATGATTTTAGTTTGACTAGCAGATATCAAAGTGATCCAGGAGTGGATCATTGGACATCGGTCAAAAACATCCTTAAGTACTTGAGAAGTACTAAGGATATGGTTCTTTCTTATGGAGGCGATGAACAGCTCGTTGCTAATGGTTACACCGATGCTAGTTGGAACACCGATCCGGATGATTCTAAATCACAATCTGGATACGTATTTACTTTGAATGATGCAGCAGTTAGCTAGAGGAGTGCAAAGCAAATCATTGTGGCGAGATCTTCAACTGAATCGGAATACATAGCTGCTTCGGAGGCTTCACAAGAGGCGATATGGATGAAGGAGTTCATTATAGAGCTCGGTGTGGTTCCAAGTGCGCTGGACCCAATGTCTATCTACTATGATAACATGGGCGCCATAGCCAATGCGCAAGAACCAAGGTCACACAAGAAGCTGAAGCACATCAAGATATGTTTTCACGCTATTCGAGAGCATGTCCCAGATGGTGACATAAAGATTTGCAAAGTACACATAGATCTGAATGTGGCGGATCCGTTGACTAAACCTCTCCCGAGGGCAAAACATGACCAGCACCAAACCGCCATGGGTGTTCGGTATATTACCATGTAATCTTGATTAGTTGACTCTAGTGCAAGTGGGAGATTGTAGGAGATATGCCCTAGAGGCAATAATAAGAGTGGTTATTATTATATCTTTGTGTTTATGATAAATGTTTACATTCATGCTATAACAGTATTAAACTGGAAACATTAATGCTTGTGTGATTTGTAAACTAGATTAGAGTCCCTAGAAAAGCCTCCTTGTAATACTAGCTTGTTGGTTAATAGATGATCGTGGTTTCCCGATCATGAGCATTGAGATGTTGTTAAAAACGGGATCATATCATTAGGAGAATGATATGATGGACATACTCCTATAGATAAGCGTAGAATAAAGATCAAGTCATTTCAATAGTTTGTTTCCTATATGCTTTCTCATACATAGTAACCTAATTCCTTCGACCATGAGATCATGCTAATCACCATCACCGGAAGGATGCTTTGATGGCATTAAACACCACACCATAACTGGGTGGCTATAAAGGTGGCATTGAGTGTTCAGAAAGTATGGGCTGAGGCACATGGATCAAGAGTGGGATTTGTCCATCCATATGACGGATAGATATACTCTGGGCCCTCTCGGTGGAATGTCATCCAATTAGCTTGCATGCATGTGACTGGCTCACAAGGGATCACATATCATGGGAACGAGAAAAGAGTACCTATCAGTAACGAGGTTGAACTAGGTATGCAGAGATACCGACGATCAAAACCTCGGATAAGTAAACTATCGTGAGACAAAGGGAAATTGTTATCGTATGTAAGTGGTTCATTCGATCGCAAAGTAATCGTAGAAATATGTGGGAGCCATATGAATTTCCAGATTCCTCTATTGGTTATTGATCGGAGAAGTGTCTCTGTCATGTCCGCATAATTCACGAACCGTAGGGAGACACACTTAAGGATTCGATGTTGTTTAGTAGATATGGAATGTTAGTATGGATACCGAATGTTGTTTGGAGTCTCGGATTGGATCCGGGATATAACGAGGAGATCCGGAATGGTCCGAAGAATAAGATTCATATAAGGAAAGTCCGTTTTCGGAGTTCGGGAATGTTTCCGATGGTTTCATCGGAGAGGTTCTAGAAGGGTCTAGAAGGTTCACCGGTTTGGCAGGAGAATGGTCCATGAATGTTTCATGGGTAAGTGGAATGTTTGGATCATATCCTAGGTCATTGCAAGAGATAATTAAAGCTCTAAATTGAAAGTCAAACGGGAGTTTGAAAAGTCAAACTGGAACAATGGTTTCCTAGTGGAAGAAGGAACAAGTCCTTTTCTCAATCCAACTTGGGTTTGGGTTTGGATTCAAACCCAGCCCTCCCAAGGCTGCCCCCCTCTCATAAATAAAGGGGGAGGGTTGCCCCAAAGAACAAAAGCCCTAGCCCCTCTCCACCGAGCCGCCGCCGCTGACCCGCCGCCTTGCGCCGCCGCGTCGCCGCTCCGGTCCGTCACTGCCGCCCTAGCCGCCGCCGACAACTCCTCCTCCTCCCGGACTTCTGAACCCTAGATCTACGGGAAACCCTACTCCACCATAACTTGCACCGGCTTAGGTGAAGCCCTGCGGGATCTTCCCTCTACCTCCGACACCATGCCGTCGTGCTGCCGGAATCGCGAGGGGAGAACTACATACTCCGCTGCCTGCTAGAACAAGGGAGAGGAAGGTCTTCATCGAGTACCGAACGTGTGACCGACTGCGGAAGCGCTGCCGGAACGCAGCGCCGGAAGGATCATCTACGCGATCTTGAGATCGGCAAGTGTACGACTACATCACCCACGAGAATCTGCTCTCGTTAACCACTTTGGAATCATCAAGGGTGAGTGCTTCTATCGACTCGTTGCTACAATCTAGTAGATAGATCTTGGCTTGTTTGTGTGCATGCGGTAGAAAATTTTGGTTTTCCATGCTACGAACCCCTATAATAGTCGCCAGGTCCTAGGGTTACAGGGAAAAGTCCTAGCCGGATAGGTTATAGAGTCCTACACTTCTTACAACTAGTCTAGCAAGTCTTGCACTCCAAGGCTCCGGGTACGTTTGTGACTTCTCCGTAGCCTTCCTTTATTCGGCATGGGCCTCCCTTCTGGATCCATCTAACTGGGCCGCCGAGCAGTCCATGGGAAATGCTACCAACTTTGGGTCACCCAGGTTATCCGGATAGGAGACATACTATGAGGATACCCATATAGCATATCCCCAACATTCCCACGACTTGCCCTTAACTCACCTAGTACTAGCCCTAGCATTGGAGCTCATCTCATTCGACCAAATGACCAGTGCAAAATGGTACCCGAGCTCACCTTGCCACCCTGACGCGGACACGCTGCCACTGACCGCGCCGCCCTCGCCCACAATGTCTAGGAGGTAGCCCTGACCTCACCGTCCATGCATGTGCACGCCTTGACCAATGCCCGCCTGAGGAAATGCCTGCACAGCCATTTAACACTCGACCATGCCGATCGCCACGCCAGAGCGCCGAGCAATCCCGCGTGCACACGCCGCGCCTCGCTCTCGCCTTGCGCCAATAAGTTCGCCGCTACTCCAGTGGCTTCCCAGACATGACCGTTTGACCCTGCGAGCACCGTGCCCACCGTACATCATGAGGAATGCCGACGGTACCACCGAAGAGCACAGACATTCTAGAACGATAGAGACCGTGCCTCGTCGAGCCACTGTGCGCATGAAGACCGCCATGAAGCACTGTGTCGACCTACACTGTTGGCCATGCGATGGCACACTATAACTATGTCACCGACGAGCCCGAGCCATGCCGTCGTGCCCCCTTCGCTGCAGTATAAATAGAGCCCTCCACCTGCCTCAATACGCACACCATTCCGCTCCCCTCTCACCCAGCAACATCTATGACCTGTCCCTGGAGCAAGGCGAGCACCACATCGCCAGAATTTCACCAGAGCCCGCCGCTGCAGAGGAGGAAAGGATCCGATGCTAGGAGCCGCCCCAGGAGCTGCCGTGACCACCAGTCGAACTGCCATCGTCGACTTGTTCGTTCGCCCACCTCGCTGGACCTAGCTGGAGCCCTAGTAAGCCCTCGACGACCCCCACAGTATAGCTAGGGTTCTGTCTCGCGCGCCCCATGCGACGGAGACGATGACGCACAACCCTCGATCGTGCTCTAATTGTGCGGCCTAGATTGAAGGATACTGCTCCGCGTTTGGTTAGCCACTGATGAGTGGGACCAACCCCGGTGCAACCCGCCGCGCGCTCATTGAGTAGTTGGGCAAGCCCATTAGCATTACCGCGCGTAGACCACAGATTCAAACTTAAGTTTTTCATTTATTTGAAAGTCCCATACTGTAGGTAACTTTAAAAATCAATTCAGAAAGATTCACTATACAAAATTGAATGAAACCAATTTTGTTAGAAAGTAGATGAAAAACTCTAATCATTCCCGTTGGATTCAAACAGTTTGAAACTGTATATCACCCTCAGTAAAAATAACAAGACAATATCTTTTATCACTTCAAACATTTTTCAAAAATCAACCATAGATGATTTTTGAGTTGATTTCATTTGTCAAAAATCACACTGTACATGACCTATCTGAATATGTAAAAATATATAATTTTGCATACAGTAGTCCTGGACCAAAATTAAAAGAATGGATTTATAGTTATTTCTTGTCACATAAATACTATTAAATGGCATTGTTAGACTTTGTAATTTAGGCCAACCACTTTAAATCACATTACCATGTATTGGAATATGTGGTGATGACATGAGTCAATATGATCCCATATTTGAATTGGAAAATATTAAATCTTAAGTAACTTTTCAATGAGTAGAAATTAATTTTCTAAAATAAGATAAATACACCCTTGTGACCCTTTCCATCCTCGTGTGTCAAATGGAAGTAGTTAAGTATTGTTTGGTGATTCTGTACCTCCTATTGATTTAGAGACGCTAGTATCAATCTGGGCTATGAGGAGGAAGAATTCTACGAAGACGAGGAAAAGAGCTTCGACCACCTTACCAACCAAGGCAAGCTATATTGTGCAAGCTATTCTATGAAAGCTAAGCTAAACCATGCAAGAATGCACATTTGTTACCACTTTGAGTATACCAATCCCAAGTTTTACCAGAAAGCTTTATCTCCTTATCATTTTTGCAAAGTTACTCAAGTAGTTAATTAATTGGTGATTAGTAGAAAATTAGGAAAGAGGTCATCAAGAGCATGGAACTTGATGTAGGTAGTTACACTTGATTATCCCCCCTAATAGTGACACAATCATTGATAGATGCTAGTGCTAAAACCAATATTGATCACTATAGATGGGAACAAATGATGATGAGAACCGTGGAATGATGAATCATTCTATTGAAATGTTTTTACATGTGTTATGGACACAATGAATTGAAGGTGATACTGAATGAAGTATGTGCCCTAACTTTGATAAAAAACTAATCGTTGGGTTCAAATGCGATACCATTCCAATCTTACCGTACAACCACAATACCTGAGTTTGGGTAGGGCTTACCTAGAAGTTTATGTGTCTTAGTATGGGTTCCCTCGTAGAACAAGGTGAGCTAACGCTATCTTGTGAATATGAATGTCCACCTGTGCAATTCCCAGGATGACAGATGGTCATGGCTGGGAGGCCAAACTCATAGGGGAGGTGCCTATATTAGGGTGTGTAATTGAAAGGTTAGGATTGATTATCCACATACCAAGTATGATGATTCTGGGTTATCCCTGACGGATGTATCAAATGTTGTGGTGAAACTGTACCACCTCTACAAAGTGTCAAACTATTTGAATATCCGCGTCCGCGATCATGGACAGTTGGATGGCCATATTGTTCCGTTGTTAGATGTTTTCAAAATGACTTATGACTTAAAGTATGACTTTTACTTGATCCCACAAGGTTGTGGATATGAAACTAGGTTCCCACTTAAGTAATCTAGACAACTAAAGCTAGGTCTTCACTACTAGGTACCTATGAAATAAACTTGGCTTGTTGCAAACTAACCTAGAACTTAGGATTCTGCGGTGACCCAGCATACCACTGCATGTTGTAGTATACTATAATCGTGGACATAACACTCATGGGGTAGCATTCCGCAAATATTACATCCTCAGAGTGGTACAACAGAAACAAAGCGGGTCCACATCATACATTATCATTATTACAACCAAAAATTACATGACGACTTTGAGATCCTCCTAGGTCCATAGAGGTATCCAGATAACTCGGGATGAACTATAATAACTCGAAGAAAAGAATAAAGAAGCAACTAAGGTTTATACGAGATTTAATATAGATAGAGGATAGAGATCTATGCTACTGGACTAGATCACAATAAATGCTGCATCTACACTTCAGATACGTCGGTCTCCATTCCATAAATGTTTTCGTAATTGTTCCCTTCCATGCTTCCGGATACTTCTGGTTCTTCATAGCGGAATTCTTCTTGGTCTTCAATTGGATATAGTATTTCCTCTTCCCGACCGTTATTGTCTTCCGAAACTAGCAAGGGTTAAGAAGATACATTGAGTACGAGCGTACTTAGCAAGTTCACTGAAAAGGAGTGTTTGATGCACTATATCTACAGCCACAGACCATAGGTCATAGGCAATGCAGGTTTTCATAAACATTTCTTCAAAGGTTGCTTTTATTTTGAAAAACTATGTCCGTCAGCCTTCACGGATTTACCAGAACCTTCATGGGGTTCCTTTCCCGCCGCGTTCGCAGCTCCTTCCCGGAACAGGGAGTAACAAGTTAGAGTTCTTACACTCTGCAGAGGTGCGTCACTTTACCCATGAGAGATCAAATCCTTGATGCACAAATGGGCGAATCTTTCCCGTCCACACTTCCTATGGTGTGGGGCCTAGTAGATGATCCAAGCCAATCACTGTCCTTCTCCGCGACTCCGCATACACAACAATTATTGTATGCCCAAACTCAAGGTAGACCTTTCCCCGTATAAAATGGCTATACCTTAGTTGGATACACACAACAACCATTAACACTAGTAATCTGTCTTTTGCAAGCCTAGATCCACGGTAGACCTTTCCCCGTATAAAACGGATATACCCACGATCTGCAACTCACAAATGCCCAGAATAGTGTCCAATGCATGCGAAAGGGAGCCGATCTAGCTGACTTCTCTGTCCCATTCCAAATGTCATTGTTAACGCATAGTATACGGCGCAAGAATCACTGGAGACATTGGTAAGTCCTAGATGATATATTCCTGTGCAGTGGTATCCCAACTGCCAGACTTAATAGGTTAGCTGATCACCCTGGATCAGTAACCGATACTTCAAGTTAATTATGAAAATAGTGTTTTCAACCTTTTTTAAATGCAGGTGATGACACACAGTTTGCAATCACTTTACAGAAAATAATCAAAGGACATGAGCAAGTGTTAACTTGCCTTGATATAGAGGAGTATTGTAGTCGAATGTCTCGACTTGACCCTGGACCTCGGGTTCTACAAGAATACCATCATTGCCCGGTAAGGACAATGTTTAAAGAAGCAATATGCTGTTATGCATCAGTAATGAGATGCATGTTGTAAAACCTCAAGTAATTCCCCAACCATTATAAGTGAGTTGTATTTAAATGATTTGCTTAAGATTCTTAGTTTATTTTTAAGTTTACTTATCAAAAGGTATAGTTGCTAGGACTCTAAGATACATATATAAAAGACGAAAGGTAAAGTACAATCATAATACAATTCTAAGATTGAGTGGTACAATGTAATTATTACAAGGATTATGTTTTAATGTTATTATGACTTAAAAGGAATGGTATAGTGTTTCTTTTGAAGTGGAAAAAATAATAACATTTGAAGAAAATATTCTTTATGTTAAGTTATTCAACTCTACAGATTAATAATATTAAATTTATGGTTCTGATAAAGTTTAATTGATCTTGAGACATTATATATCTAGCTTATGATATTTCAGACCAAAGTTAACTATAAAGATATTTTTGGACTTGATATATAAAATTTATGGTATTAACAATAACTAGGGTTTTTTCCTAAGCATAATGAAATTTAGTATTAAAGACTTAAAGATAGCACATTTAATATTTATAGATTATATTATAAGATTTTCTTATATAAAGAAAATAGGTGAATTTATTTTATAATAAATTTAGTGAATACTAAGTTTGTTAATATGATTATATATGAATTGGGATCACTTACTTTTAATTTAAGTTAATGATTTGCAAGATTAACTATGTAAATCTTGGACTTATAGTTGATTAAATATTTTAAAGGGATATTATAAAATTGATTGTTTATATTTGTATAGTATCCTAATTTATAATTATATGTTAGATTATTTTAGAGTTAAAAGATTGTGTTTTGAACATGCTTATTTCTTAATTAGGAAATAATGTTAAATAATTAATAAAACAACTATCTCATTTAATAATTGAAGATATATGATCTAAGAAATTTAAAATGTTTTAGGAATAATATATTCAATATTATCCTAGTAAGTATTCTTACTTAAAATCTTAAAATTAAATTTATTTTATTTTAGATATTATCCTTTTTTAATAAAATTTCTCAATTATTGAATGTCTTTAAATATTTGTTTTATGTTTTATTTGTAAAATTTTAAGCTAGTATTTTTTGTGAGATAAGAGATTTATTTTTATACATAAAAATGATTTTTATTTATTTATAGGAATTTTTCTAAATTTATTAATTTTCATTTAGTTTTTTAAAGTTGTTAATATTTATTTGCATTTTATTAAACTTAAATAAATATGATTATATTTTTTTTCTTAAGTGAATATTATTTTAATAAATACTTGGATGTATTAAACATATTTTTTAGGATTTTTCTACATTTTTTTCTAGAGCTTAAAATGGTTAGAGGGTATTTTGAATAATTTCTATTTTTGTTATTATATAAATTGGGCCTAGTTCTTGGGCCCAACTAGCCCAATACCCAGCCCAGACCACCTAATACTAAACCCAGCCCAACACCCTTCTGACTTCACCCCTGGACCCGGTCGACTGAGCCGGTCCGACCTGACACATTGGATCCCCTTCTCTTTCTCTCGTGACCTCCTTCTTCTCCACGACGGCGATGACCTACCGCCCTTGCTGTTCGATTCCGGTGAGCTTCGGCGTTCCCAGCTGACGGCGCTATGGTTGCCGAGACAGTCGACGACACAACTTCGACTGGTCTAATTCGATTCGCCGCTTGAGCCCTCCCCTGGTCATACTATCTCCTCTTAGGTGGCTAGGGTTTGTGGCTCTTTGCCGGTGCTTTTCTCTGGTGGCTCTCTGGTTGATCTGCTGGTGTTTTGGCGGTGGGGTGATGTCCAACACTGCCATGTTTCCACTCTGGTTGCCTTGATTGCGGCCTAGGTGCGGATTGCAGCGCCTCCAGGTGCTCCCCGTGTCGCCGCCCTAGCTCCCATCACCTCGGTGTTGCCGCTGTCTACTTCCTCTTCTTGTTGTGCGAGGCCAGTCGGGTAAGTTTTTCTCTATCCCACTCTCTCTCTCAGTATGAACCCTAATTTGGGTTCCTCACTTTGGTTCATGATACACTGTAGTAGCTTTGCTACATAGCTTGCTTAATGAATTTGGGTTGAAAATTCATTTATCTGAATTGGGTAGTGGATGGTACTAGTTTGTGACTGAAGAATAATGAATTCATTCTTATATAAGGTTTGGCTGGTTGTTGAGATGATCCAATATTAACTGGTTTTGATCTAGTTGGCTTATTGAATTGTGTGGTATTGGCCCCATGCTAGCTAACCTGTGCTGTTGTGGAATGAGCCCCTTGGATTGGATATTCAGCTTGAGCTCTTTGTGCATTTAAATGGATTGATATTAGAGTCTAAAGTACTGAAGCTTTGCTTTAGTGGGTAGTTCCTGGAATCTTCTATATCTGCATGTTGGCTTAAATGACTATCTCCTAAATAGGATGAATGTCATGGGTGACTATGGATTTATATCTATAGATGATTCCTAGTATTATTCCTAAGAAAATGATTTGTTTTTTATTTGAGATGATTCCTAGTGGCCAACACTAAGGAAATGGTTTGGTTTTCAGGTATAATTACATGTGAACCAGTTGATGATTTGGTTAATGTGAATGTGGTTTCTGCTAATATGGTCCTGATATTGTGATGCCTCCTTGGAGTGTACACAATAGCCTGATCATTCCTAGCATTATCAGTTGTAATTTATTTGGCTAAGTTGGATGAGATTCATAAGATAAGCCATGGAATAAAGATGCTTTGTTTGGGATCTTAAGAAATAAATAAGCTTCCTGTCATTTGTACAGTGAAGAAATTTATGGATCTGATTCCTAGAACATTTACTAGGAAAATGATTTGTGTTGTTTGATTTGCCATTGTTGCTAGAGAGAAAAATTCTGGAATATGGCTATGCTGTTGTGGAACCTCCTTGAGAGTGAGCACAACAACATAGATCATTTACATGATCTGTTATATATTTTATTTAACAGATTATTGGTCTATGCCCTGGCCAATGATGAAAAAGACTAAGGCCATGGTTTATATAGGATATGAACAGATACTGATCTTTGATGGCTTACAATTATTCTATGATGATCTTGCAAAACAATTCTTTGCAAGACTAAGAATAATCTCCTCACAATCCCAAGGCTTGGGATTACATATTGACTTATTGTATAGAGACTAGACATGGTTAATTTTTTGGTCTTGTCTAAAAGCTTAAGATCTGATGGTTGCTTTGTTTTACTTGCATTTGTGCCCATGTGCTTATGCTAGAGTTGATTTACACCTCTGGTGCCTCACATGAGTGTGCATAGTATAATTATTTGTTCTAGCAGGAATTGGTGTTGTTGGTGCTTATGTTTGTATAGAAGCAGATCTTGTGATTTCAATCTGATATTAGGGTGATGTCACACTACTACATATAATGAAAACTCTCCCCATACACTTCTGCTGGTTTGGTGATGAATAGCTACCTAGTATGGAAGCTTGTTGATGTAGCTCTAAAGATTTATGATTGATTAGCTGGCTCTTCTTATTCCTGTGCTTAAACTGATCCTCCTCGAGCTCATGTTGGCTTGATTCTTGTGCTATTGGCCTACTCCTTGTTCTCCTGGCTTGCTCCTCCTTGCTGCTCACTTGGCTGGCTCCTCCTTGTTGTTCAATTGGTCTACTCCTCCTTATACTTGATCTTCTCTTGGATGGATGTGGAAATAGAGGGATGGTATATGAGTTTGTACAGTTTGGCTAGTGTGTTCTGTTGGTTCTGTGGAGAAACTATGGCTGGTGTGTGTGGGATGGTTATGCTTGTAGCCCTGCTACGGCTGGTGCCTTTTAGCTTATCTACCTCATGTGTTGACAACACATCAACATGCATGTGTGTGTGAGCTTGCCTCACCCAGATGGATGAGGTCAAGTAAAATATCTTGCTCCTACTTTCTTACTTCCACTCTCTATTGTGAAACTTGCCCCTTTTGTCTCATTTATGTCAATGATGCTGTGCTGAGACAAGTGATACACTGATAAGAACATATATTGTTTCTTGGTGAAATTTGCCCCTACTTAATAAGGCTCTATGATGTAATGAACAGTGCAACTTACTGTTATACTAAGAGCACTGACCCTAATCCAAATCCTTTATTTCTTTTTGTCTCTCTTTGTAGGTAACAAGAAAAGTACAGGAATATCAACACTAGATAGGAATTTAGTTTTAGGTGTTTTCTTTTTTGTAAATTCCCTTGCTGTCAAGAATTTGTATAAGGCATTGTTATGCATTAGTTTGTCTTATTATTATTGTATCCATTCTTATCATTTCTTTGTTGTAAAAGGATAATGTAATACATATTCTTTTAATAAAGAATTCTTCTACTTGTTTAATTATTGTAATTAATTTTCCATTTTATTTATTCTTTTATTTGTTTCATTGTAATATTCCTTTATTCTTTTATTGTAAAAGAACATTGTAATGTTGGATTTTAATAATCTTTATACTTTTATTTATAATACTTGTATTTGTATTATTGTGAAGAATTATTTGTAAGTCGAATTTCTTCCCTCATAACTCTAGAAAACAATAGAGGTCATGTCAAAATTCATCTCACTCCCCTACTGATGACACTAAACCTAATTCATCAGAATGAGAATTCTGATCACTCTAGTCTTTTAATTTGGCGAAAAATTTATCCGGATTTTCATATGCATGCATGCAGATGCACAAAATCTTAATTGTACCCCTCGTTTAGTCCTAAATGCTGGGATGTTACAGATTCCTACTAGATTGGTTTTACTGCCTTAGCTATAGTTCGCTAGTACTTAAAAGTACTCATGGCTTTGTCCCTGGCTATTCCCAAGGCCAGACTACGAAGGAGACTACGAGGAGGTTGGACAACAGGATGCCTTTGATAACTAGGATAATCTCCCATCCCAGCATTGCCTGTGACCCTGAAGATGGAGCCTCTTCTACGCTACTAATATTCCGCTGCCTTGATTTGTAATAAGACCTGATTATGAGATCAACTATTTGTAAGACTATTATGGTTTGTAATGGATGATGTAGTATGCTACCAATTCTGTTATGTCTCACAAAAATGGTAATCCCGGGATTGCGATGTACGGCATAACAGGCATCTGGGATTAAAAATCCGGGTGTTGAAAAGTAGGTATCAGAGCCATCCTGACAATAAGAGACCCTAGTTAAAATGGACGTCTGAAAAACTTAGTTTCCAAAACAAAGAATGTGGGTATGTATGAAAACCTATTCTCACCCTTATCCTTGAAATTCTTTCCAAAAGAGAGTCATATGATCCTCAAATTTTTTGCAATATTACATAAAATTTGGCACACTTGATCACCTCTCTAACTTACTCATCTTAATTTCATATAAATGAACTACACATACAGCAAGTTTTATCAGTTGGGCAACGGATGAAACCTCATCTTTGAGAGTGATCTGAGTCAGCTTGCGGAATTTATGGAGCTCCTGCACCCGAAATTCTATGGAGCTCAGCTCAATGATCACCCCGGAGGGGAACTGCAGTGGCTGATAGTTGCAGATCTGCGAGGAAAAATGGAGCCACCTACGTCTAAGAAGATCGATTTCAGCATAAGGGAGAACAATTGGTTGGATGGATTAGCAAGAGCAATGCAGGAAGCACTTGCCCGACTATGTGGGAAGAACGTCAATCACCTCGCAGGCACCCGCTTCACTCATTTTGCCAGACGTGACTCCCAGGGAATGCCCTTGCCTATGCCAGGACACCCGAAGTTGAGGCACCATGTGGACCATCTTGCCTTCATGCTTCATGAAAACCAGAAAGAGCTGGACAATGCCCGTGCAGATGCCAAAGAGAAGCAACTTGCTACCACCAAGAAGGACCATACATTCGCCATTCTTGTGAAGGAGCGCAAGTCACTTTGCCGTCTGCGTGACAAGAAGGACCGCATCATTGGTCGCCCCCATCACAAAGTGTCATCCCTGGAAGAGACCATCCATGATCGAGACATGCAGCTTGAGGAGAGGGCGAACGAAGGGGAAGATATTCGTGGAGATCCCTACTCCTACCTCAGTGATGATGATGACAACTTGGAGGACATCGACCAGGAGTTCCACACCGACGATGATGACCATGACTTCATTGATGATGAAGAGTCCACTGGTTCTGATGAGGAGTAGTAGCACTAGAGCACAATCATAGGTGTGAGTTGTATTCGTTCCCACTGTATCGTAGCTTGACAGAATGGTTCTTAAAACCATCTGTTTTGTTGTTGTTATTTGTGGTTTGTATGAGTTGTTTAGAATGAATGAAAAAGAGTTTTCGGCTTTCAAACCCTAGACTTGCTGAAAGTTTAAAAGCTTTTAAACCAAACTCATAAACCTTGGTAATTTTTCGCTCTTATGTTCTGATCTATCTCAATCTTCAGATGACTCGCGGTGGAAGCAGCTCATCTCAAGACCCGAAGGTCCAAATGCTGCAAATGCTAGTAGCCGATCGAGAAGCCGGTAGGACTGAGCGTCAAGCAAATCTCGCCACACTTCAACAGATCGCCCAACTGGCGCATGAAAACCAAGGCCATGGAAATCAGGGTCATCATGTATCCAAGCTTAAGAACTTCCAGAACAACAATCCCCCTAGCTTTAGCAAATCTGAAGAGCCCCTAGATGCTGATGATTGTCTTCAAACCATGGAAAAGAACTTAGAAGTTGTAGGAGTGGATGCTGCTGGAAAGTGTTGTTTGCCACCCACTATTTGGCAGGTTCTACAAGAGCATGGTGGAATAGCACTCGTACAATGAATGGAGGACAGATGATGACTTGGGAGGAATTCAAACTCAGGTTCAGCCGAACCCATGTGCCACCCGGTATGATTATGAGGATGAGGGATGAATTCAAGGAACTGAAGCAGGGGAGGATGACTGTGGTGGAGTACCATGATAGTTTTCTGTCTCTGTCTAGGTATGCCCCTGATGAGATTGGTACTGAAGCCAAAAATAAGGAGAGATTTCTGAATGGTCTGCATGATGAGATGCAGACAGTGTTGGTCAATATTTCATTTGCCGATCTAGAAGCTCTAGTGGATTCTGCTATCCAGATGGAAGGAAAGAACAACCAAGCCACTGAGAACCGTAAGCATCGTATGATGCAACAGCCTGGACCCCACCATACCCCAAAGTATTGCCCTAGTTCGTCTCCCAGATTTGCACCAAGGAATAATAGGCCACCTATGCCCCGTCCGAACTACCCCAACCATAGCGGAGGAAACCCGAGGCTAGGAGGCAACAACCACTACAATACTAGCAACCTAATAACTTCAACCGTGCACCACCAGGGCCCACAAAACACAACAACAATAATGCCCCAAGGACTGGAAGTAATGTGTCTGTCGCAGGGAAGGACAAGTCCATGATCACCTGCTTTGAATGTGGAGTGACGGGTCACTACTCCAATGAGTGCCCTAAGAAGATTGCTACAGCACCCACTGTCACGCAACCTGCCTAGCAGCAGCGTCGTGTCCAACATGGAAAGAGATTCGCCCCAGGAAACCCGAACAACCATACCGACCGTCTGTTCCACATGAATGCTGAAGAAGCCCAGGAAGCGCCAGATGTCGTGCTGGGTATGTTTCCTGTTAACTCAGTACTTGCAAGAGTGTTGTTTGATTCTGGAGCATCACACTCGTTTGTTATAGAAGAATTTTCATGAACTAGGAAGATTCAACCAACAAATTTGAAGCATGTTATGATAGTTCAAATACCTGGGTCAACCACCAAAGCTAGAAAAATTTGCAAGGTCGTACCTATTAGAATTTATGGAATAGATTTTTATGCCAATCTAATAGTACTTGGAACAAAAGGTTTGGAAGTAGTACTTGGAATGGATTAGATGTCGAAACATCAAGGATTAATAGACTATGCCAAGAAAGCTATAACCATGACCAATAGCACTGGAGTATCAGTTGAGCATGTGTCTGAGACGCTGCCCTGTCAATTCAAGTGCAACAAGAGGTTATCTCAAACAACCCTAGACCAAGTCAGAGTAGTCTGTGAATACCCCGATGTGTTCCGAGATGAATTACCCAGTATGCCCCAG